>CM060698.1:67011714-68306431 GCA_030686995.1 Artemisia argyi | reverse complement strand
AATATAGCCTTAGGAAAAAAAAAAATTTAGATCCCGACCCCCCACTTCACAATTCCAAGCTTCGCCCACTGGTTGGGAAAGCAAGTTTTTGCTATAAACATATGTAATAGAGAAGAGACAACCTCAAAGAGAGGAACAAAAACCATATGAAAACTACACCGGTGTTTAAATATTGAAAACATTATACCATTGACAATATTTTAAAAAACCTGATACTCACTTCCGCACACCTTAGTTATCCTAGTGTATCACTATTTCTCAAATGGCCCCTAAATACCTCTGTATACCGACAAACAATAGAGAGCACGTGGATCAAAAACAATATCACATAATCAGTATCATGTATGGATGACAAGCATATAAGTAAGTGTGATAAATTTATGGGTAGGACAAAGGAACAAAGATTAAAAAAATATGATATATATCTCTTATCAAATCGTGGCCGTTTCGCTAGCTGGTATTTGTTTGTGTAGTGATTCATAGAAAATCCTAAGAGGGTCTCTCTAAAAGATTCAAAATCACAAAGTTTATCAGTTTTCAGTAGATAAACATAAGGACTAAATGGACTTTAAAACACCAACATAATTGCAAATTTAGGTCCCTTTTTTTTCGATCTATTCAAACTGAAATTCATACTAAACCTCCACAATAGCATAATATAGGCATACAATATATCGATCTAGAGCTCTTTTGACGTCACTGTGCCAATCACATGGTATCTCATTCTCAAGGCATCTTTAGCATCTGAACGGGTTCTCATAAAAGACGTATCTTGGTAAAAATGTGTTGCCAAACTTCTATTATGAAAATGAACATTTAAAAAACCATACAGAAAGAAAAGAAAGCCAAACAAATAATTTTAAGGAAAGTATGTGCATAAAATATGTCTACCCGACAAATGTAGCATTACTATGGAGACCTCGTTCAATGGCATAAGGCTGTTGTTTCGTTAATTAACTCATTTTCAGACAACGGTTTGTTTCTTTCAAGATTCAGACACAAAGATGGACCTGCATTTTAAAAGTGGAATATGTGTTGTAAAAGCAATAAAGAAAAAGACATTGCCATAATATATAGATATGATGCATTTACCTCTGTTCTCAAGACATTCTATGAATATGAGATGGAAATTAATATTGAAACATAGTGAGGCATGAAAATAACTTACCACCATAATGCATGCCCCATGAGAAAATAAATCCATAAGCTTCATATGTTTCATAGCATATCATTAAAATAGCCATCATTTAATCTATCATTAAAAAAATCCTGAATGCAAACCATACATAATTTAGAGACTTATTGCCGTGGAGTTTCATGCTCATGTAAGAATTGAGCCATAGCAAGAGCTTCTCTTTCTCCATCATATTCGATAATTGTGGCCATACAACAACATTAAATTATCAAATAAGTATTCAAAACATATATATGAATTGTTTATCCATTGAATAAAATCATGTTCTAATCATCTATTTGTATCGCCAAAATTGTAATAATGATACCTGAATGGTAGTAGCAATTTGTATCGCCAACATACAAAATCATACAATATAAATTATAATTTGTAATGGAAAACGGTGATCAAGAGAACTGCCATGCAGCCTACAAAAAATCAAAACCAATATATAATATTTACCTAACAACAAATGTATAGATGAATATTTTGTGATGAAGATGAAGATGAAGATCTAGATCTGGTGCGGGTGTTTCATATGGCTGCATCTTCGTAATGGAAAACGGTATATAATATTTACCTTTTCAAACAATGCATATATGAATATTTTGTGATGAAGATGAAGATCTGGTGCGGGTGTTTCACATGGCTGCATCTTTGTTTACATTCTGAGCAAGATAATCAAAGGAGGAATTGGTACGTTTGTGTACAAAAATTAAAGAAACAACATACATAATGAAACGATCATATATACCTCATCCGCCATGGTTGGTTGATGAATTTTTTTTTATGCCGATCGTGATTTAGGGATTAGAGGAAAACATGATATTAGGGTTTTGAGGAAACGTTATTATGAATGATGAGAATTTGTTTACGTACAATTAAAATGGGTAATACGATTTGGATTATTATTGGATTTTTGTGTTTCTAATTATTGCCTTTATCAATTTTTACTTGGAAATTAAATAACAAAACTTGGATTGCTCCATTGGTTGAGTGTCTCCTTCAAGAGTATAGACACAAGTTCAAATCCAACTTATGATTTTTTGGCAAAAATAAATCCGAAATTTCAGAATTATTTAAAAAACGAAATTAATTAAAAAAAAATAACACAAATTGCCAAGGTGGACATTACTGATGACATGGCTGCTAAGGTGGCAACAAAATGAATTACTGGGCAATGACTGGACAATGAGGTGGCATTAATGATGTCATACGCCTCCTGTTATATATATATATATATATATAGGGTGGGGTTATTCTAAAAAGGGCTTTAGAATAAAAAGTGTAGGAATGATTGTGGGAGTGACATGTGTCACCCCCTTGCCACATCATCTGACACGTGTCACCCCCCCCCCCCCCCCCCCCCCCCCCCCCCCCCCCCCCCCCCCCCGCCGAAAAAAAAATTTTCCCGCCAAAAAATTTTACTGCATCACTGTTATAAATTTACTGCATCACGGTTATAAAGTTACTGCATCACGTTTACTGCATCACAATTATGATTTTACTGCATCACGGTTACTGCATTCATGGTTTTAATGTTACTGCATCATGGTTATAAAGTTATTGCATCATGGTTATAAAGAAACTGAATTATCATAAGTTTTCTGCATCATATATGTATGTAACTGCATAACAATTAAATACGATTCTTTTTTAAGTTTTGGTGCATCTTTATTATAAGTTACTGCATCATAGTTAATAGTTTAGTGCATCAACTATGTTGCAGTAACTTATAACCTCAATGCAGTAAAATTTAAAACTGTGATGCAGTAACTTTTATAATTGTGATGCAGTAAACTTTATAACTGTGATGCACTAACAAATTTTGGCGGGAAAAAAAAAATTTTTTTGCGGGGGGGGGGGGGGGGGGGGGTGACATGTGTCATATGATGTGGCATAGGGGTGACACATGTCGCCCTTACAATCTTTCCTACACTTTTTATTATAAGGCCCTTTTTATTTTAACCCATATATATATATATATATATATATATATATATATATATATATATATATATATATATATATATATATATATATATATATATATATATACATAGGGGGGGGTGACATGTGTCATATGATGTGGCATAGGGGTGACACATGTCGCCCTCACAATCTTTCCTACACTTTTTATTATAAGGCCCTTTTTATTTTAACCCATATATATATATATATATATATATATATATATATATATATATATATATATATATATATATATGACTGGATAATGAGGTGGCATTAATGATGTCATACGCCTCCTGTTATATATAATGTAGATGTATATATATATATATATATATATATATATATATATATATATATATATATATATAGGGGCGCGGTCTATGCAGTACCAATATTAGATACAGTACTTTACAGTATCATATAGACGAATCAGAATTTAGTATTATCAAATATTTTTATTTAATTCAAAAGGGTATAATAGTAAAAAGACATTTTAATTTTCTTTTTGATATTTTTTTTATTCAAAAAACATTTTTTTCCCCTTATTTTTAGGAATTTCATTTCACTTTTTTTTCCAGCCCATGTTTTGATTAACATCGGTGCATATATGTTTTCCTCTATAATGTGTGTTTTTTCCTCTATACTGTGTATTTTTAGTATAGATATGCTTAATTTTTATGATATAATTGATAATATTCAACCAACCATTCTTTCTTAACGCAAACATTAGTTTCAAACAAAAATCAGAGAAGCAAACTTTTATAATAATTAAAAAAATCGTATGCTTAAAGTTACATTTCAATTTGATTACAAATTAAAAAAAACATATGTGCATTCGTCTTATATGCATGTGCATTCTTCTCTACTTGTTCAATATCATCCTTGTGTCATAGTGTGCATTCGTCTCTACTCGTTCAACATCATCCTTGTCATCTCACAGGTCTTGAATGTCATTATAATCTTCATAAATCCTCCTGATACATACATGTTCAAATATAATTAGACTGCAAAAACCGAGTAAAGCTAGCGTAACACATATGCAAAATCATCTCAAACTCATATGCAAATTATCCTCTTGTATAACATGAATGCACATTCTTATGAACATCTAAAAAACACATATGCACTATCTAAACATTTATGCATAAATATTTTTCTATTTCATATCAACTTTAAAACATATATGCACAACCTTTTCATTGAATTTGTAAAAACCTTAAGACACATATGCACTCTTCCATTGATTTTAGATTAATGATGTTTGACAGGTACCAAGAAACAAAACGCATCCTTAACTAAATGAATGACATAAATTATTATATGCTCAATAGATTAATGTTGCATAATTTTGAAACAAACATACAGGTTGCACATGTATACGTATTAATTCATGTATACGTATTAATTATAACGTGATTGGATTAATTGAAGACCAATACATTCACAAGTCACAACATTCTTTTATTATACTAGAGTAATATTATATGTTAAGCCTAAAAAGATTATTACCACAATGAACAAGTTCAATCATATTTGATACACAACACACAAGTGACAAGTGCACCCAAAAACATATATGTTTTCTAAGCCTAACCAAAAACAAATTTAACTTATTATCAAATCAATTTCAAACTGATCACCAACACTAAATACAAGTCCAATCACACAATACAAGATATATGTATACCTTATTAACAAATCAGTTAGAACATATCTCCGACACTAACGGGAACCATTTTTTTCAACATCCGTTTCGAGCAACCATATTTTTTTAGATCGAAACTAATATAATAAAATTCGTTTTATATATATTTAAGCAAAAAAACGAATACAAAATCAAAATCGATTATCATGTTAGCTAAAAAAGTAAATCAACAAAGCATTAATTCACTATATATATATTTTTTATTTCATATCAACTGTAAAACATATATGCACAACCCTTCTTTCATTGATTTTGTAAGACACACAAGACACATATGCAATTTTACATTGATTTTAAACTAAACTTGGAACACATACGCACATGTAGGCTAACAAATAAATGAATGAATATTGAATAACTTCAACAATCTTTTGTATAAATATATATTCATTGTGTTTACGTGGCCTGTTCATTCTCATTCCATTCCAACAAAGACACCTTACCTATGAGATTTAATACAATATACGGATTCGAAAACAAAGTTCGCACACCAACAATTATAATTTTTTTAACCAACAAAAATCAGGATTAATTAGTATTAAACCTTATCAAATTTATAAAATTGATTAGAAAAACAATTATAATTTTTTTAACCAACAAAAATCGGATTCGTTTTGCCCAGATCTAAAACAAAATCCAGTTTAAAAAAAAATCAAATTAAAAACAGTTACTAACCTTGTAGATCTTGGAATGAGATGACATCAATCCAAAAAGATTGGTGATGTTTATTTTTTCCACATAATACTTGATGCTATGCTCGATCCAAAAAAGATTGTTGATGTTTTGATCCAGAGAGAGAGAATTTTGGGAGGCGGTTAAATGGTTTTGTGAGGATAGCTGGTGGTCTGGCACTATTTTAGGATTAAATACGAAATACCATGTTTACCTTTTTTTTTTTTTTTTTTTTTTTTTTTTTTTTTAAATAATGGCTTGATCTTTCAATTTATTACATAAAAGGCACAAGTAATCTCATCCATTGATTAAATGATCTAATGGTTTATATTGGTCTAGATTGGTACTGTAAAGTACTGTATATAAGAATGGTACTGCATGAAATACATCACTATATATATATATATATATATATATATATATATATATATATATATATATATATATATATATATATATATATATATATATATATATATATATATATATATATAAGTTATCTGTTTTAGTATTAAAGAACCATAAAGAGATGACATATTCATTTTCGAGAGTAACTGTGTACAATTTTGTTAACGTGGTAAAACCGTAAAAGAAGAGATGTTGGGTTGAGATGGAGAAGTCAACCACAATGTTTTTGCAATACTAAAAATTGACATTGTTTTTGTCTTCACATTATCACGAACTAGGACTTGTCATCACTATTACCATGTACATGTGTCACAGGTACTTTGCCAACGTTTCTAGATTTCATGATTTGTTTGAAGTTAAGCATTGGTTTGGGTCTGTGCGAATGAAAGTGTATGCAAAGTATCAAAAGTAATAGAACAACAATTGGATACTATAAATAAAGACTTGTATTAATATTGTAAATGTGTTAGTATGTTTTTCTGTGAGAAAAAAAAAAAAATATATATATATATATATATATATATATATATATATATATATATATATATATATATATATATATATATACAAGTATGAAACGACACACTGGTTCCTAACCATTACAACCTTTCAAGTGACAGTTATTTCCAAACGTTATGACTGTTGGCAAATAACTGTCACATAACTAACTAAACCATATTAACTGTCATCTAATAAACGGGCTGTTGGATCCTATAATGACCCATACAACAACTAGAATTCGACCCAAATACATAGACATATAATACATAACTAAAAGTCTTAATATACTTGAAATAAAATGCTAAATGGTTCCTGCACTTCTTTGATATTAGACTCATTACAGGGTCTACATTTCCCCCCTAATGGTTTAATATCAAAGTTCTTGTAGACTGCTTCATCTTTTTCATCAAACAATGACTTCAAAGTCACTATCTCCATTGCTGCTAGTTTCTTCATTCATTTGTTCTTTATTCCTAACACCAAGCCGATTCACTTCTTGTCCTTCATGCCCATCCTTTACTGCTAGTCCATCCAAGCCCTGTGGGTTCCTTTGTTCCACAGTCCAACTGCTTTCACCCTTTCATTCTGTGGCTTCTCCGTCGTCCATGGAATCTGAGCGGTGTCATGGTACACTATGATCAAGTCAATGAATTTTTTAAAACATTCCTAGATTGTGTCTCCTTCCTCGGTTGTTAGTCCCTGCAAGTAAGCAACTGTACTCCATTTTCCACTTAAAGAAACTGCAACGTAGCCTCCAAGGCTTTCTACCGTCTTGTGTAATGCAAGCAAGTCGATCTTAACATTTCCAATAGTTGGTGGTATCTCCTCTAGGCTTTCATAATTAAGACACTCCATATAGAACCACTTTAACATATCAAGATATTTCCTACTAAACACATCCCAATTTTTGTACACTATGGCATCTTTCTTAAGTAGGTTAATAAAAGAAAGATATCTATTGAATGAATTAACCTTCAAAGCGTATAGTGTACCGTTCCAACTTATGTAATCATCATCGATATAATCATGGACATCATTCCTATCACAACTCAGTTCTTCAAGACCTTTAATCAGGGAATATTCCTCCTTTGGATCTAATGATTCAAAGTAACTCTCCAGATATCTATTGTGATCTGTTATAGCCTGTTTTTGTCCCTATGTCTGATCTGAATTGTCTGTCCCAACTTCCTTCTCTTTGCTAGTCCTCTTTTCAGCAAACATATATTTGATTTGTGCATTTGGTGTCGTCCAACTTTACCATGGATCCTTGCTCTTCCAATAGATCATAACTAAGTATGTTCAAAGATACCTCTGGAGTATATTGAACATTTGGTATCACCAATTCCCTATCTTCTGTATCAACAGCAACACTTCCTAATCCATATGAAAATATGAATTTTTTCTCTATCTCCTCCTTCCCTATCATCTTGAATAAATACTTGATTTTCTTGAATAGTTTCCTTCTAGGACATAGATGACATTTATATTGATTGCTGATGTACCATATTTCATTCCAAGACTTCAAATTCGACCCCTTAACCATATAATCCCCAGTAATATGTACTTTTTCTGGAAATTTCACTTCTTCATCAAGGACTTGTGATGTAGTAACAAGATCTTGATTTGATTCTGCCACTGAAATCTTTTTCCTACTCTCACATGCCCAAAAGGCATGTCCTTACTCTTTACAAATATAACACTTGGATCTTTTGTCTCTCTTTGTTTTCACCGCTTCTGCTTTCTGTTTTCCTTTCACTTTGGTATCATTTTATGTCTGATTTTCCAAAACTTTCTTGACAAGCATTTCTTTCCCCTTGGGAGAAATGCTCTTCCTTCTAGTGTTCCATTGGTAGACACGTGTGGGTGTCTCTCTGAGTAAGTACTTTCCAGTGTAGAATCCGCCATTATTCTGTGTCGTTGGCATATCCCATGGTCGAGAGCCATAGCTCTGATACCACTGTGTCACAGGTACTTTGCCAACGTTTCTAGATTTCATGATTTGTTTGAAGTTAAGCATTGGTTTGGGTCTGTGCGAATGAAAGTGTATGCAAAGTATCAAAAGTAATAGAACAACAATTGGATACTATAAATAAGGACTTGTATTAATATTGTAAATGTGTTAGTATGTTTTTCTGTGAGAAAAACATATATATATATATATATATATATATATATATATATATATATATATACAAGTATGAAACGACACACCGGTTCCTAACCATTATAACCTTTCAAGTGGCAGTTATTTCTAAACGTTATGACTGTTGGCAAATAACTGTCACATAACTAACTAAACCATATTAACTGTCATCTAATAAACGGGCTGTTGGATCCTATAATGACCCATACAACAACTAGAATTTGACCCAAATACATAGACATATAATACATAACTAAAAGTCTTAATATACTTGAAATAAAATGCTAAATGGTTCCTGCACTTCTTTGATATTAGACTCATTACAGGGTCTACAGTACCAAATAACCACCATCGTTGCCTTCTCCCATTTTTGTTTCGATGGATTGAGCATGTATTACTATACTGGAATGTTTTGTTAATGCAAAGTGGTATCAATGATGGCTTTAAAACTGAATTCTTATGTGAAATTGTCCCACATCGACATGGCAGAAAGAGTAGGAGGCAGGGTGTGTAATATAAATATCGAGAGGTGCCATCGGAGGGGTATCCGTTCAATTTGTAAAAAGGGCATGAGTTTGTGTGACCTTGAAACCTTGTTTAATCATTTCACTATATAATGTCATTTTTATGAACTTATCTTTAATGCTAATCAGTAAGAACGTGTTCATGGTTTAGCACCATGTTAACTTTGGAAACTGATTTTGATCTATGGACTTTGCTATAACACACGTTGGCGTAGTCCTTCCGATGCGTATGATATTTAGTTAACATGCCCCTAGCCAGTCTCGAAGTTGCATATTCAAAATTAAGGTTCTCACTCTTAGAGACTGGGTATCAGTTTTTTATCGCCCAATGTTGCAAAAATCGTGAATCGGTACTGAGGCGGTCGGGGGCCGATTAGCGATTTTTTACCGATTAATCGGCCGATTTTCTTGACTCGGCCGATTTCCGTGGAATTCTCTCCAAGGTCCTGGGCCGATTACCAATTAATCGCCGATTAATCGGCCGATTCAGCCGATTTTTGCAACAGTGTTATCGCCATAACCATTACAATGTAGAATGATGATTACGGTGTCACAAATTTACACTGACGAGTTATTGACAAATGCATAAAATTCAAATTTAGAAAAACACAATGAAAACGTAAAACGATGATCATGATGTCACAAATTTAGAAGACCAACATGTCTTCTGACATGATGACATCTCTTGGAACAATGACAACATGCTTTCGTTCCATAACCAAGAAGGTAGTGACCAAAGGGCATCTAGTTTGAAGGTTAGAGGAAACATACATGTGACTATGTGAGTGACACACTAGATTTTTTACAGTATTCATTTTAACTCTCCATTTAACCAACTAAAATTTACTCACTCCTTTTGGAAATTTGGGACCATTGTTAACAAGGGTCACCCCTTGTCAACAAAAGCTCTTGTTATGAGACATCCTTGTTCATCCCATCAACTTACCATGATTTCCAAGATTGTTCGGATTAAAACAGGATTACAATGTGGTGGTTTTCTACTTTTCTCATTCATCAAGTAAAGATCCATCGTCACAAATTTCTTATTGGAAAATGCTTGTGGCTTCACTAGAACATGGTTCGTTTGGTTTTTGTGTAATGCAAGTATCATCTTTTACTATGTGATGTTTTGTCAGGTCCATTGTAATGCAATATTACTGTAGATATACAGACTTGTGTTCCGTTGAATAATCATATATTTGAGACTCTTTCATTTGATTTCATACTTCAATACTTCATGATAAAGTTAGTGAAATACATAAATGTTTTGTATCATATTGTGTTTGCAATGAAAAAGGAGGTCATTAACTAGTTGGTTCGAAAATTGAATTCTATGTATATGGACTTCGTCCCACATCGGTGTTGGCCTAGTTTCACAGGTTTTGATGGAAGCAAGTTTTGTTCAATGTAATAGTTTGTATTAACCATGATGTGTTTATGAAACTGTGTTTGGATAAGTAAATAACAAAACAATGTAACAGTGAATGGAAATAAAAAGACTTATATTAAAACTATTCGACCTAGACTATATATACATGTTGAATCGACACACCCTTACAATGTTAACCATTGTGTTGATTCACAAGTTAACCGTTTATAACTACCAACTAGAATAACTAACAAGCTATAATTGTTTTCCTACAAGGCTTGTTTGGGTTAACATATTCGACCCAAACATTACACTGCCTTTTGACCCATTATGACCCATACATAATACAACTTAATAACATAAGTAATTGTCTTAATAAAAAGCATTAAAGCATTATTCCAGTTCCACATTCTCCCTCCTAATGCTTGAATGCATGCTTCCATGTCCTTCTTGGTTCCATCTTCATGTGATGATGATAAAATCATCACTGCTGCTGCTAGTACTTTCTTCTTTTCCATCATTTGTTGGTTCATAGTTGCTCCTATACTTGACTTCTTCCATGATCACATCTTCCTTCACAGTCCTGCTCCTCTTTATTGGAGTTTCATCTTGCATATCTTGTACTTCTACACCAACCTGTGCATCAACTTGTGGTCCAATGATTTCTGCATGATCATTGCCATCATTTACCTCCACATCTGGTTTTCCTTGCATCCTCTTTGCATCTTCATAGTACAATTTCACCATGCCAATGTATTCTCTATACATTTCCTTGACTGTATCTTGATTTTCACATGCTAATCCTAGAAAACTTGCAACTTGTCTCCATTTGTTACTGAATGTCACATTCATGTATCCATCCAGTGCATCTACAAACTTATAAAGCCCCAACAAATCTATTCTAATTACCCCTACACTCGGTGGTAATTCTCCTAGCAGTTCTTGTTTCAAATATACCATGTAGAACCATTCAATCATTTCCTCAAATTTGCTTCTCGATATTTCCCAATTTCCATAAACTAACTTATCTATTTTTATCAAATCTAAGAAAGTAATGAATCATTGGGAAGTATTTACCTTCATGTAGTATAGAGTTCCATTCATACTTAGATACTCACTATCCACATAATCTTGTTCATCTTCCCTGTCCATCTTCAATTCCTCCATACCTTTGATCAAAGAGCATTCTTTATCAAGATCCAAAGATCTAAAATATCCATCTAGGAACCTACTGTGGCTATTCTTGATGCTTTCTTCATCTTCCTCTTCTATGGTGGTTTCATCTTCAACTGCTTGTCCTTCCATATCATCAAACATGTATCTGACTTTACAATTGTTGCCTTCATAACTTACCACATAGCCTTGCTCTTCCAATTGATCTAAACTGAGTATGTTTAGGGTAATTTCAGGGGTGTAAAGCACGTTTGACACTGTTATTAATCCTTCCTTTGTTTCCACATCAACTTCTCCTATCCCATAGGAAATCAAAAACTTCTTTTCCCTTTCTTCTGTGCCTTCAACTTTGAACCTCTGGATCATTCGTTTAAACAGGTGTTTCATAGGACTCATGTGTCTTTTATAGACACTACTACATACCAAATGTTGTCCCAATTTTCTTTATCTGACCCTTCCACCATGAAGTCTGTGACAACATGCACACACTCCGGTTCATATTTGAAGTTTCCATACACTTCAGGCTTCTTTGTTGTTGTGGGAATCATATCAATTGTTTCCTTTTTCTTTGTATCAACATCTTTTCCTTTGTTTACACATTGCCAATACACATGCCCTCTTTCTTTGCAAACATAACAACGTGTACGCTTCATCTTCTTTGACAACCCACTGGTTTCATCCAATCGATTGAAATTCCTTTCTAATGGTGGTTTTGTGTTTTTCAGAGAGTTTGTAAGAGACAACTTCTTCCACTTTTTTTTTGAGTAACTGTTTTCCCTCAGGGGAAATATGTTTCTTATGTTTTGACCATTTTGGGGTGTTTGGGTTTGTTTGTCGTTGTAAGTAATGTTTGTCAAAGGTGTGTTTGGTAATCGTTTGAACTTGCTTCCCCCATGGATCAGAACATGCGCTCTAATACCACTATTGGCCTCGTTTCACAGGTTTTGATGGAAGCAAGTTTTGTTCAATGTAATAGTTTGTATTAACCATGATGTGTTTATGAAACTGTGTTTGGATAAGTAAATAACAAAACAATGTAACAGTGAATGGAAATAAAAAGACTTTTATTAAAACGATTCGACCTAGACTATATATACATGTTGAATCGACACACCCTTACAATGTTAACAATTGTATCGATTCACAAGTTAACCGTTTATAACTACCAACTAGAATAACTGAAAAACTATAATTGTTTTCCTACAAGGCTTGTTTGGGTTAACATATTCAACCCAAATATTACACTGCCTTTTGACCCATTATGACCCATACATAATATAACTTAATAACATAAGTAATTGTCTTAATAAAAAACATTAAAGCATTATTCCAGTTTCACAATCGGCACGGTAAAGTGAATAGGCGGTAACGTGTGTGATATAAATACAGAGATGCAATTGCAACAATCACTTACCTGGACTGGGTCAGTCAATAATAATGAAGGTTCATGGCCCAGGAGGGGTGCCCACCTAAAGGTCCTTAGCTCGAGTCAAACTTTGTTGAAGAGGCATGCTTTTGTGTGGCCTGTACAATTTAAAATCCAAAATTTTTCCTTGTTGAAGCGGCATGTGTTTGCGTGCATCCCTACATGTTTTTGTTAAATCGCTTAATTGCTTGGATAGTGTGTTTGCAAGGCTGTGTATAGTTTAGGTTCATCTTTTTAAAGCTGTTTTACTTGATACATTGTGATTATAGTCTTTCTGATGCTTATAAAAATTTTGTCTCGTTAATTCAAATAGTTCCTCATAGTTATGCTAACTGGTCTAAAAGTATAGTTAAGATTTCAAAATCCCAGGAAATAGCCGATCATTAGCACAGTAATAAAATTGAAAGTTTTGCTGTATCAGAATAATGCTACTAATGCTAGTTGAATGAACTAGTTGTTAAACTGTAGTAGTATTGTGTCTTGGCATATACGCGACTTCAAATTTCTAATATAATATATACCTCCCATACACTTGCAGTAAGAGAAAGATCCGGAAAACGCGTTCTTGAATATCCAAAACGTGTGGATAGAACGGCTGAGATTGTTTTCATCTTACTAATCAAAAACTGGAACTTCTGTTGGCCTATCTGGTTGTATATATTGAAACATGTATGTGAACAATGTAATCACTGTAATTAATATTTAAAACATAACTTGAAGTTTGTAGTCACAGTTCAAATCTTGGATATACTGGTGGTGTTAATTACAAAGACAGAAAAGACAACACAAAATGACAGATGAATGAGGTTATGATTTGCTGCAAATTCGAGCATCTTGTCGCTTTCTTTAGTCACCCTAAAGTAGTTAACTTTCTGGTTCTGTTGTGCTGCTCGAGCAAGAAACAGTGTTTGACAGAAATTTCTGCTAATCCAAAAGTTTAAATCAGTTTACAAAAGTCTTCGAAAGACCTATATAACCTGTAAACTTGATTTTGAAGCTTTTACCGTTTATAAAAGTACACTTATTTGTTGTTTGACTGTACTGAGATTGACTCTTTAACCGGCTAAACCACATTCTGGTCTTTATTTTAAATGTTGTTCTTATGTTCTGCAAAAGAGAGAGAGAGAGTGGCGTCGAATGTGCAATAGTTTATTCAACAACAATCATGGATCTATTTACATCACAAATATGTAACGAAAACCTTTGGCATCTCATCGGTTGACTTTTTATGTTTGAAGAAAATGCATTCAGAGTCACAAATGACACTAATCTATCACCATTGTACTATAAACTTATTGCTTTCAGGATAAACTGGTAACAGAAACAAAAGAAATTGCAAAAAAAGTGGTTTTGAAAGATATGATAAGTTGGTGCTGAAACTTGTGGCATATTGGCGTAAAACTATAAATTTGTGATCAAGTGATTACTAGAGAAGTGCTTATATTGGCTACCGTCAAGATATTTCTGCCTTAGAAACTATTTCCGCCTGAATTCAGAACTCGTAAAAAGGTGTAAGGTAAGGTTATGGGATGAAATGAATCAAGGACATATACGAGTGAAAGGGAACAAAACGAATATAAGACACAAAGGGATGTTATTTAAAATGTCTTTTTGTTAGTCTCTAATTTATGCATAAGATACGCTAATGCCTTTGACTTGCTTATGCATGGTGGGGCTTGGGCAATATCGGAATATTTAAACTCGATCAGCAATGACAAAAGCAAAATGATAAAAGACTTCACTATCATGGGTTAGTCCTCCAATGTATGCCTTTTTTTATAAGTTCATTTGTTTATAGATATGTTGGTGTTAAGCTCTTGGACCCTGTGGGCTGTGCCATTAACTATTCTACACCTTATAGTATTACTTGGTTCTTCACATTTTAACCACTATATCAACTAATTACTTCAGTTAATCGTTAGTTCAACACATCGTGAACTGAACCATTTTCACCGTACTACTTATTGATGGTATTATTTAGTTAACGGCATGCACCACTATATACGCTGCAGCTTGTGCCATGGCAGACAACTTAACTATACTTTATATGTATCAAATGGGTGGTTCTTGTAATGGGTCAAAATGGATGCTAATTTGTATGGCTCAGGCTGGGTTCACCTGAAACACCGTTTGTATAAAGATTCAAGTTTTTAAGAATAATTAGCACCCACTTATTATGATACTAATCTAATTTGAGTAATATAACTTAGATTTTTTTATTATTTTATTTCATTATTATTTTTTTATGTATTCAAAATATGCTCCGAGTGCTTTTTGACCCTTTTGATCCATTTCTGTTGAAGCTTGTAATTATATTTTATTTTTTATTTTATTTATTTTTTATTTTTTTTATTTTTTTTATTTTTTTTTACCATGCCTGTAGGATACAACTACTATATTTCTATGAGGGCATTTCAAATGCTAGACATTTGACCAGGTCAAATAAATTTTATATAGTACTGTACTGATTTTCATATAACATCAGCATATCTTGCACCATACAGGTGACAAATGTAACCCAACAAATACTTTGACGACCCCTACAATATTTCTGATTATAATGGCACCATGTGTTAACTCTTATTTAGTTCAACACTTATATATAAACATACATTCGACATAACCTCATTACATAACAAAATACTAAAAAATATTTTTTAATTTATTAAATGGTGAGAAAGAGGCAAGAATTTGAGGGAGAAGAGGGGGAGAACAGTGGTAACAATGAGGTCATCTGGGATCAAGCAATGAACGGAGCCATGACCAACGAGCCCCTCATTGGAGGAGCTACCCGGGCACGTAAAAGGTTTGTAGGGGTTCGCCAACGTCCCTCAGGAAGATGGGTGGCTGAGATCAAAGATACCATACAACAAATAAGAGTATGGTTAGGTACATATGATACTGCTGAGGAGGCTGCTAGAGCCTACGATGAAGCAGCGTGTTTGCTTCGTGGGGCCAATACTCGAACAAATTTCTGGCCATGTAATCCTTCTAACAAGTCTCCGGCTCTTTCTTCAAAAATCACAAATCTTTTACTTCAAAGACTTAGAGCAAGAAATGGTGGTAGTGTTGAAAATGGCGACTTTGGTGCATTAATGCCGAATGCACATTCTTTCCAGCATCATCAACAATTTCAAGATTTGTCGAGTCATGTTCAAGATTCAAACTTTAACCAAATTTTGGACATTCCAGATGCCACTAGTGATAATGCTACTAATTATAGTAATTATGCTAGTGACTCTTTTAGCGCAAGTTATGAACATGGTTCGAAAGATACAGTTATAGATGATTTTAGAGGTGTTGATCATTCTTTTATAGTAGATGAGCCTAAAGTAGAGGGCAACGAAGAGATTGACTTAGGTTTAACTGATTTATTATTTGTTGACAATATAGGATCGTCTATGAACTATTCACCATTCGATATTGCAGAAGAGATAACAAAGGAAAACTACAATGAGGCTGACCCGTCGATGCTTAGTGAAGCCACTAAGAGAATGAAGTTTGAAAGGAATATTTCCGCTTCTCTTTATGCTTTTAACGGGATATCAGAATGTTTGAGGATGAAGGAAAACCCGAAGCCTGAACATTTATCAAATCTTGGTCCCAAAAATGAAGTAGCAAATTTAGCAGTAGATCAATTATTGGAAAGCAAAGATACTTTAATGAGTATGGAATCGTTTTCTTCGTCGAGTAGCAAGGAAGTAGATGAATCTTTTCTGTGGAGTTCCTTTGATCTACCTTCACTAGATATGTTCTTTAGCGGATCAGATTAAGGGTTTAAGAGAATAGTATTTGGTTTAAAGATTTTAGCACCCTTTGATAAGTTATACTGAGATAGCCCCTTTAACAAGAGGTGGTGATTGTATTCTTTTATTTCTTGCATTAATAAAATTATTTCAAATTTTATGATTTTATTTTATTTTTGAACAAAAAATTTATGATTTGGTTAAAGATAAAATGTGTTCTTTCATGACAATCAGTAGTATTTACTAATCAATGCCTTCATGCAAAACTATTGCTCATGATTTACAACATGATTAAAAATCTTAAATAAATGCTTAGAATATATTGTTACAAAGATCTTAAATTCCAGCATTATCTTTAATTCTATATCTTTACTCTGGTCCTTTTAAAGTCGTGACGACGTGACATTAATCATGTGTCATTTTAATGAATTTTCTATGAAAGTACCATAGGTAACAATCGCAAGTTAAAATTCAGATATGCCTAGATAAATAGTAAAATTATCGTGGTACATATAATTAGCCAAAATCAGTATAAAAGGTTTTTTGTGATAAAATGGAACACAAAAGAGAACAACCAAGTCGTTGTAGTATAGTGGTAAGTATTCCCGCCTGTCACGCGGGTGACCCGGGTTCGATCCCCGGCAACGGCGTTCATTTTTTGACATATTTTAAAATTTTAATTTTAAACTAAAGTTTGTTTAAAGAGAGTAAAATTGCACTAAACTTCTAAACCAGTCTCATAGAGATAGATCAATCTATCCATGTGTTGTTTGATCTCGGGAAGGTTTAGAAGTTGAGAACAGCGGGAGAGTATAAACGTCTCTAAGCTTTTCAATTCATCCTGTCGAAGGTTTTAAACACTTGAAGGTTGAAGCAACCATCTAAATTCAGGTAAACAAGCTTTGCATGGCATTCGATTGATGGATGAATCGATATTAAAACGGTACAACCAGATAACACCAATATTTCAAGATTTGGGCCGGAGTCCATCAAAATCCGGTGTTAAGAAGGTTTACAAAATGGCAACGTACTATCCATCAAGTTCCATTATCATATGTGTACTTAATCTCGATCCACTATGTGCTATTAACTTTCCAATTTTGTCTTTTGCTGACGAGTCAACAACTTAATTAGAAATTACCAAAATACCCTGACATAAAGAAATGTATAGTTTCAGATGAAATTTGAAAGTTTGTAGCATAAGTGGAATGATAATAAGCACACGTATGATAATTGATCGAACTTAAAGGAAAATACATTGCCATTATATGGCCTGAACCCTATTATGAGTCACAATCACATTCTCCGTGCTTATTACCTAACATAGTTTCTAAAGCTACACCGATATTCAATACAGAGACTAAGCAGTTATATTAATAATATTTACAAATAAAATTATGCTGTAAGGTTAATCAGTCTGCTATTTAGGGACTGCAATATCCGCTAAGCGAGCAAGTTCATTACCTTTCACTCCACCATAGCTCTTCTGAGCTATGCTGCAATTTGAGAACAAGCTATAAGTTTGTGTAAACCGTATGTATTGAATGAATCATAATGTTCGGTTACATGAGAATATATAAGACATAATATGGGCCAATATACATCACGGGCCTAATATCCTACTACTAATCTAATACTAACCGTCTAACACTTCCCCGCAGTTTGAGCGGGAGGAGACCGAACACTCAAGTTGTCACGAAACTCAGCAAACAAGGGGGATGGTAACCACTTGGTAAAAATATCAGCATACTGAAACCGAGAAGGAACATGTAGAACGCGAACCTGACCAGTAGCAACCAAATCACAAACAAAATGAATATCAATCTCTATGTGCTTTGTCCGCTGATGCTGAACAGAATTAGAGGACAAGTACACTACACTCACATTATCACAATAAACAATAGTAGCAGAGGACACAGGCGTATGAAGCTCACGAAATAAATTCCGAAGCCAACATGTCTCAGCTACTGCAATAGCAACACCACGATACTCCGCCTCGGCACTGGAATGAGAAATCGTTGGTTGACGCTTAGAGAACCAGGATAATAAGTTGTTGCCAAGAAAACCACAATAACCTGATGTAGACCGACGAGTAGTAGGACAACCAGCCCAATCAGCATCCGAATAAGCGACCAAATACTCAGTAGTAGACGAAAATAACTGTAAACCATAACTCATAGTCCCCTGAATATACCGTAAAATCCGCTTGAGAGCATTGAAATGAGGCTCTCGAGGATCATGCATATATAGGAAAACCTGCTGAACAGCATATATAATATCAGGTCTAGTAAAGGTGAGATACTGAAGAGAACCGGCAAGACTTCTATATAACTTAGGATCGGAAACTGGATCACCATCATCACCCAACTTAGACTCAGCGTCAACAGGAGTCCGAGAAGGGTTACAACCAGTCATATGTGCACGCTCCAAAATCTCCATAACATACTTACGCTGCTACAAAAACATCCCAGAAGAGTCACGCGTAACTGACACACCCAAAAATAGTTAAGAGCACCCAAATCAGTCATAGAAAACTCCTTATGTAAAGAAGCAATAATCCGCTATAATAAACTATCAGAGGGAGCAGTGAGCACAATATCATCCACATATAGTAACAAGAAAGCAGTATCATCACCCTGTCTGTAAATAAATAAAGAAGAGTCACAACGACTTGGAGTAAACCCAACAGTAGTAATGTAAGCAGCAAACCGCTGAAACATGCACGAGGTGCCTGCTTAAGACCATAAAGTAACCATTGTAATACACGAACATAATCCGGATGCTCTGGATCTCGAAAACCAAGAGGTTGATGCATATAGATAGTTTCAGCTAAATCACCATGTAAAAAAAGCATTCTTGACATCAAGCTGGTGAACAGGCCAACAAAGTCAACAAAGTTAAACGGGTTAAATGAGCCAACAAAGTCAAACAAAGTCAAACGGGTTAAATAAGTCCAAATGGTCAAAAGAGAAAACTTAAATGCAGCGTATTTGAGAGCATTTTACACAGTAAATCACTTTAATCTAATATATCAGCAATAAAAGCCATTTATTGTTGTATTAGTTTCTTAAAGTACATATCACCCTTCATAACTTACTAGGTAACGCCTCTTATTTACTCACACTTCTCTGATGAACACTCCCCTCATTTTGGATTTTATACTTATGATGAGACGAAAAGTGTACCGCTTTTAGAGGGTCATTTAAGCCCAAAGTCGAGATTATTTGATCAAATATTACCCTAAATCGTTCCTTTTGCCATTTTAGGTACTTTTGAGAGGAAATATGGAAAAGGAAGCATTTTGGACGTTTTTGGAGCGAAAAAGTGAAGAAAACGACAAAGTCTCAAATTCATGCTGGAAAATGTACCTGACGGCATCAGGATTTGCTTATGACTCTGTCACCCTTTGACAAAGAGGTGGATAAATCAAGTTACACATGACACACCAGAGAGTTTTTGGAGGAATTATACATGACGGCGTCACCAAGGCCGTCAAGAGCAAATTACATGTGACGGCCAAGATGGAGTTTACACATGACGACGTCAGAAGTGGATTTAGGCAATACGATGATAATTATGGCGGTGAGTTGACGGTGTCAGAACTTACTCTTGACGCCGTCAGACCTTGTAATTCATATATAGTTGCAACTTTGAGAGGAGAAAACCCTAGACGAATTTTACAGTATTTTTAAGGGTTTCACACCCTTGTTTCATCCATGCTTAATTGAAGATAAGTTTCTCAATAATCATTCAATATGTCTATGTGTTGTTTGATTCTATCTTATGCTTGTCTTTTCTTTAACATGCTAGGCTACGTTTTTTTTGTGTTTGCTTAGATGTAATGAAACTTAGATATTGATTATTGGTTGGTTGTTTGTTTATAATTGTTGTGGATGAATGATTTCGATGTTAGGTTTAAGAAACTGGCAGACTTCCAATTGGTAACTTGCTTGAACGTCTTAAGAAACATGATCGGATGTGTACTATGATAAATTGGTTATATTTAATGCATAGGTAACTACTAATGAGGCCATGTTAGGAGCTAGTAGTCGGCTCGACATAAGAAGAGTTAGAAGCTTATAGAGTTAGGGAAGATCGTACACGGCCCTACGAATGGTATTAAGGAATATAACCCGTCATTCATGCAATTGTAACAAACTAATCAACCGGTAAAAGATAGCTAGGGAGTAGTGAAATCTAAGTAAACACATTTTCTCTTATTATTGTTTTCGCCAAATTTACTTTAGTTTCATTTTATTTGCATTTGTGGTTATTTGGGTTAGTTGACTAGCAACTAATTCCGCCCACTCTTCTAAAACCGAGATTTTCACTTGCTTTCCATAAAATACAAAAATACAAAAAGAATCATCCCTCACCTCTAGACCTAGTTAGATTAATTTCAACCCTAGCGAACACTATTCTTTGAGTTGAACGATCAATCCCCCGGTACTTGCCACTATACTATACTACAACGGTCAGGTACATTGCCTGGCGGGGGTTGCAAGCATCTCAAGATCCTTTGAGAGGTAAAACCTTTTGCAAGGTTGCAAAATCACGCATCAACTTACAATGTTTTTATTAGTGTTGCAGGTCCTTATAACAGATTTGGAACAACTGGAAATGTTGGTCACAGAAAAAGATAGCTCGCGCCTCTCTTTGCTCAAACTTCCCATGAGACAGCAGGCATTCATTTGTTTTTATTCACATTTAAGGAAAGGAATTGCATAAAGCATGTTCATGTCAACGTGGAATTTATTCTCATCTTTGTAGTCTTTTACTAAACCCTAGGCTTAATGGGTAAAATTTAAATTAGGCATTTCAAACAGAGGTTAAATGCATCAAATAAGTTGAAGCCATTAACATAAGGATATGGGTAATGTATAAATCTAATTCCAAATTCCGTTCTCTATAGTTGGAATGTAAAGTTTCTGTGTGGTTTTGGCTAATTTGGGTTTTGTTTGTTTAATTAGAAAATTGTTACAGTGTTTCAAGGTCATTAACAAAAGCTCAATTTTGTGAATTGTATTGTAATATCATTTAATGAATTTGACTCAAGTTCAGTTTAAGCGATGGAATCATTTCACAATCTGTTTGTGGGTCAACCTGACCAAATGTGACCATTTTTAACTTGACTGAAACTTGACCTGTATCTAGGACTTTTAGCCGCACCATGTTACACAATCAACATGTCGTGTGTTAAAATAGTACTAACAGTTAGAAAAAAAATGCCCACAACTCTGACTAGAAAGCATTTTGTATATGATTAAGAGAAACAGAATATGTTAGCAACGAAGAGCATTTGGAACACATAGATTACGACAATCTTCAGAAAGCATATTGTTAAAATAGTACTAAAATAAGTTAGCGTTTTAAATACATTTGACGAATTAGTGAAAGTTGTTTAAGGACATGTAAGTAGGTAGGTCTATAATACTAAGGAAATTCGACATAATTTTCATGTTGTATTTATTATTGGTGTTGAATTACACAATTACGTTGATCATACGGAAATGAGTTAGTTCCTCTGAGGGTTAAAAGGTTTTAGCTTCATTGTTAATAAAAGATATCCTGTTATGTTATTATGCTCAAAATATTTACCAAATTGTATATTTTGCAGGTTATTTTATTGATGGCAACGACTTAAAATGTTCAAATTCCTAAACCAGCTTCAGGTGGTAGCCAAGGACGGAACCGGTAAATAATAGAAAATTTCCATCGCCGTTAAGGTATGTACCTTCATATTAGTCTATTAAATATAACACATTAATATATACATCCAAACTACTTATCTTGATTTAAGTCTATATAAGCTGAAGCCATCTATTTTTAATAAGGCATTTGGTTCATTGGAAATATCCCATGAGTCAAGAAAGATATCTCAAAGGAAAAAGTAAAAGCATTTTCAATGTGGCGAGAAGAGTCAGCATGTGGCAACAACAGTTGGGACTGAAAGAAAGATATACAACAGTTGAGCATTGAGGGTGAATTGCAGCTAGCTTTGAAACATTAAACATGTTTAATGTAAGTGTACAGTTTTGTTCCATCCCTGTTGAACATCACATTAAAAAGAAAATTATATTTTTGATGCCTACTATACTGTCATATGCGACTCGAAAACAAAATGTTCTAACAACTAGACCAACAACGCATAAAAGATTTGTGTATACAAACGCCCCGCGGCGAAGCGCGGGTTTCAAACCAACTTTAATAAACAAACATTTTAAACCGTAGTAACGCTTCCTACAGCAGAAGCATATTTGGCTGTGACCATAATTTTTTGTATAACATTTGTGCTACAAATGCACATAAACCTTATCTATGGAAACTACTATGCCACTCTTGAAGACATCAAATGTTGTTATGACTATTTCCTACTTACAACACCTGTTCAAACCACCTTAATGTATTTCTTTTTCGGGGCTCTCCACCTAGTTAAACACAATAATTAAAGTCCAAACACTTGTGGCTTTGAGCCTTTGACCAAGCTAAGCAATTACAATGGAAATTTTGCTCACTACATCATATTGCAAAGAAAGTCTTGGTCACTGCACGTGACTTAAAAGACGTTATACTTCTCTGCGACAACCTAATCAGAGTTAGAGGAGTTGGTTCACCATTTTACTTGCCCGTTACATAGGATAAATGGCTAACAATCCCCCTAACTTTACATATTTTATAATGTTCATATCCATGCTTGGTTTCTTCCACCCTTTGTTGCAAAGAACTAATACAAGATAGATCCAACAAGGTAGAATATATCAAATATAGAAGAAACACATAGATTCAACAAGCTAGAAGATAATTAATACATACTTTGTAATACAATAGATGGATTAAAACAAACATCTTATCGAACAATATGAGTATTATTATAGGAAACTTAATAAAAATCATCAATTAACATTATATATATATATATATATATATATATATATATATATATATATATATATATATATATATATATATATATATATATAAGAAACCTATTCGAGAGACTTGTTTAACACATCAACAAGTCTCTGCTTCTTTTTGATCTTTTTGTCTAAACGCTTGATTGCATCTGAAAAAATACGTCTTTTCTTGATACAATGGATGGATGCTGAGAATAAAGAAACGTTTTGACTAGCAACATCCGGGTTTGGAAGTGGGGGATTGGTTGACCGTTGACTTGTTTAGATGCTCCCCACAACTCGGTCGTGTGCAAGACCGAGTCCTCCTTTTTTGTGCTTGAAGACAAATCCTCATGGGTGAGGCTAACCAGGACGACACATCCTATTGAGGTCGAAGACGCGTTCAACAACGTGTATTACCACAAGTCTTAACTACATAAAATGCCCACCAACCAAAAAGGCTTAAGAAGCCATAGTATGATAACACGCCGGCCGACGTTATGCCTACGTGGCAAAGCGTTACCGGGCGTTATCATACCGGTAACGTGGCGTTAAAGTTTACGTTATGCTCCAACTTATTGCAGTAACTCAAATTAAAACGCAAAAACAAACAAAAAAAATTACAATTCACCCCCTTTTAAACGGTTAAGTTTTTTTTTTTTTTTAAATACCCATATATATATATATATATATATATATATATATATATATATATATATATATATATATATATATATATATATAAACCACTACCATTTTAACGACATTCAAAATCTATATGCAAGACATGAGATTGTTCATGGTTTTCCGGGAATGCTTGGTAGTATTGATTGTATGCATTGAGAATGAAAAAATTGACTAGTGTCATGGCAGGGACAATATGGTAGGGGTGATAAAAAAAAGTTACCCAACTATAATGCTTGAAGCTGTAGATTTGCACGATTTGTGGATTTGGTATGTATTTTTGGGGTAGCGGGTGTGAATAACGATATAAATGTTTTAGATAATTCTCCGTTATTCGACGACATTCTTGATGATGTCGCCCCGATAGCTCCTTTTGGGGTAAATGGAGTTGGATTTGAAAGCGGTATTCTTAGCCGACAGAATTTACCCACGGTGGGAAACTTTCGTCAAATCATTTACAGTCACACAAGACGATAAACATGGTTACTTTAAAAGGCGACAAGAAAGTTCACGAAAGGATGTCGAACGTGCTTTTGGTGTTCTCCAAGGACGTTGGATAATAATGCAACAACCGACACGTCAATAGTAGGTTACCAGGATACAATCGTGTATTCTTGCATCATATTGCCTAACATGATGTTAAAAGATCAAAAGTTTGCAATAAGTGAGTTAAATGAATTGTGGGTGAATCCGGTACCACATAGGCAACAAAGGTGGATCGACAAATGTGATGTCCAATGTTGAAAGGCAAAAGAAATACGTGACAAAAATACGCATCTTAGTCTCCAACGTAACATTTTGGAGCATATTTGGCGACATCATCAAGATGAAGACGAAGAAGTTTAGCCGTTGAGGCGTATGTATTTTTTTTTTAAATTTATTTGTGTTTGAACATTTCCGCGTGTTTTTTAATTTATGTTTGCTTTTTTTTAAGTATTTATAATTTTTACTCTCTCCGTCTCAAAATAAGTATCCAGTTTGACTTTTTAGAGTCAAATTGGTTCAACTTTGACATTAAATATCTTTTTTGTGTTATATAATACTTGATGAAAAATTATAGGGTTGTAAACGAACTGAACGTTCAATGAACATTTCATGAACCGTTCGGTAAAAAGTTCATTTATGTTTGTTCGTTTATTAAATGAACGAACATGAACAATATTTTATGTTCGTTTAGTTAAATGAACGAACATGAACAAAAGTCTCGTTCGTTCATTTATGTCCGTGAACGTCCGATTAAGCGTTCATTAAAGTTCGTTTATGTTTATTTATCTATTTATGTTCATATATCATATATTTTAATTTTATAATTTTAAAAATTGGTTTGTTTAAACAAAGCAACACTTATAAAATAATATATTGTGAAGAATTCAATAAAGTTTATGTTTGTTTGTCTATTTTCATTTATGTTTGATCGTTTATGTTCGTTTAGCGTTCGTTTATTGTCTTAATGAACGAACATAAACGAACATGAACAATTCATTTTCTTAATAAACGAACATGAACAAGAAAATTCGTCCGTTTAAGCGTCCGTGTCCGTTTATTTGTCCGGTTAAAATTAAATGAACGAACATGAACAGGGCTCCGTTCGTATTCGTCCGGTTCGTTTACAGCCCTAAAAAATTATATCATTGAAAAATACATTTAAAACACAATCCATTCGTATATTTTGCATGAAATATTATATAACATCCACAAAAATAGTTAAGGTCAAAGTTGAACCAGTTTGACTCTGAAAAGTCAATTAGACACTTATTTTGGGACAGAGGTAGTACCAGTGTTGTAAAAATCGGCCAACTCGGCCGATTAATCGATGATTAATCGTTAATCGGCCCTGGAACTTGGTGAGATTTACAAGGTAATCGGCCGATTAATCGGCCAAGTCAAGGAAATCGGCCGATTAATCGGTTAAAAATCGCTAATCGGCCTTGGACCGCCTCAGTACCGATTCACGATTTTTGCAACATTGGGTAGTACTATTATTTAATGAATGAAATATTAGTTAAGGGTTTATTTAATGAATGAAATATTTGTTAAGGGATTAATTTGTGATTTATATATATTTTTTTAAAGAAATGTGAGTCCCAAAAGATGGTGTTATGAGATGTTATGATAAGGGGTGATTTTTGGGTGTTGATATTGAAATGTTAAAGATGAGGTGGCGTTGAGGTGTCACTTTTTTTGTGTTATTGAGTTATGACACCTTAGGCTGTAAGAGATTAAATTGTCATAACACTAAAAAAATTACTGTTACTTCAGCTCAACATCAGCTTTAACATTTTAACATTTAACACCTAAGAATCACCCTTATCATAACAACCCATAACATCACCTTTTTGGACCCACATTTTTTTCTTTTCCAATTATTTAAACAAAATATATTTTCATTCATTACATAAAAATACTTTCATGTATTACATAAAAAAAAAAAAAAAAAAAAAGCCTCGCATCTTTTCCAGTTTTAATCTTCTAATGGCTTTGAACCAACACATTTTTTTTGTTCAGCTGAATGAATGAATAATAATAATAATAATAATAATAATAATAATAATAATAATAATAATTGAAAAAAAAAATGAAACCTGCGTTTCTCTCCAAGTTGCTGCACTGACTCAACTCATAACGCAGCCACAATGCCACAAGGTATGATAATGACGGCCAACGCGCTGCCACATAGGTATAACTCCGGCCCATGCGTTCCTGTACTGTGGCCAGTGGGACGAAAAAAAAAGTTCGACCAAATCAGTCATGCAAGGTCATCATAGGTCATCACCAATGTGGCCATTCGGTCACAGTCGGTCGAGCAAGCCCAAAATCCCCAAATCGGTTGAAATCTAGACCGATATTTTACACACTTTTTTTTTTTAACTTGGTCACCAACTTTGACAAATTGGTCGTGTCTAGTCATCGGAGAGAGAAAGCTGATGTGGCAAGGGATGACTCGGGTCATGACTGTGCATAGCCTAAGGCCGAGAATACTTGAAAACCAAAGTCAAATGGCCCACTAAAAGTTCAATAAACAAACAGGGACTGCATCATATTTTCAGCAAGAGTCAATAATCCAAAACAAGTAAACTCATTTTCTGAACCCAAAGCAATGATTTCTGTATTGTTTATTAACTTAATTTGCAGTAACAGAGTTTGTGTCAATAAATGTGGTATCCTATATATATTCACCCCAGTTGTACATCAATAGAAGAATCTTATAATTTAACAAGGAACAAACCTTAAATTTTGTCTGGTTCAATGTAAGTAGCTCTGCGAATACAACACAGGTCCTGTTTTCATAAAGACAATGCATTACCATGTTGGGACATTGGATGAGGCTTGTTCCATTGTCCTTGTTTGCCAAACTCATTAAGAGCGTAGGGTACAAATGCGCCGTGGGTGGCGCCATCACCACCAGCCAAGCAAAACCGACGGCGCACCGTACCGGTGGTGGTGCCGTCGGTGCTCGCGCCGCAGCCACGGCTCAGCGCCATCGCCTATTTTTTTTTTTTTTTTTTTTTTTTATTTATTTTTTTTTTCCTTTTCTTTTTGGCTTGAATTAGTGATCTTTTTTTTAAAATGAGAGCATGGTTAAATAACTTGTAAAGTTAACATAGTTCTTTTATAAGGATCGTCGAAACCGTCGAGCAGAATGGCGATGGGCAAATAGACTTTCACCTGTGCCATCGAGTGAGGACGATTTAAGTGCCTCCTATTCGAGTCAGGAGGGCTACGTGTCAGATGATTCGTTTTATTAAATCGTAGTTTATGTTTAAGTATCTTAATTAGTTTGTATTTTTTTTATTGCAATGTGTGTTTTTTTATTTGTAATGTTTGTTTTTATTATTAATGAAGTTTATTTAGTTTATAGTTTATATATTTTAATTTAAGTAAAAGAAAAAAAAATAATAAAAATAAAAAATTGGCCGACGGCACCAGAAATTCTGGTGCCAACGGATACCCCATGAATGTGGTGCCGTCGCGTTTCTGGTGCCATGGAGCTTTTTTGCTGACGTGGCAGTACTTTTTGCCCACGACACCACATCCACGGCACCACTGTACCCGATGCTCTAATAGTTCTTCCCTTCAATAACCCAATTTGTGCCATTATAAACCTAACAGAGGCAGCACATTTTTGTTTTCTGCAATTTTTAATATATGTGGCTAAATATCACCCATTTGGCCATTTCCTAAACGGACTCTCAGATCCAGACTCAATGTATGTTACTGCATTTTCCAAACCGGTCAAAGTTTCAGCTCAAGCTCGCCGATCCAAATAATTTTGCCAGATAGTCTATAAGAATTAGAAGCTGGTTGCTATAAGCAAATTAAATAGCATGCAAGACAAACTATAACAATGAACACCAAGTAAAATAAGTTTCACAGGACCAATATGAGAAATTTATACGCTTTAGACAACAGCGTAAATCAGATCTTCAAGATGGTAAAAGTAGCATAAGAAAGTTTACAAAATCATCTTTCTTTCTATTAATATATTGGCTCAAGTCTACAACATGTTGAACATGAAGTTCATAACAACTAGTAATTCCGCATCATATCTCATACAACAACAATTAAGTAACAATGTATCTAACTCTAATTCAAAAAAAAAAAACTCAAAAACGGATACTTTTGCATCAAAATTTGAAGTTTCCAAGCGTTCAAATGCTTGTCCGTTGATGCAGCATGTACCAACCATACAGTTACATAAGTTTTCCCTTTTTTCTCCAATATACTATTGAGCTTCAGCAACAGACGAAACAATCAATGCCTCTAAAACCGGTTGACACTCTATACTCGAGTTGTTTTCCAAACTATAAGACTTACAACTGAAGTAGAAAACCGTACTCATCATAAAATTAATAAGCACCACAAAACTATACATAACCACCAAAAGTGGCCCTTCCCATATCCTCGAAGACCCATCTCCGTAACTCAAAGTTTTCACACGATGTTCAAATAATCCCTCAATGAACGCCATCCCGATAGTCGAACCAAGAAATATCATCAACCCAACTTGCGTCTGACCCCTAATCAAAACACTCGACCTCAACAACGCCTCAGCACCCGATACATCTTCCAAAACTGATATCACCATAGAAAGATCACAAATAATAACCGCATTTGCAAAAAATACAGAGAAAAACAACCCAAAGATAATCACCATATACACATTCAAATCAGGCGTAAACCCAATAACCGATAACAAACTACTAACACCAGCAAGCAGCACCAAAAACAACGTCAAACTACCAATCACAACACTACACGCCAACAAATAAGTAGCCAAAATTCTTTTCCAAATCTTCCTCACAATAACATAACACTTCGACGCATCAAACATTTTCCTCGAATAAGTACAATCAACAGAATACACAACAGCAGCTTTCGATATCAACAACAACGTAACATACAAAGGGAAACACATTACAGCCGAAGCAGCACTTTCCGCAAACTTAAAACAAAACCTCTCAACAAAACTACTCAAAGGCAAGCCACAACTTTTCGCAAGTAACAACAACCTAATAGCAACTCTTTTAGCTAACCCTTGATCCACTAAAACATTAGACAACAAAACAGCTGAAACAGGACATATTAAAAAAGCACCAATTGCCATAAAACCACTTAAATTATACCTCAAAATCCTAACTGTTTCCCTCAAAATTTCCAATGCACTTGTGGTTTGAAACACATGATCTGATCTTGTAACCATATTTTCATGACCCATTTGAATATCTGTGATTTGGGTCATTTTGGGGGTTGACCCATTTGATGATTCCATGTTTGGGTTATAAAGATTGAAGCTTTATTGGATTTTGATGCAAGAAAATGAAATGGGTAGTGGTAAAGATTGGGATAAAGGGTATTTGGATATGGGGTTTGTGATGTTATAATTTTTTTATAAAAAAATTATGAAATGATGAAGATTGAATTGATGGGTTGAGTGAGATATGAAAAAGGTTAAAGATTAGTTTTGTTTTTGAGAGAAGTTGGAAAACCCCTTGCCTCTTAACCTAGAGGTCAAGGGTTCGATCCTCACTCCCTACAAAAGGCCGGAGGTCCTTTTCTACCTTAGGTAGAACCGGAAGCAACCTCTCTACCTTAGGTAGGGGTATGGTTGTCTACGTCTCAACCTCCCCCATACACCGTGGAAGACGGTATTGGGACCCATAACCCGTGGAAGACGGTATTGGGAGTTACTTTACTTTTTATTTGGGGAAGAAGGAAGGGAGATGCGCGTGTCGGTGTATTTGACTTTTGTATTATTGACCTTTTGGTTTTGTCAATGTTTTAAGTTTTAACTCTTGTTTGTGTAATAAAACCAAAAAATTTTACAACTTAATTTATTCGTGCAATTTGTATTGAGTTTTGCTAACAACAGCTTTAAGGGTTCTTGTTAAGCAAATACATTTCATGACAATATCATCTTTTGAATAATTTTTATTGGATGATAATTCCGAAAAAAGTAGAGAAAATCTCGAAAATATTACATATACAATTAATGATTGATTGTGATTGGATGAATTACATTATTACAAGAAATTGTAGTAAAACAAACCATCTTAACGACAACCCTTAAAGTTGTTGTTAGCAAAACCTTTTTTTTAACGACAATTTATTGCACAATTATGCTATCTATTACACATATAATATACCAGAAATATTAGAATAACTATTCATCGCGCACATAATATCTCAAAAATATCTTCAACAAGACTTTGAAATTGCAATTTTTTTATTAATTGCCACGCACATATCATCAGGCCAAATGCTTTTGATAGTTCATGTTAGTGGTTTTCCACCAGTAGGGTAAAGATAATCACACCGGATATCTCAATGAATCATGTAATCTCCCCCAGAGTATTCTTTCATAAAAGTAATAGTGGTTACCAGTTCGATTCATTTTGGGTCTTTATTAAATTTTGAAATTGCCCATTAATCTTTACCAAAAAAATACCAAAAAAAAAAAAAAAAGAAAAAGAAAAAGAAAAAAAAAGTCAAAGGAGCTAAAAACTTACTTTAAGCTAATTGTTCCATTCAGCAAGATAATCATTCCTCAACATACTCTCAGAAGAGCATACCTCCTAAAGAGTTCTCGTGTTGATGAGTTTACTCACTGAAGAGTATAACTCTTTGACAATATATCTCTCAGAAGGATCAAACTATCTGATGAGTTACTCTCTAATGAGCTCGCTCAAAGTTTACTCACTAAAGAGATGAAACAACCATATATTTTCTTTGTTAAAACCACTTTAACCAGCAGTCGGGAAAACCCTGACTGAGATTAGTTTTAACCCAATTGGACGGTTAAACCTCTCTGACTTGCAATTTGTAGTTACCATTAAAGTTCTAGCCATAAGGAGTTAAGGACAACCCCTGCATAAGATAAATTCCAACGGTACTATTTGAAATTTCATCTCTAGTCGTGATATCCAACATGGCCGGTCTGGTCAAAAGGCTACTCATGTAGCTATTTATACAAATCCCATTTACACTTTAACACTATTAACCATATTTTTTACCTTCCATTCCCTATGTGAAATGACGATCTAGCAAGGTCTGGTCTTCAGTTTTTAGATATCCTGGACGGGCCAATTGAAAAATGTCCCGTTTATAGACAAACAACACACCATATTGTGGTGGTCTGGAACATAGTCAATCTAGGCAACGTATCCTCACCCCGATTATTATTAATATTTTAATAAATGTGTAGTTAAATCTATTGAATAACTTCAAATCAATTGAAAAGACTATATTTATCATAATTATAGGTTCTACAGTAAGCATTTAGATAATTTTAGTTGTTCTATAATGTTAGCATTAAGAAAGTGTTGGTCATTCTATGTCTAGGATCTTTGTAACGTGTCTTAGAATATATAAGTTTTATTAGTTATTAGGCTCGTGGACTTGGTTACTAAATAGAATAGTAGTTACATTGTGTAAGCCTTTTAAAGGAAAAGTAAACCAAGTCCATCACCAAAGCTCGTAGAAAGTTCATCCATTAAGCATATGATGGATGTATAAAAGGCACATACCTAGTCATTTGTATGTGTGCTTCAAGGTTTATGTGTGTGTTTTATTAATAAGAATTCTCTCTTCATTATCTCTACTTTCTCTCTCTAAGTTAACATACATCTCTTTTGTTGTCACCATACCATACGTACTTACATAATGATAAAGTTGTTAGATCTAAGGTCCTACATATACAAAAATTTCAAACTATGCCCTATATATTAATCAAAAGAAAAAGGTTAAGTATTTATAAGAAAAGGCTCTAAGTTACGAGTAATTTGATTCTACTTTGTATTTTGGTAATGTTTCAGTTAGAGGTGAGCATGGTGCGGGTTTTGGTAAAAACCGAACCGCATCCGCAATTGCGGTTTTTAAAAATTGAGAATCCGCATCCGCGCGGTTTTGCGGTTTTTTGGGTTTGCGGTTTTTGCGGTTTTGCGGATTGGTTTTGCGGTTTTTTTTCTTAGATCATATTTTTCTTATATATTTATTACTCCGTATTGTAGAGTAAATATATTATAAGGTTACATGATGAGTTGAAACATATCTACAAAATGTTATGTGTTGAGGCAACATGATCAAGATCTCTTTATGTTTTAATGATGACAAATAAACCATCGAAAAACATAAAATAACAAACGTTAGCTCAAAATTGCCGAAGCCAAATGTGGATCTTTCAAAACAGGTATGAATATGTTATGTGCTTAATTGAGAACACTCGAAATGAGTTTTGAGATTTGAGAAATCCCATTTTTAATACACCCATTTACAGGAAAACGCCAACTCATGTTTTCTAGCTATCGCCTCTAGCCAAGGCTTTTCTAAACTTAGGGAGCTTATATATTTCATGTAACATCGTGTTGAAGCATCCATATGCTCATATCCCGTGCTTACGTCTTCTCTAATTACGTAACGGGTTTACTCCCTTATTGGTCAAACTAAGTCAAATGTCACTTTGCGTAAATGCATCATTTCCCACTTAGGTTATGCTTTATATCAAGGCAAAGCACTTAACTTGTTTGAACCAAGGTATTAGTTGAGAACGTCGAGTCGTGGAAAGTCACGAGATATGAAACTATGGATTCTCGACATTGTGTTACTTGAACTTATAAGTAACCTATGATTCTCTCAACTTATAATCGTAATTGTCTAAACCTTTTCTTCTTAATGACAATTAGATTATGCCTTAATCCTCTCTTAATCCCATTTATACAAAAGACAAAACTAATCATATCCAAATCAAATATTCTCTTACACAATCTCTTACACCCTTGCATATTCCCTTACACACTACATCTCAACCATCCAATTCCTTACAACACATCTCAATCCTTCATTTCTAACACATGGGGAATTATTTTAAACCCTAATAAGGCTCCTCTCATCCTAGCCATTAAATTCAAATCAAACACATCTCAACCATCCATCCAATCTCTCTTCCCTATACCACCACATGTGATTGATCTCAACCATTGAATTCAAACTAGACTCATCTCAACCATCCATCCAATCTCTTCTATCTATACCATCACATGGGTTTGATCTCCATCCATCCATTTCAAATGAAACCATCTCAACCCTTCATTTCTCCTTTCCCCCCAAGCAAAGCATATTCCTTGGAATATCCTTTCTTAACCCTAACCTAGGCAAGTATGATCTTATCCATCCATCTCTAATGAGATCATCTCATCTATCCACATTTCTCCACATGCCAAATTTTTTGAAAACCAAGGGAGGCTCCCATTGATCATAGCCATCCAATTCAAACCATTTCATCTCAACCCTCCATCACATTCCCCCCCCCCCCCCAAGCATTGGAATATTCCTTGGCGTATTCTTTCTCTCTTTTCTATGCCATGTGAGGAGATACACTTCTACCCCTTCCAAATTACCTTATCTACACTTTAAACCCTTGGTAATTTGGTTTCTCTTTAATCACTTCACAAATGATTTTCCAAACTGGCTATTTGAGTTGGTAAACCTTAGAATGATTAATGTTAAGGTTTAGTGTGAAGTACAATTGGGAGTTTAGCAAGGTAAGGCATTTATAATGCCAAACACCCAAAGCCTCGGGAATATTTTCCTGGGTGTCTGGCGCGCCTCCCACGCGTCAACGCGTGGGTGACGCGCCGGCCTCGGTAAAATATTCCCAAGTTTGGGTTTTGCCTATAAATACCATGCCTTGCCTCTTGTATTCCTTACCCCTTGCCATTATTCTTTCTCTCTAGATTCTTTCTCTCTAAACACTCTCAAATCTCTCAATCTCTCTATCTCTAATCTTGTCTTCTTGATTTTCACACTAACCTCTTTGGAAGAACACATATCTTTGCAAGGGAAGAATCACAAGAACCTAATCCACTCTTGTGATTGTGTCGAGGGTCTTCTTATCTTTACCCTTTCTACTACAATCAAGTCTCTAGGTTAGGTTAGGACTTGATTGAACAAACATTCATTCATTCATTCAATTGTTTGTAAGGGAAGTCTTGTGTCTTGGTGACCAAGCCTAGATCATTGGGGATCTAGTTGCGGTTTGATACTTCCGGGTGGAAGTCTTGGTAGAGATCTTTGTGATCCTTAGGTAAAGTCGAATCGTGAGATTCTTTTGGGTGGTTTCCGAGGGCGGAATACCGTTGGTGAGTAACTCCTTCCTTGTGAGCATCGATATTGGTGAATATTGGTGGAGTGAATTGTAACGGTTTGTAGTCCACCGAAAGGATTATACTAGTGAATAGTATCGGAGTCGCAGATTCGCAACTGGACGTACGGATGGTATAAACCCCCATCCCAAACCAGTATATATCATGGTGTCTTTTACTTGCTTTATATACTTTGGTTGTGTTAGTGGTTGTTGGATTATTATACAACCACTCGGTGCTATCTTTGGCTTAAAGTTTTTAAACATCTAAAAAGCCGAAGAAACCGTATTCACCCCCCTTTACGGTTCTACAATTGGTATCAGAGCGGTATACTCAAGTTTTTGAGCATTAAAGCCTTCCCGAGAAGTCGTTTTAAGTCAAAAACTTCTTTCCTAAAAATCTAAAATCCTAACTAAGATTTTTGGTAAAGTAGAGTATAGATCCATGGCTCAAGAGAACTATGTAGAGAGATGTTCCATGCAAAGACCACCTTTGCTAGATATTGAAGGGTTTTGTTTTTGGAAAACCCGGTTTAAGACCTATGTTAGGTCCAAGGACCTTGACTTGTGGGAGGTCATTCAAAACGGAGACTTTGTTTTCATGATGCTTGATCCAGAAACCAAGTTGATGGTTGAGAAGCCATATTCAGAACTCAAAGAAGATGAGAAGAAGAAGATTGTCAAAAATCAATAGGCTAAGATGATGATCTACAATGCTCTACCTCGAAGGGAGTTCGAGAGAGTCCATGTGTGCAAAACTGCCAAGGAGATTTGGCATTCTCTGATCATCACTCATTAAGGGAACTCACAAGTTAAGGATTGCAAGATTGACTTACTCATTCAACAATATGAGAAGTTTGTAATCTTGGAAGAAGAAACCATTGACAATGGTTATACACGATTCAATGCTATTATCACAAGCCTCACGGCATTGGATCCGAGCTTTTACAACAAGAATCATGTTAGAAAATTCCTTCGTGCTCTTCCGGTAAGGTGGTGACCTAAGGTTATGGCTATTGAAGAAGTAAAGAACTTGGCAGAGCTTCCTCTAAATGAGCTTATCGAGAATCTCAAAGTTTATGAAATGATTCTTGAAAGTGACAAAGTTGTGACCAAAAACAAAAGGGAAAATGGGAAATCTTTGGCACTTAAAGCTAAAGTCACTAAAAGTCATACAAGTGACGTTGGGGGTAGCCTTGAAGAAAGTGATGAAGAAGAAATGAACAATGAAGAATTCAACCTCATGGCTAAGAATTTTAGAAAGTTCTTTAGAAGAGGTGGAAAGTTTCAACGAAGGAATCGGCTTGATAACCGCACTAATGATCGTAGAAACAAGAATGGTCAAGGCTCAAAGTGTGATGTTGGATGCTTCAATTGTGGTGAAAAGGATCACTTCATTAGTGATTGTCCAAATCCTCGACATTACAAAGCGTTTGTTGGTGATGTATGGAGTGACGATGAAGAAGGCAATCAAGCAAACAAGGAAGCAACATGTCTTATGGCGATTGAGTCTCATGAGGTATGCTCTAAGGAAAGGCCACTTTCAAGATCTCAACCTAATAATGATGTTGACGTTATGCATACCTTACTTGAAATCATCTCTAAGGAAAAGGATACAAAACTAGGTAATGTGTCTCGCAATCACACTATTAATCTTGCATCAATTGTACATTTGAAGACGATTCACACATCTTTTAGATCTTTGATTGTTGGTAGCGGTATGTAAATTCTCTTTTGTAACATTTTGGAGATGATTCACACATCTTTTAGATCTTTGTAATTAACTCGGTCTTTTTTTTCTTTCTTAATTTAGTTATCATACGCAGGTACAATGAAAATCACACAAGATAATGCATGCTCATATAAATGGAATCAAAGACTGGGATACCAACTATTTTCTTTGTTTCTTACATATTTACGTGATTGTTATAGATAGACACACACACACACACACACACACACACACACACATATATATATATATATATATATATATATATATATATATATATATATATAACCTAAAAACTCAGACAATAATTAACCTATTAAATGCGTTTAAAATAACTAATTATGAAAGTATAAACCAAAACATTTTATCATACAAAAATTAAGAAATTTAGTTGGTTTATTTAGAAAACAAGATATATATATATATATACATATATATATATATATATATATATATATATATATATATATATATATATATATATATATATATATATTTGAATATGATTTGCGGTGCGGTGCGGTTATTGTGATACGGTTTTTGCGGTGTGGGTTTTGCGGTTTTTTTTTGGTTTGCGGTGCGGTTTCTGCTCACCCCTGGTTTTAGTAATAATTGCAACTTGTGTGCATTCTTAAGAAAAGAAATACATATGAGTGTATCTCTAATTATTATAGATTAATCAATTCGGTCTTCCAAATTTTTTACGGATGTAACATTTTCCTATCCCTTCGTCCCATATTAAGTGTCTACAATGGAATCTTTGGATGTCCCAAATTAAGTGTCCACTTGTACTTTTCAACCAATAAGATGACACTTTAGTGGGTAAAAATAATTTTTGATTGGTGGAGAGTTTAATTATTGGAATCTCCTAAAACTTTGTGCATTATGAAAATGAACATTTAATATGGAACAGAGGGAGTAATACACATAGTCCAAATTATTAATTTCATAAAGTAAAGGGTCATGCAATAAAGCATAAAACTATTCATTTGTTATCAAAAACTAATTAAATAACTTTTCTAAATAATATTTTAGGAGAATATAATGCTTTTGTAACACCATAAACTAAAGTTAGTGGTCGTGAACCCCTCACCTTACACATTAGTGTCACTTTATTTTTATCTCTCCTAACTCCTTCTCACATTTTCCCGTTTTGTTCATCTTACCTAACCTTTCACAAAAATACTCACTTTATATAAATATACCTCACTAAATACTCCCCTCCACACTCACAAACCGAATAAAAAACATTAAATCAAAAAGAGTGGCCCACATTTTTTTCAACATACCAAACGTGAGCCACTCACCTTTCGTTTCTCTTTAGTGAGTGCTCACTTGGTGACCAGAATGAGGATGAAAGGTAAGGCTTGCCTCACTTGGTGATTGCTCACACGCACTCCGCCCCAACCTGACATGTATATCTAAAGGGTCCATTTGGTTGGTAAACGGGTTTAGAATCAGATTTGGATTTGGTTTATGGAAGATTATTATTTATTTTTTATAATCTCTTATAAGCTCTGTATCCAAACGAAGATAATTTTTTAAGTAGCTTATTTTTTGAAAAAATAAGCATAATCTTTCAATAATTTCATATGCCAAACATTCCCGGAATCGTGAATGTATCAAAAATTATAGCACATCAAAATATAAGACCCTTTTAGTATTTTATGGTCCCACAACTTCAAAGTTCGAGACAAATGTTATTAAGAGCATAAGGTGTCGTGGCTAGCCAGGCCGGGGTGCCACATCACTTTAACAAACATTCACAAGTAACCCCGTTATCACAACTAACATCAACTTACTCATTTGGGTCCCGGCGCTTACAACTTTATTTTTTTATTCAATTTATCAAATAACATAAAATTCATTTTATTCAAATAATACAAATAACATTTTTTATAGACAAAAAAAGTTCTAAAAAAAAAGAAAATAAATAAATAAAATAAAATAACTGTTAAGAAAACACAACTTTGACAAATAAAACCAGCTGCCTAGCGCAGTTGGCTACCAGCTACCTTAAAAGCCTGACCCAGCCATGTGATGTCTTGATCCAACAAAGGACGCGAGTTAAAATCCGTTCCACAGCATGGTTGGGTATTGGCTGGAGGTATTTCACAGGCATCAAACCTTTGCTGGGTAGGGTTGATTAGGGGTGTCCAAAAGAACCGAGGAACCGTACTGTTACCGTACCGGAACCGAATTGTAACAATCGTGGTTTTAGCAGATTAGTTAGACTTTTAGCCTCGAGTTAATCTAATTTTGTTTGGTGTGGTTTGAGTAGTTATATGTGTGTTATAGTGTGATTAGTATTTTGGTTTAGCACTAAATCCCTTCGCGTTCTGGTTGTTATTGTGATTTTTGATGATGTTGATTTTGGGAAAGTTCATTTTGATCACCCATGTGGTGTAGAAATGACTTGTGTATATTTGGCGTTTTGAGGTTTTGCGTAACGAGTCTTCGTTCAAGTTATTGAGCGTTAGTAAGTTACGGGAATGTTGTTTTTGTGAAGAAATGCTTATGGAGTGTGTGAAAATCTATTTTTGAAAACTTTATTTTGAAAATGAATATTTTCCGGTTTGTCGTAAAATTAAGGTTTATCGAGAAAGACGTTAGGTTTTGTTATGGGAATACATAAAATATGAAAAGTATGAGGTTTTGAGTGTAATAAATAAATTAATAAAAAAATATATATATTAATAGGGGCGGCCGATTATAGGGATTAGGGAGAAAAAAGAAACCAAATTTGATACCAAATACAACTCTAAGCCTTAAGGGTTATCCAATATAATTATAAATACAAAATCAAAACTTCCCTACCCCTTTTTCCTGCAATTAAAGTCGACACAAGGGAGGAACAAGAAGAAAAAAATTAGGGTTTCATAATTGTCTAGCAATAATCAAGAATCAAGGTAAAATCTTTAACCCTTACGTGTAATTAATTAATTATTGTTATGATTCATGTAATATTTAATATGATGGGATCTAGGGTTTATATACTTCTGTAAATTATTGAAGTAAAACATGTTAGAATGTTTAGATGTCAATAATATGGTTAATGGTTAAGGGAATTGGGAGTTAAACGCGTTAGATTATGTGTTAGGGTTTGGACAGAAAACTATGGTTGTAAATATGTGAGTGTAAATAATAGATGGTGGGGAGTTAAGTCACGAATTTTAGGTCTAAATTGAAGTATAATGAAAGAGATTTCTAAAAAGTCCGGCCATGATCGATTTTAAGGTCGGGAAGTTGGTGTTTTGATTTTTCTTTGTTAAGGTGTCAAAGCTGTCAAACCGGGACAGATTTTGGGTAAAGGTTTGAGGGTGTCATGTGTTTGTAAAAGTGGTATTTTGACTAGGCCTTCTGGAATAGTTAAGTATTAGGTTATATTAGACTACCACGAAGAGGATTCGCGATAAAAACTTGTGGAAGTATTTTATGGAAATCAAAACTTTTTGGTGTGCGTTCAGATCCGAATTTGAGTAGTTGACAAGTTTGAATTTATTATGAGTATTTGTGTGTGTTATTTGTCCATGGCCTTCTGGGTTTAGTTTCTATGCTTATGAGAGACCATGGTGAATTTTTTGTGTGAGTTTTTAAGCTTTATTTGTCATGATTTTATGTGGGCGAATGTACCCAAAAAATTCTGCGTTTTCTGATTTTAAGAGTGCAAGGGATTTAGTGAGTTTTAAGTTATGGCAGTGGTTTAGTGTGGTGTCTAGGAGATCCATGGTGGGTCATATGAGTCTTAGACATCCATCATATGTGTATTACATGGGTTGTAGCTTTTAGCTTGACCTTGTGTAATGTGGATTATTTTTGTGTGCTATAGATTGTGAGTTGTTTTGTGGAAGCTGCGGAGTTTAAGGTGAGTTCATAGTCCCATATTTTTACTTTGTTTTAAACTTGGTATGGGAATGATGCTTGTCTTAAATGATTTGAGTTACTGTGATTATGTGTGGTTTAAAAGCTTGGACTTATAATGTTATCGTAATAATGCTATGTGGTACATGAAAGTGTGATTCCGATTAGGTTAGCGACCTAATTGATGTTGTGTGATATGTGATTCCGATTAGGTTAGCGACCTAATTGATGCTGTGTGATTTCAAATTGGGAGGATGCTTATCCTGTTTCTCGCGCATGCGACCCAATTGATGATGTGTTTTGGAGCGGGGGTCACGTTCCGGCCCGATGGTTGCCTTTTGTGTGATGATTGGTTTATGGATACATGTAGCTTGTATGATAACTATATTTATTTGTCCAGCTATGTTTTTATAATCACAGTGAACTGGTTGCCTTGAGAGTGTAAGTGTGTCTAAACCTATGAATCTCACCAACGTTATGTTGACATTTTAAGCATCATTTTCAGGTGAGCATTCTAAGTCCAAAGTTGAGGGCAACAATTAGGAGAGACTTAGTTGCATATGGAGACCTTACTTATGTTTTGGGATTTGACTTTATTTGGATTTAGTTTTGATACATTTATGTTTTCGGTTTGGTACTTTCATATCTATTGAAGATACCTTTTGGATTTTGTTTTGGTTATTTATCTTTGGGTATTGTTACAACACTGTGTGTTGGTACATTGCTCTATTTATGTGCATGTAGTTGTTCTCTATGCTGACACCAGGTGTTGTGATGATATCCATGAAGTTACACCCGCGCATTTCCGCTGTGGCGGGGTGTGACAGATTGGTATCAGAGCCTTGGTTTTAGAGAATTAGGTGGTTTAACCTAGACTATAGCTTAGGAGTCCCTCATATAGTTGCATTTAGGACCTATGTGTAAGTATAATATCTTTACATGTCTATTTTCCTAAATTATGAGTTATTTTACCGAGATTTTGAACGTCTATTGAACCCTGTACTTAGCATCGTGTGTGTGTCATTTATAGAATGGCACCTCCTGCGCGAAAGACACTTCGTTGGGCCACTGTAGTTGCTAAGGGAACTAAGAGAGTTGGAAAGATGAAGAGAACCAACAGGAGGATATTGGTCCCCGCTAGCATGGTACCATGTGTGATTAAAGAGAAGCTGACACTCGAGAATGTGAATGGGGAAATGGTGGAGAGATATGAGACAAAGGTAGCTGATAAGGAAGGTTTCACCACCAAGTACCTGTGCAGGTGTCCTCAGTTTCTAGAAGATGATGGGGTAGTTTGGGCTAGACCCCGAGGATTGTATGATTTTGTGGATAGGATAGATGAAGAGTTAAGAGATCGTGAAGATGATTTTGCAAGACATCCTCTACCACAGAATCATGGAAATAAGAATGGATGGGTGAGCGAGGAGGAGGAAGTGGATTCGGACTTGGAGTCCACTGCGCGTACACCATTTTAGGTCTTAGATAGGACTCGAACTGCGTACGACTTGTTTTTAATGTTATGTTTTAATGTTTTATGGTTTTGTTGAATTGTTTTGACGCTGATTGTATGTTGGAATGTGAATTCCTTCGGATTTTTGGGATTTATCCCGTGTTTTAATGAGAAGCCTTGGGCGAGTTTGGATATTTTGGTGTGTATATTATGTGTATTATGGGAGTATATTTTGGTTAGTATTGATTGCGTGCTATTTGTTATAAGATGTTACTATTGTTAGGTGTGGCTTTGGAAGTAAGTACACATGTGGAAGGATACATCTAAAATTGTGGGTGGCCAACACAATTATAAATGTATCACGACATATGTGGACCTACAGCCAATGTTACATTGAATCAATGGTGATATGCTTATGTGTGGTAGAGTTGAGTTTATTTGGTTATATGATTGAGAGTGCCTCATGTAATTTGGTTAGTATTGATTGTGTGTTATTTGTTATGAGACGTTACTATTGTTAGGTGTGGCATTGGAAGTAAGTACACATATGGAAGGATACATCTAAAATTGTAGGTGGCCAACACAATTATAAATGTATCACAACATATGTGGACTTATAGCCAATGTTACATTGAATCAATGGTGATGTGTTTATGTGTGGTAGAGTTGAGTTTATTTTCTTATGTGATTAAGAGTGTTCCATGTGATGGGAGGTAGATGATTGAGTAGGATTATGGAGGTTGTGGAATCTTGTGAATGGTCTCTAATGGTTCTATTGTCCTGCGTGTTTAGGAAATGGCGCCAAGGAAACCAAGACGACCTATCACTAAGTCACCTATGAGTGGAGCTTACCGGACACCGAAGAAGTCCAAGAAGTTGACACCTATTATTGGGGATAGCAACCTTATCTTTCAGCAAAAGATCAATCAGCAGCTAGAAGCATTAATGCCTGAACTTGTAACTCAATTGAGTGCGCAGATAGGCAGTGGAGCTCATCCTGATGGTGCTGGAAGTAGAGGAGGCGGAAATAATGGGTGTACTTACAAGGAGTTCATGGCCAGTAAGCCTAAGGAATTTGATGGAAAGGGTGGTGCAATTGCACTCACTCGATGGATAGAGAAAATGGAGTCTGTGATGGATATAAGTGGATGTAGTGACGTCCAGAAAGTTAAGTATGCGGTTATGATTGACTCCAAATGGTCAAACTAAATTGACCAAAGGATTGTCAACAAGGTCAAACTGCCTAGAGTCAATGCTCCGCGGAATATAGTGGTTTCCCCGGGTCGTTATGTCCCGACGAGGTGTGAATGGTTATCAAACGGATCTGTGATCGGGTGAATTTGGATAGGAAAGGGTTTTAAGAGATTTGTATGATTACACTAAGATATGAGGAATGAAAATAACTTAGAAACATTATATAAACAATTACTGATGATCAGATAACCTGAAAACGTAAGTTAAACCTAAAAACGCGCGTTTGAATTTAAATTAAACGCGAACGCGCAAAATAAAAAGTGAATTTGGAGCTACACTAACCCTACAGGTATGAAAATTACTTTTCTATAAACCTAATTATAAAAGAAAAATTTAGGAAAAAGAAAAATACTTTTTTTGACTTTTTATTTAATTTTTATGAATTTAAAATGATTTAAAAATTCTTAAAAACTAATATTAAATGAGAAAAGTACTTGAATGAACTAGGAAAAATCTGAAAGTTTTATGGAAAATCTAAAATATTATACTAAGCCTAGGAAAACTATAAAAAGTTAGATAAGCCCACTAATAAGCTGAATTGGGCAAATAAGCAAATTAAATAAGCACTTCAAATAAGCAAATAAGCACTAGAATGCACCAAAAGCTTAGGGAAGGTGTAATATACTAAAAAAAAACTCAATTCAACCGAAAAACCTTAGATAAGTGATTGAGGCAAAAGCAGTCAATAATTCAACCACGGATGTGGTCAAACAAGTCAAACTCCTAAGGCTCAATGCTCCGCGGAATATAGTGGTTTCCCCGGGTCGTTATGTCCCGACGAGGTGTGGATGGTAATCAAACGGCTTTGTGATCGGGTGAATTTGGACGGAAAGGGTTTGAGATGGATTACGCTACTGATTTATACAATTAAATAGCTTAAATAAGCTATATAAACAAGACTGGAAAGTCAGAAAAACCAGAAACGTTTAAAACTTAAAAACGCATACGTTCACGTTTTAAATAACGTAAACGTACAAAATAAAATGTGAAAACTGAAATCTGAAAACCCACAGGGGGTGAAATTGACTTTTTTACAAACTTAAAATAAAAAGAAAATTTAAAATGAAAATTAAATTATTAACTTGATTATTTTAATATTTAAACATTAATTAATTAATTAAAACTATTTTAAATCTAATTTTAAAATAAACTAAAAATAATAAAGGTTACAAAATAAACTAAAAACTTACAAAAATATTTTTCTAAACCTTAAAAAGAACTTGAAGAAAGTATAAAAAATAAAAATAAATATTTTTGTCTTTTTATGAGTTTTCTATTAATTAAAAACTATTTATATTAATTAAACTAATTAAACTAATTTAAATTACTAATAATACCTAAATGACTTAGAAAATTATGGAAAAATTCCTAAAATTATTTTATAACATATAAAAGCTAGAAAAAATATAAAAACTAGGTTTTACTTAATAAAAACTAATTATGCTATTTAAAACTAATTATTAATTAATAATTAATAAAACTAAGATTAATTCTAATAAATACTAAATGATAAAATAAAAATATGAGAAAATTATTATAAATACTTTAATATAAGAGGAATTTAAGAAAAATATAATATAGCTAAGTACTTAATAAAAATTTAAAAATGAAAATGAAAATTAAATTACATTAAATAGAAACTATCACTTAATATTAAATTGTTTTTCTTGATTTTTCTTTTACCAACCTATTTTATAACTAAAAACTAACAACTTTTGTAAAAACAAAAATTTTATAACTTAAAAATAAGCAGAATACAAACTAAAAAGGGTGACAGTTGACTTTAGTTGACCACAAGGGAAAATAAGTTAAATTGGGTGTAAGTGGGACCCACACTGGTGAAATCTGAACTAAATAAGTTATATGAACATGCTTAAACAAGAAGAAACCAAAAAGTCTCACAGAATAAGCCAAAAAGCCACCAATAAGCACTTAGAAACCACTTGGCTGAACAGAAAGGGGACAGAAAAGATGGGCTGATTCAGGTGGGGTCCACAGGTGTCTAGGTCAAACAAGTGGTCAATTCGAGGAACCTGGTAGGAGGGGGGTTCAATGGAGCAAAGTTTGAGTAGTGGGGGCCACTGAGGTGGTCAGAAACCACCACCAAAGTGGTGGTGGTGGGACTGTGTCTGCTGAAGCAGCAGGGGTATCCCCCCTGCAAGTGTGTTTAGGGCAAGGTGGGGCCCAGCACAAAATTCACAAAAATACATACACCATGGAACCTCAAAGATGAACTGGTAGAGAACAAATAACAACAAGTTTCATTCCATGAATTAACTCACAAAAATCAAAACAAATCTTTGAATTATAGGAAAAATCTGAAAATGCACATTTTGACTTTTTGAGTGAACTTGCAACTTTGACTTGTTTGAGATTATGATGAATCCTACAGGCTAATTATGATGTTTTAAGGTGTAATGAAACTATATTAAGTTAAAACAATAACTTATACACTAATATGTAAGATCCTAGAACTTGAAATTCCAACAGTGAAGAAAAATGGAGACTCAAAGATCTCTTTTGACTTTTGAACAAAAGACCTGTGGTTTTTATGTTTTGCCTGAGTAATCTTGAACTAAAACAACTTGTGTCAACCAATAATAACAACAATAACAAACTTTAATCCATTGAAACTGACTAAACCAAACACTCCCTTGCAGATGCTCTTTATGAGATTTTCAAAGGAGATCAATGATTTAGACCATATTATAGTTTCCTAATGTTCTATTATGTTATATTTAACTGATATAAGTACAAAGACACTATTATTACCCACAAATACACATGAATTACCATTAAACATTTTTAACAGTTAAAATGAGCAAAAGAGCAACTACTAATTCTAATAAGTAAACAGACAATATTAAGTAACAAATTAACTCTAATACACCTAATAAGCATAAAGAAACAGAGAAAAGCAATAATTAAGCTTGTGAACAGTAAAAGGCCAAAAAGTGAAAATGGAGCTTACAAATGATCAACTGCTCAGAACATGTAACCAAGGTACACAAACACAACCTAATCACTCTCCATAGAGTTCTAAACCAGGGAAATCAAAAATCCACCATGCATCTTTGCTTCTTATCTGTCTCTCAATGATTTTTGAATAAAAATCTATTTATTTGGAATTTTGAGCAATTTTTGAGTTTAATGACTTAGACTATTTCAATTGTTGTGAGAACTTTAAAAAGCTTATACATGAACTGGAAGAAACTTAAATAAACAATAAACAACAACTTTTAATATCTTATCAGTAATTTGGATTTTTACTTGAAAAATACAAATTTAGCACTTAGAATTGAAAGCTTGAATTTAAAGATTGAACTGAAATCAAAATACACTAGAAATACTCAATACAAGGTTTTCAAACTGGAAATTACAATAAAATTGGGTAATTAAGGTAATTCGACAAGCTAAACTACACTAATACTATTCTACTCTACTGCTACTTCTTTCTTTATTTTCTTCTACTTAAATGAGTCCCTGAAGTCTTCTTGGACTTTCCCACTTGCTTCTGAACCATTGGATGGGTTTTAGATGATCTCAGCCATTCAAATCGTTTTGGCGCCAATTTCTCAAAGTGGCAGTTGGAGTTTGCTTTGAGGGAATTAGGAACAATAAATGCCATTTGGAGCTTTGTGGAGTTGGGGGAGACATGGAGTGGTGAGTCTTAATTGGAGGTGAGGGAGGGTGGAGTGTAGCAGGGGTGAAGCAGGTGAGGAAGGGTGATGAAGGTTGACTGTGTTGACCCTTGGGTTTGACCGGGGTGAATTTTATTATAATTGGGAGTGGGCCGGAGTTGAAGTGGGGTTGGGGTGGTATTAGTTGGACCAGGTTATGGTTTTGGGTTATAACAAAAACAAGGGTCCATTTGGTATTTATTTCAAGTTTCAAAATAACAAGGACCATTCATGTAATTAACTGAAACATGAGGCTGAAAATGTCACTTTCCAAAATATTGTCCCAAGGGTTGAATTTGCCATACTTGAATTATCTAAGGACCCATGATGATAATTTTTTCATTTAAAAATACCCGGGGACCAATTTTGACAAGTTTCCAAACTCCGGGGACTAAACTTGTAATTTTCTCAAAATTATCATCCAGGGATTAAAAGTGACACATGTGAATTTCCAAGGACCAAATTTGTCTTTTTCTCCAAAATTGCACTCCCAGGGGCCAAAACTGTCAATTACTGAAACTTCAGGGACCAAACTATAAATTCTTAAAACTTTTCCAATTTTTCACCAAAGGACTAAATATGACAACTTATGATTGTAAAAGGACCTTTGGTGATAATTTTCCATATTTTGAAAGACCATGGACTAGTTTTGTCATTTTATGAAAGTTGAGGGACTGAAACTGCCAATTATGTAAACTTTGTACGTTTTTCATTTGTTTTTGCTCATTTTGCATCTAAAACATATAAAACACAATTTTGAAATATTTTTAGTATTTTGATGCATTTCTGAAAAAAAAAAAAAAAAAAAAAAAAAAAACTAGCAATCACTAACACAAGAAACTCAAACAAGCTTAAAACAACGTAACATCAACGATTAATGAACAAGAATCAAACATGAAAAAGAAATCAACAAGCGAAATTGCTGCTGATATAGCAGCAGCAAAGGTGGCTATGGGGGCAACTTGGGAGGGCAAACTAAGCTAGCAAATGAGCATATAAGAGCAAACTACTGATGGAACTAACAAACCAATACTGTGGGGTATACAAAGCATCAAAAATCAAGGGCTAAGCTCAGGTTTGGAGCAAGTTATGGTCAATTGAAACACGGGTCAGAATGGTGAACCAATGGTGCAGGACAACAACATGTTACAACTGGCCACTTTGGACTTGATTTACACCAAGCGAATGAGTTTGAAAATTAAATTTCCCTATTGATTCGGATACACAAACCACAATTAAACATAAAGCAACAAGATTTATTCATTCCCAAACAAAATTAAAGGCTGCACATGATCTGATGTTTTGCTCAATTTTTACTTAACATGAAAATTCTGACTTTTTATGTTTTTCTAAGGGTTGACTAAAGCGAGTTTTGGACAATCCTAGATGACTAAAATGAAGAAAATAGCTGAATGAAAACTAGGTGAATCTAACTAAACTACTTATACACCTAATGTAATGATTATGCCTACTGCTCTTAACAGATTAATGTAATAATTTTGAATCTAAATGACTTTGACTCTCTTACTAGTTTTCTACTGATTTTAACCTTTGAATACACTATCCTAACCTTAAATGTGTTATCTAAACTGGTTTTAACTACTCCTCATCACTGGAGCACAAAATAACAGGTTGATCCAAACGCTACTTATAATTCCGTTTTAGAAAATTTAATGAAGGAAATGTTGAACTAAGCTATGAAACTGTCATACTAACTTCTACTAGTGTTAATCAAACATAAATAAACAGTAACAACCTATAGATTATTACTACAACAACAAGAACAGAACATGAAGTCTTACTCTAAAAATCGAAAGAAACAAAAAACGAGAATGTAACACCTTTTGATCTTAGCTGAACACACGGCGATTAGAAAGCTGATACAAGCTCTAACTCGTTTTGCAACAAGCTAATATAAGCCCCTCTTGCCACTCCTTTTCTGGTCACTTCCCATTCGTTGCTTGTCTCATGCATAGGTAACCCGTAATGTCTTGATTTCTATAACTTGTATCCTTTTATTGGGGCTTATGAAAACTTAAGAAAACAATTGAAATCTTAAACTAGCTTAACCAAGACTTTTTACTAGAGACTGACAACTTCTTATTAAAACTGAGAAATAGATTACAAAGCTTGATCTTAAGAACTTAAAACTAAAATGGAAGGAGCAGACTACAATAATTAAACTAAAGCTATGTAGAAACCTACTTGCCATCGAAGGCTTACAAGTGCTCTTATTTATACTAAAATACCAACTAGGGGGTCTTCACTTGTGCTTGTTTAGAACAAATCCCACCCATTGAATTATCTTGAAACAATGTCAGCCCTTCATTGAATTTTTGGCGTCAATTTTGGAGTTGTGATGTGCCAGCCTGGAGATTAAATATCTTGTGGAGATACTAAGGGAACAAGAAGGTGGCTGAAGCAGGTATGTTGGGGGAGACAAGAAGTTGGGAGGATGTTTAGGTTTTTGTCTTGCTTGTGATATCCTGGGGAAGTGAAGGGGATGGAGGTGGTAGTTTAAGGGTGAGTTGGCCAAGGTTTAATAAAACGGGTTTTATTATTTAAGCTTTTGGGCTTATGGTGGACTTAGGTTAGGAAAGATTTGGGTTGTTTTTGGTTAATGATTAAGCATAGTTTTGGATTAATATCACATAACCATATTCAGAATTTACTCGACTTCGTCTTTAATATCACAGTATGCAAAATTTATTGTCGAGTCGTTCAAAAATGCACGTTTGTCAATCAAAATTGTATGTTTCCGCCCAGATTTCAATCCTTTGCACCTGAAACACATAAAAACACGAAACCAAGGATATCTATATTGTTTTTGGCCTTTTTTTGTATTTTTACGTATCAAAATGGTGGTGAAATGATGAGTATTTGCATACTCATCAATCCCACACACTAAACTATTGCTAGTCCCTAGCAATCTTTTGAGAAAACTTAATGGATTTGAATCTCTTTACCAAAAGCTATTACTTCTGGAGTAGCCAAATGTTTCAGTTCAAGTAAGAACTATGGTCCACCTGATAACCATATGATTTTGAGCAAATCATCAGCTGTCAACGGATTTGATTTGTCTTTACCAAAAGCCGTTTGCTTCTGGACTAGCCAACTCTTGATGGAATAGTCAACATCTTGGTGAGCTGATTACCAATTATGGTTTTTCCACTGCCTTTACCACAAGCCATAATCTTGTAGGCTAGCCAACTCTTTCACTTTTTAGGATATGGCGAGTTGAGATACCATACAATTTTGGGCAAATTGCAAGCCGTCAACGGATTTGATATATCTTTACCAAGAGCCGTTTGCTCCTGGATTAGCCAATCCTTTTGTCGTTTAGACATGGCGGACTGATAACCACAAAAATTTTGAAACTCAAGTGAAAATTTTTTAAAATTTTTGCCAAAAATGGGGGTACTAGATGGTAAAATGTGATAAAGTTCGCTAGAATTCCCCCCACACTTAGAATGAATATTGTCCTCAATATTCAAAGTCCCGGCTATTATGCCGACTCTTTGAACGTAAAAGGGCAACATTACAAGCTAAATTTGGAAACACCATTTTTTTTTCACTTTATTTGTAACCATAGTGGGGGTAACTCCCCCACACTTAGGGTGAAAACCCTATAAGCATGCTACTATTTTTGTTTACCGAGTCGCTAGCTTGACTCGACCCCGAATTCATTGGTTCATGGGGAAGCATGATGTGGAAGAAACAATCTCCATCGGACTTTCATTCAAGATGTTTGGACAAACATTTGAAGCACGTGAAAGTTCCACACCGATGAGATATAATCCCGGCTCAAGATAATGGTAAATGAAAATGCCGGGGTCAAAGATAATGTCTTCATTCTCGAAGGAGTGAAGAATAGGAGAGGTCACCCTGTAGGTGAAGAAAAGGAAGAAAACCATGATGAAAATCATGATAAGATTTTCTTCCTCGAGAGCAGGCTCATTAGCCTGAATTTGGATTTCAAGGGTTAAGCTCAAAAACATCCCGGGAGGGAGGATGGGAATTTGCAAATCCTCATGATTGAGTGCATCTCCCCCCGGGCTATCAAACTCCGGAGGAGTCATGATATGAGTGAGTTCACCGGAGAACTCCTCACGAAGAGAATTATTCACAAGATGTGAATCTGTGAACTCATGTTCCGGAATAGACTCATCACAATCCTCGTTCTGAATACCAAAGATTGGATTATCAGAAATCAAAGTGAATTCAGATTTGAATTCAAATAGAGGATTGGCGAGAGTTGTATTGAATGATTCGGGAACAAAGTGATTATCATTCTCTATTGGACTGCTGGGATAAGAACTGAGTGGTGGATCATGATATAGGAGACTTTCAATTTCTCCCAAATCGGCTTCGAATTTAAGGAGACCATCATCACTTTCCAATGAAAGTAGATTGATGTGAGTAAGTTCATCGGCGAACTCCTCAAGAAGATGATAAACATCAGAATGTGGAACTGATGCCTCAACATACTCGATGTCTCCATAAGATGCACAATCTTCGCTACAATCGGAGAAAGTCTCAAATTGATCTTTTGGACACTCAAGAGGGGAAGGTAAATCACACACATGATCAAAAGTTCCCTGTGACTCTCCTGGGATTGGGATAAGGTCCTTAACACTAGACTTTATGAATTCGTCCAATTCCTTTGCAGGAACAATGTCAAAATGCTCATCTCCCATGTTCAAAGAGTGAGTGTGAACTTCGGGTGTGATAACAACAGACTGAGGGAGTTGAGGAGGACTAGCAGACATGGGTTTTATAAATTTTATTTGTTCTTCTGCTAGTAATTCTATCATAGTCTTTTCTCCCTGATTTTCCGAGGAAGGAATCACAACAGATGAACCTGATGAACCCTTACAAAATTGAGAAATATCAAAGGTAACTTCATCATCATCATCATCGTCGAGAAGAGCAGCATGGCGAAATATGGCACGTGTTTTAGCTGCTTGTTCTAAGACTAGCAATTCTTCCTTGTTCAATTCGTTTCTAGCATCTCGTTCTTCAGCAAGTAATTCTGCCATGGATTTCTCACGAGAATCTTGAAACGATGTAGTAGCTAACTCCTCCTTAAGTTCTTGCAATATCTCATGAGCCTCTAGTAAAAGGTCTTGCTCAGTATCATGAGGAGTTGCTTGGATCATTTGGTACTGTGGAGGCGGGTCTGAAAACGAATAGTCGTAATTGTCACAAGGAAATTGATTCCTCGTTTGACAATCCGTGCTAGAGTTTGGACCTCCACAGTACTCACAACAGTAAAATTGGTGTGGCTGTAAGTCGTATGTGCTAGAGTCGTAATTGTTATCAGGAAACTGCTCATAGACAAGCGTGCTTCCTGATTGACAATCAGAACTGTAGTGTGAACCACCACAGTACTCACAACAGTAAAACTGTTGAGTCTCATGGTGTGGATGAGACATAGAAAGAATCAAAAGGTTTTAGAGGGTAAGAAATGGAGAATCAAAGATGTGAGAGGGTAAAGGTGAATATTTTTGGTATTTTTGAAGTACATTTTGTACAAATAAGAAAGAAAATCTTTTTGGGTTTTTTGTGTTCGTTGAAAACTGATTTTAAAATGTTTTCGTGAACTGATTTGTTTTTATATAAACAAGGATGGTAAATATACAAAGGATTTGAATTCCAAAAGCACTAATCAGCAAACCGTTTTTAGAAAAACGCGCACAACCTCCCCGGCAGCGGCGCCAAAATTTGATTGACACCAAACGGTCAACCTAAATTGACCAAAGGATGGTCAACAAGGTCAAACTGCCTAGAGTCAATGCTCCACGGAATATAGTGGTTTCCCCGAGTAGTTATGTCCCGACGAGGTGTGAATTGTTATCAAACGGATCTGTGATCGGGTGAATTTTGACAGGAAAGGGTTTTAAGAGATTTGTATGATTACACTAAGATATGAGGAATGAAAATAACTTAAAAACATTATATAAACAATTACTGATGATCAGATAACCTGAAAACGTAAGTTAAACCTAAAAACGGGCGTTTGAATTTAAATTAAACGCGAACGCGCAAAATAAAAAGTGAATTTGGAGCTACACTAACCCTACAGGTATGAAAATTACTTTTCTATAAACCTAATTATAAAAGAAAAATTTAGGAAAAAGAAAAAAAAATTTTTTTTGACTTTTTATTTAATTTTTATGAATTTAAAATGATTTAAAAATTCTTAAAAACTAATATTAAATGAGAAAAGTACTTGAATGAGCTAGGAAAAATCTGGAAGTTTTATGGAAAATCTAAAATATTATACTAAGCCTAGGAAAAATATAAAAAGTTAGATAAGCCCACTAATAAGCTGAATTGGGCAAATAAGTAATTTAAATAAGCACTTCAAATAAGCAAATAAGCACTAGAATGCACCAAAAGCTTAGGGAAGGTGTAATATACTAAAAAAACTCAATTCAACTGAAAAACCTTAGATAAGCCCTGACCGCAAGCCAAATCGAGTGCTCAGGTAGATTGTACTATTGAGATAGAAACAAGGCCAAATGGCGTACTTTGGGGGTGCAAACGGCTAATGAGAAAAAATCCCAAAAATAAAATAAAAATACTAACTTGTAAAAAAGCTGCCAAATAAGTTGTAAACCAAAATTTATGTAAAGAGGATTAGTAATGAAGAAATGAAAAATACATCATTGAGGGACTGTTGGACCGTATACTAACTGTTATGCAGTTGAGTAAATGGGTAAAAAGTGGGTGAGTTGACTAAGAAAATCAACTACCACAAATTGAATGCATGTATAATCCTACTTAATTTTGATGAAAGGCTTTTGAAAAGCTTAAACAAGCTTGAACAACCAACAGGTTCGAGGATTATGCTAAAGTGAGTTAAGAACAGACAATTAGCTACATATGGGTACAAGCTAAAACCAAAGCAAAAAAAAAAAAAAAAAAAAAAAAAAAAAAAAAAAAAAAAAAAAAAAAGTAATCACTAACACAAGAAACTCAAACAAGCTTAAAACAACATAACATCAACGATTAATGAACAAGAATCAAACAGGAAAAAGAAATCAACAAGCGAAATTGATGCTGATATAACAGCAGCAAAGGTGGCTATGGGGGCAACTTGGGAGGGCAAACTAAGCTAACAAACGAGCATATAAGAGCAAACTACTGATGGAACTAACAAATCAATACTGTGGGGTATACAAAGCATCAAAAATCAAGGGCTAAGCTCAGGTTTGGAGCAAGTTATGGTCAATTGAAACACGGGTCAGAATGGTGAAACCAATGGTGCAGGACAACAACATGTTACAACTGGCCACTTTGGACTTGATTTACACCAAGCAAATGAGTTTGAAAATTAAATTTCCCTATTGATTCGGATACACAAACCACAATTAAACATAAAGCAACAAGATTTATTCATTCCCAAACAAAATTAAAGGTTGCACATGATCTGATGTTTTGCTCAATTTTTACTTAACATGAAAATTCTGACTTTTTATGTTTATCTAAGGGTTGACTAAAGCGAGTTTTGGACAATCCTAGATGACTAAAATTGAAATAAATAGTTGAATGAAAACTAGGTGAATCTAACTAAACTACTTATACACCTAATGTAATGACTATGCCTACTGCTCTTCACACATTAATGTAATAATTTTGAATCTAAATGACTTTGACTCTCTTACTAGTAATTTTGAATCTAAACTAGGATTGTCCAAAACTCGCTTTAATCAAAATTACTAGTAAGAGAGTCAATTGTATCAGGTAACCCATTCGTCGCTTGTCTCATGCATAGGTAACCCGTAATGTCTTGATTTCTATAACTTGTATCCTTTTATTGGGGCTTATGAAAACTTAAGAAAACAATTGAAATCTTAAACTAGCTTAACCAAGACTTTTTACTAGAGACTGACAACTTCTTATTAAAACTGAGAAATAGATTACAAAGCTTGATCTTAAGAACTTAAAACTAAAATGGAAGGAGCAGACTACAATAATTAAACTAAAGCTATGTAGAAACCTACTTGCCATCCAAGGCTTACAAGTGCTCTTATTTATACTAAAATACCAACTAGGGGGTCTTCACTTGTGCTTGTTTAGAACAAATCCCACCCATTGAATTATCTTGAAACAATCTCAGCCCTTCATTGAATTTTTGGTGCCAATTTTGGAGCTGTGATGTGCCAGCCTGGAGATTAAATATCTTGTGGAGATACTGAGGGAACAAGAAGGTGGCTGGAGCAGGTATGTTGGGGGAGACAAGAAGTTGGGAGGATGTGTAGGTTTTTGTCTTGCTTGTGATATCCTGGGGAAGTGAAGGGGATGGAGGTGGTAGTTTAAGGGTGAGTTGGCCAAGGTTTAATAAAACGGGTTTTATTATTTAAGCTTTTGGGCTTATGGTGGACTTGGGTTAGGAAAGATTTGGGTTGTTTTTGGTTAATGGTTAAGCATAGTTTTGGATTAATATCACACAACCGTATTCAGAATTTACTCGACTTTGTATTTAATATCACAGCATGCAAAATTTATTGTCGAGTCGTTCAAAAATGCACGTTTGTCCATCAAAATTGTATGTTTCCGCCCAGATTTCAATCCTTTGCACCTAAAACACATAAAAACACGAAACCAAGGATATCTATATTATTTTTGGCCTTTTTTGTATTTTTACGTATCAAAATGGTGGTGAAATGATGAGTATTTGCATACTCATCAGGTTAGTTCTTTGGTTAACAAGGCGTTGACCTGGTGGAACACGCAACTTCAGGCTAGGGGACGAGTTGCGGCTTTGGGTATGACTTGGGAGGACTTCAAAGCCTTAATGGTGGAGGAGTTTTGCCCAGTCAATGAGATGCAGAAATTGGAGGAAGAGTTGTGGAATCATACTATGGTTGGAGCTAATCGTATGGGGTACACTGATAGGTTTCATGAGTTAGCTAGGATGGTTCCTCATCTAGTATCTCCTGAATTGAAGCGTATTGAGAGGTATATCCATGGGTTGGTTCCACAGATTCGCTCGATGGTTAGGGCGACTGAGCCGACAACGCTTCTAAGTGCTATTCAAAAGGCTGGTGCACTGACAAATGAAGCGGTTAGGAGTGGAACACTTGCAAAGTCAGGAGAGAAGAAGCGAGAGGAGGTTGATACTACTGAGACAGTTGGTTTTAGTGGTGACAATAAGAAAGCAAGGAAAGGGAAGGGGTTCATAGCAACGGATCCTATGATGGCAGCAGGTTATGTGGGAACAGCTTCTACGGCTGTGACTGGTAATAATGAGAAGAGGGGATATCTTGGTAATGCCCCTAGATGTGCTAAGTGTAGTGGCAATCATCCTAAGAATACTGCTTGTCGTGTGTGCTTCAGGTGTGGCAAACCTGGACACTTTGCTAAACAATGACGTGTGGTGATTACTTAAGCGACTCCAATTAACTCGGTGGGTGCGGGGCCTCATTGCAGGGCGTGCTACGAGTATGGTAGTACCGATCACCTGCGAAACTGGTGTCCCAAACTTGTTGGAATGTTTGGACGGCCTGGGAATCAGCTGGCTATTGAAGGAGGACAAGGACAAGGGTTTAATAGAAATGCAGCTAGGGGAAAGGCATTTACAATGAATGCAAGCGAGGCGCGCCAAGACCCAAGCATTGTTACTGGTACGTTCTCTCTCAATGGTCATTATGCTACTACGTTATTTGATACGGGCGCGGATTATTATTTTGCTACTATTGAATTTGCTAGAATATCAGGTGTTGAGTTTAGTGAACTTAGACCTAGTATTTTGATCAAAATAGCTAGTGGTATAGAAATAGAAGTTGTTAAGGTTATTCGTGAGTGTGTTATCGTGTTAGAGGGTGTTGCGTTTAAGATTGACTTAATACCCTTAGGACATGGCAGCTTTGATGTGGTAATAGGGATGGATTGGTTGGCTAGGCATAAAGCTGAAGTAATATGCCATGAAAAGGTGGTTCGAATTCCATTAGAGGGTGGTGGTGTGCTGCGAGTACAAGGAGAAAGCATGGAGAAGAATTCAAAATCCCTTATGAGTACAAAGTCTAGAGAACTCAAAGTGGGGGATATTCCAGTAGTGTGTGAGTTTTTGGGCGTTTTTCCTGAGGATTTGTCCGGATTACCGCCGATACGACAGGTGGAGTTTCGCATTGAGTTAATTCCTGGAGCGACACCTGTATCGAAAGCTCCTTATCGATTGGCACCTACGGAGATGCAGGAGTTGGCTGCACAGTTGAAAGAACTTCAAGATAAGGGGTTTATTCGACCTAGTCATTCTCCGTGGGGAGCGCCTGTTTTGTTCGTTAAGAAGAAAGATGGTTCATTTAGAATGTGTATTGATTACCGAGAGTTGAATAAGTTGATGGTGAAGAATCGGTATCCTTTACCTAGAATTGATGATCTTTTCGACCAGTTGCAGGGTGCTAGATTTTTCTCAAAGATAGATCTGCGATCTGGTTATCATCAGTTAAGAGTGCATGAGGAGGACATTCCCAAGACAGCTTTTAGAACTCGTTATGGACATTTTGAATTTACGGTTATGCCATTTGGGTTGACTAATTCACCAGCGGTATTCATGGATTTGATGAATCGTGTGTGTAGGCCCTATTTGGATAAATTCGTAATTGTGTTTATTGACGACATTCTGATTTACTCCAAGTCGAAGGAAGAGCATGGGGAACACTTGAGGTTAATACTTGGCTTGTTGGAGAATGAGAGATTGTACGCTAAGTTCTCTAAATGTGAATTTTGGCTGCAAGAGGTGCAATTTCTTGGTCATATAGTGAATAGTGAAGGTATACATGTAGATCCTAGCAAGATAGAAGCGGTCAAGAATTGGAAGGCTCCTACGACACCTTCTGAGATACGCTCTTTCTTAGGACTGGCAGGATACTATAGGAGATTTATAGCAAATTTTTCAAAGATTGCTAAGCCTCTCACTATGTTGACTCAGAAGAATAAAAATTATGAGTGGGGAGATGAGCAAGAAGTGGCTTTTGAGACATTAAAGGATAGTTTGTGTAATGCACCTATTCTGACGTTACCTGACGGGCCAGATGATTTTGTGGTATATTGTGATGCGTCGAATCAAGGTTTCAGATGTGTGTTAATGCAAAGGGGGAAGGTGATAGCTTATGCATCGCGACAACTCAAGGTTCATGAGAAGAATTATACCACTCACGACCTAGAGCTTGGTGCGGTGGTATTTTGTAGAATATCAATAATTATAGCATAAATGGTTTTGTGATTAGATATAGAATTATAGAAGAGGAATAATGGTAAAAGAGTTTAGAGAGAGAGAAGTTGGGAGTATTTCCTAGAGAGAGAAAGAGAAAATGAAAGATTAGATTGATGAGAATTGGAAGCTCCAACCCTCTCCACATGTGGAGAGGGGTATTTATAGTTACCTACAAAATGCCCACACCCGGGCTGTGGTCCTCCACGGTGTTACTTAAGCTAAACTAACTAATATATATAATTAACTAACTACGAGCTAACTAAAATGCTATTACATCAATTCGGTGACCGAGTCTTCTATAGGAATAATTGTATTCCTAACAATCTCCCCCTAAGCGAGGTCACCTTGGAAATTAAGCTCTTTGTTCTTCAAGCATTCTTTAGTCATGTAGCTCGTAGGTTCTGATTCTTCACTTCTTCGCACACTTTGTATTTCAAGCAAGTGAACTTGTGATTTAGATTCCTTTGATATATGTGATCTTTGAGCTTCTTTGAGATCATCAGCCACAGTAAATCTCCAAGCTCATCCTTAGTAGTATCGCCTTCATGTGATGTAGTGACATAAGGACCATCATGCTCACACCCTTCTGGATCAAGAGACTTTACATTCAAGATTTGGATCCGGAGACTTTTTCATCAGAGTTGCGGAAACGTTGTTGGTAGTCTCTCAACATCATTGATAGTGTGGAGGATGTGTGAGCATGAGGTATGGATTGACCCGATTCTGCTGGAAATAGGAGCTATCAACACCATCTTTATATGTGTCCCTGAAATAAAACAGTTAGCAATAAAGATAGAGAACAAATATGGCTTTGTCATTCGTTCTGCGAGGACAGACTACCCTCCGGTTTTGTGAAAACCGGTCTGTGATCAGGTAGAGTCTCTTTTAAAGAAGACTCTCCTTGACAGGAATTTCCAGCTTATAGTAATGAATTTTCCAAAGAATCCACTTTGGAATCTTCATACTTAGCCTGTTCTCATACCGGAACGTCTCAAAGCAGACAGCACGATAGAGTGAATCGGTGAATTGATATTCACGGATTGATGAGAAATTGATTTATAGAAATCACTCGCGTGTTATATAATAAACATTTTTGAGACACGATGAGAGTTTTAAGATCAGAATCACATTTCCATCAAAAATACTTTTGTTTGAAAGATTATACACAATCAATGTGCTCGAAAATTAGTATGTGAGCACATTGAAAGGTTTTAGCAAAAGTATCCGTTGATCCATATCCTGGAACAAGTTTGATTCAATGTTGAATCGCACCATCGTTGCTTTCCAGTTGTCACTTGATCATTGATCCAAGATGGATCTCACATGTCACCCACCAAGAGCTTGAAAGATGTTCGCTCTAGAAGGATTTCCATCTTCATTGTGAATATTTTCATATCACTCGGATGTTCTGGCAATACCACAAGGATAATGCGTAGGACTCTAAATATTTTATCTTATTTTCCACATTGTGTGAAACAATAAGCATATTTGGAATGTGTCCTATCGAGATTTATGGATGATCTCTTTGGCTCTAGAGTCAATAGTGCGTTTTGATCCGCTCCTGGAGACTGGGGAGGTGTCTCCTGTTTTATGTATCAACATAGCTCGCAATGAGTGGTCGATACATTGCACAGGGTTCCTCGTGAGAATGAAAAAAGCTCTTTTAAGAGAACTTGAGTGGTTGGGAATTTTAGTGCAGTGCGTCACTGGGTCCATGACGTCTTGTCTTCAATACCGGTGTTACCTTAGTAACCGCCAGTAGATTATGAATTGAACCCGGTTTCTGCCCTAAGGTTGAATATATGGAGGGCTATTTCTTTTCACCCTTTCTCATTTCATTTCTTTTTAATTCTTCAACCCCTTCAGTGCTTACCGAGACTTCACTACTAGAACCTTGTTGGGTTTGTTCCAGTCCTAGCTCTATCTCAGTCCGCACTCTTCCCTTTCTCACTTTTCTCCTTTTTCATATCATTCCTAAGGACTTCTAATCTATCTATTGATTGTCCCTGGGAAGATCCTTCCGGTTCTGGTGGATCATGGGAACTCATACCTAACCTTAACCATCCTTGTAACTCCATTCATAAAGACAAATGGTCGGTCTTTGGTATAACTTCCGCAAACGCCTTTGCTCCCCCTCAATATGTGCACCGATATTCGAAAGTGTTTAGCACATATGTGGGAGCACATTTATTGAGTCCAAAAGATCACATTTGATTATCAGATTTCATATGTAAATCACATTCTCTCCCCCGATCAAAAATTTCAAATCTTTTGTGATTTTGGATCCCAATTGATTTAAATAAATTAGAAACCGTTTTGGGAGAGAAATGCGGTTAATTTTTAATATTTTCTGATAAAAAGGAACTTTTTCTTGCTCCCCCTCAATCTGTGAGGGAGGTTGTTATGTGTTTGAAGAGTTAGCAGAAGATTCGAAGTTTTAACGAAAACTCTTTGAAAATTTCTCATTCTGACACATAACCATCACAAAATGTATTATTGCTTATTTTGTACAAAGTGTGAAGAGTTTTGATGATACATAAAATTTTGAGAAATCACTCTCCCCCTCAATCAATGACGGATGTTAAAGCTTAAATAAATGATGTCATTGATTGAGTGAAAAATTTTGAACTTGATTTTTTAATCAAAATCTCATGGTACCACCAAGTTTTGTACAAATACTTTCCGGAAAAATCATAGAAGGGAAAGTATTTGGCGATAAAAAGAAGACTTCTCTTCTTTATCAAGAAATAATGCACTGAAATGTACATTAGATCAAGGAAACATGGATATAAAGTAATCCATGCCCAGGTGAACGTCACCCGGTAAAAGGAACAACCGTCTTTTTGGCGACGTGTTTTCCCCATTTTGAAAAAAACGGGTTGCTATCTGAAGTAATAGCAAACCTTAATTTTGAAGGCCGGGTTGTAGCCTGAAATGACTACAAGCCATAATATTGAAGAATATTTTGAGATACGACATGTTTTAGAAAAAAAACTTTATTTGAAACCGAAAAAAAAAATAAAAAAAATAAAAATAATAAAATAAAAAAACCTTGCTCAAGCATATGTATGATTCCGTGTCATTATTGAATGACATTTCTAGAAACGTACATAATATTGATTACACAAGAGACATGTCGTGAGAAGAATAATTTTGGATTTTTGTGAATTTTCAGATTTTTATGGATTTTATAGGTTTTATATTTTTCTATTTACAATTTAGTATAATATATATATACAAAGGATACTAATCAGTTTAAGAAGATGTTGACATGAGTACCAAAATGATAGTATCGTGCAGCTCGTTGTAGAAATTAGTAGTCAACATCTCTTAAACTTTCACCACCAAACCTTTCGAGGCTCCTGAATAATAGTTTGAAACGGTAGATGCCATGACATAATCTTAAACGGGATTTTACAACTCTTGTGACTTAAACCGAGAGGTCGAATCTTTCCTGGGATTTTACTAAAGTCAACAAAAGAAACTGAAAGATGTAATATGCGAGTTAAACTTAGAGAGAGATCTTGGATAAGTGACAATTAGCATTAAGTGTCAAGTCGCGACAAGTCAAGTTACAATAGATCCAATTGTAATAAGTCAAGTCATAAAGATTAATTCACAACGTCAAATTACAATCAGACTAATCGAAACGACTTAAGTCACAACAATTCACCAAACACAAGTAGTTAACAAATCACTAGAATCTCACAACTTAGTTAATCGCTAGACACCACCAAATCTCTGAGTTTTAGCCTTCTCAATGTGAAGCTTTGGTAGCTTCCCCCCAAACTGACAATCACCTACATGAGACCACTTCCCCCAAGACGTTGAAGTGACACAAAAAGTCTCATTGGATGAAGCTCAGAAACCCGAAGAAAACGATAACACCGAAGTAACAGGGTGAACCACGGATCATCTCTGCGGTTATCAATCCCGGAATGTATGATGAAGCCCGATCACATGACCCTGTTGTGCGTCCCCAATGTACACATTACTTTGCAGTTTGGAGCAGTTGTCTATTCAGGGGAATAAGATATCAACATCTTCATTTCACTAAATGCTTTCCAGTTATCTAACACATACCAACTCAATCCATATTGTACGCATTTATCCAACACAAGAAGAAACGATGACACCAAAGTAACAGGTTGAAGCACTAATCATCTCTGCGGATATCTCCTCCGGAATATCTGATTAAGCCCGATCACGTGAACCTGTTGCGCGTCCTTGATGTACACAAATCTCTCCCCTGATGGTTGTGATCTCATCGGAATCATCATACCATTGTGTACATGAAGCATTAACCAGAAGCACTTTACCATAAATCATATCAGCTCATATGAAGATGTCAATAAGCAGTATCATCTCACGTTCCACATATCCTTCTCAAATTTCATCCCATTGAAAGCTGAAGTAATTCACACCACAAGTATCAAGAGACCACTTCCCCCACGTAGTTGGAATAATACACCAAACGCAACGAGTTAATACACTGAGTTTCTCTACGGTTATGACATATGTCTTCCCAGGATAACTTCAATTAAGAATGTTGAGTTTGTTAAACTCCTTGGACCGTTTTGAGCATCTAGGGTTAACAATAACAATGATAATAAACATGTACACGCAGCGGAATAAGAACAAATCAAAGTTATTGACAACAAGGTTTTTCCACAATCACCTCCAATTATTATTTGATCAGAATAATAACGTGTTACCTAGCTGTAACAGGGATCTAAGACACCTCAGATCTTAGAGGATATGAAACTAGTTCTAGTCGTTTACAATGAACCACGACCTAGAACACACACACACACTTTTAGTCGACTACATATTGAAAGACTTAATCAAAACCTATTCCATGTATTCTGTTTATATAACACAGAAATAGGGTTACAAGAATACTACGAAGGACTAAACTATAAATCTTCTTTTGCAAGTAAGTCCTTCTCCATCTTTTGTAGAATTCCTTCTTGTCATATTAAGTCCATATTGTTTCATTCTTTCTTGTTTTGTATCATTAAATCTAATAGACCCAACAATCTTCCCCTATTTGATGATGACAAAACAAACACATTCTTGTACGAACTTCCCTAGACGAAGTAGAGAAATTGAGATAATTAATCTCACCATGAATGAAACAATCTTTGTCTTCCCCTTAATCCATGCCATACCACTCTAAAATCTCTTCCCCTTTTTGTTATCAACAAATAGGGAATGTAAGCCGTAGAAACTTCCCCTCGAGTGGTGCATGTAGATGGTTAAACATTTAATCAATAAGCTTCCCCTAAAATCAATATGTTTACCATCTTCTTGAATCTTCAATTCTGTAGGCTCTATGTAATGATCACATGTGAAGAAAACCAAATATAACGAACTTGATGAAGAAGTAGAATAACCCAAACTTGTGTCTTATGTCTTGTACTATCCACGTGACTTTGAACTTATACCTAAAACCGAATATATAAGTAGACCGCAATCTCTTGACAAAATCCTCATCTTCAATGAGACACTGAGCACAATAACGTAACTCCTTCAAGTGATAGTTAACTAGGTCTTCATCCATCCTCCCCTTGACCTATGAAAACTAGATTTGACAATTCTTCATCACCACCGTATAAAACAAACAAGTTATCTTCAAAGTGTAACACCCACTTTGAGATATGATAAGAACACAAACTTGTGAAACTCAACTACAACATCAAATAAATGATAATCAATCTTCTTCGTAATCAATTAATCTAATAAGAACGAGCCTTTAATCTTTTAAGAACATAAACCAAAATCTTCCTGTGTGTGTGAACCAATAATCCATGTGTGTGTAAACAATCTCCAAATCAACCATAACCAAATCCATGTACTTTGCCCGACATCGAATAGTACTTAGCAGTAGTAACCATATACGCAGCACTAGTAAATAATCGTAGCAATAGAATAAAATAACTGGCAGTAGAATGAGCAGCAGAAATATTTCAGCAGAAAAACAATATAGGTAGTAGAAGTTAACTTGAATGAATACTTAAGCTAATACGCGGAATATAAAAGCTTAACTTAAGAAGAATTATGATTCTCTTTCAACACTTCAATATTATTAATACGAGCACTCAACAATGCTAGGGTTTTACAACCTTGAAGTGAATAATAATACGTACATAAACTAACCCTAGGATCCTCCTTTTATAGACTAAGGAGTCCTACTAGGTTTACAATACCTTTCTCTACAAGATACGTATATTCTAGATAAATATAATATTTACACAATCTATTCTATATTTATCTAAACCATATACATCCTTATCATATTAGCAGCAGATTCTGTCAGCAGTATTTATCCTCAGCAGCACTTTGACCTTAGCAGCAGAATCATTACCACTAGCAGCAGTTTCACTCAGCAGCAGTTTCAGACCCAACAATCCTCCCCTAAACTTATTATTTATTTCTAAATAAGTAAGTTTCTTCTAAGCTCAATTAATCACTTGGAGGATGCTTCCAAACACTTCAATTCTTGAAAATTCAGTTGATCAAATATCTTCTTATACTTTGACAGCAAATTGAATGCTTGATCATCAGAATCATAATCTTTCTGCAGCTTAAGTGTTTTGTCACCATTAACCATCTGATTGACAATATTCCAGTATCTTACCACTGGGTAATCTACTTCAGCTAGCATATACAAAGTAATAGGTCCAATTTCTAGCACATGAACTCCAGAATCTTGAAAGAGTCTCCATTTTCTTACTTTGTATTCTACTATCTCTGTCCATTCAGAATCATCCATTGAAGGTTCAAACATAAGTTTAAGAGCTCTCCACATAACATTATCAGAAGAAGTTAAGATATGATCAATTTGATCTCTCTCATACTTTTTACCATCAAATTTCATAGCTCCAAACTTTGCCTTGTATAACTTCCACAAGTCTTCAACATCCTCTCTATCAAAGTAGTGTAACATCTGTTGAAATATGAGAAACCTATGAGTCTTACCATCAGATCTCTGGACATCATGAAATGCTCCAATGTTAGTATCATACCCTGTAGTTACTTTGACAATAGGATATTTAATTTCTAATGGTTTGGCATCAACTACTTCAGGATCTTCCATCTTGCCAACCACAGTATAACCCTTCAATTGTTCTTTTTGATGCTCAGAAGGAATGTGATCAAGACCATGTTTAAACTCATCTCCTTCAGGCATAGAACTGCTTCCTTCTCCAATCTTTCTCTTCTTCTTTGCAACTGACTTATGAATAACACCTTTTCTTTTATCACCCTGCACAGAAGAAGTAGTCTTTGCTGCTTCATCCTCAATCTGTTCAACAACATTAGCTTCTTGAACATGCTCTGCTTCAGATACCTTTTCAGGTACCAACTTCTTGTTCATCTGAGCAATCTGTTCCAAGTCTTCAGCACATCCCATAGGATAGAAAGTATCTGTTCTTCTCTTAGTTTGTTGATACAAGTCAAAAACCTCTTTATCAGAATAAGGTTTCAACTCTATCAATTTCCATCCAGCCATATTCTTTAGATATCTTTCATATTCTTTTCTTTGTTGTTTAACAGTTGGACCTTTAAGTATCTTTATCTTCTTTCTAGCAGCATCATTTTGCTTTCTCTTCTTGATAATGAACTCCTTGTACCAGGATTGCACATCAAAAGTTGAAGTTTCATTACCTTCCTCTTTGATCAACTTTTGAAATTCAATATCAGCATCAATTCTGATCTTCTCATTGACCCATTCATCATACTTCCTTAACTCTTCAGCCTGTCTTTTCTCTTCTTCCAAAAGTAACTGTTGATCATCATCATGTAATTTAAGTGCAACAGCAGAATCATGTTCACTTAGAAGTTCCTTAGGCCAAGAATCAAAAGGTATATCTGTGAAATCAATGCCTTTATATATCCACCTCTGAATATCAACTTGCTTGCCTTTACCCTTATCTGTAGAAGATGATATGATTGTCTTCCTTTGAGTAGCAGCAGGTTCTTTTATTGTTATTCCTTTTTGAGGTTTTCTTGTTACTGATGATGTAATTGTTGTTGTGATAGGTTGTGGCAATGATTGAGTTGGTAGGTGTGGTGTCTGTTTGGAAATAGAGTCATCAGTAGTCTTCTTACTTAGCAAAACCATTGCCTCTGCAGCAGCATTGTCCATAGACCCAGCAGTAGAGTCTTGTACTTCAGCAGTATTCACTATTCCACTAGCAGCAGAACCAGAAACATCCTTAGCAGCAGAATTATGAACAGCAGTAGAGTCAGCAATAGCAGCATTTTCAACATGTTTTACCACTGAATCTTCCAAAGTCTTTAACACATTACCCATCAACCCTGTTGCCTTCACTAGTTGCTCAGACTCCAAAGTTTTAAGAGTTTCTACCACCTTTTCTTGTGCAGCAACCATATTTTCCATAACAACTTCATTCCCTGATTTATCAGCAACTACAAAGTCTTCATTATTCTGAGGACTATCCACATCCATTTCTTCAATCACTGGAACCTCCCCTGAAACTATTCCAGCATCCATATCTTGAACATTATCAACTTTTTCAAAATTTACCTCCCCTGAATCCATGATAGTTTCATTCCTCCCCTGTTTGGAAGCATCCTCTTCCAAATGAGTAGATGGTTCAGAAGAACTTACAACTTGATTAGTCCCCACTTTCTTCAAGCGTTTCAAGGAGGTTGAAGATCTTGATTTCTTAAAGCTCTTAATCTGTTTTCGCATTTTGATGATGACCTTGTCTTGACCAGCAACAACATCAGATAGATTAAGAACCTTCTCTTCCAAAGATTTACATTTCAACCCCAAAGTGGTACAAGTAGCCGTCAATTCTTTTATAAGTTGCATTGTAGTCTCATCACTTCGACCTGTATTACCTGGTCCGAGAGGTGAATCACTGACAATGTCATCATGTACAAGTGGATCCGTCAATTCATGAGTCACTGGCCTGTCCTCATCACTTCGACCTGTGTGACCTGGTCCGAGAGGTGAATCTTGGGACAAAAACTCAGTATCAAACCTAGTTTGATCATCTGAGCCCCCTATGTTTTCCATTTGGCTAGGGTTACCATCCTGAGAATCAGACTCATAAGAATCCTTTTCTCTAGATGTTGCCTTGGTTTGGGTCTTAATGATGTTATCACTATCCTGCTCTGCTGCTAAGCTAGAAGCAGTAGTGACAGCCCTTGCCAACATGTCCTCTCCATCACCTAGGACAGCCTCATCTGGTACAGCCATACTAACACTATCCTGAGGTAGATTAGTGTTCTTTTTGGTTTTCCTACGTGTATATTGTTTTGTAGGTTGTGTAACAGATGTAGTAACATTGGGTGTGTGATGGGAATCAGTGGGATTTCCTGATCCTTCACCCTGGTTGTTTTGCACAATTTGTTCCATGAAAGAAGTAAGATTTGTATGTGCACCTAAAAAACCTTTGCCATGCTTAATCAAAAAGGTAAAAGTTCTGGAAGCCAATTTTGGAGCATCATATTCAGCAACATGGGTTCTTGTTTTAGAAATTTGTTTTTCAATAAGGATCTGAAGAAATCTTGGATATAGAAAATAAGAACCATCTTCAACACCTTTAAATAACCCCGCCAATATCATTTTAGAAAAATTAAATGGTTGACCTTTGCACAGACATATCATTGCAGAAGCAATGGTAGTACTGAACTCATGCCACCCAGATGTTTTAGGGCTCAAACAATGAAGGAATAGATGTACCAAAAACTTGTATTGAGGACAGAGGAGAGCTTTTTGAAATTTGAAATTTTTATGTTTCCCCTCATACCCCAAATCTTTTAAACCAGCAAAAATAGCAGAGTTTTCAAGACAAGTGGTCTCTGTCTCATCATCTAAGAGAAGAGATTCTCTTATAGATGATTCAGTTACACGAACCTTTTGCCCATCTACAAAAGCACTGACATGTTTTTCCCCATTCATAGTTTTGATTTTAGCTGTAAACCAAAACTGTTTGATGTAGGAAACAAATATAGTAGGGTTCACAGTGAGTGCATACCTAAGAGAAGTAGCATTCAAAAACTTGACCATGTCTGTGAAACCTTCAGGAACTAACTCTTCATTCAAAACGACCACACTGTTGTGTTGCTCAGCCCAGATACGTGAAAGCTCCATAAATTAGGTTTTAGAGAAATTGGGGATTTGTGATTATTGGAATGATTAGGTGTAAGGGTTTGTGATAACTTCAATTGAGAACATATGAAAACCAATTATGAAGATCAATTAGGTTTTAAACTGATGGATGAAAGTTACACATAACACCCTCTTACTTACAACCATAACAGCAGAACCGTGTCATTCACAACTAACAGCAGAGTGATAGAACTAGCAGCAGAGTGAACTGGAGCCAGCAGCAGAGTTGACTATAGACCTTGGTCAACGATACATAACAATTAATGCACATATCACTCCGTAATTCCTATAAAACCGGCGAGATCTTTTCCCCAAATTATGCAATCAAACCCTAATCTCTTTCAAAAACGCCACAATCACAATCAATACTATCCATCTTTACAATCAAATCACCAAACAATGAAATCAACACCCGAAATTATCAATATCTCTTCTGATTCATCATCCGAAGATGAGAGCCCATTTGAAACCTATGTACCACCATTCCGTCCTCCTCATGGTGGTTGTAGAACCAAAGAGCAAGCAAAGAAGAGAAAACATGATCTTTCGGTGTTCAAAGATCTCCTTAATTTGAATCAAACCCCTAGCACTTCCAGGGGTAAAGCTGTGATGACCCCACAATCTCCATCATCTTCAGAGTCTTCAGAAGATACAGCTTGGATCCCTGTTAGGCAACCATCCCCAAAAGAGCTTGTATCCCCTTTCATCTACACATCATCAGATGAAGATGAACCTCCAAATGAACCACCGTCCACTCCTGAGAGGCCTCAATCATCAAGGCCACGTCCAAATAAGTCCAACAAGGCAAAGAAGACAAGAAAGACAAACTCTCCTCTTCCAAAAGAAAGAAAGATAGTTCTTGGACTGCCATGCCCTAGGAAGTAGTAGTTGTAGGCATTTGATGTTCTTGCACACTTTTAAAGTTTCAGAAGTAGTTTTTGTAATCTCTTTTGATGTAAAAACTTCTGATTTGAATGAATGATAAGTGTGCTTCTTTTGTTGCCTGAATATTGTTGTTTGCAAATCATCATCTAGACTTATTCCTGCACAATATTAGACAAAACACCACAAAGCAAACAAACATATGTACTAGCAGTAGAGTGAGCAGCATAGTACATAGCAATACAAATATATGCTTTATGATGAGCTGCAGAGTAACAAGCAGCACAATTCCTTTACACACTTTTACAAAAACAAAGAGATAAGCTTTTCAAAGATTTATCATACCAATGTTTGCAATTAAAAATTGAAACCTACCCACATCAAAGTGTTTAGTGAGAAGATTAGCAACATTGTTATCAGTATGAACTTTAACAATTTGGATCAACTTCTTTTCATAGCAATCCCTGATAAAATGATGTCTTATCTCAATATGTTTTGTTTTAGAATGAAAAACAGGATTTTTAATTATGCAAAGTGTGCTGTTGTTATCAATATGGATTTTAGTATTCATGAAATTGTACCCATAATCCAATAATTGATTCTGCATCCAGAGAACTTGTCCACAGCAACTTGAAGCAGCCACATACTCAGCTTCTGTTGTAGAATTAGCCACCACTGTTTGCTTCTTGCATTGCCATGACACCAACCTGCTTCCAAGGAACTGACAACCCCCTGTTGTAGACTTTCTATCCAAAGAAGCTCCAGCATAATCACTATCTGAGTAGGATACCAGATCAAATGGTGAATCCTTAGGATACCAAAGGCCCAATTTAGGTTGATGCCTCAGATATCTAAAAATTCTCTTCACAGCATTGAGATGTGATTCCTTGGGACACACTTGAAATCTTGCACAGGCACACACAGCAAACATGATATCAGGTCTTGATGCTGTAAGATACATCAATGAGCCAATCATAGACCTGTACAAGTGTATATCCACCTCCTTTCCATATTCATCCTTCAGCAATGGTTTACTGGTGTCCATAGTAGTCTTGGCAGGTTTAGCATCTTCAAAACCAAACTTCTTCAAAATATCATTGACATACTTATCCTGACTGATAAAGATGCCATTTTCTTTCTGTGTAACTTGCAGACCTAAGAAGAAGGTGAGTTCTCCCATTGAACTCATAGCAAACTTATCCTTCATAAGCTTCTCAAAACTAACACACATAGCTTTGTTTGTAGACCCAAAGATGATGTCATCAACATAGATTTGAACCAGCAAAATATCATCCTTTTGTCTTTTGAGAAACAAAGTTTTATCAATTTTGCCCCTGCTAAACCCAGAATCTAGCAAGTAGGTTGACAAGGTGTCATACCAAGCTCTAGGAGCTTGATGTAGACCATACATTGCTCTATTAACCTTGTAAACTTTGTCAGGATGATCAGGGTCTTCAAAGTCTGGTGGTTGAGACACATAAACTTCCTCAGTAATAGTCCCATACAGAAAAGCACTTTTCACATCCATTTGATACACTACAAAATCTTTGTATGAAGCATAAGCCAAGAATATTCTAATTGCTTCTATTCTTGCCACTGGTGCAAATACCTCATCATAATCAAGGCCTTCTTGTTGTGTGTATCCCTGTGCTACTAACCTTGCCTTATTCCTTATGACAATTCCTCTCTCATCTCTTTTACATCTGAAAACCCATTTTGTGCCAATCACTCTTTTTCCATTTGGCAGTTCAACCAAAGTCCAAACTTCTTGCAGCTTAAATTGTAGATGCTCATCTTGCATTGCTTCCACCCAACTTGCTTCTTGTAGGGCTTTGTAAGTGTTTTTGGGTTCAATTTGAGAAAGAAAACATGCAAACAGGCAATTTTGAAGATCTTTATGACTATTTCTTTGATGTAGAGATCTGGCAAAGAAACTTTGATGTTGAAGATCTTTCAGTGCTTTAGTCATCTGCCTAGTTTGAATAGATGATTGTGGATCACTTAGAATTTGATCTTTTGGATGATCCTTGTGTACTCTTGTGGTAGTTGTAGGACTAACAGGAATATTGAGTTCCAAATTAGTAAAATCAGCAGCAGCTCCAAATAACTGACCATCAAGTGCATCATCATCTGTGTCATAATAAATATTCTCAAGAGGAGGCATATTTGGATCATCAGGATAGATAGATTCAGCAATAGGTCTGCCCTGAGAGTCCAAATTAGGAAACATTGAAGCAGCAGTAGAGTTAGTAGGCTTGGAAGCAGAATGTGGTGGAGCAGTAGTTGTAACTTTTGGTCTAGCAGTAGAGTCGTCTGAGTCAGCAGCAGAGTCTTCTGGCTTTGTAGGAGAGACATCAACAACTACTTTTAGAGGCTTATTACTATCTTTTTCTGCTTCAATTGGTATTTCAATACCTTCTTCAGTTTCCTTAGGTTTATCATGAGAAACAACATCATCTTGAGAGCTTTGTTCCTTCTGAAAGGGTACAAAGGTTGGACCAATCTTCAATTTCTCAATCACAACAAACTCTTCCTGTGGTTTATCAACACTGGCAATTACAGGAACATAATTCATTGTTTTGGCAAGAATATCAACATCAAATAACCATTCTGGTCCTTTCCCTGCAGAATTAAATGTGTTTTCACTAAACTTGATATGTAGATTCTCCTCTACATGTTTGGTTCTCTTATTATATACCCTGAAGGCTTTACTAATCACAGAATAACCAACCAAATGCCCTTCATCAGCTTTTTCATCAAATTTGCCTAGCTGATCCTTAGTGTTCAAAATTGTAACAGGACATCCAAATGGTTTGAGAAAGTCAATCAGTGGCTTCTTCCCATGAAATAATTCATATGGTGTCTTGTTATGAGGCTTGACCACCTTACTTCTGTTTTGCACAAAGCATGCAGTGTTCACAGCTTCAGCCCAAAAAGGAATAGGTAGTTTTGAATCAGATAACATTGTTCTGGCAGCCTCAATAAGTGTCATGTTTCTTCTTTCTGCAACACCATTCTGTTGTGGAGTTCTTGCTACACTGTACTGTCTTAGTATTCCTTTCCCCACACAGAATTGATTCATCACACTATTCTTGAACTCAGTACCATTGTCACATCTGATAATCTTCACCTTGTGATTGTACAGGTTTTCAACTCTTGTAATAAATGCCTTGAGTATTTCTGGAGTTTCATCTTTGGTGGCTAGAAAGAACACCCAAGTAAACCTGCTAAAGTCATCAGTGACAACAAGACAATATGATTTCTTATTCAAACTTTTTACAAATACAGGCCCAAATAAATCCATATGTAGCAAGTGCAATGGCTCAGTATTTGTGTTTACAGTCTTGGACTTGAAAGAAACTCTGTGTTGTTTACCCTTTTGACATGCAACACAGGTTTCACAATTCTCAAAAGTCTTTGTAGGCATCCCTCTCACAAGATTTCCTTTCACCAATTTGTTCATAGTCTTGTAGTTTAGATGTCCCAATCTTCTATGCCATAATTTGGACTCATCAATAGTGGCCTTTGCAATTAGACAAGTTAAAGCCCTCTTAGGAATAATATTCTTAATATGGTCACTGTATATATTTTCTTTTCTAGGGACCTTCAGAAGCACAGATTTGTCATCTGGCAATTGAAAATCAGGAGAAAGAATCATACACTCAGTGTCTGTAAAAAGAACAAAATTCTTTTTGTCACACATTTGTGAGACACTAAAAAGGTTAAACTTAAGTCCTTTCACAAGGAACACCCTTTCAAAGTCCAAATTTCCAGTTCTTAGAGTTCCAATACCAACAATCTTTCCACCTTTTGGATCATTCCCAAAAGCTACATAACCACCATCAAAAGCCTCAAAGTCTTCAAGTTGAGACTCATCTCCTGTCATGTGACCAGAACATCCACTGTCAACAATAACCATATCCTTAAGCTCATCCAGTAGATTGACCTGCACATGAAAAATAGAGAAATCAGTTTCTCTTGATGACCCAAGCCATTACTGACTTGGATCTGCCCTGTGCATCAGTATAATCAAATTTCTTCAAATCACTTGATGCACTACTATTCTTGGAAACAGAGTTTGAAACATTTGTTTTTGGTTTCCAAGTCCAGCAAGCTGAGGCCTTAACAGCATAAAAGTGATTACCAACAACTGTATTTGGAAGATGTTTTGGCTCAGAAGTAGAAAGTTTTGTACTAACAGCAGGTTGCTTGCTAGCAGCAGAGTGCATACTGGCAGCAGAATGCTTACTAGTAGTAGAGCCAGTAAAAGAACTAGTTGTTGATTTGAAAACACCATTTGATTTAGCAGCATAAATAGATCTAGTAGCACCAGATCTCAACAAAACAGCTCTTGGAACCATGTTTCTATTAGGATGTGGGTGAGTTTGTTTAGTTACATATTTGTGATTCACCCTAGTGTATTGATTCCAAACAGGCTTTTGGTGTTCAGGACATCTAACAATCAAGTGGTCAAAGCTACCACACTTATAACAAGCCTTCTTTTGTAATTGAAACTGATCACCTAATCTTTTTGAAACTAGATTATTGAAGTTTCTTTGGTTACCCCTAGGCTTATTATTGAACCTTTCCAACTGTTCTCTAGGTACCTCATTGTACTCTACCAGTTTTCTAGAGAAGTTATTTCCTAACACAGGTTTAACAAACTTTACCTTTTCTACCTTAGGTTTAACCTGAGTAGGAATTTCTTCCTTTTTCACACTTTGATTCTTTTTAACCTGTTCCTCATCACTATCACTATCAGAATACCAATCCTCAATAATTGGAGCTTCAGGAAATTTTCTAGCCTCAACCTTAGGTGTCTCATTAACACTTGTGCTACTTTCACCTACAGGTTTTTCAATATTCAGCTCACTAATGAAGGATAGTTCTTTTCCTGGTGGAACAAAAGCACTTTTGGCTGGAGGAGCCACTTCATTATACCCAATTCCACTACCTTTTCTCATCAAATTATTCTCAATAGATTTATGTACCATATCAGAAGCAAATTGTTGTTTTTGTACTCTTACTACATGTTTATCTTTTTCAGCAAGAGCTTCCTCTTTTTCTTTTTCTGCTTCTACCAACTTATTTTTAAGAACTTCTACTTCACTGTTTTTCTTAAAAATTTCTATATCTCTGAGATTAAGTTGATCTACATATTCCTTCTCACACTCTTTAAGATATTCTAATCTTCTTTCAACATTTTGAATACCTACTTTGTAACCTAAGTTATCAAGTTTTAGGTGTTCAACTTCTCTATTTAAACTCTCATTCCTAGCCTTAAGTACTTCAATAGTGTCAGAACAAGATTTAAAAGAACAACCAGATGATTCAGAGTCATTAGATACCTCAGAGTCAGATCCTGATGATGAACCATATGCCATAAGTGCAAAGTTATGCACTTTGGGTTGAACAGCAGCAACCAAAGAGAAATTTGGTTCTTCTTCTGCCATATCACTCCAGTCATAATCTCCCAGCCCATCACAAGCTACCATTGCAGACTTTGATTCTTCAGTCTTCTTTGGAACATCAACATTCTTCTTTGAAGATCTACACTCCCTAGCAAAATGTCCCTTCCTGTTGCAGTTGTAGCATTCTATCTTTGATTTGTCAAAGCCTGGACTGTCCTTAGCCTTGTATTTAACTTCTCTTCCAGTCTTTTTCCAGAACTTTCTTGCTCTTAAAGTCAACATTGCCATTTGCCATTTGAGATCAATTTCTTCAAGATCATCTGGATCAATATGATCCATATCTTGATTTATGACATGTGACCTTATGGTAGTAGTAAGCTCAGCCAAGAATGCACATAAAGCAACATCACTGGTAGAAATCTTGTCATTTGAACCAGCAGCAGATCCATCAGCAGTAGAGACTCCATAAGCAGTAGAGTGAGATTCTTGAGTCTCTTTGGATTTTGAAGACACAAAAGCAAGATTTTGTGCACTAGAAGATGAATTAGAAGAAGTAGACAATTCAGATTCATACACCCTTAAATTGTTGTAGAGGCTCTCTAACTTCATTGTTTCAAAGTCAGGCTTATTCCTCCACACCACTGTATGCATACTCCATTCAGGTGCAAGACTTCTTAGGAACTTGAGATTCACATCTTCCTGTGGAACAACATAACCAACAAGCTTTAGATGACTAACTAGTTGATTTAGCCTGTTGTATGTGCCAATTATCTTTTCTCCAGATTCAGAAGTAAAGTTTTCAAACTGATGCTTCAACATGTTCTTCCTGGATTTCTTAGTAGCATCATTCCCTCCAAACCTGAATTCCACAGCATCCATCAATGCTTTTCCTGTTTCACAATCATCAAAGTCCATTTGAAATTCATTAGGTATTCCCATTAAGAGAATACTATGAGCCTTGATTTCCAGCTTCCTAGTTGCATTAGCTTCAGCAGACTTGATTGGTATCTCCTTACCATCAGCACTCTTCTCTGGTTCAGAATCACCATTAACAATCACATTCCACATGTTGAAGTCGATCATGCGAATGTATTGTCTGATCCTCCTCTTCCATAGCTCATACTCAGAAGGATTGAGCATAGGTACCCTTGAAGTAGTCACCATATGAGTTTCATCACCCATCTTAAGCAAACGATTTGGAACAGCAAACTTTAAAGAAACAAAATCTTCTTGATTATAACTTCTAGATCACAAGCTCTGATACCACTTGTTGATTTTGTTAAACTCCTTGGACCGTTTTGAGCATCTAGGGTTAACAATAACAATGATAATAAACATGTACACGCAGCGGAATAAGAACAAATCAAAGTTATTGACAACAAGGTTTTTCCACAATCACCTCCAATTATTATTTGATCAGAATAATAACGTGTTATCTAGCTGTAACAGGGATCTAAGACACCTCAGATCTTAGAGGATATGAAACTAGTTCTAGTCGTTTACAATGAACCACGACCTAGAACACACACACACACTTTTAGTCGACTACATATTGAAAGACTTAATCAAAACCTATTCCATGTATTCTGTTTATATAACACAGAAATAGGGTTACAAGAATACTACGAAGGACTAAACTATAAATCTTCTTTTGCAAGTAAGTCCTTCTCCATCTTTTGTAGAATTCCTTCTTGTCATATTAAGTCCATATTGTTTCATTCTTTCTTGTTTTGTATCATTAAATCTAATAGACCCAACAAAGAAAAAGTATTATGTTCATCACGTATACTTGTTATGCATTCAGATGTATGTCTCCTTCCCCCTTGCTGGTTTTGATACATCAGAATCAGCAACAACTTATAGGCACATCTACTTGAAATCTTGATAGGAGAACAAAATTGGCTCAAATAAATCTTGTGAGAATCAACTGCTACATAAACTCTCTGACTATCATTATTAACCCTTGTGTAGACTGTTTGAAGTAACCACTGATGAAGCAAATCCAATAAACCAAACTTGAAACTGAAGAAGAATTCCCGTTCTTGTGACTTAAGCTTGCACTAATGTGTGACAAAGAGCGGTGTAAAGAGTTCGTACAACATCGAATCCATAAGTACTCTATACTCTTCAACCAACCAACCATCAAGTATAAGACGTACATCACCTCTTGATTACCGAGAACTTCGTGTAAGTTGTGACACTCCTTGAAGTGATAGTTATTTTGTGGTAATATAAATGAATAATTACCAAAATAACTAGATATCCAAGTCTTCGTCATTGTAAGGGTAAAAGCTCAAGCAAGGATCTCAAAGAGTCTTCATCCAACCAACCCCGACTTCAAGATAAAATAAGATCACTCCTTTGTGAAAGTCAACTTCAATCTTAAATAAGGGATACCAAATAAACTCCGTGATTACTTGACATTCCATGTCCAAATTCTTAGCCGTTTTGACATTTTAGCCAACATTTTCCATAATGTCCTTCGGTTGATTTACAGAGTGCACATTGGTAGGAACAATAATCCTTGATTATAGAACAAAACGACGGATCATTATTCATGTGTGCATCTTCACAATCATGTTAGTCATCATCAACACCTTGAGGAATAACTGGAGAGTGGATTACATGAGTAGTCTGAGTAATACTTCTTGATGGTGCATCTTGATCAATCATCATTCTTTGAAGCTTGGAAGTAATCATCAAACATAAATCCCAGTCATCCTTAGTTAATGGAACATTAGGTGTTGGAGGAGAGGCCTATGACGAATGGTATGACCATTCTACAATCATTAATCACCATGTGGTATATTCACACTTCTCCCCCTCAAAAATTGCAAGCGAGGTATGCCATTTTTGATTGAGCAAGTGAATAACAATACAATTAATCATGTATTTTATTCACACTTCTCCCTCTCAAAAATTGCATACGAGGTTGCCATTTTTGATTGAGCATGTGAATAAGAATACACTCAATCATGTAGTTTATTCACTTTTCTCCCCCTCAAAAATTGCATACGAAGTTTGCCATTTTTGAAAGAGCAAGTGAATACGAATATGAGCCAAGATGAGTAAATCCACTTAATGACTGAATGAGCATGGAGAAAGCATGAAGCACGTTGTTGAGAATGGTCAAGACTAAGAAGATTTCTCTTCTTCCAAAGATAAGGCGCACTGAATCGTACACCTTTCTTTTCTTTGATGAACGGGGCCTGAAGTGTTGTCAGCAGACACCATAATGATGAAGTTGAAGACCGAGGCTTGAACTGATGTGTTCAAACGTCATAGCTATTGAAGAACGAGGCCTGAACTGAAGTATTCAGACATCATAATGCACACATACATCAACATTGACTTGCTAGAACTTCTGAAGCAGGAGATATGCTTGCTTTAGGCCTCCAGACTTTGAGTCTTCCCATGTTGTGAATGATTGATGTACCTGCAACTGAGTAAGGACTACCTGCACTAACATTACAAACTTGATTGCATATATATGGGTTAGTGACATCAGTATCCAAACCCTTAGGGTTTTCATGGTCAACCATGGCATTGCCATCAGTAAGCACCTTTCCGGTAGATATCCACTTAAGTCCAACGTACTTAAAAATTCTACCAGTTGGAATCCACTTATGGCAAGTTCTAGGATTTCTAATCTTCTTATGCATAGTAGAAGGCTTATCAATATACCTAGTCTCCAAAGATTTAGCAGTTTGTATCCACCTAGGAGAAATATTAGGTTTGTTAAGCTTCTTATGCATTGTGGATGACTTACTGTAAATCCTAGACTTAATAGGTTGAACCTTAGCAGTGTTCCTCAATAACCTAGGAGGCATCATACAAGGGTGTGAGCCTAAGATACCATCCTTTTGAAGTAATGCCCTTTTCCTAGCGTTTTCTAGATCATAGTTCTTGTACAAGTCCTTGATATCATAAGATTTTTGAATCTTAATGCTTGATTTCGACTATGTTCTTAAACTAATCCTAGAGACACTAGAAGTGGGGGTAGCTACTTGTTGAGGTTGAACAAAACTAGAAGCAGTTACCTTGGGCAAATAATGTGGAGTGACTGGTTTTGACAAAACTTGTTCCCATCAACTTGGGAGGCAAACTGTGTTTTTGAAAATTTTGGTCTTTCATATCTAAACGCAGTCAATTGTCTAACAACTGATTGGTTTCTATTCGATTGAAAAACTGGTTTCCCCAAGATTGATGGTTTTGCAAACTTAGTGTTCACACTATTCCCTGTTGCTTTTCTTAGCTCGTTCTTTAATGTTGTTATTGTGAAACCCTTTTCCTGAACTTGAGCTTTGAGTTCATCAATTTTTGCAATCAAAGACATTGTTTGCTCAACAGTTTTAGTATTCGTTTCTTTGAATTAATCACACAGTTCTTTGCAATGAATTTTCAACTACTCATTTTCATCACGTAATTTAGCCACATTATGTTCCAATTCAATAACATTGCAGTCATGTTTAGCTTTAACTTCATTACACATATCACATAACTCAGTAATACGTTTTTTCAGGTTGTTGATTGTCAAGTCCTTGGTTTCTAGCTGAGCTTTCAAATCATTAATCAAAAAGAATTCGCGGAAATCAGGAAGTTCCGGATCTTTACATGATTGGTTAGTTTGAAAACTTTCTTCCTTTTGTTGGATTGCGATTTCAAGTGAAATACAATGTTTTTCAAGTTGTAAGAATCTCTTTGAAAGTTCATTAAATGTTTCTTTATCAACCATATCATTTGATTTAAAAGACTCAGCTGTAAACAAAGAACTTGACTCATCATCACGTTCAACATCTTGATCACTTTCTCCCCCTTTATGATTCATATTTGTTAAATCATAAATGGTATTACTATCAGTCTTTTTCAACAAATATGTGTCATAAGTGGGCATAACTTGATCAGTATGCAGTCGTTCATCAGAAAGCACATTATGATGTTCAGTTAGGGGTACCTCAGCACATGACACTTGTTCTTTTACTGGTCTTAATTCAGTGCCCATGTCTGGAGTATCACTAGTCACTGAGTTGCAGGGTGTGTCAAGCTTATCAGTCTCTGATTCTTTGCATATCATGACACCTGACCCAACATCCGATGCAATACCCGAGTCACCGACACCATCACATGATTGTACCCTACATGCCTTCACCTTGTCATCATATGCAGGTATATGCTGTGCCTTTTCGTTAATGAATCTTTTCACTTTATCCATAAGCTGGACAAGTGTGTCTCTGAACGTGTCAACCTCAATTCCCGTGTGATCAGCAAAGCACTTTTTCGTCATCTCACTATAATGGTCATACTCCAGAGTGAATTTCAAATCAAAGAACACTTGGAGTTGTTTGTTGATCACACAAAGGGTAGCCATGGATCCCATTTTGGAAAATTCTCCTTGGTCAAGTTGCTGTCGTAATTGATCTAAATTAAGACTCATTGTGTCTGTGAAAGTCTGAACATCTTGACCGAAGAGAGTTGCAAATGCACGTTCAAATCCCATCTTGAATCCAGTTCCCTCTAAAAGTACCGAGAGGTGTGAATGAAGTTGTCGAAAGCATTCAATGCCGCAATCCTTTGCATTATCAAGTAATTCAATGCAGCACGAAGATTCCATTGCAGTATTATCAGGCTCAAGTACGTTTATTAGTTGCACATGGTTCGAAATCATATGTTCATCGATCACATCGTACAGTTTGAATATCTAAAATCAAGAAGAAACCGTAAGACACCGAAGACTTGAGATGAACTTTATGATCAGTTGATGGACTTGATGATCAGTTGATGTTGTTTAGTTGTGATCTTGGTTCGGTTGATGCAAGTTTGGCCTAAAAAATTTGGTGAAAATTTGGTCTAAAAACTTAAAACCTCAATAACTTTACTCTGGAGCGTTTCTGGGCCTCGAAACTTCGCCTAAATCAATAAATCCATTTAGAGTGTCGTTCTCCTCGGTCTCATGGTCGTTTTGACAGGTATTTCGTCCAAAACGGAGTTACGGTTCAAAAGTTTTGGTCGTTTGAAGTTTGGCCGTCAAAAGTCAACTTTGGTCAAACTACAACTTTAGCAAATCACTAGAAGAGGTAAACGCTAGTTGGAGATAATCGCAATCTGAAGGTAAGCACAAACTGGAGTTAATCGCAATCTGAAGGTAAACTCAAACTAGAGGTAATCGCAGGATGAGTTAACCGTAGAATGAGCTAACCGCAGGATGAGTTAACCGCAGGATGAGTTAACCACAGAATGAGTTAACCGCAGGATGAGTTAACCGTAGAATGAGCAAACTGCAAACCAGAGTCAACCGCAGAATGAGTTAACCGCAGAATGAGTTAACCGCAGGATGAGTTAACCGCAGAATGAGCAAACCGCAAACAAGAGTTAACCGCATAAACTTAACCGCAACCCACTAGAATCCAAAACAGTCACTATCTTGCGTTTTGTCCTTATACCCAATAAAGTGAACGCAAACTAGCTAACCGCAAGAACCAGTAGCTAACCGCAACCAAGAAATAAAATAGTAGAGCTAACCGCAGTCAAGAATAACGCCCCAAAATCATTCCCAACTTCAAATGCGCGTTTGATGTAGCATAACCAACTGAAAAACTATGTAATACTAACACCAATGATCACAAAAGTATACCCATAACGTATCAAATAACACTAGAAAGATCAAACCATGATGTTTTCAAAGAAAACTCTTCTAACTCACAAAAACCACAAAAACCACACCAAATCCGAATATCCAAGGCCCTAAGATGAAACCATGGCTCTTGATACCAATTGTAGAATATCAATAAGTATAGCATAAATGGTTTTGTGATTAGATATAGAATTATAGAAGAGGAATAATGGTAAAAGAGTTTAGAGAGAGAGAGAGAAGTTGAGAGGATTTCCTAGAGAGAGAAAGAGAAAATGAAAGATTAGATTGATGAGAATTGGAAGCTCCAACCCTCTCCACATGTGGAGAGGGGTATTTATAGTTACCTACAAAACGCCCACACCCGGGCTGTGGATCAGGCATACAGTGGGTAAAGACCCGTCCTTCCTCCACGGTGTTACTTAAACTAAACTAACTAATATATATAATTAACTAACTACGAGCTAACTAAAATGCTATTACATCAATTAGGTGACCGAGTCTTCTATAGGAATAATTGTATTCCTAACATATTTGCTCTCAAGAATTGGAGACATTATTTGTATGGTACGAGGAGTACGGTCTATACTGATCATAAGAGTCTTCAGCATATTTTTAATCAGAAGGAGTTGAATATGCGTCAAAGAAGATGGATGGAGCAGTTAAGTGATCACGACTGCGACATTCGTTATCGTCCTGGAAAAGCGAATGTGGTGGCCGATACGTTGAGTAGAAAAGAAAGAATTAAGCCAAGGCGTGTGCGAGCTATGAGTATAACATTGCAGTCAGGAATTAAGAGTAAGATATTGGCAGCACAAGAGGAGGCTCTCAAGGATGAGAACCTTGTGGCTGAAATGTTGCGTGGTTTAGATCAGCATATGGAAAGGAAGGAAAATGGTGGACTATATTTCTTAGATCGAATATGGGTTCCACTAGTGGGAGATGTGAGAAAGGTGATCATGGATGAGGCTCATAAGACAAGATACTCGATTCATCTAGGTTCTAATAAGATGTACTGTGATCTTAGAGATGCTTATTGGTGGCCGGGAATAAAGAGGGAGATAGCTGAGTATGTTAGTCGATGTTTAACTTGTTGAAGGTTAAGGCTGAACATCAGAAACCCTCTGGATTGTTGCAGCAGCCGCTAATTCCTGAATGGAAGTGGGATAATATAACTATGGATTTCATTACTAAATTGCCTCGCACAAGTAATGGACATGACACGATATGGGTCATTTTGGACAGATTGACGAAGTCTGCACATTTTCTGACCATTCGTGAGGATTACAAGATGGAGAAGTTGGCAAGGATCTATATAAATGAGATTGTGGCAAGGCATGGTGTGCCTGTGTCTATCATTTCAGATCGGAATAGTAGGTTCACTTCGCGGTTCTGGCAGTTGTTGCAAAAGGCTTTGAATACACGGTTGGATATGAGTACTGCTTATCATCCACAGATCGATGGACAAAGTGAGCGAACGATTCAGACGTTAGAGGATTTGCTTCGTGCTTGTTCTATTGATTTTGGAGGAAGCTGGGATACTCATTTGCCTTTGGCTGAGTTTTCTTATAATAACAGCTATCATTCAAGCATTAGATGTGCACCGTTTGAGATGCTATACGGAAGGAAGTGTAGATCACGGGTGTTATGGGCAGAGGTTGGGATGAGTCAGTTAATTGGACCTAAATTGGTACAAGAGACTACGGATATGGTCTTTCGGATTAAAGAAAGACTTAAGGCTGCGAGAGATCGTCAAAAGAGTTATGCGGATAATCGCCGCAAACCTTTGGAGTTTAGTGTTGGAGATTTTGTAATGTTGAAGGTGTCACCATGGAAGGGTGTTGTGCGTTTTGGTAAGAAAGGCAAGTTAGCACCTAGATATGTTGGGCCATTTGAGATTAAGGAGAGGATTGGACTTGTGGCATATTGTTTGAGTTTTCCTGAGGAATTAAGTGGTGTGCATGATACGTTTCACGTGTCTAATTTGAAGAAATGTTTGGCGGATGCTAGTTTGCATGTGCCCCTAGATGAGATTAAGGTTGATAGAACACTTCACTTTGTGGAGGAACCGGTTGAGATTATGGACCGAGAAGTTAAGAGTATGAAGCGTAGTAAGATTGCATTGGTAAAGGTACGATGGAACTCCAAACGTGGTCCTGAGTTTACTTGGGAGCGTGAGGATCAAATGAGAGCTAAGTATCCTAAGTTGTTTGCTGAGAAGTCTGATGATACGAGCTGTTAAATCTCGGGACGAGCTTTCCCTAAGTGGGGGATGATGTAACAACCGCGGTTTTAGCAGGTTAGTTAGACTTTTAGCCTCGAGTTAATCTAACTTTGTTTGGTGTGGTTTGAGTAGTTATATGTGTGTTATTGTGTGTTATAGTGTGATTAGTATTTTGGTTTAGCACTAAATCCCTTCGCGTTGTGGTTGTTATTGTGATTTTTGATGATGTTGATTTTGGGAAAGTTTATTTTGATCACCCATATGGTGTAGAAATGACTTGTGTATATTTGGCGTTTTGAGGTTTTGCGTAACGAGTCTTCGTTCAAGTTATTGAGCGTTAGTAAGTTACGGGAATGTTGTTTTTGTGAAGAAATGCTTATGGAGTGTGTGAAAATCTATTTTTGGAAGCTTTATTTTGAAAATGAATATTTTCCGGTTTGTCGTAAAATTAAGGTTTATTGCGAAAGACGTTAGGTTTTGTTATGGGAATACATAAAATATGAAAAGTATGAGGTTTTGAGTGTAATAAATAAATTAATAATATATATATATATATATATATATATATATATATATATATATATATATATATATATATATATATATATATATATATATATATATTAATAGGGGCAGCCGATTATAGGGATTAGGGGGAAAAAGGGAAACAAAATTTGATACCAAATACAACTCTAAGCCTTAAGGGTTATCCAATATAATTATAAACACAAAATCAAAACTTCCCTACCCCTTTTTCCTGCAAATAAAGTCGACACAAGGGAGGAACAAGGAGAAAAAAATTAGGGTTTCATAATTGTCTAGCAATAATCAAGAATCAAGGTAAAATCTTTAACCCTTACGTGTAATTAATTAATTATTGTTATGATTCATGTAATATTTAATATGATGGGATCTAGGGTTTATATACTTCTGTAAATTAGTGAAGTAAAACATGTTAGGATGTTTAGATGTCAATAATATGGTTAATGGTTAAGGGAATTGGGAGTTAAACGCGTTAGATTATGTGTTAGGGTTTGGATAGAAAACTATGGTTGTAAAGATGTGAGTGTAAATAACAGATGGTGGGGAGTTAAGTCACGAATTTTAGGTCTAAATTGAATTATAATGAAAGAGCTTTCCAAAATGTCCAGCCATGATCGATTTTAAGTCGGGAAGTCGGTCTTTTGATTTTTCTTTGTTAAGGTGTCAAAGCTGTCACACCGGGACAGATTTTGGGTAAAAGTTTGAGGGTGTCATGTGGTTTTAAAAGTGGTATTTTAACTAGGCCTTCTGGAATAGTTAAGTATTAGGTTATATTAGAATACAATGAAGAGGATTCGCGATAAAAACTTGTGGAAGTATTTTATGGAAATCAAAACTTTTTGGTGTGCGTTCAGATCCGAATTTGAGTAGTTGACAAGTTTGAATTTATTATGAGTATTTGTGTGTGTTATTGGTCCATGGCCTTCTGGGATTAGCTTCTATGCTTATGAGAGACCATGTTGAATTTTTGGTGTGAGTTTTTAAGCTTTATTTGTTGTGATTTTATGTAGGCGAATGTACCCAAAAAATTCTGCGTTTTCTGATTTTAAGAGTGCAAGGGATTTAGTGAGTTTTAAGTTATGGTAGTGGTTTAGTGTGGTGTCTAGGAAATCCATGGTGGGTCATATGAGTCTTAGACATCCATCATATGTGTATTACATGGGTTGTAGCTTTTAGCTTGACCTTGTGTAATGTGGATTATTTTTGTGTGCTATAGATTGTGAGTTGTTTTGTGGAAGCTGCGGAGTTTAAGGTGAGTTCATAGTCCCATATTTTTACTTTGTTTTAAACTTGGGATGGGAATGATACTTGTCTTAAATGATTTGAGTTACTGTGATTATGTGTGGTTTAAAAGCTTGGACTTATAATGTTATCGTAATAATGCTATGTGGTACATGAAAGTGTGATTCTGATTAGGTTAGCGACCTAATTGATGTTGTGTGATATGTGATTCCGATTAGGTTAGCGACCTAATTGATGTTGTGTGATTTCCAATTGGGAGGATGCTTATCCTGTTGCTCGCGCATGCACCCAATTGATGATGTGTTTTGGAGCGGGGGTCACGTTCCGGCCCGATGGTTGCCTTTTGTGTGATGATTGGTTTATGGATACATGTAGCTTGTATGATAACTATATTTATTTGTCCAGCTATGTTTTTATAATCACAGTGAACTAGTTGCCTTGAGAGTGTAAGTGTGTCTAAACCTATGAATCTCACCAACGTTATGTTGACATTTTAAGCATCATTTTCAGGTGAGCATTCTAAGGCCAAAGTTGAGGGCAGCAATTAGGCGAGACTTAGTTGCATATGGAGACCTTACTTATGTTTTGGGATTTGACTTTATTTAGATTTGGTTTTGATACATTTATGTTTTCAGTTTGGTACTTTCATATCTATTGAAGATACCTTTTGGATTTTGTTTTGGTTATTTATCTTTGGGTATTGTTACAACACTATGTGTTGGTACATTGCTCTATTTATGTGCATGTAATTGTTCTCTATGTTGACACCAGGTGTTGTGATGATATCCATGAAGTTACACCCGCGCGTTTACGCCGTGGCGGGGTGTGACACGAACCGTACATTAGAACCATGGTACGGTTCTTGGTTCCTAAAATTCCAAATTTTAGGTTCTCGGGACGGTTCGGGTCGGAACCGTCCGGTTCCAGTACTTTCTCGAAAGAACTGACTACTTTGAAAATATGAAATTTTATATGGTTTATTTGAGACATTGTGTAATGTGTATATCCTTTTAAGGAAAAAAAAAAAAAAAAAAAAAAAAAAAAAAAAAAAAAAAAAAACTACTCATTATTATGTTGTAACATAAAAAATCCAAAACTTAAAAACACATAATAAAATTAATACCCTAACATTTAATTCATTCAAAGATCATCATTCATTAACATGAAAGTTAGTTTATCTTGAAATCATTGTCGTAAATTTGATACTTACCTATAGTAATAGAAAAATCAAGTGATATAATGGGTTGTCATTTGTTATGTGATATTGGAAGTATGAATGCATGTTTTGTCGTGATATTATATAAAAGGAGATACCTTGGCTATAATTATTGTAGCCAATTGGCTACAATACTCCATCAAAATACACAAGAAATTAAATAGGGACCCACAGAAAGAAGTCAGGGACCTACAGAATGACGCAGGACCCACAATTTGTAGCACACATTGTAGAGAATTGGCTACAATTCAATTGTAGCTAATATATTCCCTATATAAAAATGTTGGTCAGTTGGTGTTGGTGTACTCGTACTCGTGATATTTTTGTGTGTATTTGTATTGTTATAGCATTATTAGCATGTCTTTATGAATGATCGACAACGAAAAAATTAATTAGTTAAACACTTAGGTACTTGTGGGAATTATGGAAAATTCTCGTACCAGAATCGAACCGAAGAACTTGGGACGGTTCTTGGTTCCACTTTTTCCATATTTTCGGTTCTGGGTTCTTTCGGGACGGTTCCAGTACCATGGACACCCCTAGGGTTGATGGGTACCATTATGATATACAGGGTTGATGTGTCCATGTCAATCTACACCTTTGATCCAACTTTGACAAATAATACAAACTAGATTGGCGATAATCCACCGTGTTACAGGCGGGCCATGTTTTTTGGCGAGATAGTTTTATATAAATAAGGACATTGTAATATGAAAAGTTGTCATCTGAATACACATTGATGTAGCAGCCTGTCCGAAAACCATATATACAAATAGACATTTGGATAAGCAAACCTGATAATGGATTTGTACCTATTCAGTTTATTCCAATTTAAAATCTTGTTCCTTCATTCCCATCCTATAAAAATTCTACATATCTCATATTCATAAAATGCAAAAGCAGAAATGAAATTTTCTTTCACCTGGTTATTCAAGGCCAAAAGAAACGGAGAATAGATTTCCTGATCATAGGATCGGCGACATTCAGGCCCACCTGACACGTACAGGAAACCGTGGCCTCAATATCAGCCACATTAAGCTTATGCCTGTCACAGAATCATTCCAAAAGGACCATCAGATTGCTTCCATAGACAACCCTATATGCAGCAAATTTAAATTACTTCTTATATAACAACCGTTATACACACATATATAAAGCAGTGTAAAAAGTATAATAGTTCCATGGATTATACAAAATAAGGGCAGTAACATGTAGAGCAAGCCGCTGGAAATCAGTATTTCCCACTTTTGCTTCCATTTACAGTAGTCAACTGCTGGTTTTTGCGACAAAGGTGAACAATAATCCCAATGGTTGGTGCAAGCTTGTTGGGAATACCTGCCACCTGGTTTAAAAAACACGTGGTGATAAGCACTTTAGAATTCATCCCTGGGTACTCGGTGCCCATCTCTAACAATTGGATAATTATGTGCTTCTAGCCCAAAACACTATATTATTTGTTTCGCTTATGGCCGATACCTCAAGCAATGACCACCGACTTAGTAACATAAAAGTTAGTCCATTTACCTCAAGCAATGAGCACGCCTATTACCAATATATTGGGAAAGTGGAACCTATTTTGATATTTCATTAGTACCTGTAAACAAACTCTTCTTGTGCGAAAGAAAGTAACCTTTTGACTTTATGTCATAAGAAATCTAAAGATGAAAACAGAGATGGGTTGGTCGATAGTAATTGTCTTGTGATATTATGTATATTCCTGTATGATAAATGTGCGAATCCTAGTTTACAACACTATTCTCATTGAACCCACCCCGTGTATTCCCTGAAGCCATCAACTGAACGAACCCACTACAAAACCTCATCAGACAACCCAGTGACCGAAGCCCCTGAGAACACAGAAAAATATAGAGAAAACACGGGTTCAAGAGTGGGACTTACAAAAGCTTTAAACGTTGGCGGTGAGCAGTCATGTTATACATATACCAACCTAATTAACAAAGAAACACACATAAGCAAGCACAAAATAAAATTTTCGTGAAAATTTCATTAGATGCGCCTTTATATACAAATTCTGAGATGGGTCATTTATATTTTATTATCTGTCTCATTTCGGTCATTATGGCCGAAAATTCTGATGTGCCCTTATATACAAATTTTGAAACGAATTCAACAAAAAATAGCTTGTATTGATTATGTTGTGACGCACAACATCTGAAGCTGCAATATATGATGAAGTGAACACATTTACAGATCTAATGTATACGAAGGCTTTAATAGCTGTAACAAAATTTCTTTGTATAAAAAAAACATATAAAAAGAAGAAGATTAAGGATATACATGGATTGATCAACGCTTCCCAGAAGCCAAGGTCACATTGAAAGTCAGTAGTCAACGTCATTAAAGCTTCATCATTTTCGGTCATCCAAAAGTGGCCTCTTTTCACTTTTATACTCGACACGCACGAACAAAGCGCCCATCGATGGCATCAGTAAACAGAAAAAGGAACCAACAATCAGTTGACTATTTAAGCCATGACTTTCAATTTTCTGATTACCAGTTCCATAAAACTGCATACCTGTTTGGTTTGCTGAAACATTAGATTTATTAATTGTCTCAGTTGCAGCCTCTTGACCAAAGTAAACACCAAAGTAATAAGATAAACAACAGTTGATAACCCGACAGAAAGAGCATTAGTTTACTACCATAGCATCCATATCCAAGACCTGCTGGACCTCGGCAAGGTTCTTCTTGGTCAGGTCTGAGCCATAAGTTTTCCTGTAATGCTGACAAAAGTTCATCGTATAATTTATTAATTTTATATACTTGACAGTAGGCAGAATAAAAATCATTAACCGTGACAATTTTTACCAATAATGTAAATTGAGGTCTGTATGTTTCGCATATACGTTCCAGCTTTAAAAGTTTTTGCGAGTACTAATAGGGAATTAACTTACACATATGTGCTTTCGCAATTAGGCGAAGAAGAGCACTTAGACACATTCTATGTGTCAGGGTAGTTTATATTAGGTGGAGCCATATCTGTATTGCGTCACCGTGGTGTTTGCTCAGCAACTGCAATAACAATACATAGCCAAGCTGAATACTTGCGAATGTGGCCACTAAATTGTATAAGAACCCAAGTGTTTATACCTTTTTACGGCCCAACATCGACCCTGCTAAGGAAAAAACGACTGACAGCTACAACTGGATAATTAGCGGCAAATGTTGATATCCTAGCAACCTCAGCAGCTGCATTTGCAGCAACCGCTACTGCTTGAGCTGCAACCATTTTCTTCTCTTTGTTCCCTTGACGATAAGCTGTAATCAACACTCATAATCTCAAGCTCATATCTTTTGAATAAGCCATAGGCTCAAGTAAGCGTCCTCATAAGCCGACAAACATAATCTTATGAGCTTTCTGAAAATCTTAAAAATCAAAAACTTTTTTCAGATAGCTTAACCCCAAATTAAAGTATACCAACTAAACCCTGCCCAAATAATGTTAAACGCAAATCAATTCTAACCCTAAATCTAAGCAGTTAGGAAAAGTTACCACAAACGCAATCTTCTCAAGCAATTCATCGAACACATGGTAGGCATCAAATCCACCAAAGATATTAATAACAATCATCTTTTTTCATAATAATCAAAAACCCACAAATCATATCAATAATCAACATAAAAAAAATCAAGAAACTCCAACAATAATCAGAACACATACCTTTTTGATTTGCGTAGCCAGATTTATGGTGTAGATGAACAATCGATTTTTTTTTTCTGTACATTAACAGCCGATCAAATTTTGAGGTTTAACAATTATGAAGCTAGGGTTACAACGACTTTATCTCATTATTATGGTTTGGGTTGGGTTACCGGCAAGCAAAGCAGGCCAAAAGTGGCCCAAAAAGTTTTGGTGGGAAGTTGCTATAGGGTAGCAATAGTGGTAAACAGCGTCGTATTTTTCGAGAATTAAATAAACTGATAATAGCAAATTATACAAATAACTATTACAATAACTAGCCCACTGGATCTTTGGCCCAAATTTAACAAAGAAAAAAAATGTATATTCTTCTTCCTGTGTGTATACAGTCACACACACTACACATACCAAATATATAAACATTACAAGTTTAACAAAGAAGAAAAAGAAATTGCTCCACTAACAAAAGGACAAATTTTACCCTCGTCGTGCAGACGACGAGGCTTGAACTGGCCGGCAAGGGATGAGGAAGGAAGGCGGTCTCGTGGCGAGGCTTGGCGAGGAGGCCACGGTGGACTGGCGAAGGATGAGTTTGTCCACACCTTGTGCTCTAAGAAGGGAAGGTGTCGTGATGAAGGAAAATTACTTATTTGGGGCCCACGGATGCCACATCACCTTAAAACCTCTTCACAACTAACCCCCTCCTCACTCACAACTAACCTCAACTTACTCATTTGGGGCCCACCACTTACAACTTTATTTATTTTTATTTATTCATTAAATAAACTAAATTTATTTCATTAATACTTAAAATAAAATACAACACAATAAATATTACGCACAACAAAAAATAACGTAACAAAAAAAAAAAACGATACGAAATAAAATACATCAACTTATAACGAAACTGATTATCCCTATTCTGTTGAATTTGTTCCTATTGTTGTTGTTGCCAAACATGCTCGATGAGACATCGTTGAAGCTTTGCGTGTGTACGTTTATCATGTAGTTCTTTTGTTTTTCTTCTTTGCACTGCGCAACGTTCAACCCATGTCTGTTACATATTTGGTTGAGGAGGAATATACATTTCGGCAGCTTCGAATATCGCATATTTTTTATCTTTCAAGATCATGTTATGCATTATGATGCACGAGTACATGATTCTCCGTAACTTGCCCACAGTAAATTGGCGCGCCGGTTGGGAAATAATACGCCAACGTCTTTGGAGGACACCAAAAGCTCTTTCGATATCTTTTCGAGCACTTTCTTGTTTTGCTATCCATGCGGCATTTTTTGGGTTGGTTGCACCGTAAAGGATTGACAAAAGATGCCCACTCTGGGTAAATTCCGTCAGCTAGATAACACTCATGCTTGAATTTTCTTCCGTATACTTCAAACGGAACCACATGCCCGATGTCATCAATCAGTTCTTCAAATAACAGAGAATTATACAAAACGGTAAGATCGTTATTCACACCTGCCACACCAAAAAATGCATGCCAGATCCACAAATCATACGATGCAACTGCTTAAAGCATTATAGTTAGATACTTTTATCACCTCTGTGAAATTGCTCTTGCCATTCTTTCGGACAATTCTTCCATTCTCAGTGCATATAATCGATGCTTCCCAACATTCCCGGTATCTTATGAACCATGTTATGTGCGTGGTATAAGTTGCGAATGTCATCCTCGTTTGGTTTTCTTAAAAACTCATTCCCAAACAACTGAATTATGCACATAGTAAAAAATCTAGACAATCGCGTGCACAGTGTTCACCTATTTGCAAATACTCATCTAATGAATCAGCATGAACCCCGTAAGCCAATTGCCAACGTTTAAAAAAAATGTAAACCAACGTAAGCCAAGTTCGTCGTGCAGACGAGCTCCTTCCCAACGACGAACTGGGGGATGTGGCAACGAGCAACGACGTAGGCCAGGTAGGACTAGCGAAGGTGGGTGGCGAGCCACACCTTCCCCTCTAAGAAGTAAGAGTTAAAATATAATGGTTTCTGGGTGATCACATCACATGCATGTTTCTTTTTCTCTTTCGAGTTTCATGTATGAATTTGAAGCTATTAATTTATGTCTATTTTTGTGATGCATATTTCACTTTAGCTTATAAGCGAAACAATATAGAAGAATAGAAGATGTAGTTTATAGTAATCAGTGAAGAGCTTTGTTTGTTATGAAACGTGAAAAACAAACCCAAAAGAAAGATACAATATTAATCTATATATTTACCCATATAACCGCAGCTAGTGGAAAAAATTGTATATGCTATAATTTATTAAAGTGTATCCTCTCAACAAAAATTTTCTGGCTCCGCCCCTGGTACACACCATCGTGTCTTATTAGGTAACCCGACGAGTCTCTTAACCGTCCTCAAGTCACCAAAATGCACCTTTTCCCCACTTTTCTTTACAGCATTTGTAGCTGTCATGCTTGTGGTTTTGATCACTCTGACTTTTCTCCTGATTTATGGGTTAGTTCTTACATTGGGACAATCTTAGGGTTTGTTAACAGTCATCAAAACTATGTACTTTGGTTTTGCATGGTGCTATGTGACGCTAGTTGTGATTTTAGCTGCGATTATATGGGTAATTATTGTCAAATGGTCGTTAGCTTGTATGGTAGTTGTTGCTGAATTTAAATGGGGATTTTCAGCCTTGAAGAGGAGTTGGCATTTATTCAAAGACGAGGGTATGGAACCGTACGTTGAAGGGGTCGAAATTGAAAGGGTCAAAATTGAAGGGGTCGAAACGTGATATGTGTTATATAATTATCTTAAGGCTATTCATGATGAACTGGCTGTGAAGATTGGTCAAGAGTATGTTCATCCACCTAAGGATGTCGAGAAGGTGCCTCATGTCGTTAATGTTGTGATCGTAGCTTGATATATGCATGATCTAGATCATGTTGAATTAGCGGGTCCTTTACCATGGATATATATGCTAAGTGTGCTTATGTTATGTAATTAATGGTGATTATTGGCGTTTGTTTGTTTAGTATCTTAACTATAAGCAACTAGTATATAAGTTTATGTCAAGCCAGTATGTCCTGTATTGATCTTAACTCTTAAGCATCTAGCTATATAGCGTGCTTATTTATATAATGAATTAGTTGCATTACAAATTATTCACAATTTGTATGGTATAAAATGTTACTCAGTATATATGAATATTGACTCAGTATCTTGATAATATTTAAAGGGAAAATTATCTCTGCTGTGGAAAGCAGATAAATTATCTGCTGCAAGGTTTTAAATGAGGGCCACATATGTAAAATCTAAAACTTGAAAGGTGCAAAGTGAAAATGTGAAATTTCATTTTCCAAACAAACAGGAGACAAGCTCCCTGCTGCAACAGTAGAGATGTTAACCCCATATTTAAATCATCTCACTCAATCTAAAGTCTACATTCCAATTGTCTCATCAAAATCGAGTCAACTCATTTGAATATTCATGCTCATATTATAATCTATCAACTAAAGGTCCGTTTGATTTAAAGTAGGGAAAGGTAAAGGTAAAAGGAAAGAGGAAAAAAATGCAAAGAATTGAGTGAGGTGGGTAATCAACACCTTACCCCTCAACCCCTAACCCCCTTACCAAGCACCCCCTAAATCTTCCAACCAAATTATTATTATTATATATACTAAAAGGGGGAATCGTCACTGTAGCAAACACTATAGCAGCTACAGTGTTTGGTACAGTGGACGAAACAGTGAAAATGTGAGTTTTGTACTGTAGCAGCGGTACTGTAGCAACAGTTTTTTTTTTTTTTTTTTTGTAATATTTGGGAAAAAAAAATGATATTTTGATTATTAATTTTTTTTTTTTTTTTTTGTAATATTTGGAAAGTGTAAAAAAAAAAATAAATAAATAAATAGCACGGCATTTTCGCAGCAACGTGCAGGTTCCTCCGCTCGTATATACTAAAAGGGCGAATCGTCACTGTAGCAGCTACAGTGGACGAAAACAGTGAAAATGTGAGTTCGGGGTACTGTAGCAGAGGTACTGTAGCAACAGTTTTTTTTTTTTTTTTTTTTTTGGAAAAAAAAATGATATTTTGATTATTAAAAATTTTCATTTTTTTTTTTTTGTAATGTTTGGAAAAAAAAATGATATTTTGATTATTAAAAATTTTCATGAGAATACATTTTTGACAAGATTTTGAAAATTCATTAACAAAATTCATTTAAAGTGTCACAGTGGAAGCAAAAATAGTCTTTTGCAATTTAGTCCCTAAGCCTTAAGGTGTAAATAAATAAATAGCACGGCATTTTTGCAGCAACGCGCAGATTCCTCCGCCCGTTTTGAACGATTCTTAATTTATGTATGAATGTAACGCATAAAAATATGATTATTAGCAAAATCCAACAAAACAAGTTTTGCCAAATTTCAACCAAACCAACCTGGACCCGTTACTTCGAAAGTTCGAATATCATAGTCAATGTTCCACGTGTCACATTCTCATTCATTAAGAAAACAAACCTACAGCTGCTATATATAGAAACCAAAACTTAACCATTTCTCTTCATTAGCCTTTAAAAAAAAAACCATTTCTCTTCATTCAATTAAAATATCCACCACGACAACGTCAACACCATTACACCAACACTGTAATCAGCCAGTAACCACCATGGAACCATCAACACCGAGCCTCATCAGAATCCTAACCGAATCTAAAACTCTCATTCTAGCAAGCTACACACACTTCATCACCTTAGCACTCTTCTTTCTTCCTTTATCCATCACCTTAATCACCAGCCGGAGTACCCTTGATTACATCTTGACCTTTGATCATAAAAGAATAATCTATTTCTTGACCATAATCATGATCTACATCTTAACCATATGTGGTACAGCTACAATCACCTATAGCACACACCAACGTTTCTTAAACAACCTGGTCAACTTACAAACCGTCCTCAAGTCGCTAACGTACAATTTTCTCCCACTAGCTTTCACCGTGTTTATAGCTCATGTTATTATATGTTTAATCTCGTTGGCTTGCTTCATGTTTGTTGGATTAGTACTTATGTATGTACAAAAACTAGGGTATGTGGTTGATTATAATGTGGTTTACGTAATTTTGGGCTGTGTGTTGGTTGTGATTATGATGTTTTTCTATGTGAACTGGTCATTGGCTTACGTGGTGGTGGTTGTGGAATCGAAATGGGGGGTTTCGGCTTTGATTAGGAGTTGGCATTTAGTTAAAGGGATGAGATTTGTTTCGTTGGTCATAATGTTGTATTTTGGGGGTTTTGGTGGGCTTATAGTGTTGATGTGTTCGGGTCATATTGGTGTGTTGGTGTTTACGCTTGGTTCCATCTGCATTATGATATTTTGGCTTAGGATGACTGCGGCCAATACCCTGTTGTATAATTATTGTAAGGTTTTACATGGTGAATTGGTGATTACTGAAGTCATTCAGGATTTTGGGTGTGATTATGCTGATTTGCCTACGGATGTTGAGAAGGTTCCTTGTGGTGTTAATGTTGCCGTAGCTTGATGATCATGGTTTATCTGATTGTTTACCATGTTTATATGGTTTTGTTATATGTAAATGTGATTCAGATTTTTCGCATTCAATTTGTATGTATACAAATCTTGAGTTTTTAATGTAATTGAAACATTGATATATGTATAATAATCTTATGAGTATATAAAGTTGATCTTTTTCATGAAGCAGCTGATTCGATCTTAGTGATTTATACATGATTTGAGGATGGTTCTCACCCCTGTTACTTTGGTTGCAAGATATTCTCTATGAAGTGATAAGTGAAGTTCATAATAACTTGGTTTAAAATTGCACGCATCGTTGCGCTCGCATCGCGCATCAAGTGATGCGTTTGAAAAAACGCAACGCGAAACCTGATGCGAGGTTGTTCCAGGATGCGGCCTAATGCGAACGCATCATATCGTAACAGTGTATTACTCGCATTGGACGCATCACTTCGCAACAGTTTTAATTTTGACGTTTATAGTTTAAGTTAAATTTTTGTTTTTGGTCAAATCATTAAGTTGCATATTTGATGTTATAACATTAAGTAATATCGTTATGCATATCACTTATTCCATATTTAATCATTTACTTGTAGAGTTTTTAAGTAGAAATATTATATATTTTTTATTTATTACCTATCGTCGAGCGTCCGTGATGCGCTCGCAACCGCAACCGCATCGCGCATCACGCATTGGTCTTTTGGACCTCGAGCGCAACGGATCGCCGCACGCAATTTAAAACCAAGCATAATAAAACATCTTGATTAAAAGTAAAACATTTCCAATCATGTTTAAATTCTTATGCACAGGTTGGCAATTCAGAAAGCCACAATATTGGAAATGATTTTTTTAACTACTTACTTTTACTTGAATTTCGAATAGTATAAATTTAAGGTCAATTGGATCGAGTGATCTTGCAATCCAAGCACGGCTTGTTGTCACTCACTGTAATACTGCCTCTATCATTTTGTTAGTGTTCTTAAATAGATGGAAAGGATGAGCTCATATATATCCAAGCCCAAATTTATGGTAAACATTTGTTGACTGTATCCAGTTACATTACATACAAGCAAGTGTTTGTATGCATTATTGCATTATGCAATGACTATCTGCCATTGGGAATGTGTACCAGGAAAGGCATGAATTGGTCTAATAATGGTTGTCAGGATCCCGATCATGATTTTAAGATCTTACGATTTTAGGATACTGCAAAGCAAAAACGATCCAGATCTTACACAGGATCTTTGAAAGCTTAAGATCTTATAGGATCCCGATCTTGACCATAGGATCTTAAGATCTAATCCGATCCGATCCTACTTTTCTCGGATAACAAACTAAAAAACTACAAATTTCTGGATTATTTTTTGTAGAATTTAAAAAACAACATGTTAATCTTATTAAACATTTCATAATCATAATTTAGGACAACATTTTGATGGAACATTCATATATTTTGTGTTTATGGTATATAATAATTTGTAAATTTGTATAATATTACAAAAACTATTAAGAAAATGACATTATAGTAGGATCTTAAGATCCCTATCCGATCTTACGATCACGATCTTGCAAAGACGAAAACGATCCTGGATAGGATCCCGATCTTGAAAACCTTGAGTCTAATTGGCCATCTCCTGGTTACTAAGTTGAGATTGGTTGTATGTATTAGTTGTATATGTGGATGAGTGAGAAAATAATATTTTAATGAAAGATTGGGTTGGATGAGGTTGTGAATAAAGATAGCCTAAGGCAAAGTGAACTGGTCTCACTGACCACCTGCGGGTCCTCGTTACTTGAGATTTGTGTGTGATGTAGTGCCTATATTGTTCGACTTTTAAAATTTTTACTGAAAATCAATTTACTGTTACCTAAGGCCAAAGGATTTCTAGCATTTTCTATATCTCATGCTCAAGATTCAAATTTCAAAATTCTTTTACAATAATTAAGCTTGTATGAGTAGAGGCAAGGTTCAAACTTTAGTTCAGATCTAGGCTTAAACCTCCATGTTTTGGCATGCTACAAGCCAAGAAAAGCTATCTCTATGTCAAAAACTCAAAATCTCAAAACATTTTAAAGTTACCGGTTGTTGATGCAAGTGTAGCATTTCTGGTAGACGCCAGAATATAGTATACTTTATGCTTTTTACATCCTAATGCTTAACAAAAAATTAGTTAATTATACCTACGAAAATACCAGCACATGTATTAACAATGAACAAAAGCAGGATACCAAATCCAAAATACGATAGACGTTCCTTGTCTATAACTTGAGCACTGAACCTTTTCTATTCCAGGAATAAATATGAAATAACTACTTTTGCTCTATTCAGGTTGTCAATTTCATGATATCCCCAATTCCACCTTAGATGTTCAGGGCAAGTTATAAACGAGGGGGGTAAACATCTTCATGAAAATGCTGAGTCAAGCTCAACCACACATAACAATAAATCTGTATCAAGTCTGTCATTTGAGTCACAGTTATGTCATCAAATAAAAAATGCTCGAGTACTATTCTGGTGATTAGATCAATTTTATTTGACCTTGTCACAAGTTATACATGTGTCCAAGCAGCTATCTTCTTGGGCAGTATGCAAATCAAAGTTTACGAGAACACAAAACTCAAGTAGCATTCTGATTAGTCGGGGGTCATTATTCTCATTCTGGGTAACTTTAGAGTATTGAACTTTTTCATTCAAGGTATATAAAATGAGAGACTCTATAGTCTTTCAAGGAAGTCAATTTCATGATAGTCCTAATCCTACAATCTTACCTCGGGAGTTAGTGCCAAGTTACTAGCTAGAGGCGTAAAAAGCTCAGATAATGGAAAGCCAACGGTTTCAACATTAAAAACAATCGTCAATTACAAGACTAACAAATAAGCCGGTATCATAAGCTAGCCAAGTTAGAAGTTATTCATAGCATATCATGCGAATAGATAAACAATTTGGCCGAGTTACAAGTTTTTCAACTCTATTTGATTGTTTCTATTTAGTCAATTCATAAAAGAATACCTTGCAACCAAATCAAAATATGAAATGTTAACAACTTCTAGCTTTAAACGACAGAAACTTTAAGTACTTACCATTATTATAGAACATACAAATGTCATTACATAATTTTCTCTGTCAATTTCAAAAACTATATGATATCTTACATACAAACACCTAAAAACCGAATCACATAACACAAAATAAACCCATATATAACAACAATAAGCATACTACAATAAGCATCAATACGAAAAACCAGCTAACCTCAACCAGCATACTACCAGTATTCAAATTCATCAAGCAGTAACAATCGTAACAACATAAGGAGCCTTCTCACCGTCATCTCTCAACCCAACGTAATCACACACAAACCCTTCAGCAACATCAATCACCAACTCACCATGTACCGCCTTACAATAATTATACAAGACAACATTCGCAACACTACTATAAAGCAACAACAACATCACAAAATACGAACCAAGTATCGTATTCAACAATGACGTCCACCTCCCCATGCCCGACCCATCCCCAAATAAACTCCCCGAATACACCATCACAAAAAACCCTTCCAAAACCCCGAAAAACACTAACAACTTCAACGCAACACACCTCATCCCTTTAAGTAAATACCAACTCCTAACCAAAGCCTGAAACCCCCATTTCGACTCGGCTACCACCACCACATTAACCAACAACCAGTTCACGTAAAACCACATCATAACAACAACCAACACCACACCTAAAACAACCGAAAAAGCCGTAACGTAAACCGAATCATATTCAACCACAATCCGTAACCCGAACAATGACGCTAACGTATCCACCGACATAAAAGCTAACCCACAAAGCATTAAGAAGGCGAGGGAGGCTAAGAGCATGAGCGCGTGAGATACAACCGCGGTGAAGGCGAGTGGGAAGAGTGAGTTAGTTACAGTGGTTAAGGTAGTTAGAGGAGTGGTTGTAAGGTTGTTGGTGTAGGATAAGAAGAGGTGGTGTGCGTTGCAGGTGATTGAGGATGTGGCGCATAGTGTGAAGGTGTAGATGAGAAGGAGGTAAACGAGGTGATGAATTGGCGGGAAATTGCGGTGATTTGGCGGGAAAGTAAGGGGGTGGTTGAGACGGAGAGTGGGGGAGATGATGAGGGAGATTGAGAATGGGAGGAATAAAAGGGATAAGGTGAGGAAGTGAGAGTAGTTTGATTTTATTATGCGGCGTGATTCTTTTAGGACGCCTGTGAAGGTTAGGGTGTGGGATGGTGGTGTTATTTCCATGGTGGGTTACGACGGTACGTGGTGGTGAGGGAGGAAATGGGATATGCAATAATGCTCCGTGTTTGACTACTTGGATCCAGTCAGTATCTCACTATCTGCCAATTCAGCATGTTTTGGACATATTATGTGGGTCCTGTACACTCCTATGTTTGGAACATGGAACACTTCAAAGACTTTTAACCAAGGTTTTTAAGATCGGGATCCTACCCAAGATCATTTTCGTCTTTCTAAGATCGTGATCGTAATATCGGATCGGGATTTTAAGATCCTACTATAATGTTATTTTTTTAATAGTTTTGTAATATTATACAAATTTACAAATTATTATATATCATAAACACAAAATTATATGAATGTTCCATCGAAATGTTATCCTAAACTATGATTATGAAATGTTTAATAAGATTAACATGTTATTTTTTAAATTCTACAAAAAAATAATCCAGAAATTTGCAGTTTTTTAGTTTGTTATCCGAGAAAAGTAAGATCGAATCGGATTAGATCTTAAGATCATATGGTCAAAATCGAGATCCTATAAGATCTTAAGCTTTCAAAAATCCTATATAAGATCCGGATCATTTTTGCTTTGCGGTATCGTAAAATCGTAAAATCCTAAGACCATGATCGAGATCCTAACAACCATGCTTTTAATAGTTCAAAGACTTTTAAAACTTTCAAAGCTCACCTATTTATTATTATTATTACTTGCATTTCATATGCTTATCATGAAAATACACCCAAATAATCTTTCTTAATATCTTAGCTATATTTAATAAATTAGACAGATAACCACGCCAATCGACGATATATAGCGGTAAATAATTATATATATGAACGTGTGATTTTGGTTTAACGCTTAATACAACACTCATGAGTTTAATTTGTAGTTATTGCAAGAGAAAAAATTTATTCAAGAAAGGGCATTCACCCTTTATAAGTATTAAAATTCTTCTCATGTGCCATATAAAAGATTAACCATGTGTATTATTATTTGCCATATAAAAGTCTTCTCATTTAGCATATATAAATATATAATATACTAAGAGTCAATTAATCCTATCCTACACTATATACTAGGCTAACAATGACACATCATCAACCTCTAGCATTTGCCACCCCATTGCCACATATTCAACAACATGCCATGTCATTGCCTACATGGCACACACTTTTCATGCATGAATGTATCATTATTAAAAAAAGGTGCAGCTAATGGGACTCGAACCCATGACCTCTTGAACACCCAACAAACACTCAACCACTAGAGCACTTGAGTGTTTGTGTTGAAAGCTTTGAAAACAAAATATACATTCTTAAAATCAAATTATTAATCAATTGTGATATAATTTTCAAAACCAAATTGGCTTGGGGTACGTTTGGAATGTTTGACCAGAAATTAGCTAAAAATATGGGATTCATTAAATACTCTCAGAAATTAACTAAAAATATGGGATTCATTAAACACTGTGTAACCGACCTTCATCACAACACATAACTCTTTCCAAAAAAAAATGGCATGTCTTCTCAATATATACCATGTTTATCTTGATTTTCAACTCAATCACATATCACTCCAACCAGCTATCTTCGCAAGATCAAAATATTATGGCAAACAACCTAAGTCTATGAACAAGCAGCCAACCCTAATCAAGGTTCACTATCAAAATCAACATAGATGTCACATCTTCAATAAAAAAAATCGGAATTAAGGGTTTTCAATCACAAGAAATCATATTCAATCAAATCTTTCAAAAGCCCTCACCACATACACAATCAACATGTTTCTGGTTTAAACAATTTTATGATCAACAAATTCTCACTGGATTCATAATCATCTTCGGAGGTAATCTTTTATTTAATTTGTTCATATTGCATCGAATTAGGTTAGTTGGTAAATTTTGAGTTATTACAATTTAGGGATTAATTTTGTATGCAATTATGAAGTTTAATTATTTATTTTAGTTTTGAATTCAACTTCCTCGATATGAGGCGACTATATCACCCTGTATTGACATTTTTTATCGCAACCGTAGCAGTAAAAGTTGCAACAGGAACCCTATGGTAGAGGTATGTATAAGATGATTACGAGAACATTAGAAACTGGTATCCTAACAGGTAAATAAGTGTCTTATCAGCTCGACATGCAAGTTATATTTCTTTTATTTTATGCTTTATTTTATGGAAGGCATCAGCATGTCATGCAAGTATCAGAATCTGATTAACTTCTCATATTTAGATATTTGTCCTGTATGGTAGCTCAGTATTTGTTTATGTTGAAATCATGATTTTTTTTTAGGTTATTGGTCACATTCTAAGGATTCGACAAATTCTCACTTTGACCAGGTATCACTTCTAACATTGTTTAACTTTTTAGTTTTTAATTTTGCATTAAAACCTTTGAACGTGTCTATTTATTACCATATATGATTTTTACCAATTTCCATTCAATTATTTTGTGCATCAGTGCTATTAAGTTTACCCAGTAAGTAACAATTAGTGAAATTGTAATGGAAAAAATGAAATGGATGGTTCAATAGTTCGAAACAGGTCAAACTAAGGAACAATTGGTGTAGTTTTATGAGTGAAAAGAATAGTAATTTTTAATTGATAGAATGAAGAAAAACTTACTAATGGTAATGGATGCGTTATTTCATGGCAGATTGGTATATTGCCGATATAAAGAAAGAAACTGAGAATGCTTATTTTTTCTTGGTTGATGTAACAACGTTTGAAGGACATAAATGGTCCACTTAATGAAGGATTTCTGATGGAGACTGAAAAGCTGAGGCCACTAGAAAACTCATGTCTACACTGTCACATTTTTGCTAAGGTTTTACTACATTCCAATTTATGCATTCGAGTGCATTCGGGTCCATGTTTAAGCTTATAAAAAATAAGTCTAAAGTAGCATCTATTAAAAGACAAAACAAAATGTTGCTAAGCACTTAACCAACTTTCCAATTGGTTACTAATCAATTATTTGTGTTCATTTAATAGGTCTACTATTAGGAGCAACGTTGGCACGACAAGTTTTGGTGTTTTTTCGTGTGTTTGGAGATCAACTTCTTATCCTATGGAGCACATTTCTAAAATTCCACGGGTTTGCTTCTATCACCCTTTTGTGACAAATGAGGAAATTTTAATCAAAAGCTTGAATTTGCTGCTATAAATTATTTTGTTTCCCACTGTAAAACTGCTTTAGGAAATAGTGTTTGGATTTCCCTATGTAGTGCAAATAAAAGAACATTAGGCACATAGTGTTGGAGTGGCTTATGTAGTGCAAATAAAAGAATAGCAGGAACATAATTTTGTTGAAAGTAGTGCAAATAAAAAAACAGTGGGCACATAGTGTTGGAGTGGCTACTTTTTCTTGTTTAGCTTTCTGAAGGTATTGTAAATCTACGAAAGCTGTGACGAAATAAGAATAAATATGTAGACCTATATTTGGATGTTAAAAATTGAACACCTTGGTAATTAAACTTTTTTACTATTTGATGGCCCAAAATTGCTATATAAACTCATGAAGGGGTTCCCGAAAAATTTCATGGCGCAAAATTGCTATATAAACTTGACAAGTAATCTTGGTTCTCTTCTCTATACTTTTCAGGATTCTGCCACTATTGCATAGAACAGGTAAATTGATTCATGTGTAAAATAGTTTTCTATATTACATATGTTAGATGAATGATATTAGTTACAAAGAACAAGGTCATTTGAAAAAATAGTTTTAAATAGTTATGGATTAAATAAGATTATGGAATAAACTTCTTATTAATGAAATTTGTTATTTAGAAATTTGTTATCTGAAAAATTGTCACTACAAATAGTTGAGGACCGAGAGCTTTACTCAATGTTATTTGGAAATCGGCGATGATTATTGCTTATTACATGTCAACGATAATGTTTATAGTAAATATGTTATAATAGTAGGTGATGTGTTATATGGCATATTGATTATATTGGTATTTTCATACTACAGGATAACGGTTTGGCATTGGCAGAAACTATACCACTACCTGCTAGCCAAAGCAGTGCGGATGTTCGTCCTCTACATTTAGATGAATTTAAGTATAAATATGATCAGGTATATAATGAGTTACTTCAATGAAATGAATTATACGGTCAACGACGATCCAGAAAGAGAAAAAAAATAACCGAGTCCACATCTTTATGCTATTGTGGATATGGCATACTGAATTTTATTGGTTATAACCTTGACTTTGTTGCACTATTTCAGGGAACTTTGGTTTTCAGCCGTGTTATCATGGTCACTTTCTTGCCTCTACTCTTGGAACCAGGATTATGAGAGATAAATTTGGTGTTATTCTTTAGCAGGTAAACGAATGGTGTTGTTTGAAGAAGCTTATTTAGACAAATTACTTGGTTATTGTAGCTTCTCAACACAATAAGATCAAAGCTTATTGGTGTGCTAATGAGTGCTGCAAAGGAACAAGGTATTGTTCATGTTTCATTATGCGGATATACTTCTTTTTTCATATGCTTTTTAAATATTTTTTTAACCTAAGTTTGGGCCATTCAATTTTGTTTAGGTGCATCATTGTATAAAAAATTCTTAACGACACCGTGTTTAGGTACATCAGTTACCTCACGCGTCGCACCTAAGACAGGAATTGCAAGTGATTATTCTTAACGACACCGTGTTAATGATGCATTGATGCTTTAGTCATGTGCAGTTCTGACAATGAGCGCGCCAATGGTAGTGACATCACAGGTGAACATCTAATAATGCGATAGTCAAGGGTGAATCTTATGTAGTTCTATGTTTGTGTTCAAACTTGGAAAGAAATAAACCGTGGTTTGAAAATAGGCGAATTGATGATCGACCTTGTGCCATAGAACAAGGTCTCCACAGTTATGCCACATCATTCGGGCCCACAACCACTCCTACGACAACAAATGTAATCGGTCACTGTCAACAACGTCTTGATGGTGTCTTAGTTAACCATCTTTACCAGAATGACCATGCTGACCTAAAAAACATTCAAACTGAACATTCACAACTAAATAATCCAGCGTCTTAGGATAAATAGTATTGCATACATATTTTATGTATATGATCTGCTTCGTGTTTTATATGTGAATAGGTTGTTTTTCCATGTGCTTTTTAAATCTTCCTTTTTGTGAATGACTTTGGGCAACACAATCTTATGCAGGCACATCTTTATGCGGGAATCTACCAAGACATAAAAGAAGGCCTGAAATTAAGGTGGCACATGAATGAAACAATTTCATAAAATGAGCTGCCCATAACACATGCTGGTCTAAATTTCCAACTTCCTCAAACATTTTATTTTCTTGGTGGAAAAAATTTCTTATACATGATCAGGTTTGCATATGATTTATATCAAGTCTCGACACAAAAGCATAACACGGGAAGCTAAAACCATGAAGGGCAATAAATTGATACGCCGACACACGGTAACCAACTATTTACTGTCTATTTTTTGGTGTTTTTCAACTTTATAGCTTTAAAAATGTATATAAACTGTTCTACCAATATGTAAGAGCTATGCGGTTAGCCTCCTATGGTTTTGGATTAGTAGATAAAGATATGATGTCGTGGTTCGTGATCACATGTTTCGGGATTAAAATGATTCAACATATACTAGATCAACGTTTAGTATTGGAATATATGAAAATATAATTATCTATGATGATACAGATTGTCTAAATAATGTGTCGGAACCAGCTTTATATGCTATGTATGAAACCTAAACCGGCATCAATGTTAATGGCGCATTTGAAATAATATAGTAAAAGGCTGCCAGATTTGTTAACAGCCCCTTGAATCTGATACGCGACTTCCACTTTTTTCCCACAGATGGCTTGGTGGTGTTTGGTGATGCATTGTTAGGCTTCGTGATTGTTGCTGGTAGTGTACGCACATTGGAAGTAGCATTACAACTTGCAATTCCACGCATTACAATAGTCTTTTCGCATATGTTGTTATTTTCAATAATATGGGTTATGGTTTATATATATTCTTATTAGTATGTATTAGTTATTAGGATGACTGGAATGGCCACAGAGTATAGTTCTTCTTTTAGTTTATCTCTATTTATTGATCTTCTTTTATGATGGTACAATGGCCATTCTGAGAGTTAGTAAATAAAGTCCTTTGATGGCTGAAGATAAATTAAGAAACCAATGAGTATTAAAACAGGTATTCATCTAAAGATTAAACCTAATTCCCTCTATATGTTATGGTTGTTAGTTTACTGTCAACTAATTTTAGTTTGTTTATGATGTTAGGGGTCCATCATCATTGGAGTTGTAGGTAAAAGTTGAAGCAATGTTTCATCCGGAGGCGATGGTTATTTGAAGCTGACTTGCATATTTCCTACGAATTAAACAAACATCGTTTACAAACACGAATATATATGTCATCCAACGTATTTTTATATGTAATATTAATTTATTAGGATACTTATCATTGTTATTTTTATATGTAATACATGAACAATATATTTATTATTTTTTATTTATTGCCTTCAACATATTTGACTTATTTATTATTTATTTTATGCGTAAAAATAAATTCGACAAACAATTTTATGAAGCGTACCCGCCCATTGGGCGGGTTATGAAGCTAGTACTATATAAGAGGCTTAGCATGCCACATCATTAACCTTTAACAAATGCCACCTCAATGCCAAATATTAAACTCCATGCCATGTCATTGTCTACTAGGCACACACTTTTCATGCATTAAATTATAATTTTTAAAATCCGGAATTTAAAAAATGGTCATTCATGGGACTCGAACCCGCGATCTTGCATCCAAGACATAAGAATGCCAACCACTAGACCACTTGAGGATTTTTGTTTAATGCTTTGAAAACAAAAGCTACATGCATAAAATTAAATGCAATAATAATACTCCAATATTAACGCCTACGTTCATTCACTTTAGGGATCTCATGAAAACTATATTCCTACATTAATTTAGGTTGTTACGAATGAGATTTCAAATGGAGCTACAATTGTGGTATTCAATGAGCTAACTAAGACAGGTTTGAATTTAAATCTCATAGTCAAACATAAAATCACGCTAATCTCTCATAACTCAATGCTAAATCAGTTTTTTAATAAAAAACAACAATCAAATGAGGATTGAAATTAGGGTCTTCACAAATCACAATTGATTTAATCTTTAACCACGTTTCTTCAATCCTAATTTTTTCTTTCAAATATTATGTATTCAATCCATGATTATGTATTTAAGTTATAATCCATCAATTGTAATTTCTTTGTGTTTTATTTTTGTAGGTTATTTGGTGACATGAACCCTAATATTTATGTTTCGCCAGGTATGTAAAGGTGTTTCAACATGTATGTAAAGTGATTTCATTTATCATCATTATTAATTTCAGCTATGGTTTCAATAGTTTCAATGGCTATGTATATCTTTGCCCTTAGTTTTATATTTTTTCTTTTACCATATAAACAATCGATAAAAGATTTTTCATACAGTTTGTAGAACCGTAGAGGGGGGTTGAATACGGTTTCTTTGACTTTAAAAACGTGTAAAAACTTTAAGCCAAGAAGACGAACCAAGTGGTTGTACAATCAATACAACAACCACAACTACAATCCAACGTATATAAAGCGAGTAAAGAGAGACACCACGATATACACTGGTTCGGGATGGGGGGTTTATACCATCCGTACGTCCACTTGCGAATCCACGACACGATACTATTCCACTAGTATAATCCTTTCGGTGGACTACAAACCGTTACAATTCACTCCACCGATATTCACCAATATCGATGCTCACAAAGAAGGAGTTACTCCCCAACGGTATTCCGCCCTTGGAAACCACCCAAAAGAACCTCGTGACTCGACTTACACTTTGGTCACAAAGACCTCTACCAAAACTACCACCCGGAAGTATCAAACCCCAACTAGATCCCCAATGATCTAGGCTTGGTCACCAAGACACAAGACTTCCCTTACAAACAATTGAATGAATGAATAAGTGTTTGTTCAACCAAGCCCTAACCTAACCTAGAGACTCGATTGTAATAGAAAAGGTATAAGATAGAAGACCCTCGACACAATCACAAGAGTGGATTAAGTTCTTGAGATTCTTCCCTTGCAAAAAAATGTGTTCTTCCAAAGATGTTAGTGTGTTTTACTAAGAACACAAGAGAGATAGAGAGATTAGAGAGAAAGAATGTAGAGAGAAAAATAATGGCAAGAGGTGAGGAATACAAGAGGCAAGGCATGGTATTTATAAGCAAAACCCAAACATGGGAAAATTTTACCAAGGCCGGCGCGTCACCCACGCGTCAACGCATGGGCAGCACACCAGGCGTCTGTAAACATTTTCTCAAAACTTTGAGTTTGATCTTTTAAATACCTTACCTTACTAAACCCCCAATTGTACTTCACGCAAAACCTTAACATTAATCAATCTAAGGTTGACCAACTCAAATAGTCAATTTGAAAAATGTTTTGCGAAGTGTTAATGAGAAAAACAAATTACCAAGGGTAGAAAAGTAGAAAGGGTAATTTGGTAGGGGTAGAAATGGTATTCCTCTCATGGCATAAGTGAGAGGAGAATATGCCATGGTATATTCCTCTATAGGGAAGAGTGAGGAGGGTTAGGTTAAAAAGTAACCATGGTTAGGTTAAAGGTGTAGAGAATAAACCATGGTTAGGCTAAAGGGTGTATCCAAGGGAATGTTCCATCCTTGGTGTGGTTAAGAGTTAACCATGGTTGGGTTTAGAAAGAATAAACCATGGTTAGGTTAAAGGGTGTATCCAAGGGAATGTTCTATCCTTGGTGTGGTTAATAATTAACCATGGTTGGGTTTAGAAAGAAGTGTATAGAGAATAAACCATGGTTAGGTTAAATGAAGTATATCCCAAGGAATATTCCATTTCTTGGGGAGGAAGGTTTGGGATGTGAAAGGGTGTAAGGAACATAAGGTATGAGTTAGATTGTGTAAGTGTGTAAGGGAATAAAGGTTGGATAGTGTAAGAGTGTGTAAGAGAATATGTAAGAGTTGGATGTGATGGGGAGCCTAGTGTGTGTGTAGAAAGTGAAATGGTTGTGAGTAGTGTGTGTATTTTGAATGTAGGAGTATTGGAGAGTGTGAGATATGGGTTGTATAGATGGGATGTGTATAGGTATGAGTTGTGTATGTAAGGGATAGGTGAAGTATGTGTAAGTATGTGTAAGAGTGATTAGATGGGGAGCCTTGTGTGTGTGAAGAGGAGTATGTGAGTGAAGTTTGTGTATTTTGAAAATAAAGCTGTGTGTAGAAAAGAGTGTATGTATGAGAAAGTGTGTATGTGTAGAAAGGAGTGTATGTGAAAGGATGTGTGTGTAGAAAAGACTGTATAGGGAAGAGTATGTATTGGTGTATGAGAAAGGTGTATTGGTATTGTATAAAGTGGGGAATCTTGTGTGGGAGAGAGAGTGAGTCAAAGGGTGTAAGAATGTGTAAGAGGTGTAAGAGAATATGTTGGAAAAGGACTTTTGGGAGAGATTGTGGGAGATTTTGGTGTCTTTGTCTTTTGTGATTAAGAGGGTTAAGAAGTGATTAGAAAAAGATTAAAAAGTAATCTTATTGTCATTAAGAAGAAAAGGTTTAGACAATTAAGATTATTGATGAGTGTGTGAATACTCATCATTTTTTGTCTAATCTGAACTGCAAAAACATTTAAAAACACTCAGAAATGCATGAAAATAAAGAAAATATCCCAACATTGTGTTTTATATGTTCCAAGTGCAAAATGATTGAAAAGAGATGAAAAACGAACAAAGTTTGCATAATTGACAATTTCAGTCCCTCAACTTTCAAAAATTGACAAAATCAGTCCCTGAGCATTTGTTTTGAATGAAAAGTCAACCCATGTCCTTTAAAAGTCAAAAGTTATCAAAAATGGTCCTTGGGTAAAAAGTTTCAAAAGTTTACAAGTTTGGTCCCTTAACTTTACAAACTTGGCAAAATTAGTCCCCGGGTGATTTTTCTTTGGAAAATGTACAACAATGGTCTTTGTGGAATTAAAAGTTATCAAAAATGGTCCTTGGGTGAAGAGTTTGGATAAATTGCAAGTTTGGTCCTTGCAGTTTAGAGTTTGGAAAAATTGGTACCCGGGAAATTTAAAGTTGGAAAATCAACAACAAAGGCCCTTGTGGAATCATGGTATGGCAAGAAGAGTCCTTGGAAATAACTTTGGACAGATGGTAGTTTTTGGTCCTTAAATTTTAGAAATGGCAAATTAGGTCCTTGGGCTTAATAATACTAAAAAAACTAAATGGACCATCTACTATAAACCCAAAATCCAAATCCAACAACAAACACCAACATCACCATCAGCCCACTTCCAAGCCCATTTCACAAACCCAATTACAAATAATAAAAACCCCGATCAACCCTGACCTTTGACCCTCCCCTTCCACATCACCATACAACCATTGACCCTCCCTGCCAAACCAACACTATCATCACCCTGCAAAGCCACCCTACTCCCTTCATTATCATTTCTAAACGCTGCCAAGCCACCAAACAGTCACCTAAACCCAAAAACTCAACCTAAACAAGTTATCAGAGGGATAAGCTGTCAAAGTATTTTGGCGCCAAAAATACTTAAACGGCTAGGATGAGTTTTAGCCAATCAATGGCTGGTATAATTGCTGGGAAAGGACAAAAGGGTACCCTAAACCCTAATTTTTCAATATAAAAGGAAAAGGAAGTTGTGAAGACCAAGTGTAGTTTTATTTTTTTAGTTTAAATGTATGTAGAATAGTTAAGTTATAAAATTCTAGTGTATTTCAAAGCTTCTAAGTTGTAATCTCAGTGTTTTCAGTGTATCTTGAACTCATTTTTATAATCAATTTTAGTTTTTCATTTTGAATTCAGTTTGTGCTTAAAAATACCTCAAACTCTCAAATTTCTCTAATGTTGCTTGTAGTTGTTATCATGGACTCTTAGGTTCATATAAGCTCCCAATAGCTTCTATAAGCTATTAGAAACCATTAAAAATCAGTTTAGTAGTAAAAAACCAAAAATTTAAAAAAAAAAGATAAAAAATAAAATTGTGCAGGTTTGAAGTGTTGATGGCTGGAGCATTGTAAATCAGGGATGGCAATGGGTTAGTGGTTCTGTGGAGAACCTATAGGTGTGTTCAAGTGGTCCTTGGTTCATGGTGATTTGGCAGGAAAGCACTTTGTGAGCAAATTTCTTAAATTTCCATTTTACTATGCATTAGCTTATTAAACTGCTTATTGTTGCTTGTTTGCTCTTATTAGTTGTTATTAGACTTTAGTGTGAGATAAAATAAGGTTTTGGTTTAATAAATCTCATTGTGCTTCCAACTCTCGTTCTAACTGTCATATTAGCAATTTTTAGCATACTTGAGTATTTGTAATCTAGACCTAGGTTTCTGTGTTCATTTAAGATCATTAAGTCATTATAAGTAATGAAAAGTAGTTTCTAATAGCTTAAGGCTTCATTTGCTTAACAAATCACCAAAATAATCAAGTATAAGGGTGTTTGGATTTAGGGTGTAAACTCTGCTCAGCTTGTTTTTGTGGTAACGTTTGGTCAATACAACTCCCATTAGGTCATATTAGTTCAGTTTAATCAATAAATTCATCACTTGTTCATTCAAAAGTCAAAATCACCTTCTATTCTTCTTAACTAGTTAACTGTTAGATGTTTAGGCCCTAGGAGTATTCATATTAGTTCATAAGTGTTAGTAGTAGCTTGAAATCATCTCATAACATCTTATGATAACATGATTAATCAGTAGGATCTAGTTAAAGTTCATCTAAGTCAAACTTAGCTCACAAGATAAAAGTCAAAATGACATAGTTCATTAGAAACTCATTTTTTGCTAGAATTTTCTTGATTTTTGTGTTGAGAATCAGGCCTTGAAACTTTTTGTGATCAAAACATCCCACCTAAACTTCATAAATCTATGCTTGGATTATTTTCTGGATTTTTTTTATGTGGACTGTGCATGTGCTTATTTGAGGGTGCAGGGCACATAACCTCCCCTACACCATGCCATTGGCCAACTTTCTTGGGTTCATTGTGACCTCTCTAGTGGACTCCACCCTTGGATTTTTGGATTTTTGGGGAGCTTATCAGCTCACCTTCCCAGACCTAGGCTTATTTTAGACTTTAGCTTATTGGTACTTGGCTTTTTTGAACCTGTTTTGTGACCTGTCCTCAATCCCCATACTGAGCACTCAGTTTTGTGCACCAATTTCACAAGACCATAAAGTGCTCAATAATAAGCCATAAGTCCAGCTTATTGGTTTATTTTGAAGTTGACTAGGTCATCTTTGAAAGTCAACTCTTATTTTGGACTTCCATCATCCTCTGTGGACCCCACAGAGGTCTAAAAGTCCTTGATTTGGACTGTTTGACCCATTGTATTTTGTATAAGTGCTTATTGGTTGTTCTGGCTTATTACTTGTGCTTATTCTGTCTCTTTCAGCTTATTTGCATGACCCTCAGTAGTTTGTAGCTTATTCACTAATTTGTAGCATAGTAGTAGCTTTTTGCATTGAAAAATCCATTTGATTCTAGCTTACTGGACTTTCTGTCCATTTTTAAGCTTTTCACTCAGCTTATTAATAAGCTCCAGTCAAAGTCTCTTCATAAAAGTTTTCTAATTTGAGTAGTAAAGTAAAATTGTAAAAGAAAATCAAAGAAAAACCAAAAATAAAAAATTGATAGCTTCTATTTAAGCCCTTTTGGCTTATTTTTTTTGCTTATTTGTAAGAAAATTCTAATTTTAATTTTTTTAGGTTCCTGTTAGTCAGTAGTATTTTTAGTAATTTTTTCAGATTTTTCTCATTCAATTTAGTATTTTTTATAATTTAATTTAGTTTAAATTAATTAATAATTATTTTTTAATTAATAATAATTAACTAAAAAGTAGGAAAAATATATTTTCTGTTTTAAAAATAGTTTTAGGTTATTTTAGAATTTTCTAAATTAAATTTTCATTTTTCTAGCCTAAATTCATAATTAGTTGTAATTTAGTTTAATTTAAATAATTAAAAGTAATTAGGAAATTAGTAATTATTTAATAATAATTAATTAAATTGTGTAAAAATTATTTTTCTTTTTCTTAAAACTTTCTTTTATCCTTAGGATTATAAAAATATAATTTTCATAACCGTAGGATTTTATTTGCTCCCGTTTCACTTTTTATTTTGCGCGTTCGCGTTTATTTTAAATTCAAACGCGCGTTTTTAGATTTTAATCACATTTCTGGGTTATCTGATTTCACGTATTTGTTAATTTAGCTTATTTAAGCTATTTCCTTTAAAATTTCCTTAGTGTAATCAATCACAACCCTTTTCTGTCCAAATTTACCCGATCACAAACCCGTTTTGATACCATCACGCCTCGTCGGGACATAACGACCCGGGGATACACTGTACTCGACGGAGCATTGGCCCAATCTGTTTGACCATATTGACCGCATTCGTGGTTGACTTTGGTTGACCGTTTGGAGCCAATCAAATTTTGGCGCCGCTGCCGGGGAGGTTGTGCGTGTATTCTAAACGGTTTTGCAGATTAGTGATTTTGGAATTCATTCCTTGGTATATTTATCCATCTTTGTTCATATTTTCTTATTGTCATATAAAAACAAAACGGTTCCCGAAAACATTTTAAAATTAGTTTTCAACGAACACAAAAACCCAAAAAGATTTTCTTTCTTATTTTTATAAAATGTTTATAAAAAATCCCAAAAACATTCTCCTTTACCCTCTTACGTTTTTGATTCTTCATCCCTACCCCTCTGTAAACCTTTGATTCTTTTCTATGTCATATCCACACCATTTTGGTTGTCAATGGTGTGGTGGTCCTCATAATGGTGGGATTTGTCCCGGCTGTAGCATGGTAGAGTCAGGAGATGGGTCTGTCTATAGCCAAGCTCCCTATCCTTACCAAGACACAGCTGATTTATTCTACCATCCATCACATCATGAGATACAGACATATCTGTGTGAGTTTTGTGGAGGTCCTCACCAAGGATTTGAGTGTCAAACTGGAAACACGTTTGTCTATGAACAGTTTTCTAGTGATACTCAGAAGTTTGGGAATGACCAATATCCATATGATTCACCAGTCCAGACTCAACAGCTTTACTGTTGTGATTACTGTGGAGGTCTACACTTCAGCTTAGATTGTCAAACGGGGAATCCATTTGCTTGTGACAATTTTGTCACATCGTATTATGACCAACCTCCACAGTACCAAATGAATCAATCAATTCTTCCCGAAATCTAAACCGCATTGGAAATACTTGATGAGCTTAAAGGTTTAGTTACAGACCTTGCCCAAAGAGACACTCATCAGAAATCCATGGAAGAATTGTTAGCTGAAGAGCAGGCTGCTAAAATAAATTCTCAAGATTGTTGATCCCAGTTGAGCAAACGATCTTATATAGAAGTTGACTTAATGTAAACACTTAAGCTTGAATGCTGAATGTAAAAGCTTAACTTAAGAAGAACAATTCCCTATCAACATTTCAATATTATTAATACGAGCACTCGATAATGCTAGGGTTTTACAACCTTGAAGTGTAAACGAAAACTAAACAATACGTATTTAACAATACGTACTTAACAATGTCTGCTTCTTGAACATGCTCTACTTCAGCCACTTTTTCAGGTACCAACTTTTTATTCATTTGAACAATATGGTTCCGAATCTTCAGCACAACCCATAGGATAGAAGGTATCTGTTTGTCTTTTATCTTGTTGATACAAGTCAAAAACCTCTTGATCAGACTTAGGTTTTAACTGCACCAATTTCCACCCCTTCATATTCTTCAGGTATCTTTCTTGCTCTTTTCTTTGTTGTAATGGAGTTGGACCTTTAAGTATCTTTTTCTTTCTTCTAGTAGCAGCATCTTATTTTCTTTTCTTAGTAGTGAACTCCCTTACCCAAGATTTTACATCAAAAGTTGGAACTTCATTCTCTTCAATTTTGATCATTTTGTTGAGTTCAATATCAGCATCTATTCTTATCTTCTCATCAACCCATTCCTCATACCTTCTTAAATCTTCTGTTTCCTTTTCAACCATTTCCTTTTCTTTCTGAGCTAACTGTTGTTCTTCTTGATCAAGCAATTATTGTTCTTTCAATGCAACAACTGAATCATGTTCAACTTGTAATTCCTTGGGCCACATATGAAAAGGTATTTCAGAGTAGTCAAACCCCTTATACATCTACTTAGGTTCTTCAACTTGCTTGCCCTTCCCTTTATTAGTAAATGATGATACAATCTTCTTTGGTTGAGTAGCAGGTTCTCTGAATACAACTCCTTTTAGAGGTATACTAGGTGTTGATGATGTGATTGTTGTTGTTGGTTGTTGTGGTAGTGATGTAGTTGATAGTGGTGTATGTTTTGAAGATGATTCAGATGGAACTTCTGTAGTCTTCTGATGCGTAGGGATTGCACTAGGCTTTACCTCTCCAGGGATCTCGAGAAGCTTACAACCCCCACCAGGCAGTGTACCTGATCGATGTAGTATAGTATAATGACAAGTACCGGGGGATTGATCGTTCAGCTAGGAATAGTGTCGCTAGGATTATAAAACCTAAAGACTAGGTCTAGAGATGAGAGATGATTCTTTTTGTATTTTTTATATTTTTTAGAAAGCAAGTAAAAATCTCGGGTTTGAAGGGGTTGGGCGGAATTAGTTGCTAGTCAACTAACCCAATACTAAGATGCAATCAAAATAAAATACTAGAAATGAAAATAAACTATATTAAACTAAGGTTGTGAGCAATATGTGGGAGAAATGTGTTTACTTAGATTTCACTACTCCCTAGATATCTTTTACACGTTAATTACTTGTTATAGTTGCGTGGATGACGGATTGTATTCCTTAATACCATTCATGGGGTGGCGTACTTACTTCCCCAATCCTATGAGTGCCTACTTCACTCCTATGTCGAGCCGGCTAAGAAGCTCCTAACAAGGGATCATTAGAATTTACTCATGCATTAAATACAACTAATAAAACCTAGTACACATCGGTTCATGTTTCCTAATATGTTCAAGCATGTTACACAATGGAGATCTGCCAGTTTTCTTAAGCCTAACATTGAAATCATTCATCCAATACAACCATAAACAAGTAATCAACACATAATTAACATCTAGGTTTCATTAGATCTAAGCAAACACAAGATAGATCTAGCCTAGCATGTTGAAATCAAGACAAGTACAAGATATAGACAACCAACACATAGACATATTGATTGAATTAAGAGAAGACTTATCTTAATTGCACATGAAAGGATTCAAGGGGTGAAAACCCTTGAATATATTGTAAAATACGAGCCAGGGTTCACAAAGTTCGGCCCTAGGGTTTCTCCACACAAGTTTAGAAGGTGACGGCGTCAAGAAAAATGTCTGACGCCGTCATCTCGCCGCCAAATAGTTCCTCGAACTGCCTAGATTTGGGTCTGACGCCGTCATGTGGTCTCCCTATGCAGGCCGTCACAAAATTAATTCTTGACGCCCTTGTTGTGACGCCGTCAGGTTTGTACTGGATCGTCACCACTTTTACTCTTGACGCCGTCATGAATTTCCTCTTGACGCCGTCATACACTGTTCTCAGCATGAAAAATTAAGTCTTTGGTGTTTTCTTCACTTTTATGCTCCAAAAACGTCCGAATTGCTTCCTTTTCCAGATTTCACTCCCAAAGTACCTAAAATCAGAAAAGGAACGATTTAGGGCAATATTTGATCGAATAAATTTAATTCCGGGCTTAAATGACCCCTTAAAAGTGGTTCATTTTTCGCCTCATCATATACCCTTACACTTGAGATTAGCTTGTCCTCAAGCAAATGCACTTTTATTCTAGTTAAAATACAAGTTAGGGGTCATTTAACACTAATATAAAAGTAATTACAACAAATAATTGTTCCACTAAAGACCAAAGACAAGCACGGAGGTCATACACTAGCACCTCACAAATAGTGTTTAGATACTCAAATCTCTCGGGTGTAATAAAGTAATATCACAATATGGAAATGGAAAACATCTCTCACTACCTGTCATAGCAAAATAGATTACCATAGGCTTAGGAAAGGATCAAACCTCCACCACATGGCGTAAGCACATAGGATAAACTATCAAAGAGGTCTTTTAAAGGGTTGTAACGTTAGGTGTAGGGATATGAAATACACGGTTTTGTTGGATATAGGCAGTCTTTACTGGTGGCGAGTTAACAATCTTAGTTAATTACATGTACAATATGGCGAAGCTAAGCCAAGACTAGACTCGACTTAAACTAATAAATGAAAAATAACAAAAATATAAAATGAACATAGAATAAAAAGGGATGGTAGTCCGTATGTTTTTATTTTATTTTATTTTATTTTTTATTTTTTGCATATACTCTTACCCTACCATCAAAAATAATACATCATAGGGAATGGAAATTCCCCTTACACTTGAATTTTTACACACTTTTCAATAAACTAATCTAATGACCCGAATTAAGAAAATCAAACCACTTAGAGTACTTTTAAGATTAACGTACATATGGGGGGTAATATATGAGGTTCTTCCCCATTACTCCATAAAATAAGTACTTTACCCATGAGTCCCAATCGTCCCAAAACAATATGTACAAGGATATGACTCGACTTAGCAACCATGTAATCAATTAGATAATTAACTTAGGGTTTAACAAATAACAATAGCACACTAAAGATGAGTGCATACACGGAAGGCTAAGGCGATTTGGGTGTACATTTAAGTGGGGTGTAACAAATTCTTCCTTTAAGTAAGATGCTTAAAGTTAGAAACGAAAGGATAGGCTCGGAGGGGTGTACTAGGGGTTTCGTGTACTAAAAATGAGTACAATGCTAAGGGTGTGGGAAAAATTAATTGACTTAACTAGCCAAATAATATGACTTAAATGGTCAAGTAATTATGATACGGGTTTAACACAAGGGTGATCCTAATGCCTCTTATCATGTAGTAAATCCTACTACACGAATGTAGTCTCACTAGCGGTCTCGGGATGCATCACTAACGCAAGTTCTAGAATCTAAATGCTACCGGTACACTCATATGCAATAATAGTAAATGCTTTTCCTATCAAATCTAAAGGCGAACCTCACATATTTGGGTGAAAAATTTTTCTGAATGATACGGTTATGTGCTAGTCATACAATCTCCTATCCATGAGACGCTTGCTATGGCTAAAGTTTCACTCCTAAATGTTGTAAAAAATTTTAAATTTGGCGCTAAAATTGCACTAACAAGTATTTCTCATAGTTTTATTACACATCTATTATCAAACAAACAAACTCAAGCGAAAGTGTATTTGTAAGGTATCATCATTTTACTCTCCCCTTACACTTAGGATGAACATTGTCCCCAATGTTCAAGTAAAGAATGTAAAAGTGAGATAAGTAAAAAGAATGAAATCAAATACTCCCCTGATTCGCTCGGAATGGATAATAAGGTGGCCAGGTTAAATCTTCCTCCAAGAAAATGAACAATCAAAGCTTCCCTTCCAGAAAAATAAATCATCTTCTTGTCATACATAATCTGTAAATCCTGAAAAAAACAGACAAGGCAACCTCGCATAAAACCGGTGGCAATCTACATATACTAATAAATCCTAGAAAACAAAGTAAGATATAATGCTTGTGGAATGATGTTTGCAGATTTCCTGGAGATTATAAAACTAATAATTCAACAAAAACGTTAAGACTTCGTTAGAAAAACAAAACTGGTAAAATTTCCAGATTTTTACACGTGACGCCGTCAAGAGTAAACTCATGACACCGTCAGAAGTCACCTACAGAAATTCTTATGTTAAGTTTTTGGAAAATTTCTGGAAAAACTTGTTCTACTTCCTGGAAAATCCAGCAAAACTTCATTATGACTCGATACAAGCATTTGACTCGAACAAATACGAATATACATGTTCATTTAATATTGTGGAGAATCATGATCAGTTTGTTTCTTAAAAACATATTTGGGGTTTCCCCTTACACTTATCTTTTGCAAAAATACCTTTGGATGAAGTTAAGACTTGGCCAAATAACAAAATAAAGTATTTCCACTATTTAGTTTTGAAACGTGATCTACCAACAATAAAAATAAAGCATGCATACGAAAGCAAATAACAATCAAACAAAATAAAAATCACACAAAATCATGGGTTGCCTCCCAAGAAGCGCTTTTCTTTATTTACGAGTCTTGTAGCTAGACTCAAGGTCATGGGTTACTACGTGACCTCATCATTGGTTTCACTCTCTAGGTCGTCTTTTAAGCCAGTTTTGTATTCCGGACCTAGTTGCAAGCCTTCTTTGTAGAAACCAAGCATCCTATTCTTCACGTACTCTACTCCTCTACGTCTATCCTCATCATTCCTATAATAAGCCGCTTGCTTGTGTTCCTTTTCTATATTAGATATTAGGCGGTATTGCTCAATTTTGTAGGGCATTTGGTAGGCAATCTCATCATTCTCTTCCTTGAACCTAACTATCCCTAAAGTTGGATCATAACTCATCCTAGTGGCCTCAACAAATGGTTTTCCGAATATTACTTGGCTTAGGCAATCATCAATCACCGGACGAGTGTATTCTACTATCATAAAATCGATCTCATAAATGAAATTACCTATAATTACATGCAATCCCTTCACTCTTCCTACAAAATTACTTATCAAATTCTTATTGGGCATCATCCTATAATCAAGTTGTTTCTTCATCACCCAATTGTAATAAGTCCTAGTCATGATGTTTACAGGAGATCTAGGATCGATGTAAGCTTTCCATATATGCATATGCCCGATGTTGCATGGTATGTTGATGTTAGAGGGGTCTCCCATTTTGATAAGGGGTGTGCCAAGGATATATGGTGTCTCGGGACTATCGAATAAATCCTTATGGTATTCCCGTTCTTCCTTGGTGGGCAACTTATCAAAGTGCTTTTCTATAGTCTCTATTTCCTCTAACTCCTCTTTCTCATTAACCTTAACTTCCCTAATTTCATCCCTAGTCTCGGTTTCTATTTCAACTTCATCTTTGCCACTTTCTTCCATATTCTTATCTATTGGCTTAATGGTGACAACATTGACAAAGTGGATATGTTTGGATGACAAGGGGTCCTTAATTTGGATTCCATTATTGGCGTCCCTAGTGTCCTTCCTAGGTGTAGTTAACGCTTGGTTGTTGAGGGCTTTCAACAAGTTGTCTATCTTTTTGGTCATCTCCGTTTGTTGTTGGTTGAATTCGGTTTCAAACCTAGCTCTGCGAGCTTCTTGAGATGCCATGAACTTAGACATCAATCCTTCAAGATTGTTGGTACTACCATAGTTGTTAGAAGGATTGTTATTGAAAGTACGGTTGGAGGGTGGACCGTTTGGTTGGTAACGAGTAGGCGGAATGGAAGAATTGGCTTGATTTTGTTTCCACCTAAGGTTTAGGTGATTTTTCCAAGAGGGGTTGTATGAATCACCGTAAGGGTTTGGCTCGGGTTTGAAAGTGTACCACTTATCTCCCGCTTCGTCGGTACGCGAGGATGCGTAGTCCACAAAAGCTGTTCCGGGGAGTTCCACACAATCACGAGTGTCATGGGGACCACTACATAATTCGCATGAAGAAGTGATTTTGTTCACTTGGATTGAAGGCTTAGGAGCTTCGTAAGATTTCATGAGAAACTTGACTTGGTCCACAAGTTCCATGATCCTACAGTCGGGAGTGCTAGAGTTGTTCGAAGGAAAAGATATTGCCTTGACCGTTTTGTTCAAGTCACGGGGATCATTCCAACTTTCGTTGTCATAGAGAGCAAGATCTTCTATGAGTTCCCATAATTGTTCCGCACTTAGATCACGTAGCTTACCACTGGCCGATTGGTCAATGGCTCGCCTTGTGGAGAGATCGATATGGTCATAGAAGATTTGGACTTGGAGCCAAAGATCTATGCCATGATGAGGGACTTTTTGGAGTAAGTCCTTGAAACGAGTCCATGCTTCATAAAGAGTTTCACCTTGACGTTGTTGGAACATCAAGATGTCATTTCTAAGCTTGGTAGTTCTCCTCGGTGGGAAAAATTGAGCAAGGAAACGAGTGGTGAGATCATCCCATGTAGTGATGGATCCCGCGGGTAAACGTTCAAGCCATTGACTAGCTTGATCACGTAGAGAGAATTGGAATAGGCGTAACCGGGTTGTCTCTCTAGTTGCAACATCTAGGTCTATGGAATCTACGATTTTAAGGAAGTCCTTGAGATGTTGATTTGGATCTTCGGAACGAATTCCATGGAATGCTCATCCGCTTTGCACCAACCGGATGGTGTCGGATCACAAGGGGGTCACATTGGCTCCGGTGAGCTCAATAGTGTTTCGATAGCCTTGGTGGCTAGGTCGGGAATACTCTCCTAAGGTTCGGGGCCTAAGAGGTTCTAGTGGTGGGTTTTGTTGTGGTGGGATGACGGGTTCAAAGATGTTCCCATCGTCCATGATGTCAGGTGGTGAAGAGTTACGAACAAAAACACAAAGAAATAAGATAGACTAAAGAGAACCTAAAAAAAAATAAAATCTTACTAGAAAGGAATCTAGCAAGTAGACCTAATAGAAAGAGATTCTAACCTAGACAATAAATATTCCCCGGGCTGCGGCGCCAAAAACTTGATGCGTGGGGATTGCACCAGGCTTTACCTCTCGAGGAATCTCGAGAAGTTTACAACCCCCACCAGGCAGTGTACCTGATCGATGTAGTATAGTATAATGACAAGTACCGGGGGATTGATCGTTCAGCTAGGAATACTGGCGCTAGGATTAGAAAACCTAAAGACTAGGTCTAGAGATGAGGGATGATTCTTTTTGTATTTTTTATATTTTTTAGAAAGCAAGTAAAAATCTCGGGTTTGAAGGAGTTGGGAGGAATTAGTTGCTAGTCAACTAACCCAATACTAAGATGCAATCAAAATAAAATACTAGAAATGAAAATAAACTATATTAAACTAAGGTTGTGAGCAATATGTGGGAGAAATGTGTTTACTTAGATTTTACTACTCCCTAGATATCTTTTACACGTTAATTACTTGTTATAGTTGCGTGGATGACGGATTGTATTCCTTAATACCATTCATGGGGTGACGTACTTACTTCCCCAATCCTATGAGTGCCTACTTCACTCCTATGTCGAGCTGGCTAAGAAGCTCCTAACATGGGATCATTAGAATTTACTCATGCATTAAATACAACCAATAAAACCTAGTACACATCGGTTCATGTTTCCTAAGACGTTCAAGCATGTTACACAATGGAGATCTGCCAGTTTTCTTAAGCCTAACATTGAAATCATTTATCCAATACAACCATAAATAAGTAATCAGCACATAATTAACATATAGGTTTGATTAGATCTAAGCAAACACAAAATACATCTAGCCTAGCATGTTGAAATCAAGACAAGCACAAGAAATAGACAACCAACACATAGACATATTGATTGAATTAAGAGAAGACATATCTTAATAGCACATGAAAGGATTCAAGGGGTGAAAACCCTTGAATATACTGTAAAATACGAGCTAGGGTTCACAAAGTTCGGCCCTAGGGTTTCTCCACACAAGTTCCCCTCTAATGAATGAAAAATAGAAAACTATATATAGAGTTTAGAAGGTGACAGCATCAAGAACAAATGTCTAACGCCGTCATCTTGCCGCCAAATAGTTCCTCGGACTGCCTGGATCTGGGTCTGACGCCGTCATGTGGTCTCCTTATGCAGGCCGTCACAAAATTAACTCTTGACGCCCTTGTTGTGACGCCGTCAGGTTTGTACTGGATCGTCACCACTTTTACTCTTGACACCGTCATGAATTTCCTCTTGACGCCGTCATACACTGTTCTCAGCTTGGAAAATTAAGTCTTTGGCGTTTTCTTCACTTTTATACTCCAAAAATGTCCGAATTGCTTCCTTTTCCAGATTTCACTCCCAAAGTACCTAAAATCACAAAAGGAACGATTTTGGGCCATATTTGATCAAATAAATTCAATTCCGGGCTTAAATGACCCCTTAAAAGTGGTTCATTTTTCGCCTCATCATCTTCTTACTTAACAAAACCATTGCCTTAGCAACAGCATTATCACTAGACCCAGCGGCAAAGTCTTGTGCATCAACAGAATTCACTTTTCCACTAGCAGCAGAATCAGCAAAATCCTTAGCGGTAGAATCATGAACAACAGCAGAGTTATCAATCTTGTCAGCACTAGCAACATTTTCAATCTCTTTAACCATTGAATATCCCAAAGTCATTAAAGCTTCACCCATCAACCCTGTTGCCCTCACTATTTGCTGGTACGTAGGGCTTGCACCAGGCTTTACCTCTCGAGGGATCTCGAGAAGCTTACAACCCCCACCAGACAGTGTACCTGATCGATGTAGTATAGTATAATGACAAGTACCTGGGGATTGATCGTTCAGCTAGGAATAGTGTCGCTAGGATTAGAAAACCTAAAGATTAAGTCTAGAGATGATGGATGATTCTTTTTGTATTTTTATATTTTATGAAAAACAAGTAAAGATCTCGGGTTTTGAAGGATTTGGGCGGAATTAGTTGCTAGTTAACTAACCCAATACTAAAGATGCAATCAAAATAAAATACTAGAAATGAAATTAAACTAAATTATACTAGAGTTGTGAGCAATATGTGGGAGAAATGTGTTTACTTAGATTTCACTACTCCCTAGATATCTTTTACACGTTACTTACTTGTTATAGTTGCATGGATGACGGATTGTATTCCTTAATACCATTCATGGGGTGGCGTACTTACTTCCCCAATCCTATGAGTGCCTACTTCACTCCTATGTCGAGCCGGCTAATAAGCTCCTAACATGGGATCATTAGAATTTACTCATGCATTAAATACAACCAATAAAACCTAGTACACATCGGTTCATGTTTCCTAAGACGTTCAAGCATGTTACCAAATGGAGATCTGCCAGTTTTCTTAAGCCTAACATTGAAATCATTCATCCAATACAACCATAAACAAGTAATCAACACATAATTAACATCTAGGTTTCATTAGATCTGAGCAAACACAAGATAGATCTGGCCTAGCATGTTGAAATCAATACAAGCACAAGATATAGACAACCAACACATAGACATATTGATTGAATTAAGAGAAGACTTATCTCAATAGCACATGTAAGGATTCAAGGGCTGAAAACCCTTGAAAAAGCTGTAAAATACGTACAAGGTTCGGCCCTAGGGTTTCTCCACACAAGTTCCTCCTCTTAATGAATGAAAAATAGAAAACTATATATAGATTTTGGAAGGTGACGGCGTCAAGAACAAATGTCTGACGCCGTCATCTCGCCGCCAAATAGTTCCTCGGACTGCCTAGATCTGGATCTGACGCCGTCATGTGTACACCTTAGGCAGGCCGTCATGAATTTAACTCTTGACGCTCTTGTTGTGACGCCTTCAGGTTTCTTCTGGGTCGTCATGGATTTTACTCTTGATGCCGTCAGGATTTTTCTCTTGACGCCGTCATACACTGTTCTCAGCATGGAAAATTAAGTCTTTGGCGTTTTCTTCACTTTTATGCTCCAAAAACGTCCGAATTGCTTCCTTTTCAAGATTTCACTCCCAAAGTACCTAAAATCACAAAAGGAACGATTTAGAGTAATATTTGATCAAATAAATTCAATTCCGGGCTTAAATGACCCCCTAAAAGTGGTTCATTTTTCGCCTCATCATATACCCTTACACTTGAGATTTGCTTGTCCTCAAGCAAATGCGCTTTTAATCTAATCAAAATACAAGTTAGGGGTCATTTAACACTAATATAAAAGTAATTACAACAGATAATCGTTCCACTAAAGACCAAAGACAAGCACGGAGGTCATACACAAGCACCTCATAAATAGTGTTTAGATACTCACATCTCTCTGGTGTAATAAAGTATAAGTTACAATATGGAAACGGAAGATATCTCTCACTACCTGTAATAGCAAAATAGATTACCATAGGCTTGGGAAAGGATCAAACCTCCACCACATGGCGCAAGCACCTAAGATAAACTATCAAAGAGGTCTTTTAAAGGGTTGTAACGTTAGGTGTAGGGATATGAAATACACGGTTTTGTTGGATATAGGCAGTCTTTACTGGTGGCGAGTTAATAATCTTGGTTAATTACATGTACGATATGGCGTTGCTAAGCCAAGACTAGACTCGACTTAAGCTAATAAATGAAAAATAACAAAAACATAAAATGAACATAGAATGAAAAGGGATGGTAGTCCGTATGTTTTTTCTCTTTTTCTTTTTCTATTTTTTTTCTTTCTTTTTTAGATTTTTTTTTGTTTTTTTTTTGTTTGTTTTTTTTTCTTTCAGATTTTTTTCCCATACACTCTTACCCTACCATCCAAAATAATACATCATAGGGAATGAAAATTCCCCTTACACATGAATCTTTACATACTTTACAATAAACTAATCTAATGACTCGAATTAAGAAAATCAAAACACTTGGAGTACTTTTAAGATTAACGCACATATGGGGGTAATAAATGATGTTCTTCCCCATTACTCCATAAAATAAGTACTTTACCCATGAGTCCCAATCGTCCCAAAACAATATGTACAAGGATATGACTCGACTTAGCATCCATGTAATCAATTAGATAATTAACTTAGGGTTTAACAAATAACAATAATGCACTAAAGATGAGTGCATACACGGACGGCTAAGGCGATTTGGGTGTAAATTTAAGTGGGGTGTAACAAATTCTTCCTTTAAGTAAAATGCTTAAAGTTAGAAACGAAAAGATAGGCTCGGAGGGGTGTACTAGGGGTTTCGTGTACTAAAAATGAGTACAACGCTAAGGTGTGGGAAAAATTAATTGACTTAACTAGCCAAGTTATATGACTTAAATGGTCAAGTAATTATGATACGGGTTTAACACAAGGGTGATCCTAATGCCTCTTATCATGTAGTAAATCCTACTACACGAATGTAGTCTCACTAGCGGTCTCGGGATGCATCACTAACGCAAGTTCTAGAATCTAAGTGCTACCGGTACACTCATAAGCACTAATAGTAAATGCTTTTCCTATCAAATCTAAAGGCGAACCTCACATATTTGGGTGGAAAATTTTAATGAATGATACGGTTATGTGCTAGTCATACAACCTCCTATCCATGAGACGCTTGCTATGGCTAAAGTTTCACTCCTAAATGTTGTAAAAAATTTTAAATTTGGCGCTAAAATTGCACTAACAAGTATTTCTCATAGTTTTATTACACATCTACTATCAAACAAACAAACTTAAGCGAAAGTGTATCTATAAGGTATCATCATTTTACCCTCCCCTTACACTTAAGATGAACATTGTCCCCAATGTTCAAGTAAAGAATGTAAAAGTGAAATAAGTAAAAAGAATGAAATCAAATACTCCCCTGATTAGCTCGGTATGGATAATAAGGTTGCCAGGTTAGATCTTCCTCCAAGAAAATGAACAATCAAAGCTTCCCTTCCAGAATATAAATCATCTTCTTGTCATACATAACCTGTAAATCCTGAGAAAACAGACAAGGCAACCTCGCATAAAATCGGCGGCAATCTACATATGTTACTAAATCCTTGAAAACAAAATAAGATATAATGCTTGTGGAATGAAGTTTGCAGATTTCAAGGAGATTATAAAACATAATAATTCAACAAAAACTTTAAGAATCCGTTAGAAAAACAAAACTGGTAAAATTTCCAGATTTTTACACGTGACGCCGTCAAGAGTAAACTCGTGACGCCGTCAGAAGTGACCTGCAGTGCAGAAATTCTTATGTTAAGTTTCCGGAAAATTTCTGGAAAAACTTGGTCCTACTTCATGGAAAATCCTGCAAAACTTCATTATGACTCGATACAAGCATTTGACTCTAACAAATACGAATATACATGTTCACTTAATATTGTGGAGAATCATGATCGGTTTGTTTCTTAAAAACATATTTGGGGTTTCCCCTTACACTTATCTTTTGCAAAAATACCTTTAGGTGAAGTTAAGACTAGGCCAAAACAACAAAGTAAAGTATTTCCACTATTTAGTTTAGAAACATGATCTACCAACAATAAAAATAAAGCATGCATACGGAAGCAAATAACAATCAAACAAAATTAAATCACACAAAACATGGGTTGCCTCCCAAGAAGCGCTTTTCTTTATTTACGAGTCTTGTAGCTAGACTCAAGGTTATGGGTTAATACATGACCTCATCGTTGGTTTCACACTCTAGGTCGTCTTCTAAGCCAGTATCGCTTTCATAGTGTAAGTACTTCAGGTCTTTGAACTCAAAGACATCTTCTCGATACCTAGAACCAAGTTTACTAACATCTTTAAAGAACCCACATGATAGATCGAAAGTGTTCTTACATCCTCTCCGCACATCTTCATCACACAAAATAAGTTGGGAACTTAGCCTATCAAGCCCGTCACAATCGATTTCTTTGAGATCTTTTCTCTTGTACGGTGTTTGGTATGAAACCCTCCTAATCCCATCAGCGAAGGTCATGATTCCGTTCCGGTCATCAACTATCAAATTAGTGATTTCACAAAAGGGTGCTCCAAAAATGGCTTGTGATAACCTCGGGTCGACATAGTCTTCGATGTTGTCGACAATCGTAAATCCCATAGTGAACGCCATATTTCCTACGAACACCTGGATTTCATGATCTCTACCAACCACATTCTCTCCCTTGTAAATCATTCCCCATCTGCAGATATTGTTATAATGGAATAGGGACATAAAATTCTTAGGCAGGAATACGCTAATGTAGACATTATCGAAGTACTTGTGACCGATCATGCAGGGAATTTTGAGATTGTTCGGATCACGTCGCCTTATTCTCTCCGATCCTCCATCCTTTGATCCAATTAGGTTCCCTTCAAGGGAAGGACGGTACTCGTACACCTCCTCATTAACCCAACGAAAAATTACCTTCTTGACACCATTGGTGAACAATGCACTCCCATCCTTCTCATCAAGGATTACTCCCGATTCATTGATAAATGGTTTCCCTAGGACAAGGTTGGTTAATGTTAGGTTAGTGACAGGGTCTATGTTATCGACCACAGTGAGGTCAATATTGTAGACTTGTCCTCCAATCATGATTGATAAATCTTTTATTACCCTTGCGTTATTGACTTTCTCATACACCATGCGTTAAGGGAAGGCTTCGTGGTATAGGAAAAGGGGGATTATGTTGACTTAGAGTCTAAGATCTATATGACTATCGGTTAAGAGCTTTTTCTTAATGGTGCAGGAAATCTTGAAAACTTTAGAGTTGCATTCCTCAGTCCTATTACTACTCCCACTAGTATCATCCTCCATTTTTCTCTCGGGTTCTTCTACAATAGGTTTACCCAAGATGGATGGATTTCTCTTATGCACTTCCGATCTCTCTCTTCCTTCATCCTATTTTCTAGATTCTTGCGTAGCGGACTGCTCGAATGAGTTGGTAGAGCTTTTGGCCAATTCGTAGTCCAACCTTGAGGTTTCATCTTTAGCTGTATGACCCATATTTTCATTTTGTTGTTGGTTCAGGTTAGGTGTAGAAGCAGATATCGTGGTGATGGTATTTACAAAATGGATCGGTCCTAGGGAGTTGACAGTGTCTTTTACTTTTGGTGATAGATGTTTGAATAGCTTACTTGGACTTTTTATTTTTACAGGAGAGGTTGGCGGACTCGTGATGGTAACAGATTTGACCTCATCAACGTGAATTGGTTTATTAACAGCCTGCTCTTTGATAGCAGTTAACAGATTACAAATCTTGTTATTCATATCGGCCTGCTGTTGTCTAAATTTTGCCTCGAGCGTAGAGAGTTGCAATTCTTGAGACAAAATGAATTTCCGCAAGGCATCTTCACAGCTTTGCCTAGGGGTGCTCTGTGATGGAAAATGCTCGGACCATTTGAATGGTGAGGAGTCACTGAAGGATACGCTCCGCGTTTGGTACCCTCTGAAATTAGGTTTATCCTTCCATGCCTCGTAGGCCTCGTCAGAGTTTCGAGGGCCTCGAACAACTTGTGATGATGTGAATTCGTTATAAGCGCGTTTTGGGAGCTCCATGCAGTTATGAGTTTCGTGAGGGCCATTACACAATTTACATGTAGAAGCGATTCTGCTTACTTGGCAAGAAGGATTTTGAGCTTCGTAAGATTTCAAGAGAGACTTGACTCGACCTTCAAGTTCCATGATCCTACGGTCGGGAGTGCTAGAGTTATTCGAAGGCAAAGATATTGCCTTGACTGTTTTGTTCAAATCACGGGGATCATTCCAACTTTCGTTGTCATAGAGAGCAAGATCTTCTATAAGTTCCCATGATTGTTCCGCACTTAGATCACGTAGCTTACTACCGGCCGATTGGTCAATGGCTCGCTTTGTGGAGAGATCGATATGGTCATAAAAAATTTGGACTTGGAGCCAAAGATCTATGCCATGATGAGGGACTTTTTGGAGTAAGTCCTTGAAACGAGTCCATGCTTCATAAAGAGTTTCACCTTGACGTTGTTGGAACATCAGGATGTCATTTCTAAGCTTAGTAGTTCTCCCCGGTGGGAAAAATTGAGCAAGGAAACGAGTGGTGAGATCATCCCATGTGGTGATGGATCCCGCGGGTAAACGCTCAAGCCATTGACTAGCTTGATCACGTAGAGAGAATTGGAATAGGCGTAATCGGGTTGTCTCTCTAGTTGCAACATCTAGGTCTATGGAATCTACGATTTTAAGGAAGTCCTTGAGATGTTGGTTTGGGTCTTCGGAACGAAGTCCATGGAATGCACATCCGCTTTGCACCAACCGGATGGTGTCGGATCGCAAGGGGGTCACATTGGCTCCGGTGAGCTCAATGGTGTTTCGGTAGCCTTGGTGGCTAGGCCGGGAATACTCTCCTAAGGTTCGGGACCTAATAGGTTCTAGTGGTGGGTTTTGTTGTGGTGGGATGACGGGTTCAAAGATGTTCCCATCGTCAATGATGTCGGGTGGTGAAAAGTTACGAAGAAACACACAAAGAAATAAGATAGACTAAAGAGAACCTAAAAACAAAAATAAAATCTTACTAGAAAGGAATCTAGCAAGTAGACCTAATAAAAAGAGATTCTAACCTAGACAATAACTATTCCCCGGGCTGCGGCGCCAAAAACTTGGTACGTAGGGATTGCACCAGGCTTTACCTCTCGAGGGATCTCGAGAAGCTTACAACCCCCACCAGGTGGTGTACCTGATCAATGTAGTACAGTATAATGACAAGTACCGGGGGATTGATCGTTCAGCTAGGAATAGTGTCGCTAGGAATAGAAAACCTAAAGATTAAGTCTAGAGATGAGGGATGATTCTTTTTGTATTTTTATATTTTATGAAAAGCAAGTAAAGATCTCGGGTTTTGAAGGATTTAGGCGGAATTAGTTGCTAGTCAACTAACCCAATACTAAAGATGCAATCAAAATAAAATACTAGAAATGAAATTAAACTAAATTATACTAGAGTTGTGAGCAATACGTGGGAGAAATGTGTTTACTTAGATTTCACTACTCCCTAGATATCTTTTACACGTTAATTACTGGTTATAGTTGCGTGGATGACGGATTGTATTCCTTAATACCATTCATGGGGTGGCGTACTTACTTGCCCAATCCGATGAGTTCCTACTTCACTCCTATGTCGAGCCGGCTAAGAAGCTCCTAACATGGGATCATTAGAATTTACTCATGCATTAAATTTAACCAATAAAACCTAGTACACATCGGTTCATGTTTCCTAAGACGTTCAAGCATGTTACCAAATGGAGATCTACCAGTTTTCTTAAGCCTAACATTGAAATCATTCATGCAATACAACCATAAACAAGTAATCAACACATAATTAACATCTAGGTTTCATTAGATCTAAGCAAACACAAGATAGATCTAGCCTAGCATGTTGAAATCAAGACAAGCACAAGATATAGACAACCAACACATAGACATATTGATTGAATTAAGAGAAGACTTATCTCAATAGCACATGTAAGGATTCAAGGACTGAAAACCCTTGAAAAATATGTAAAATACGTACAAGGTTCGGCCCTAGGGTTTCTCCACACAATTTCCTCCTCTTAATGAATGAAAAATAGAAAACTATATATATCCACAAAAGGTGTAGATTGGCGGGAACACCCTGACCCCGGGTGCCTTTTGGCACCAGCCATTGTCCACCCCACAAGGAATAGCTCCGGCAACTCTCCTGGCCTAGTGGGGCCCAACTGGAGTGAGCCGAGACTCTCGGACTCTTGAGCTCTTATCCACAAAGTCTCTCCAGTGAGCCCATAGGTTTTGCGGAGGTGGGTACCTATCTGGGAGCAAAGTGCCAGGGATGGGATTCGAACCTGAGTCTATTGACTCAAGAACGAAAGTCCCACCCACTGGACTAAAGCCCCAGTGGTAGAAAACTATATATATATTTTGGAAGGTGACGGCGTCAAGAACAAATGTCTGACGCCGTCATCTCGCCGCCAAATAGTTCCTCGGACTGCCTAGATCTGGATCTGACGCCGTCATGTGTACACCTTATGCAGGCTGTCATGAATTTAACTCTTGACGCTCTTGTTGTGACGCCTTCAGGTTTCTTCTGGGTCGTCATGGATTTTACTCTTGACGCCGTCAGGATTTTCCTATTGACGTCGTCATACACTGTTCTCAGCATGGAAACTTAAGTCTTTGGCGTTTTCTTCACTTTTATGCTCCAAAAACGTCCAAATTGCTTCCTTTTCCAGATTTCACTCCCAAAGTACCTAAAATCACAAAAGGAACGATTTAGGGTAATATTTGATCAAATAAATTCAATTCCGGGCTTAAATGACCCCCTAAAAGTGGTTCATTTTTCGCCTCATCAGTTGCTCAGGCTCCAAAGTCTTGAGGTTTTCCACCACCTTTTCTTGGGTAGCAATCACCTTTTCAATTATAACCTCATTCCCTGATTGATCAGCAATCACAAAATTTTCATCTTGAGGACTTTCCACATCCATGTCCCCAATCTCTGGAACCTCCCCTGTAACTATTTAATCATTCATAACCTGAGCACTTTCAACCCTCTTCAAATTTGCCTCCCCTGAACCCATTACATCTTCATTCCTCCCTTGTTTGGAAGCATCCTCTTCCAAATGAGTAGAGAGTTCAGGTGAACTGATAAATTGAGAAGTGCCCACTTTCTTTAGCCTTTTCAAGGAGGTTGAAGATCTTGATTTCTTCAAGTTCTTAATCTGTTTCCTCAATTTGGTAATGAGCTTAGCTTGTCCATTAAAAACAGTAGAAAGATTAAGAACTTTATCTTCCAATGTAGTACACTTCAACCCCAAATTGGTACAGGTAACCGTCAATTCCTTAATGAGTTGCATAGTAGTATCATCACTTCGACCTGTGTAACCTGGTCCGAGAGGTGAATCATGGACATTGTCATCATGTACAAGTTTTTCCGTCAATTCATTTGTTACTTGCCTGTCCTCATCACTTCGACCTGTGTGACCTGGTCCGAGAGGTGAATCTTGGGACACAAACTCAGTATCAAACCTAGTTTGATCATCTATGCCTCCTATATTTTCCATTTGGCTAGGGTTACCATCTTGAGAAGTAGATTCAGAAGAATCCTTTTCTCTAGATGTTGCCTTGGTTTGGGTCTTATTTATGTTATCACTGTCCTGCTCTGCTGCTAAGCTAGAAGCAGTAGTGACAACCCTTACCAACGTGTCCCCTCCATCAACTAGGACAGCGTCATCTGGTACAACCATACTAACACTATCCTGAGGTAGATCAGTGTTCTTTTTGGTTTTCCTACGGGTATAGTGTATTTTGGGTTGTGTAGCAGATGCAGTAAAATTGGGTGTGTGATGGGAATAAGTGGGATTTCCTGATCCTTCACCCTGAATATTTTGCACAAGTTGCACCATATAAGGTGTAAGATTTGTATGTGTGCCTGAAAAACCTTTTCCATGCTTAATCAAGAAAGTAAAAGTTTTTGAAACCAATTTTGGAGCTTCATAAGTAGCAGCATGTGATCTAAAATTTGTAAGTTGATTTTCAATAAAGAGCTGGATAAACCTTGGATAAAGCAAATAAGAACTAGACTCTTTAACACTTTTAACAATCCCCTCCAAGATCATATTTGAAAAATTGAATGGTTGACCTTTGCTTAGACATACCATTGCAGAAGCAATAGTAGTACTAAACTCATGCCACCTAGAAGTTTTAGGACTCAAACAATGAAGGAGAAGGTGTACCAAAAACTTGTATTGAGGACATAGGAGAGCTTTTTGAAATTTTAGATTTGTATGCTTTCCCTCATATCCCAAATCTTTTAAACCAGCAAAAATAGCAGAATTGGCAAGACGAGTGGTCTCTGTTTCATCATTTAAGAGAAGAGTTTCCCTTATAGATGATTCAGTTACACGAACCTTTTGCCCATCTACTAAAGCACTGACATATTTTTCCTCATTCATAGTTTTGACTTTAGCAGTAAGCCAAAACTGTTTGATGTAGGAAACAAATATAGTAGGATTCACAGTGAGTGCATACCTAAGAGAAGTAGCATTCAAAAATTTAACCATGTCTGTGAAACCTTCAGGAACCAACTCTTCATCCAAAATGACCACACTATTGTGCTGCTCTGCCCAGGTACGTGCACAATCCATGAATTAGGATTTAGAGAAATTGGGGATAATTGACTTTGAGAATAATAGAGTGTTAGGGTTTGTGATAACTTCAATTTGGAGCATGTAGAAACCAATAATGAAGATTAATTAGGTTTTAAACTGATTGGAAGAAGTTACACATACCACCCTCTCACTTACAACCGTAGCAGCATAACCATGTCATCCACAACTAGCAGCAGAATGAAACAACTAGCAGCAGAGTGAAATTAAGCCAGCAGCAGAGTTGACTAATCAAACTTGGTCAAAAAGTCAAGAACCCATAACAATAAATGCATTTGATACTCCGTAATCCCTATAAAACCGGACTAAATCTTTTCCCTAATTCACCACAATCAAACCCTAATTACAATAAAAAACGCCAATCTCGCAATCAAAACAGCCAATCATCCAAATCAAATCATCAAGAACTAGGGATGAGCACGGTACCGGTACCGTACCGAACCCGTACCGAATTAGTGGTACCGATTTTTTCCCGAGTATAAATAGTGGTACCGGTACCGTACCGAACGGGATTCGGATACCGGTACCGGTACCGGTACCGGTTTCGGTACCGGTACCGGGAAATCGGGTTTTTCCCGTTTTTATTCGGGAATTTCCCGATTTGGTACCGGTCCCGTACCGAATTAGTGGTCCCGATTTTTTTTCACCTTATTTCGTAGTCCCGGTACCGTACCGTACCGTATATCGGGAACGGTACCGTTTCGGTACGGTACCCGGTACGGTTCCGGGATTCGGGTCAAAATGCTCATCCCTATCAAGAACCATGAAATCTTCTCCCGAAATTATCAACATATCATCCGATTCTTCTTCTGAGGATGAGACACCATTTGAAACATATGTTCACCAGCAAAATATCATCTTTTTGTCTTTTGAGAAACAAAGTATTGTCAATCTTTCTTCTACTGAACCCAGAGTCTAACAAATATGTTGACAAGGTATCATACCAAGCTCTAGGAGCTTGATGTAAACCATACATTGCTCTATTCACCTTGTAAACTTTTTCAGGATAATCAGGGTCCTCAAAACCTGGTGGTTGAGACACATAAACTTCTTCTGTAATAGTCCCATAAAGGAAAGCACTCTTTACATCCATATGATACACCACAAAATCTTTGAATGAAGCATAAGCCAAGAATAGTCTAATGGCTTCTATTCTTGCCACTGGTGCAAATACCTCATCATAGTCAAGTCCCTCTTGTTGTGTGTATCCTTGAGCTACTAACCTAGCTTTATTTCTGATGACTATCCCCCTTCCATCTCTTTTACCTCTGAAAACCCATTTAGTGCCAATAACTCTTTTTCCATTTGGAAAATCAACCAAAGTCCATACCTCTTGTAGCTTGAATTGCAGAAGCTCATCTTGCATTGCTTCCACCCAACTTGCTTCTTGTAAGGCTTTGTAAGTATACTTGGGTTCAATTTGAGACAGAAAACAGGCAAACAAGCAATTTTGTAGATCTTTATGACTGTTTCTTTGATGCAGAGATCTTGCAAAGAAACTTTGATGTTGAAGATCTTTGAGCTCTTTAGTCATTTTCCTTGTTTGTACAGATGATTGAGGATCACTTAGAATTTGTTCTTTTGGATGATCCTTGTGAATTCTTGTAGTAGTAGTGGGACTAACAGGAATATTAAGTTCCAAATTAGTATAATCTACTTCAGCTCCAAATAACTTACCATCAAGAGCTTCATCATCTGTGTCATCATAGATATTCTCTAGAGGAGGCATATTTGGATCTTCAGGATAATTTGTATCAGCAAAAAGTCTATCCTGAGTATCCAAAGAAGGAAACTATGATGTAGAAGCAGAGTTAACATGCTTAGCAGCAGAATTGATTGAAGCAGTAGTTGCTTGTTTTGGTCTAGTAGTAGAGTCTTCTGAGTCAGCAGTAGAGTCTTCTGGCCTTGTAGGAGAGTCAGCAACAACTACTTTTGGAGCTTCATTGGGTATCTTTTCTGCATTAATAGAAGTTTCAACATCTTCTTGAGCTTCCTTAGGTTTCTCTGGAGGAACATCATCTTCTTGATCTTTCTTTAAAGGTATGAAAGTAGGACCAACCTTCAGTTTCTCAATCAAAAAAATGTCTTCTTATGGTTTGTTAGTGTCAACACTAGCAATAACAGGTACATAATTCATTTTCTTGGTCAGGATATCAACATCAAACATCCATTCAGGTCCTTTTCCTTTAACATTAGATGTGTTCTCACTAAACTTGATATGCAAATTCTCCTCCACATGTTTGGTTCTCTTGTTATATACCCTGAAAGCTTTACTATGTACAGAGTAACCAACCAAATTTCCTTCATCAGATTTCTCTTCAAACTTGCTTAACTAATCTTTAGTGTTCAAAATAGTGACAGGACATCCAAATGGCTTGAGAAAATCAATCATTGGTTTCTTCCCATGAAAAATCTCATATGGAGTTTTGTTGTGAGGCTTCACTACCTTACTCCTGTTTTACACAAGACATGCAGTGTTTACAGCTTCAGCCCAAAAAGGTATAGGTAATTGAGAATCAGATAACATTGTTCTTGCAGCCTCAATAAGTGTCCTATTTCTTCTCTCTGCAACACCATTCTGTTGTAGTGTTCTTGCAACACTATACTGTCTTAGAATACCTTTTCCCACACAGAATTGATTCATCACACTATTCTTGAACTCAGTACCATTGTCACATCTGATAATTTTCACTCTGTGGTTGTGCAGGTTTTCAACTCTTGTGATAAATTCCTTGAGGATCTCTGGGGTTTCATCTTTAGTGGCTAAGAAAAACACCCAAGTAAACCTGCTGAAGTCATCTGTGACAACTAGGCAATATGAATTCTTGTTTAAACTTTTCACAAAAACAGGCCCAAATAAATCCATGTGAAGCAAATGCAAGGGCTCTGTATTTGTGTTCACTGTCTTAGACTTGAATGAAACTCTACGTTGTTTTCCCTTTTGACAAGCAATACAAGTCTCACAATTTTCAAACAACTTTGTGGGCATGCCTCTCACAAGATTTCCTTTCACCAACTTGTTCATTGTCTTGTAGTTCAGATGCCCAAGTCTTCTATGCCATAATTTGGACTCATCAACAGTGGATTTTGCAATCAGACAAGTTAAAGCTCTTTTGGAACTATGTTCTTAATATGGTCACTGTATATATTTTCGTTTCTAGGGACCTTCAATAGCACAAATTTATCTTTTGGCAACTGAAAATCAGGAGAAAGGATCATACATTCAGTGTCTGTAAAAAGAACAAAATTCCTTTTGTCACATATTTATGAAACACTAAAGAGGTTAAACTTAAGCCCTTTCACAAGAAACACCTTCTCAAAGTCCAAATTTCCAGTTCTTAAAGTGCCTCTACCAACAATCTTTCCACCTTTTGGATCATTCCCAAAAGCAACATAACCACCTTCAAAAGCCTCAAAATCTTCAAGCTGAGACTCATCTCCTGTCATATGTCCAGAGCATCCACTATCAACTATAACCATATCTTTAAGATCATCCAGTAGATTACCCTGCACATGAAAATAGAGAAATTAGTTTCTCTTGGGGACCCAAGCCATTACTGACTTGGATCTGCCTTGTGCATCAACATAGTTAAATTTCTTTAAATCACTTGATGCACTATTGGTTTTGGAAACATTATTTGTAACAGTTGATTTTGGTTTCCAAACCCAACAAGCTGAGGCCTTAACAGCATAAAAATGATTTCCAACAACTGTATTTGATAAAACTTTTGGCCCAGAAGTAGAAAGTTTTGTACTAGCAGCAGATTGCTTACTAGCAGCAGAGTGCTTACTAGCAGTAGAGCCAGCAACAGAACCAGTTGTGGTTTTAAAAGCACCATTTGATTTAGCAGCATAAATGGATCTAGTTGCACCAGATCTTAACAACACAGCCCTAGGAATCATGTTTCTATTAGGATGAGGGTGAGTATTCTGATTAACATATTTGTGATTCACCCTAGTGTATTGATTCCAAACTGGTTTCTTGTGGTCAGGACAACTATTAATCAAATGTTCAAAGCTACCACACTTATAACAAGCCTTTTTCTTCAATTGAAACTCACTACCTAATTTATTTGAAACTAGGTTATTAAAGTTTCTCTGATTTCCCCTAGGCTTATTATTGAAACCATTAATTCTTTCTCTAGAAATCTCATTATACTCAACCATTTTCCTAGAGATACCCTTACCTAACACAGGTCTCTCAAACTTCACCTGTTCAATTTTAGGTTAAACTTTGGTAGGAATTTCTTCCTTTTCTATACTTTGTTCAAATTCAACCTGTTCTTGTTCCTCATCACTATCTGAGTACCAATCTTCAATAATGGGAGCATCAGGAAATTTTCTGCCCTCTACCTTAGGTGTTTTTAAGATACATGTACTAGACTCACCTATTGGTTTTTCTATGTTCAGCTCACTAATGAAGGACAATTCTTTTCCTGGTGGAGCATAGGCACTCTTAGCAGGAGGAGCAACCTCTTTATAACCTATTCCACTTCCTTTCCTCATGATGGTACTCTCAATAGATTTATTAACAAAATCAGAAGCATATTGTTGTTTGTTTACTCTTACTATATGATTTTCTTTTTCCAGCAAGAGCTACATCCCTATCTCTTTCTGCTTCTTCTAATTTGTTTTTAAGAAACTCAATTTCACTGTTTTTCTTAAAAATTTCAACATCTTGTTGGTTAATTTTATCTACATACTCTAGCTCACACTCTTTTAAGTACTCAAGTCTTCTTTCAACATTTTGAATACCTACTTTATAACCTAGGTTATCAAGTTTTAGGTTTTCAACTTCTCTAATTAGACTCTCATTCCTAGACTTAAGTTCTTCTACTGTGTCAGCACAAGACTTAAAAGAACACACAGATAAATCAGAATCATTAGATACCTCAGAGTCAGATCTAGAAGATGATGATGAATAAGCCATAAGTGCAAAGTTATGGACTTCAGGCTTGACTTGAGCCACCAAAGAATAATTTGGTTCTTCATCAGCCAAATCACTCCAATCATACTCTCCCAATCCATCACAAGACACCAATGCAGTAGTGGTATTCTTTGTTTCTTCAGTCTTCTTTGATGCTTCAACATTTTTCTTTGGAGCTCTACACTCTCTAGAAAAGTAACCCTTCCTGTTGCAGTTGTAGCACTCTATCTTTGACTTATCAAATCCAACATTCTCTTTAGGTCTATACTTGACCTCTCTTCCAGTTCTCTTCCAGAATTTCCTTGCCCTCAAGGTCAACATGGCCAATTGCCAATTAAGATCCATCTCTTCAAGATCATCAGGATCAAGGTGATCCAGATCTTGATTAAGTGCCTGTGACCTTATACTTGTAGTTAGATCAGCCAAGAATGCACATAAAGCAATATCAGTGGTGGAATTATTATCATTCGAACTAGCAGCAGATCCATCAGCAGTAGATACTCCATAAGCAGCAGAGTGAGATTCTTTAGACCCCTTTGACTTTGAAGATACAAAGGCAAGATTTTGTGTACCAGAAGTAGATGAAGTAGTCAACTCTGGTTCATACACTCTTAAGTTGTTATAGAGACTTTCCAACTTCATAGTTTCAAAGTCAGGCTTATTCCTCCAAACAACAGTGTGCATACTCCATTCAGGTGCAACACTTCTAAGAAACTTGAGATTTACATCTTCTTGTGGAACCACATAGCCAACAAGCTTTAAATGACTGACAAGTTGATTAAGCCTGTTGTAGGTGCCATTAATCTTCTCTCCACTTTCAGCAGTAAAGTTCTCAAACTGATGCTTCAACATGTTTTTCCTTCACTTCTTGGTAGCATCATTCCCTCCAAACCTGAATTCAATAGCATCCATTAACTCTTTAGCAGTCTCACAGCCATCAAAGTCCAACTGAAATTCATTAGGTATTCCCATTAAGAGAATACTGTGTGCCTTGATCTCCATCTTCCTCACTGAGTTCTCTTCAGCAGACTTGATTGGTATCTCTTTACCATCAGGACCTTTCTTTGGTAAAGAATCACCATTGATGATCACATTCCACATGTTAAAGTCAATCATGCGAATGTATTGTCGGATTCTCATCTTCCACAGCTCATATTCTCCAGGGTTGAGCATGGGAACCTTTAAAGCAGTCACCATATGTGTGTCATTACCCATCTTTAGCAGTTGATTAGGAACATCAAACTTGCAAGGAACAGTTTCTTCTTGATTACAACTTCTAGATCACAAGCTCTGATACCACTTGTTGATCCCAGTTGAGCAAACGATCTTATATAGAAGTTGACTTAATGTAAACACTTAAGCTTGAATGTGGAATGTAAAAGCTTAACTTAAGAAGAACAATTCACTATCAACACTTCAATATTATTAATACGAGCACTCGACAATGCTAGGGTTTTACAACCTTGAAGTGTAAACGAAAACTAAACAATACGTACTTAATCTAACCCTAGGATCCTCCTTTTATAGGCCATGGAATCCTACTAGGTTTACAATAATATTCTAGACGTATAAGATATACACACAATCTATTCTATAATTATCTACTTCGAATACATGCTTATCACATTAGCAGTAGATTCCTTCAGCAGCATTTTCCTTAGCAGCACTTTGTCATCAGCAGCAGAATCATTTACATTAGCAGCAGTTTCATCACAGCAGTAGTTTCACTCAGCAGCAGAATCCAAAACCCAACAAAGATGCCTTTGAAAAATCTATTAGGGAACAGTTCCGTTTCATTCCCGATGACAGTGATTATGAAGGTACACTTGATATTCTTCAATTTTATAAAACTTCATCAAGTTCATCAGTTGATACTCCAGTAGTTGAGATTCCATGTCAATCAACTGCTATCACACCCGAAGTTTCCACTCACTCTCTAAGCAAGGGGGATGAGCATCTTAGCACTGTTCCAGAAAAGGAATCGGACGAATTCATAAAGTCTAGTGCTGAGAACCTTGTCCCAATCCCAAAAGAGTCACAGGAAATTTCTGATCATGTGTGTGATCTTCCTTCCCCTCTTGAGTGTCCAAAAGATCAATTTGAGACTTTCTCCGATTGTAGCGAAGATTTTGCATCTTATGGAGACATCGAGTATGTTGAGGCATCAGTTCCACATTCTGATGTTGATCATCTTTTTGAGGAGTTCGCCGATTAACTCACTCACATCAATCCACTTCCAACGGGAAGTGACGATGATCTCTTTGACTTTGAAGCCGATCTAGGAGAAATTGAAAGTTTCTTATATCATGATCCGTCACTCACTTCTTATCCCAACAGTCCAGAAGAGAATGTTGATCACCTTGTTCCCGAAACATTCAAAACTACTACCACCAATCCTCTGTTTGAATTAGAATCTGAATTCATTTTGATTTCTGATAATCCAATCTTTGGTGCTCAGATCGAGGATAGTGATGAGTTTACAAAGGAACAAGAGTTCACAGATTTACATCATGTGAATGATTCTCTTCATGAGGATTTCTCCGGTGAACTCACTCATATCATGACTCCTCCGGAGTATGATAGCCCCCGGGGGGGGGGGGGGGGGGAGATGCACTCAATCATGAGAATTTACAAATTCCCACCCTTCCACCCGGGATGTTTTCAAAACCAAAGAGCTTAACCTTTGAAATCCAAATAGAGGCAACTAAGCCTGATCTTGAGGAAGAAGATCTTGTCATGATTGTTATCATGACTTTCTTTCTTTTCTTCACCTACTTGGTGACTTCCTCTCTTCTTCACTCATTCGGGAGTGAGGATACCATCTTTGACCCCGACATTTCCATGTATCATTCTTTTGAGCCAGGGTCTATCTATATATCTCATCGGTGTGGAACTTTCACGTACTTCAATGTTTATCCAAACATCTTGAATGAAAGTCCGATGCAGATTGTCTCTTCCACATCTTGCTTCCCCAAGAACCAATGAATTCGGGGTCGAGTCAAGCTAGTGACTCGGTAAACAAAAACATTAGCTCAACATGGGTTCTCACCCATATCTCTAACTTCTTTCTCTTTTCTAACACCTAAGTGTGGGGGAGTTGCCCCTGCTGTTGCACATAAGTTAAAAAAATAATAAATAAAAAAATAATAGATTTCCGTTTCACACTTGGCTATTAGTATTACCTTTTTACGTTCTAAGTGTAGGCATAATAGCCGGTACTTTGAATATTGAGGGCAATATTAAATTCTAGGTGTGGGGGGGGGGGGGGGGGGGAATTTTGTCGTATTTGTCACATGTTTTGTACCTGTTAGTGCCCTGATACCCCCGTTTTGCCCATTTTTTTTTTTTTTTTTTTTTTTTTTTTTTTTTTTTTTTTTACTTGGTGGAAGTTTTTGGCACTAACACAATAAATGGTTATCAGCCCACCAAATCTAGCATAAGGGCTGGCTAATCCAAGAGCAAACGGCTCTTGGTAAAGATATCTCAAATCCGTTTATGGCTGACAATTTGCCAAAAATTGTATGGGATTCAACTCACCATATCTTAAAAAGTAAAGAGTTGACTAGCCCACAAGGTTATGGCTTGTGGTAAAGGCCGTGGAAAACCATGATTGGTAATCAACTCACTAAGATGATAACTGTATTCTATCAAAGATTTGTCTAGTCCAAAAGCAAACGGCTTTTGGTAAAGACAAATCAAATCCGTTGACAGCTGGTGGTTTGCTCAAAATCATTTGGTTATCAATGTACCAAAGTATCATACTAAAACATTTGGCTACTCCAGAAGTAATGTCTTTTGGTAAAGAGACATCAAATCCATTAAACTTTCATAAAGGATGGCTAGGGACTAGCAATATTTTAGTGTGGGGGATTGACGAGTGTGTGAATACTCATCATTTTTTTGTCCAATCTGAACTGCAAAAACATTTAAAAACACTCAGAAATGCATCAAAATATAGAAAATATCCCAGGATTGTGTTTTATATGTTCCAGGTGCAAAATGATTGAAAACAGATGAAAAATGAACAAAGTTTGCATAATTAGCAGTTTCAGTCCCTCAACTTTCAAAAATTGACAAAATCAGTCCCTGAGCATTTGTTTTGAAAGAAAAGTCAACCCAGGTCCTTTAAAATTCAAAAGTTATCAAAAATGGACCTTGGGTAAAAAGTTTCAAAAGTTTACAAGTTTGGTCCCTTAACTTTACAAACTTGGCAAGATTAGTCCCCGGGTGATTTTTCTTTGGAAAATGTACAACAATGGTCTTTGTGGAATTAAAAGTTATCAAATATGGTCCTTGGGTGAAGAGTTTGGATAAATTGCAAGTTTGGTCCTTGCAGTTTGGAGTTTGGCAAAATTGGTACCCGAGAAATTTAAAGTTGGAAAATCAACAACAAAGGCCCTTGTGGAATCATGGTATGGCAAGAAGAGTCCTTGGAAATAACTTTGGAAAGATGGAAGTTTTTGGTCCTTAAATTTCAGAAATGGCAAATTAGGTCCTTGGGCTTACTAATACTAAAAAACCAAACGGACCATCTATTATTACTATAAACCCAAAATCCAAATACAACAACAAACACCAACATCACCATCAGCCCACTTCCAAGCCCATTTCACAAACCCAATTACAAATAATAAAAACCCCGGTCAACCCTGACCTTTGACCCTCCCCTTCCACATCACCATACAACCCGCGACCCTCCCTGCCAAACCAACACCATCATCACCCTGCAAAGCCACCCTACTCCCTTCATTATCATTTCTAAACACTGCCAAGCCACCAAGCAGTCACCTAAACCCAAAAACTTAACCGAAACAAGTTATCATAGGGATTAGCTGTCAAAGTATTTTGGTGCCAAAAATACTTAAACGGCTAGGATGAGTTTTAGCCAATCAATGGCTGGTATTATTGCTGCGAAAGGAAAAAAGGGTACCCTAAACCCTAATTTTTCAATATAAAAGGAAAAGGAAGCTGTGAAGACCAAGTGTAGTTTTATTTTTTAGTTTAAATGTATGTAGAATAGTTAAGTTATTAAATTCTAGTGTATTTCAAAGCTTCTAAGTTGTAATCTCAGTGTTTTCAGTGTATCTAGAACTCATTTTTATAATCAATTTCAGTTTTTCATTTTGAATTCAGTTTGTGCTTAAAAATACCTCAAACTCTCAAATTTCTCTAATGTTGCTTGTAGTTGTTATCATGGACTCTTAGGTTCATATAAGCTCCCATATAGCTTCTATAAGCTATTAGAAACCATTAAAAATCAGTTTAGTAGTAAAAAAACAAAAATACAAAAAATAAATAAATAGATAAAAATAAAAATGTGTAGCTTTGAAGTGTTGATGGCTGGAGCATTGTAAATCAGGGATGGAAATGGGTTAGTGGTTCTGTGGAGAACCTATATGTATGTTCAAGTGATCCTTGGTTCATGGTGATTTGGTAGGAAAGCACTTTGTGAGCAAATTTCTTAAATTTCCATTTTACTATGCATTAGCTTATTAAAATGCTTATTGTTGCTTGTTTTCTCTTATTAGTTGTTATTATACTTTAGTGTGAGATAAAATAAGGTTTTGGTTTAATAAATCTCATTGTGTTTCCAACTCTCGTTCTAACTGTCATATTAGCAATTTTTAGCATACCTGATTATTTGTAATCTAGACCTAGGTTTCTGTGTTCATATAAGATCATTAAGTCATGATAAGAAATAAAAAGTAGTTTCTAATAGCTTAAGATTTCATTTGATTAACAAATCACCAAAACAATCAAGTATAAGGATGTTTGGATTTAGGGTGTAAACTCTGCTCAGATTGTTTATGTGGTAAATTTTGGTCAATACAACTCCCATTAGGTCATATTAGTTTAGTTTAATCAATAAATCCATCATTTGTTCATTCAAAAGTCAAAATCACCTTCTATGCTTCTCAACTAGTTAACTGTTAGATGTTTAGGCCCTAGGATTTTTCATATTAGTTCATAAGTGTTAGTAGTAGCTTGAAATCATCTCATAATATCTTAGGATAACATGATTAATCAGTAGGATCTAGTTAAATTTCATCTAAGTCAAACTTAGCTCAAGAGATAAAAAGTCAAAATGACATAGTTCATCAGAAACTCATTTTTTACTAGAATTTTCTTGATTTTTGTGTTGAGAATCAGGCCTTGTAACTTTTTGTGATCAAAATATCCCACCTAAACTTCATAAATCTATGCTTGGCTTATTTTCTAGAATTTTTTATGTGGACTGTGCATGTGCTTATTTGAGGGTGCAGAGCACATAACCTCCCCTGCACCAGGCCATTGGCCAACTTTCTTGGGTTCATTGTGACCTCTCCAGTGGACCCCACCCTTGGCTATTTGGATTTTTGGGGAGCTTATAAGCTCACCTTCTCAGACCTAGGCTTATTTTATACTTTAGTGATCAGGCAAAAAATGAACCACTTTAAGGGGGTCATTTAAGCCCGGAATTGAATTTATTTGATCAAATATTGCCCTAAATCGTTCCTTTTGTGATTTTAGGTACTTTGGGAGTGAAATCTGGAAAAGGAAACAATTCGGACGTTTTTGGAGCATAAAAGTGAAGAAAACGCCAAAGACTTTGTTAGGTCACCATTTAGTAAACACAAGTATAATGATGAGAGAAATGAGATGAGAATGAGAGTGGGATGATTATGAGAAATTTGAGAAAATGAAATGCAAGAGTTTCCTTAATGTTTTCAAATAACCAACCAAGTATTACATAGACCTAAGGCTTCTATTTATAGGGAAGGAGCTAGGGCAACACTCCCTCTCCTTCCTTCCATGAATTTCGTATGAGCTTAAAGCCCATGGACCATTATACTTAAGCCTAGTAAACTTGTAACATTACATTAGTGTAAGTAGTAAATAACTTAAGCAACCTATTATTACAAATGATCGAGACTTGACAAAATAGTAAAAACTTAGGTTCCAACAATCTCCCCCTAAGGATCGGTCATCATGGTTGCTTGACGTCTTTGTAGTAATCTTTGACTTTCATAGCTTTAGACGTCTTCAGAAATGATTAGAATAATAATGGATATACTTTGCTCTTTTGTCTTTTGTTCTTTGATGACGTTGTAGTGATTGTGTTACGAAGTAATCTGCCGTTCGTCACTCCTGCGTCTGTGGTGGTTGTCCGCCATTCCAACATACTCATACATCTTTGGACTTAGACTTTCACGTACAAGAAGTTCCTTTTTCATACATTGAGATCTTTAGTCTTTAAACTTTGTAGATTCTTCTTTATTGTTGTAGAATCTTTCTTTGAACTTTGTGTTGCTAAGATCTTTGGGGGAGCTTTCTTTGACTTCAAGATGTATGTATGAGCATGTTGGAATCTACCATCATGGAAGTGAGGTACCTGCGAGTAAACAGTTAGCAATAAAACAACCAGTACTTACGGATAAGGAATTAGAGCTCGTCAACAGCATAGTGTGAAGACTCCTTCTAATCCTTATCCAGGCCGTTCCCATATCAGATACTCCCGAGGGAGCTTACTAGACCTACTATGTAGCTCAATGACTGGGTGAGTCACTGGGGATCACTCCACGACTGTAGACCGTAATGGAACCACCGCAGACACTAAGCGTAACCCTTGTGGGGTTACCGAAGTGACCTGCTGTCAGGGCTGTTTGATGTTGACCCTGGCAGGATTTCCATTCAATCATTGAGAAATACCTAAGTAATCCTCTCATAAACGTTCTAGGCAGATTTCTAAGATCTGCGAAGGACTCGATAGTTTACAACTGATGCCCATTGATGTAGAACATCAGTCGTAGAAATACTAAGTGTTCCTAAGAGATCTTTGATGTATCTCAAGGCTCTAGACTCTATAAGTGCACACCTAGGTTTCCTATGCGGAGACTGGGGAGGTGTCTCCTGCTTCAATATCAACCGTCTCTAAGAGATAGGTCGATAGGTTACGCGGGTTCCCCGTGAGAATGAAACAAGTCCTTTTAAGAGAACTTGAGTGGTTAAGAAGGTTTAGTGCATCACGTCACTGGGTCCATGATGACTTAGTCTTCAATACCAGTGTTGTCTTATGCAACAGCCAGTAGCATATGAATTGAACCCGGTGTCTGCCCTAAGGTTGAACATATGGAGGGCTATTTCTTTTCACCCTTTTCTTTGCTTTTCTTTTTAATTCTTCAACTCCTTCTTTCCCTTTCATTCATTTCTCCTTTTTTCGTATCATACCTAAGGACTTCTAATTCTAACTATGGGAGATGTCCTTGGGTAGATCCCTCCGGCTCTGGCGGATCATAGGACGGATATTCCTATCTTAATCACCTTATAACTCCGACAGTAGCCAAGAAACCTTTGATAGAAAATCTCTCAAAGTGTTTGTGAAATTCAAATAATTTGGTTAACACTTCGAGAGTTTTGTGTACACTTTTGAAGGGCTCCCCCTGCACATGTGCTCATAAGTATTTAATAAATTTGCACATGCGGGAGGAGCAAGCACTTCTGAATTGATCCACTTTCCGTGAACAAGACCGATTCGAGACACGCTTACATCACTAGTTAGACTAGCTTGAAGTTATTACCCGGCCTGGTCAAGTCCACAAAAAGTTTCTCGAGACGGTACGTTTCTACTGAGACATATCCTTTTCGAGACACGCTTACGTGGTTAGTTAAAGAGTTGCATTGTCAGCTTTTTGGTGACAACTAGCTCTAGTAACTAACTTGATGTTATTACCCGTCGAGGATATGTCCTTTCGATGTTACTAACTTTCATTATCTCGTCAATTCCTGGGTTAATACTGAGTCTAGCTCGCTTATGATGCAACTTTTACGCTTTGACTTCGTATATTTTAATCACTTTTACATTTTCTCCCCCTCAAAAATAGCATATCAAATGGTGTTTTTGACAAACTTTAATATTAAAATATGCCTTTTGAGTTTTACAGGGAGATTCACCACGAACATTTGATTTTGAGCAAAGTATTTTGTTTTGACAAGTGCTCCCCCTCAACAAGTGATTAGGTCTTATTGAGGTGAAATACTTGTCCTTTTAAGCAGAATTTTGAGAAATCAGAAAAGTTTGATTAATTCTACTCAAAAGTAAGAAGCTTTCGCTCCTTATGTGAGGATTGAGGCACTGAAGCGTACCTCAGGGTCCTTTAAATACAAGCACGGGTTGTACACTGTAATTTGTGCACAAACCATAATGGAAAAATCATTCAATCAAAAATGAAATAATCAAATGTACCAAGTTACTCTTCGTCCGGAAGTGGAGCATCAAAGTCAGTGAACTTGGGTTCAGGTCTTTCGAAGTTTCTGACAGGAAATGATGGTCTGACGCCGATGTAACTTTCCAGTCGTCTGATCTGTTCCCGTCGAAATAACCTTTCCTCAATCTTTAAGACAAAATTCCGAACTTGTCTTCTTATGCTGGATTTCCATCTCGGTTGTTCCCCCTTAGCTATCTTTCGTCGATCATCATTCAACCTTTTGACCAGCCCATCACGAACAGATTTGAGGGTAACATCACAGAATTTATGCACCTCATCAAATCTCATGAAACTTTGAAGTTGTTTGCTGTTGATGTAGGTGAAACCAAACGGATCTTGGTTGAGAGTAAACTGTGACGTTTGATAAATTCCATCAAACGTGAATTGCGGCTTAGTCAAATTTATCTTCTGCTGATAACTTTCCACACCCAGTTGAAGATCTTCCACCCTTTCTTGAACTATCAGTCGTCGGATGTAGAGAAGTAGTGATGCCATAAAGTTGTACTGTACATCTCTGTCGAAACCCCGCATTCTTCGTTTAACCTTTTCGAGATACATATCTTCGATGTCATTCAGATAAAGGTCTGGAAAGTCTGCTTCGGAGAACATATACTTCTTTTCATCCTGACGTTTAACCACAATTTCACGCATGAATTTGTAGTTAAACCGTTGTGACTCGTGAATTTCCAAGATGGTGATGATCTTAGATTTATGCTTCACATCTTCCAAAGATTTCTCTCCCAATCTGCTAGTGTAACCGAGACGACGACGGTCTGGCCAGTGTTGAATACCATGTAGGGCATCTCTGTCGGAAGCTACGATGGAGTTGCTGAATACACGAGTTGTTTCTTCGATGGCAGGGATTTCGTATCTGGTGGCTGGTACGGAGATTGTGAGTGATGAAGCATATTTCTTCTTGGTTTTCTCTTGGGTGAGTTTGATATTTTGAAGATCTTTGTTGAAGAAATAGCTGTAGGGTAACTTGGGCTTATCTGGAAATCCTGTCAAAGGTAATGGCTTTGTCCAGTCGGTGAAGTAAGGTTTTTCATGGTTCTTTGAACTGAAATCGATATTCATCTCAGGATTTAGCCAGTCAAATTCGGCAGACATTGCACTGGCTATATTCTGCAAATGAAATTCGTATTCAACTTTGTTTCCAGATCTTTTCTTGAGAAAATCTTGTGTGTCCTTATTGATTCTTCTTAGCTCCGTCTTTGTAAGTTTGTTGATCTGAAGATCCTTCATGATAACTTGGGTAAACTGTAAAGTATTGCCCGGAAGGGGTTCTTCATCTTCTAGAGGAGGTTGTGCTTGAACCATGTCTGTCAACCAGTCATTAAGAGGAGTATCGTCATTGTCGAGCCATGTATGACGTCTTTTCTTCTTGGATTTCTTAGACTTAGATGGAGCATCTTTGTCTTTAGCTTTGGACGGTGACGATGGTCCAGCATGAGAATCATGAGTTGGTGGAGCACGGTAATCGGTGTCAAGTTGATCCTGGAAGTCATCAGTGTGTTCCATGAAAATTTCTTCATCTTCGGTTTGACCTTTACCAGTAGTAGAGGGTTGTTGTTAAGTTCCAGGAGGAGTGGAGTCCTTTTGCGGCTGTAGAGAGGATGAGGGACCTGTTCCAGACTTGGATTTCTTGCCTTTGGAGTTTGGGTCAGGATCGTCATCTTTTCTTGTCCGTTTACGGGTTCCAACAGCTTCTTTGCATGACTCTTTTGACATGTAAGCCACCATAGCATCATGTAGGGCTTTCTCTTCAGCTGTTTGTGTGGTTTTGGTGGCAATGTTGTCGAAGAGTTTGACAAGCATGTCATTGAAGGACAATTCTGGGACGGTTGGAGCCACAGTAGAAGGTTTAGCGGTGTGAAGCGTGAATGGTGTAGTAGACAACATTTTCCTTGTAACACTTCTGATTCTATGATCCAAATTGTCATTGATAGGTTCAAGAAGATTTGCTACTGTAGGAGTGATTATATCAACCAGATTTTCAGTGAGAAAATCATGTGTTGCAGTTCTGATGAATCCTTCGTAATCAGAGTTCAAGAACTTATCGATCAGCTGCTTTGACTCCTGGAATTCCTCAACTTGTTTAGTGAGATTGGTAACAATGTTGGTGAGTTTGTTCACTTGCTCCTGAAGATCAACTGGTTGTTTAGGTTCATTGATCGAATGTTGTTTAGATGCGGTCTCAGAAGGTGTGGGTGATGAGTGCTCAGGTGATGATTCGGACGATGACTCGTTGTGAGAGTCTGAAGAAGATGCGGGAGGAGTCGGATCCTTTGGTGGAGAGTCTTGTGGAAGTGGAGGTTGTGCTGAGGAAGTCTGTTGAGAAGATGACTGAAGAAATATGTTGGTGTCGAACGCGTTCTTCTCTTCGTTTTCCTTTCTACGACGTTCCTCTGCTTCCTCTGCTTCTCGTGCAAGAAACTCTGGAGTGATGAGATATTCTTATTCCTGATCCGTAGCAGTGTGTTCTTGCCCGCCAACATTCTCCTCTAAATTAGCAGTCTCTGTCATGTGGACATCTTCAGCCTTGTCTGTATCCTTAACGTTGTCATCAGGTTGTGGAGCTGATTCTGACGTTGTGGGAGGAACCATGCTGCTTGTAGCCCCTACATGTTCTGACTGATCGATAGGTGGTGGTGTTGGAGGGTGTGATAGAAGTCGGCTTTCAAGACTTGCTTTCCTTTGTTCTTTGAGTAGTCGCTTTTCTTCAGCTCGAGTGTCGACAACTATACTCTTGAGTTTGCGTTTATCGACCAACGGTTCAACGATTGGTTCGTCTTCATCATCATTTGGCTCATTGATAGTGACTCCTTTTCTTCTCCTTGTCTCTTCTTCATAAGTTTCAAGACTTTGTTGTATGGCAATCTCTGTAGCAGGGAATCCTTCATCAGGTGCTCTGTATCTTAGTTCATAGTCTGGTTCTTCTTCATCAGATTCCGTATCAAACTCGGATTCGGTATCAGAAGGTGGAGGTGTTGGTTCATCACGAAGAGTGTATTCAGGAGTTACTTTCTTCTTTGGCTTGGTAGCAGGTTTGGGTTTGGATGTAGGTTTAGGTGTGGTAGAAGTCTTGGGTTTTGCCATTGGAGCAGACTTTGATCTTGTTTGAGGTGATCCAGTGGTGCTTGTTGTACTCCCAGACTTTACACCTCCTTTGCTACGAGTCTTTATTGTTGCTTCTTCCTGTACACCTTTGTAAGCGTTGTCATACAGCTTGTAGTTCAGACTCTTCTTGATTTTGTCATTCAGTAGGTATTCTGGAAGCCTCATTCCCTTGATCTTTGTTGAGGAAGTGGTCGTTTTGATGAATGAGGTGGTGAAGTCGTCCTCGAAGAGGTGCTTCGGCTCATTAGGATCAGCCATCCTTTTGATGAATTCTGGAAAATTTTGCAGAGATGTTCTATGATAAGCTTGGTGAATCTCATGAATGGTATCATAGTCTTCACATGTTCAGTCTGAATACTATGGACGATATCATTCATGATAGGAACTGCAAAGTCAATCGGTGTCAGAGTCACCATTCCCCAGAATGTTTGCAGGTGTTCGAGCCTTGGATGTTCATGACCACTTTTCCTTCCAGATATAGATCTTACCACCAACAGACATAATGTTCTCCAAGGCTGAGGGATATACTTGACATTGAATTTGGAAAGCTTGACTAGAGGTACATCATCATCAACCTCATATCCTAATTCAATGAAGAAGTCAAGAAGTTCCAGGTCAGGTAGTATAGGAGCAAATTCGTTGTCAGTTTGTGGCATGAGAAGGGCTGTTCGAAGAACGTCATGATCTACAGAGTAATCTTGGCTATCTAATGTAACAGTGAAAGACTCATCATCCAAGTTGGCCCGAGCAGTAAGCCAGAACTGATGAAGGTAGAATAGTGGAACTGAAGTAGAACAGGTGAGCAGAGGTTTGCAAGGATGTGCAAGTAGGATATCTTTCACAATCATGCATGATTTCTCTGTGATATTCAACTTGTTGAAATCAACTCGGGGATTGTTGTTGCCAATCGTGACATTGTAGTTCTCGGGAGTGATGTCATCCAAGGTGAGTAATGGAAGAGTTTGTTCAGCGACGTTCTCATTGTGTTCAGCCATGTTAATCTGAAAAGTATCACCATAAACCAAACATCCAAATTTGTTACGTGTTAGCACAGTCTAGAGTTTGGATACAGATATCTACTTGAGACAGTTAATCACAAATGTGTCATTTTGTTATGAGTCAAATAATGCATATTGCAAATAAGCACAATTGATAATCACAATTCACAATTACATCACATTACACAACAATAATGAATCACAACAAGGTAACATCGATATAACATGACAATGCCAAACAAGATTTCGAAAAAATATATCATGGACCTTTTATCGCAAACTTGAGTAAAGAAACAGATTTCGAAAAGATGTAATAGTGAAACTTTATCGAGAAAGTGACTTCTCGAAAAAAATTCCTCATAATTGACTTTTATCGAGATCTCTTTCCTTTGAGAAAAAATAGAAGTATTCGAGAAAAAACATCTTTTTCAACTTTTTTGAGAAACTGATGATTTCGAAAAAATATAGTTCACTGAATGATTTCGAAAAAATGATATAGTGAAACTTTATCGAGAAAGTGACTTCTCGAAAAAATTCCTCAGAATTGACTTTTATCGAGATCTTTTATCGAGATCTTTCCTTTGCGGAAAAAATTGAAGTTTTCGAGAAAAACATCTTTTTCGATAAAAAACAACTTTTCGAGAAACTGATGATTTCGAAAAATATAGTTCACTGAATGATTTCGAAAAAATGATTTTCGAAAAATCTGAGCATTGAACAATATTTATCGAAAACTTAAGTTTCTCGATAAGTTTGAAAAGATTTCGATAAAACTCAGTTTCTCGAAAAAATTCTTATACAAGAATTAAATCGAATTTTGTTGAAGTCACACGTATATTTCCTTCACAAAGAATTTTTCCAATGATTTTGGCCTGTCACCAAGATAGACAAACACTACTTAGACAGAATCATGAAGATTTCGATATACGCCATGAATAAGTTCTCGATAATTACCCAACTTTGAGACAAATGAGTAACATAGAGTCTAGCATATCACAACTATATGTATTAACCTTATAATGACATACAATGACAATGAACAACACATGAGACTCAGTTAGTTCGATATTTATCGAAGAACAATGTATACGAGTTTATCGAGAATCAGGTTTCAATGGTGTAAACCATCAAAGATAAATCAAACCTGCATTAATGAGACCTTAGAAACAAATCCCACCAATAATATCAAGCAAATATTCACAGAACCTTATACACCCAATTCGACCTAAACCCTAGATTTCTTAGATCGAGGCAAACATGATGGAATGTGAAAATAAATGATGAGAAAGTGTTAGAAACAAGCTTAGTAACTAAACCCCATCAAGAATTAAACACCACAACATGTTAAGGGCAATTTCGAAATCCTAACCCTAGTTCTCGACATCATGAAAACAGAAAATCGAACCGTTGAAAATTCAATTAACCAAGATCCTATTAGTGTAATATCCTAGTGATTTGGGGCCGTTCGTTTGAGAAAGGGAGGTTTAAGAGTTTTGAAACTGTGGGTTTTAGATTGTACGGTTTGTTTGTTTTATTTATTTTGAAAAAAGCTTAGTAACTTTAAGATATATCTATAAGAGTCCTAAATTACTAGCAAACCTAAGTGATATTAGAGATATGCATCCGTTAAGCTAACTTATGAAGACGTAAAACAAATGAGACAAAGTGATGTAAAAGAAGTCGTCCACACACTCTCCGAACTACCGTAAAATACGAGAAACATGCAAGTATACCAATTAAAATTGGTAAAAGATTTAAGCGTGACTCCCCCTCAACACTTGTAAAGTAAGAACAAGGTGTTGAATGGAAGCGATATACTTGCATTTTTTTTTTTTTATGAAAAATAAAATTTGAAAAAATCTTTTTGTGTTTAGATTAATTAATAGTAAAGAAAGAAAACAAACTATTATACAGAGATAGTAGTGATGTTTGACGATCAGTGGTATTTTAAAAACTTTTCAAGATCCTCTGGTGTCAAACATCTCATACCAATTTGGTGGACTAGACTAGCAAACCTTGAGGGTGCCAAGGATTTGGTAAGTAAGTCTGCCAATTGGTACTCAGTTCCAACAAAATAAAGTTCAACTGTACCCCTTTCCACATGCTCTTTGATGAAATGATAACGGAGATCGATGTGTTTGGATTTGCAATGATGTACAGTGTTGCAGGAGATAGCAATTGCACTCTTTGAATCACAGTAGATAGGAATCTTGTTGAATAGGTAGCCATAATCTTTAAGTTGTGATCTCATCCAGATGACTTGAGCACAACAAGCAGACATGGCTACGTATTCAGATTCTGTAGATGACAATGACGTGCAGTCCTGCTTCTTAGATTGCCATGACACAAGTTTGTCTCCAAGAAACTGTAATCCACCAGATGTACTTTTGCGTGTGTCTAAACATCCTGCATGATCAGCATCTGAAAAAGCAATTAGTTCAAAACCAGAATCCTTCGAATACCAGATTCCCAAGTTAATGGTTCCCTTTATGTATCGAAGGATTCTTTTGACCTCATTGAGGTGTTTTTCAGTTGGTCTTGACTGATAACGAGAGCACATGTAGACAGCAAAAACTATATCAAGTCTACTAGCTGTGAGATACATGAGGGACCCAATCATACTTCGGTATTTGGTAGGGTCAACGGGAGTCCTATGTAAATCAGCATCTAGTTTTGTGGTATAGCCCATTGGTGTATTATAAGTATCACAAGACATCATTCCATGTTTCTTTAAAATTTCAAGAGCATATTTGGACTGATTTATAAAAATTCCACGGGGTGATTGATGAACTTGTAGTCCTAAAAAGAACGAAAGTTCACCCATCATGGACATTTCAAAATTATCTTTCATTAATTTTGCAAAATCATTGGAATAACTTCTTTTTGTTGAGGCAAAAATGATGTCATCGACATATATTTGAACAACAAGTAAGTCCTCCCCGTAGGTTTTTGTAAATAGTGTGGGATCCACCGATCCTTTAAAAAATTTATTGGCCAGTAAGAAAGTGGACAGTTTGTCATACCACGCCCGTGGGGCCTGCTTGAGTCCGTTGAGAGCCTTTTTGAGTCGGTAGACGTGATTAGGACGCTCAGGATCAACGAAGCCTTCAGGTTGGCTGACATAAACTTCTTCACGGAGTTCTCCATTCAGAAATGCTGTTTTCACATCCATTTGGTAAACCACCATATTCCTATGTGCAGCATAAGCCAAAAAGATCTGAACAGCTTCATGTCTTGCCATTGGAGCAAAGGATTCAGCAAAGTCAAGACCTTCAAGTTTGGAGTATCCTTTCGCTACCAGACGTAATTTGTTTCGGATGACTGTCCCTTCTGCATCAAGCTTATTCTTCCAGATCCATTTTAACCCGATGACAAAGACTCCGTCAGGTCTTTCAACTAATTCCCAGACTTCTAATCTTATGAATTGTTGAAATTCCTCTTGCATAGATTCAATCCAGTTGTCATAAGTCATTGCATCTTTAATGTTCTTGGGTTCTTCATGACAAACTGTGAGTGCGTAGATGCAAGTTTCTCCATCTGTGTGAAGTCGTTGTCTTGTCATGACAGGTGCATCTGGATGGCCAATAATGTAAACAAGTGGATGGTCACGAGTCCATTTATGTGTGGAAGGGTGTAATTGATACGTATCTCGCATGTTGGCAGGATCCAAGTTGCGTGTTGACGATTCAGCTATATCAGGAACTGTAGTAGCTGGTGCAAACGGATTAAAGAACGCATCAGGATCATGCTCTGCGGATTGTGGAATTGATAGTTGTTGTGGATCTTCAGCTGAAAGGCGGGAAGTAGAACCAGTTTGTTCTGCTGTAGATGGTGATACAATTGGAGGACCGTCTCTCTCAACACTTGTTGTAGTTTGTTGAGGTGAGTCTGGTACTTGGATGTGATCAGGTTGAGCAGCGGAATTTGGTGAGACCTCAGTAGGACGGTATTCAATTGTGTCATCAAATAGTGGAGCAAACAAGGTTTCTAATTCTTTGCGGTTAAGTGGCAAAGGTTCAGCTGAAGATGCCGGAGAGTTAAGACGGTTAAATTCGGGTCCTAAGCTGTGTTGCTCAGAATCCATTTGAGTGAGTTCATCAAAATTAGCGTGAATTGTTTCTTGAATTTCTCTTGTTCGACGATTCCATATCCGAAAACCTTTGGAATTTTCACAATATCCAACGAACACACCGATGTCAGCCTTAGCTTTGAGTTTACCTAAATCATCACGATCATTTTTCGGATAGCAAAGTGCTCCAAATACATGAAAGTAATCGATGCTCGGTTTTCTTTTGTGAACAATTTGATATGGTGTTTTGCGATGGCGTTTTGTGATCATGCAACGGTTTTGAGTATAACATGCGGTTGAAACAGCTTCTGCCCATAAGTAATCTGGTAATTGAGCATTAATCAACATTGTTCTAGCAGCTTCCACTAACGTCCTGTTGCGTCTTTCAACCACACCATTCTGTTCTGGGCTTCTAGGAATAGATGTCTTATGTTCAATTCCCACTTTCTCATAATAAGACCGAAGTGTCTGATTCTTAAATTCAGTTCCATTGTCAGTTCTGACGATTCGTACTGTGTTGCGAAGCTGAACTTGAATTTTGGTGAGAAAGGTGATGATCATCGAAGGAGCTTGATCTTTACTTCGTAGAAAATAAACCCAAGTCCATCTGGAGAAGTCATCCACAATTACTAGTATGTAGCGTTTACCGTTGATACTTTGAACACGCATCGGTCCACACAAATCCATATGTAGCAGTTGTAAGACATGATTCGTACTTTGCTCAGGTTTAGACGGAAAATGAGCACGAGTACTTTTGCCTTGTTCACAAGCTGGACATAAGTGATCTTTGGTGAAACGGAATCTTGGAAATCCATCGACAAGTTTAAAACGAGCAAGGTCAGTCATGGTTCTGAAATTCAAGTGCGAAAGACGTTTGTGCCATAACCAAGATTTAGTCGATTCAGCTTTGGAGAGAAGACATATCGGAGATGTTGCGATCATATTTGACATTGAGATTGTATAAAGATTGGAGCCGCGTGAGCCAGTCATTAGATCGTTGCCTTGTAAATCACGAACAAAGCAAGTTTTCTCACGAAATGCAACTTCGAGATCCCCATCACAGAATTGACCAACAGAGAAAAGGTTGTGTCCAAGGCCTTCCACTTAGTAAACACGACTAATTTCAATGTTCCCGCTGATATAGTCACCATATCCCATGATTAGAGCGTAATGATCATTCCCGAATCTGACAGTTCCAATAAACTTTGAGACAAAGTTGTGTAGCAGTTTGAGATTGCCTGTCATATGTCGGGTGCATCCGCTATCCACAATCCAGAGAATGATCTGAACTGCCTGCATCACAAGAAGAGGACACAGATGGAACAGAAGTAAGGGTGGAACCCAAAGATAGTGCGGGTTCCTGTTGGTTAGACACACATGTATTCAACAGTTTAGGAATCCATTTAAATTCTGGTTTGTATTGTAACCAACGTTGCCAGTTCCAAGTAGTTTTTGCCTTCTTAATGTTAAATGCATTAGTCGTTGGCTCATTCCTAGATTTGTTCTCGGCACCTATGGGGGTGACTGCAACATCATTAGAAACCGTAGAGGACGGCTTTCCTAAGTTGGACTTAGAGGCAATAGTGGGCCTAGAAGGAGTGCGTGTCCTACGTTTCTTATGACGAGTGAGAATAGAATTAGCTATACATTTTGTATGATCACCAGATGAGACGCTTTTACGACAAAACACACAAGATGCATTAATATTCAAAACATTTAACGGTTCATCATTTGTTACATTTGGATTTTGATTACAATTTGCCAGACTAGAATCTAAATCTGATGCAACATGATTTTTATTCAAATTCCTAAGTTGATCTTCTACTTCTTGAGCTTCTAGTTGTCCTCTCTTACGTTGCAAGAACCTATTCTTCTTTTTACTTTTTCGCTTGGGTCTGCTAACGCTATTAGTAGAGACTAGTCCTGTAGAAGTGGAGTTATCAACATTAGTGGTTTGAACAACATTCCCTTTAGTTGTTTTGTCTAATTGATACAATCCTGGTGCTATCACCGTGGTGTCAACCATTTTTCCTTTTTGAAATAGCTTAACTTTCTCTTTTAAATCAATGATGATGTGATTTTTGTCTTGAATTTCAGACTCAAGTAAACCATTGCAATATTTGATGTCATCACGGTTTTGTTGCCATTCGGCGTTTTCAATTTTCAAGTCCGCAATTTCTTTCTCGTATTTGAGACACAAACTTTTGAGAGACTCATTGTTTTTGCAAAGCTGACAAGAGTTAGAAAAGTTTTGACTTTGAAATTTCAATTCCTTTTTAAGACTCTGAGCTTGATACCATTCAAGCCTTTGTTTGAGTTGACAAATTTCTTTTGAAAACTGTTTTGTCACATCATCATTCTTTTTTCTCAGATTTTCATTCTCATGTTTAAGTGTCTCTAATTCCACGTTCAACAAATTATTATCAACACAGAGATCATCCACAAGCATAGAAGTACCAGATTTATAGAGATCATTCATGATAACAGACAAAATATCAGCACAGAGAACTTGTTCCAAGAGTCGATCAGCATCATTTTTGAAAACTCTAGTTTGTTGCTTTTGGACCAAAATCTCATTTTCAGTAGCATTGAAAACGTTTATCATATTTTTGACCTTCTTTTGAAGTTCCTGATCCCAACGTGTAGCACATAGACGGAGGTGTTGAACAATTGGTTTCATTTGTTTTTGAAAAATATCTCTCTTTTCTCGCTCGTAAGCGGATTGAAAAGTTTCAATTTTTATTTCAGAATTGCGTTCAATTGTTTCCTCCAGAATTTCGATGTCTTCCATAAAGGTTTTGAAATAATTTAAGACACGACATTTTGGTAAAGGTGTAAGTTCACCGGATGATGGTAAAGGACCATTTATTTGTGCTACAGGTGGGACAGGAGCCGCATTGTCAGATGAAACATATGACTCTTCGATAAACCATGATTTCTCAGGTAATTCCTTTTGAGTAACAAAAGATTTTGAAATTGGAGGAGCTTTTGAATAGTCATATGGTGTCCAATATTGAACTTGACTCATTTTAGATCGACTCTCTTCTTCAAGTTCTTCTTCTTCCTCAGTATCAAAAACAACAGCACGCACAATCGTATTATCAAGAAAATAATCCATACTGTAAATTTTTGGAATTTCTTTGAATGCCGTGTGAAGAAACATTGAATTGTAATCACCAAGTGCATATCCGGAATTGGGTCTCGGTTTTAAAGTAAATTTCTGAATTGTTGTGACAGAGTTCCCGTGTTTGTAAACAATGTGACGAAATTCTTTGAGTTGTTTTTCAAGATCAACAATATCACCGAGTAAGTTATCTATGTACTTCCTTTTCCGTATTTTATGTTCATGAAAATACTTTTTACAACTTGACAATTCTGTTTCTGTTTTTGAAAGTTCAGTTTGAAGACATTCAACTTGTTTTTTCAATTCACACTTCTCACTTTCAAGTTTCGAAATCAACTTTCCGTTTGACTTAATTAAATCTTGCATTTTGCGTTGAAGATCTTGTTCTTTGTTGTAAGAATCTTGAAAAGCTTTTTCAAAACTTTTAGTGTGTTTAATCTTTTCTTCTTGATTAGAAAGCTGAATTTTATAACACTCAATGTCTCTTGCAAGTGCTGCATTAGTTTCTTTTAAAACTTTGTTTTTCTCGTTGCACTTTGCAATTAGCAATTGTTGAGCATTCAGTTGTTTAGATAACATTATGAGGTCAGGGTCTGGATCAAATGATGGTTCATGTTGTTCTAACTGATCATATTTATCATTCTCAATAGGATCATCAAATGAGACAACTGTGTCATCATCAAATATGACAACTGTGCTTATTTGTTCATCTGTTTGAGAGGATGAAGATGATTTAGATGGAACAACTTGCACCATATCTGATTCAGAAGCAGAGGGTGAGATAATATCATTAATAAAGCATGCATTGAAGTCATGTACCTGAGACAAGCCATCAGTGTCATACACTGGACCTGAATCATTGAGCTTAAGTTCCTGCATGTTGGCCATAAGCATCACAGCTGCATTAGCTTCCAGATCTTCCATGTCATCATCATTGTGTACATTTGCCAAGAAGTTGTTGTCTTGTTCAGGGAAATTTCCATCCTTTTCATCTTGAAGAGCCATGAGTAATGCCTGCTTGTGAAACTTACTACCCCGAGTACGCGGTTTAGGACATGCAGTCGCAAAATGACCTTGTTCATTGCAGTTATAGCACCAGACTGCATTCCCTGAGTTGGAGTTTCTAGTTGCAACTGGTTCAGATCTTTGCTGAGAAGATCCTGAGTTGTTCCTGAACCCTCCATTGTTACTAAACCTCTGACCATTCCCATAGTTTCCTGAAGAGCTTCCTGAACCAGATCGACCATAGCTACGATTCTGAATTTCCACTCTTCCATCATTCACAACAGCTTGATTCCTTGTGTTAGAAGATGAACGTTGACGGTTGTTTGTTTTGTTGGAGAATTTGCTGAAAGCACGAGCAATAAGAGCAAGTCCCTGATTCAACGTATTAAAGTCATCATCATCATCATCATTGGAGTTGGAGTAGTACACAGCATCATTGTTGTTTGACGGAACAAGTTGAGTAGAAGAATCTTGTGGAGATGAATCATAAGGGACCATTTGATTCGAGGTGGAAGATTGTGGATAATTGAAGTAGTTCTGCTCTTGAACATATGCATGATTTGACATTGGTGGTGGAGCATAGGGAGATTGAGCTACGAGAGCCAAAGAATTTGGTGTTGATGTTGGTGTGTATCCTCCTGTCACAACCCACAATTTCAGGTCATTTTTCCAAACTTTGACATTCTACTATTCACAAATTACTATTCATTGATCACTATTCATCGTTTTACTATTCATCGTTTTTGAGGTCAATTTGACATTCCGAGACACATTCAGAAATTTTACTATTCACTTGACACTATTCATTTCCGAGAGAAAACCACTATTCACGTGCATTACTCATGTCGTCGTAAATTTAGTTTACGAGTGTTCAAATTCGCGTAACCGTATTGGTTCAGGAGCGAATTCATGCATTATTATCAGGGACATTTCATACGGACTAGAAATAGTCTGCATATCATCATTAGGGCACTTGCATACTATTCCACTCGTAGGATAACTAAATTAATACCTTTGGTATAATTAACGATTTACGTATGTTTATTTTGAATAAACGCTAATACGCGAACTATAAATGTGTCTAACATGTCCGACACTCCCGACTATGATCCCAATATATTTTTATACTCATTTCTATAATATAAAAACTATAATATTAATTTACCCGGTATTTTGGAAATTTATTTATTACGTATCGTACGTCTAACTTTTTAACGACGGTTTTCACAAAAATTAAACGATAATTACCCAAACTCTCCGTACTTGTACCCGACATATTTTTACAATTTTTACGACTTTATTACGTCCCGAATAACTTCAATAAAATTTATTTCTAACAAACCCGGTACCCGATTAAACCTAAAACTAACATAACTACACTTTACCACTAATTTCCCTAATTAAACCCAAGACAAACCCCCCCTTTCCCTCCTTTTTGGGCCGGCCAACCCCCCCCCCCCCCCCCCCCCCATGGTCCTAAAATATCTAACACCACCAACCAAATTAAATGCCCACCAAACTATTGTCTCTAAGTATATATTAAACTTTTTTTCATCATCTTTATCACAAATCATTTTTACAAGGCAAGTAAACTTTTTTTTTCTCTCATTTCTCTTATGGTGTATTCGAACTAGGGTGGTCAAGGAGCAAGAACAACTAATTTTTCAAGATCTAGGTATAAACTTGTTTATATAATCATCCTTGTTAGAGTTTTGAAATAAAAACTCAAGGATTAGTAGGATTTCATCATCTAAACTCCCTAAACCATCAAGTAAGTTAACAAACTCATTTTTATGATTTTTACAAGTTATAACCATGTTTATATATTTTTCTTACAAGAACTCATGCATAAAATGGTTATACCACTCTATTTTGTATATATATTTAACTTTGAGCCCTAGAAATGAACACATGAGTAACCCTTGTTAGACCTAGTGGATTGATGATGTTTAAGGACCCATGACACCCTAAGAAGGTGTATGGTAGGATTAGACTAGCTTTGTGGTGTTTGAAAGTGGTTTGATGGAGGATGGAACTAGTTTGGAGACTTGAAAATGGTTTTTGAAACAATAAGAATACCTACTGTCCCTATTTTCATTTCGTGGGAAAATCAGTAGATGGTGGCTAAGTTTTGACCAAAGATTTAGAAAATACATTCAAAAACGAAACTTTAGGCGAAAGAACGGATTAAAACGAGTTTATAACGAAGGAGATATGATTTTTGCAAATTTAACGACGAAAACTATTTCTTATAAAACTGCTTGCTGTTTGGCAGAATACGACGGGTAAATAGAGGCATTAAACGTAACCTAGAGGAGCCGAGTTATCAAAAATATATTAGTATATACAAAAACGAATCCGTGGACATAAAGAACAAGGAAAACGAGCTTAAAACGACCAAGTTATAACCATTCTAACATCGTCAAACTATATATATATATATATATGGACACAAATAAAAATAATAACTTACGCACTAAACGGTATATTTTCTAGAAAATATTACTAAGGACTATTTTCTTATCAAATGAATACGTATGATCCAAGAGAATACTTATACGACTTAACGACGTATTTCAAGGTTTTCAATACAAGGAATTTAGCGCTAACATTTTCTTACGAGATAACACGACAAGTTATATACTCCTATATATGGACATATTTTTCCTAAGTATGGAAACTATTTTACTATGACGATAACTAGTATTTCCAAATTACGAGTGGTATGAGTATCATGTGCATGTGCATTCATTTCATTACGGCTTGATCTTAATTAGATCGCGATTATTCATTTAGGTTGCGGCTAGTGTACGCGCCTCATTGTCCCAACTACTTTTACATCATTGTACCATCATTGTACCATCCTTTTGAGGTGAGTTCTCATAGCCCCGTTTTAATTACTTATTTGATTTTAAATCCCATGGGGGAGAATACATTGCACAATTATTTTTGTACATGCCCAAGTATATCAAATTCCATACATTACTTAAGTTGCCTACTACCAAGTTAAGTCCCCTTATATATATCATGGACCGTTAATTTTAGATAAGCGAGAGTGAGTGGATAGATCTATCGAGGGTGACGCCTCCATTCGTGTTTGGGTTGCTCCAAATAGGACGAATGCATTTCATGTCTTAACGAATTGAGTGTCTGGTAAACACTCTGGTGGGGCATTACTAAGTCTAGCTTCGGGGTCATGAGCTTAAGAGCCAATGTAGCATTGCTGACATTCGTGTCGGTTTACTTATTACTTGTGGTTTTTGTACTTACGATTTACTTACAAACCTATGATTATTCACCAACTTTATGTTGACCGTTTTTCGCAATGTATTTCTCAGGTAACTAAGGCATATTCTCATGGCATTGCATGGAGTCACTTTGTGCATCAAGGATGACGCGTCTCTTTTGGATTTCATGCACTTTGAACTATCGTTTGATTGTACTAAATTATTTCCTTAAACCTTTTCCAACTTTTGGGACCTATGTTTTATAACTTTGAATATTTTGAATGAATCAAACGATGTATTTTATAAACGACACTTTAGGTCGTTCAATATATCCTGGTTGTGTGCTATGATCCGTTACACCCTCAGGTATTCCATTCCGCTGCCATTCAGGTATTTTGGGGGTGTGACAGATTGGTACCAGAGCTAAGGTTATAGCGAACTAGGTTGCATCATGGACCCTAGACTATAACCACACCATCATAGCATATCATCATTTCATCATAAGTGCATATTTACTTATTTCCTTAAGTGATTCCATTTTACGAGTTATTTATTTTTATTTCACCTTGATTATCACAGAGACATGTCTTCGAATCCAAACACCGTCATACTTTACACCATATCAGACTCCGATGATGAGGACTCTATGTCCTCCACTGCTGTTTCACCACTTGTTTCTCCTACACCTGAGTTGCCACTTTTGGCATCAGATGATGACACCGAGCCTTTCGAGGAGGAGGAGACGGCTCCTACTCCTCATGTCCATCCTACTGTACCACTTGATGTCACCCGTGTACCCACAGACCTACCATCTCCTACTACTACTATCCATTCAGAGCCGAGACTTATGTTTCCTAGGGATAAGACTATCCAGACTGCTAGGAAGAGAGTTCGTTATGCTACATCTACTTATAGGACCCTCCCTAGTCCTACTGTGCCTATACCATCACCACCAGCCATACCCACTGCTACCCCTATATCCACCTCACTCTTGCCGCTCAGGAAGCGCGCAAGGTTTACCACTCCAGATTCACCTACCACTGAGACTGCTGACTTTTCACCACCACCAGTATACCACATAGGTGAGAGTTCTAGAGCGGCTGCGGCTAGGAGCCCTACAGCCGTCACATTAGAGGATCAGATAGGTGCTCAGCAGGAGCAAGTCGATAGGTTGGGGTATAGAGTTGATGAGATCATTACTACTCGACTTGAGACTGTCGAGGAGCAGGTTGAGGATTTGGTACAGGGCAGGGTTGGTATTGATGTGTCATACCATGGACTCGAGGCACGACAGTTGAGGCATCAGGAGGAGATTGAGCTACTTAGGGATGAGTTACCTGAGATTCGAGATAGAGCTCAGGCGACACAGGAGACTCAGTGGGAGCAGGTAGACCAGTTGACATTGCTTCGAGAGAGGGTGGTTATTTTGGAGCGCAGGGATGCTTCTTTTCAGTTACGAGTTGAGCATCTTGAGGAGATCGTGGTTGTGATGGATCGTAAGATTCGCCGCTTGAGGGGAGAGCCTGGACCATCTAGAGCACCTGGAGGAGCCTAGGCATAGACTGGTATTATATTAGCTTTTATTATTTTCCTAGTCCCGAGGTGTGGGACATAGTTCAAGAACTTGTAGTCTTTTGGTTGTTGTACAAACAAATATATCAAGTGCGACTCTACTATGTTGGAAATGTTGTGCTATATATTATATCGGTCCATGTAGGCCGAAATTTTCATGTATTATATTCATGTGTTGTGATTATATTTATGATGTTTCGTGGTTGCTCTTTATTATTATCGTATTGATACAGGTTGTGGTTGTATATATATACATGTCGTGGTTGTATCTAGACAGGTTGTGGTTGTATATATACATGTCGTGGTTGTATTTATACCGGTTGTGGTTGTATATATACATGTCGTGGTTGTATCTAAACAGGTTGTGGTTGTATATATACATGTCGTGGTTGTATTTATACCGGTTGTGGTTGTATATATACATGTCGTGGTTGTATCTAGACAGGTTGTGGTTGTATATATACGTGTTGTGGTTGTATTTATACCGGTTGTGGTTGTATATATATACATGTCGTGGTTGTTTTAGACAGATTGTGGTTGTACTCGTACATGTCATGGTTGTATTTATATTTGTTGTGGTTGTATATATATATACACGTTGTGGGTATATATATCTTTGGTACGATGACTATTTCTATTATGATTTTTCTCATGGTTATTTCCATTGTGATTTATCAGAAGTATGGCACCAAGGAAGGGTAAGACTGCACCAGAAACACCCGCCATGACTCAAGCCGCTATCCGCAAGTTGGTCAGGGATAGTATTGCAGAAGCTCTGGAGATTGAGAGAGCTGAGGTTGCTGCTAGGGCTGCTGAGACTGCTTCTAATACAGGGACGGTTGAACCACCCATTAATAAGCGGGAATGTACATGGAAAGATTTCAAGATTAGTGATCCTATCAAATTTAAGGGCACTGAAGGAGCGGTTGCTTTAATCCGCTGGTTTGAAAAGACTGAGAATGTATTTCTCATGTGTGAATGCCCGGACGTCAGCAAGGTAAAATTTGCTACAGGTATGCTTCTTGATGAAGCTATGTCTTGGTGGAATTCTTATGCTCAGCCCATTGGTATGGAAAATGCTCACAAGCTCACTTGGGATCAATTCAAGAAATTGATGACAAAGAAGTTTTACCCTCGTACTGAGGTGCAAAAGTTGGAAACAAAATTTTATGAGCTGGTAACTAAAGGCGATGATATCGAGACCTACATCAGGAAGTTTCAAGAGTTGGCTGTACTGTGTCCAACTATGGTTCCCGATGATGAGAAAAAGATGGAAAACTTCATTGGTGGGCTGCCTGAAAGTATTCGAGGAGATGTGATTTCTTTTGATCCTCAAACAGTGGAAGAGGCTATCAGAATAACTCAGAAACTCATGGTCCAAGTGATAAAAGGAAAATCTGCTGTCAACAACAATAACCGTTCAAACAACACCAACTACACCAACACTCGAAACAACAACAACTATAACAACAACCGAAACCGCAACTATCCCAATAACCGAAACAACAACCCAAATAACAACAACAACAACAGCAGCAGCAACAACAACAACAACAACAACAGCAACAACAACAACAACAAGAGAAGGTTTGATTACAACCAAGGTGGAAACGCTATTCAGCCGCCACCTAAGAGGCAAGAAGTGGCAAGGGCCTATGCTGCCGGACCAACTGAAAGAAGAGGTTATGAGGGTAATCTACCCAAGTGTGAAAAGTGTCAGAAGCATCATAACCCAGGACGTTGCCCAGATCTATGTGGCAACTGCAAGAAGGCTGGTCACTACACCAAGGATTGCAAGAGTCCAAACTTTGGTGGCAATCAGAAACCACCGGTAACGTGTTTTGGCTGTGGAGAACTTGGACACTTTAGGAATGAGTGCCCGAAGAAGAAGAATCAAGGAACAGGAAACCAAAATGGAATGGCTCGAGGAAGAGCTTATGCCATGGGAGGAGAAGATATCAAAGAAGACCCGAATGTTGTTGCGGGTATGTTCCTCGTTAATAATCGTTATGCATCCATTTTATTTGATTCAGGAGCGGATAGAAGTTTTGTTTCTATTGCATTTGCACCTTTGCTTAACATAGAACCAACCCCATTAGACATTTCCTATATCGTTGAATTAGCCGATGGGTCTTTAGTTAACACCAACACCATTATCCGTGGTTGCACTATAAATTTCCTAAACCATCCATTCAACATAGACCTTATGCCCGTAGAACTTGGAAGTTTCGACATTGTTATCGGTATGGATTGGTTATCTCAGCATCGAGCAAGAATTATTTGTGATGAGAAAGTTGTTCACCTTCCTTATAACGGTGAAACTTTGGTTGTTCGTGGACAGCGAAGTGGAACTAGACTCAGTATTATATCATGCATTAAAACCAAGAAGTACATAAAGAAGGGTTGTCATGCATTCTTGGCTCACATCACGGAGAAGAAGTCGGATGAGAAACGACTTGAAGATGTGCCAATTGTTAAGGAATTTCCAGAAGTTTTTCCGGAAGAATTGCCAGGACTTCCGCCTACCCGCCAAGTTGAGTTTCAAATCGAATTAGTGCCAGGAGCTGCACCAATTGCGCGAGCACCGTATAGACTTGCACCTTCGGAGATGCAAGAATTGTCGAATCAACTGCAAGAACTTTTGGACAAAGTATTCATTAGACCGAGTTCCTCGCCTTGGGGAGCGCCGGTTTTGTTTGTGAAAAAGAAGGATGGAACTTTCAGAATGTGCATCGACTATCGTGAGCTGAACAAGGTAACGGTGAAGAACCGTTATCCACTCCCCAGAATTGACGACTTGTTCGACCAGTTACAAGGTTCCAGTTTTTATTCCAAGATTGATTTAAGATCCGGTTACCATCAACTTAAAGTTCGGGAAGAGGATATCCCGAAGACGGCATTTAGAACACGTTATGGTCATTATGAGTTTCAAGTGATGCCTTTTGGATTAACCAACGCACCTGCGGTATTTATGGATCTCATGAATAGGGTGTGCAAACCGTATCTTGATAAGTTTGTGATCGTATTCATTGACGATATCTTGATTTATTCCAAGAGTAAGGAAGATCACGAAGAACACCTCAGAACAATCCTGGAAGTACTCAAGAAGGAGCAATTGTATGCCAAATTTTCAAAGTGTGATTTTTGGATACGTAGAGTTCAATTTCTTGGCCATGTTATTGATAGCCAAGGATTACAAGTCGACCCGGCAAAGATCGAGGCAGTTAAGGATTGGGCTACGCCCAAGTCTTCTACGGAAATTCGTCAATTCCTAGGACTTGCCGGATATTATAGAAGGTTTATCGAAGGGTTTTCTAAAATAGTGAAGTCGTTGACAAAGCTGACACAAAAGAATGAGAAGTACGAGTGGGGAGAAAAACAAGAGTCCGCATTTCAATTATTGAAACAAAAGCTTTGTAGCGCACCGATTTTGTCACTACCTGAAGGTATTGAGAACTTTGTGGTATATTGCGATGCTTCGCATCAAGGACTTGGAGCTGTGCTAATGCAAAACAAGAAGGTGATAGCTTATGCATCTAGACAGCTTAAGACACACGAGAAGAATTACACTACGCACGACTTGGAGTTGGGTGCGGTAGTTTTTGCACTCAAGATTTGGAGACACTACCTTTATGGTACAAAGTGTGTAATTTTTACCGACCACAAGAGCTTACAGCATATACTCGATCAAAAGGAACTTAATATGAGACAACGTCGTTGGCTAGAGTTGTTGAGTGATTACGATTGTGAAATCCGATATCACCCAGGAAAAGCGAATGTTGTAGCAGATGCACTTAGCCGAAAAGAACGACTCAAACCTTTGAGAGTTAGGTCATTGGGAATGACTATCATTTCGCCACTACCATCAAAAATTTTAGAAGCTCAGATTGAGGCTCTCAAGGAAGAAAACCGACCACACGAGAAAATTTATGGTATGCCAGAAAGCGAAAATGGCTTTGTAAAGAGATCAGATGGAGTGTTATGCTTCAAGGACCGAAGTTGGATACCACTCTATGGTGGAGTGCGAGAATTGATTATGCATGAGTCACACAAGTCAAAGTACTCTATTCATCCCGGTTCTGATAAGATGTACCAGGATCTCAAAAAGCTTTATTGGTGGCCGAACATGAAGGCAGAAATAGCTACGTACGTCAGCAAATGTCTTACTTGTGCTAAAGTGAAAGCCGAATACCAGAAACCGTCAGGGTTACTTCAACAACCAGAGATTCCACAATGGAAGTGGGAACGTATTGCTATGGACTTTGTCACTAAACTTCCAAAGACGTCAGGAGGTTTCGATGCTATTTGGGTAATTGTTGATCGACTTACCAAATCAGCTCATTTCATACCCATTAGAGAGACTTATTCAATGGAACAACTTGCTAGACTTTATGTCAAGGAAATAGTCTCAAGACACGGTGCACCAGTTTCCATCATTTCCGACAGAGATAGTCGTTTTACTTCAAACTTTTGGCGGTCATTACAAGATTCTTTTGGATCCAATTTAGACATGAGCACTGCTTACCATCCTCAGACCGATGGTCAGAGCGAGAGGACTATTCAGACACTTGAGGACATGCTGCGAGCATGTGTGATTGACTTTGGAAATGGTTGGGCTAACCATTTGCCGTTGATCGAGTTTTCCTATAACAACAGTTACCATTCGAGCATTAAGGCTGCACCATTCGAGGCACTTTATGGTCGTAAGTGTCGATCTCCAGTTTGTTAGGCCGAAGTCGGTGAAGTACAATGTACTGGCCCGGAAATGGTGCAAGAAACAACAGAAAAGATAATCCAGATTCGAGAGAGACTCGAAACTGCAAGAAGTCGACAGAAAAGCTACGCAGATGTTCGACGCAAACCATTGGAATTTCAGGTCGGAGACAAAGTCATGTTGAAAGTCTCGCCTTGGAAGGGCGTGATACGATTTGGAAAACGCGGGAAGTTGAACCCGAGATACATTGGTCCGTTTAAGATACTGGAAAGGATTGGTCCAGTAGCTTACAAACTTGAACTTCCATCAGAACTTAGCAACGTACACAACACGTTTCATGTTTCGAACCTCAAGAAATGCCTTTCGGACGAGTCTGCCATTATACCATTAGAAGAAATACAACTCGAAGACAAGCTTAACTTTGTGGAAGAACAAGTTGAAATAATGGACCGCGAGATCAAACAGTTGAAACAAAGTCGAATTCAAATCGTGAAGGTTCGCTGGAATTCTCGAAGAGGACCCGAGTTTACTTGGGAACGAGAAGACCAAATGCGACGCAAATATCCACAACTTTTCACCGAGCCTATTACCGAGACCAACACTAACTGAATTCAGGGACTGAATTCCTTTTTGGATGGGCGACTGTCACAACCCACAATTTCAGGTCATTTTTCCAAACTTCGACATTCTACTATTCACAAATTACTATTCATTGATCACTATTCATCGTTTTACTATTCATCGTTTTTGAGGTCAATTTGACATTCCGAGACACATTCAGAAATTTTACTATTCACTTGACACTATTCATTTCCGAGAGAAAACCACTATTCACGTGCATTACTCATGTCGTCGTAAATTTAGTTTACGAGTGTTCAAATTCGCGTAACCGTATTGGTTCAGGAGCGAATTCATGCATTATTATCAGGGACATTTCATACGGACTAGAAATAGTCTGCATATCATCATTAGGGCACTTGCATACTATTCCACTCGTATGATAACTAAATTAATACTTTTGGTATAATTAACGATTTACGTTTGTTTATTTTGAATAAACGCTAATACGCGAACTATAAATGTGTCTAACATGTCCGACACTCCCGACTATGATCCCAATATATTTTTATACTCATTTCTATAATATAAAAACTATAATATTAATTTACCCGGCATTTTGGAAATTTATTTATTACGTATCGTACGTCTAACTTTTTAACGACGGTTTTCACAAAAATTAAACGATAATTACCCAAACTCTCCGTACTTGTACCCGACATATTTTTACAATTTTTACGACTTTATTACGTCCCGAATAACTTCAATATAATTTATTTCTAACAAACCCGGTACCCGATTAAACCTAAAACTAACATAACTACACTTTACCACTAATTTCCCTAATTAAACCCAAGACAAACCCCCCCCCCCCCTTTCCCTCCTTTATGGGCCGGCCAACCCCCCCCCCCCCACCCATGGTCCTAAAATATCTAACACCACCAACCAAATTAAATGCCCACCAAACTATTGTCTCTAAGTATATATTAAACTTTTTTTCATCATCTTTATCACAAATCATTTTTACAAGGCAAGTAAACTTTTTTTTTTTCTCTCATTTCTCTTATGGTGTATTCGAACTAGGGTGGTCAAGGAGCAAGAACAACTAATTTTTCAAGATCTAGGTATAAACTTGTTTATATAATCATCCTTGTTAGAGTTTTGAAATAAAAACTCAAGGATTAGTAGGATTTCATCATCTAAACTCCCTAAACCATCAAGTAAGTTAACAAACTCATTTTTATGATTTTTACAAGTTATCACCATGTTTATATATTTTTCTTACAAGAACTCATGCATAAAATGGTTATACCACTCTATTTTGTATATATATTTAACTTTGAGCCCTAGAAATGAACACATGAGTAACCCTTGTTAGACCTAGTGTATTGATGATGTTTAAGGACCCATGACACCCTAAGAAGGTGTATGGTAGGATTAGACTAGCTTTGTGGTGTTTGAAAGTGGTTTGATGGAGGATGGAACTAGTTTGGAGACATGAAAATGGTTTTTGAAACAATAAGAATACCTACTGTCCCTATTTTCATTTCGTGGGAAAATCAGTAGATGGTGGCTAAGTTTTGACCAAAGATTTAGAAAATACATTCAAAAACGAAACTTTAGGCGAAAGAACGGATTAAAACGAGTTTATAACGAAGGAGATATGATTTTTGCAAATTTAACGACGAAAACTATTTCTTATAAAACTGCTTGCTGTTTGGCAGAATACGACGGGTAAATAGAGGCATTAAACGTAACCTAGAGGAGCCGAGTTATCAAAAATATATTAGTATATACAAAAACGAATCCGTGGACATAAAGAACAAGGAAAACGAGCTTAAAACGACCAAGTTATAACCATTCTAACATCGTCAAACTATATATATATATATATGGACACAAATAAAAATAATAACTTACGCACTAAACGGTATATTTTCTAGAAAATATTACTAAGGACTATTTTCTTATCAAATGAATACGTATGATCCAAGAGAATACTTATACGACTTAACGACGTATTTCAAGGTTTTCAATACAAGGAATTTAGCGCTAACATTTTCTTACGAGATAACACGACAAGTTATATACTCCTATATATGGACATATTTTTCCTAAGTATGGAAACTATTTTACTATGACGATAACTAGTATTTCCAAATTACGAGTGGTATGAGTATCATGTGCATGTGCATTCATTTCATTACGGCTTGATCTTAATTAGATCGCGATTATTCATTTAGGTTGCGGCTAGTGTACGCGCCTCATTGTCCCGACTACTTTTACATCATTGTACCATCATTGTACCATCCTTTTGAGGTGAGTTCTCATAGCCCCGTTTTAATTACTTATTTGATTTTAAATCCCACGGGGGAGAATACATTGCACAATTATTTTTGTACATGCCCAAGTATATCAAATTCCATACATTGCTTAAGTTGCCTACTACCAAGTTAAGTCCCCTTATATATATCATGGACCGTTAATTTTAGATAAGCGAGAGTGAGTGGATAGATCTATCGAGGGTGACGCCTCCATTCGTGTTTGGGTTGCTCCAAATGGGACGAATGCATTTCATGTCTTAACGAATTGAGTGTCTGGTAAACACTCTGGTGGGGCATTACTAAGTCTAGCTTCGGGGTCATGAGCTTAAGAGCCAATGTAGCATTGCTGACATTCGTGTCGGTTTACTTATTACTTGTGGTTTTTGTACTTACGATTTACTTACAAACCTATGATTATTCACCAACTTTATGTTGACCGTTTTTCGCAATGTATTTCTCAGGTAACTAAGGCATATTCTCATGGCATTGCATGGAGTCACTTTGTGCATCAAGGATGACGCGTCTCTTTTGGATTTCATGCACTTTGAACTATCGTTTGATTGTACTAAATTATTTCCTTAAACCTTTTCCAACTTTTGGGACCTATGTTTTATAACTTTGAATATTTTGAATGAATCAAACGATGTATTTTATAAACGACACTTTAGGTCGTTCAATATATCCTGGTTGTGTGCTATGATCCGTTACACCCTCAGGTATTCCATTCCGCTGCCATTCAGGTATTTTGGGGGTGTGACACCTCCTCGTAGAGCTCTATCTTTTTCCACTTCAGGTTCATGGTGTTTCAGAAAATCATACAACAAGCCATATGGAGCATCATGAAGATTCTTCGTTTGACAAACAAATGTCACATATTTATGCCAATCAGGGCCAAGACTACCAACAAATTTGGAATTCACAGCGATCCTTGGTACAGTGATTTTGTGACGTTCCAGATCATTGACCACATTTGTGAAACGATGATAGTAGGATTCAAGTGACTCTCCATGTTCAATTGTGATGTCAGTGTATTCCATGTATAGCTTGGATTCTATGTCATCTTTGTTCAATTGAGTTCCTTCCATAAGGAGATGAACGTGTTCCCACATAGCTTTGGCTGTTTTCTGAGCATCGACACTTCTATAGATCGGATTAGGGATACCTTGAAGTATATAAGCCATTGCATACTGATCAGCTTCACGATGTAGTTTCTGTTTTTCAGTAAGTGAAGATTCTGGAAGAGGTCTATCACCAGGAGGACGTGGAGGATCAACATTTGGATCACCAGCTTCAAATCTTGTTGGCCACTCAAATGGTCCTTCAAGTATCACTTGCTTCAAGAATTGCCCATGAGGTTTCTTTAGTTCAAGAAATCGTAGGAATCGACTTGACCATTGCACATAGTTACCAGGTGTTAGCATTGGAGGTGTCTCAAGTGATCCTGCCTCATGTCGGGATTGTTGAGTTGTAATAACTTCACACATTCTGTCAAACCAGTGAGGTTGTTTGGAGGAAAACTGAGTGTTTTGTTGTGGCACTTGATATGGTTGTTGTTGAGGAATGATCTGTTGTTGTTGCATCATTAGGTAATGATGTAGTGGATTGTATGTTTGTCTTTGAGAAGGTTGTTGATTCATTTGGTGCGGAAGGTAATGTTGTTGATGATACTGCTGAGGTTGTTGTTGCTGAGGTGGATGTTGTTGAACATGAGGAAAGTAGTGATTAGGTGGTTGAGACATCTTAGAACACTTGTGTAGAAATGGATCTTGTAGAAAGTGTAGAATTAACCAATTATCGAGAAACTTAGCACAACTTTGTCAGATTTTCGAGAAACAAGGTTTTCGAAAACTTTGTAGATTTTTTTTTTCGAGAAACAAGATTTCGAAACTTTGCAGGTTATCGAAAAAAATAAGATTTCGAAACTTTTCAGGTTTTCGAAAAACTAAGATTTCGAAACTTTTCAGGTTATCGAAAAAATGAGATTTCGAAACTTTTCAGGTTTTCGAAAAAACTAGAATTTCGATAACTTTGTGATTTCGAAAAAAATGTGTATTTTTGCGAAAAAACACAAAAATTGCGAAACACAGTTTTCGAAATTATACAATTTCGAAAACTTTCCCAAAAGTCGAAGTACTTAACTTTCTTATACAAGAAAGAAAATACCGAGTCCACACAAACGAAGTCGAGGTAGTGCACTTAGAGAAGATCTCGAAATTGAGGACAAGCAAGTTCTCGATAACTTTGTAGTAGTTGTTTTACAAAGAAAGCAATCCTAAAACTCGTTTTTATTTCAAGATACTTGTACTTTTGTGTATAAAATGAGTAGATCTTAAAGAAAGTAGAGAACTTTAAGAAATTTTTGAAACTTAATAAAATCTCGATAAAAGTACAAATAAGCAAAGTCGAATATTTTTGTAAAAAGTTTGGAACTTTTTGGTTTGTTTTGATTTTAAACACAAGTTTGTAAGCAAAGTTGTGAGAAAAACCAAGAAACTAACAAAAAAGTTTAAAATTTTCACAAAAAATTCGATAAAAAAACGATTTTTAAGATAGAAATCAATGAAAACAATAACTACACCTTCCTCTAGCGAATGATACCACTTGTTAGGTCACCATTTAGTAAACACAAGTATAATGATGAGAGAAATGAGATGAGAATGAGAGTGGGATGATTATGAGAAATTTGAGAAAATGAAATGCAAGAGTTTCCTTAATGTTTTCAAATAACCAACCAAGTATTACATAGACCTAAGGCTTCTATTTATAGGGAAGGAGCTAGGGCAACACTCCCTCTCCTTCCTTCCATGAATTTCGTATGGGCTTAAAGCCCATGGACCATTATACTTAAGCCTAGTAAACTTGTAACATTACATTAGTGTAAGTAGTAAATAACTTAAGCAACCTATTATTACAAATGACCGAGACTTGACAAAATAGTAAAAACTTAGGTTCCAACAGACTTAATTTTCCATGCTGAGAACAGTGTATGACGGCATCAAGAAGGAAATCCTGACGGCGTCAAGAGTAAAATCCATGATGACCCAGTACAAACCTGAAGGCGTTACAAAAAGGGCATCAAGAGTTAATATGGTGATGGCCTGCATAAGGAGTATACATGACGGCGTCAGATCCAGATCTAGGCAGTCCGAGGAACTATTTGGCGGCGAGATGACGGCGTCACACATTTGTTCTTGACGCCTTCACCTTCCAAAATCTATATAAAGGTTTCTAATTTTCATTCAATAGAGAGGGACTAGTGTGGAGAAACCCTAGGGCCGAACCTTGTACGTATTTTACAGCTTTTTCAAGGGTTTTCAGCCCTTGAATCCTTACATGTGCTATTGAGATAAGTCTTATCTTAATTCAATAAATATGCCTATGTGTTGGTTGTCTATATCTTGTGCTTGTCTTGATTTCAACATGTTAGGCTAGATCTATCTTGTGTTTGCTTAGATCAAATGAAACCTAGATGTTAATTATGTGTTGATTACTTATTTATGGTTGTATTGGATGAATGATTTCAATGTTAGGCTTAAGAAAACTGGCAGATCTCCATTGTGTAACATGCTTGAACGTCTTAGGAAACATGAACCGATGTGTACAAGGTTTTATTGGTTGTATTTAATGCATGAGTAAATTCTAATGATCCCATGTTAGGAGCTTCTTAGCCGGCTCGACATAGGAGTGAAGTAGGCACTCATAGGATTGGGGAGTTAAGTACGCCACCCCATGAATGGTATTAAGGAATACAATCTGTCATCCACGTAACTATAACAAGTAATTAACGTGTAAAAGATATCTAGGGAGTAGTGAAATCTAAGTAAACACATTTCTCCCACATATTTCTCACAACTTTATTATAATTAGTTTATTTTCATTTTTAGTATTTTATTTTGATTGCATCTTAGTATTGGGTTAGTTGACTAGCAACTAATTCCGCCCGAATCCTTCAAACCCGAGATTTTACTTGTTTTTCATAAAATATAAAAATATAAAAAGAATCATCCCTCATCTCTAGACCTAGTCTTTAGGTTTTCTAATCCTAGTGACACTATTCCTAGCTGAACGATCAATCCCCCGGTACTTGTCATTATACTATACTACATCGATAAGGTACACTGCCTAGTGGGGGTTGTAAGCTTCCCAAGATCCCTTGAGAGGTAAAGCCTGGTGTAATCCCTACGCATCAAGTTTTTGGTGCCGCAACCCGGGGAATAGTTATTGTCTATGTTAGAATCTTGTTTTATTAGGTCTACTTGCTAGATTCCTTTCTAGTAAGATTTTATTTTTATTTTTAGGTTCTCTTTAGTCTATCTTATTTCTTTGTGTTTTTGTTCGTAACTCTTCACCACCCGACATCATGGATGATGGGAACATCTTTGAACCCGTCATCCCACCACAACAAAACCCACCACTAGAACCTCTTAGGCCCCGAACCTTAGGAGAGTATTCCCGACCTAGCCACCAAGGCTACCGAAACACCATTGAGCTTACCGGAGCCAATGTGACCCCCTTGCGATCCGACACCATCCGGTTGGTGCAAAGCGGATGTGCATTCCATGGACTTCGTTCCGAAGATCCAAATCAACATCTCAAGAACTTCCTTAAAATCGTAGATTCCATAGACCTAGGTGTTACAACTAGAGAGTCAACCCGATTACGCAAATTCCAATTCTCTCTACGTGATCAAGCTAGCCAATGGCTTGAACGTTTACCTGCGGGATCCATCACCACATGGGATGATCTCACCACTCGTTTCCTTGCTTAATTTTTCCCACCGGGGAGAACTACCAAGCTTAGAAATGACATCTTGATGTTCCAACAACGTCAAAATGAATCTCTTTATGAAGCATGGACTCGTTTCAAGGACTTACTCCAAAAAGTCCCTCATCATGGCATAGATCTTTGGCTCCAAGTCCAAATCTTCTATGACCATATCGATCTCTCCACGAGGCGAGCCATTGACCAATCGGCTGGTGGTAAGCTACGTGATCTAAGTGCGGAACAATCATGGGAACTCATAGAAGATCTTGCTCTCTATGACAACGAAAGTTGGAATGATCCCCGTGATTTGAACAAAACGGTCAAGGCAATATCTTTGCCTTCGAACAACTCTAGCACTCCCGACCGTAGGATCATGGAACTTGAGGACCAAGTCAAGTTTCTCATGAAATCTTACGAAGCTCCTAAGCCTTCAAGCCAAGTGAACAAAATCACTTCTTCATGCGAATTATGTAGTGGTCCCCATGACACTCGTGATTGTGTGGAACTCCCCTGAACAACTTTTGCGGACTACGCATCCTTGCGTACCGACGAAGCGGGAGATAAGTGGTACACTTTCAAACCCGAGCCAAACCCTTATGGTGATTCCTAAAACCCCTCTTGGAAAAATCACCCAAACCTTAGGTGGAAACAAAATCAAGTCAATTCTTCCAATCCGCCTAATCATTACCAACCAAACGGTCCACCCTCCAACCGTACTTTCAACAACAATCCTTCTAACAACTATGGTAGTACCAACAATCTTGAAGGATTGATGTCTAAGTTCATGGCATCTCAAGAAGCTCGCATAGCTAGGTTTGAAACCGAATTTAACCAACAACAAACGGAGATGACCAACAAGATAGACAACTTGTTGAAAGCCCTCAACAACCAAGTGTTAACTACACCTAGGAAGGACACTAGGGACACCAATAACGGAATCCAAATTAAGGACCCCTCATCATCCAAACATGTTCACTTTGTCAATATTGTCACCATTAAACCAATAGATAAGAATATGGAAGAAATTGACAAAGATGAAGTTGAAATAGAAACCGAGACTAGGGATGAAATTAGGGAAGTTGAGGTTAATAAGGGAGAGAAGTTAGAGGAAGTAGAGACTATAGAAAATCACTTTGATAAGTTGCCCACCATGGAAGAACGGGAATACCATAATGATTTATTTGATAGTCCCGAGAGACCATATATCCTTGGCACACCCCTTATCAAAATGGGAGACCCCTCTAACATCAACATACCATGCAACATCGGGCATATGCATATATGGAAAGCTTACATCGATCCTAGATCTCCTATAAACATCATGACTAGGACTTATTAAAATTGGGTGATGAAGAAACAGCTTGATTATAGGATAATGCCCAATAAGAATTTGATAAGTAATTTTGTAGGAAGAGTGAAGGGATTGCATGTGATTATAGGTAATTTCACTTATGAAATCGATTTTATGATAGTAGAAGACACTCGTCCGGTGATAGATGATTGCCTAAGCCAAGTAATATTCGGAAAAGCATTTGTTGAGGCCACTAGGATGAGTTATTATCCGACTTTAGGGATAGTTAGGTTCAAGGAAGAGAATGATGAAATTGCCTACCAAATGCCTTACAAAATTGAGCAATACCGCCTTCTCTCTAAAATAGAAAAAGAACACAAGCAAGCGGCTTATTATAGGAATGATGAGGATAGACGTAGAGGAGTAGAGTATGTGAAGAATAGGATGCTTGGTTTCTACAAAGAATGCTTGCAACTAGGTCCGGAGTACAAAACTGGCTTAGAAGACGACCTAGAAAGTGAAACCAACGATGAGGTCGCATAGTAACCCATGACCTTGAGTCTAGCTACAAGACTCGTAAATAAAGAAAAGTGCTTCTTGGGAGGCAACCCATGATTTTGTGTGATTTTTTTTTATTTGATTGTTATTTGCTTCCGTATGCATGCTTTATTTTTATTGTTGGTAGATCATGTTTCTAAACTAAATAGTGGAAATACTTTATTTTGTTGTTTTGGCCTAGTCTTAACTTCACCTAAAGGTATTTTTGCAAAAGATAAGTGTAAGGGGAAACCCCAAATATGTTTTTAAGAAACAAACCGATCATGATTCTCCACAATTTTAAGTGAACATGGATATTCGTATTTGTTAGAGTCAAATGCTTGTATCGAGTCATAATGAAGTTTTGCAGGATTTTCAAGGAAGTAGAACCAAGTTTTTCCAGAAATTTTCCGGAAACTTAACATAAGAATTTCTGCAGGTCACTTCTGACGGCGTCATGAGTTTACTCTTGACGGCGTCACGTGTAAAAATCTGGAAATTTCACCAGTTTTGTTTTTCTAACGGAGTCTTAAAGTTTTTGTTGAATTATTAAGTTTCATAATCTTCAGGAAATCTGCAAACTTCATTCCACAAGCATTATATCTTATTTTGTTTTCTAGGATTAAGTAACTTATGTAGATTGCCGCCGATTTTATGCGAGGTTGCCTTGTCTGTTTTCTCAGGATTTACAGGTTATGTATGACAAGAAGACGATTATTTTTCTGGAAGGGAAGCTTTGATTTTTCATTTTCTTGGAGGAAGATTTAACCTGGCCACCTTATTATCCATACCGAGCGAATCAGGGGAGTATTTGATTTCATTTGTTTTACTTATTTCACTTTTACATTCTTTACTTGAACATTGGGGACAATGTTCATCTTAAGTGTAAGGGGAGGGTAAAATGATGATACCTTACAAATACACTTTCGCTTGAGTTTGTTTGTTTGATAGTAGATGTGTAATAAAACTATGAAAAATACTTGTTAGTGCAATTTTAGCGCCAAATTTAATTTTTTTTACAACATTTAGGAGTGAAACTTTAGCCATAGCAAGCGTCTCTTGGATAGGAGATTGTATGACTAGCACATAACCGTATCATTCAGAAAAATTTTCCACCCAAATACGTTAGGTTCGCCTTTAGATTTGATAGGAAAAGCATTTACTATTAGTGCTTAAGAGTGTACCGGTAGCATTTAGATTCTAGAACTTGCGTTAGTGATGCATCCCGAGACCGCTAGTGAGACTACATTCGTGTAGTAGAATTTAGTACATGATAAGAGGCATTAGGATCACCGTTGTGTTAAACCCGTATCATAATTACTTAACTATTTAAGTCATATTACTTGGCTAGTTAAGTCAACTAAATTTTCCCACACCCTTAGCGTTGTACTCATTTTTAGTACACGAAACCCCTAGTACACCCCTCCGAGCCTATCTTTTCGTTTCTAACTTTAAGCATTTTACTTAAAGGAAGAATTTGTTACACCCCACTTAAATGTACACCCAAATCGCCTTAGCCTTCCGTGTATGCACTCATCTTTAGTGCATTATTGTTATTTGTTAAACCCTTAATTAATTATCTAATTGATTACATGGTTGCTATGTCGAGTCATATCCTTGTACATATTGTTTTGGAAGGATTGGGACTCATGGGTAAAGTACTTATTTTATGGAGTAACTGGGATAACATCATATATTACCCCTGTATGTGCGTTAATCTTAAAAGTACTCCAAGTGTTTTGATTTTCTTAATTCGAGTCATTTGATTAGTTTATTGTAAAGTATGTAAAAATTCAAGTGTAAGGGGAATCTCCATTCCCTATGATGTATTATTTTGGATGGTAGGGTAAGAGTGTATGCAAAAAAAAAAAATAAAAAATAAATAAAAAAAATAAAAAAAAAGTTCGAAAAAATCAAGAAAAAGAAAAGAAAAAAAATAGAAAAAAAAAAAAGAAAAGAAAAACATACGGACTACCATCCCTTTTTATTCTATGTTCATTTTATGTTTTTGTTCTTTTTGATTTATTAGCTTAAGTCGAGTCTAGTCTTGGTTTAACAACACCATATTGTACATGTAATTAACCAAGATTGTTAACTCGCCACCAGTGAAGACTGCCTATATCCAACAAAACCGTGTATTTCATATCCCTACACCTAATGGTACAACCCTTTAAAAGACCTATTTGATAGTTTATCCTAGGTGCTTACGCCATGTGGTGGAGGTTTGATCCTTTCCCAAGCCTATGGTAATCTATTTTGCTATGACAGGTAGTGAGAGATATCTTCCGTTTCCATATTCTAATTTATACATTATTACACCCGAGAGATGTGAGTATCTAAACACTATTTGTGAGGTGCTAGTGTATGACCTCCGTGCTTGTCTTTGGTCTTTAGTGGAACGATTATTTGTTGTAATTACTTTTATATTAGTGTTAAATGACCCATAACTTGTATTTTGATTAGAATAAAAGCGCATTTGCTTGAGGACAAGCAATTCTCAAGTGTAAGGGTATATGATGAGGCGAAAAATGAACCACTTTTAGGGGGTCATTTAAGCCCGGAATTGAATTTATTTGATCAAATATTGCCCTAAATCGTTCCTTTTGTGATTTTAGGTACTTTGGGAGTGAAATCTGGAAAAGGAAGCAATTCGGACGTTTTTGGAGCATAAAAGTGAAGAAAACGCTAAAGACTTAATTTTCCATGCTGAGAACAATGTATGACGGCGTCAAGAAGGAAATCCTGACGGCGTCAAGAGTAAAATCCATGACGACCCAGTACAAACCATATTAGTTCATAAGTGTTAGTAGTAGCTTGAAATCATCTCATAATATCTTAGGATAACATGATTAATCAGTAGGATCTAGTTAAATTTCATCTAAGTCAAACTTAGCTCACAAGATAAAAAGTCAAAATGACATAGTTCATCAGAAACTCATTTTTTGCTAGAATTTTCTTGATTTTTGTGTTGAGAATAAGGCCTTGTAACTTTTTGTGATCAAAATATCTCACCTAAACTTCATAAATCTATGCTTGGCTTATTTTCTGGATTTTTTATGTGGACTGTGCATGTGCTTATTTGAGGGTGTAGGGCTGATGAGTGTCTAAATACTCATCATTTTATACCAATCTGAACTGCCAAAACATACAAAAACACTCAAAAATGCATTATAATACTTAAAATATCTTAGAAATGTGTTTTATATGTTTCAAATGCAAAATATGCAAAAACAGATGAAAAACGTACAAAGTTTGCATAATTGGCAGTTTCAGTCCCTCAAATTTCATAAATTGGCAAAACTAGTCCCTGGTCACTCAAAACTTGTAAAATTATCATAATAGGTCCTTGGGATTCACAAGTTGTAAGAAAAAGTCCTTTGAAGTTAAAAATCATAAATTTACAACTTTGGTCCCTCAACTTTGGAAAAGTGTCAAAATTAGTCCCTAAGGTTTTAAAAATAAGAAAATAATCAAAATAAACCTTATACTATTCTTAAATGACATAATTGGTCCTTTGTGTTAACTGTTTGATATTTACTGGTTTAGCCCTTCAAAATCAGAAAATTACATAAAAGGTCCCTGAAGTTTGGTGAATTTACAGAAAAGGTCCCCGGATATAAAAAAAATGGAAATTATCAAAAGTGACCCATGTACTATTCAATATTAGCAATTATGGTCCTTTGAACTACTTTGGGAAAGTAACATAATCAGACCCTCAACTTTGCTATAATTACAAATTTGGTCCTTGTGATTTGTTACTAAGAAACCAAACGGACTCTTTATTATTATTATCATAATCCAAAACCACACATTACCCAGCCCACACATTACCCAGCCCATCACCCACTCAGCCCATCCATCCCTTTTTAATTAAAAATGGGTCAAATGGTTTGACCAAACCATCTTCCCCCCTCAAAACCACTTCCCCTTCCCCTGCAATACCACCTCCACCATCACCACTGGACCTATGCCAACCCACACCCTTATCCCTCCAATCACACTTCCCAAGGTTCAATTAATGCCACCCCCCCCCCCTATGGTCTGCTTCCACAGACCCAATTGCTTAAAAAATGATTTCCCGCCAAATTGAGAGAGGAGACAAGTCCATCCAAATTACAAGCAACCTGGTGGGATTTGACCAGTGGGACCCACATGACACTCTGGGATGCTATAAAGAGTGAAAGAAGCAGAAGTGGATTAGTATTAGTGTAACTTAGGTTAATTGTAGTCGTAGGTAGTATAATCTTAAATTTCAGTTGTAATTTCAATTAAAACAAATTGCTCTCAGTTAATTTCATGTATTTCAAAATTTAATTTAAGTCAATTTCAAGTTTCAAGTTGATTCTCAGTTGGTGTTCATTTTTCTTTATTGCAAAAATCACAAAAAGCTTATTTGTTGTTTGTAGTTGTTATTGTGAATTCTCTCAGCTCACATAAGCCTTGACAAAGCTCTTGTAAGCCATTAGACACCATAAAAGTCAGTTCTAGCTTATTTCTTTAGTTAATCAACAAAAGTCAACCTGTGGTCCAATAAGCAGTTCTGAGGGGGTGGAAGCTAATCTGGATGGCTTTTCTGGTTTCTAGCTTGTTGACAACAAGCTAGGAGTGGTTTCTAATCCTTGGTTCACGTTCTTTAATCCTCATAGTTGTAAGCAATTTTCAGTTTTTGCATTATTTTTCTAAGTTACTGTTACACTGCTTAATATTAGCTTATTGTCATATATTTATGCTTATTAATAGTTTCTAGTTGTATTTCATCAGTTATACTTGTCCTAATTAGTCATTTCTTAAGTTTGCTTAATAATCATTTAAAAAGCCAAAATTAGTTAAAACTAGTATAGCTTATTATTCTGCTAATTTATATTTTAAAAGTTGTTTAATATAGTTAATATAAGTTAATTAATAAGTAATATCAAGAAATTTTAAGTTAAATAAGTCTTTGCTAGTTCAAATGCAAAACAGTCCCCTAATAAGGGAGTATTTGGGTTTAGAAAGTCCACTGTGACTCAGTGAGTTTCAGTGGTTACTAGGTATTGCACCATGTCACTTTAGGGTATACTAAGGCATTTCAACCAATAACTCAGGTCACTTTTAGTAATTTAGTCAAAATCACTCTTGATCGTCCCTTTTGAGTTAACTGTCAACACAGTGGAGTCCATAAGCACTTCAATCTTTTCATATCTAGCTTAGGTTGTGTTATTTCAACATATATAAGTATAATTCAACACTCTCAATCAGTTAGGATCATTGAAAATTGGCCAAAGTCAAAGTCTTAAGTTTTCTTAGAAAGTCAAATGGCACCATTGTAGAAAAAAACCAAAAATGCCAAGATTTTTAGTGATTTATGTAGAGAGATTTAAGTTGTGAAATTTTCAGACTTGGTTGTCTCCCACCTCAGCTTTAAGATCACATTGTGCTTTTATTTTTTTGATTTTATCTGTGGGCCCCACAACCCCCCAAAGAGGGCTGCAAGGCAGACTGCTCCTCTGTCTCAGCAGATACACCACCACCACTTGGTAGTGGTTTTCCAGCCAACTCAGTGGGCCCCAAGCCCCCACCTTGGATCCTTACAACTCCCTCCTACCACACACCCCATTTTGACCATGGCTTTGACCTGGGAAGCCCTGGGTCCCACCTGAATCAAGCCAATTACTTTGTCCCATTTTCAGTTCCAAAACAAGAATCCATTTGCTTGTTTGTGGCTTATTGGCTTATTATGTGGGATTTTTTGGTTCTTTCATGCTTAAACATGTTACATTAACTCATTTAAACCAGATTCAACCAGAGTGGGCCCCACCTAAGCTTATTTTAGCTTATTTTGCCACTTGGTCAAACAAAGTCAACTGTCACAACCTATTAGCTTATTCTTGCTTATTTTTGATTTTCATGAAAGTTGTTTTTGTAAAAGTTTGTTGTTTTTAGTTGTAAAATAAGTTTGTAAAAGAAAAATCAAGAAAAATCAATTTAATATTAAGTGATAGTTTCTATTTAATGTAATTTATTTTAATTTTCATTTTTAATTTTTAATTAAGTACTTAGCTATTTTATATTTTTCTTAAATTCCTCTTATATTAAAGTAATTATAATAATTTTTTCAGATTTTTATTTTACTATTTAGTATTTATTAGAATTAATCTTAGTTTTATTAATTATTAATTAATAATTAGTTTTAAATAGCATAATTAGTTTTTATTAAGTAAAATATAGTTTTTATATTTTTTATAGCTTTTATATGTTATAAAATAATTTTAGAAAATTTATTAGAATTGTTTACGGATCATTTAGTATTTTCCTTAATTTAAAATAGTTTAATTAGATAATTAGTAATTAATTAGTAATTAATTTATATAAAAAGCACAGAAAGACAAAAATACTTATTTTTAATTTTAAAAGTTGTTTTTAGTTATTTTATAATTTTAGAAAATTTTATTTTCACCTTTTTAGTATTTAATCAAATATTGTATTATATTTAAGTATTTTAATTATTAATAATTAGTAATAATTAGTATTTAATTAATATTAAGTAATTAATTAGGGTTAAAATTTATTTTAATTTTCTAAAAATTTTCTCTTAACTTTAAGTTTCTAAAAAAGTCATTTTCACCCCCTGTGTGTTTTCAGATTTCCGTTTTCACTTTTTATCTCGTACGCTTACGTTTTATTTAAACGTGAACGTACGCGTTTTAAGTTTTAAACATTTATGGTTTTTCTGACTTTCCAGTATTGTTAATATAGTGTATTTAAGTTATTATCTTTCATATTCCAGTAGTGTAATTATCACATCTCACTTATACCCTTTCCTGTCCAAATTCACCCGATCACAAACCCGTTTTAATACCATCCACACCTCGTCGGGACATAACGACCCGGGGAAACCCTATACTTCCACGGAGATTGGTTCTAGGCTGTTTGACTATTATAATTGACCATTCACAAGTGGTTGACCAATAATCATCTGACGGTTTAGCACCAATCAAATTTTGGCGCCGCTGCGGGGGAGGTTGTGCGCGTATTCTAAACGGTTTTGCGTATTAGTGAACCTGGATATACATCCATTGTATATTTACCATCCTTCTGTATATTTTCATAAAAACTGTTCCTGAAAACTTTGTAAAATTAGTTTTCCACAAACACAAAAACACAAAAAGATTTTCTTTCTGATAAAATGTTTTCCAAAAACACCAAAAATATCCATCTTTACCCTCCTACCTTTTTTATTCTTCATCCCTTTACCCTCTATCCTTTTGATTCTATCTTCTTCCACTTATCCCATAATTGATTCTTATGGCATCTCTCGATGACGATTTCTTTGAACAAAGGGCCTTTAAAAGCGAAGTTGAAAAACTTATGGCTGAGTCAAAAACGATTTCTTTGAACAAAGGGCCTTTAAAAGCGAAGTTGAAAAACTTATGGCTGAGTCAAAAATGTCGAGATGTCATGTTGATTATGATGGACCTTCGATTCCTATTCCCTCTCCGGTGAGGGAAAGAGATCATGAAACCGTGGTGACAAAGGACCCTGTACTTTCCTCTAACCATGAAAGTGCTAAATACGTCCAACCTACGGTTACCCAAAAACCTAAGCTCACAAATGATCCTAAACCTTCAAGAATCAATCTTGATCTTTCACGATATAAGGTTATTAGGTCATCAAGCAAACGTACAGAGCTTAGGGCAGTGACTGAAAAGAACGACTTGCCCAATCTTCACGTTCATCATAAACTAAAACCCGAGACCATAACGGAAGTGGTGGAAATTGCTAGCTCTAAGAGCACACCACTTGTCCCACCTCCAGATTTTGTTCCTTGTGTCGGTTGTGGTGAACCACTTTTTGGTTTACCATGTCGTTGGTGTACATGTGTACAATGTGGTAATGATATTCAAAACGGGAGTTGTTTGTTTTGTGGGTCGAGTAATTCATTTGCTTATGATCCTAATCAGAACTCATTCAACGACTCCCCTAATTTTTCCAATTACCCAACACATTCATACGAGCAAGAATCATATTATCCAAACCACAATGATTGTTCGTATCAAAATACACCAAACATTTCTTGTGAGTATTGTGGAGGTCCTCACCAAGGTTTTGATTGTTATAATAGTCAAAATGTTGGTTACGACCAATATCCATACAACTCACCGAACCAGACTCAACAGTTTAACTGTTGTGAGTACTGTGGTGGCCCACACTACAGTTCTGATTGTCAATCGGGCAACACGCTTGTCTATGAGCAGTTTCCTGATAACAATTATGACTCTAGCACATACGACTCACAGCCACATCAGTTTTACTGTTGTGATTACTGTGGAGGTCCACACTTTAGTTCGGATTGTCAAACAAGGAATCCATTTCCTTGTAACAATTACGACTATTCGTTTTCAGACCAACCTCCACAACACCAAATGATCAAAGCAACTCCTCCTAATACTGAGCCAGACCTTTTACTAGAGGCTCGTGAAATTTTGCAAAAACTTAAGGAGGAGTTTGCCACTACATCGTTTCAAGAATCTCGTGAAAAATCAATGGCAGAATTACTTGCTAAAGAACGAGATGCTAGAAACGAATTGAGCATGGAAGAATTACTTGCTGAGCAAAGAGCGGCTAAAATACGTGCCAATCTTCGCTATGCTGCTCTTTATGATGACGATGATGACAGTGATGATGATGAAGATAACATTGTTATTATTCAAAATGATTCATCAGATTCGTATGTTGTGATTCCTTCCATGGAGAATCAGGGAGAAAATAATGTGACGAAGTCACTAGCCGTTGATCAAATGGAACTTGAAAATTCCATAACCGCTAGTACTTCTAAACTCCCTCAGTCTATTGATATCACACCCGAAGTTCACACTCACTCTCCGAACATGGGGGACGAGCATCTTGACACTGTTCCTGCAAAGGAATCAGACGAATTCATAAAGTCTAGTGTTGAGAACCTTGTCCCAATCCCAGGAGAGTCACAGGGGACTTTTGATCATGTGTGTGATCTACTTTCTCACCCTGAAAATCCAAAAGATCATTCTGAGACTTTCTCCGATTTTAATGATGATTATACATCTTATGGAGAAGTTGAGTATGAGGAGGCACCATTGCCTCATTCGGATGTTGACCCTCTTATTGAGGAGTTCACAAACGAACTTACTCACATCAATCCACTTCCTTTGGGAAATGATGATGGTCTCCTTAATTTTGAAGCCGATATGGGAGAAACTGAAAATCTTTTAAACTCTAATCCCAACATCGAGCTTAGTACTTCACATGCTGATGAAAATTCTTTATCTTCTGGAGACATCAGTCATGTGGAAGGATTACCTTCTGTGCTAGTTAGCTTAGAAGAAGAGAATGATGAGATTGACACTGAAATCAAAGATGAAGCACTTCGTGCAACATTATTGAAAGTCAATCTCCTCATTTCTAAAATCGAGGCTTTCAATATGAAACCTATTTCATCTCCTATCCCCATTAAGGATAGTGACATTTTCTCCGATGATCCTATTCCGGAGTTTGAAGCCTTACTTTTGATCATATGGGAGAGAAGATAAGTGGCAGTACCACTTCTCATTCTCATAATTCTCTCCCCGATTATGAATCATTCACATTTGATGAGTTCTCCTGTGAACTCACTCATATCATGACTCCTCCAGAGTATGATGACCCGGGGGGAGATGCACTCAATCATGAGAATTTGCAAATTCCCACCCCCCTCCCGGGATGTTTTCGAGCTTAACCTTTGAAATCCAAAATCAGGCTAATGAGCCTGCCTTCGAGGAAGAAGATCTTATCATGATTTTCATCATGGTTTTCTTCCTTTTCTTCACCTACAGGGTGACTTCTCCTGTTCTTCACTCCTTCGGGAATGAAGACATTATATTTGATCCTGGCATTTTCATGTATCATTATCTTGAGCCGGGATTATATCTCATCGGTGTGGAACTTTCACGTGCTTCAAATGTTTATCCAAACATCTTGAATGAAAGTCTGAGTGAGATTGTTTCTTCCACATCATGCTTCCCCAAGGACTAATGAATTCGGGGTCGAGTCAGGCTAGCGACTCGGTAAACAAAAACAGAGCATGCTTAAAGGGTTTTCACCCTAAGTGTGGGGGAGTCCCCCATCCTTTGATTACAAAAGTGAAAAACAAAATGGTGTTTTCCACGCTTGGCTTGCAATGTTGCCCTTTTACGTTCAAAGAGTCGGCATAATAGCTGGGACTTTGAATATTGAGGACAATATGCATGCTTAGTGTGGGGGGGGGGGGGTATTCGCTATTCTAGCGAATTTTATCACATTTTACTATCTTATACCCCCGTTTTTGACCAAAAATTTTCAAAATTTTTTCACTAAAGTTCAAAATTTTTTGTGGTAATCAGTCCGCCTTGTCTAAGCGACAAAAGGGATTGGCTAGTCCAGGAGCAAACGGCTCTTGGTAAAGACATCTCAAATCCGTTTATGGCTTGCAATTTGCCCAAAATTGTATGGTTCCTCAACTCCCCAAAAACAAATGAGTTGGCTAGCCCGCAAGATTATGGCTTGTGGTAAAGGCCGTGGAAAAACCATAATTGGTAATCAGCTCACCAAGATGTTGACTATTCCATCAAGAGTTGGCTAGTCCAGGAGCAAACGGCTCTTGGTAAAGACTAATCAAATTCGTTGACAGCTGGTGGTTTGCTAAAAATCACACGGTTATCAGGTGTACCACAGTTCTTACACCTGGCTACTCCAGAAGTGATGGCTTTTGGTAAAGAGTTTTTCAAATCCATTAAGTTTTTCTCAATAGATTGCTAGGGACTAGCAATAGTTTAGTGTGGGGGATTGATGAGTGTCTAAATACTCATCATTTTATACCAATCTGAACTGCCAAAACATACAAAAACACTCAAAAATGCATTATAATACTTAAAATATCTTAGAAGTGTATTTTATATGTTTCAAATGCAAAATATGCAAAAACAGATGAAAAACGTACAAAGTTTGCATAATTGGCAGTTTCAGTCCCTCAAATTTCATAAATTGGCAAAACTAGTCCCTGGTCACTCAAAACTTGTAAAATTATCATAAAAGGTCCTTCGGATTCACAAGTTGTAAGAAAAAGTCCTTTGAAGTTAAAAATCATAAATTTACAACTTTGGTCCCTCAACTTTGGAAAAGTGTCAAAATTAGTCCCTAAGGTTTTAAAAATAAGAAAATAATCAAAATAAACCTTATACTATTCTTAAATGACATAATTGGTCCTTTGTGTTAACTGTTTGATATTTACAGGTTTAGCCCTTCAAAATCAGAAAATTACATAAAAGGTCCCTGAAGTTTGGTAAATTTACAGAAAAGGTCCCCGGATATAAAAAAATGGAAATTATCAAAAGTGACCCATGTACTATTCAATATTAGCAATTATGGTCCTTTGAACTACTTTGGGAAAGTAACATAATCAGACCCTCAACTTTGCTATAATTACAAATTTGGTCCTTGTGATTTGTTACTAAGAAACCAAACGGACTCTTTATTATTATTATCATAATCCAAAACCACACATTACCCAGCCCACACATTACCCAGCCCATCACCCACTCAGCCCATCCATCCCTTTTTAAATAAAAACGGGTCAAATGGTTTGACCAAACCATCTTCCCCCCTCAAAACCACTTCCCCCTCCCCTTCAATACCACCTCCACCATCACCACTTGACCTCTGCCAACCCACACCCTTATCCCTCCAATCACACTTCCCAAGGTTCAATTAATGCCACCCCCTATGGTCTGCTTCCACAGACCCAATTGCTTAAAAAATGATTTCCCGCCAAATTGAGAGAAGAGACAAGTCCATCCAAATTACAAGCAACCTGGTGGGATTTGACCAGTGGGACCCACATGACACTCTGGGATGCTATAAAGAGTGAAAGAAGCAGAAGTGGATTAGTATTAGTGTAACTTAGGTTAAATGTAGTCGTAGGTAGTATAATCTTAAATTTCAGTTGTAATTTCAATTAAAACAAATTGCTCTCAGTTAATTTCATGTATTTCAAAATTTAATTTAAGTCAATTTCAAGTTTCAAGTTGATTCTCAGTTGGTGTTCATTTTTCTTTATTGTAAAAATCACAAAAAGCTTATTTGTTGTTTGTAGTTGTTATTGTGAATTCTCTCAGCTCACATAAGCCTTGACAAAGCTCTTGTAAGCCATTAGACACCATAAAAGTCAGTTCTAGCTTATTTCTTTAGTTAGTCAACAAAAGTCAACATGTGGTCCAATAAGCAGTTCTGAGGGGGTAGAAGCTAATCTTGATGGCTTTTCTGGTTTCTAGCTTGTTGACAACAAGCTAGGAGTGGTTTCTAATCCTTGGTTCATGTTCTTTAATCCTCATAGTTGTAAGCAATTTTCAGTTTTTGCATTATTTTTCTAAGTTACTGTTACACTGCTTAATATTAGCTTATTGTCATATATTTATGCTTATTAATAGTTTCTAGTTGTATTTCATCAGTTATACTTGTCCTAATTAGTCATTTCTTAAGTTTGCTTAATAATCATTTAAAAAGCCAAAATTAGTTAAAACTAGTATAGCTTATTATTCTGCTTATTTATATTTTAAAAGTTGTTTAATATAGTTAATATAAGTTAATTAAAAAGTAATATCAAGAAATTTTAAGTTAAATAAGTCTTTGCTAGTTCAAATGCAAAACAGTCCCCTAATAAGGGAGTGTTTGGGTTTAGAAAGTCCACTGTGACTCAGTGAGTTTCAGTGGTTACTAGGTATTGCACCATGTCACTTTAGGGTATACTAAGGCATTTCAACCAATAACTCAGGTCACTTTTAGTAATTTAGTCAAAATCACTCTTGATCGTCCCTTTAGAGTTAACTGTCAACACAGTGGAGTCCATAAGCACTTCAATCTTTTCATATCAAGCTTAGGTTGTGTTATTTCAACATATATAAGTATAATTCAACACTCTCAATCAGTTAGGATCATTGAAAATTGGCCAAAGTCAAAGTCTTAAGTTTTCTTAGAAAGTCAAATGGCACCATTGTAGAAAAAAACCAAAAATGCCAAGATTTTTAGTGATTTATGTAGAGAGATTTAAGTTGTGAAATTTTCAGACTTGGTTGTCTCCCACCTCAGCTTTAAGATCACATTGTGCTTTTATTTTTGTGATTTTATCTGTGGGCCCCACAACCCCCAAAGAGGGCTGCAGGGCAGACTGCTCCTCTGTCTCAGCAGATACACCACCACCACCACCACTTGGTGGTGGTTTTCCAGCCAACTCAGTGGGCCCCAAGCCCCCACCTTGGATCCTTACAACCCCCTCCTACCACACACCCCATTTTGACCATGGCTTTGACCTGGGAAGCCTTGGGTCCCACCTAAATCAAGCCAATTACTTTGTCCCATTTTCAGTTCCAAAACAAGAATCCATTTGCTTATTTGTGGCTTATTGGCTTATTATGTTGGATTTTTTGGTTCTTTCATGCTTAAACATGTTACATTAACTCATTTAAACCAGATTCTACTAGAGTGGGCCCCACCTAAGCTTATTTTAGCTTATTTTGCCACTTGGTCAAACAAAGTCAACTGTCACAACCTATTAGCTTATTCTGGCTTATTTTTGATTTTCATGAAAGTTGTTTTTGTAAAAGTTTGTTGTTTTTAGTTGTAAAATAAGTTTGTAAAAGAAAAATCAAGAAAAATCAATTTAATATTAAGTGATAGTTTCTATTTAATGTAATTTAATTTTAATTTTCATTTTTAAATTTTAATTAAGTACCTAGCTATTTTATATTTTTCTTAAATTCCTCTTATATTAAAGTAATTATAATAATTTTTTCAGATTTTTATTTTACTATTTAGTATTTATTAGAATTAATCTTAGTTTTATTAATTATTAATTAATAATTAGTTTTAAATAGCATAATTAGTTTTTATTAAGTAAAATATAGTTTTTATATTTTTTATAGCTTTTATATGTTTTAAAATAATTTTAGAAATTTTATTAGAATTGTTTACTGATCATTTAGTATTTTCCTTAATTTAAAATAGTTTAATTAGATAATTAGTAATTAATTTATATAAAAAGCACAAAAAGACAAAAATACTTATTTTTAATTTTAAAAGTTGTTTTTAGTTATTTTATAATTTTAGAAATTTTATTTTCACCTTTTTAGTATTTAATCAAATATTGTATTATATTTAAGTATTTTAATTATTAATAATTAGTATTTAATTAATATTAAGTAATTAATTAGGGTTAAAATTTATTTTAATTTTCTAAAAATTTTCTCTTAACTTTAAGTTTCTAAAAAAGTCATTTTCACCCCCTGGTTGTTTTCAGATTTCCGTTTTCACTTTTTATCTCGTACGCTTACGTTTTATTTAAACGTGAACGTACGCGTTTTAAGTTTTAAACATTTCTGGTTTTTCTGACTTTCCAGTATTGTTAATATAGTGTATTTAAGCTATTATCTTTCATATTCCAGTAGTGTAATTATCACATCTCACTTATACCCTTTCCTGTCCAAATTCACCCGATCACAAACTCGTTTTAATACCATCCACACCTCGTCGGGACATAACGACCCGGGGAAACCCTATACTTCCACAGAGATCGGTTCTAGGCTGTTTGACTATTATAATTGACCATTCACAAGTGGTTGACCAATAATCATCTGACGGTTTAGCACCAAGGGCACATAACCTCCCCTGCACCAGGCCATTGGCCAACTTTCTTGGGTTCATTGTGACCTCTCCAGTGGACCCCACCCTTGGCTTTTTGGATTTTTGGGGAGCTTATCAGCTCACCTTCTCAGACCTAGGCTTATTTTATACTTTAGTGATGAGGCGAAAAGTGAAACACTTTTAGGGGGTCATTTAAGCCCGGAATTGAATTTATTTGATCAAATATTGCCCTAAATCGTTTCTTTTGTGATTTTAGGTACTTTGGGAGTGAAATCTCAAAAAGGAAGCAATTCGGACGTTTTTGGAGCATAAAAGTGAAGAAAACGCCAAAGACTTAATTTTCCATGCTGAGAACAGTGTATGACGGCGTCAAGAAGGAAATCCTGACGGCGTCAAGAGTAAAATCCATGACAACCCAGTACAAACCTGAAGGCGTCACAAAAAGGGCGTCAAGAGTTAATATGGTGACGGCCTGCATAAGGAGTATACATGACGGCGTCAGATCCAGATCTAGGCAGTCCGAGGAACTATTTGAAGGCGAGATGACGACGTCACACATTTGTTCTTGACGCCGTCACCTTCCAAAATCTATATATAGTTTTCTAATTTTCATTCAATAGAGAGGGACTAGTGTGGAGAAACCCTAGGGCCGAACCTTGTACGTATTTTACAGCTTTTTCAAGGGTTTTCAGCCCTTGAATCCTTACATGTGCTATTGAGATAAGTCTTCTCTTAATTCAATCAATATGTCTATGTGTTGGTTGTCTATATCTTGTGCTTGTCTTGATTTCAACATGTTAGGCTAGATCTATCTTGTGTTTGCTTAGATCTAATGAAACCTAGATGTTAATTATGTGTTGATTACTTGTTTATGGTTGTATTGGAAGAATGATTTCACTGTTAGGCTTAAGAAAACTGGCAGATCTCCATTGTGTAACATGCTTGAACGTCTTGGGAAACATGAACCGATGTGTACTAGGTTTTATTGGTTGTATTTAATGCATGAGTAAATTCTAATGATCCCATGTTAGGAGCTTCTTAGCCGGCTCGACATAGGAGTGAAGTAGGCACTCATAGGATTGGGGAAGTAAGTACGCCACCCCATGAATGGTATTAAGGAATACAATCCGTCATCCACGCAACTATAACAAGTAATTAACGTGTAAAAGATATCTAGGGAGTAGTGAAATCTAAGTAAACACATTTCTCCCATATATTGCTCACAACTTATGTATAATTAGTTTATTTTCATTTTTAGTATTTTATTTTGATTGCATCTTAGTATTGGGTTAGTTGACTAGCAACTAATTCCGCCCGAATCCTTCAAACCCGAGATTTTACTTGTTTTTCATGAAATATAAAAATACAAAAAGAATCATCCCTCATCTCTAGACCTAGTCTTTAGGTTTTCTAATCCTAGCGACACTATTCCTAGCTGAACGATCAATCCCCCGGTACTTGTCATTAAACTATACTACATCGATCAGGTACACTGCCTAGTGGGGGTTGTAAGCTTCTCAAGATCCGTTGAGAGGTAAAGCCTGGTGCAATACCTACGCATCATTTAGCTTATTGGTACTCGGCTTATTTGAACCTGTTTTGTGACCTGTCCTCAAACCCCATACTGAGCACTCAATTTTGTGCACCAATTTCACAAGACCATAAAGTGCTCAATAATAAGCCATAAGCCCAGCTTATTGGCTTATTTTAAAGTTGACCAGGTCAGCTTTGAAAGTCTAAAAGTCCTTGATTTGGACTGTTTGATCCCTTTTGTTTTGTATAAGTGCTTATTGGTTGTTCTGGCTTATTACTTGTGCTTATTCTGTCTCTTTCAGCTTATTTGCATGACCCTCAGTAGTTTGTAGTTTATTCACTAATTTGTAGCATAGTAGTAGCTTTTTGCATTGAAAAATCCATTTGATTCTAGCTTATTGGACTTTCTGTCCATTTTTAAGCTTTTCACTCAGCTTATTAACAAGCTCCAGTCAAAGTCCCTTCAGAAAAGTTTTCTAATTTCAGTAGTAAAGTAAAATTGTAAAAGAAAATCAAAGAAAAACCAAAAATAAAAAAGTGATAGCTTCTATTTAAGCCCTTTTGGCTTATTTTTCTGGTTATTTGTAAGCAAATTCTAATTTTAAATTTTTCTTAGGTTCCTGTCCAAATTAACCCGATCACAAACCCGTTTTGATACCGTCACGCCTTTTCGGGACATAACGACCCGGGAATACACTGTACTCCACGGAGCATTGGCCCAAGTTGTTTGACCATATTGACCACATCCGTGGTTGAATTTGGTTGACCGTTTGGAGCCAATCAATTATAAGTTGAGAAAATCATAAGTTACTTATGAGTCCAAGTAACACAACGTCGAGAATCCATAGTTTCATAACTCGTGACTTTCCACGACTCAACATACTCAACTAACACCTTGGTGCAAACAAGTCAAGTGCTTTGCCTTGATATAAAGCATAACCCATGCGGGTAAGGATGCGTTTACGCAAAGAGACCTTGGACCTAGTTTGACCAATAAGGGAATAAACCCGTTACGTGATTAGAGAAGACGTAAGCACGAGATATGAGAATATGGATGCTTTCACGTGATGTTGCGTGAAGTATATAAGCTCCCTAAGTTTAGAAAAGCCTTGGCTAGAGGCATTTGATAGAAAACTTGAGTTGGTGTTTTCCTGTAATCGGGTGTTTTAAAAGTGAGATCTCTCTAATCTCAAAACTCGTTTCGAGTATTCTCAATTAAGCACATAACATATTCATACCTGAATTGAAAGATCCACATTTGTCGGGTAAGGGGAACGCTGACTTTCAAAATTCGTCCCGAACTATACAGAAGCCTGGCGCGTCACCCATGTGTCAACGCGCGGGCAGCGCGCCAGCACCAGATATGGATTCGGGAAATTTTGGCTACCTTTTGTTATTTTATGTGTTTTGAAGGTTTATTTGTCATCATTAAAACATTAGGAGATCTTGATCATGTTGTCTCAACAATCTCCCCTTTTTGATGATGACAAATAAAATCTGAAAGCAAATAAAATTACAAAACGTAATGAAGACAAAGCGCACCTTTGGTGTAGCTTGCGTATTGACCTTGCCTTGTAATTTGGTGAAGCCTTTGTTTGTTCTTTAACTTGGTCTTCACACTCTTGCTTTCTTTCTCCCCTTTTTGTCAAATCAAAAAGGTTGGGGACTTCCATATGAATGGGTAAAGTAGCTTGAGAATGGCTATTTGACGTGCTCCCCCTTGAACATAGCTCCTCCTAGATCGTTGCTCCCCCTTGTTTCAAGGCGGGGATCCATGGGTCAAGATCCTCACCTTTGCGGTGTCCTAGCTACATAAAACAACACAACATGCAACAACGAAGCAATCCTCACATGTGAAAGTCCAAAATGGGTTAGGTTACCATTTGGATACTTACAACATGGGTTAGTTCACAAGAATATGTATACAAGATAGAACATACAACAATAGATAATCATTAGTCAAAGAGAACATAATAATGTTTCAAGCATGATATGACATGCTATGCAAATACAAGATTATTCAACAAACATAGATCCTAGATGTCCATGACGCAACATACATAAAACCAATCCTTAAGATATCATAACCATCAAACACATACAAACACATCAAAGATCCTTGCAAGACATGTAGGTGGCCCAACAAGTGATGAAATTCTTTAGAACCCCGAACTTCGATCGGCTCTCATGACGTTGATGTTTGGTAGCTTTATAGGAGCAAGTCGTTCGTGGGTTGGCAAGGAGGCCACATCATCAACCTCTTCATCCTCACTGATGACGTCTTCCGAAGCATTCCATGCACGCTCATCAAACATCTCACTAACCATATATTCCATTCGTCCAATTGGATCCATGGAAGCTTGTTGAGATGTGGAAGCGGTGTTTGCAGGAAGCTCAAGGTCAACATCGGCTCGATCAAGACTATTAGCGTTGAAATTTGCAAATGATGGTGCTAACACCTCACAATCGGGCCAATCCTCTGCGTGGTCGGGATGTTCAGTTTTGATGTGCTCAAACAATGTGGTGAGAAGACGAGCATAGGGAATCAATCTCTTATTTCCACTAAGCTTATCCATTCTTTTTTCCATGAAATAGGCAAAGTTGAATGGTGTTCGGGTCTTAATGCAATAAAGCATATACCCAACAACAATAGAGACATTTCCTCTTGCACCCATTTTCACAAACACGTTAGATGTCAAAACATATTCCCATGCATGGAGCATGTCATGCAAGTTTGATTGAGCCCAATAAAGATCGGCCTCGTCATTACATTGGTATTGAGGCTTGAAGATGGTGTTTTGTACATCCTCCGCATTGATCCTACCCACCTCGGAAGGGTGATAGTTACGGTACTTCTTGAATTCTCTTGTCTTCATTGAATCGGTGTAGAGCATGATCCCGTTTGAGTTGATTCCAAGAACATTTCCAAGCTTTTCTAAAGACCATTGATGAGGCGAAAAATGATCCGTTTTTAGGGGGTCATTTAAGCCGGAATTGGAATTTATTTGATCAAATATTGCCCTAAATCGTTCGTTTTGTGATTTTAGGTACTTTGGGAGTGAATTCTGGAAAAGGAAGCATTTTGGAAGTTTTTGGAGCATAAAAGTGAAGAAAACGGCAAAGTCTTAATTTTCCTTGCTGGGAACAGTACCTGACGGCGTCAAGAGCAGTTTGATGATGGCTTCAAGGGCAATTTTGCTGACGGCCCAGTAAAAACGTGACGGCGTCAGATCAAGGCCGTCAAGAGTAAAAGTGGTAACGGCCTAGAGCAGCAATACACATGACGGCGTCAGATCTGGATCTAGGCAATCCGATTATATTTTTGGCGGCGGGTTGACGGCGTCAGAAGTTTCTTCTTGACACCGTAACCTTAGGAAATCTCTATATACTCTTTTTAATTTTCATTCTAAAGGAGGAGAATTTTAGGGTCGAACTTAATAAACCCTAACACGACTTTTACAGTATTTTCAAGGGTTTTCACCCCTTGAAACCCTTCATGTTCAATTGAGATAAGTATCCTTTCAATTCATTCAATATGTCTATGTGTTGTTTGAATATATCTTACGCTTGTCTTGATTTTAACATGTTAGGCTAGATCTCTTGTGTGTTTGCTTAGATGTAATGAAACCTAGATGTTGATTATAGGTTGATTGCTTGTTTATAGTTGTAATCGATGAATGAATTCAATGTTAGGCTTAAGAAAACTCGCAGACTTCCATTGTGTAACATGCTTGAACGTCTTAAGAAACATGAACCAATGCGTACTAGGTTTTTATGGTTGTATTTAATGCATGAGCGAATTCTAGTGATCCCATGTTAGGGGCTTCTTGCAGGCTCGACATAGGAGTGAAGTAGGAGCTTATAGAGTTGGGGAAGTAAGTACGCCACCCCACGATTGGTATTAAGGAATATAACCCGTAATCCACGCAACTGTAACAAAAAATTAACCTGTAAAAGATATATAGGGAGTAGTGAAATCTAAGTAAACACAATTCTCCCATCTATTGTTCACACCATATTAGTAATTAGCTTTATTTACATTTCTGTTATTTTATTCTGATTGCATCATAGATATTGGGTTAGTTGACTAGCAACTAATTCTGCCCACTCTTCCAAAACCCGAGATTTTTAATTGCTTTTATAAAAACATAAAAATACAAAAAGAATCATCCCTCACCTCTAGACATAGTTTTTAGGCTTTCTAATCCTAGCGACACTATTCCTGAGTTGAATGATCAATCCCCCGGTACTTGTCACTATACTATACTACAATGATCAGGTACACTGCCTGGTGGGGGTTGTAAGCTTCTCGAGATCCCTCGAGAGGTAAAGCCTGGTGCAATTCGCACGCATCAAGTTTTTGGCGCCGCAGCCCGGGGAATAGTTATTGTATACGTTAGAATTTCCTTTTATTAGGTCTACTTGCTAGATTCCTTTCTAGTAAGATTTTATTTTTATTTTTAGGTTTCCTTTAGTCTATCTTATTTCTTCGTGTCTTTGTTCGTAACTTTTACCATCCGACATCATGGAAGGTGGTAACATCTTTGGACCCAGCAACCCACCACAACAAGGCCACCCACAAAACCCACCACTAGCTAACCAACCTCTTAGTCCCCGAACCCTAGGAGAGTATTCCCGACCTAGCCACCAAGGCTATCGAAACACTACTGAGCTCACCCAAGGAGCCAATGTGTCCCCCTTGCGATCCGACACCGTCCGGTTGGTGCAAAGCGGATGTGTATTCCATGGACTTTGTTCCGAAGATCCTAACCAACATCTCAAGGACTTCCTTAAAATCGTAGATTCTATAGACCTTGATGTTACAACTAGAGAGACGACCTAATTATGCCTATTCCAATTCTCTCTACGTGATCAAACTAGTCAATGGCTTGAACGTTTACCCGCGGGATCCATCACCTCATGGATAATCTCACCACTCGTTTCCTTGCTCAATTTTTCCCACCAGGGAGAACTACCAAGTTTAGAAATGATATATTGATGTTCCAACAACGTCAAGGTGAAACTCTATATGAAGCATGGACTCGTTTCAAGGACTTACTCCAAAAAGTCCCTCATCATGGCATAGATCTTTGGCTCCAAGTCCAAATCTTCTATGACCATATCGATCTCTCCACAAGGCGAACCATTGACCAATCGCCCGGTGGTAAGCTACATGATCTAAGTGCGGAAGAATCATGGGAACACATAGAAGATCTTGCTCTCCATGATGACGAAAGTTGAAACGATCCCTGTGATTTGAACAAAACGGTCAAGGCAATATCTTTGCCTTTGAACAATTCTAGCACTCCCAACCGTAGGATCATGGAACTTGAGGACCAAGTCAAGTTTCTCATGAAATCTTACGAAGCTCCTAAGCCTTTAAGCCAAGTGAACAAAATTACTTCTTCATGCGAATTATGTAGTGGTCCCCATGACACTCGTGATGCGTGGGACTCCCCGGAACAGCTTTTGCGGACTACGCATCCTTGCGTACCGACGAAGCGGGAGATAAGTGGTACACTTTCAAACCCGATCCAAATCCTTACGGTGATTCCTACAACCCTTCTTGGAAAAATCACCCGAACCTTAGGTGGAAACAAAACCAAAACAATTCTTCTAATCTGCCTAATCGCTACCAACCAAATGGTCCACCCTCCAACCGTACTTTCAACAACAATCCTTCTAACAACTATGGTGGTACCAAGAATCTTGAAGGATTGATGTCCAAGTTTATGGCATCTCAAGAAGCTCGCATATCTAAGTTTGAAGCCGATTTCAAACAAAAGTAAAGTGAGATGACCACCAAAATCGACACATTGTTGAAAGTTCTCAATGACCGAGAAATGGGAGCACTCCCAAGCGACACGGTCAAGAACCCAAAACTAAACGTTAATTCCATATCATCAGTTTCGTCACCCACTTCTTGTCCACAATACTACTCGGTTAAATCAATGAGCACGTGTTTCAAGCAAAACCAAATTCTTCAAAAGGACCAATCAAATGAAACACCCGATATCAAACCGGTCAAAAGTATAGTTGAAACACCTCCTACACAAGACCTTGACGATGAATTCAAGGAGCTTCACCTTGAACGTCCCGTCATTGATGTCTTAGCTCGTGCTCCCTACTATAGTGCCCTCCTAGAAAAATATGAGAAATTTAAACTAGGTAAAAATGGGACCGCCTTCGTTCAAAACAAGTTGCCTAAAAAGCTTGATGATCCGGGTATATTTGTTTTGCCTTGTAAGATAGGAAAATCGGAAGCTTTCGACACACTAGGCGATTTAGGTTCAAGCCTCAACTTGATTCCCTTATCCCTTTTCACCACTCTCAAGCTAGGAAAGTTAGAGGAGACGGAGGTATTAATTGCTCTAGCGGATGGGAGTATTGCCCACCTGGTTGGGATGATTAAGGATGTAGTTGTTCACGTAGGGAAGTTAACTATTTTAGCGGATTTTCACATCCTAGATATGGTTAGTGACACTACATGCCCATTATTAGTAGGAAGAGGATTTTTAGCAACCGCTAGCGCCATGATAGATTGTAAGGAGTCTAAGATAGCGGTAGGTGAGGGCGATATTTGGTCGGTATATGATGTTAAGAAACATAGGTATGATTGTGAGGATGAACCAACACCACATTCGGTAGAGATGGATAGGAGACCATCTAGATATGGACCTTGGATAGAAAGAAACTTTATAGGATCCCAACGCCCATTCTATCTAGAAAAAGATTTCATCGATAAGACACATTCGGTGGAACAACTCATAGCTAGAGATGAAGAGTTAGACCCTTTTGAGGACCCCCTAGTCTTTAGGAAAATGATTGAGTTCTTAAGCGTAATGCCTATTAATATAGAGATGAACAAATGGAAAAGAGAGGGGGATAAGTGTAAATGGAGGTGGAACAAGCCACCTAAGGAAGGTGACAGATTATGGCATATGAAGATGATTTTGTATGATCCGGATGGAGAAAAGTTTGAAAGGTCATACCACACTAAGAAAACCGATAGGAAGTTGAAACCTAAGTTTGACCCCAAAGATGTCCTCAATGAGGAACTCACCCATGTCACATAGTAGCCCATGACCTTGAGTCTAGCTACAAGACTCGTTAATAAAGAAAAGCGCTTCTTGGGAGGCAACCCATGATTTGTGTGATTTTTATTTGTTTGATTGTTATTTGTTTCCATATGCATGATTTATTTTTATTGTTAGTAGATCATGTTTCAAAACTAAAATGGTGAAAATACTTTATTTTGTCATTTGGCTTAGTCTTAACTTCTTCCAAAAGTATTTCGCAAAAGATAAGTGTAAGGGGAAACTCCAAATATGTTTTTAAGAAACAAAATTGATCATGATTCTCCACAATATTAAATGAACATGTATATTCGTATTTGTTAGAGTCAAATGCTTGTATCGAGTCATAAGGATGTTTTGCAAGATTTTCCAGGAAGTAGGACAAAGTTTTTCCAGAAATTTTCCGGAAACTTAACATAAAGATTTCTGCAGGTCACTTCTGACGGCGTCAGGAAGAAATTCCTGACGGCGTCACGTGTAAAAATATGGAAATTTTTCTAGTTTTGTTTTTCTAACGGAGTCTTAAAGTTTTTGTTAAATCTTTAGTTTTATAAACTCCAGGGAATCTGCAACATTCATTCCACAAGCATTATATCTTACTTTGTTTTCTAGGATTTGTTATCTTATATAGATTGCCGCCTATTTTACGCGAGGTTGCCTTGTTTGTTTTCTCAGGTTTAACAGGTTATGTATGACAAGAAGATGATTTATATTCTGGAAGGGAAGCTTTGATTGTTCATTTTCTTGGAGGAAGATCTAACCTTGTTACCACACTATCCATACCAAGCGAATCAGGGGAGAATTTGACTTCATTCTTTTACCTATTTCACTTTTACATTCTTTAATTGAACATTGGGGACAATGTTCATCCTAAGTGTAAGGGGAGGGTAAATGATGATACCTCATAGGATACACTTTCGCTTGAGTTTGCTTGTTTGATGGTAGGTGTGTAACAAAACTATGAGAAATACTTGTTAGTGTAATTTTAGCGCAAAATTTAAAATTTTTTACAACATTTAGTAGTGAAACTTTAGCCATAGCAAGCGTCTCATGGATAGGAGTCGTATGACTAGCACAAAACCGTATCATTCAGAAAAATTTTCCACCCAAATACTTGAGGTTCGCCTTTAGATTTGATAGGAAAAGCATTTACTATTAGTGCTTATGAGTGTACCGGTAGCATTTAGATTCTAGAACTTGCGTTAGTGATGCATCCCGAGACCGCTAGTGAGACTACATTCGTGTAGTAGGATTTACTACATGATAAGAGGCATTAGGATCACCCTTATATTAAACCCGTATCATAATTACTTGACCATTTAAGTCATATTACTTGGCTAGTTAAGTCAATTAATTTTTCCCACACCCTTAGCGTTGTAGTCATTTTTAGTACACGAAACCCCTAGTACACCCCTCCGAGCCTATCTTTTCGTTTCTAACTTTAAGCATCTTACTTAAAGGAAGAATTTGTTACAACCCACTTAAATGTACAACTAAATCGCCTTAGCCTTCCGTGTATGCACTCATTTTAGTGCATTATTGTTATTTGTTTAAACTCTTAGTTAATTATCTAATTGATTACATGGTTGCTAAGTCGAGTCATATCCTTGTACATATTGTTTTGGGACGATTGGGACTCATGGGTAAAGTACTTATGTTATGGAGTAATGGAGAAGAACATCATTTATTACCCCCGTATGTGCGTTAATCTTAAAAGTAATCAAAGTGTTTTGATTATCTTAATTCGAGTAATTAGATTAGGTTATTATAAAGTATGTAAATATTCGAGTGTAAGGGGAATGTTCATTCCCTATGATGTATTATTTTGGATGGTAGGGTAAGAGTGTATGCAAAAAAAAAAAAAAAAAAAAAAAAAAAAAAAAAAAAAAAAAAAATAGAAAAAGAAAAGGAGAAAAAACATACGGACTACCATCCCGTTTCATTTCATAATTGTTTCATGTTTTTGTTATTTTTGATTTTGTAGGACCATAGAACAACCTAAATCACTATTGAATCAAGCCTAAACCTAGAGAGAGAAAGTAAGTAGAGAGAGAGAGTGAGTGGGAACTCTAGTGTGTGGAATAATACGTTTGTTAATACTAAGAGAATCACTAAGAGAACCAACCTCTCAAATGAGGTTTACAAGAGTATTTATACTCAAATTCTAGGGCTTCACATATCTTTGACCTTATTACATAACTAGCCCTTAGACTTTATAAAATCATGAAAACTACACATAAACTTCATCATAATGATATTCTAAAGCAACCTATAACAATACATTAATGACCGACACTTTTTATAAATAAAAATACGATTCTAACAATCTCCCCCTAAGTGTTGGTCACTGAAGGTTGCACGACATCATCATCTTTGTCTTAAAACTTTAACATTCATAGCTCTTGACGTCTTTAAGAATCACTAGATGAATCATAGTTCCAGTTCATCATGCTTCATTGTTGTTGAAGTGATCCGATGATGTCATCTGCCTTTCGTCACTTATGTGTTTGTGGTGGTTGTCTGCCATTCCAACATGCTCATACGTCTTAAGTCTTTGTGATACATCCATTTGTTGTTTCCGTTCTTTCACTTTGATCTTTGTCACTTTACTTTGTAGATTCTTCTTTTTGGCGTAGAATCTTTCTTTGGCTGTTGCTATCCTTTGATCTTTGTGAGAAATTTCCTTTGACTTTGTGATGGATGTATGAGCATGTGGAATCTTTCGCCATGGAGATGATGTATAGCTGCAGGTAAACAGTTAGCAATAAACAACCGGTACTTACAGATAAGGAATTAGAGATCGTCAACAGCATAGCGTGAAGACTCCTTCTAACCCTTACCATGGCCGTTCCCATATCAGATACTCCCGAAAGAGCTTACGAGACCTACTAAGTAGCTCAATGACTGGGAGAGTCGTTGGGGATCACTCCACGACTGTAGACCGTTTGAAACCACCGCGAACACTAAGCGTAACCCATAAAGAATTACCGAAGTGATCTGCTGTCAGGGCTGCTTGATGTTGACCCTGGCAGGAATTTCCATTCAATCATTGAGAATATACATAAGTAATTCCTCTCATAAACGTTCTCGGCAGATTGCTAAGATCTGCGAAGGACTCTTAGGTTTACATCTGGTGTCCTTAATGATGAACAACCAGTGTAGAGATATCATGTGTTCCTATGAGATCTTTTGATGAATCTCGGGGTTCTAGACTCGATAAGTGCACATTTGGTTTCCTATGCGGAGATTAGGGAGAGGTCTCCTGCTTCAATATCAACCATCTCTAAGAGACAGGTCGATAGATTATGCCGGTTCCCCGTGAGAATGAAACAAGCTCTTTTAAGGGAACTTGAGTGGCTAGAAGGTTTAGGGCAGTGCGTCACTGGGTCCATGACGTCTTTATCTTCAATACCGGTGTCACCTTAGTAACAACCAGTAGCATATGAATTGAACCCGGTGTCTGCCCTAAGGTTGAACATATGGAGCGCTATTTCTTTTCACCCTTTTTCATAACTTTTCTTTTTAATTCTTCAACCCCTTCTTTCTCCTTTCTCATTTTCTCCTTTTTTCAATCATACCTAAGGACTTCTAATTCTAATCTGTTAGAATTGTCCTTGGGTAGATACCTCCGGCTCTGGCGGATCATAGGATGGTTTTCCCTAACCTTAGTCACCTTATAACTCCATGAATCCTATAATTGCCATGAAACCTTTGATTGAAAATCTCTCAAAGTGTTTATGAATATAAACACATTTTTTTTGACACTTTGAGAGTTTTTGTTTCTTTTGAAGGACTCCCCCTTCACATGTGCTCATGAATTTTTTAAGAAATTTGCACATGCGTGAGGAGTTTGTACTTTTTGAATTGATCCACTTTCAGTGAACATGACCGATTCGAGACACGCTTACATCACTAGTTAGACTAGCTTGAAATTATTACCCGTCCTGGTCAAGTCCAAAGAAAGTCTCTCGATACGGTACATTCTACTCTGACAAGTCCTATTCGAGACACGCTTACATCACTAGTTAGACTAGCTTGAAATTATTACCCGTCCAGGACAAGTCTTTTCGATTACTGACATTTTAAGCTTCGCCAATTCATTGGTACATTCTGAGTCTAGCTCTTTTGAGATTCAGTCACAAGCTTTAAACATCTTCGATCACATTTTAATCATGTCTTCTCCCCCTCAAAAATAGCATATCGTGATATTTTTGATATCAACTGATTAAGAAAAAGCTTTTTGGAGAGATAGACAGATTTCATTTTGCATGAATTCGGAACATTTTGTTTTTGTACTCCCCCTTAATGATAGCACATTTTAAAATCAATTAAGGGTTTTGAGGGAGTTATCTTGAGCACTCATTTGAAAGATTTTGAAAAATCTTTTGATGAATCTTGAAAAAGTGCTCAATATTACTATTTTGAAAGCGAGTTTTTGTTTGAAGTCTTTTTCGTTTGTTTAGACTCGAACTTTTTGAAAAAGATTTCGTCCTTGAAAATACGAGTCCTTGATTTGAAAATAATCAGAAGTCATCGTTTAAGCCCGGGTTTCGTACTGAAGTATACGAAAGCCATTGTGAAGAAACTTTTGAGAAATGACATGTTTTAGAAAAACATTTTAAATAACTCCCGTTCAAGCATCTGTACATGTCCGTATCATTTTTGAATGACATTTCTAGAAACGTACAGAATATTGATTTATACGAGAGACATGTTATGAGAAGAATATTTTTGGATTTTTTGATTTTATATTGTTTTTGTATTTTTTTGAAATTTTATATTTTTGTATTTTGTTTTTGTTGGTTTTTCAAATTTTGTATTTTGTTTTTTTCAAAAAAAAAATATTTACAGCGAAGCGATTGTGAAGAATATTTTTCAAGAAGATTCGAGAAGACGTTCTAGCTCCTCAGGAGTTAGGCTTCGCATGCCAATTCGTCGAACTAAATAGTCAAACCTTTCTTTTAGAAGAGCTTTAGTAAATAGATCGGCGAGTTGGTAATCAGTCTTAACGAAAAATAATTCAACAGTACCCTCTTCCACGTGTTCTTTGATGAAGTGATAGCGGACTTTGATATGCTTCGTCTTAGAGTGATGTACGGGATTGCACGAGATGGCTATGACACTTTTTGAGTCACAATACATTGGTAGTTTGTCAAAAGTAAAGCCATAATTTGTGAGCTGTGTCCGCATCCAAAGAACTTGGGCACAACACGCAGATAGAGACACATACTCGGCTTCGGCGGTTGATAGCGCAGTACAATCCTGTTTCTCCGATGACCAGCTTACTAGATTTTCACCCAAAAATTGTGCTCCACCTGATGTACTTTTTGCTGTAACTTGATCTCCTGCATGGTCGGCATCTGAAAAGGCTGTTAGATTAAACCCCGAATCCTTCGGATACCAAAGTCCCATGTTAATGGTTCTTCGTAGGTACCGAAAGATCCTTTTAACCTCTTTGAGGTGAAGTTCGGTAGGCTTTGCCTGAAACCGTGCTAACAAACAAACAGCAAATTGAATATCAGGTCGACTAGCAGTTAAATACATGAGAGAACCGATCATGCTCCGATATTTCTTCGGATCGACGGGTTTCCCAAACAAATCAACATCAATTTTTGGTGAAGTGACCATTGGAGTACCAACAGAATCACAATTTTCCATTCCATGTTTTTTCAAAATCTCTATTGTATATTTAGCTTGATTGATAAAAATACCATGAGGGGATTGATGTATTTGTAAACCAAGAAAGAATTTTAGTTCCCCCATCATGGACATTTCAAATTTGCTTTTCATGAGATTTTCAAAATGTTTTGAATGGTTAGGATTGGTTGATCCAAAAATTATATCGTCCACGTAAATTTGAACGATCAAAATGTCATCTTTGAATTTTTTGATAAACAAGGTGTCATCAACCGTTCCTTTTGTGAAATTGTTTTTGAGCAAGAAAGATGATAGTTCGTCATACCACGCTCTTGGAGCTTGTTTTAAACCATAGATGGATTTCTTAAGCTTGTAGACGTAGTCTGGATGATCTTTGTCGATGAATCCCTCTGGCTGACTCACATACACTTCTTCTTTCAGAGTTCCATTCAAGAAAGCTGTCTTAATGTCCATCTGATAGACTGTGATGTTTTTGTGAGCGACATAGGCTAAGAAAATCCGGACTGCTTCAAGTCTAGCTACAGGCGCGAATGATTCTTCGAAATCTATCCCTTCTTCTTGTGGATATCCTTTAGCCACGAGACGAGCTTTGTTACGAATTACAGTCATTTCCTCATCCAGTTTGTTCTTCCACAACCACTTGAGATCAAGAACGCGTTTATCAAGTGGTCGTTCAACAAGTTCCCAACTATCATGTAACAGGTATTGAAGAAGTTCCTCCTGCATCGCTTCTATCCAAGGGTATTCTTCCATTGCTTCCCGAATGTTCTTTGATTCTTTGAGGCTGATTGAGCAAATGTAAATGCATAATTCGAGATCGGTGGCAAGTTGTCTCCTCGTCTGAACTGGCTTTGAAGGTTCACCAATAACTTGTTCTATTGGATGGTCTTTTGTCCATTGAAACGTAGAAGGGTACCTTGGGTGTAACGAATGTGTGTTAGATGGTTCTTGTAACCTTGAAGAAGATTCAGCAGAGTCTGTTGCAAACGGGTTTTCAAATATTTCTTCTTCTTCTAACGCAACATCGTTTGAATTATTTGTTGGTTCTTCTTGAAAATTTATGTTTTGATTTTGCTCATCAACTTTTGGTAGTTCACTTTCAAGTACTGGAGTGGCTTGAGTAGATGTAGATGATGTTGATGTAGTTGGTGCTTCAGCTTCGATTGTGGTAGATGCATCCTGTGGTGGTGGTGGTTGATTTTGAGCGGGTGCAGCGGAATGTTGTGGAGATGTATTTGTCGAGGTTCCATCATAATATTCATCAAACATTAACTCGAAGAAATTTTCCAGTTCTTGTACTGAAGGTTTATCCGTGTTTGTTGAATGAGCTCCATTAGGCACGAGTCCTGAACTGATGTGTCCAGAAGTCTGTCTGTTTGGTGCGGGTCCTAATCTGGTTTGATTAGAAGCCATTGGATTAAGCGCGGGTTCTAGAGCGTATCTCTCAGAAGCCATTTGTGAAATCTCGTCAAACTTCACATTCATCGTCTCCATAATCCTTTTCGTTCTTCTATTATACACCCTGAATGCCCTCGAGTTTTCTGAATATCCAATGAAGATTCCAATATCACTCTTAGCTTTCAACTTTCCTAGATCTTCTCTGTCGTTCGTCGGATAGCACAAAGCGCCAAACACGTGAAGGTAAGAGATGTCAGGTTTACGGTTGTTCACTAGCTCATATGGGGTTTTATTGAATCTTGGATGTACTAGGGATCGGTTTTGAGTGAAACAAGCAGTGGCAACAGCATCAGCCCATAAGAATAGTGGTGCACTAGAAAAAATCAGCATTGTGCGAGCAGCTTCCACAAGAGTTCGGTTTCTTCTTTCAACTACCCCATTCTGCTGTAGAGTTCTAACAACTAATGTTTGGTGTGTGATTCCAACATCTTCAAAATAGGTTCTTAACTCCTGATTTGTGAATTCTGTGCCATTATCTGTTCTTACAATCCTTACTGGAGCTTGAAGTAGAACTTGAATACGCTTCAGAAAGGTGATGATGATGCCTGGTGCTTCGTCTTTTGATCTCAAAAACTTTACCCATGTATATCTTGAATAATCATCAACAATAACAAGAATATACTTTTTCCCATTAATGCTTTCAACTCTCATTGGGCCACATAAGTCCATGTGCAACAAATGTAACCTTGCTTCCGAACTAGGTGCGGTTTTGGGTTTATTTGATGCTCTTTTACTTTTTCCTTGTTCGCATGATAGACAAAGGTGTTCCTTGGTGTATTTGAACTTAGGAAGTCCGGTGACGATGTTGTCTTTGGCTAACTTGTTGATGTTGTCGAAATTGAGATGGGATAACCTTCTATGCCACAGCCAGGACTTAGTTTCGGTTGCCCTTGTCATAAGACAAATTGGTGATGTAGAAGCCATTTGGTTGATGTCGATAGCATACAAGTTTATACCACGATTACCAGTTAAGAGATCATCACCAACCAATTTTTTTTTGAAAACCGTGTTTCTCCTGAATGCAACTTCTAAATCTGCATGACAAAACTGCCCAACTGAAAACAAGTTGTGTCCCAACCCTTTGATGTAGTAAACTCGAGTGATCAAAAAATTCCCAAACTGAAGATCTCCAAAACCCAGGATAGCTGCTACATGATCATTTCCAAAGCGTACAATTCCCATGAATTTCCAGATGAAATTGATCAGCAGCTTTAAATTCCCGGTCATGTGCTTGGAGCAACCCGAGTCGACGATCCAAAGACATATTTCGATAACCTGCCAATAACAGAAGAGTTTGTATTTGGAAACCGTTTTGAATTTGGTTCCATGGGGTTAGGGGTACATTCTAAATCACACTCATAGACAGTTGCTACTTGTTTAGCTTGAACTATTTCTAATTTGCCATCCTTGAGTATGAATTCTCTACCCATTGGAATCCAAACACAATGCTTAAGATAGTTCCTAGGCGTACGACTATTAGTGGTGTTCCTAATTCTTTTAATTAGGTTTCCAACAAATCTAGATTTTGCACTAGGACCTTTCGAAACGCTCTTCTGTTCAGGCGTAACATTCTCATTCTTAGAAACACATTCATCATGAACATCATTAATTAGACTTTTCTTGCATATTAAACAAACAGTGTCATTACATGCATTAGAACCAGTACTCTCGACATTACATTCAGATGAAATATGTCTCTTATTAGAAAGCGATAAATTCCTAGGGTGTTCTTCTACTTCTTCAACTTTATTCATTCAACTACTCTTAGAGGCAGGCGAGACTCTATTGTTCCTTGTATTGCTCCTAGGCTGTAGTCTGCTGCTCCTAGAGGTGCTTTCTAATCCTGTAGAAGTTGAGGCACACACATTAGGATTTATATTGTTGTCCTTTTTAGCATCCCTAGATTCTTTAGAATTAGCCTTTATGCACTTGTCATTTGTCTTAGATGTTGAGGTAGACGCACTAGTGGGACTAATCCTAAAAAGGCCAGGTGCTAGAACTTTTGGTGTTTCGACAACCGCTTTTCCTTTATCAACAATCTTTTCATTTTCAATTTTCTTGGGCAAGGGTGTTGGAGTGACTGGTTTTGTCAAATCCTTTTTCTCATCGACTTTTGGAGCAAACCGTGAAATAGACATTTTTGGTTTTTGAACCATCTTTGGAACATTTGGTTTCTCCGAAGTCGATGGTTTTGCAAACTTAGTTTCCTCACCCTTCCTTTTTTGACTTTCAAGCTGAGCCCTCAAAAGATCATTTTGCTCTTTCATGTTCTTGAAAGCATGCTCATACGACAGTTTTTCATACTTTCATTCTTCCATTTTTCGATCAAGTTGTTTAAAACATGACGCATTTCATATTTGGAAACAATTTCAGAGGTCTCAGCTCTCAGTCTTTCATCGTCTTGAACAGAGTATGTTTGTAAAATGATGGACATAATGTCAGTGGTCATAACAGCTTCGAAGAGAGAATCATTTAGGTTTTCCAAAACATTCATGTTTTCACGAGTATCATTAGCTTCGTTTACCAGGGATTTGTGGTCCTTGACAAAGTCGGCCGTTTCTTTGAAGAAAGATTTTTCAAAATGGATTACCCTCGCACTGATGTTATTCAGTGGGATAGTAATTTCATTTTCAAAAACTTTTTTCTGCTCAATATGAAAACTGGAATGCCAGTTGTTAATATCGATTGTAGTTTTAGAAGTAACAATATTTTGAAGTTCTTGAATTCTCTTTTTAACGTCATCCAGAATGTTTCTAGCCTCACTTGTATTAAAAGTGTTGTTAGAAGACATTTGTTCCATTTTTGAAAGAGATTTGGAAACAATTACTTTCTTAGAAAACATTTTTGAGAATGGTCGTTTTATGGAAAACACAGATGGTTCTTTTTGTGGAACAAAAGTAATTCCCGAAAGTTTGTTCAATTTGTTGTAATCAATGGGTTTCAAATCATTTTGTTTCATTTTATTTATGCTCTCTTCGACATGTTCTATCGTTTGCACAGAATCCCGAACAACGGGAGGATCATGTTTAGTGTAAATCACATTACCATTATACAAAACATTCTGTTCTTGCTGAGCTTTCTTGAGATTACAGGGGGTGTTGTTACCAAGAGCCACTTTATGTTTAGTATGGTAAATCGGAATAGTTTTATTTGAAATCATTTTCATTGTTTGACTTGACTGACCCGACTTAACCACTAATTCTTCTAAATGTGCAATCATGTGTTCTGACTCTACGATTTTGGCCAAAAGTTTTTCTTCTTTCTTTACAAAGTCCTTTTTCAACTCATCCCTTTCTTTTTCAAGATTGGTATAAGCTGTTTTTTGTTTAGAAAGTTGGTTTTGTAAATCAGAAATTTCCGCGTTTAAAGCTTTTATCTTCTTGAAAGAATTAACATCAAGTGTATCAAACTTGAGTTGCAATTGTTTTTCCCTTGAAATGGAATTTTGATAACCAGTTTCTAATTCAGACAATCTTTTGTTATGAAATTCAAAAGCTTTAGCGTTTTCCTTGTAACTCTCAAGCTCAGCGGTCAATTTTACATTCGCGGCCTTAACATCGCGATTGACCTTTTTCACTTTCTCGATTTCAATACCACAATTATTTAACAATGATTCAAATAAAGCATGTGTTTCCTCATCATTCACAGCATGCTGTGAAACGAAGTCTCCATTATGACTCACATTTGGAGTTGCTGAAGGAGTATTGCTACTACTTGGCGTGTCCAGATATTTATCATAATTAGATGCTAGCTTCTCAGAATGCTGTTCCTCATGAGGAGACATATCAAATATATCATTATTATGACAGGTGTTGAAGTTGGATACCTCAGATGGTGCATTGGTGTCATAAACAGGAAGTCTGTCAGAATCCGTGTCATACTTAGCTTCCTGAAGATTCGCCATGAATATGCAGTTCGCATCGATATCCTCTCTATCTTCCATGTCATCCATAAGAGCCATAAAGTCATTCTCCTCTGCGTTCAACTGAAATCCTGCCTCTGCCTTTTGTGCCAACATCACTGCTTTCTGCAAGTACGCTAGATCTTTCTTGTTTGGCTTAGTAGGACAGTTCCTTGCCATATGACCTACACCCTGACAGTTGAAACACTTTACCGGATTACCCTGATTCATACTTCCCAAATTCCCAACTACTGGAGCTGCAACATTTCTATTCTGATTACCCATTGCCTGATTACCAACATTCTGACCCCTCTGATTTCTAACAAACTGGCCCAACTGATTCCCTGCATACTGACCATACTGATTCCCTGCAAACTGACCTGCATTCTGCATATTCTGATATCCCTGTTGATTCCCATAAACTCCAACCATTTGGCCTTCATTGCCCATATTGAAACTCGGCTGAGCAAACTGCTTGTTGCGAGTGTTCGATGAGATCCTTTGGTTGTTGTTTGTTGGTGTAGAATAACGTCCTTGGAATGTCTTTGACAGAAAAGCAAACGCTTGGGACAATGCTGCAGTAGCTTCATCATTGTCAGTGAATTCTGGTTCTTGGAATTGTGGGTGTTGCTGTTATGGAATAACTTGTTGTTGTTGTGGGTAGAACTGTTGTTGGTAGACCGGTTTTGGTTGTAGAATGCATGATGGTTGCAAGTAGTTGTGAGTGGAAGATGATGATGGTTGTTAAGTGTTCACTGGTAAAGGTGTTGGTGTATTAGCAATTAATGCAAGAGGATCATGATTCTTTGCCAATCTTTCTTTCCTTACTTCATTAGCCTCAGCTTGGTTTTGCTTCAAAAAGTCATAGAGTTGATCATAATTCACCTTATGTAAGTCCTTTGTTTGATTGACAATTGTAACATAACGACCCCATTCTTCTAGAAGGTTATTGATGAATTTGATGTTTCTTGCAATTGGCCGAGGTGTCAACTTGTTTCTGATTAACTCATTCATCAAAGTGCAAAACCTGGTGTAGTATGATTCAATTTGTTCACCTTTAGTGGATGTAAAGTTCTCCCATTCAGTAAGAAGTTTGTTCTCAACGTCTTGTTGTCCAATCTCTGTTCCATGACATATCCTTCTAACATGTTCCCACATATCATGAGCAGTTTCACAGCTGTCGACCGCAGCAAAGATCTCCCGTGGTAATCCAAGTTGGATTAAATGCATTGCCATATCATCGGCTTTGAGCTGCGCCTTGTCTTCATCTGTGTAATCTGCTTCTGTTTGTACACGCACGAATGGTTGAGTAGGAGGTGTTTCATTTGGATTACCTTCAATTTGAACTTGTCTTGGTTGAAATGGACCTTTTTCTATGGATTTGATCATTAATTTGCCATTATCTTTAGTTTTGATGTAACGAAGCATGCGGCTTGTCCATGGAAGATATCCACCTTTTTCAAGCATTGGAGGTCGGTTTTCGGCACCGGCTGCATGAATGTCTTGTTGAGTTGCCATGATTTGAATTCAAAGTGAAACGTTGTTATGAGGATCTTTTGAAAGATAACAAAGGTTGTTGTTGAAGATTAGATGTTTTGGTGAAGATGAAAGTTCGTTTTTGGTTGATCTGATTGATTTCGTAATTTCCCGCCAAAAATTGAGTATGAAAATTTTCTTTCTCAAAATTTGAAAATCACTATAGAATCCAATTCTAAGGTTACTAGAAAAATTTGAGTTTTAAAAATTTTGACGCCAAAATTTACCGAAAAAATTTGAATTTTGGCCTAAAATTTTGAATTTTCGGCCGAAATTTTCAACGTTATACCAAAATTTAAATCTCGCGTAAAAATTGAACGTTTAATCTTATGTGAAAAATAAATTTTACTAAAATTTTCCCGCCAAAATTTTCAACGTTATACCAATTTTTTTTTTTTTTTTTTGCAAACTCGATAAGATTCTAACTCGCAGGAAATTTCAAACTCGGTAAGTTATCATGAGGTGTCTAACTCGGTTGATCTTGATGCTTGTCTAACTCGATAAGATCTCAGGACCCAAACTCGGTATGTTCAGAAATCAGTCAAACTCGATAAGTCTTAAAATTTGGGCAGAGTTTCCCTTAGTTAGTTGCCACAAAGAACCTAACTCGATAAACGATTAGGTAAAAGGCTAACTCGCCAACTTTAGAACCCAAACTCGATAGATAAAAGCCTAACTCGGTAAGAAATAAGATCCTTAACTCGAAAACTTTTTCTAACTCGATAACATTTTTCTCCTAACTCGAAAAAAATTTTCTAACTCGAAAATTTTTTCTCCTAACTCGAAAGAAAAAAATTTTCTAACTCGAAATTTTTTCTCCTAACTCGAAAAAAATTTTCTAACTCGAAAATTTTTTCTCCTAACTCGAAAAAAAATGATGAACAGTAACCGAGATCTTCACTTTTTTCACCCAAAAACAATCTAAAACAACCTAAACTTATCCCTAGGCGATTGATACCACTTGTAAGACCATAGAACAACCTAAATCACTATTGAATCAAGCCTAAACCTAGAGAGAGAAAGTAAGTAGAGAGAGAGAGTGAGTGGGAACTCTAGTGTGTGGAATAATACCTTTGTTAATACTAAGAGAATCACTAAGAGAACCAACCTCTCAAATGAGGTTTACAAGAGTATTTATACTCAAAGTCTAGGGCTTCACATATCTTTGACCTTATTACATAACTAGCCCTTAGACTTTATAAAATAATGAAAACTACACATAAACTTCATCATAATGATATTCTAAAGCAACCTATAACAATACATTAATGACCGACACTTTTTATAAATAAAAATACGATTGTAACAGATTTATTAGCTTAAGTCGAGTCGAGTCTTGGCTTAGCAACACCATATTATACATGTAATTAACCAAGATTATTAACTCGCCACCAGTAAAGATTGCCTATATCCAACAAAACCGTGTATTCCATATCCATATACCTAACGTCATAACCCTTTAAAAGACCTCTTTGATAGTTTATCCTAGGTTCTTACGCCATGTGGTGGAGGTTTGATCCTTTCCCAAGCCTATGGTAATCTATTTTGCTATGACAGGTAGTGATAGATGTTTTCCATTTCCATATTGTGATATATACTTCATTACACCCAAGAGATGTAAGTATCTAAACACTATTTGTGAGGCGCTAGTGTATGACCTCTGTGCTTGTCTTTGGTCTTTAGTGGAACGATTATTTATTGTAATTACTTTTATATTAGTGTTAAATGACTCCTAACTTGTATTTTGACTAGAATTAAAGCGCATTTGCTTGAGGACAAGAAAATCTCAAGTGTAAGGGTATATGATGAGGCGAAAAATGATCCGTTTTAGGGGGTCTTTTAAGCAAGATTTCGAATTTATTTGATCAAATATTGCCCTAAATCGTTCCTTTTGTGATTTTAGGTACTTTGGGAGTGAATTCTGGAAAAGGAAGCATTTTGGACGTTTTTGGAGCATAAAACTGAAGAAAACGGCAAAGTCTTAATTTTCCTTGCTGGGAACAGTACCTGACGGCGTCAAGAGCAATTTGATGATGGCGTCAAGAGCAATTTTGGTGACAGCCCAGTGAAAATGTGATGGCGTCAGATCAAGGCCGTCAAGAGCAAAAGTGGTGACGGCCCAGAGCAGCAATACACATGACGGCGTTAGATCTGGATCTACGCAATCCGATTATATTTTTTGCGGCGGGTTGACGGCGTCAGAAGTTTCTTCTTGACGCCGTCACCTTAGGAAATCTATATATACTCTTTGTAATTTTCATTCTAAAGGAGGATAATTTTAGGGTCGAACTTAATAAACCCTAACACGACTTTTACAGTATTTTCAAGGGTTTTCACCCCTTGAAACCCTTCATGTTCAATTGAGATAAGTATCTTTTCAATTCATTCAATATGTATATGTATTGTTTGAATATATCTTACGCTTGTCTTGATTTTAACATGGTAGGCTAGATCTCTTGTGTGTTTGCTTAGATGTAATGAAACCTAGATGTTGATTATAGGTTGATTGCTTGTTTTTAGTTGTAATGGATGAATGATTTCAATGTTAGGCTTAAGAAAATTGGCAGACTTCCATTGTGTAACATGCTTGAACGTCTTAAGAAACATGAACCAATGCGTACTAGGTTTTTATGGTGTATTTAATGCATGAGCGAATTCTAGTGATCCCATGTTAGGAGCTTCTTGCAGGCTCGACATAGGAGTGAAGTAGGAGCTTATTGAGTTAGGGAAGTAAGTACGACACCCCACGATTGGTATTAAGGAATATAACCCGTCATCCACGCAACTGTAACAAACAATTAACCTGTGAAAGATATATAGGGAATAGTGAAATCTAAGTAAATACAATTCTCCCATCTATTGTTCACACCATATTAGTAATTAGCTTTATTTACTTTCTGTTATTTTATTTTGATTGCATCTTAGATATTGGGTTAGTTGACTAGCAACTAATTCCGCCCATTCTTCCAAAACCCGAGATTTTTAATTGCTTTTATTAATACATAAAAATACAAAAAGAATCATCCCTCACCTCTAGACCTAGGTTTTAGGCTTTCTAATCCTAGCGACACTATTCCTGAGTTGAACGATCAATCCCCCGGTACTTGTCACTATACTGTACTATAACGATCAGGTACACTGCCTGGTGGGGGTTGTAAGCTTCTCGAGATCCCTCGAGAGGTAAAGCCTGGTGCAATTCCGACGCATCAACCATGTATAGTTATGACCATACATTTGGAAGTTGAGAGTGAGTTTGGCGGAGTTGAATTGATAGCGAGCATAGAACTCTTGAATGTGACGAGGATGGATCTCGGGAGGTAGAATGGCAAATGGCAAACAACCCGCATTAATGAAGGGTTGCCTAAGCCTCGTCATTCGAATGTAGTCTTGGTCACAATAACGCCCTTCATGATAGGCACAGTTTTCAAATGGTTTGTAGACATTGACACCACAAGCACATCGGACCTTTTTCATGAATTGCTTAGTATCACGTCGTTCACCCATTGTTCCTATCAAAATAACACATAGTGTATTTACATATAGGTAAAATCAAAGAGAGAAACGAAAGAGAGCCACAGCATATCTGGCGCGTTGCTTGCGCGTCGATGCATTGGCAGCACGCCAGCCTCGTAAAAAAATTGGGTTTCCCTCGAAAATTCAAGATTTTGAAATTTTTTGAAAAGAATTTATGAGTTAGTTACATATAGACTCATATTATGTCGAAATCCACAAAACCCATTAGCATGACTCACACAAAAATCATAACTCAACTTTATCAAGAGATTTTGAACATTTTTGCCATAGTTTCCCTTATAATTAGGACATTTCCAAATGTAATTTAATCAATTTTTCACAAAAGCTTAAAGGAAAATCCTATGACTAGTTTTGTATGAAATTAATTCAATATAACACTCAAAATAACATAATAATAGAACAATGAGAAGCAAAACATACTAAGATCTTCAAGAAAGGAGGAAGGTAAGATTGAAGAGAATTGAAAAAAGGATAAGATGTGTGTGTGTGTGGAGGGGGATGGCCAAAAATAAGGAGAGGAGGAAGAAAAGTAATTTTGGTTGGTGAGATAGTTAGAAGTGGGGGCCCATGAAATCCTAAGTGGTCCAATGAGAGTGACCCATAGAGATTTGGATAAGATGAGTAGGATGCCAAGAATAAGATGAGATGAGTGTATATTTTAATTTTCGTGGATCACCAAGCATGAGTTAACAAAGAACTAATCTTTGTTTATTGGTTTGGATATTACAAAATATATTTGTAATTTTGAGTACAACTCAATTTAGAAACCAACTAGTTGGAATAAATAACTTTATTCCCGTTGCTCTAACATCCCAAGACCTAATCTAAGATAGTTAAACGTTTCGCGTTTTAAGAGTTTCGTTAAGATATCTGCGACGTTATCTTCGGAGGCAACCTTGTCAAGGAGAATGTTCCCCTTCTGAACATTATCACGTAATATGTGGTGACGGATTTCAATGTGCTTGGTACGAGAGTGATGGACTGGATTTTTACTTAGGTCGATAGCACCTTTCTTGTCACACAATACAAGAACATATTGTAATTGGATGTTGTAGTCACTAAGAACTTGCTTCATCCACAAAGCTTGTTGACAAGCCCTTCCGGATGCAATGTATTCGGCTTCGGTTGTGGATAATGCTAAAGCCATTTGTTTCTGACAACTCTATTGTGTTAGACATTCTCCTACAAAGGTACATACGCCACTAGTACTTTTCCTATCAACGTAATCGCCGGTGTGATCGGAGTAGGTGAAAATACAAATTTCAATACCCGAGGCTTTTGGGTACCAAACACCAAGATAAGGTATGCTCTTTAAGTATCTAAATATCCGTACTATGGCATTCATGTGAGATTCCTTGGGATTTTCTTGAAATCGTGCACATAGAGATACACTAAACATGATGTCGGGTCTACTAGCGGTTAGGTGTAGTAGACATCCTATCATACATCGATATTTAGAACTGTCAACCGAAATTCCTTCCATGTCTAAGGTGAGTTTAAGGTCAGTTGCCATTGGTGTTTTGATGGACTTAACATTTTCAAGATCAAATTTTCTAAGAGACTCTCTTAAATATTTTGATTCTGATATGAACATGCCATTGTCACTTTGTATAATTTGTAAGTTAAGAATGGATTTAAGATCTCCTAAGTCATTCATATTGAATTTCTAATGCATGCATTTAACGACTTCATCATGTAATAGTTGGCATCTAGATCCAAAGACAATATCATCTTCAAAGATTTGAATGATTATTTGATGCTTGCCTTTTATCTTGAAGAACAATGACTTGTTCTTCATGCCTCTTGCATAGTTATTATCAATGAGAAAAGAAATTACACTACTATGCCATGATAAATTGTCTAACTCAAGTTCATGCAAGTTTTTCTTTAGTTTGTAAACATGGTTAGGTTTTTGAGTGTCTATAAATCCCGGTGGCTGAGTGACATAGATTTCATTTTTCATGACTTGACTAAAAGCATTTTTGACATCCATTTGTTTTAATGTGACAAATGGATTTTTCAATGTGATCAAAATTATTTACAACTAATTTTGCTTTGTTTTCACAAATTGTTCCATTTTCATGCAATATGCTTTTAAAAGTCCATTTTAATTCTAAAACGTTATGAGCATTGGGTGGTGGAACTAATTCCCAAACATGATTTCATGTGATTAGATCTATCTCAAGATGCATTGCCATAATCCAATTATCATTAATAATTGCCTCCTCAAAACAGTTTGGTTCTATAGTAGACATAAATGCAAATGAATTGTTTTGAGCTTGTGCAATAAAATCATTATCCAACTTATTTTCAATGTTATGGTCCATTGTTTCAACTAGGTTAGTTTGATTAAGATCATGATTTTCATTATTAGTTCTTCCTAGTTTAACATCTAATGGCAAGCATGTCTCTTCGTTAAAGCTTTGTTAGCATTAAAAATATATATATATAGAAGTGATGGTCATTCTCATATTGTAACTTTGTGTCGTTTGTTAAGTTTAGTAATAGTTTAGTCATTGGGCTTTGGACTTGGCAAGCTAATATGTCATGTGCTATGTTTCATAAGCCTTATTATCTAATCATGTAACCAAGTCCAAGCCCAAGTCCATTAGAAAGCCCATGAGGCCTTTCTCTCTAAGTATAAAAGGCACCTTATCTCTCATTTGTAAGGTGTGCTTGTGTGTGTATTGTGTGTGTTTTTAATAAAAGTTCTCTTCATCTTATTACTCTTTTTCTCTCATTAACGCCACACATATATTGCATCAAGTCACCATCTTTCCTTCATCTAGTGCTTATATTTGTGTTAAAGTTGATAGATCTAAGGTCCTACAAGTGGTATCAATCGCCTAACAATGATTTAGGAGTGTTTTCATCAAGTTTTTTTGTTAAAAAGTTACACTTTTCATTCATTTGTGTACTTTTTCTTCAAAAAAGTTTTGATTTTTACGTGGTTTTAGTGTTAAAGTTGTTGTTTTTATTGAAGTTTTAGTGATTCTAAGTGTTTTGGGAAAGATTTGATCATTAGAAACAAGTGAAAAAGGAGTTTTTGGGTGAAAAATCGTATTTTTGAAATTTTCTGGTCATCCTACGCGTAAGTTGGGTGTATAGTACAAGTTACAGCTGTCTACAGTACTATCTACGCGTAAGTTGAGGTCAAAACCCTGTTTCTACGCGTAACTTTAGTCAAAACCCTGTTTCTACGCGTAACTTTAGTCAAAACCCTGTTTCTACGCTTAACTTGGAAGTCTACGCCTAAATCCTACGCTTAAGTGAAGATCCTACGCATAAATCTTACGCGTAAGTTTCAGAGTTCTACGCATAACTTCTTCAAAGGTTCTCTCTTCGTGCTACGGTGACTCGGTATTTCCCTGACTTGGATAAGTTTGTGGAATACTTCGACAAGGGATATCTTTCAAGCTTGGATAAGTTTGAGAGATCAATTTGGTTGAAAAAAAACCTTACGCGTAACATTCTTACGCATAAACTTTAAGTTTACGCGTAAAATCAAAGTCTACGCATAAACACTATTGTTTACGCATAACTTTTGATCTTACGCATAACTTAAAGGTTACGCATAACATCTTACGCGTAAGATTATTCAAGGTTTACGCGTAAAATCAAGCTTTACGCGTAAGAATTTGACTTTTTGACTACCAAACTTCAAACGGCCATAACTTTTGAACCGTAACTCCGTTTTCGACGAATCAGCTGTCAAAACGACCGTGAAACAGAGAAGAAGGACACGTTGAATAAATTTATTTATTCAACCCAAGTTTCGAGGCCTAAAAACGCTCCAGGAAGAAGTTATTGAGGTTTTAAGGTTCCAGATCAAATTTTTCACCATAAAAACTTGCATCAACTTACACTAAACACAACTCCTACTTCGTTGGAACGATCCAAGAATCAACTTTATCAATCTACACTTCATCAATGGCTACTCAGCAAGATATTCATGCAGCTGGTGCGGAAAACCGACCTCCGATGCTTGAAAAAGGTGGATATCTCCCATGGACAAGCCGCATGCTTCGTTACATCAAAACAAAGCCTGATTTTAAATTAATGATCAACTCCATTACAAATGGTCCATTCAAGCCACGACAAGTTCAAATTGAAGGTAATCCAAATGCAACACCTCCTACTCAACCATTCGTGCGTGAACAAACAGAAGCAGATTACACAGAGGAAGACAAGAAGCAGATAGCCGCAGATGATATGGCAATGCATTTAATCCAACTTGGATTACCACGGGAGATCTTTGCTGCAGTCGACAGCTGTGAAACTGCTTATGCTATGTGGGAACGTGTTAGAAGGATATGTCATGGAACAGAGATTGGACAACAGGATGTTGAGAACAAACTTCTTACTGAATGGGAGAATTTCACATCCACTAAAGGTGAACAGATTGAATCATACTACACAAGGTTTTGCACTTTGATGAATGAATTAATCAAAAACAAGTTGACACCTCGAACAATTGCAACCAACATCAAATTCATCAATAACCTTCCAGAAGAATGGGGTCGTTATGTTACAATTGTGAATCAAACAAAGGATTTACATAAGGTGAATTATGATCAACTCTATGATTTTCTGAAACAAAACCAAGCTGAGGCTAATGAAGTAAGGAAAGAAAGATTGGCAAAGAATCATGATCCTCTCGCATTAATTGCTACTACACCAACACCGCTACCAGTGAACACACAACAATCATCATCATCTTCCACTCACAACTACATGCAACCATCATACATTCAACAACCAACACCGGTCTACCAACAACAGTTCTACCCACAGCAACAACAACATGTTATTCCACAACAGCAATACCAACAATTCCAAGAACCAGAATTCACTGAAAATGATGAAGCTACTGCAGCATTGACCCAAGCGTTTGCTTTTCTGTCAAAGGCATTCCAAGGACGCTATTCTACACCAACAAACAACAACCAAAGGATTTCATCGAACACTCGCAATAAGCAGATTGCTCAGCCGAGTTTCAATATGGGCAACGGAGGCCAAATGGTTGGAGTTTATGGGAATCAGCAAGGATATGCTACTGGAATTAACATGGGGAATCAGAATATGCTAAATGCAGGGAATCAGAATGCAGGAAATCAGTATGGTCAGTATGCAGGGAATCAGTTGGGTCAGTTTGTTGGAAATCAGAGGGGTCAGAATGTTGGTAATCAGGCAATGGGTAATCAGAATAGAAATGTTGCAGCTCCAGTAGTTGGGAATTTGGGAAATGTGAATCAAGGTAATCCGGTAAAGTGTTTCAACTGTCAAGGTGTAGGTCATATGGCAAGGAACTGTCCTACTAAGCCGAACAAGAAAGACACAACATACTTGCAGAAAGCATTACTGTTGGCACAAAAGAATGAGGCAGGGTTTCAGTTGAATGCAGAGGAGAATGATTTTATGGCTCTTATAGATGATATGGAAGATAGAGAGGATATCGATGCGAATTGCATATTCATGGCGAATCTTCAGGAAGCTAAGTATGACACGGATTCTGATACACTTCCTGTTTATGACACCAATGCACCATCTGAGGTATCAAACTTCAACACATGTCAAAATAATGATATATTTGATATGTCTCCTCATGAGGAACAACATTCTGAGAAGCTAGCACCCACTTATGATACATACCTGGACACGCCAAGTAGTAGCAATACTCCTTCAGCAACTCCAGATGTGAATCATAATGGAGGCTTCGTTTCACAGCATGCTGAGAATGATGAGGAAACACGTGCTTTATTTGAATCATTATTGAATAATTGTCGGATTGAAATTGAGAATGTGAAAAAGGTCAATCGCGATGTTAAGGCCGCGAATGTTAAATTGACCACTGAGCTTGAGAGTTACAAGGAAAACGTTAAAGCTTTTGAATTTCATAACAAAAGATTGTCTGAATTAGAAAATGGTTATCAAAATTCCGTTTCAAGGGAAAAACAATTGCAACTCAAGTTTGATACACTTGATGTTAATTCTTTCAAAAAGATAAAATCTTTAAACGTGGAAATTTCTGATTTACAAAACCAACTTTCTAAACAAAAATCAGCTTATACCAATCTTGAAAAAGAAAGGGACGAGCTGAAAAAGGACTTTGCAAAGAAAGAAGACAAACTTTTGGCAGAAATCGTAGAGTCAGAACACATGATTGCTCATTTAGAAGAATTGGTGGTTAAGTCGGGTCAGTCATGTCAAACAATGAAAATGATTTCAAATCAAACTAATCCGATTTACCATACGAAACATAAAGTGGCTCTTGGAAACAACACCCCTTGTAATCTCAAGAAAGCTCAGCAAGAACAGAATGTTTTGTACAATGGTAATGTGATTTACACCAAACATGATCCTCCCGTCGTTCGGGATTCTGTGCAAACGATAGAACATGTCGAAGAGAGCATTACTAAAATGAAACAAAAGGATTTGAAACCCATTGATTACCACAAATTGAACAAACTTTCGGGAATTACTTTTGTTCCACAAAAAGAACCATCTGTGTCTTCCATAAAACGACCATTCTCAAAAATGTTTTCTAAGAAAGTAATTGTTTCCAAATCTCTTTCAAAAATGGAACAAATTTCTTCTAACAACACTTTTAATACAAGTGAGGCTAGAGAAATTTTGGATGACGTTAAAAAGAGAATTCAAGAACTTCAAAATATTGTTGCTTCTAAAACTACAATCAATATTAACAACTGGCATTCTAGTTTTCATATTGAGCAGAAAAAAGTTTTTGAAAACGAAATTACTATCCCACTGAATAACATCAGTGCGTGGGTAATCCATTTTGAACAAGCTTTCTTAAAAGAAACGGCCGACTTTGTCAAGGACCACAAATCCCTGGTAAATGAAGCTAATGATACTCGTGAAAACATGAATGTTTTGGAAAACCTAAATGATTCTCTCTTCGAAGCTGTTATGACCACTAACATTATGTCTATCATTTTACAAACATATTCTGTTCAAGACGATGAAAGACTGAGAGCTGAGACCTCCGAAATTGTTTCAAAATATGAAAATGCTCTTATAAAGCTTGAAAAAGAAAATGTATCATATTTTAAACAACTTGATCGAAAAAAGGAGGAATGCAAGTATGACAAATTGTCGTATGAGCGTGACTTAAAGAAAATGAAAGAGCAAAATGATCTTTTGAGGGCTCAGCTTGAAAGTCAAAAAGGAAAGGGTGAGGAAACTAAGTTTGCAAAACCGTCGACTTCGGAGAAACCAAATATTTCAAACACGGTTCAAAAACCAAAGATGTCAATTTCAAGGTTTGCTCCAAAAGTCGATGAGAAAAAGAATTTGACAAAACCAGTCACTCAAACATCCTTACCCAAGAAAAGTGAAAATGAAAAGATTGTTGATAAAGGAAAAGCGGTTGTCGAAACACCAAAAGTGATAGCACCTGGCCTTTTTAGGATTAGTCCCACTAATGCGTCTGCCTCCACTTCTAAGACAAATGCGTGCAAAAAGGATAATTCTAAAGAGTCTAGTGATGCTAAAAAGGACAACAATATAAATCCTAACGCGTGTGCCTTACCTTCTACAGGATTAGAATGCACCTCTAGGAGCAGCAGACTAAAGCCTAGGAGCAATACAAGGAACAATAGAGTCTCGTCTGCCTCTACGAGTAGTAGCAAGAATAAAGTTGAAGAAGTAGAAAAACACCCTAGGAATTTATCTCTTTGTAATAAGAAACATGATTCATCTGAATGTAATGTCGAAAGTACTGGTTCTAATGCATGTAATGACTCTGTTTGTTTAATATGCAAGAAATGTTTAATTAATGATGTTCATGATGAATGTGTTTCTAAGAATGTGAATGTTACGCCTGAACAGAAGTATGTTCCAAAGGGAACTAGTGCCAGATCTAGATCTATAGAAAGATTAGTTGCACGCTTTAGGTCTACCACTAGTAGTCGAATGCCTAGGAACTACCTTAAGTTTTGTATGTGGATACCAACGGGTAGAGAGTTCACTCTTCAGAACGGCAAATTAGAAATAACTCAAGCTAAACAAGTAGCAACTGTCTATGAGTGTGATTCTGATTTTACTCCTAACCCCACGGAACCAAATTCAAAACGGTTTCCAAATACAAACTCTTCTGTTCTTGGCAGGTTATCGAAATATGTCTTTGGATCGTCGACTCGGGTTGCTCCAAGCACATGACCGGGAACTTAAAGCTGCTGATCAATTTCATATGGAAATTCATGGGAACTGTACACTTTGGAAATGATCATGTAGCAGCTATCCTGGGTTTTGGAGATCTTCAGTTTGGGAATTTTTTGATCACTCGAGTTTACTATGTCGAAGGGTTGGGACACAACTTGTTTTCAGTTGGGCAGTTTTGTGATGCAGATTTAGAAGTTGCATTCAGGAGAAACACGGTTTTTATTAGAAATTTGGTTGGTGATGATCTCTTAACTGGTAATCGTGGTACAAACTTGTATGCCATCGACATCAACCAAATGGCTTCTACATCACCAGTTTGTCTTATGACAAGGGCAACCGAAACTAAGTCCTGGCTGTGGCATAGAAGATTATCCCATCTCAATTTCGACACGATCAACAAGTTAGCCAAAGACAACATTGTCACCGGACTTCCTAAGTTCAAATACACCAAGGATCATCTATGTCCATCATGTGAACAAGGAAAAAGCAAAAGAGCATCATATAAACCCAAAACCGTACCTAGTTCAGAAGCAAGGTTACATTTGTTGCACATGGACTTATGTGGCCCAATGAGAGTTGAAAGCATTAATGGGAAGAAGTATATTCTCGTTATTGTTGATGATTATTCAAGATATACTTGGGTAAAGTTTTTGAGATCAAAAGACGAAGCACCAGGAATCATCATCACCTTTCTGAAGCGTATTCAAGTTCTACTTCAAGCTCCAGTAAGGATTATAAGAACAGATAATGGCACAGAATTCACAAATCAGGAGTTAAGAACTTACCTCGAAGATGTTGGAATTACACATCAAACATCAGTTGTTAGAACTCCACAGCAGAATGGGGTAGTTGAAAGAAGAAATCGAATTCTTGTGGAAGCTGCTCGCACAATGTTGATTTTTTCTAGTGCACCACTATTCTTATGGGCTGATGCTGTAGCCACTGCTTGCTTTACTCAAAACCGATCCCTAGTCCATCCGAGATTCAATAAAACCCCATATGAGCTAGTGAACAACCGTAAACCTGACATCTCTTACCTTCACGTATTTGGCGCTTTGTGCTATCCGACGAATGACAGAGAAGATCTAGGGAAGTTAAAAGCTTAGGGTGATATTGGAATCTTCATTGGATATTCAGAAAACTCGAGGGCATTCAGGGTGTATAATAGAAGAACGAAAAAGATAATGGAGACGATGAATGTGAAGTTTGACGAGATTTCACAAATGGCTTCTGAGAGACTCGCTCTAGAACCCGCGCTTAATCCAATGGCTTCTAATCAAAACGGATTAGGACCCGCACCAAACATGCAGACTTCTGGACACATTAGTTCAGGACTCGTGCCTCAAGGAGCTCTGTCAACAAACACGGACAAACCTTCAGAACAAGAACTGGAAAATTTCTTCGAGTTAATGTTTGATGAATATTTTGGTGGAACTTCGACAAATGCATCTCAACAACATTCCGCTGCACCCGCTCAAAATCATCAACCACCACCACCATCACAAGATGCATCTACCACAATCGAAGCTGAAGCACCAACCACATCAACATCATCCACATCTACTCAAGCAACTCCAGTACTTGAAACTGTTCAACCAAGAGTTAATGAGCAAAATCAAAACACAAATTTTCAAGAAGAACCAACAAATAATTCAAACAATGATGCGTTAGAAGAAGAAGAAATATTTGAAAACCCGTTTGCAACAGACTCTGCTGAATCTTCTTCAAGGTTACAAGAACCATCTAACACACATTCGTTACACCCAAGGTACCCTTCTACGTTTCAATGGACAAAAGACCATCCGTTAGTACATGTTATTGGTGATCCTTCAATGCCAGTTCAGACGAGGAGACAACTTGCCACCGATCTCGAATTGTGCATTTACATTTGCTCAATAAGCACCAAAGTACCTAAGAACATTCGGGAAGCAATGGCAGAAAACCCATGGATTGAAGCGATGCAGGAGGAATTTCTTCAATACCTGTTACATGACAGTTGGGAACTCGTTGAACGACCACTTGATAAACGTGTTCTTGACCTCAAGTGGTTGTGGAAGAACAAACTGGATGAGGAAATGACTGTTATTCGCAACAAAGCTCGTCTCGTGGCTAAAGGTTATCCACAAGAAGAAGGGATAGATTTCGAAGAATCATTCGCGCCTGTAGCTAGACTTGAAGCAGTCCGGATTTTCTTAGCCTATGCCGCTCACAAAAACATCACAGTCTATCAGATGGACATTAAGACAGCTTTCTTGAATGGAACTCTGAAAGAAGAAGTGTATGTGAGTCAGCCAGAGGGATTCATCGACAAAGATCATCCAGACTACGTCTACAAGCTTAAGAAAGCCATCTATGGTTTAAAACAAGCTCCAAGAGCGTGGTATGACGAACTATCATCTTTCTTGCTCAAAAACAATTTCACAAAAGGAACGGTTGATTACACCTTGTTTATCAAAAAATTCAAAGATGACATTTTGATCGTTCAAATTTACGTAGACGACATAATTTTTGGATCAACCAATCCTAACCATTCAAAACATTTTGAAAATCTCATGAAAAGTAAATTTGAAATGTCCATGATGGGGGAACTAAAATTCTTTCTTGGTTTACAAATACATCAATCCCCACGTGGTATTTTTATCAATCAAGCTAAATATACAATAGAGATTTTGAAAAAACATGGAATGGAAATTTGTGATTCTGTTGGTACACCAATGGTCACTTCACCAAAAATAGGTGCTGATTTGTTTGGGAAACCCATCGATCCGAAAAAATATCGGAGCATGATCGGTTCTCTCATGTACCTAACTGCTAGCCGACCCGATATTCAATTTGCTGTATGTTTGTTAGCACGGTTTCAGGCAAAGCCTACAGAACTTCACCTCAAAGAGGTTAAACGGATCTTTCGGTACCTACGAAGCACCATTAACATGGGACTTTGGTATCCGAAGGATTCGGGGTTTAATCTAATAGCATTTTCAGATGCAGACCATGCTGGTGATCAAGTTACAGCAAAGAGTACATCAGGTGGAGCACAATTTTTGGGTGAAAAGCTTGTAAGCTGGTCTTCAAAGAAACAGGACTGTACTGCACTATCAACCGCCGAAGCCGAGTATGTGTCTCTATCTGCGTGTTGTGCCCAAGTTCTTTGGATGCGGACACAGCTCACAGATTATGGCTTTACTTTTGACAGAATACCTATGTATTGTGACTCAAAAAGTGCCATAGCCATCTCGTGCAATCCCGTACATCACTCTAAGACGAAGCATATCAAAGTCCGCTACCATTTCATCAAAGAACACGTGGAAGAGGGTACTGTTGAATTATTTTTCGTTAAGACTGCTTACCAACTCGCCGATCTGTTTACTAAAGCCCTTCCAAAAGAACGGTTTGACTATCTAGTTCGACGAATTGGCATGCGAAGCCTAACTCCTGAGGAGCTAGAACGTCTTCTCGAATCTTCTTGAAAAATGTTTTCATAATCGCTTCGCTATAAATATTTTTGAAAAAAAAAAATACAAAATTTGAAAAACCAAAAAAAAAAAAATATATATATACAAAAAAAAAAAAAAAAATACAAAAACAATATAAAATCAAAAAATCCAAAAAATATTCTTCTCACGACATGTCTCTCGTATAAATCAATATTTTGTACGTTTCTAGAAATGTCATTCAACAATGATACGGACATGTACAGATGCTTGAGCGGGAGTTCTTTAAAATGTTTTTCTAAAACATGTCGTTTCTCAAAAATTTCTTCACAATGGCTTTCGTATACTTCAGTACGAAACCCGGACACTAATGACGACTTCTGATTATTTTTCAAATCAAGGACTCGTACGTTCAATGACAAACTCTTTTTCAATAAGTTCGAGTCTAAACAAACGAAAAAGATTTCAAGCATAAACTCGTTTTCAAACAAAATTCTTGAGCACTATTTCAAGATTGTTCAAAAGATTTCTCAAAATCTCTCAAAATGAGTGCTCAAGATAACTCCCTCAAAATCCTTAAAATTGACTTTAAATATGCTATCATTAAGGGGGAGTACAAAAACAAAAATGTTCCAAATTCATGCAAAATTTGTCCTTCTCTCCAAAAGCTTTTTCTTAAACTGTTGATATCAAAAATATCACGATATGCTATTTTTGAGGGGGAGAAGACATGATTAAAATGTGATCTAAGATGTTTAAAGATTGTGACTGAATCTCGAAAGAGCTCGACTCAGAAAGTACCAATGAATTGACGAAGCTTAAAATGTCAGTAATCGAAAAGACTTGTCCTGGACGGGTAATAATTTCAAGCTAGTCCAACTAGTGATGTAAGCGTGTCTCGAATAGGACTTGTCTGAGTAGAGTGTACCGTATCGAGAGACTTTCTTTGGACTTGACCAGGACGGGTAATAATTTCAAGCTAGTCTAACTAGTGATGTAAGAGTGTCTCGAATCGGTCATGTTCGCTGAAAGTGGATCAATTCAAAAGTGCAAACTCCTCTCGCATGTGCAAATTTCTTAAATATTCATGAGCACATGTGAAGGGGGAGTCCTTCAAAAGAAATGCAAAAACTCTCAAAGTGTCAACAAAATGTGTTTTTATTCATAAACACTTTGAGAGATTTTCACAAAAGGTTTTATGGCATGTGATCAACAATAGGATAGTCATGGAGCTATAAGGTGACTAAGGTTAGGAAAAACCGTCCTATGATCCGCCAGAGCCGGAGGGATCTAGCCAAGGACAATTCCAATAGATTAGAATTAGAAGTCCTTAGGTATGATTGAAAAAAGGAGAAAATGAGAAAGGAGAAAGAAGGGGTTGAAGAATTAAAAAGAAAAGTTATGAAAAAGGTTGAAAAGAAATAGCCCTCCATATGTTCAACCTTAGGGCAGACACCGGGTTCAACTCATATGCTACTGGTTGTTACTAAGGTGACACCGGTATTGAAGACAAAGACGTCATGGACCCAGTGACGCGCTGCACTAAACCTTCTAGCCACTCAAGTTCTCTTAAAAGAGCTTGTTTCATTCTCACGGGGAACCAGCGTAATCTATCGACCTGTCTCTTAGAGATGGTTGATATTGAAGCAGGAGACCTATCCCTAATCTCCGCATAGGAAACCAAATGTGCACTTATCGAGTCTAGAGCCCCGAGATTCATCAAAAGATCTCATAGGAACACATGATATTTCTACACTGGTTGTTCATCATTAAGGACGCCAGATGTAAACTTAAGAGTCCTACGCAGATCTTAGCAATCTGTCAGAACGTTTATGAGAGGATTCACATTTGTGATTCTCAATGATTGAATGGAAATTCCTGCCAGGGTCAACATCAAACAGCCCTGACAGCAGGTCACTTCGGTAATTCTTTATGGGTTACGCTTAGTGTTCGCGGTGGTTTCAAACGATCTACAGTCGTGGAGTGATCCCCAGCGACTCACCCAGTCATTGAGCTACTAAGTAGGTCTTGTAAGCTCTCTCGAGAGTATCTGACATGGGAACGGCCTTGGTAAGGGTTAGAAGGAGTCTTCACACTATGCTATTGACAATCTCTAATTCTTATCTGTAAGTACCGGATGTTTTATTGCTAACTGTTTTCATGCAGGGACACTTCATCTCCATGGCGACAGATTCCACATGCTCATACATACATCTGGAAGTTAAAGAAAGCTCCCTCAACGATCTATACAACACAAAGTTCAAAGAAAGATTCTATGCCAAAAAGAAGAATCTACAAAGTATAAAGACTAAAGATCAAAGTGAAAAAAAAGGGAACTACGTGCATATGAATATCAAAGTCCAAAGATGTATGAGCATGTTGGAATGGCAAACAACCACCACAGACGCAGAAGTGACAAAAGGCAGATAACTCCACATCACAAAGGAACAAAGAACGATGAAAAATCAGTTATCAAAGATCACAAAGCATGAAGGAACAAAGACTAAAGACTATTCTACAACGACACACAAAGTTAAAGACAAAGAACACGGAATACCCACTCACGTGGAGCATCATTCGAATGACCACCCCTTAGGGGGAGATTGTTAGCATTAAAAATATATATATATATAGAAGTGATGGTCATTCTCATATTGTAACTTTGTGTCGTTTGTTAAGTTTAGTAATAGTTTAGTCATTGGGCTTTGGACTTGGCAAGCTAATATGTCATGTGCTATGTTTCATAAGCCTTGTTATCTAATCATGTAACCAAGTCCAAGCCCAAGTCCATTAGAAAGCCCATGAGGCCTTTCTCTCTAAGTATAAAAGGCACCTTACCTCTCATTTGTAAGGTGTGCTTGTGTGTGTATTGTGTGTGTTTTTAATAAAAGTTCTCTTCATCTTATTACTCTTTTTCTCTCATTAACGCCACACATATATTGCATCAAGTCACCATCTTTCCTTCATCTAGTGCTTATATTTGTGTTAAAGTTGATAGATCTAAGGTCCTACAAGCTTACATCAATTGTTTCAATAAGCTTAAAACTCTCTTTGTTAAAAACTTTGTAAGCCTTGGATGTATGTGAATAGCCTAGAAATATACCCTTAAAAGTATTAGATATGATGCATCTACAACCAAAGATTTTAAAGTACCCTAAGGATGGCTTTTTGCCTTTAAGGATTTCATAAGGTGTCATATTAACCATTTTAGTGATTGATGCTCTATTTAAAATGAAAGATGCGGTTTCTATAGCGTGACACCAAAACTTTGGAGAGATAGATTGTTCATTAAGCATTATGAAACTCATTTCTTGTAAACGTTGAATTTTTCTTTCAACTACCCCAAATTGAGGAGGGCTAGTAGATTGAAAGTTATGTAAAATTCCATTTTTATCACAAAGTTCCCTAAATTGCACATTTTTGTGAAAGTTATTACCAAGACTCGTTTGAATAGATGCAATGTGACACTTGTGTAAGTTTTGTAGACTATTTCCTAAGACCCTGAATTTTTCAAAAAAGTCATTCTTAGATTTCAAAAATTGTAACCATGTGTATCTTGAAAAGTCATCAACAACGACCAAAGTGTAGAAGTTGCCTTCAAAGCTTTGAGTGGTTGATGGACCAAATAAACCTATGTGAAGTAATTCTAAGATTCTTTGACTTGATGTCTTATTAAAATTAGTTTTTAGACTTGCATGAACTTGATTTCCTATTTTTCATGTGTTGCAAGAATGATTAATAACATCTAGCATAGGTCAATCTCTAACCAATGACACGGATATTAACTTTAGAATTACCTTCATGTTATCATGACCTAACCTTTTATGCCAAAGTGTGGAAGAATCTCCAATGATGTAAGTGGGAGATATAAATGCCATGTCAAGGTGTGACCTACTAGTATCACTCATCGTAGCTCTAACTTCTTGACATACCTATAAGAAAAACATGAAACTCAAGCTCTCGGTCCCCATTTTCTTTTGGGTCCATTGAGGTTAGCATAGAACACTCCCATGTTGTATATTCTTGGATCTTGGAGCAAGTTACAAAGTATCTTAAGTCTGAATTCCGAGAATATTTTCCAAGGGGTGTCTTGACAAGAGAACTTTGAATTGTTTGGTCTTTGAAATCTTTTGTTTGGGTAAGAGTTGTCTCTCCTTTGAAAACCGTTTTTCCTTTTAGGTGGAGTTTGGCTATGATACTTATTTTTAAAATGAGCCTTATGTGGTTTAAATGTATCATAGATGATCGGTTTGTAAAATTGTTTCATCTCCTCATTATTCAATGTTGGCACTTGTATACCATAAGAGTTTGGAATATGTGTTTGAGGAATTATTGGTTTTGAGTAAAGACCAGATGAATCTTTCTTTTCTTTAGTTACGACTTTAGGTTTCTCTATCCATTTGGAAGTGATCTTTGTAGAGTTAAAGTTTTCAAGATCTTCCTTATCTTGGCATATAGTTTCCTTTTCTAGATTTGTGTTCGTTTTAAACTTTGAAAAACTCATTGCTTCATCTTGAAGTTTAGAAACATCATTGTTCAAAGAGTCAACCTCATGTGTAAGATTTTCACAACTCAAGCATGGTTCATGATACGTGGGAATCGCACCAGGCTCTACCTCTCGAGGGATCTCGAGAAGCTTACAACCCCCACCAGGCAGTGTACCTGATCGTTGTAGTATAGTATAGTGACAAGTACCGGGGGATTGATCGTTCAACTCAGGAATAGTGTCGCTAGGATTAGAAAGTCTCCTAAACTATGTCTAGAGGCGAGGGATTATTCTTTTTGTATTTTTATGTTTTATAAAAGCAAATAGAATCTTGGTTTTTGGAAGAGTGGGCGGAATTAGTTGCTAGCCAACTAACCCAATTAACTACTAAAGCAATCAAAATTAAATAACAACAATGAAATGAAACTAATTACACTAGTGGTGTAAACAATTATGGGGAAAGTTGTGTTTACTTAGGTTTCATTACTCCCTAGATATCTTTTACAGGTTGATAGCTTGTTACAATTGCATGGATGACGGGTCATATTCCTTAATACTAGTCGTAGGTCGTGTACAGTATTCCCTAACTCTATAGGATCCTTCTTCACCCCTATGTCGAGTCGTTAGAAGCTCCTAACATGGGATCATTAGAATTCTCCTACGCATTAAATACAACAAAATATCGTAGTACACCTCCGATCATGTTTCTTAAGACGTTCAAGCATGTTACCAATGGAAGTCTACCAGTTTTCTTAAGCCTAACATCGAATACAATCATCCGTAACAACTATAAACAAACAATCAACCCATAATTAACATCTAGGTTTCACTACATCTAAGCAAACACAAGTGAAATCTAGCCTAGCATGTTAAATTGAAGACAAGTGTAAGATATATTCAAACAACACATAGACATAGTGATTGAATTGAAAGAGTACTTATCTCAAATGGAACATGATAGTTTCAAAGGGTTAAAACCCTTGAAAAAGCTGTGAAAATCGGCCTAGGGTTTTTCCCTCAAAGTTGCACCACAATGAATGAAATTTGGAAAACTATATATAGATAATACAGGGTGACGGCGTCATGAAGGAATTTGTAACGCCGTCAACTCGCCTCCTATAATGAAATCGGATTGCCTAGATCCATATTTGACGCCGTCAAGTGTGATTTTCTTCTAGGCCGTCACTAAGACTTAGACCACGACGGCCTTGGGTGACGCCGTCATCTCCAATGCACAAAACTCTATCGATTGTCACGTGTATTGTCCACTTCCACATCTTGTATTACTCTTGACGCCATCATTAAGAAACTTGTGACGCCGTCAGGTACTGTTCCCAGCAAGGAAAATTAAGACTTTGCCGTTTTCTTCACTTTTATGCTCCAAAAACGTCCAAAATGCTTCCTTTTCCAGACTTCACTCCAAAAGTACCTAAAATGACAAAAGGAACGATTTAGGGCAATATTTCATCAAATAATCTCAACTTCGGGCTTAAATGACCCCTTAAAAACGGTTCATTTTTCGCCTCATCAAATACCCTTACACTTGAGATTTGATTGTCCTCAAGCAAATGCGCTTTTACTCTAATAAAAATACAAGTTAGGGGTCATTTAACACTAATATAAAAGTAATTACAACAAATAATCGTTCCACTAAAGACCAAAGACAAGCACAGAGGTCATACACTAGCACCTTACAAATAGTGTTTAGATACTCACATCTCTCGGGTGTAATAAAGTATATATCACAATATGGAAATGGAAAACATCTCTCACTACCTGTCAGAACAAAGTAGATTACCATAGGCTTGGGAAAGGATCAAACCTCCACCACATGACGTAAGCACCTAGGATAAACTATCAAAGAGGTCTTTTAAAGGGTTATAACGTTAGGTGTAGAGATATGGAATACACGGTTTTGTTGGTTAAAGGCAATATTTACTGGTGGTGAGTTAATCATCATGGTTAATTACATGTACAATATGGCGTTCTAAGCCAAGACTAGACTCGACTTAAGCTAATGAATTAAAAATAACAAAAACATAAAACAAACATAAAATGAAACGGGATAGTAGTCCGTATGTTTTTTCTCTTTTCTTTTTCTATTTTTTTTTTAATTTTTTCGATTTATTTATTTATTTATTTATTATTATTATTATTATTATTATTATTATTATTATTATTATTATTATTATTATTATTTCATACACGCTTACCCTACCATCCAAAATAATACATCCTAGGGAATGTACATTCCCCTTACACTTGAATTTTTACATACTTTACAATCACTATTCTAATGACTCGAATCAAGATAATCAAAACACTTGGAGTACTTTTAAGATTAACGCACATACGGGGGTAATAAATGATGTTCTTCCCCATTAATCCATAACATAAGTACTTTACCCATGAGTCTCAATCGTCCCAAAACAATATGTACAAGATATGACTCGACTTAGTAACCATGTAATCAATTAGATAATTAACTAAGGGTTTAAACAAATTATAATAATGCACTAAAGATGAGTGCATACACGGAAGGCTAAAGAGATTTGGTTGCACATTTGGGTGGGTTGTAACAAATTCTTCTTTTAAGTAAGATGCTTAAAGTTAGAAACGAAAAGATAGGCTCGGAGGGGTGTACTAGGGGTTTCGTGTACTAAAAATAAGTACAACGCTAAGGTGTGGGAAAAATTAGTTCAATTTACTAGCCAAATAATATGACTTAAATGGTCAAGTAATTATGATACGGGTTTAACACAAGGGTGATCCTAATGCCTCTTATCCTGTAGTAAATCCTACTAAACGAATGTAGTCTCACTAGCGGTCTCGGGATGCATCACTAATGCAAGTTCTAGAATCTAAATGCTACCGATGCACTCATAAGCACTAATAATAAATGCGTTTCCTCTCAAATCTAAAGGCGAACCTCACATATTTGGGTGGAAAATTTTTCTGAATTGTACGGTTTTGTGCTAGTCATACAACTCCTAGCCATGAGACGCTTGCTAAGGCTAAAGCTTCACTCCTAAATGTTGTGAAAATTTTTAAATTTGGCGCTAAAATTACACTAACAAGTATTTCTCTTAGTTTTATTACACACCTACCATCAAACAAACAAACAAACTCAAGTGCAATAGTATCCTATAAGGTATCATCATTTACCCTCCCCTTAGACTTACGATGAACATTGTCCCCAATGTTCAATTAAAGAATGTAAAAGTGAAATAGGTAAAAGAATGAAAGCAAATACTCCCCTGATTCATTCGGTGTGGATAGTGTGTTAACAAGGTTAGATTTTCCTCCAAGAAAATGAACATTCAAAGCTTCCCTTCCAGAAAAATAAATCATCTTCTTGTCATACATAACCTGTTAAACCTGAGAAAACAAACAAGGCAACCTCGCGTAAAATCGGCGGCAATCTATATATACTAACAAGTCTTTAAGACTCCGTTAAACCCGTACTTGAGTAACAAACAATACATTCTTTGAGTTTACCGCTTTTTCGTTTCTTATTTAGCTTAAATATCCTTTTAGAAACTTGACATTTGCTTAAAGATATAAACACAACTTTATATGTTTGATTATTTGAATAGCTTTTCATGTGAATAACAATTCTAACTTTACTTGTTTCATGCTTTGAAAAGCTTTACTTGTGATGATCCTAACTTTGCTTGTTTTAGTTCTTTGAAAAGCTTTACATTTGTTTCAAGATATAAATACAACTTTATTTGTTTTAATTCTTTTGGAAAGCTTTATATGTGGTTAGCAATTATAACTAAAAGACAACATGTAATAAGCAAAGATAAAGAAAGAAACGATCAAACCACAACACGATTGTTTATCGTGGTTCGGCTACAAGGACTCTTTTTCCTTGCCCTACATCCACGCCCCGAGTTTCCAACTCGAGAGTTATAAGCACTAATCAACAAGCTCCTTTCACCGGCGGAGAAAACCTTTACAACGTCACTTACACTTTTACCGACACTAAGCTAGATGTCGAGTTCTTTTACAAGGGTACAACTACTCCCATTCGTCGCTTACACTTTTACCGACACTAAGATAGATGTCGAGTTCTTTTACATGGGTTCAACCACTCCCGTACGTCGCTTACATTTTTACCGACACAAAGCTAGATGTCGAGTTCTTTTCCAAGGGTACAACCACTCCCGTTAGTTCTTTTACAAGGGTACAACAACTCCCGACACACTATGTATTTTGAGGCCTAAAATACTAACCACTTACATCTATATACATGACACACATGAAGTATAAACTATCAAAGCTTATACATGACCAAGCTACCAAGACTTGCAACTTTAGAGTTGAAGCTTGTAACTTCTTGAATGATCTTGTGAAGCCCCTTGCTACATAAGAGAATCACAAATCAAAAGGTTACTGAGTTAGTTGAGAGAATATGTGAATATATGTCCTAAAAGGGTTAGCCAAAAATCAAGTTATGGCTTGGTATTTATAGCACACCACACTGCTTGCTTGGCGGATCAGGCGGAACCCTCAGATGGGTTCCGCCCATGTACCCCCAGGGTACCGCCGGGTCTGCAGTAGGTTTTTGCAATAACTCTTCAAACCAAACAAGGTCTTGTCTCATAACTCCTAGCAACCAAACAATGTCACATCACTTAAATCAAGTCAACTACAAAGCTTGCAAACAACAACAAAGTTAGTCAAACACATTTCTTTCCATAAATGCATAATGACAAAACTTGCCCTAAATGTGATGTGACATTACTATATTTAGAAATAAGAGAACTCGACGTCACATCATTTCCACAGGGGATACGATTCTGTTTGAGTTGTTTTATCTCTCTATCCATTATTTCCACAGGCTCTTCTGTGAACCCTAGTTTCTCGTCCAATCTAATCTCTTTTAGTGGAATGACAAGAGTTTCGTCTGACAAACATTTCTTGAGTTGGGATACGTGAAACGTAGGGTGTACCCTACTAAGTTCATCCGGAAGTTCTAACTTATAAGCAACTGAACCAATTCTCTCCAGAATTTTGAAAGGTCCAATATACCTCGGATTTAACTTTCCATGTTTTCCAAAGCGAACCATTCCTTTCCATGGCGAAACCTTCAACATGACTTTGTATCCTACTTGAAATTCCATAGGCTTTCTCCTGACATCAGCATAACTTTTCTGTCTGTCACGAGCAGCTTGCAAGCATTGCTTGATTTGGAATATCTTCTCAGTAGTATCATGTATTAGCTCTGGTCTGGTAAGTTGCATATCACCAACTTCTGTCCAACAGATTGGTGATCTGCACTTTCTTCCGTACAGTGCCTCAAAAGGTGCAGCCTTTATGCTGGCATGGTAGCTGTTATTGTATGAGAATTCAACTAATGGCAAGTATCTATCCCAACCTTTTCCGAAATCAATCACACATGCTCGAAGCATGTCTTCCAAGGTTTGGATTGTTCTCTCACTTTGTCCATCGGTTTGCGGATGATAAGCGGTGCTCATATCTAACCTAGTACCAAGAGATTTTTGTAGCGATTCCCAAAATCTTGAGGTGAATCGGCTATCTCTATCAGAAATAATAGATATTGGTACCCCATGTCTAATCACAATTTCCTTAAAATACAACTGAGCAAGTGTTTCCATCTCGTCAGTTTCCTTGATTGGTAGGAAATGTGCAGACTTGGTTAATCGATCGATGATAACCCAGATTGTGTCTAATCTAGTCGTCTTTGGTAATTTGGTAATAAAATCCATTGTGATTCATTCCCATTTCCAGACCGGAATTTCTGGTTGCACGAGTAATCCTGATGGTTTCTGAGTCTCTGCTTTTACTCTAGAGCAGGTCAAACATTTACCAACGTACTCGGCGATATCAGCTTTCATATTTGGCCACCAATAATTCTTCTTAATATCTTGGTACATTTTATTGGAACCGGGATGAATAGAATATTTGGATTTATGAGATTCATGCATGATAAGGTCTCGAATACCTCCGAAGAGAGGAATCCAATATCTTTCCTTAAAACATAACATTCCATCATTTCTTCTCACAAATTCTTTTTCATTATTTGGCATTCTGTCAACCTGATCTTCCAGGTTTGACCTTTTGTCAATTTTCTCATATTGCCGGTTTTCTTCTTGTAGAGCTTCCATTTGAGCTTTGATGATTTGAGAAGGAAGTGGCGAATGAATTGTCATTCCTAGAGATCGAACTCTAAGAAGTTTAATTCTATCTTTTCTACTCAATGCATCGGCTACTACATTCGCTTTACCAGGATGGTAACGAATTTCACAGTCGTAGTCATTGAGTAATTCTAACCATCTTCTTTGCCTCATGTTTAGCTCCTTCTGATCTAGGATATGCTGTAGACTCTTGTGATCGGTGAAAACCATACACTTTGTACCATATAGGTAATGTCTCCATATCTTAAGAGCAAAAACTACTGCTCCTAATTCTAGATCATGAGTGGTGTAGTTTTCTTCATTCTTCTTCAGCTGTCGTGAAGCATAGGCTATAACTTTGTCTCTTTGCATTAGTACCGCACCTAAACCATGATGAGATGCGTCACAATACACTACAAAGTCCTCATTGCCTTCTTGTAATGCCAATATTGGTGCTTCACAAAGCTTTTGTTTCAGCAGTTGAAATGCTGACTCTTGCTTCTCTTCCCAGTTATACTTCTTGTTCTTCTGGGTTAGTTCCGTCAATGGTTTTGCAATCTTTGAAAAACCTTCTATAAATCTCCGGTAATAACCAGCGAGACCTAAGAATTGACGAATCTCGGTTGGGGAGGTGGGTGACGTCCAACCTTTAACTGCTTCTATCTTCGCGGGATCTACATGGATACCTTTGTTGTTGATGATGTGGCCTAAAAATTGAATGGTAGAAATCCAAAAATCACATTTGGAAAACTTGGCGTACAACTTTTCTTTCTTAAGTAACTCCAAAATAGTCCTTAAATGTTCGGCATGCTCTTCTTTATTGCGCGAATAGATTAAAATATCATCAATGAACGCAATAACGAATTTATCCAAGTATGGTTTACATACTCGGTTCATTAAATCCACGAATACAGCTGGTGCATTGGTAAGACCAAATGGCATCACCTGAAATTCATAATGTCCGTATCGTGTTCGAAAAGCTGTCTTGGGAATGTCCTCTTCCCTAACTCTTAGTTGATGATATCCTGATCTCAGATTGATTTTTGAGTACACACTTGATCCTTGTAATTGGTCAAATAGATCGTCGATCCTTGGTAATGGATATCGATTCTTCACCGTGAGTTTGTTCAACTCTCTGTAATCGATACACATTCGGAACGTTCCATCTTTCTTTTTGACAAATAGGATTGGTGCTCCCCAAGGGGATGAACTCGGTTGAATGAAACCTTTATCTGATAGTTCTTTTAACTGTTCAGATAATTCTTTCATTTCGAAGGGCGCTAATCGATATGGTGCTTTTGCAACGGGTGCTGCTCCAGGCACTAAATCGATTCGGAATTCTATTTGACGAGTTGGTGGGATTCCAGGTAAGTCTTCGGGAAATACATCAGAAAATTCTCTTACAACTGGCACTTCATCAAGTTGTTTCTTCTTTTCTTTTGTTTCTCCTCCCGTTATTTGGATTTGAAATACATGGCATCCTTTGCTTATGTATTTCATCATCTTGGCATACGAAATGATGTTGAAAGAAGTTTTAGATTTATCACCTTGGATGATTAAGGTTTCACCGTCGAATGGAATTTGGATGATTTTCTCGTCACAAATTATTCTGGCACGGTGTTTAGATAACCAATCCATACCAATGATGACATCAAAACTTCCCAATTGGATGGGCATAAGATTGATAGAGAAAGATTTATTTAGAAGGGTTAAGGTGCAGTTTTCGATTAGGGTATTGGTACTTAAAATATTTCCATCTGCTAATTCTATTTCATAGATAGTATCTAATTCTACAGGAGTAATATTTAGAATTGCGGCAAACGAAGTAGACACAAAACTTTCATCCGCTCCTGAATCAAATAATATCTTAGCATCTTGTTGATTTAATAGGAACGTACCAGTAACAACATCTGAATTCTGCGTTGTGTTCCCATCACCAAGTACATACGCTCTTCCTCTGGCAACATTATTGGTAAATTTCGGACATTGAGGTCTGTAATGTCCAACTTCTCCACAACCATGGCACTTTACTGCTATCGGTTGTGTGTTGGCTCCAGTCGCTCGACAATCCCTTGTCATATGACCAATTCTTTTACATTTGCCACAAACATCCCTACATGCTCCATTATGATGCATGTTGCACTTGTTACATGGGGGTAGAGTTCCAGAATAACCTTTACTTTCTGCAGGCACTGCTGCATAAGCTCGGGTAGCTTCTTGCCTATGATTTTGTTGTTGATGATGATTACTACGGTTCCGCTGTTGATCTCTGTTGCGGTTGCTGCTTTGATTGTTGTTGTTGTAGCTCCGGTTACCACTGTAACTGTTGTTGTAGCTGCGGTTGTTGCTATTGTTACTCCCTCAGTTGTCAGCACTTCTCTTATGCTCATTAATCACAGAGGTAGAACCTCTTTTGATTACCCGGGTTAACAATCTCTGTGCAAGCTCCATAGCTTCTTCTACTGACTTTGAATTCGATGAGGTAACATCTCCTTCAATGGATGGTGGCAATCCCTCCACGTATTTCTCCAATGCTTGTTCAACATCGGGTACTATAGTTGGACATAGCACCGACAACTCCAGAAACTTTCTGTCGTATGTCTTCAAGTCATTGTACCTTACAACTAGCTGATGAAATTCATCCTCCAGTTTTCGAATCTCTGTCCTTGGACAATACTTCTTCAACATTTTATTCTTCAACTCATTCCACGAAAGTCTGAAAGCTTCATCTGGACCCATAGCATTCGCAGTAGTGTTCCACCACGATAATGCCGCTCCTTGAAGAGTTCCTGTAGCAAAGGTAACTTTGCTATTCTCAGGACAACCACTCCTCTTGAAGACTGTCTCAGTATGCTCAAACCAATGTGCCATTTCAGTCACTCCTTCAATTCCTTTGAAGTTTGTTGGCTTGCAAGTCATGAAATCCTTATAAGTACAATTACGTGGAGTAATTATATTAGCTTCACGATTTGCACCATTGGTATTATTCAAACGATCCGCTTCACGAGCTGCAGATATTACCTCAGCAATCATTCTTTGAACCTCAGTGGGGGTCATGATCACTTCCGGGTTAGAGTTTTCGCTACTTGCATGCTCCATTTTTCTATTAATAATACAAAAATATAGCATTTAGAATTTTAAACAACCACTTGTTTTAAAGATTCTTGTGAAGTAGGGAAAAATTAATTATGAGTCTTAATAATAATTGGGCATCATATGTAGTTTTTATTTTGATACAACAGTCATAATCATTCCGATATGTTAGATGCAATTATAATACACATGAACAACCATAAGCATAAGTTAACATTTGTATATAGTAATATCAAAACCAATAGCATAACATTAATAACTTTAAATCAGTTGAGTTGTTATAACAAAACGATACAAGCTTATTAAATGCCACATGCGGCAGGCTTGAATGCCTTATTACTAGTACAAATACTAATTGCCTCTAATGATTAGGTATGTTCACATGTCCTCCCATCTCTAAGATTTAAGTTCGGAGCTCTTGCATCTCGGTATGATGTTGCATCTTCATATCTCCTACAATGTTTTCCAATGTATCTGCTCTTCGGTGTGCAAGCTGGGCTTCCCAATTGCGATCCTGTCCCTCTCTTCGCAATGATATCGCGAAAGAACGTGTCTCAGAGATATCCGGACGTATCTGAGCTAACCCCTGCTGCAACTCTATCCTATCGGCTATAAGGTTATGTAAGGTGTTTTGGGTAGTATCTAAATGATCGAAAGATGAATAATCAATCATTTGAAGAAGTGAGTCTATCTGATCTTCGTGATGCTCCAATCGCGTCACTACTACAAACGACGAAAGTGAAAAGGTAGAAGGAATTTCCATCCTAGCACTCTCGCCAGTTTCATTGATATGAGCTGAGGGAGTAAAACCAGGCGGATAGGGTAATGATGGTGAAAGTGGAGAAATAGAATCAGGAATACGAAGGCGGCTGGATGTAGGTATATCTACTTCAGGGATTGGTTCTCTTTGGTGAAAATTATACGGATAAGTTTGGCTAAAAAGGTTGAGTAGGTGATCGGGTGCATATGTATTGAAATCATGACGTGATAATGGTGTCGGTAAAACAAAAGTATTGGGATTCTCAGGCGTTGTAGCAATTTCGTCTTGCTCGAAGGGTTCTGTTTCTTGGGAAACAGCGTCAGGTATAAAAGTAGAACGATAAACAGGCGAAGTAACGGACGCGACGGAAATGTTAGAGTCGGATTCGAACATACTCATATTGACACAATACTGTAACAATTCATAAATAGTGCAGAATAAGAATTTATTATCATAAAATTTTAACATATCATAATCAAAATATCATAGCTTAATGATTAACTTACGGAGTGCTGTAGCAAGCAGGTACGGCGGGCAAAAATTTGTACGATAAAAATTTAATTTATTTGAAAGTATGGTTATAGTTCAATGTTTGAAAACATTTGGTTCTCTATAACGATGGCTCTGATACCAATCTGTAACACCCCCTAATTTGAAATGCGGCAGCGGAATAGAAATTAGGGTGTTACGGTGAGGATCGAAGTCATAATGATAGAAAACGACTCGAAGAGACGTTTCAAAACATAATTTCATTTATAAATATTTGAAATATAATAGGTCCTTATCAGAGTATTATAAAAACTTGATGTTTTGAAATAAATCAAACATCATTTATTTTACATCATTATTGAAATAAAGTAAACATAAGTTGAAGATTTTTGCCGCCCGTTCCATGCTTGCTTCCCCTGTTAAATACCTGAGATACATGCTTAAAAGTCAACAAAATTGTTGAGTGAAATCATAGAGTTTGAATTTAATAATCATTTTGATACACAAGTAAGATTGTATTGGAAAATACAATCAGTTTGAAAACATTGATATTGCAGTTCATATATTGCACTAAGTCTCATGACACGCAAACGTTAACAAATACCGTAAACGGCGGGTGTTTATCAAATCAATGATAAATTTGCCCTCGTGTAATAGGTGATTTGCCAGTTCCTATTTTTACTCAAATATAATTATCACGACTAATACGACTAACCACATGCATAATGGCATTCCGTCAAGTATTAATGGGACAGGCTGTCAAACCTTAAATAGATCTATTCATTATATTCGTGTTCACCGCAGTGATTAATGGCTCATGAATAAGGGTCTTTTGGCAATAGCTAACTTAGGCATATATCAGTCAGGAAAGCATACAGAAAAATACTTGTGATCTATTTATAACATGTATCCCCATCACGGAGTTTTGAAAATAATTAAATGTGAGGCTATGACTCACCTTGATTGATACTAAAAACAAAAAAAATAAAGTCGGACGAATTTTATGAAAACGGCTTCAAAACACAACCTGATAAATAAATTTATCTAAGAACTTGACCAAAAACTATTCGGTAATTATAAAGAAAATGACGAATATTAGACATTCGTTATGACGATTAAGTGATGTGCAGTGAAAATATTGTGATGTGCATGATATGACAAAATATGATTTTAAAAATTATCCATCGAAGTTTTTCATTTTTAATTGTAAGTAAAACCTTAACTTTTTAACTATCGTTATATATATTATTAACGTTAAGTTAATAATATATATATATATATATATAAATAAAAATAAAGCTTAAACATGATATGAAATAAATTGATGAAAATAGAAAATAAATAAGAATGATAAATAAGTTATATTTAGTCTTTGTCTCCTTTTCCAATTTTACCATTTTTATACTAACGATACTTGCGTTACACCGTTAGTCCTTTTTATATATTTTTCAACTATAGTCCTCTACTTTGTCCAATAATCAATACAAACCTTCTAATATTAATTTTTATCACATTTTAACCTTAGATTTCTGTATTTATAGGTTTAGTCCTTGATTTTCAATATTTACACATTTATTCCTTCTAGGTGTCGTCGCGTTACATTTTTAGTCCAATTTTTACAAAAATGATTATGGAACTTTCTAAAAATTTTCCGAAGCTTATTTATTAATTAACAAGCTTATTTAACTGCTTATTTATTTCAAAAGCTCATTTTTATAGCTTATGGGCCTGGATCGATTTAACTTAAGGCCCGTTAAGATTTTTGGAGGCGAGGGCATAGAAAAAGTTTTGGGCTTGGCTTTGGACCATTTTTATGATTCTAAAAACATTTCTTATAGGCCCAGTGGGCTTATGGATTTCAAATGCTTAGTGGGCTTTAGTTAAGCCCACTCGACAAGCTTAAGGTTTTTATATGAAATTTTTAGTTGGAAAATTCGGTTTGAGTTATTTCAAAATAGTTCGAGTATGGTGTCAAGATGTGATTATTTTTACAAGTTGTTTATACGAAAATGTTAGTTTTCTAGGTGGTCTATAACGTCGTGAAATAATATAGTATTGTCGTTAAATGAAATTTTGAGTTATACGTTGGTTTTGTGACATGGTTGGGTCGATATATATGTGTTGAAAACGTGTGAATTTTTACTAAGTGTTATATAAATTTTAAATCGATGGATGCTAATTTAAAATGGATGCATGAAATGAGTATAACGTTACAACTAAAGTGAATGGTGTATGCTACGTGATTCCTAAGCCTTCCAAGATAGAGGCTAATCACATTTCGTATACTAAGAACAAATATATACGTGAATTAAACGTGCAAAGTGTAGACGTTCGAAACAAAAACCACAAAATGCATGATTATATAAATACGTATGATATGGATCAAAAACAAGTGTAGGGAACTTACAAACACTTTAAAAGTGATCTAGAGTCGAGATAGGTAGAAAAGGAACACAAGAAATCACGTCAAAGCTATATAACCCAAACGTTATATATATATTTTCAACCCGATTGTCTTTCTTTGCTTCCAATACCAAACTATACGACTTGTAAGCCTTTGAAAATGGTTCGAAGGTCAAATTATTGAAGTGAATAAGTGTGTGAAAGAATAAGAGTAGTATGCATGCAATGAACGTACATATATTACAAATATATATATCGTTTATTAGAAAGTTTCAATGTAAACTCTTAGTACACTATTGCATGTCAGTAACTAGCTCTAGGTAATGTTTTATATTGTTTTTAGAAGGTGTTGTGAGAGCACAAAATGAGGAGAATGTTGGGTGATTCATGCTATATGTCGACCAAGCTATTAACATGCATACGATTCACAAAATCGTACGTAACTTAATTATACATGATCATCCTTAACATTTGAGCATAAATTCATCTTAGGAATAATATTAGGAACATTTAGAAACAAACTAGATTCAAAACGGTTAAGTTTTGAATATAGTTCAAATCGATTTGGGTTTGCTAATGTCGATTACTATGCCTCTTAAAAACGTATCAAAACATAACGTAGGAACGCGAGACTTGACACACTAATTGTTGGCTAGTAGGTTAACGAGATGAGAAAATAAAATATATAGGTCGTGTGTAAAATTTAAGAATAAACGATGCGATTTGGAGGTGGTTTGGTTATGTCGATCGGATGAAAACTAATTAGAATTTGGAAGTTGGGCCTTGATTTGGTGGGTTGATGAATAGTAAACGTGGAGTGGGCCGAAATAATTAAGGGTCCGGTTTGAGTTAATTAGGATAATTAAGGATTTTAATTATATTTAATAAATATAATTAGGATTAGGATTTAGGTTTAGGATTTAATGTAAAGTTTAAGTTTCGTGTAACGTGTCGAGGATTAATTCCGTCATTTCGTGAATTATATTATTTTGTGAAAATCGCCAAAATAATATAATAAGAAGAATTTTAAATTTTTCCGAGAAAATGGGAATTAGAAACGATAACGAAGGATTGTATATTTATTAATGATTTAATTACAAGAAATTTTTATAGGATTCTACAGTACCCACTTGTCATTCTGAATTTCGTCCCGAAATTCGATTTTAAGAAATCTAACAAGTGCGTTCTATGAAAATAAGTGCGGATATTTCTCACGGAATCTATCTTCTCTTTCCCATGTATAAGTCGGTCCTCGTTTAGAGTCCCATCTTACTTTCACAATGGGGATACGATTCTGTTTGAGTTGTTTTATCTCTCTATCCATTATTTCCACAGACTCTTCTGTGAACACTAGTTTGTCGTCCAATCTAATCTCTTTTAGTGGAATGACGAGAGTTTCGTTTGACAAACATTTCTTGAGTTAGGATACGTGAAACGTAGGGTGTACCCTACTAAGTTCATCCGGAATGTACCTTAGGAGATTCCAAAGCCATGAGACATGATTGATACATTTCTTCATTGTCGCCATCATTGCTACAACTCCAAGTATCATCAAATCGAATCTTCGGGTTTTTCATATGTAGATCTTCATAGACAAGTGTATTCACTCCATAGGACAAGAGGTTCTCTAGAGCCATAGATCTATACTCAACTTTACCAAAACTCTTTGTTAGGATTTTAGATTTTTGGAAACGAAGTTTTTGACTTAAAACGACTTCTCGGGAAGGTTTAAACGCTAAAAAACTTGAGTATTCTGCTCTGATACCAATTGAAGAACCATAGAGGGTGGGGGTGAATACGGTTTCTTTGGCTTTAAAAACGTTTAAAAACTTTAAGCCAAGAAGAGGAACCAATTGGTGGTACAATCAATACAACAACCATAACTACAATCCAAAGTATATAAAGCGAGTGAAGACAGACACCACGCTATATACTGGTTCGGGATGGGGGGTTTATACCATCCGTACGTCCAGTTGCGAATCCACGACACGATACTATTCCACTAGTCTAATCCTTTCGGTGGACTACAAACCGTTACAATTCACTCCACCGATATTCACCATATCGATGCTCACAAAGAAGGAGTTACTCCCCAACGGTATTCCGCCCTCGGAAACCACCGAAAAGAACCTCGTGACTCGACTTACACTTTGGTCACAAAGACCTCTACCAAAACTTCCACCTGAAAGTATCAAACCCCAACTAGATCCCCAATGATCTAGGCTTGGTCACCAAGACACAAGACTTCCCTTACAAACAATTGAATGAATGAATAAGTGTTTGTTCAACCAAGCCCTAACCTAACCTAGAGACTCGATTGTAATAGAAAGGGTATAAGATAGAAGACCCTCGACACAATCACAAGACTGGATTAAGTTCTTGAGATTCTTCCCTTGCAAAGAAATGTGTTCTTCCAAAGATGTTAGTGTGTTTTACTAAGAACACAAGAGAGATAGAGAGATTAGAGAGAAAGAATGTAGAGAGAAAGAATAATGGCAAGAGGTGAGGAATACAAGAGGTAAGGCATGGTATTTATAGGCAAAACCCAAACTTGGGAAAATTTTACCAAGGCCGACGCATCACGCACTCGTCAACGCGTGAGTAGCGCGCTAGGCGTCTGTAAACATTTTCTCAATACTTTGAGTTTAGATCTCTTAAATACCTTACCTTGCTAAACCCCTAATTGTACTTCACGCAAAATCTTCACATTAATCAATCTAAGGTTTATTGATGAGGCGAAAAATGACCCGTTTTTAGGGGGTCATTTTAGCCCGGATTTGAATTTATTTGATCAAATAACGTCCTCAATCGTTCCTTTTGTCATTTTAGGTACTTTTGGAGTGAAATCTGGAAAGGAAGCATTTTGGACGTTTTTGGAGCATAAAAGTGAAGAAAACGGCAAAGTCTTAATTTTCCTTACTGGGAACAGTACCTGACGGCGTCAAGAGTTCTCAAGTGACGGCGTCAAGAGTAATACAAGAGGTGGAAGTGGATAAATTCCGTGATGATCTAGAAGAGTTTTGCACTAGGGACATGACGGCGTCACCATAGGCCGACATGGTCCAAATAAGAGTGACGACCCAGAGTAATATTACACATGACGGCGTCAAAACTGGATCTAGGCAATCCGATTTCATTATGGGCGGCGAGTTGACGGCGTCATAATTTCCTTCTTAACGCCGTCACCCTATAAAATCTATATATAGTTTTGCAATTTTCATTCATTAGAGAGGAACAATTAGGGTGTAACTTTGGAGAGAAACCCTATTCCGAATATTACAGCTTTTTCAAGGGTTTTTACCCTTTGAAACCTTTCATGTTCAATTGAGATAAGTACTCTTTCAATTCATTCAACATGTCTATGTGTTGTTTGAATATATCTTACACTTGTCTTGAATTCAACATGTTTGGCTAGATCCCTTGTGTGTTTGCTTAGATGTAGTGAAACCTAGATGTTAATTATGGGTTGATTGTTTGTTTATAGTTGTTACGGATGATTGTATTCGATGTTAGGCTTAAGAAAACTGGCAGACTTCCATTGGTGACATGCTTGAACGTCTTAAGAAACATGATCAGAGGTGTACTATGATTTTTGGTTGTATTTAATGCGTAGGAGAATTCTAATGATCCCATGCTAGGAGCTTCTAACGGCTCGACATAGGAGTGAAGTAGGATCCTATAGTGATAGGGAATATTGTACACGACCCTACGACTGGTATTAAGGAATACGACCCGTCATCCATGCAATTGTAACAAACTATCAACCTGTAAAAGATATCTAGGGAGTAATGAAACCTAAGTAAACACAACTCTCCCTATTATTGTTCACACCACTAGTTTAATTAGATTTTATTTTCATTTTTATAATTTTATTTTGATTTCATCTTAGTTATTGGGTTAGTTGATTAGCAACTAATTCCGCCCACTCTTCCAAAACCGAGATTTTTAATTGCTTTTATAAAATATAAAAATACAAAAAGAATCATCTCTCACCTCTAGACCTAGTTTTTAGGCTTTCTAATCCTAGCGACACTATTCCTAAGTTGAATGATCAATCCCCCGGTACTTGTCACTATACTATACTACAACGATCAGGTACACTGCCCGGTGGGGGTTGTAAGCTTCTCGAGATCCCTCGAGAGGTAAAGCCTGGTGCGATTCCCACGTATCAAGTTTTTGGCGCTGCAGCCCGGGGAATAGTTATTGTCTAGATTAGGATTTCTTTTTATTAGGTCTGCTTGCTAGATTCCTTTCTAGTAAGATTTTATTTTTATTTTTAGGTTTTCTTTAGTCTATCTCATTTCTTAGTGTCTTTGTTCGTAATCTTTACCATCCGACATCATGGAAGGCGGTAACATCTTTGAACCCATCAACCCACCACAACAAAACCACCCACAAAACCCAGCATTAGCAAACGAACCTCCTAGGCCCCGAACCCTAGGAGAGTATTCCCGTCCTAGCCACCAAGGCTATCAAAACACTATTGAGCTCACTCAAAAATCCTTCTAATAACTATGGTAGTACCAACAATCTTGAAGGGTTGATGTCCAAGTTTATGGCATCTCAAGAAGCTCGCATATCTAAGTTTGAAACTGATGCGTGGGAATCGCAACAGGCTTTACCTCTCGAGGGATCTCGAGAAGCTTACAACCCCCACCAGGCAGTGTATCTGATCGTTGTAGTATAGTATAGTGACAAGTACTGGGGGATTGATCGTTCAGCTTAGGAATAGTGTCGCTAGGATTAGAAAGCCTAAATACTAGTTCTAAAGGTGAGGGATGATTATTTTTGTGTTTTTATATTTTTTAGAAAGCAAGTAAAAATCTCGGGTTTTGGAAGAGTGGGCAGAATTAGTTGCTATTCAACTAACCCAAAACTAAAATGCAATCAAAATAAAATACTAAAAATGAAAGTAAACTAATTTATACTAAGGTTGTGAGCAGTAATTGGAGAAAATGTGTTTACTTAGATTTCATTACTCCCTAGATATCTTTTACACGTTAATTACTTGTTATAATTGTATGGATGACGGATTGTATTCCTTAAAACCATTCATGGGGTGGCACACATAACTCCCTAATTCTATGAGCTCTTATCTCCTCCTACACCATGCCCAGCACAACTATAGGGATTGTAAACAGTGGCTCATGCATTAAATACAACCAATAAAGACCTAGTGCGCGTTGGTTCATGTTTCTTAAGACGTTCAAGCATGTTACCAATTGGAGATCTGCTAGTTTTCTTAAGCCTAACATATAAATCATTCATCCAAGACAAGAATAAACAAGCAATCAACACATAATCAATATCTAGGTTTCATTAGATCTAAGCAAACACAAAAGAGATCTAGCCTAGCATGATAGAATTAAGACAAGAACATGATATAGACAACCAACACATAGACATATTGATTGAATTAGAAGAACACTTATCGTGATTAATCATGCAAGGTATCAAGGGGTTGGAACCCTTGAAAAACCTGTAAAGTTACAACAAAATCGTACTTAGGGTTTCTCCCAAAACTTCTCTCTCAATGTGTGAAAATTAGAAAACTATATATAGAAAAATGGGTTTGACGGCGTCAAGAGTAATCTTGTGACGCCGTTACCTCGCCGCCAAAACTCTTCTCGGACTGCCTAGATCTACTTCTGACGCCGTCAAGACTTATATGTTTCCAGGCCGTCATGACTCTTTTACTCTTGACGCCCTTCCTACGTGACACCGTCAAATCTTCTCTGGGTCGTCATGGATTTCCATGAAATTTGCTCTTGACGCCGTCAAGGTTTTGCTCTTGACGCCGTCACCTACTGTTCCCAGCATGGAAAATTAAGACATTGGCGTTTTCTTCACTTTTATGCTCCAAAAACGTCCGAATTGCTTCCTTTTCCAGATTTCACTCCCAAAGTACCTAAAATCACAAAAGGAACGATTTAGGGCAATATTTGATCAAATAAATTCGGATTCGGGCTTAAATGACCCTCTAAAAACGGATCATTTTTCGCCTCATCATATACCCTTACACTTGAGATTTGCTTGTCCTCAAGCAAATGAGCTTTTATTCTACTCAAAAGACAAGTTAGGGGTCATTTAACACTAATATAAAAGTAATTACAACAAATAATCGTTCCACTAAAGACCAATAGACAAGCACGGAGGTCATACACAAGCACCTCACAAATAGTGTTTAGAAACTCACATCTCTCGGGTGTAATAAAGTATAAATTACAATATGGAAACGGAAGATATCGCTCACTACCTGTCATAGCAAAATAAATTACCATAGGCTTGGGAAAGGATCAAACCTCCACCACATGGCGTAAGCACCTAGGATAAACTATCAAAGAGGTCTTTTAAAGGGTTGTAACGTTAGGTGTAGGGATATGAAATACACGGTTTTGTTGGATAAAGGAAGTTTTACTGGTGGCGAGTTAACAATCTTAGTTAATTACATGTACAATATGGCGTTGCTAAGCCAAGACTAGACTCGACTTAAGGTAATAAATGAAAAAAAAATAACAAAAACATAAAATGAACATAGAATAAAAAGGGGTGGTAGTCCGTATGTTTTTTTTCTCTTTTTCCTCTTTCTATTTTTTTTTCCTTTTTCTTGACTTTTTCGATTTTTTTTTTTTTTTTTTTTTTTTTGCATACACTCTTACCCTACCATCCAAAATAATACATCATAGGGGATGAACATTCCCCTTACACTTGAATTTTTACATACTTTACAATTAACTAATCTAATGACTCGAATCAAGAAAATCAAAACACTTGGAGCACTTTTAAGATTAACGTACATATGGGGGTAATGAATGATGTTCATCCCCATTACTCCATAAAATAAGTACTTACCCATGAGTCCCAATCGTCCCAAAACAATATGTACAAGGATATGACTCGACTTAGCAACCATGTAATCAATTAGATAGTTAACTTAGGGTTTAACAAATAACAATAATGCACTAAAAATGAGTGCATACACGGAAGGCTAAGGCGATTTGGTTGAACATTTAAGTGGGGTGTAACAAATTCTTCCTTTAAGTAAAATGCTTAAAGTTAGAAACGAAAAGATAGGCTCGGAGGGGTGTACTAGGGGTTTCGTGTACTAAAAATGAGTACAACGCTAAGGGTGTGGGAAAAATTAGTTGACTTAACTAGCCAAGTAATATGACTTAAATGGTCAAGTAATTATGATACGGGTTTAACACAAGGGTGATCCTAATGCCTCTTATCATGTAGTAAATCCTACTACACGAATGTAGTCTCACTAGCGGTCTCGGGATGCATCACTAACGCAAGTTCTAGAATCTAAATACTACCAGTACACTCATAAGCACTAATAGTAAATGCTTTTCCTATCAAATCTAAAGGTGAACCTCACATATTTGGGTGGAAAATTTTTCTGAAAGTACGGTTATGTGCTAGTCATACAATCTCCTATCCATGAGACGCTTGCTATGGCTAAAGTTTCACTCCTAAATGTTGAAAAAAAATTTAAATTTGGCGCTAAAATTACACTAACAAGTATTTCTCATAGTTTTATTACACATCTACCATCAAACAAAACAAACTCAAGCGAAAGTGCATATGTAAGGTATCATCTTTTTACCCTCCCCTTACACTTAAGATGAACATTGTCCCCAATGTTCAAGTAAAGAATGTAAAAGTGAAAAAGTAAAGAGAATGAAATCAAATACTCCCCTGATTCGCTCGGTATGGATAATAGGATGGCCAGGTTAAATCTTCCTCCAAGAAAATGAACAATCAAAGCTTCCCTTCCAGAATATAAATCATCTCCTTGTCATACATAACCTGTAAATCCTGACAAAATAGACAAGACAACCTCGCGTAAAATCGGCGGCATCCTATATAAGTTTCTAAATCCTAGAAAACAAGATAAGATATAATGCTTGTGGAATGGAGTTTGCAGATCTCCTGGAGATTATAAAACTTAATAATTCACAAAAACCATAAAACTCCGTTAGAAAAACAAAACCGGTAAAATTTCCAGATTTTAACTCCTGACGCCGTCAAGAGTAAACCTCTGACGCCGTCAGAATGGACCTGCAGAAATTCTTATGTTAAGTTTCCGGAAAATTTTTGGAAAAACTTGGTCCTACTTCCTGGAAAATTCTGCAAAACTTCATTATGACTCAATACAAGCATTTTACTCTAACAAATACGAATATACATGCTCATTTAATATTGTGGAGAATCATGATCGGTTTGTTTCTTAAAAACATATTTGGGGTTTCCCCTTACACTTATCTTTTGCAAAAATACTTCTAGGTGGAGTTAAGACTAGGCCAAAACAACAAAGTAAAGTATTTCCACTTCTTAGTTTTGAAACATGATCTACCAACAATAAAAATAAAACATGCATACGGAAGCAATTAACAATCAAACAAATAAAATCACACAAAACATGGGTTGCCTCCCAAGAAGCGCTTTTCTTTATTTACGAGTCTTGTAGCTAGACTCAAGGTCATGGGTTACTACGTGATACGGGTGAGTTCCTCGTTGAGGACATCTTTGGGATCAAACTTAGGTTTCAACTTTCTATCGGTTTCCTTAGTATGGTATGACCTTTCAAACTTTTCTCCATCCGGATCATACAAGGTAATTCTAATATGCCATGACCCATCACCTTCTTTAGGTGGCTTGTCCCACCTCCATTTACACTTATCTCCCTCTCTTTTCCATTTATTCCTTTCTATGTTAATGGGCATTACGCTTAATAACTCAATCATCTTCCTAAAGACTAAGGGGTCCTCAAAGGGGTCTAGCTCTTCATCTCTAGCTATGAGTTGTTCTACCGAATGTGTCTTTTCAACAAAGTCTTTTTCTAGATAGAATGGGCATTGAGGTCCTATAAAGTTCCTTTCTATCCAAGGTCCATATCTAGACGGTCTCCTATTCATCTCTACCCAATGCGGTGTTGGTTCATTATCACAATCATAACTATGCTTCTTAACATCATACACCGACCAAGTATCGCCTTCACCTACCGTTATCTTGGATTCCTTGCAATCTATCATGGCACTAGCGGTTGCTAAAAATCCTCTTCCTACCAATAATGGGCATGTAGTGTCACTAACCATGTCTAGGACGTGAAAATCCGCTAATATAGTTAACTTTCCTACGTGAACAACTACATCCTTAATCATTCCAACCGGGTGGGCAATACTCCCATCCGCTAGCCCTATCAATACCTCCGTTTCCTCTAACTTTCCTAGCTTAAGAGCGGTGAATAAGGATAAGGGAATCAAGCTGAGGCTTGACCCTAAATCGGCTAGTTTGTCGAAAGCTTCGGATCTTCCTATCTTACAAGGCAAGACAAATATACCCGGGTCATCAAGCTTTTTAGGCAACTTGTTTTGAACAAAGGCGGTCCCATTTTTACCTAGCTTACACTTCTCATATTTCTCTAGGAGGGCACTATAGTAAGGAGCACGCGCTAAGACATCAATGACGGGGCGTTCAAGGTGAAGTTCTTTGAATTCATCGTCAAGGTCTTGCGTAAGAGGTGTTTCAACAATGCTTTTGACCGGCTCTATAGTGGGTGTTTTATTTGATTGGTCCTTTTGGGGAACTTGGTTTTGTTTGAAACACGTGCTCGTTGATTTAACCGAGTAGTATTGTGGACACGAAGTGGGTGACGAAACTGAGGATATGGAATTAACGGTTAGTTTCGGATTCTTGACCGTGTCACTCGGGAGTGCTCCCATTTCTCGGTCATTGAGAACTTTCAACAATGCATCAATTCTAGTGGTCATCTCGCTTTGCTTTTGTTTTAAATCGGCTTCAAACTTAGATATGCGAGCTTCTTGAGATGCCATGAACTTTGACATCAATCCTTCAAGATTGTTGGTACTACCATAGTTGTTAGAAGGATTGTTGTTGAAAGTACGGTTGGATGGTGGACCGTTTGGTTGATAACGATTAGGCAGATTGGAAGAATTGGGTTGATTTTGTTTCCACCTAAGGTTTGGGTGATTTTTCTAAGAGGGGTTGTATGAATCACCGTAAGTGTTTGGCTCGGGCTTGAAAGTGTACCACTTATCTCCCGCTTCGTCGGTACGCGTGGATGCGTAGTCCGCAAAAGCTGTTCCGGGGAGTTCCACACAATCACGAGTGTCATGGGGACCACTACATAATTCGCATGAAGAAGTGATTTTGTTCACTTGGTTTGAAGGCTTCGGAGCTTCGTAAGATTTCATGAGAAACTTGACTTGGTCCTCAAGTTCCATGATCCTACGGTCGGGAGTGCTAGAATTGTTCGAAGGCAAAGATTTTGCCTTGACCGTTTCGTTCAAATCACAGGGGTCATTCCAACTTTCGTTGTCATAGAGAGCAAGATCTTCTATGAGTTCCCATGATTGTTCCGCTCTAAGATCACGTAGCTTACCACCGGCCGATTGGTCGATGGCTCGCCTCGTGGAGATGTCGATATGGTCATAAAAAACTTGGACTTTGAGCCAAAGATCTATGCCATGATGAGGGACTTTTTGGAGTAAGTCCTTGAAACGAGTCCATGCTTCATAAAGAGATTCATTTTGACGTTGTTGGAACATCAAGATGTCATTTCTAAGCTTAGTAGTTCTCCCCGGTGGGAAAAATTGAGCAAGGAAACGAGTGGTGAGATCATCCCATGTGGTGATGGATCCCGCGGGTAAACGCTCAAGCCATTGACTAGCTTGATCCCGTAGAGAGAATTGGAATAGGCCTAATCGGGTTGTCTCTCTAGTTTCAACATCTAGGTCTATGGAGTCTACGATTTTGAGAAAGTCCTTAAGATGTTGGTTTGGATCTTCGGAACGAAGTCCATGGAATGCACATCCGCTTTGCACCAACCGGATGGTGTCGGATCGCAAGGGGGTCACATTGGCTCCGGTGAGCTCAATGGTGTTTCGGTAGCCTTGGTGGCTAGGTCGGGAATACTCTCCTAAGGTTCGGGGCCTAAGGGGTTCTAATGGTGGGTTTTGTTGTGGTGGGATGATGGGTTCAAAGATGTTACCACCTTCCATGATGTCGGATGGTAAGGAGTTACGAACAAAGGCACGAAGAAATAAGATAGACTAAAGAAGACCTAAAAATAAAAATAAAATCTTAGTAGAAAGGAATCTAGCAAGTAGACCTAATAAAAAGAAATACTAACCTAGACAATAACTATTCCCCGGCAACGGCGCCAAAAACTTGATGCGTGGGAATCGCAACAGGCTTTACCTCTCGAGGGATCTCGAGAAGCTTACAACCCCCACCAGGCAGTGTACCAGATCGTTGTAGTATAGTATAGTGACAAGTACCGGGGGATTGATCGTTCAGCTTAGGAATAGTGTCGCTAGGATTAGAAAGCCTAAATACTAGTTCTAAAGGTGAGGGATGATTATTTTTGTGTTTTTATATTTTTTAGAAAGCAAGTAAAAATCTCGGGTTTTGGAAGAGTGGGCGGAATTAGTTGCTATTCAACTAACCCAAAACTAATATGCAATCAAAATAAAATACTAAAAATGAAAGTAAACTAATTTATACTAAGGTTGTGAGCAGTAATTAGAGAAAATGTGTTTACTTAGATTTCAGTACTCCCTAGATATCTTTTACACGTTAATTACTTGTTATAATTGTATGGATGACGGATTGTATTCCTTAATACCATTCATGGGGTGGCACACATAACTCCCCAATTCTATGAGCTCTTATCTCCTCCTACACCATGCCCAGCACAACTATAGGGATTGTAAACAGGGGCTCATGCATTAAATATAACCAATAAAGACCTAGTGCGCGTTGGTTCATGTTTCTTAAGACGTTCAAGCATGTTACCAATTGGAGATCTGCCAGTTTTCTTAAGCCTAACATATAAATCATTCATCCAAGACAAGAATAAACAAGCAATCAACACATAATCAATATCTAGGTTTCATTAGATCTAAGCAAACACAAAAGAGATCTAGCCTAGCATGATAGAATTAAGACAAGAACATGATATAGACAACCAACACATAGACATATTGATTGAATTAGAAGAACACTTATCTTGATTAATCATGCAAGGTATCAAGGGGTTGGAACCCTTGAAAAACCTGTAAAGTTACACCAAAATCGTACTTAGGGTTTCTCCCAAAACTTCTCTCTCAATGTGTGAAAATTAGAAAACTATATATAGAAAAATGGGTTTGACGACGTCAAGAGTAATCTTGTGACGCCGTCACCTCGCCGCCAAAACTCTTCTCGGACTGCCTAGATCTACTTCTGACGCCGTCAAGACTTATATGTTTCCAGGCCGTCATGACTCTTTTACTCTTGAAGCCCTTCCTACGTGACGCCGTCAAATCTTCTCTGGGTCGTCATGGATTTTCATGAAATTTGCACTTGATGCCGTCAAGGTTTTGCTCTTGACGCCGTCACCTACTGTTCCCAGCATGGAAAATTAAGACTTTGGCGTTTTCTTCACTTTTATGTTCCAAAAACGTCCGAATTGCTTCCTTTTCCAGATTTCACTCCCAAAGTACCTAAAATCACAAAAGGAATGATTTAGGGCAATATTTGATCAAATAAATTCGGATTCGGGCTTAAATGACCCCCTAAAAACAGATCATTTCTCGCCTCATCAGAAACCGAATTCAATCAACAACAAACGGAGATGACCAATAAGATTTACAACTTGTTAAAAGCCCCCAACAACCAATCGCTAACTACACCTAGAAAGGACCCTAGGGACGCCAATAGCGGAATCCAAATTAAGGACCCCTCGTCATCCAAACACGTCCACTTTGTTAATGTTGTCACTATTAAGCCAAAAGATAAGGATATAGAAGAAAGTGACAAGGATGAAGTTGGAATAGAAACCGAGACTAGGGATGAAATTAAGGAAGTTGAGGTTAATAAGGGAGAAAAGTTAGAGGAAGTAGAAAACGTAGAAGAGTACTTTGATAAGTTGCCTACCAAGGAAGAACGGGAATATCACAAGGATTTATTCGATGATCCCGAGACACCATATATCCTTGGTTCACCCCTTATTAAAGTAGGTGACCCCTCTAACATCAACATACCATGCAACATTGGGCATATGCATGTATGGAAAGCTTATATCGATCCTAGGTCTCCTATAAACATCATGACTAGGACTTATTATAATTGGGTAATGAAGAAGCAACTTGGTTATAGGATGATGCCCCGCAAGAATTTGATAATTAATTTTGTAGGAAGAGTGAAAGGATTGCATGTATTTGTAGGAAACTTCACTTATGTTACCGACTTTGTGATAGTGGAGGATACTCGTCCGGTAATAGATTCTTGCCTATGTCAAGTAATGTTTGGAAATCCATTCGTTGAGGCTTCTAAGATGAGTTATGACCCGACCATAGGGATAGTTAGATTCAAGGAATAGAATGACGAGATTGCTTACCAAATGCCTTATAAGATTGAACAATACCGCCTCCTATCAAACATAGAAAAGGAACACAAACAAGCGGTTTACTATAGGAACGATGAGGATAGACGTAGAGGAGTAGAATATGTTATGAATAGAATACTTGGTTTCTACAAAGAATGCTTGCAACTAGGTCCGGAATACAAAACTAATATTGGAGATGACCTAGAGAATGAGACCAACGAAGAGGTCACGTAATTGCCCATGACCTTGAGTCTAGCTACAAGACTCGTAAAATAAAGAAAATCGCTTCTTGGGAGGCTACCCATGTTATGTGTGATTTTTATTTGTTTGATTGTTATTTGTTTCCGTATGCATGATTTATTTTATTGTTGGTAGATCATGTTTCAAAACTAAAATTGTGAAAATGCTTTATTTTGTCGTTTAACTTCGTATTAACTTCATACAAAGGTATTTCGCAAAAAATAAGTGGGGGGAAACCCCAAATATGTTTTTAAGAAACGAAATTGATCATGATTCTCCACAATATTAAATGAACATGTGTATTAGTATTTGTTAGAGTCAAATGCTTGTATCGAGTCATAATGGTGTTTTACAGGATTTTCCAGGAAGTAGGACATAAGTTTTTCCAGAAATTTTCCGGAAACTTAACGTAAAGATTTCTGCAAGTCACTTCTGACGGCGTCAGGAGTTAACTCCTGACGGCGTCATGTGTAAAATTCTGGAAATTTTGCTAGTTTTGTTTTTCTAACGGAGTCTTGAAGTTTTTGTTAATTCTTTAGTTTTATAAACTCTAGGAAATCTGCAAACATTCATTCCACAAGCATTATATCTTACATTGTTTTCTAGGACTTGTTAGTATATATAGATTGCCGCCGATTTTACGCGAGGTTTCCTTGTTTGTTTTCTCAGGTTTAACAGGTTACATATGACAAGAAGATGATTTATATTTCTGGAAGGGAAGCTTTGATTGTTCATTTTCTTGGAGTAAGATCTAACCTTGTTACCACACTATCCACACCGAACGAATCAGGGGAGTATTTGAGTTCATTCTTTTACTTGTTTCACTTTTACATTCTTTAATTGAACATTGGGGACAATGTTCATCCTGAGTGTAAGGGGAGGGTAAATGATGATACCTTATAGGATACACTTGCACTTGAGTTTGTTTGTTTGATGCTAGGTGTGTAATAAAACTATGCGAAATACTTGTTTGTGTAATTTTAGCGCCAAATTTAAATTTTTTTACAACATTTAGGAGTGAAACTTTAGCCTTAGCAAGCGTCTCATGGATAGGAGTTGTATGACTAGCACAAAACCGTACTATTCAGAAAAATTTTCCACCCAAATATGTGAGGTTCGCCTTTAGATTTGATAGGAAAAGCATTTACTATTAGTGCTTATGAGTGTACCGGTAGCATTTAGATTCTAGAACTTGCGTTAGTGATTCATCCCGAGACCACTAGTGAGACTACATTCGTGTAGTAGGATTTACTACATGATAAGAGGCATTAGGATAACCCTTGTGTTAAACCCGTATCATAATTACTTGACCATTTAAGTCATATTACTTGGCTAGTAAAGTCAATTAATTTTTCCCACACCTTAGCGTTGTACTCATTTTTAGTACACGAAACCCCTAGTACACCCCTCCAAGCCTATCTTTTCGTTTCTAACTTTAAGCATCTTACTTAAAGGAGAATTTGTTACAACCCACTTAAATGTACACCCAAATCGCCTTAGCCTTCCGTGTATGCACTCATCTTTAGTGCATTATCGTTACATGTTTAAACCCTTAGTTAACTATCTAATTGATTACATGGTTGCTAAGTCGAGTCATATCTTGTACATATTGTTTTGGGACGATTGGGACTCATGGCTAAAGTACTAATGTTATGGAGTAATGTTGAAGAACATCATTTATTAACCCTATATGTGCGTTAATCTTAAAAGTACTCCAAGTGTTTTGATTATCTTGATTCGAGTCATTAGATTAGTTGATTGTAAAGTATGTAAAAATTCAAGTGTAAGGGGAATGTTCATTCCCTATGATGATTATTTTTGATGGTAGGGTAAGAGTGTATGCAAAAAAAATAATAAAAAAAAATAAAAAATAAAAAAAATAGGAAAAGAAAAAAGAATGAAAAAGGAAAGAGAAAAACATACGGACTACCATCCCGTTTCTTGCTATGTTTATTTTATGTTTTTGTTATTTTTAATTTATTAGCTTAAGTCGAGTCTAGTCTTGTCTTAGCAACGCCATATTGTTCATGTAATTAACCAAGATGATTAACTCGCCACTAGTAAAGATTGCCTATATCCAACAAAACCGTGTATTCCATATCCCTACACCTAACGTTATAACCCTTTAAAAGACCTCTTTGATAGTTTATCCTAGGTGCTTACGCCATGTGGTGGAGGTTTGATCCTTTCCCAAGCCTATGATAATCTATTTTGCTATGACAGGTAGTGGGAGATGTTTTCCATTCCCATATTGTGATATATACTTTATTACACCCGAGATGTGTAAGTATCTAAACACTATTTGATAGGTGCTAGTGTATGACCTCCGTGCTTGTCTTTGGTCTTTAGTGGAACGATTATTTGTTGTAATTACTTTTATATTAGTGTTAAATGACCCCTAACTTGTATTTTGATTAGAATAAAAGCGCATTTTCTAGAGGACAAGCAAATCTCAAGTGTAAGAGTATTTGATGAGGCGAAAAATGGACCGTTTTTAGGTGGTCATTTTAGCCCGGATTTCAATTTATTTGATCAAATAATGGCCTAAATCGTTCCTTTTGTCATTTTAGATACTTTTGGAGTGAAATCTAGAAAAGGAAGCATTTTGGACATTTTTGGAGCATAAAAGTGAAGAAAACGGCAAAGTCTTAATTTTCCTTGCTAAGAACAGTACCTGACGGCGTCAAGAGTTCTCAAGTGACGGCGTCAAGAGTAATACAAGAGGTGGAAGTGGATAAAGTCCGTGACGATGCAGAAGAGTTTTGCACTAGGGACATGACGGCGTCACCATAGGCCGTCATGGTCTAAATAAGAGTCACGGCCCAGAGTAATATTACACATGACGGCGTCAAAACTGGATCTAGGCAATCCGATTTCATTATGGGCGGCGAGTTGACGACGTCAGAATTTCCTTCTTGACGCCGTCACCCTGTAAAATCTATATATAGTTTTGCAATTTTCATTCATTAGAGAGGAACAATTAGGGTGTAACTTTGGAGAGAAACCCTAGTCCTAATATTACAGCTTTTTCAAGGGTTTTTATCCTTTGAAACCTTTCATGTTCAATTGAGATAAGTACTTTTTCAATTCATTCAATATGTCTAGGTGTTGTTTGAATATATCTTACACTTGTCTTGAATTCAACATGCTTGGCTAGATCTCTTGTGTGTTTGCTTAAATGTAGTGAAACCTAGATGTTAATTATGGGTTGATTGTTTGTTTATAGTTGTTACGGATGATTGTATTCGATGTTAGGCTTAAGAAAACTGGCAGACTTCCATTGGTGACACGCTTGAACGTCTTAAGAAACATGATCAGAGGTGTACTATGATTTTTGGTTGTATTTAATGCGTAGGATAATTCTAATGATCCCATGTTAGGAGGTTCTAACGGCTCGACATAGGAGTGAAGTAGGATCCTATAGAGATAGGGAATATTGTACACGGCCCTACGACTGGTATTAAGGAATACGACCCGTCATCCATGCAATTGTAACAAACTATCAACCTGTAAAAGATATCTAGGGGGTAATGAAACCTAAGTAAACACAACTCTCCCTATTATTGTTCACACCACTAGTTTAATTAGATTTTATTTTCATTTTTGTTATTTTATTTTGATTGCATCTTAGTTATTGGGTTAGTTGATTAGCAACTAATTCCGCCCATTCTTCCAAAATTGATATTTTTAATTGCTTTTATAAAATATAAAAATACAAAAAGAATCATCTCTCACCTCTAGACCTAATTTTAGGCTTTCTAATCCTAGCGACACTATTCCTGAGTTGAACGATCAATCCCCCGGTACTTGTCACTATACTATACTACAACGATCAGGTACACTTCCTGGTGGGGGTTGTAAGCTTCTCGAGATCCCTCGAGAGGTAAAGCCTGGTGTGATTCCCACGTATCATCTACCAACTCAAATAGCCAATTTGGAAAATGTTTTGTGAAGTTTTAATGAGAAAAACAAATTACCAAGGGTAGAAAAGTAGAAAGGGTAATTTGGTAGGGCTAGAAATGGTATTCCTTTCATGGCATAAGTGAGAGGAGAATATGCATGGCATATTCCTCTATAGGGAAGAGTGAGGAGGGTTAGGTTAAGAAGTAACCATGGTTAGGTTAAAGGTGTAGAGAATAAACCATGGTTAGGTTAAAGGGTGTATCCAGAGGAATGTTCCATCCTTGGTGTGGTTGAGAGTTAACCATGGTTGGGTTTAGAAAGGATAAACCATGGTTAGGTTAACGGGTGTATCCAAGGGAATGTTCCATCCTTGGTGTGGTTAATAGTTAACCATGGTTGGGTTTAGAAAGAAGTGTGTAGAGAATAAACCATGGTTAGGTTAAATGAAGTATATCCCAAGGAATATTCCATTTCTTGGGGAGGAAGGTTTGGGATGTGAAAAGGTGTAAGGAATATAAGGTATGAGTTGGATTGTGTAAGTATGTAAGCGAATAAAGGTTGGATAGTGTAAGAGTGTGTTAGAGAATATGTAAGAGTTGGATGTGATGGGGAGGCTAGTATGTGTAGAAGGTGAAATGGTTGTGAGTAGTGTGTGTATTTTGAATGTAGGAGTATTGAAGAGTGTGAGATATGGGTTGTATAGATGTGATGCGTATAGGTATGAGTTTTGTATGTAAGGTATAGGTGAAGTATGTGTAAGTATGTGTAAGAGTGATTGGATGGGGAGCCTTGTGTGTGTGAAGAGGAGTATGTGAGTGAAGTGTGTGTATTTTGAAAATAAAGGTGTGTGTAGAAAAGAGTGTATGTTTGAGAAAGTGTGTATGTGTAGAAAGGAGTGTAAGTGAAAGGATGTGTGTATAGAAAAGAGTGTATAGGGAAGAGTATGTATTGGTGTATGAGAAAGGTGTATTGGTATTTTATAAAGTGGGGAATCTTGTGTGGGAGAGAGTGTGAGTCATAGGGTGTAAGAGTGTGTAAGAGGTGTAAGGGAATATGTAAGAAGATGTTAAAAAAGGATCTTTTGGAGAGATTGTGGGAGATTTTGGTGGCTTTGTCTTTTGTGATTAAGAGGGTTAAGAAGTGATTAGGAAAAGATTAAGAAGTAATCTTATTGTCATTAAGAAAAAAAGGTTTAGACAATTAAGATTATAAGTTGAGAAAATCATAAGTTACTTATAAGTTCAAGTAACACAACATCGAGAATCCATAGTTTCATAACTCGTGACTTTCCACGACTCGACGTACTCAACTAACACCTTGGTGCAAACAAGTCAATTGCTTTGCCTTGATGTAAAGCATAACGCATGCGGGTAAGGATGCGTTTAAGCAAAGAGACCTTGGACCTAGTTTGACCAATAAGGGAGTAAACTCGTTACATGATTAGAGAAGACGTAAGCACGGGATATGAGCATATGGATGCTTTCACGTGATGTTACGTGAAGTATATAAGCTCCCTAAGTTTAGAAACGCCTTGGCTAGAGGCATTTGATAGAAAACTTGAGTTGGTGTTTTCCTGTAATCGGGTGTTTAAAAGTGGGATCTCTCTAATCTCAAAACTCGTTTCGAGTGTTCTCAATTAAGCACATAACATATTCATACCTGAATTGAAAGATCCACATTTGTCGGGTAAGGGGAAAACCGACTTTCAAAATTCGTCCCTAACCATACAGAAGCCTGCCGCGTCACCCACGCGTCAACGTGCGGGCAGCGCGCCAGCACCAGATATGGATTCGGGTAATTTTGGCTACCGTTTGTTATTTTATGTGTTTCGAAGGTTTATTTGTCATCATTAAAACATTAGGAGATCTTGATCATGTTGCCTTAACACAGTTTTCCAAAAATTAATTGAATCGAAAGTAATTGTGTATAAGAATTTCAATAACTTTTATGATGTATATTTTATGACGGACTATAGAAATCTGATTTTTTTTGTGTATACGAATTGTCTCAGGCTTATGTTTATAGGTCCAGGTGTTTGGTACAGTGTCCATGATTGTGCCGAGGTAAGCATCTCTTTCTATCCCTCTTTCAGATATGTTATGCACAAATAATAATGATTGTGCCGAGGCAAGCAAATTTCGAACCCTTTTTTAATGTCAATTTTTTTATGCTAGGAAAAAAAATATCAAAGTTTCAAAAAGTTGGATCAAGATAAATTAACCGCGTTAGGTAAAAAATGATTGATCACTAACTGTTTTATAAAATGTCAAAATGAAGTTATCAACTTATTGGTACATGAGTACGTATGCTGGATAAGTCACATGTTATCAAGCTAATTAGCGTGTTTGTTTGTATAGGTTGGAGAATGCTATTCGCTTTAGTAGGTAGGGAAGGATGACAAGGAAGAGCTTATTTGCGGTGGAGGTATATTAATTGATCATTTGAATGTGTTCAAATACGCGTTTTAATATACTATCTGATATTTGGAACTTTATTTTTTTTTTTGTTTAAAATAGGAAACCTCACTATGTTTCCCACAGAGGTATATTAATTGATCATTTGAATGTGTTCAAATACGCGTTTTAATATACTATCTGATATTTGGAACTTTATTTTTTTTTGTTTAAAATAGGAAACCTCACTATGTTTCCCACGACTACTTCATGTTGAGAGGAAAAGGGTTCATGAAAAGCCACATCTTTAGGTGAACAATGTATATATATATATATATATATATATATATATATATATATATATATATATATATATATATATATATATATATATATATATATATATATATATATATATATATATATATTTTTGCTATATAAATTGCTACCTACTAATGTGATTTTAGGAGATTCTTCTAAAGGCTTTCTAAACGTAAAACCGTTTCAAAGTGTGATTAATGTGTTTTCTGCTATTTAAATTGCTATCTTAATTGCTACATGTGAATTGTTCTTTAGCCCATGTGGAAGATAGATATATAACCTTACTTGAATTGCTCTTTTCTGTTTGTCATGATTAGGAGTGTCGTGTAGTGACCTGTTTGGCTTACTCATGGTTACTCACATCATATATGCAATGGTCTATGAAGCATTGTCAACCTTGAACGATCCAAATGGATTAGTTAGTTTCATTGAGGTAATAACTATATATCACTGTTGTGTAATGATATTTGTTTCTTTTACTATTTAGTCTGCAAATATAGATGAGAAAGCCATTCGAACCGGAAAACCAGAAGAGTTGCCATGGCTCTTCCAAAGGCTAAGGTACATTCTTCTTTTTATATCAATACAATCACACTTTGCCATCTACAAATAGATATCGTTAGAACTCATGAAATTGAATATTAATTTGTGTTACTAAGATATGAATGCAAATATTCTTAAATGATTGCTATTCGATACCATGTAGGTACAAGCAAATGCAAACATGTGTAAACTCCTTAACCTGTTGAAGTCATTGCGGAAAAGGTATTGAAACATTAAATTATTTTCATATGTAGCTTCATATATTAGAATCTCATGACAAACATATGAATAATGAAATAATTGTTCCTTTATATGTATTAGGACTGAACACTGGCCCACTTGGTTTAGGTGAGTTGCCAGCGAAGTTTGACAAGTCCAAGGAGTTTGAGCTCACTCATTGCAAATGAGCTACGCTTACTGTTGTAAGTGATTTACAGACCATTATACTTGATATTCCATAATTTAACATATATAATTGAGGTACTAACATGTTATAGCTTTGCAACCACAGATCTTGCTACCTGAAGCTTAAGGTTGTGCAATTAGGTAAATGCACAATAATGGGATAACATTTAGTTCGAGTAAAGGTGGCTTACCCAAAACTATTTTCCTTCTCCCACACCAAATAATGCAAAGTCGAAGCCATGTGTCATTGAGGTAGCTTATTTTTGAGTTGATAAATTGCAACACGAGGTGGTTTACTCACTGGATGCTGCGGAAATGTAGCATTGAGGTCCAAATGTGAGAAAGGGTTTTGATTTTATTTAAAAAAACAGTATATATATTTGGTTTACTAGGTAAATGGGTTAAAAAAAGTACACATACTTTTGATAACAGAAACTGTCACTTCAATAGTAGGATATACATAGAAAATTCTATTTTGATGACATAATGTATGCTAAGGTCTGAGTGCTTTGTTTGTATGACTCTGATATCTCAGGAAGCCACAGTGGAGAAAACGATGATGTAGCATGTGATGGTTACCATAAATACAAGGTACATATCATGTATATTTGCAATATGCCACAACCAGTCTTTTTGTTAACATAGAAGGCTAACTTATTAGACTTTATTGCAGCATGTTTAAGCTCATAACGTCTCATTACAAGGCCGCTCCTATTACTTCTTGGTAGAAATGGCCATGCTTGCTGAACTATGAACATAGAGGAATACCAAATCTTGTTCCTTTCTCCTTTCCAATGTAAGTTTTATTGTGATTACATCTGAATGGAAAATGTTTTCTTAATATGTGACATATTTTTTAATTTGCGTAGAAGTTGTTTTTTTTTTTTTTTTTTTTTTTTTTTTGTTATAATCGCGATAAGTCATAATTTTTTGGAAACTAAAAGTTCTAAAATTTAAGTTCATATTTGTCTGGCACTAGCAGCTTATGCAGGTAGATATGGTGCTTGGCCATGCTTGCTGAACTATGAACACAGAGGGAATACCAGATCCTACCCCTTTCTCCTTTCCAACGTAAGTTTTATTGTGATTACATCTGATTGTAAAATGTTTTCTTAATAGGTGACATATTTTTAAATTTGCGTAGAAGTCCTTTTTTTTTTAATAATCGCAATAAGTCATAATTTTCTGGAAACTAAAAGTTCTAAAATTTAGACTCTGTAGTGCAGATTAGTCATTTGTTCGGACTCCAAACCAGGAGCAGCTTCTAGAGCGTTTTAAAACAATGTATCCCAGTGACTTATACTATTTTTCAGTTGTGGTTTTAAAATTATGGAGTTGGTGTGGGAGAAAATGTTGTTGTAAGAAGTATTGAGTTTCACCTCCTATGTCGTGACTTATCCGAAGTATATGCTTCTATCAATTAATAGTTGTACCAGATTTCTTATTGCTAGATTAGGCACGTAGCAGATAAAATTGAAGTTGATATGTTTGCAATGAAAAAAATGCACAAATTTACTATGCTATTTTAATTAGGCTATTTTTCCCTTTTGTCATAATGTCCAAAAAAACGTGGAATGTATGGTTTTAAGTTATAGCATTTTATGGGTTTTTCAAATTTTGGATGACATTATCCTAACTATGACGATCAGTGTCTATTGTGCAGATTGTTGTCACCATTGGCAACACAAGTATGTTCTCCAATTGGTATATATAGATGTTCCTGTCACAGCCAGTTCATTGCAATAGTGGATTCTTGTCAACGGTGTTTCAAAGCATACAGTAGCTGTTGATGGACTCATTCTGCTTAGCCTTAGACTATTTACTAAAATTATCGACAACTACATGCTTTGTAGATCGCTGATAACGTTTCAAGGTATAATTTTAACTTTTGTTTAACAAAACTTGAAAATAATGTGTTAGATGTAAAGTTTGTCTTTCTATTATTTATTTTAGCAATAAAAATTGTTGAATTGATGTATGGTTTCTTTATTAAGAAAGCATTGGTTTAAAGGAAGCAATAATAAGGTTAGAGAGGTTTGGCTAAGTGAATTTGGTAAATAAATATATGTATAAAAAAAAGCAGTGGTTTAAAGGAGGCAATAATAAGACCTTAACGTGAATTTGGTAAATAAATATAAAATTAGATGCATAGTTTGTCAATTAAGAAAGCATTTTGACTTATATCGTTCGATTATAAAGTTATTTAGATAAGCTTATCAATATATTTATTATTTGGGTTCGGAAATCAGCTATTGAGCATAAGCCTCTTTAATGTGAATTCATAAGACAATTGACTTAAGTTTACCCCTGTGTATGGTTTTTTATTAACTTGATAGAAATCACCCACCCTAAAGTTTGGATCTTTCTTCTATTTGCGAGATATTAAATGCATTATAAGATGGTTAGATAAATAAAGCACTGTGAATTTATTAGAGAAAACAGAATGAGGTTAGGGTGTGTTTGGCTAAGAAAAACCTTTGGGTTTACCTTTCAATAAAAAATACATTTTCTCTAATAAATAAGCTTAGCCAAACACCAATTCATAGTTTGTGTTTTCGTTTGTAGCATTTGTAGAAAAAATGCATACCTTATCTGTAAAGAAAACATTTTGAGCTGATGAATAGACTCTATAGGGGTATTTAGGTAGGCGGCTTAATTTGACTGTTATGCTGAATTAAAAGTACATTTAGCAATTTGTACAAGGTTAGATGCAATATCAAAAAGCATACATAAAAATTGTTCTCTAACTTAGGGATTTAATATGCTTCTCGACAGGCTGGAGAACACATTCACGTGCTTCTCAACATTATATCTATTACAGAACATAATGCGACGAGAGATGAAGAGCTCATGTTACTGAAACCTAAAGCAGAAGTCAAATAGTTGAGTGAGTTTAAAGTTCTTATTGGTATTTTGGTTTCTGAGAAGTGTAATAGCTTATTATCCATTATTAGCATATGGATGGTAGATATAATACATGATCAATAAAGTTCTTATCGGTATTTTGGTTTCCGAGAACTGTTGGGCTTTAATATCATGTAATTAATTTGTTCTTATACTTATGATTGTTATGATACTTCTGATTGTTATTTTGTACATATAATACATGATCAATATATGATTGTTTTGCATTTATTTTTTTAAATATATTTTTCGTTGTTCCTTATTTATTTTTCCGTTTAAATAATTTTGAAAAACAATTTTATGAAGTGTACTCGCCCATCGGGCTGGTTATGAAGCTATATTGTCATATATAACCTGTTTGTGATGGGTCCAAAGCCCCGGGACCTGATGGTCTTAATTTGAAGTTTATAAAAAGGTATTGGGAATTGCTAAAAACCGACCTTTTCAACTGCTTTAAACAGTTTGAAGTGTCTAGTTGTTTATCTCGTGGGTGCAACCCATCTTTTATTGCCTTTGTTCCAAAGAATAATGATCCTATTGAGTTCTCTGATTACTGTCCAACAAGCTTAATTAGGAGTGTTTATAAGATTCTTTCAAAAGCTTTAGCATTGCGTCTAGCCAAAGTCTTTCACAAACTTATCGGGCCAAATCAAATGGCCTTCATTAGTGGTCGTCAGATTCTTATGGAGTCCTTGTGGCGAATGCGATTATTAACTATGCCTCTTCTGAAAAGCTCAAATTGCTTTTCTTCAAGGTTGATTTGACAAAGCGTTTGATGGTGTTGGGATGTTTTACTTGACATCACGTTTCAAGTAGGTTTTGGGCCACGATGGTGTTCTTGGATAAAAGGTCGCCTGGAGTCGGCATCGGTCTCGGTTCTTGTTAATGGGTCACCTTCGAAAGAGTTCTCAATGGAGCATGGTCTTCGTCAAGGGAACCCTCTTTCTCCTTTCTTATTTGTCATTGTGGCTGAAGCTCTTCAGGTTACTATTCTTGAAGCTTACAACAAGAATATTTTCAAAGGTTTGTCTTTAGCTAACGATGCTATCTTTTTCGAGAAGTGGTCGTTGCATAATGCCTCATCCTTGGTGAAAATCCTCAAATGATTTCAAGACGCTTCCAGTCTTAAGGTTAATCTTGCAAAAAGTAAAGTGTATGGTATTAGCGTTTCGTGTGAAGAAGTGGTAAATCTTTCTCGTTTAATTCGTTGTGGTTTTGACTCTCTCCCTTTTGTATACCTAGGTCTTCCAGCAGAGATATGAGCAAAGCTAGTAGTTGGTTTGAGGTGATCGATTCTTTCACTAGACACCTCTCATCCTGGAAATCTAAATGCTTCTCTATTGGGGGTCGTTTGATTCTTACTAAAGCGGTGCTGATGCGTGGGAATCGCAACAGGCTTTACCTCTCGAGGGATCTCGAGAAGCTTACAACCCCCACCAGGCAGTGTACCTGATCGTTGTAGTATAGTATAGTGACAAGTACCGGGGGATTGATCGTTCAGCTTAGGAATAGTGTCGCTAGGATTAGAAAACCTAATTAATAGTTCTAAAGGTGAGGGATGATTATTTTTGTATTTTTATATTTTTATGAAAGCAAGTAAAATCTCGGGTTTTGGAAGAGTGGGCGGAATTAGTTGCTATTCAACTAACCCAAAACTAATATATAATCAAAATAAAATACTGAAAATGAAATTAAACTAAATTATACTAAGGTTGTGAGCAGTGATTGGAGAAATTGTGTTTACTTAGACTTCACTACTCCCTAGATATCTTTTACACGTTAATTACTTGTTATACTTGTATGGATGATGGATTGTATTCCTTAATACCATTCGTGGGGTGGCATACATAACTCCCCAACTCTATGAGCTCTTATCTCCTCCTACACCATGACCCAGCACAACTATAGGGATTGTAAACAGTGGCTCATGCATTAAATACAACCAATAAAGACCTAGTACGCCTCGGTTCATGTTTCTTAAGACGTTCAAGCATGTTACCATTTGGAGATCTGCCAGTTTTCTTAAGCCTAACATATAAAATCATTCATCCAAGACAAGAATAGACAAGTAATCAACACATAATCAACATCTAGGTTTCATTAGATCTAAGCAAACACAAAAGAGATCTAGCCTAGCATAATGGAATTGAGACAAGAACAAGATATAAACAACCAACACATAGACATATTGATTGAATTAGAAGAACACTTATCTCAATTACAATGCAAGGTATCAAGGGTTTGGAACCCTTGAAAAACCTGTAAAAGATACACCAAATTCGTCTTTAGGGTTTCACCAAAACTTCTCTCTCTTTTAATGAAAAAACTAGAAAACTATATATAGGAAAACTGGGCTGACGGCGTTAAGACAACCATGTGACGCCGTCACCTCGCCGCCAAACACTTCCTCGGACGGCCTTGATCTACTTATGACGGCCTATGTGACGCCGTCACTAACCACGGTATTTTATTCTTGGTACTTTGACGCCGTCAGGATGACTTTTGACGCCGTCATCAGCTACGGTATTTTATTCTTGATGTCTGACGCCGTCAGGGTATAACTCTTGACGCCGTCACCTAGTGTCTTCAGCATGGAAAATTGATACTTTGCCGTTTTCTTCACATTTATGCTCCAAAAATGTCCAAAATGTCTTCTTTTCCAGAATTCACTCTCCAAGTACCTAAAATCACAAAAGGAACGATTTAGGGCAATATTTGATCAAATAAAGTCGGATTCGGGCTTAAATGACCCCCTAAAAACGGATCATTTTTCGCCTCATCATATACCCTTACACTTGAGATTTGCTTGTCCTCAAGCAAATGAGCTTTTATTCTACTCAAAAGACAAGTTAGGGGTCATTTAACACTAATATAAAAGTAATTACAACAAATAATCGTTCCACTAAAGACCAATAGACAAGCACGGAGGTCATACACAAGCACCTCGCAAGTAGTGTTTAGATACTCACATCTCTCGGGTGTAATAAAGTAATATAACATTATGGAAATGGAAGATATCTCTCACTACCTGTCATAGCAAAATAGATTACCATAGGCTTGGGAAAGGATCAAACCTCCACCACATGGCGTAAGCACCTAGGATAAACTATCAAAGAGGTCTTTTAAAGGGTTGTAACGTTAGGTATAGGGATATGAATTACACGGTTTTGTTGGATAAAGGAAGTTTTACTGGTGGCGAGTTAACAATCTCGGTTAATTACATGTACAAGATGGCGTTGCTAAGCCAAGACTAGACTCGACTTAAGCTAATAAATGAAAAATAACAAAAACATAAAATGAACATAGAATAAAAATGGGATGGTAGTCCATATGTTTTTTCTCTTTTTCTTTTCTATTATTATTATTTTTTTTCTTTTTCTTAATTTTTTCGATTTTTTTTTTTTTTTTTTTTTTTTTGCATACACTCTTACCCTACCATCCAAAATAATACATCATAGGGGTATGAACGTTCCCCTTACACTTGAATCTTTACATACTTTACATTTAAACTAATCTAATGACTCGAATTAAGAAAATCAAAACACTTGGAGCACTTTTAAGATTAACGTACATATGGGGGTAATAATATTATGTTCTTCCCCATTACTCCATAAAATAAGTACTTACCCATGAGTCTCAATCGTCCCAAAACAATATGTACAAGGATATGACTCGACTTAGCAACCATGTAATCAATTAGAAAGTTAACTTAGGGTTTAACAAATAACAATAATGCACTAAAAATGAGCGCATACACGGAAGGCTAAGGCGATTTGGTTGTACATTTAAGTGGGGTGTAACAAATTCTTCCTTTAAGTAAAATGCTTAAAGTTAGAAACGAAAAGATAGGCTCGGAGGGGTGTACTAGGGGTTTCGTGTACTAAAAATGAGTACAACGCTAAGGGTGTGGGAAAAATTAGTTGACTTAACTAGCCAAGTAATATGACTTAAATGGTCAAGTAATTATGATACGTGTTTAACACAAGGGTGATCCTAATGCCTCTTATCATGTAGTAAATCCTACCACACGAATGTAGTCTCACTAGCGGTCTCGGGATGCATCACTAACGCAAGTTCTAGAATCTAAATGCTACCGGTACACTCATAAGCACTAATAGTAAATGCTTTTCCTATCAAATCTAAAGGCGAACCTCACATTTTTTGGTGGAAAAGTTTTCTGAATATACGGTTATGTGCTAGTCATACAATCTCCTATCCATGAGACGCTTGCTATGGCTAAAGTTTTACTCCTAAATGTTGTAAAAAATTTTAAATTTGGCGCTAAAATTACACTAACAAGTATTTCTCATAGTTTTATTACACATCTACTATCAAACAAAACAAACTCAAGCAAAAGTGCATATGTAAGGTATCATCTTTTTACCCTCCCCTTACACTTAAGATGAACATTGTCCCTAATTTTCAAGTAAAGAATGTAAAAGTGAAAAAGTAAAGAGAATGAAATCAAATACTCCCCTGATTCGCTCGGTATGGATTATAGGTTGGCCAGGTTAAATCTTCCTCCAAGAAAATGAACAATCAAAGCTTCCCTTCCAGAATATAAATCATCTCCTTGTCATAAATAACCCGTAAATCCTGACAAAAATAGACAAGACAACCTCGCGTAAAATCGGCGGCATCCTATATAAGTTACTAAATCCTAGAAAACAAAGTAAGATATAATGCTTGTGGAATGAAGTTTGCAGATTTCCTGGAGATTATAAAACTTAATAATTCACAAAAACCATAAGACTCTGTTAGAAAAACAAAACCGGTAAAATTTCCAGATTTTTAACTCCTGACGCCGTCAAGAGTAATACTCTGACGCCGTCAGAATGGACCTGCAGAAATTCTTATGTTAAGTTTCCGGAAAATTTCTGGAAAAACTTTGTCCTACTTCCTGGAAAATCCTGCAAAACTTCATTATGACTCAATACAAGCATTTGACTCTAACAAATACGAATATACATGTTCATTTAATATCGTGGAGAATCATGATCGGTTTGTTTCTTAAAAACATATTTGGGGTTTCCCCTTACACTTATCTTTTGCAAAAATACCTTTAGGTTGAAGTTAAGACTAGGCCAAACAACATAATAAAGTATTTCCACATTTTAATTGAGAAACATGATCAACCAACAATAAAAATAAAACATGCATACGGAAGCAAATAACTATCAAACAAATAAAATCACACAAAACATGGGTTGCCTCCCAAGAAGCGCTTTTCTTTATTTACGAGTCTTGTAGCTAGACTCAAAGTCATGGGTTATCACGTGATTCGGGTGAGTTCCTCGTTGAGGACATCTTTGGGATCAAACTTAGGTTTCAACTTTCTATCGGTTTCCTTAGTATGGTATGACCTTTCAAACTTTTCTCCATCCGGATCATACAAGGTCATTCTAATATGCCATGACCCGTCACCTTCTTTAGGTGGCTTGTCCCACCTCCATTTACACTTATCTCCCTCTCTTTTCCATTTATTCCTTTCTATGTTGATGGGCATTACGCTTAATAACTCAATCATCTTTCTAAAGACTAAGGGGTCTAGCTCCTCATCTCTAGCTATGAGTTGTTCTACCGAATGTGTCTTCTCAACAAAGTCCTTCTCTAGATAGAATGGGCATTGAGGTCCTATAAAGTTCCTTTCTATCCAAGGCCCATATCTAGATGGTCTCCTATTCATCTCTACCCAATACGGTGTTGGTTCCTCATCATAATCATAACTATGCTTCTTAACATCATACACCGACCAAGTATCGCCTTCACCTACCGTTATCTTTGATTCCTTGCAATCTATCATGGCACTAGCGGTTGCTAAAAATCCTCTTCCTACCAATAATGGGCATGTAGTGTCACTAACCATGTCTAGGACGTGAAAATCCGCTAATATAGTTAACTTCCCTACGTGAACAACTACATCCTTAATCATTCCAACCGGGTGTGCAATACTCCCATCCGCTAGACCTATCAATTCCTCCGTTTCCTCTAACTTTCCTAGCTTAAGAGCGGTGAATAAGGATAAGGGAATCAAGTTGAGGCTTGACCCTAAATCGGCTAATGTGTCGAAAGCTTCGGATCTTCCTATCTTACAAGGCAAAACAAATATTCCCGGGTCATCAAGCTTTTTAGGCAACTTATTTTGAACGAAGGCGGTCCCATTTTTGCCTAGCTTACACTTCTCATATTTTTCTAGGAGGGCACTATAGTAGGGAGCACGCGCTAAGACATCAATGACGGGGCGTTCTAGGTGAAGTTCTTTGAATTCATCGTCAAGGTCTTGCGTAAGAGGTGTTTCAACAATGCTTTTGACCGGTTCTATAGTGGGTGTTTTATTTGATTGGTCCTTTTGGGGAACTTGGTTTTGTTTGAAACACGTGCTCGTTGATTTGACCGAGTAATATTGTGGACACGAAGTGGGTGACGAAACGGATGATATGGAATTAACGGTTAGTTTCGGATTCTTGACCGTGTCACTTGGGAGTGCTCCCATTTCTCGGTCATTGAGAACTTTCAACAATGCATCAATTCTAGTGGTCATCTCGCTTTACTTTTGTTTGAAATCGGCTTCAAACTTAGATATGCGAGCTTCTTGAGATGCCATGAACTTTGACATCAATCCTTCAAAATTGTTGGTACTACCATAGTTGTTAGAAGGATTGTTGTTGAAGGTACGGTTGGATGGTGGACCGTTTGGTTGATAACGATTAGGCGGATTGGAAGAATTGGGTTGATTTTGTTTCCACCTAAGGTTTGGGTGATTTTTCCATGAGGGGTTGTATGAATCACCATATGTGTTTGGCTCGGGCTTGAAAGTGTACCACTTCTCTCCCGCTTCGTCGGTACGCGTGGATGCGTAGTCCGCAAAAGCTGTTCCGGGGAGTTCCACACAATCACGAGTGTCATGGGGACCACTACATAATTCGCATGAAGAAGTGATTTTGTTCACTTGGCTTGAATGCTTCGGAGCTTCGTAAGATTTCATGAGAAACTTGACTTGGTCCTCAAGTTCCATGATCCTACGGTCGGGAGTGCTAGAATTGTTCGAAGGCAAAGATATTGCCTTGACCGTTTTGTTCAAATCACGGGGATCATTCCAACTTTCGTTGTCATAGAGAGCAAGATCTTCTATGAGTTCCCATGATTGTTCCGCACTAAGATCACATAGCTTACCACCGGCCGATTGGTCAATGGTTCGCCTCGTGGAGATGTCGATATGGTCATAGAAGATTTGGACTTGGAGCCAAAGATCTATGCCATGATGAGGGACTTTTTGGAGTAAGTCCTTGAAACGAGTCCATGCTTCATAAAGAGATTCATTTGACGTTGTTGGAACATCAAGATGTCATTCCTAAGCTTAGTAGTTCTCCCCGGTGGGAAAAATTGAGCAAGGAAACGAGTGGTGAGATCATCCCATGTGGTGATGGATCCCGCGGGTAAACGCTCAAGCCATTAACTAGCTTGATCCCGTAGAGAGAATTGGAATAGGCGTAAACGGGTAGTCTCTCTAGTTTCAACACCTAGGTCTATGGAATCTACGATTTTGAGGAAGTCCTTAAGGTGTTGGTTTGGATCTTCGGAACGAAGTCCATGGAATGCACATCCGCTTTGCACCAACCGGATGGTGTCGGATCGCAAGGGGGTCACATTGTCTCCGGTGAGCTCAATGGTGTTTCGATAGCCTTGGTGGCTAGGTCGGGAATACTCTCCTAAGGTTCGGGGCCTAAGGGGTTCTAATGGTGGGTTTTGTTGTGGTGGGATGATGGGTTCAAAGATGTTACCACCTTCCATGATGTCGGATGGTAAAGAGTTACGAACAAAGGCACGAAGAAATAAGATAGACTAAAGAAGACCTAAAAAATAAAAATAAAATCTTACTAGAAAGGAATCTAGCAAGTAGACCTAATAAAAAGAAATCCTAACCTAGACAATAACTATTCCCCGGGCTGCGGCGCCAAAAACTTGATGCGTGGGAATCGCAACAGGCTTTACCTCTCGAGGGATCTCGAGAAGCTTACAACCCCCACCAGGCAGTGTACCTGATCGTTGTAGTATAGTATAGTGACAAGTACCGGGGGATTGATCGTTCAGCTTAGGAATAGTGTCGCTAGGATTAGAAAACCTAATTAATAGTTCTAAAGGTGAGGGATGATTATTTTTGTATTTTTATATTTTTATGAAAGCAAGTAAAATCTCGGGTTTTGGAAGAGTGGGCGGAATTAGTTGCTATTCAACTAACCCAAAACTAATATATAATCAAAATAAAATACTGAAAATGAAATTAAACTAAATTATACTAAGGTTGTGAGCAGTGATTGGAGAAATTGTGTTTACTTAGACTTCACTACTCCCTAGATATCTTTTACACGTTAATTACTTGTTATACTTGTATGGATGACGGATTGTATTCCTTAATACCATTCGTGGGGTGGCATACATAACTCCCCAACTCTATGAGCTCTTATCTCCTCCTACACCATGACCCAGCATAACTATAGGGATTGTAAACAGTGGCTCATGCATTAAATACAACCAATAAAGACCTAGTACGCCTCGGTTCATGTTTCTTAAGACGTTCAAGCATGTTACCATTTGGAGATCTGCCAGTTTTCTTAAGCCTAACATATAAAATCATTCATCCAAGACAAGAATAGACAAGTAATCAACACATAATCAACATCTAGGTTTCATTAGATCTAAGCAAACACAAAAGAGATCTAGCCTAGTGATGAGGCGAAAAATGATCCGTTTTTAGGGGGTCATTTAAGCCCGAATCCAACTTTATTTGATCAAATATTGCCCTAAATCGTTCCTTTTGTGATTTTAGGTGTTTGGAGAGTGAATTCTGGAAAAGAGACTATTTTGGACGTTTTTGGAGCATAAAGTGAAGAAAACGGCAAAGTACCAAAAATCCAAGCTGAAGATGCTAGGTGACGGCGTCAGACATGGAGAATAATTTACCGTAGCTGGTGACGGCGTCAGATGGGTAGGTGACGGCGTCAAAGTGGCCAAGAATAAAATACCGTAGGTGGTGACGGCGTCACATAGGCCGTCACAAGTGGATCTAGGGCGTCCGAGGAAGCATATGGCGGCGAGGTGACGGCGTCAGACTTAACTCTTGACGCCGTCAGAACGATTTTCCTATATATAGTTTTCTAGTTTTTTCATTAAAAAAAGGAGAGAAGTTTTGGTGAAACCCTAAAGACGATTTTGGTGCCTCTTTTACAGGTTTTTCAAGGGTTCCGAACCCTTGAGACCTTGCATTGTAATTGAGATAAGTATACTCTTAATTCAATCAATATGTCTAGGTGTTGGTTGTTTATCTTTTGTTCTTATCTTAATTCTACTATGCTAGGCTAGATTTACTTTGTGTTTGCTTAGATCTAATGAAACCTAGATGTTGATTATGTGTTGATTACTTGTCTATTCTTGTTTTGGATGAATGATATTATATGTTAGGCTTAAGAAAACTGGCAGATCTCCAAATGGTAACATGCTTGAACGTCTTAAGAAACATGAACCGAGGCGTACTAGGTCTTTATTGGTTGTATTTAATGCATGAGCCACTGTTTACAATCCCTATAGTTGTGCTGGGTCATGGTGTAGGAGGAGATAAGAGCTCATAGAGTTAGGGAGTTATGTATGCCACCCCACGAATGGTATTAAGGAATACAATCCGTCATCCATACAAGTGTAACAAGTAATTGACATGTAAAAGATATCTAGGGAGTAATGAAGTCTAAGTAAGCACAATTTCTCCAAATATTGCTCACAACCTTAGTTTAATATTAGTTTAATTTCATTTTCATTAGTTTAATTAATTATATAATAGTTCTGGGTTAGTTGAATAGCAACTAATTCCGCCCACTCTTTCAAAACCCGAGATTTTACTTGCTTTCATTAAAATATAAAAACACAAAAATAATCATCTTTCATCTCTAGAACTATTAATTAGGCTTTCTAATCCTAGCGACACTATTCCTAAGCTGAACGATCAATCCCCCGGTACTTGTCACTATACTATACTACAACGATCAGGTACACTGCCTGGTGGGGGTTGTAAGCCTCGCGAGATCCCTCGAGAGGTAAAGCAAGGTGCGATTCCCACGCATCAAGTTTTTGGCGCCGCAGCCCGGGGAATAGTTATTGTCTAGGTTAGGATTTCTTTTTATTAGGTCTACTTGCTAGATTCCTTTCTAGTAAGATTTTTTATTTTTATTTTTTAGGTCTTCTTTAGTCTATCTTATTTCTTCGTGCCTTTGTTCGTAACTCTTTACCATCCGACATCATGGAAGGTGGTAACATCTTTGAACCCATCATCCCACCACAACAAAACCCACCATTAGAACCCCTTAGGCCCCGAACCTTAGGAGAGTATTCCCGACCTAGCCACGAAGGCTACCGAAACACCATTGAGCTCACCGGAGCCAATGTGACCCCCTTGCGATCCGACACCATCCGGTTGGTGCAAAGCGGATGTGCATTCCATGGACTTCGTTCCGAAGATCCAAACCAACACCTTAAGGACTTCCTCAAAATCGTAGATTCCATAGACCTAGGTGTTGAAACTAGAGAGACTACCCGTTTACGCCTATTCCAATTCTCTCTACGGGATCAAGCTAGTCAATGGCTTGAGCGTTTACCCGCGGGATCCATCACCACATGGGATGATCTCACCACTCGTTTCCTTGCTCAATTTTTCCCACCGGGGAGAACTACTAAGCTTAGGAATGACATCTTGATGTTTCAACAACGTCAAAATGAATCTCTTTATGAAGCATGGACTCGTTTCAAGGACTTACTCCAAAAAGTCCCTCATCATGGCATAGATCTTTGGCTCCAAGTCCAAATTTTCTATGACCATATCGATATCCCCACGAGGCGAACCATTGACCAATCGGCCGGTGGTAAGCTACGTGATCTTAGTGCGGAACAATCATGGGAACTCATAGAAGATCTTGCTCTCTATGACAACGAAAGTTGGAATGATCCCCGTGATTTGAACAAAACGGTCAAGGCAATATCTTTGCCTTCGAACAATTCAAGCACTCCCGACCGTAGGATCATGGAACTTGAGGACCAAGTCAAGTTTCTCATGAAATCTTACGAAGCTCCGAAGCATTCAAGCCAAGTGAACAAAATCACTTCTTCATGCGAATTATGTAGTGGTCCTCATGACACTCGTGATTGTATGGAACTCCCCGGAACAGCTTTTGCGGACTACGCATCCACGCGTACCGACGAAGCGGGAGATAAGTGGTACACTTTCAAGCCCGAGCCAAACACATACGGTGATTCATACAACCCCTCATGGAAAAATCACCCAAACCTTAGGTGGAAACAAAATCAACCCAATTCTTCCAATCCACCTAATCGTTACCAATCAAACGGTCCACCATCCAGCCGTACCTTCAACAACAATCCTTCTAACAACTATGGTAGTACCAACAATCTTGAAGGATTGATGTCGAAATTTATGGCATCTCAAGAAGCCCGCATAGTTAGGTTCGAAGATGAATTCAACCAACAACAAACGGAGATGACCAACAAAATCGACAACTTGTTGAAAGCCTTCAACAACCAAACATTAGCCACACCTAGGAAGGACACTAGGGACACCAATAGTGGAATCCAAGTTAAGGACCCCTCATCATCCAAACATGTCCACTTTGTCAATGTTGTCACCATCAAGCCAATAGATAGAGAGATAGAGGAGAGTGACAAGGATGAAGCTAAGGTAGAAGCCAATAGTGAGGATGAGAGTAGGGAAGTTGAGGTTAAAAAGGATGAGAAATTGGAGGAGATAGAACCTATAGAGAAATACTTTGATAAGTTGCCAACCGAGGAGGAACGGGAATACCATAAGGATTTATTCGATAGTCCCGAGAAAACATATATCTTTGGCGACCCCCTGATCAAAATGGGAGATCCCTCCAACATTAACATCCCATGTAATATAGGGCACATGCATATATGGAAAGCTTACATCGACCTTAGATCCCCCGTGAACATCATGACTAGAACTTATTACAATTGGGTGATGAAGAAGCAACTCAACTTTAGGATGATGCCCGGTAAGAATCTGATAAGTAATTTTGCAGGAAGAGTGAAAGGATTGCATGTGATTATAGGGAATCTCACCTATGAGATTGATTTTATGATAGTAGAAGACACTCGTCCAGTGATTGATGCTGACCTAAGCCAAATAATATTCGGGAAACCCTTTGTTGAGGCCACTAGGATGAGTTATGATCCGACTTTAGGGATAGTTAGATTCAAGAAAGATAATGATGAGGTCGCTTATCAAATGCCCTACAAGATCGAACAATACCGCCTTCTCTCTAATTTCGAAAAGGAACATAAGCAAGCGGCTTATTATAGGAATGAGGAGGATAGACGTAGAGGAGTAGAGTATGTTAGAAATAGGATGCTTGGTTTCTACAAAGAATGCTTGCAACTAGGTCCGGAATACAAAACTGGTTTAGAAGATGACCTAGAGAATGGAACCAATGATGAGATCACGTAGTAACCCACGACTTTGAGTCTAGCTACAAGACTCGTAAATAAAGAAAAGCGCTTCTTGGGAGGCAACCCATGTTTTGTGTGATTTTAATTGTTTGATTGTTATTTGCTTCCGTATGCATGTTTTATTTTTATTGTTGGTTGATCATGTTTCTAAATTAAAATGTGGAAATAATTTATTATGTTGTTTGGCCTAGTCTTAACTTCAACCTAAAGGTATTTTTGCAAAAGATAAGTGTAAGGGGAAACCCCAAATATGTTTTTAAGAAACAACCCGATCATGATTCTCCACAATATTTAATGAACATGTATATTCGTATTTGTTAGAGTCAAATGCTTGTATTGAGTCATAATGAAGTTTTGCAGGATTTTCCAGGAAGTAGGACAAGGTTTTTCCAGAAATTTTCCGGAAACTTAACATAAAGATTTCTGCAGGTCCATTCTGACGGCGTCAGGCTATTGCTCTTGACGGCGTCAGGAGTCAAAAATCTGGAAATTTTACCCGTTTTGTTTTTCTAACGGAGTCTTATGGTTTTTGTGAATTATTAAGTTTTATAATCTCCATGAAATCTGCAAACTTCATTCCACAAGCATTATATCTTACTTTGTTTTCTAGGATTTAGTAACTTATATAGGATGCCGCCGATTTTACGCGAGGTTGCCTTGTCTACTTTTGTCAGGATTTACAGGTTATTTATGACAAGAAGATGATTTATATTCTGGAAGGGAAGCTTTGATTGTTCATTCTCTTGGAGGAAGATTTAACCTGGCCAACCTAAAATCCATACCGAGCGAATCAGGGGAGTATTTGATTTCATTCTCTTTACTTTTTCACTTTTACATTCTTTACTTGAACATTGGGGACAATGTTCATCCTAAGTGTAAGGGGAGGGTAAAAAGATGATACCTTACATATGCACTTTCACTTGAGTTTGTTTTGTTTGATAGTAGATGAGTAATAAAACTATGAGAAATACTTGTTAGTGTAATTTTAGCGCCAAATTTAAAATTTTTTACAACATTTAGGAGTGAAACTTTAGCCATAGCAAGCGTCTCATGGATAGGAGGTTGTATGACTAGCACATAACCGTATATTCAGAAAAATTTTCCACCCAAAGATGTGAGGTTCGCCTTTAGATTTGATAGGAAAAGCATTCATTATTAATGCTTATGAGTGTACCGGTAGCATTTAGATTCTAGAACTTGCGTTAGTGATGCATCCCAAGACCGCTAGTGAGACTACATTCGTGTGGTAGGATTTACTACATGATAAGAGGCATTAGGATCACCCTTGTGTTAAACCCGTATCATAATTACTTGACCATTTAAGTCATATTACTTGGCTAGTTTAGTCAACTAATTTTTCCCACACCCTTAGCGTTGTACTCATTTTTAGTACACGATACCCCTAGTACACCCCTCCGAGCCTATCTTTTCGTTTCTAACTTTAAGCATTTTACTTAAAGGAAGAATTTGTTACACCCCACTTAAATGTACACCCAAATCGCCTTAGCCTTCCGTGTATGCGCTCATCTTTAGTGCATTATTGTTATTTGTTAAACCCTAAGTTAACTTTCTAATTGATTACATGGTTGCTAAGTCGAGTCATATCCTTGTACATATTGTTTTGGGACGATTGGGACTCATGGGTAAGTACTTATTTTATGGAGTAATGGGGAAGAACATCATATTATTACCCCCATATGTACGTTAATCTTAAAAGTGCTCCAAGTGTTTTGATTTTCTTAATTCGAGTCATTAGAATAGTTTAATGTAAAGTATGTAAAGATTCAAGTGTAAGGTGATTGCTCATACCCCTATGATGTATTATTTTGGATGGTAGGGTAAGAGTGTATGAAATGAGAAAAAAAAAAAAAAAAAAAAAAAAAAAAAAAAAAAAAAAAAAAAATCGAAAAAATTAAGAAAAAAAGAGAAAAAAAAAATAGAAAAAAAGAAAAAAGAGAAAAAACATACGGACTACAATCCCGTTTTCATTCTATGTTCATTTTATGTTTTTGTTATTTTTCATTTATTAGCTTAAGTCGAGTCTAGTCTTGGCTTAGCAACGCCATCTTGTACATGTAATTAACTAAGATTGTTAACTCGCCACCAGTAAAAACTTCTTTTATCCAACAAAACCGTGTAATTCATATCCCTATACCTAACGTTACAACCCTTTAAAAAGACCTCTTTGATAGTTTATCCTAGGTGCTTACGCCATGTGGTGGAGGTTTGATCCTTTCCCAAGCCTATGGTAATCTATTTTGCTATGACAGGTAGTGAGAGATATCTTCCATTTCCATAATGTTATATTACTTTATTACACCCGAGAGATGTGAGTATCTAAACACTATTTGTGAGGTGCTTGTGTATGACCTCCGTGCTTGTCTATTGGTCTTTAGTGGAACGATTATTTGTTGTAATTACTTTTATATTAGTGTTAAATGACCCCTAACTTGTCTTTTGAGTAGAATAAAAGCTCATTTGCTTGAGGACAAGCAAATCTCAAGTGTAAGGGTATATGATGAGGCGAAAAATGATCCATTTTTAGGGGGTCATTTAAGCCCGAATCCAACTTTATTTGATCAAATATTGCCCTAAATCGTTCCTTTTGTGATTTTAGGTGTTTGGAGAGTGAATTCTGGAAAAGATGCTATTTTGGACGTTTTTGGAGCATAAAGTGAAGAAAACGGCAAAGTACCAAAAATCCAAGCTGAAGATGCTAGGTGACGGCGTCAAGACTTGCTTCTTGACGGCGTCAGACATGGAGAATAATTTACCGTAGCTGGTGACGGCGTCAGATGGGTAGGTGACGACGTCAAAGTGGCCAAGAATAAAATACCGTAGGTGGTGACGGCGTCACATAGGCCGTCACAAGTGGATCTAGGGCGTCCGAGGAAGCATATGGCAGCGAGGTGACGGCGTCAGACTTAACTCTTGACGCCGTCAGAACGATTTTCCTATATATAGTTTTCTAGTTTTTTCATTAAAAAAAGGAGAGAAGTTTTGGTGAAACCCTAAAGACGATTTTGGTGCCTCTTTTACAGGTTTTTCAAGGGTTCCAAACCCTTGAGACCTTGCATTGTAATTGAGATAAGTATACTCTTAATTCAATCAATATGTCTATGTGTTGGTTGTTTATCTTTTGTTCTTATCTTAATTCTACTATGCTAGGCTAGATTTACTTTGTGTTTGCTTAGATCTAATGAAACCTAGATGTTGATTATGTGTTGATTACTTGTCTATTCTTGTTTTGGATGAATGATATTATATGTTAGGCTTAAGAAAACTGGCAGATCTCCAAATGGTAACATGCTTGAACGTCTTAAGAAACATGAACCGAGGCGTACTAGGTCTTTATTGGTTGTATTTAATGCATGAGCCACTGTTTACAATCCCTATAGTTGTGCTGGGTCATGGTGTAGGAGGAGATAAGAGCTCATAGAGTTGGGGAGTTATGTATGCCACCCCACGAATGGTATTAAGGAATACAATCCGTCATCCATACAAGTGTAACAAGTAATTGACATGTAAAAGATATCTAGGGAGTAATGAAGTCTAAGTAAACACAATTTCTCCAAATACTGCTCACAACCTTAGTTTAATATTAGTTTAATTTCATTTTCATTAGTTTAATTAATTATATAATAGTTCTGGGTTAGTTGAATAGCAACTAATTCCGCCCACTCTTTCAAAACCCGAGATTTTACTTGCTTTCATTAAAATATAAAAACACAAAAATAATCATCTTTCATCTCTAGAACTATTAATTAGGCTTTCTAATCCTAGCGACACTATTCCTAAGCTGAACGATCAATCCCCCGGTACTTGTCACTATACTATACTACAACGATCAGGTACACTGCCTGGTGGGGGTTGTAAGCCTCGCGAGATCCCTCGAGAGGTAAAGCAAGGTGCGATTCCCACGCATCACCTAGCATAATGGAATTGAGACAAGAACAAGATATAAACAACCAACACATAGACATATTGATTGAATTAGAAGAACACTTATCTCAATTACAATGCAAGGTATCAAGGGTTTGGAACCCTTGAAAAACCTGTAAAAGATACACCAAATTCGTCTTTAGGGTTTCACCAAAACTTCTCTCTCTTTTAATGAAAAAACTAGAAAACTATATATAGGAAAACTGGGCTGACGGCGTCAAGACAACCATGTGACGCCGTCACCTCGCCGCCAAATACTTCCTCGGACGGCCTTGATCTACTTATGACGGCCTATGTGACGCCGTCACCAACCACGGTATTTTATTCTTGGTACTTTGACGCCGTCAGGATGACTTTTGACGCCGTCATCAGCTACGGTATTTTATTCTTGATGTCTGACGCCGTCAGGGTATAACTCTTGACGCCGTCACCTAGTGTCTTCAGCATGGAAAATTGATACTTTGCCGTTTTCTTCACATTTATGCTCCAAAAACGTCCAAAATGGCTTCTTTTCCAGAATTCACTCTCCAAGTACCTAAAATCACAAAAGGAACGATTTAGGGCAATATTTGATCAAATAAAGTCGGATTCGGGCTTAAATGACCCCCTAAAAACGGATCATTTTTCGCCTCATCAGGTGCTTGGAAGTCTCCCTCTATATTATCTCTCTATTTTCCGTGCCCCTCTAAATGTGCTTAGCAAACTAGAAAGTATTTGTAGCCGTTTCTTTTAGGGTATAAAAGACGGGAAAAAGGAATTACTTGGGTTTAATGGGGCAAAGTTTGCTCTAGTCTTGATTCTGGTGGATTGGGTATTAGGTCGATTTGAGCAAAAAACCTTGGGTTGATAGGTAAATGGAAATGGCGTTTCTTAACAGAGCATAATGCACTATGGAAACGTGTCATTAAAGTTTTACATGGTGACTTAAGTGGTTTTTATAGGTGATGATGAATATAAAAACACATTAAAATAATCAAATTCAACCGAACATCGCCTATTAACGGATCCATATTGCCATATGATCAATCAATAATTAATATAACGATTATATACCTTTGTAGCGTGATTCGGGAGTCTCTAACAATCACCAAACCCACGAATGGAATAAGAAACCCAATTGATCAATGAGGTTGATCACTTCTATGATAGAAACACACTACACGTCACCGATCACCACCCGATGCTAGTCTTGACCTCGTAACACTTATTCTTGCAACAACCTACAATAGATTAAGCAAAGAATGGATCAAAACCACAAACCCTAGGAGGGGATGTGTTTGTGCCGTGAGTTTTAGATGATAGAAAGGGGGAGATTTTTGGTAAGTTGATATGTGATCCGTAATTCTCTAATGACCAAATCAATGAGTAGTTATCGACATATAATTTACACTTAGCCCCTTGCTTTTTCTCCTCTTGTTCTTTTCACACCTAGGCCGGCCATGGGCCTAACAAATGGGCATGCCCATTTGTTTTGTCCAATCCAATTAAATTAAGTGCAAGCTTAGTTATTAGTTGCCCGTTATTGATCCCAAGTTACGTAGTCTTATATATAGTGTAAATACGATAAATACAATATATAAAATGGTATCTCTGTATATAAGTGTGTGACCCCATAGGCTCACATATGTCTAGCCATATAATTATTTATTATGATACGAGCATACTCCAACAGTTTTGACACAACTTCATCTCATGGTTTAAAAAAATGCACTTGGCTTGGAATCACCTCGAGTATCATGGTGGTTGATAACCTTGGTATCCCTTTCAGTAACTCCTTTTACATCAACGTTGGTAACAGTGAAAACACTTGCTTTTGGTTAGATCCGTGGCTCCAATCAGGAACTTGCTTGAAAGATCATTTCCCTCGCCTATACGCTCTAGAGATACATAAAGACTGTAAGTTTAAGGATAGATGGGTGGTAGATTCTGGTGTTTGGCATGGTTTCTGGAATTGGAGGGTTCCACCACGTGGTTGTTCGTTAGATGATGTCTTGTCATTGACATCACTGCTTTGTTCCATGTCTCTATCTGGTGAAACTTCTGATTGTTGGCTGTGGAGTTTACGTAGCTCTCAGAAATTCAATGTTAATAGTCTTTCGACTATAATACATGACCGTATTCTATACTCCTCGATCTCGGGTAGGAAATCCCCTTGGAATAACTGGATACCAAAAAGGTCAACATTTACTTATGGCGTGCTTCTCTTCAAAGGGTGCCATCAAAGCCCAACGTGTCCTATAGGGGTGTTTCGGTCTCGTCCACTCTTTGCCCTCTTTGTAACTCGGAGATTGAGCTTTTAGACCATTGCCTCATCAATTTCCTTTAGTGAAATAAGTTTGGGGTAAGGTAGGAAGCTGGTGGGGTGTAGATTTGTCAGGGTTTTCTTTAGATGATTTTATCTATGGGTCCAAGATCCCTTTCATTAACAAGTGGGATGCTAAAGCTTTCCGTGGGGTTACTTGGTTCCTTATTTGGTCTATCTGGAAGTGGTCCACACGTCTCTTAATGATGTGCCTTCTATTATCCGTAAAGATCTTTTTTCTCATCTCCAACGGATGGCTCGATTGTGGGTTTCAAGCAGGTGCTCTAAAATTGGCATCGATTGGTCCATGTGTTTGTCTTCTCCCGCCTTTTGTTTTACTTCGCTTGGGAACCAATAGCGTTTTAGTCTTGGTGTTTTTATTGACCGGTGTGTTTTCTTATTTTTTCTTGTACTTTGATACTTTTCTCTCTTGCTTGGAGCCGGTTGTTTTTTCTATCTTCCTGTTAGCCGGGTTTCTTAATATATTTGCCGTTTCAAAAATAAATAAATAAAAATGAGTTAGCTCCTTTGAATATTCATGCTCGTAAATCAACTGAATTTTCCATCCAAAATTTGGACTTTCATTCTTCTTTATACACGTGTGAATGTAACGAACCAAAATACGAATAGTAGCAAAGACCAACCTGGACCCGATCAAACACCCAAACACACGCGTTACTTCACATAGTCAATGTTCCACGTGTCACTTCCTCATTCGTTTTAAACACAAAACCTACACCTCAGAGCAGAACCATTCACCAGTCATTCCGCAAAAAAATTGTTTAAAAAAATCATTCCGCTAAATAGTAAATATCCACTGCTCCCATATCAGCGCCATCGATCATCGTAAAACACCATGGAACCATCACCGCAACCAGACACCCCGAGCCTCACCGAAATTTTATCAGAATCAAGAGCCATCATAAAAGCAAGCAACAGACACTTCATCACCTTAGCACTTTTCTTCCTCCCATTATCCATCACCTTAGTCATCGCCCCGACTGTCCACATCCCCGAAAACTTCTCGACCCTTGATCATAAGATGACTATAATCTATATCCTGATCATGATCATAATCTACACCTTAACCATATGTGGCATAGCTACAATCACCTACAGCTCACACCAACGTTTCATAAACAACCAAGTCAACTTACAAACAGTACTCAAGTCACTAGCGTGCAATTTTCTCCCACTAGTTTGCACCACAATTATATTCGTAATCTCGTTAACTTGGTTCATGTTTGTTGGGTTAGTTTTTTTAGATGTACAGAAATTAGGGTTAATGGTTGATTATAATGTGGTTTACATAATTCTAGGTGTGGTTTTAAGTGTGATCATGATGTATTTATACGTGAACTGGTCGTTGGCTTATGTTGTGGTGGTTGTGGAGTCAAAATGGGGGTTTCCGGCTTTGATGAGGAGTTCGTATTTAGTTAAAGGGATGAGATTTGTTTCGATGTTTATAATGTTGTATTTTTGGAGTGGTAGCTATGGTATGGTGTGGTCGTTTTCAGATATGTATGGTGTGTTTAATAAGTGGATGTCTGTATTCGTTAAGGCGTTTGGTACGTTTTTAATTGTGGGTATCTTGGTTAGTTTTACTGTCACGAATACTTTGTTGTATAGTTATTGTAGGGTGTTGCGAGGTGAATTGGTGATTACTGAGGTTGATAAGGAGTTTGGGTGTGATTATGTTGATTTGCCTTCGGATGTAGAGAAGGTTTCTCGTGGTGTTAATGTTTTCGTGGCTTAATGATCATGATTATCCCGGTTTTGTTTTGTGCAATGTAATGTGCTCTTATAGCACTTGTATGTATACGTACTATACAAATTTAGTGCTTTGTTTAAATGAAACAAAGATTTGTCATTTGCGTATACAATGATTCTCTCTTTCAAGAAGCAAATGGTTCACTCTTTGTGAATTGTGATGTATTATGGTTGCAGGATAATCTCTTATGAAGTGATTCGTGAAGTTTTACATATTCGTGAAGGCAGGGGCGGAACTAGGATTAAAGTTCAGGGGTAGCGGAAAAAAAAATTAACCATAATTTTTTTTTAAACGTATATTTAAATAATTAAAAAAACGCAATAATAAAAGAAGTTAAACAAATACCTAATAGATCTCAGAAGTCTCCTTTTCGGTTTGTCATAGCTTGAAAACGAACCATTACATCATCATTCGTTACTTCGTCAAATGTCTCTCCTTCAACCGTACATACCATAACATTGTTCAAATATTTGTCCCCCATTCGATTCCGCAAATTCGTTTTAATAAGCTTCATTTTAGAAAAGCATCTTTCAACAGTTGCGGTTGAAACCGGTAAAACCAATGCAAGCTTCAAAATCCGATAAAATAAAGGAAATGAAAGATTTTTTCCGGTTTCCACCATTACCCGAGCTAGGTGACAAATCCCATCCAAATTCAAAAATCTATCATCTTCCTTTACCGAGTGATAAAAGACTTTAAGCTCACCCAAAATACACCCGCTATCGTTCATATTAAAATCATCTGGATACATCTCAGAAAAAGGCTACTATCTTAGATATGTCAAACTTAGAAAACCCATTACAAGGATTTAAACCCGACATATTTTCTACTAATGTAGTTGATACCTCATTGAACCGGTTCCCAAATTCTTGAATTTGCATATCCAAAACCGTATTAAAAACCTCAACCTCAAAATGATGTCGATTAGTAACGACATTATTCCGGCTCCTTGGGTTACCATAACTTCCCATCATATCCAACACCGTTATACCATTTTTTTCACAAAAAGAAGTCACTTTTTTCAACATGTCATCAAACCCATTTTGTCACAAATCATTCAATGCTTGTTTTGTTGCTTGAATCAACTTACTCGATTCCAATAAGTCTTGTCTCTTTTTTTGAAGATGTTTTGAGAGACAATTTGTGTGGCCTAAAATTTCTTCCATCAAGTGTACATAAAAAACGAACTCAAGTTTTTGAAAATAGGATAGAATACCTTTTGCACTAGTTCGTTGTTGAATACTATCTCCTTCATCTTTAACATAACAAAGGACGTCGACAACTTCCGGATAAAATTTAAGCACACTTATGATTGTTGCATGATGAGATCCCCATCTTGTATCACCGGCTCGCCTTAGGGAACTCTCTTGATTTAATCCTTTTCCGGTCTTAATTTCACCTGAAATAATTCCTTGTTCCACTCGCTTTCTTTTTGCCTCACGTATCATATCATTTCGTTTGCAAGAAGCGGAAACCGTATTAACAACCATGTTGAGGTATTCATAAAAATCTTTAACACTATCATGCTTTTTTGCAACCGCCACAATCACTAACTGTAGTTGATGAGCAAAGCAATGTACATAATGAGCCGATGGATTATCTCTCAAAATCATAGCTTTTAAGCCATTAAACTCCCCTTGCATATTGCTTGCACCGTCATAACCTTGACCCCTAATCTGTTAAAATAATAATAAACAATTAACAACATAAGCAATAAACTTTAACATAGTTGAAAGATTTAAGATACAAACTTAATACTTACTTGTGATATGCTCAGATGGTTATTTGCTAACATAGAAACAATGGCTTGTTTTAGAGTAGAAGAAGATGTATCTTGCACATGAGCAATTCCAATAAGGCTCTCTTTAACAACTCCGAGTTTGTCAACATATCTCAAAACAACAGCCATTTCTTCCTTTAAAGATACGTTACTAGACTCATCCACTAACAAACCAAACACATTATCTTTAACTTCATCACAAATACTTTTACTTACCTCTTTCGCAAAGCAATCAATAATATCCTTTTGAACTAGTGGAGACGTCAACTTATTATTCTTCTTTGCATTCCCCAATGTATACTTACCAATCTCCGGGTGCATCTCACTAACCAACTTTAAATTTGAAAGAAAACACCCCTTATAACGAGAACTCTCCGATTCATCATGACCTCTAAATGGTAATCTATTCTCTAGGCAGTGTCTAGCACTAATAACAGATCCTAATAATCTGTACCGATTTGCAACCTTTTCTTGTTCACTTATAAATTTTAGCTTCACATCAATGGCTTGCTTTTGTTTCAAGAGATCCTCACATTTTTTCATCGCATTATTATGATGACTATTAACTGACCCAACATGATCTTTTAAGGCATTTGATTTACTCCAATTACAAAAGCCTTCACTTGAAAAAACATTTCTTCCACCTTGATTGCCAACTTTTTCTTTAAATAAATAACAATATAAGCAATAGGCTTTGTCTGTTTTAACACTATACTCTAACCACGGGTATGTATCAAACCATTGTACAATAAAACGTCTCTTATCTTTACCATACATTTTGGTTGGAAATTTATGATTTCGTGGTTGAAAAGCTTTTTTAATAAGATAGTGTCTTCTTATATCATCCACTTGATTAGGATGATAACTAGCAATCGGTGGTCTATCAAAAGGGTCCGAAGGTAGATCATTCAAATCAAATCCATTTGGAATCGAACCCAAAGGAGTTGAACCCGAAGGAGTTGAAACCGAAGGAATTGAAACCGAAGGAATTGAACCCGAAGGAATTGAAACCGAAGGAGTTGGTCCAACATCATCCTCTTGAAATTTTCTTTTAAAGAAATTGCCAATATGCACTTGTTTTTTCATGTTTCAACTTTCAAAAATCAAGTCCCTAATACAAAAAAGATTACGAATTGCACTTAGAAAATATGAAATTGGTTATGTATTGGTTGAATAAACCTAAGCAAAATTAACCCTAATTAACCCTAATACTAAGAATGACAAATTGACAATTACATATAAAATTGAACCACAATTAACCCTAATACTAAGAATGAAAATTATGAAATAGACTTTAAAATTGAAATTACCTAAGGGGCAGATTCACGATTGGGCATTGGCAGAATAGCAGCAGTGCAGCACTTTGGCAGAATGGCAGAGGGGCGGATTTTTTTTAAAGAATGCGTATGTTTTTTTTTTTTTTTTTTTGGTTTAAAATTGTGATCGTGGGTTTGATTTGGACGAGCTATGGGCTTTTTTTTTAAAGAATGCACTTTGGCAGCAGAGGGAGATATGGCCTTTTTTTTTTTAAAGAATGCATATGGGCTTTTTTTTGGTTATAAACTTGTGTATGTATTTTTTGGGTTTATTTATAAAATTGTGTATGTTTTTTTTTGGTTTATTTATTTAGTGGGCTTGGGTCTTGGAGTTTTTTTAAAGAATGATATGGGCTTTGAAAATTTTGTTTAGGGGTAGCGAAAATTTGTTTCAGGGGTAGCGAAATACGAAACATAGTACGAAAAACATAAAAAATGGCCAAAAATTCCACTACCGGGTAAAAGTTCAGGGGTAGCGCGCTACCCCTGAGATACAAGTACATCCGCCCCTGCGTGAAGGTAGTTGTAATTAGTGTGGATGTTGTTGAAAGATTATGCTTATTTCTTAAAAAAAAAAGTTATTTAAAATATAATATTTGTTTGATAGACATATATAATTAATAAGAGATAATAAAGAAAATAATCTTTGACAATATCTGAAAATCAAATGTTATTTTATATAACTTATAAAATAATTTTTTATTTTTTTTATTTTTTATAATATCACTCTCAATCTCTATCTACAGCTCAATTCAATTCCAACAAGAGTTATTTTTGCCAAAAATACCCTAATTCAAAAGGATAATTACTTATAATTTGTCACCAGATATATATTAATTTTCGGCCTTTAAATTTCATATTTTTTAAATTTTATTTTCTTGTATTTATAGTGACCTAATAACAAGGTAATGTCTATGTAGCATTCACTTTTTTTTTTCCTCGCATGGCATAAAAAATTCTTAAATTATTTTGTTTTCAAGTAAACTAAACACCCTTTAATAATTTTAAGAAACTATCTTTACTTTCATTTTTTTTTCAGGAATAAATTCTTTAAAATAAATCTTACCATCTATTCCACAATCTTACACTCCATCATGTACGTGGTGTCTTTCATCCCGTAAGGGGTTCAACGACGACGACAAAAGTGGGTGTGACAAATCTGGTTGGTTTGAGGACGGTGAAGAAGGTGTTTAATTGATGGCGGTGGTTCAAGTGGGGGTCGACATCTGGTTTGCTTGCAATGGATTTGCCTTAGTAAAAGCTCGTGAGCTGCTTGGATTTGCCTTGGTAAAAACTCAATCGCACCGGCCTGAGCTTGAAATTTAACATATAAATGGCTCAAGCTATAAAAGACTCGGGCTCGAATGACACATTTAGTATTTGAACTTTAAAAGTTGTCGGAATATTTTGTCAATTCTCAAGTATGGAACGTATTGTAAATTTGTAACATTGCTTCAAAATGTTAAAAATTAGAATTCCCCGTAGCTTAATCTTTATGATAATCATATACATAAAGTACATACGACAATGCATAGCCAAACCTTAATAGACTTCTACCCAACACAACTGGATCAGGCCTTCTAATCAATTGCTTAATACTCCCTCGCAGTTCGAGCTACAAAATCTCGAAAGCTCTAATTGAAGATGAGAAAATATATATGATTAATAAAACTAAAGCTAAGAATATTTTGTTGAAAACTACTTCAATAGCAACTAATCACAATGGATCAGTGTATATTTGAATTGATTTTTTTGTCGGTGACTGTCGAGACTTATAACAAAACTTGACGGTGCGAGATCGGTGGAGGTGGCAATTTTCAGTAGCATTTTCTTCGGAATTTAGCTACGAAGCCATGCTCGCTTATGGCATTAACTAACTCTAAGCATTTTGAGAGATATAAAAAATAATAATAAACTATGTGTTGTTTCTGAACCTGGCGGTTTGTTATGACGGGTGATGGCGCGCCACCATGGCTAAGGCGGTGTTTCCATTTCAAAATAGTGACCGACTAGGGTTCAAGACAAATATTTTTACTTTTTCTTGTGTGGAGATTTGACGAAGATGGCTAGAGGTGACGGCTCATAATGACCGACTATGTTCGAAGATCTGATCTAAAGCTTCGATACCATGTTGAATATTGAATTCCCCATATGTTAATCTTTATTGATAATCATATATTTAGAGTGCATATTATAATGCATAACCAAACCCTAATAGACCTTGACCCAACACAATTGGATTAGGCGTTATGATCAACTGCCTAATACATAACTCATCTTCTAGTCTCTATGCATGATGGAGATTATTCTTGAGTGGGACTTTTGCTTTGTTGAACCAAAATGTACGTTGTTGCTTGATAATGATTTGAATTGGAAAAGTATACTAAATAATGAGTCGATAGATCAAAAGTCATCCACAATATATTCAAACTTTCGTGATATTTAGGGCTCGTTTGGTTGAGGGGTGTGGAATTTAGATTTGGGTATTACACATAATAGATGATGTTTGGTTGATTGGAATCCTTTCAAACACGTGAGACATAGGACTTTTTCATTCCACTCTAATATGATAGGTTTTATACAAAACCCGTGAGGTCACTATACATCTCTCACAACATTTTCTTTGTTTTATTAAAATATTATATTTAAATGCAATTTAATTATTATATTAAATAAAATATATTTTGTCTCTCTTAATTTTCATTCTCCGCAAATCTTAATTTAAATCCGAATTCTAATCAAAATCATAAACTCATCTACAAATCAAACGGCCCTAAAGTCGTAAAAAAATATACCAGTTTATTTATTTATTTATTTTGTTTTTATTTATTTTTTATTGTTTTCTCTAGGTTATTCAAAAGAAAAAAAAAAAAAAAAAAAAAAGTTTTTGACTAGCCGGATTTTCCAAAGTATACTTGTAACTGTTTCGACCATTGTATTTTACCGTCTCCAAATATATCTACAGATTTGAAGTGTAAAATTGTTTTTGACGGTGCTTTTGAAATTAATAATTTCATATTAATGCGAGCAATATCTTGACGATTTAGTTTAGGGCTGAGCAAACTACCCGAATAGATCGAACCGACCAATGGACCGATCGAGACCGTACCGGACCGGACCGATCATATTCGGCTCGATCATTGGTTTTGGCTTTTGGGCTGATTAGGTCTCGGTCTTGGTCGATCCGGTCTGAGACCGATGCTCAGCCATAATTTAGTTACATATATAAGAGGTTTGAAAAAATAAAGAAAAAACAAACACACTTGACACTAATTGCCTCTTACTGGCTTTAAATGATATAAAAATGTCTAACTGCGTCTGAATAAATCAGACTAAAAAACTTTTAAGAAGTATTTCTAAAAAAAACAAATAAAACCTTAAGTGTTGTTTGTTTATTAAGAGGCTCTGAATTTGAATCTGATTCGCATATCTGAATCTAAACCTGAGGCGTAAATGTATGAATTTAAATGAAATAATATTGTTTGTCTTTTTGTAAAAAAATATCTGAATAATATGAATATGATGCAATATTATTCTTAGGACACATGAAAATTAAAAGACATTAAGAGGCAACAAGACATCTCTTATACATCTTATTAGTTAAAAAATTTGAGTCTCTAACTACCTCTGAACAAGAAGAAAAAAACAAACACACTTAATGACCAAAATATCTAACCGCGTCTGAACAATTCAAATTAAAAAGATGTTAAGAGACACTTTTAAAAAAATCAAACAATACCTTAGTCAGCTAAGTCGACAACACCTTAGTTACTTAACGTACATAGAAATTTGAAAAAATAAAAGTAAAAAGTCTTTGACGATCAAATCCTTTCCACGTGATCCAAAACACCTTTACCTTCTTCACCTAGTTTTTAAATCAAAGAAAAATCATTTCCCATTTCCCATTTCCCAATCCCAGCACCACCACCATGGAAATAACACCACCATCCCACACCCTGACCTTCACAGGAGTCCTCTCCGAATCTCGGAGAATAATCAAATCAAACTACTCTCACTTCCTCACCTTATCCCTTTTATTCCTCCCTTTATCCACTTCCCTCATCATCACCCCTACCCTCCGTCATTTCACCCCTAATTCCCCCCCTCACCACCACCACCCTAATCTCCCGCCACATCACCCTGATTTCCCGCCAAACCACAACAATTTCCCGCCAATTCATCACCTTGTTTACCTCCTTATCATCTACACCTTCACACTATGTGCCACATCCTCAATCACCTACAACGCACACCACCTCTTCTCCTTATCCAACGCCCCAACAACCACTCCTTTAACTACCTTAACCACCATAGCAAAGTCACTCTTCCCACTCGCTTTCACCGCGATTGTGTCTCACGCGCTCATGTTCTTAGCCTCTCTCACCTTTCTAATGTTTGTTGGGTTAGCTTTTATGTCGGTGCAGACGTTAGCGTCATTGTTCGGGTTACAGATTGTGGTAGAATATGATTCGGTTTACTTTACGCCTTTTTCGGTTGTTTTAGGTGTGGTGTTGTTTGTGGTTATGATGTGGTTATATGTGAATTGGTTGTTGGTTAATGTGGTGGTGGTTACGGAGTCGAAATGGGGGTTTGAGGCTTTGGTTAGGAGTTCGTATTTACTTAAAGGGATGAGGTTGGTTGCGGTTAAGTTGTTAGTGTTTTACGGGGTTTTGGAAGGTGTTTTGGTTTTGGTGTATTCGCGTAGTGTCATTGGGTATGGTCTTGGGAGCTGGGCGTTTTGTTTGAATGTGGTTTTTGGTTCCGGTTTTTTGATGTTGTTGTTCCTTCAGAGCTGTGTGGCGAATGTTGTCTTGTATAATTATTGTAAGGCTATTCATGGTGAGTTGGTGATTGATGTCAGTGACTATGTTGGTTTGAGTGCGGACGATGAGAAGGTGCCGTATGTTGTTACGGTTGTAACTGCTTGATGATGATCGAGGTTAGGTCTTGTTTACTATGATGTTGGTTTTGTGTCGTGTAATATATAATACTATAATATGTGTAGTTTGTGTAATTGATCTATATAGAATTATGTAAAAGCATGCTGTAATTTGTTCTTTAGTACTCCGTATTGTTTAGTACTTAAAGTTTCTACATTCTTATTGAAGCTAATGATCTATGCTATGAATAGTAGTGTTTGCTCTTTTTTCACACAATATACTAATCTGTTGCTAGATATCATCTTTTGAAGTGAGTATTGAGTTGCAGCTACAACGGGGATTATAGATGTTATATCTTCATCTAGACTATGTTAGACTATAGTACGATACATGTGCAGCGGAGGAGTTCTAGATTAGTATGAGTTAGGAGAACTATTAATTAGGAATAATCGATTGAAGTTGCTTTGAAGTTTCACTGGGATTGTAAACTCGATATACAATTCGATTAGGGTTAGCTAATTACTCAATGTGGCCACTTAAATGAGTACAACTTGATTTCTGTTCATGTGTAAATTAATTTTTGACCATATGATACGTTGGGCAAACATTGTGACCATGTTAGCGAACACTATCTGTCTAACTCGCTTACTAGACGTTGAAACTGTTGACTTAATTTATATGCACTTGGTCTGGACTTGCTTTTAGTTACTTTGAGCTTGACTCTCCATTATTTGAGCTGTTTATGCTTCTAGTTAGTAACTTGGCATGAATTTAAACATTTAGGATTAGGAATGTCATGAAGTCGACCTCCTTGAAACACTATTACTTGTCTCTCATTGTTAATGCCTTGAAAGAAGGTACTCTAAAATAACGCAGAATGACCAGTCTTTTATGGTAAATGATCAATCAATGGACATGATCCAGACTTTGGTTCTAGTTGAGTATAGCTTGATCCGCTAGTTTTTATCTTCGCCATGAACATAAGGTAGGATTAGGTTACCCCTTCTTGTGGTTGTTTTCTTGAAGCTCTTGTTGATGTTGTAATATATTTTACCCTTCTCTAGGGACTTAATAAATTATACCGAGTATTTGTTTTTTCCTCCTATAATCTAAGGTAGGATCAGGGATATCATAAAGTTTACCACCTTGACAGACCAATAACGGTTATCTAATTCTTATTCCTTGATTAGAAAAGGTTCAATACTGTTTAAGTTATAGACAAGGACCGTCTATCATGTTTTGGATTGGTTAACCTTAATATGTGGGTTGGTCTGTTCAGTAGGTGTTTCTGCAGAAGGGATTTTTTTTTTTTTTTTCCTCCCCCTAAGTAACGAGTCAGTTGGTATTTAGCAGCTTAGCTACTAAATGGATCAAAGGGGTGAATGCCTGAATGGTTCAGATGTCGGTCAAAGTTTAGTCGGTGTTTTACTGTCTATTAATTAGTTTTGCTACTATATCCAACTGTTTAAAATGTTTAGACCAGACCATATGAGCTTAAGTAAGCTATAGCTTTTCTTGACTCTTGGCTTTTGAAACCTTGGAAGTTTATGCCTAGATTTGAACTACAGTTTGAACTTTGAACAATACCTCTACTTGTATAAGCTCTACCACTGTAGAAAATGCTTAAAACTTGGGTATAGAAACGTAAACCTTTGCAGAAAAAGTGAGTAATGTAATAGAATCTTTTATACAGAAAATGCTGTATCAGTTGATCACTACTTTTAGCCTTAAATTTCAGTAAGTTACTTTTCTCCTTAAAAGTCAACAGTAAAGATTATGCACCTAGATACAAATCTCAACAGGTAGCCAATGATACCATCTATTGGTCCACATTCCAAATGACAGGTAGTTATTGCATATTTGCTTACCAAACCCCTGAACACCTACTACATAACATCAAACACGACTCATTCACCATTTATGTGATCTACCACCGTGATCTAAAGTTAATTATCACCATGGAACTTACACCGCTGCACATCCTGAATTTAACCAGAGTCCTCACTGATTCAAAAAGGATCATCAAAGCCAACTACACACACCTCATCACCTTATCCCTCCTCTTTCTTCCTTTATGTGTGTCTCTCCTTATAGGTCCCACGCTTCACCTCTCTGACCATCTCTCCGACGTCAATCAAAAAACTATAATCTATCACCTCATCTACATCCTGATCGTCTACATCCTTGTGCTGTGTGCCATAACCATGATCACCTATACCACACACCATTGTTTCTTGGGTAAGCCGGTCAATTTATCTACTGCCCTCAAGTCACTAACATTCTCCTTCTTTCCGGTTGTTTCAACCGCAGTTGTAGCCAACACTATTATATTTTTGAACGTGTTAAGCTTTCTCACACTCGTTGGACCAATTCTTATGCTGGTACAGACCCTCGGGTTTGTCCCTGATTACAACGCGATTTATTGGTTTGTAGGTGCGACTGTAATTATGATCTTAATTTATTTCCATGTGAATTGGTCATCGGCTTTTGTGGTGGTGGTTGTAGAATCAAAATGGGGGTTTGGGGCTTTGATGCGAAGCTCTTACCTAATGCGAGGGATGAGATCAGCTTCTCTGTTATTGTTATTGTATTTTGGAACTTTTAGCGCGCTTTTAGTGTGGGTTTTTAGGGACACTCCGCCTGAGTCTAGTAGTTGGGTGTTTGTATCCTATGCCATACTTAGTTCGAGCTTCCTCATTTGGCTTTTGCTTCATAGCACTGTTGCAAATACTGTGCTATATAATTACTGCAAGGCCTTGCATGGTGAATTGGCTATTGAGATTGCTGAGGGGTTTGATCACAAGTATTTTAATTTGGCACCCGGTGATGAGGTCCCACTCCCACATGATGTTACTGTTGTCACAGTTTGATGACCAAGGTTCGCAGGCTCGTTCCTATGTGTTTATTGTGCTCAAATGGTATTGTTTTATGTAATTCCACGGTGGCTGGCGGTGGTGATGGTGACCGGGAAATGAGATTTAAGTTTATACTACTTAAAACGTGTTATTGTAGGGCTGAGCAAACGGACCGGCCGGACCGGACCGACCGACAAAACCGACCGGACCGAGACCGACCGGACCGGACCGACCACATTCGGTCCGGTCCTCGGTCTAAGCTTTTTGCCAAATTCGGTCTCGGTCCGGTCGGTCCGGTCCGGTCCGGTCCGGACCGACCAAAAACCCGAAAAAACTTGCCTAATTGGACCGGACCGACCGAAGACCGACCGGACCGAGACCGGACCGAGACCGGACCGACCATATTCGGTCCGGTCTCGGTCTATGGTTTTCCGGTTCTCGGTCTTCGGTCCGGTCCGGTCTTGGCCGGTCCGGTCCGGTTTCCGACCGATGATCACCCCTATGTTATTGGTGAATAAATTAGTTCCATTGCCAATTACTATATGCCAAATTTGCTATTTGTGGGGTCCTGTGTGTTTGGAAAATGTATCACGTCAGACTTTATTAATAATTTCTTAATAAAGGCATTTATTTCTGCCTTCTTCAAAAACTTCTTGAACAATTACAGGATTAATTAAACCTTTATTATAGACTATATCGGTGAGATGAGTGTTGTATTATTATAGTTTTACATGTTCGATAGAATTTAGGACTCCTACCAGTTCATAGCTTTCGAACCTTGGAAGTTTAAACCTAGATTTGAAGTAAAGTGGAACCTTGCCTCTACTCATATAAGGCTTCAAGCTCCTGGACTGTTAAAAAAGCTCAAAACTTGCATATACAAACTTTAAACCTAACCGGAAATGCGAGTATGCAACAGAACCTTATATCAGGATACTGTCAGCTATATTTTTTGATATCAGAGTATTGATTCTTATTAAAAATGTTCATAAGTCAACAAGAAACTATACTATTAAGTCAATAATCAGACCGATTCCTAGTCCACATTTCACATGGCAGATATTCATTGCATAGAAACACCGATTCCTGGTCAACATTTAACATGGCAGATAGTCATTGCATAGAAACACGTAATGCACACCTACTATATAACCATCGAACATGGCTCATTCATCGTTTATTCCATCAAACACGGTGATCTACAGTCATTTGTCACCATGGAACCAACACCCGTGCACACCCTGAACTTTATCGAATTCTCACTGAGGCAAGGAGGATCATCAAAGCCAGCTACGCCACTTCCTCACCTTAACTCTCTTCCTCCCACGATCTATCTCGACACCTTCACCTCTCTGAGCACATCTCCACCATCGGTCACAGAACTTTAATCTATGAGCTCATCTACATCCTTATTGCCTACATGCTCACCCTCTGTGCCATATCCATGATCACCTACAGCACACACCAAGGTTTCTTGGGTAAACCTGTCAGTTTCTTGGCCTCCTTCAACTCCTTAGCCTTATCATTCTTCCCAATTGTTGTGACTGCACCCTAAACCTGTCAGTTTCTTGGCCTCCTTCAACTCCTTAACCTTATCATTCTTCCCAATTGTTGCGACTGCAGTCATAGCTAACGATCTTGTGTTTCTCATCTTGTTGAGTTTCCTCGTGTTTGTTGGATCACTTCTTATGTTTGGACAATCCGTGGGCTTTGTAACTGATTATGATTCGGTTTACTTTTTCTTGTTTTCAGTTATTGTAGTGTGGTTTTGTTTGTGGTTATGATATATTTTTATGTGAACTGGTCGTTGGTCTATGTGGCATCTGTGACGGAGTCGAAATGGGGGTTTGAGGCTTTTCTATTTTTTATTTTATTTTTTATTTTTTTATTTTTTAGAAGGGCAACATGTATTATGGAACCAAAAGAAAGAAAGAACATTTACAAAAGAAATGGCAAGTTGGCAACCACCACCCAACAAGACAATAAAAGGGCGAGTCCCACACTCCCACAGAACAAAGACAAACCATTTTGTGAGAATAACCAAAACAACTAAATGACAAGAGCCAAGACACAAAGACAAAAGGCCTAACAAGCCATAAGATCATAGGATCCTATGATAGCCAAGCCAATCATCCCAACATTCCACGGCCCAATAACACACTAAACTTTGATATCTAATATACTGGTAGGACACATAATAGATCAGGCACATATCCACTGGCACTCATTTGAATGCAGTACCATATGCACTTACAACAGACCCAAACATGCCTAACAAAAAACCTGCCCAAACTGTCTTCACATGAATGTTTGCAGCAGCCTCATTAACTCTCACTTTTTGTTTTTGCAGCAGCTACAATTTGTCACATTTTATATTTGTATCAGACCTGTAACGGATTGTAGCATACCCTTTACAAATAAGCTGTCTTCACAAAAACCATTGTAGCAGAACTGTAGAAATGTAGCTCACTCATAAATCATAATTATAGCAAACCAGGTAGCAGACCAGTACACCCTTGTAGCAGACTCTTTACACTTAGAGCATGCACAACCCTAACGCACGCCCGGCGTTAAGGGTGCTTTAACGCACGTTAAAGGGGCGTTAACCGTTGTGTGATTCCAAGTTAAGTCGGCGTTAACGTGTTATGTGAGTGGGTTAACCTGGCGTTACCATGCAATGAAGGAAAAGAAAAAAAAAATCATTAAGGCCCCTCAACAGTTTACTAGCCATTACACTAATAAAAAAAAAAAAAAAAAAAAAAAAAATACATTTCTCTCTCCCCCCCCCCCCCCCCCCCCCCCCAACGTTAACTAACGGGTATGTGGTAAAAATATATATATATATATATATATATATATATATATATATATATATATATATATATATATATATATATATATATATATCAAAACCTTTTTCCAACCATTATAAATACCCATTTAGCACACCTCTTTTTTTCACACTTTCACTACCCATTATATTCTCTACTACACTTCTATTAGCAAAAAAAAAAAATGTCACAAGGCAACAACAACGACAACGACTCGTTAACGAACCTCATCGGTGGGTGGGGTAACCCATACGCGGGTTCATCGTCAAATCCGAATTGGGATAACCCAAACCAATTCGGTATGTCGAGTCAAGAACTTTTCCAACAACATTAAGCGTTAAGGTATTGGCAAGAAAGGCAACAACAAAACACCCTAAATACCGATTTTCAAAATCTCCAATTCTCTCAACAATCCCAACATTCCTAAACGGAAACAAACGAAGTTCCCGAAACACCTACATCTCCACCAAGGAAATTTAAACGTGGTGGTAAACGAAAATTAAAAAAAAAACAAAGAACCCGAACCAATCAATGATGATGAAGAAAATGAAGAAGGCATCATTACCCGTTGGCAAGCAAGTGAAGAAAAATTACTTGCAAAGTGTTATGTGGCTGCTAGCGAGGATTCACAATTCGGTCATTCCCAATCGAAAGATACGTTTTGGCAACGGGTTCAGAATGAGTTCAATAAACACAATTTTTAGAACCGCGGCAAAGATATGATACAAGGGAAGTGGAGAACGTTGAACCGTGATTGCGCAAAGTTCAACACGTGTTTCAAACGTTCTCAACGCAATAAAAAAAGTGGGGAAAATGATATGGATATCCTCACACGGGCGAAAGAAATGTATCGTGCAGAGCACAAATCGGCCCCGTTTAATAATGTGGCGGCTTGGGGTGTTTTGCGTGCTCGTAAAAAATGGGACATGCCGGATCCGATTGATTTAACCGGTGATGTCCCAAGCCAAACAAACGAGGCGTTGTTTGGACATGATGCAGAACCACGTCCGATTGGAAAAAAGCGGGCTTCGAAGAAACAAAAATCAGAGACAACGACAAGCACCGGAGGCACGAGTACTGGAGGGTCTGTTTCGTCGGTCCAATTCGGGGAGGCTATGCACCAAGAGTATCGGGCAAGACGTGAAGATGCGGCCAGGGCATATCAGGCGACCACAGAAAACCAAGCCACCCAAATGAGGTTGAAGGAGTTTGAGTTTTTGTTGCTTGATACGAAAGACAAAGATCCACATTATGTGGCGTTGATCAATATAGAAAAGGACCGAATCATCAAGAAATATGGGTTGCCTCCTCGTCAAGAATGAATAAGTGTGTTATTATTATTTTTTTTTTTATTATTATTATTTTTTTTTAATTTCGTAATGTTTTTTTTTATTTTTTTATTTCGTACTGTTTTTTTTCGTAATGTATTTTTTTTTTGTTGTAACTTTTTTTTAGTGCGTATTGTAATATATTTTAAGAATGAATGTTATGGTTTTAAATAAACGAAGTATTAGTTTTAGTTTAGGGTCGAAGTTGAAAATATTTGAAAAGTTGAGTTAAAGTGAGTTAAGGTTGAGTTATGATTGAGGGTGTTTTTTTGTGAGTTAAGGTGAAAAGGTTAAAGCTGATGTGACGCTGACGTGAGACTGTGTTAAAATTTAACTTGTGTTATGGATGTGCATGCTCTTATACCAAACACACTATATCCAAATAATCCTTGTTGGTTCCCATAACCATTGTTGCCAACCTAGCTCTATATATTTGTTTGACCTTCTCACCACCCATTCGAAGCTCTTGAGTTGAATATCTTGAACAATCTTATTAGTGCTTGAAACTTTATTACCAAACACACGTGCGTTTCTTTCTTTCCAAATGAAGTACCTGGCAGTCAACAAAACCGCTTGCCAAACACGAGATAGAAAGTTAGGCACATTAACTCCTCCATTAGATGAGATCGGTTTCATTGAAATTGTTGTTGTTTTATGGGGTTATAGAGGGGCTTTTGGTGGCTATATATTCGTATATTCTGATGAAGTATGAGTTGGGTAACTGGACATCTGTGTTTCATATTATTTATGGTTCGGGTTTTCATATGTTGCTGATGCTTCAAAGTAGTGTTGCGGTTACGGTGTTGTATAATTACTGTAAGCCTGTAAGGTTGCTGAGGGGTTTGTGTGTGATTAGTTGATTACGTTGCTTTAGGTGATGATGGTGAGAAGGTTCCTCATATTGTTACGGTTGTCACAGCTTGACGATGGTGGTTACCTAGTTGTTTCGTGTAAGCGTGTTTTATTGTGTGTAATATGACTCAGTTTTTCGTATGTATAATGTATATAGTTTGTGATTTGAGATAGAATCCTGTAAAGACATGTTGACTGTGTTCAGTGATTTTATTTTGAATGACCAGGCACATCATAACTGCCTTTTGGTCCCGTTTTCTGGACCAAATCTGGACGGACTGTTAGGTCTTTAACTCCTTGTGCATGTAGGTTCAAATATTAATCATATAAGTGACCGATTACAACGTTGTGAGCATTTAATATTTGATACATAGGCAACGGCTCCTTGGTCTAGCAATATCGCATGAATGGGAAACTAAGGCCCCCTTATCCATTTGGCGAGGGCTCAACAACTGTCTAAAACACTGTTTTTAACGCATCTATTTATTGTCATAATAGTAATTCAGTACTAACTACAAAACTATATACAGTAGTCAATTTATGTTAGAAGGGGTAAAAAACACATTAAAACTAAGAACATCTTTTGATTATGCCTTTCTAATTGAGTAATTTCTAATGTATATGCTTGTACTGTAACTAGCTAAAAAGCATCCAAAGCCGCACCAATGACAAAAAGCTCACTATCTATACATGCACTGTTACAAAAATCACCATGGCAGCAACCACAACTTTCATCCCATTTGTTCTTCCTCTTCCTTTCTACCAATCCTACACCATTAGGGGCTTCAATCTTCATAGCTATGCGAACGGAAGGCGCTTTCACATTTTTATTCTTTGTTTTCATCATTACCCATCTCTCCATTTCCATGTTTGGCGAGTCAAAAACACCTCTCCAAGACACCTCGGATCTTCCAAGGAGCTGTGATCCTCCAAACAATGCAGGTGTGCTGCTCCTCCAGCGAAGCTCCAAAACAATTGTTCCATGAATGATCATGTCCATGGATTGCTTAGTACCTATACAATCTAAGGAGAATGACTCGTTCCAAAAAAAACTTCCATCTGGAGAAACTGTTCGGCTATCTATTCGCACCCTTTTGTTGTTTCCGGAGGAAAGATAGCATCTAATAAATAAGCAACCATTGGAATTGCCAACTTGGATGTTTTTAGCATTTATAATCTTCAGTCCACACTGAAGATATGATAAAGCTTTTAGTGCATCCATTTCTGTACGGATTTTAGTTAGTGAGAGAGGTTAGTCGTTTTTGAGTATTTTGTGTCTAAGAATTGAAGATTGATGTGGTATATATATAGATAGGAGTAGCACAAACATATAATATGAAAGTCTAGAAAATCAACCCACCGAGAGTTTGTGATTGACTGTTTAGTGCATACTTAACAAATATTTCTGAAGGATTGTGAGATCCTTTCTATGTTAATTATATCAGTCGTTGATGATAACATAATAAGTGGTTTTAAGAAAGATAAAAGATCATGAAGAGATCTTCTATTGTGTATGACAGTGGTTTCTTGAGTATATTAGTTGCATGTCACTTTCACCAGATAATGATGGTCAACATGAATTTGTTAGTATAACTTATAAAGGTAAGAACAAGTTTTACTAACACACGTTTAACAACTAATAACATCATTTTTTTTACTTTTCAATGTTTACAATTCTTATTAAAAATGAATCGCAAAAAATTACAACGGATAGTTGCAGAACACTATCCAAATTAAATGACAAATTAAACTCTCCTAATATGAACAACACAAGAATGCTAGCTTAGCTTTGTGTGTTCTTAAGATGATAAGAGAGGATCCTATCAACTATAATACATTTGTATCATTTTTGTTTATTTAGAATCTCTAAGACATTTGTGTTTATATAGATGGGTAAAGGTGAAGTACATTTGTACACTAGGTTATTTGTGAGGCATCTAGTGGAAGAGTAAATCTTTTCACGTGATCTTCTATATGTAGCTTCACCTTCAATACACTTTAGTGAATAGTTAATTCAATTATTCATTTTTTAGCAACCACTCTTTTACTTGTTTGAATTCTCTTTTTGCTTTTAGGAAGTTTCCGCCCATATTTCAAGTCTGTCTTTCAGAGATAGAGTATTCAGAGTCAGGGAGACTTTGTCTGGTCTCAATAACTCTGATGTTGTTTGTAGCTCACGTATTTTATTTACTGACACCACATCAGTGAGGTAAATAATTTCTTCAGTTAGTCTTCGACGTCTCTGAAGCTTGTTTTTTATTGAACTTTATACAACACTCAGTGATTTCTTTATTAGTGACTTACACACTCAATGAGTTTTCAGTGAGTAACACACTCACTATTTCTTCGATAAGTGAATTAGACTATTTTATGTTAAAAGACTTGTAAGGCACAATTGGGTCAAATTTTGACCCAAACAGATTACATGTTATTTGGTAGTTTTACCAAAAGCTAAAGACATGTCTCTCTTCATATGTTAGTTAGAGAATTTGTTAGGAAGTAACCTTGATCTTGTGTTGAAATTTTACTGCTAAGGATTGACATCACTAATAATATAAATGGCTTTACTCTACAATAGATGTCTCTACATGTCATAACGATCTTGGTTTAGGTAAACTTACTATACAATATGTAGTGATATCAATAATATTTTCTATTTTACACTACAAATAACATGGTACACCGTACACATAGAGCATTCCCCATTAAAAACATTCTACACCTTTCATATATATTTTTTTTAATTATTATTTTTGAACGGCACTACACTTGAAATCCGACCCCGGGTTAAACCATCCAAACGGGCATGCCCCTTCCCTTGTATTACACATTTCACGTGGCCAGCGGCTTATATGTTCAGCTTGTATTACAAATTTACAATATGCAAATCCGGATTTTCTTTGTCACTTGTATTACACATTTCACGGCTTCGCACTAAGAGGAAAATCCGGATTTTCTTTGTCAGTTGCGAAACTCGAACCTGGGTAAACCCCTCCCCAAGCTCCGGAAGGAACTCAGGTAGCCAAATGAGCTAAGTCAGTTGGTTCCTTTCATGTAAATCAATATATCCAGATACACAATCAAGATGGTTGAAAACTCGTCACAGCTACACTATGCTACTCGACTGGTTTTGAATGTTTAGAAATGAGGAAATATAAATAAGATTTATGTATTGTGTTTGTAACCAATTCATATACACAAAATCATACCATACAGCAAACTTAACACTGGTCAAGATCTAGCTTGGAAAAGAAAAATATTAAAACTGATAACAAAACAACCCCCCGGCCAATATGCTGGCTACTTTAACCCAAATATATGCTGATCAAACAAAATCTTATCGTATCACCATCTAAGGACAAGTAAACGATGTTATGATTTACATGCATTACAACATCTCTAAAACCATTATTAAACTGAAAAGCTTAGTGTTAAATATATATAAGGATTGATTCCGGTATCTAATACTACTTGAATCTGTAATCTAGTAATTAGTGGAACTAAACACTTTTATTGAATTAAATAAATAAAAGTATTGATGAATCATGGGCTAATTAGTGGAGTTAACACTTTTTACTTTGCCAAAGCCAATGACACCAATGTTGGTGCCAGAGTTAACTGCTGTCCAAGCTTAGTGCTGTAGTTTAATATACTTCAGGGTACCTACGTCCATATATACAAACTAAGGGTTTTTATATGTGAGTTAACGTTTGTTTAGATGCTACAGATGAGACAAATATAGTTGTGAAAGAAAACGAGATGCTAAAAGGCATTTAAAAATTATTATATATATTAAAAGGGAGAATCGTTACTGTATGCTTGCTACAGTGAACGAAACAGTGAATATGTAAGTCCGGTACTGTAGCAACGCTACTGTAGCAACACTGTTTTTTTTTTGACCCTGAGGTTAAATATTTAACAAAAAAGCACCTCAGGTTAAATTATAATTTCAAAGATAGTCCCAAAGGACTAACTTTGCAATATATCGATCCTGTTAAAAATTACTGTTCATTCGTTAAAAACACTGTTCACCAGTTTTTTCTTTTTTCTTTTTTTTTTTTTTTTAACACCACCTCAGGTTAATTTTTAATTTCAAGAGTACTTGCGGTTATCGATCTTTTGCAAATTTAGTCCTTAATAACAAAAATAATTTTTTTCAATCGTTTTATTTCGAGTTTAGATTAACTACAACATTTCCGCAGCAACGCGCGTAGAGCTGGCATAACAGGTCACACGAACCTGTTAAGACACGAACCTGTTAAGGCCAAACATGAACACGACCTGTTAGCTAATCGTGTCATTTTTCTCAAACACGAACACGACACGAAAATAAACTGGTGCACCTGCTAAGACCTGTTAAGAACCTGTTAACATGCATATGACCAAATCGAATGATACAAGAACCTGTTAAGACCTGTTAACATGCACATGTTAAAAACCTGTTAACATACATAATGATACATAATGCAAAATTTCATACAATTTCAAAGACCCACATGAATGGATAATAGAATATATTTAGGATTTTAGGGTTTTTAATTTTAAAGATTATATTATTATATATATATATTATAATATTAACAGGTCTGACCTGTTAAGACACGAAACCTGTTAACAGGTCTGACCTGTTAAGACACGAAACCTGTTAAGAACAGGTCGTGTCGTGTCGTGTTAACAGGTTTCGTGTCAAAATTGCCGGCTCTAAACGCGCGGGTACCCCGCTCGTTACAAACTAAATGCTAGAAGATTTGATAAGGAAAAAAGAATAAAACAATAAGTAGTAACTATCTGTTAATCTAAGAATTTTAGTTAGATTATGGAGTGAAATGTGTAATACAAGTGGCCGGCGGCTTATATGTTCAGCTCACTTGCGAACCCCAGGTTGTTAATCTCAGTCCAACGATAGCTTAGATATAGTGGGTCAGGTGGCCCAACGACTATAGAACAGGTTATGTGTGGACAACATTCGGTTAGAGTAGGGAAGGTGGTGCCTTTCAAAAAAAAAAAAAAAAAAAAAAAAAAAAGTAGGGAAGGTGGTCCAATGGCTTTTATGTTAGACTCAGTAGCGATCCCTACACTTGAGCCCAATGTGTATAGCGCGGATGGTGCAACCCAAGGTTGATCCCAGTCCGATGATTGCTCTACGTCGTTCAGATAGAGTGGGCCAGATGGCACAAAGACTCTAGAATAGGTTGCGTGTGGACGTCGTTCAGTTAGAGCGGGGCAAGTGGCCCAACAGCGACATCTATACAACTATTGCATCGCGTATTGTTGTATGGAAGGCCTAATGTAGTCTCGGGCCATCTATTGCGAGTTGATTTTAGTAGGATTTCTCTACGATCTTGTACACACGTATTACTAACGATTCGATGCGAATACTTGAATCACAAAACAACCAAAACACTTTTGTTTTTTATCACAAAAATTGAAAACCCTTGAGGAATGGGGTGTACGATAGTTATGATCAAGAGAGAGGGAGAGATGAGAAGTTAGGGTTGTTTAGGTGAACCAAGATTAACCAAGAATGAATAAAACCCTTTGTATTTATACTTGGTTAACTTGGAGTCCAAGTTTGATATGGATTGGGTATCCATAACCCTTAAACGATCGGTTATGTGGATCCAAGAGGGATTCCGGATCTTTCTTGGCTTTTTTCCATATATTCTTATCTCTTCTATTTACGACCGTTAGTCTATTCCTGTTAACTACTAACGACCGTTAAGTATTTATTTATTGTGATTAATAATTAAATATAACATTTTATATATTAATTATTTGAATTGTGATTAATATTATCCGCAGTTCAAAAAAAATATATTAATTATTTGAACATCGATTCTCATAAATAAAGTGTGCAATTTTATAAGCTCGTGTTCGAATCCGATCATACGCATATTAATTTATATCCACTAACTTTGAACCTAAACCGATAAAGTGAGTATGCAACAGAACCATATACATAGGAAATGCTTTAAAACGTAGAAAATGCTACAAGTTCATCAATATTTTATTGATCCTTATTAAAAATGCTCAAAAGTCAATAAGAAACTATACTATATATCAATTTTTAAGTAATCCAAACCCATAGGCAGACCAATTCCTAGTCCACATTCCACATGGCAGATAGTCATTGCATAGAAACACCTGATGCACACCTACGTACTATATAAACATCAAACAGGACTCATTCACCATTTATTACAGCAAGCACGGTGATCTACCTTCAGCTGTCACCATGGAACCAACACCGGTGACACCGGTGCACACCCTAGACTTTATCGGAGTCCTCACTGAGTCAAGGAGGATCATCAAAACCAGCTACACCCACTTCCTCACCTTATCTCTCCTCTTCCTACCACTATCTATCTCTCTCGTCACTGGTCACACCCTTCACCTCTCTGAACACATCTCCATCATCGATCACAGAACTGTAATCTATGAGCTCATCTACATCCTTATTGCCTACATGCTCACCCTCTGTGCCATATCCATGATCACCTACAGCACACACCAAGGTTTCATGGGAAAACCTGTCAGTTTCTTGACCTCCTTCATGTCCTTAGCCTTATCGTTCTTCCCAATTGTTTCGACTGCAGTCGTAGCTAACGCTCTTCTGTTTCTTATCTTGTTGAGTTTCCTCGTGTTTGTGGCATAACGATCTTGGTTTAGTTAAACTTACTATTCAATATGTAGTGATATCAATAATATGTTCTTACAGTACAAATAACATGGTACATGTTAGATATTAGTGATGATAGTTAGATAGTCTAGGGGCCTTTGTGAAACTTTAGTTCTTGTTTTAGTCAAAGTAGGATTATAGGTCGGTTCACATGCTATATATATGGCATATACGATCTGTAGAGTCTGAGCATTCGAGAGTCTAGGTTTTCTCCATTGTTGCAGCCATTTTCAACTCTTTTAAGAGTTGATTTTTTTCCCCCTCATCTATATAATAAAGAGGTGAGGGGGGAGAGGTCATTGTACATTCATTCTTTTCATACAAATCATTTTGGTTAGGGTTCATTCTTGTGCATTACTTTCTGTCGATTATAACATCTGCTGGTGTGTGTGCTTAACTGTTTATTCTTCTTCAAAGTTCGAGTATTTCGCAACGTAGGTTCCAGGTTGTTGGACATAAAAGATCAACGGTACACATAGAGCATTCACCATTAAAAACATTCTACACCTTTCATGTAAATTCATGTATCCAGATACACAATCAAGATGGTTGAAAACTTGTCACAACTACAATATGCTTCTCGACTGGTTTTGAATGTTTAGACATGAGGAAATATAAATAAGATTTATGTATGGTGATTGTAACCAATTCATATACACAAAATCATACGTACCATACAGCAAACTAAACACTGGTCAAGATCTTAGCTTGGAAAAGAAAAAGAATAAAATTGATAACATAAAAGCCCTCCCGGACAATATGCTGGCTACTTTAACCCAGCAAATATATGCTGATCAAACAAAATCTTATCGTATCACTATCTAAGGACAAGTAAACGATATTATGATTTACATGCATTATATAACAACATCTCTAAAACCATTATTAACTGAAAAGTTTAGCGTTAAATATATATAAAGATTGATTCCTGTATCTAATAGTACTACTTGAATCTGTAATCTAGTAATTAGTGGAACTAAACAAGCTTATTGAATTAAATAAAAAAAGTATTGATGAATCATGGGCTAATTAGTGGAGTTAACACTTTTTTACTTTGCCAAAGCCAATGACACCAATTTTGGTGCTCGAGTTAACTACTGTCCAAGCTTAGTGCTGTAGTTTAATATACTTCAGGGTAACTACGTCCATACAAACTAAGGGTTTTTATATGTAAACACGTCCGTATTAAAATAGTAACCTGATCCAAAAAGTATGTTATATTGTTGCATTTCATGACATTCTATATATTGGTTTAAGTTTCATCCAGTTATAACGAAAATAAATCGATTTAGCTGTACATTAGTAAAGAGATATGATCGATTAGCTGTACATGATTAGTGATTAGCTTGTGATTATCTATTTACCTTATATACATCATAAGATAGGCTATAAATGTATCTTGTATTCCTGAGATCAATCGAATAAACAACGTCTTGTCACTTACATGGTGTTAGAGATCTAGTAACAATCCTCTAAAACCCTAAAACAACCGCCACTCTAATTTTTCCGGCCGTCGGCTTCGGCCGGCGCTCCGGAGAACGAATATCCTTTATGTTTTTTTAGGGAAAAACACACCACGTTTATTTGGAAAGTTCTTTGAGGTTGAAGTTTTAGAACCAACTTTCGTCGATCTTCTCATCTTTCTGTTGATATATTTTGGGTTATCCGCATTAATAATAATAATAATAATAATAAAATTTTTGGTAGTCGATTGTTTGTTTGGTAGTCGATTGTTTGAGGTTGAAGTTTTAGAACCAACTTTCGTCGATCTTCTCATCTTTCTGTTGATATATTTTGGGTTATCCGCATTAATAATAATAATAATAATAATAATAATAATAATAATAATAATAATAAATAAATAAATTGTTTGGTAGTCGATTGTTCATACGGCTTTGTTACTAGTCGACTAAAGTTGACCGTTGGTACCACTCCCTAATGTCGACCGTTGGTACGGTTGTGTTACCGGCCGACTTAGCCGACCGTTGGTGCAGTCAATTAAAATCGGTCGTTGGTACGGTTTTTTTACGAGTCGATTAAAGTTATGCTTTTATTACATTAATGTTTTGTTTTTCTTTTCTTTTCTAGTTTACTACTCTGGTCCGAGCTTTCGCGATTTCGCTGCTCAGACTGCGGGAGAGTGTTAGTTGTACATTAGTAAAGAGATATGATCGATTAGCTGTACATGATTAGTGATTTCGCTGCTCAGACTGTGTTAGTTAACATTGTCTCAGTCACCAACTTATATTTGAGCACTTCTTTTGATGTTGAAATTAATCAATGGACTTGATTAGACTTGCTTTTAGCTAAGTCTTGTTTGCCAGTTTGCCCCACTGGTTTATAAGTCGGCCAGAACATGTAATGTGGGGTTAAGGGTATCATGAATTGACTCAACACCAATAGCTGTTCTTTTGTTCTTATTCCTAGATTATAAAAGTTTTAATACTCACCATGACCATCCGATCTAGCGTATTTTGTACCATAAGCTAACTTGATTTTTTTCATTGTTAATACTTTTAATACGTGGGTGGTTTTTTCAATAGGTGTTTGTGTTACGTAGTAGTTGGATGGTTAGTTTTTTTTTTTTTAATTTGTTGAGAACGAGTCTGATTGGTGTACTTAAATTAATATAGTCAGAATGGTTCAAACAGGTGAATGCATGGTTTAAACGTCATTCATAGGGTACTAAAGGGCTTACAAACTATTAGTTGCTTGTTGCGTGCCAAACCTTGGAAAGTTTAAACCTAGATTTGAACTAAACTATGAACCTTGCTTGGAAAAACTTAGATGCAATTTCTTTTGGGGCGGCACTAGAGAGGGTAACAAAATTGCTTGGATTGCTTGGAAAAAGGTATGCTCTCAACCGAAATTTGGGGGGCTTGGGATTGGAAGCCTTAATGCCTCAAATATAGCCATGTTGTGTTCTTAACTACCTTGAACAACTTAGATGCAATTTCTTTTGGGGCGGCACTAGAGAGGGTAACAAAATTGCTTGGATTGCTTGGAAAAAGGTATGCTCTCAACCCAAATTTTGGGGGCTTGGGATTGGAAGCCTTAATGCCTCAAATATAGCCATGTTGGTAAAATGGTGGTGGCGATTATACACAAATAGGAGTGCGCTTTGGTATCAAGTGATTGTGTCTATTCATGGCGTAAATGGTGGTATTGATATGGAAGAATCATCTTTGAACCGGCTTCCACCTAGTCCTTGGAAAAACATTTTGTCATTAAACCGCAACCTTCAAAAAACCAATATTGATTTGCAAGTGATTTTCAAGAAAAAAGTCGGTAATGGCAATATCTTTAGATTTTGGGACGACACATGGTTTGGTGATAATTGCTTAAAGACTACTTTTGCGAGACTTTACTCGTTGGAATCCAACAAACAGTGTCTCATCAATGAGAGGTGTAGTATGCTCAACGGTTCTATTCACTTTACTTGGGCTTGGAGGCGTAATCTGAGGTCGGGTCATGAATTGCATCAGTTGGAAACTCTTATGGGTCTTCTACAACACCATTGCCTTTCTCCTATTGATGATCGTTGGGACTTCACACTCCACCACTCCAACATGTACTCCGTATCCGTTATGAGAAAACATATCGACTCTACCTCTTTATTCACAAGAAGTAATCGGACCAGATGGAACAAATTAGTCCCGATCAAGATCAACATCCTTGCATGGCGTTTGATCAATGATAGACTTCCTACACGTTCAAACCTAGACTCACGTGGTATTGATCTTCACTCCTTGTTGTGCCCGGTTTGTGATGATCACATAGAATCTGCTGAACACTTATTTGTGCACTGCAATTTGACTTCTAATGTATGGTGTTCGGTCTTTAAATGGTGGAAAATGGTTAACGTTCCTAATACCCTTGTGGACCTGATAACATGGGTTGATTCATCAAACCTTCATGCTTTGATTAAAAGCTTTCTCGATGTGGTTATTCTAACTACTGTTTGGGTGATTTGGTGCTACCGAAACAAGATTTGCTTCGACGAAAAGCCTCCACGGAAAGATACCCTCATGGATGACATAAAAACTTTTTCCTTTTCTTGGATTGTTAACAGGTCCAAAACCTTTCGACCGCTTTGGTTCGATTGGCTAAATGACCCTATGTCTGCTTGTAAAACTTGTTTGTAAATTGTTTCTTCTTCTAGCTTCTTGCTAGTTTAATAAAACCGCCGTTCAAAAAAAAAAAAAAAACTATGAACCTTGCTGCCTCTACTTAGCTTGTACTATACAAGTTTACTCACTATAGAAAATTGCTGGAAACTTACATACAGAGACTAAAACCTTGCCGAAAAACATGAGTACGTAGTAGAATCTTATATGCTAAGGCTCAAAAAATTTAATCTTTTTTTTTAAAAAGTTTTTTTCCTTAAAAAGTTTTATTTTCATTTAATTTTAGATGTCGACAATATAGACACACTGCACTAGATACAAATAATAATAGGTAGCCTGTGAGACCAATTCCTGGCCCATATTCCACCTGCCAGATAGTTACTGCATGCTAACGTACAACTCAAGCAAACAGCACAACAAGTATATAACTTCAAACACAATTTATTCATCATTTGTTCGAGCCACCACCGTGATCTAAACTCAATTCTCACCATGGAACTAACAGCGTTGCACATCCTGAACCTAACCGGAGTCCTCACCGAGTCAAAGAAGATCATCAAAGCCAACTACATACACTTCGTCACCTTATCCCTCCTCTTCCTTCCACTATCTATCCCTCTCATCACCTGTCCCGCCCCTCACCTCTCCAACCATCTCTCCACTGCCGATCAAAAAAGTATAATCTATCAACTCATCTACATCCTGATCGCCTACACCTTCACCCTATGTGCCATAGCCACGATAACGTACACCACACACCATGGTTTCTTGGGTAAACCGGCCAGTTTCTTTGCCAGCCTCAAGTCACTAACATTCTCCTTCTTCCCGATCCTTTCAACCGCAGTTGTAGCTAGCACCGTTATATTTTTGAACTTGTTAAGTTTCCTCATGCTCGTTGGATCAGTTCTTATGATGGTACAAAACCTTGGGCTTGTAACCGACTACAACATGGTTTACATCATGTGGTTTATAGGTGCGACTGTAATCATGATCTTAATCTATTTCCATGTGAATTGGTCACTTGCTTTAGTGGTGGTGGTTGTGGAATCGAAATGGGGTTTTGGAGCTTTGATGCGGAGCTCTTATCTTATGAAAGGGATGAGATCAGCTTCTCTGTTACTGTTATTATATTTCGGAACTTTTAGCGCGCTGTTTGTGTGGGTTCTTAGGGGCAGTCTGCATGAGCTTAGTATCCGGGCGTTTGTATTCTTTACCATACTTGGTTCGAGCTTCATGATTTGGTTTTTGGTCCATAGCACTGCTGCAAATACTGTTCTGTATAATTACTGCAAGGCTTTGCATGGTGAATTGGCTATTGAGATTGATCAGGGGTCTAATCACGAGTATGCTAATTTGTCACCCGGTGATGAGAAGGTCCCTCGTGTTGTTGTCACTGCTTGATGACCAATAGGTTCGCAGGCTTGTACCCATATATGTTTACTGTGCTTAAATGGTATTGTTTTATATAATTCCGTGGTGGCAGGTGGTGATGGTGACAGGGAAATGAGATTAAAGTCAAACTTAGCCAATCACTATATGCCGAATTTGCATGTGTTTGTTGAGAACATGTATCACGTCAAATACTTTATTAATGAGTATAATGTTTTTTTTATAAACGCATTTATTTCTGCCTTCTTCAGAAACTTCTTGAAAGATTACGGAATTAGTTAAACCTGGGGTGTTTGGTTCCCCATAATTAAATGTAATCTGATGTATTACATCCCAATCCTCTTCGTTTAATTGGCAGAAATGTATGAATTGTAATTCAGATTACATTATACTAGTATAGAGTATTTGATTTGCTTTAGAAAGTGATTTGTAATTACATTGTAATTCACATTTTACAGTTAAACAATTAATTGATTATTATTATTATTATTACTAGTTATAATACCTGTGCACGCACAGGGTTTTTAAAATTTCGTTTAATTATGTATTATTATCAATTAAGAAATGAACCACTTAACATGTTTCAAATGGTTTTACTTGGTGGACTAAGAATAAAAAATCATATGTATATGTTATAACTTACCTATTATTTTAGGACAATGCTTTCGGATTAAAAATTATATTTTATTATTCAAGCAAAATCACATGATGATGATACTTGACTTGCATGAGATGTTAGTGATATATGCTTTTAGTTTTGCAAACGCGTGCTATCAATTTACGATGTGTTTTGTAATTGTGGTATTTCTTTTACTTATATTTTCTTTAAAATATGTAGCATATTTAGATAGCTTTGAAAATTGATTCATTTTCTTAATTATGAATAACCATCATATCATTTTTACTAATGTACCTTTTCATTTGGAAAGTTGTATTTACATAAGTTTGTGTTATTTACTTCTCATGTTTGATCATAAAATTACCAAATTAACATAGATGTTTACACTATAGCTTCTTTATTACATAAAGAGAAACAAAAAAAAAAATGTAATGGGCAGAACTCAAATTTAATCTTACGTTTACGTATAATATATAAGAATAATTTTTCTCTAAGCCCGAACTATATAAGGAAATTATTATGACTTGTATAAGTAAATTAAAATGCATGAAAAAATGACAAAGAGTACATTCGCCAGTCTTTTAAGATTGTTTGAATCCTTACCGACCTTTCACTTTATTACAACTTTCTTCACAATTGGCCTAAATCATCAAGGTAAAAGACACCCATATTTTAGACCATTGGTTGACACCCATAGTGTTACCAATGAAATCAAACACCTGCTAAGTTTTATTAACTCATTCAAAGACAAATTACACTCCGAAAAGAATTCCTACCATAAAATTTCCCATATAGGCACTAAAACACATTTTTGGTACATTAAAATACATTCATGTATTATCTAAATCAGCAACTCAACTAAATTATACATTCATACCTTGAGCAGGCGTAGAAAATCCTTCCACGACAATAATGTGTTGATACTTAATTCTCCTCTAAAAAACGCACACAACGAATTGCATTACACTTTAGTGTGTGCGTTAAGATGATAAAACTGCAAAAACCACTAACATGTTGCATTATAGTAAGGATAATAACAAAGTTAGTCATAACATCAAATAAGAAAACTTCAGATTAGAACTAAAGGGGTGTTTAGTTATGCTTATTAAAGGTGCTTATTGGCTTATTCAATTACCATAATACAATAAGTGTATGATAAAGCTATAAGCTTTTTTTTAGAAGCTTAGTGAAAAAACCCCTAAACTCACAACTAATTATATTATAGCTTAGTGTGTTTATAGTAAAAACACAAATATTAAGTGTAGAAGTTTTCAATAAAACATAAAAAAGAGTTACTAAAAGTTGGTGTGTATAACAAAAAAGTTAAACCATAAAAAAAAAAGTTACTAAATACTAAGGCATAAGCCAAAGTTCTGTTGAGGTCTCTTTCGAATTCTATTCAGAAGCAAAAAGGGGTTTACACATAAATCATAAGTATAGAATAATGGTTGTATCTCACATCCGTGATTACCAACTTAATAACATTATCGCAGTATAGTAACGTAATAACCTGATTAAAACTATATATTCTTGCTGAATATTTCACATGTACATACTTTTAATTCGTTTACAACGGCCAACTATTTTTTTTTTTTTTTTTTTTTTTTTTTTTTTAGGAGGTGATTGTTATTAAATAAGGATTGTGATGCGTGCATTTTTTTTATATATATAATTTAAAGAAAACACCTTCTATATTAAACAATGACTATCTATCTCATGTGTTTGTTTGTTTTTTTTAATAATTAGCTTTGTATAATGCTTTTAACTGGCAGACGTGTTGAGGTTGATGTTGATTTTGTTGTTTAACTTTAACTATTAATATCATGTTATACAAAATATGTGAATTTAGTAGCACATAATAAGCGTTGATGAAGTTAAAATATGCTCCGTAAAATTTAAAATGTTCTTATGGATATCCATATACAAATTTTAAATAACAATTTCATAAGTCGTTGTTATAAGTAGAATCGCGTATATTTATTTTCATATCACAGTATTGTGCTTACCATTTGATATTTATATTCCCGTTACTAATAATTTAGCCGTATTTCAAACCCGTGTACGCATAAATTAAACTTTTAAATAGTAATATGAGTCCTTATTTAAAAAAAATATTCTAATGGTTGAAAGTTTAAAACTAACATTAGTTTAAAAAAAATATTTAACGTATATTAAAACTAATTCGCATATTTACCAAATTTTGTAATTTTAATAGATGAAAGTCTAAAAACTAATACTAATACTCGTGTAATTTTAAACAAAGTTAATATTGTAAAGTATAGGGGTATAAAGTGTAAGAGGTTATTTGTGTTTTTTATAAAGTTACTAAAAAACATGAAAATTGTAATTTTACATTTTACTCTATATAAATTATTTGAAATTCAATTACTAAAGTTTTATTAATCACTTCCTCTTTTTTTAAGTTTTTGTTTTCATAAATTTGACACCTATATTTTTATGCATTTTTTTAACCAAATTTATTAAGTTTGACCAAAATCAATTTAATTTTGACTTTCTATTGACCAATCACATTACTCGATTTCGCCTACATGGCAAAATCAAGCTCTGCTATTGGTCCAATTTTTTTTTCAATAAGAAGGGATTTTCAAAAACACTCCGAAATGATGTAATTCTTTTATTATATAAAAGATTATTTTATTATTATTATTATTTCATTAATACATAAAAAGCTTACACAAAGTTAGATGGGAGTCTAAACACAAGCTGCGCTCCCACCCCTTTCTGAATACAAAAACTTATTCTATGAAAAATAAAAACGCCACATTTAACATTATTTGAGTGCTAATAGCAATAGACTTAATACGTGAAAGTGTGTCCAGAGCCTCCGTATCGAATTCGCCGAATGTAGAGAACGCAAATGGTATGAACTTGTAACCGTTGTCCTCGCATTTAGACGCATACTTTCTCTTTTTCTTCTCCACAACGTTATGCAATGCTACCCCGGGAAAACACGAAGTTGCTCCTACACCAGCAAACGGAGAGATTCCAGTCACATCCAAACACGCATCTTTACCTTGGATCCAATTAAAAAGTAAAAGATCTGCAGGTCGTAGCTCCTTCCCATCGTCTGAAAGAAAACCCATAGGAGCCTCCTTACGTACCATAATCCCAACCTTGTAACATATATCAACAAGAATATCACGAACCAGATTATGCCTGAACTTCACACCCACCTCACTAGAGCAGTGAACTGCGTGATCTCCCCATTGGTCCATACGATGCACATTGCAACTCGGGTATAGACTACCTTCAGCGAACATAGGTATAGCAAGCCTGTAACACAAAACCGATCGAAATTGGCGATGATTCATCCTTTGTCCCAAACCGTCAATAGGGATTGTAAAAAGAAAATCTTGTGCATGCGGGGCACGAATGCAACTGAGAATAGCTAACTGCCTTGGACTTAGCGTGTACTTAGCAACAAGGTCTTTCTCTATGACACCAAAATAACACTACTTGCAACATTGACTTGCTTTCTGACAATATTTGATTATTATTATTGTATTTATTTTTTTGTTATTACTATTTTTATATATAAACATTACTTTATTATTATTATATTTATGACGATTATTATTATTATTATTATTATTATTATTATTATTATATTATACTTTTACTAATTTATTGTGGTATTTCTGAATTATATTAAGTTGCGAGTCAACCAAACGCAATGACAAATTTTATATATTATAATTGTTTTGAATTACAATTCATTCAAATTACAATTCCTTCTAAAGATTATAATTTCTTCAAAAACATTTTGCGAACCAAATGCCCCCTTATTATGGACTCGTACCAATTTATAGCTTGCGAACTTCAGAAACGCAAGCAAGCCTAGATTTGTACTTAATTAGAACCTTGCTTCTACTCGTATGCTCCAGGACTCTTAAATAAAGCTCAAAACTTGCATATACGAACATTGAACCTAACCGAAAAATTGAGTATGCAACAGAACCTTATACATAGGAAATGCTTTAATAAATAGAAAATGCTACAAGGTCATCATTTTGATCAGGTGTCAACCATTTTATTCAATATCAGAGAACTTATCCTTATTAAAAATGCTCAAAAGTCAACAAGAAACTACACTATATACAAATTAGAAGTAATCCCAACCCACAGAGATCAAAAGTCAACAAGAAACAACATACAGTAGTTGATAAATGGTGTTGTTTTCATTTTTACTTGTAAATATGGTTTTTTTTTTCTTTTTCTTTTTCTTTTTCTTCATGTAAATATAAGATTTTTTTAGTATTTGTAAACCCACCAAGTATCTAAACTTTGCATATATCACCTTTAACTTATGGTATAAAATCTTCATTTTACACCCTTACTGTTATGCAAAAAAACTCCATAACACGCTTTATTCTTATTATTTAAATCCTGTTGAAATTGGGACTTAGTTTACAAACTCCAAGGCCAAATGAGTACCAATGAGCTTTTGATCTTATAACTTATTACAACTGACTGAAATTTAAATGATGCTTCGTAGCATTTCTAGATTAATATTCTTGACAAATAACTTAAAGATAAAAGAACTGATTTTTAAGTCTTTGAAGTCCGCCATCTCAATTGTGTAGTTTTACTTCCATTGCAGTTAAACGTAAAAAACATAATCTTCGCAATACTTACATATATTTTTCTCCTAAAAAAAACAAACAAAAGATATAAATGCAACAATAATTAAACCACGAACAAACCAAATTTTTGCAACGCAAATATGTAAACCATCCGCTAAATTAAACAAGAAATAAAACATAACATGCATCACGTCGAATTAATCTTGGTTGAGAGTTTGTACAATGTGACCTATTGTGACAAGCTTGACGGCATACTCCACATCTTTTCGGTTCATCCAGATGACGAGTGAAGATTTCAAAAGAAAGAGAAGTGCACATATAAATTATACCATAAGTTAAAGGTGATGTATGCAAAGTTTAGATGCTTGGTGGGTCCACAAATACTAAAAGAACTCAAAAATAAAATAAAATAAAATAAAATAAAAATCATGAAACTACGCTATAAAAAAACTCGAAACTAATTAGAAGTAATCCCATCCCAACCCACATAGTAAACAATTTTTTTAACTGTAGGAGGCTTGGGTTGGAAACATAATCCGAGGATGTGGCCGGTCATATGATCCGATGCTCCTGAATCAACATATGAGTCAGGTACAGCGCTTGAGACATGGCACTGAGCATGAAATGCACGGGCCAAGGTGTCATCCATAGGAGTAGCAGAAGCCCCATATGATGCTAGCTTTGGACACGAGCTTGCATAATGACCTTGAGTTCTGGAAAGTTGGCAGTGTGGTGGCCTTCTTCCTCCTCGGTTATTATAGTTGCCACGAGAGTTTTGGAATCCTCCTCGATTATTATAGTTGCCACGACCACGAGTCAGGGCATTAGAACCAGAGTTTTGCTGAGATGATTGGGCCGAGAATGCAACAGTGGGTGGAGCGGACCCATGTAATGCTTTGATAAACATTTCATGGCTTTCTGCCCTATCCAAGAGATCCGAAAAGGTTGGTTGCGGTCTGGATGAATGGACAGATGTGGAGAGTGTTTCAAATGTCGGACTCGGACCACAAAGAAACCAATGTACTTGATCGGTGGCATCAACCGGATGCCCGATAGCACTTAGTTGATCGCATATAAGCTTAAACGAACAACCAAATTCTGCAACTGATTTCTCACCTTTTTGTGTTTGTCGAAGTTGATCACGAAGGTTTTGAACACGCTCAACAGATGCATTGTTGTAGGCCGCCTCTAGGGCAACCCAAATTTCACGAGCGGTGGTAAATCCGACAATCATGGAGACAGCTTCTTCACATAATAAGGCATGAAGAATGATTACGATCCGCTGGCACTACTAGAAAAAGGAGAACTGGCGACGAAAAAATATCGACGATAAGAATTGCGTCAGCATTTAACGCTAAACAACAAAAAAATCGCTTGACTGAGCCCATTGTGCGTTGAATTTTTCATAATTTGAAATCCCGACGACATGAAGTCGGGATGTCGTCGGTATATTTTTAGTCAAATTTGACTTGTTCAATAATTGCGAAAACGAAGGCGGGAATTTGCCTCGCCAAAATTTTGCCGACGAAACGGCGTCGGTAATTTATAACACAAATACATTAGTGCGATTAGCGTTTAACATGTAATTATTTTAAATCTGCCGACGCCATGGCGTCGGAAAACACTTAGTCGGTATTTTATCTACCCGAGCTTGTAATAATAGTGAATGATTGGGCGGGGTTTTTTCCCGCTTTTTATTTTACCTACGACATTTCGTCGGCATATGTCGACAATTTTTTACTTTATATATACCCAGTGTGTATATATCTCGGCAATTTTCACAAAACACAAACAACAATGGACGGTTTAACGCCGGAACAGGAGTGGGAAAAGGCTTTATCAAACATGCTCCTATAGAATGAAATTATAAATCAATGGGGTTGGGAAATTTTTGATGAATATGGTTCTTATGCGAACTGTGCGGGAGGAGCATATTAAGCTCTACCTCAGTGAGAAGCATGCCAAGAGGACCAAAATCAACAAGGAAAACCGGAAGAAGAACAAGTGCACGAGCTGCCACGGATCTCGGTCGTTGGCCGCTTCTCGGCACGAATACGTAAGACACATTATGATTATTTTACGTATTGCTCATTATATGCATGGTGTTTGATTTGTCATTTTTAATTTGTTTCACATTATATGCATGTGTAAATATATATGCAGTTTGAGAGGAGTGAGAACCGTCAGTACCCCTCTCTCATACAGAGCTTTCACGACCAGCGTTGCAAGAAAGGTATATGGTTGTCGGATTTGGCTCGTGTTCAATACGTAAGTACCGTTTTATTTTTATTTATTTTATTTTATTTATTCATTTACACATACTTTAATGATTTATTGAAACATAATGTAGTAACCCGAGTAATATATTAATTTTAACATTTTTTTTCAACTACATAGGAAGAGATGTGCGCACTGCGGGATCTGGGAGCTAACACGCCTAGTGGTATAGCCTACACAGAGGAAGAGATACTCACCAAGGTTTTAAAAGGCAAGCAGCGGGGTTTTATAGCTGGCAGGGGTAGGGTGTTAGCAGGTTGGCAAGACAAGATTACCAATGCCGCCACCCGGTTCGTACAGTGAGCCCGAGATTGACAAGATGTTTGTCGAGAAAGATAAGAAGATCAAAGAAGTTGAAGAAGAATCTAAGCAACAACTCTCTGCAATTATGAACGTCATGAAGGGCAACCCCGAGATGTGGACCCAGTTGATGAGCCAGCTGCCTTCTCAAACCGAGGTAAGCTCGGGCAGTGGGACTGGCGTGGGCGAGGCAGGCAAGGGGAGTCGCAGTGGGAGTGGCAAGGCAGGCTCGGGGAGTGGCACTGACGAGGCAGGCGGCTCGGGCGACGATATCGAGGATGATGGCGGTTCAGATGATGACGAGGGGCAGTGAGGTATATTGTATGGGTTATTTTGTACAATTTAACACTTTCACTATTTGTATGCTTGATATTCATCCGTATTTTGTACACTTTAACACTTGATCCATCCGTATGCTATTGACTCATCCGTATGTTATTATTGTAAACGTTGGCATTTTGGCAACTTAAACATTGCGGATATAGCAGCTTTTGTGCTATCGGCAGCTTGATCCATAGATTATAACACCCGTTTTGTAGAATTTGAAACGTTTTAATGTATTTGAGGGTGTTTGGCGATTAAATATAAGTGTTTTATCCATTATAAGTTGTTTTGGGATATTGGCATGTTGGTATTGATGTTTATACAGGATTGAATTGTGTAGATTTTTTCTGAAAAATTTTTGGAAAAAATCTGAAAAACGGCTGCTGTGCAGCCTGCATATACATAAAATACCGACGAACCGTCGGCAATTTATGATATAATTTTGACATTTTTGGTTTGACCTTTTTGACTTTTTTGTTTGACCTTTTAAATCTAGACGACATGGCGTCGGCACTTTAAAACATTGACTATTTGACATTTTATAACCCCGACGAAACGACGTCGATATAGTAAGGCATTGACCGTTTGACTTGTTGACTATTTGACCGATTAGTTAACTATTTTTGTTAATTATAATTAACATATCGACGAAATGACGTCGGGATATCCTTTGTCGAACAATGTTTTTGATTGACCGAAAATGGCTGTGGGCCCCACCTCAGCGTCGGGAAATGGCGTCGACACAGTAAGTCCCGACGGGGCATTGCCAACTAACGCCGGTCGACTAAGTTTCGTCAGCATCCACTAAATGCCGACGTCATGACGTCGGCACTATCGAAAAAAGTCATCGGGATTCGTCCTGTTTGTACTAGTGTGGTCAGTAGCCATCTAAGGGCAAGGGTCGGGTTGACAACAGTTTTGTCATTCTGGACAATAGTTGTGGGTGGGACAGTTTCGACTCCATTGACATGCGAAAGAAGATTTTGGAAGGAAAGAATGGGGACCATTTGATTTTTCCATAGCAAGTAGTTGTTAGAGGATAGTTTAATGGTTAGCATGTGAATAAGGGTATTCAAAGGGAAAGAAGCATCACTGTTTGATGAAGATACCATGAGGAAGAAGGGTAAGATGAAGTAGACGAAGAAGGAGAGACGTAGTCAAGGCTGGAACGGGAGAGGTTTGGTGAAGACCAACCAAATAGTTGATACCATGTAAATAATGCTATGAATTATGTTAGGATTAGTATGCACATTAATCAATTTTATAGGGGCCTTAGTGTTACTTTAGTTCTTATTATAGTCAAATAGGAATGTCTAAGTCGGTTCCATGCATTATATAATGCACAAACCGAGTTCTCAAGTCTTAGGCATTCTAGGGTCGAGGCTATTGTTTCTCCATTGTAGTAGCAGCCTGTTTCAACTCCTTTAAGAGTTGGTTTTCTACCCCCCTCATCTCTATAATAAAGAGGTGATGGGGGAGAGGTCATTGTACATTCGTTTTTTTTCAATACTAATCGTTTTGGTTAGGGTTCATTCTTGTGCATTACTTTTTGTCGATTACAACATTTGTTGGTGTGTGTGCTTAACTGCTTATTCTTCTTCAAAGTTCGAGTATTCCGCAACGTAGGTTCCAGGTTGTTGGACATAAAAGATCAACAATTGGTAACATGAGCTTGGTCGAGAGCTTCTGGAATCTAGGATCGATTTGTTGAAGGTTCTTTTGTTCGGTGTTCATCGTAGAAGAAAACGGTTCTGTTTTCGGGTTTCTTGATGACCGACAAAAGAAAGAAAGTCTCTTGGTGATCGTTTTCTGATAGGAACAGAGGATAGATTTCTGTTTGGGCTACCAGGATCAATGAAAACAAGAAGCTGCAGCAGGTTAATATCGATAGTAAAGGGTCTTTGGTTCTCGTTTTTCTGTCCGGGGTTTACGACAAGACGAAGAAGGTTTCAAAGGGTTGTTTTTGTTTTCGGTTTAGAGATCGAAAGGTTCTGGTGTGTTTAGGTCTGTCACACATCCGTCGACAAAGAAACATCACCAGGTTCTTGATTTTTCGGTTTAAAAAGATCAAGGTTTGTAAAAAGGTTATTGGTTTAGAAGTCCATTTAAACGAGAAAATATCACAAACTGTTAGACGTGTTGTTGAAGACGTCAAAGAAAAAAAAGAAAAAAAGTTGTAAGTTTTTCATCTTTTGCATGCTAACCGACAACATATATGGCTTATATATTCAAAGTGGTGTTTATTTAATTGGTGTTTTAGATCTTGGTTATTAAAGATTTGATTATTAAATAAAGGTTATTACTTTGAAGTATTTTTGCACAAGGTACTTTGTTTAGTTCGGATTTGTGAGGTTCATATCACATGGTTTTAAGAATAAACAACGGGGTCGCTGAAAAGAAAGTTCAAGACTTGTCGAGGTTGCAACGTTTCTTAGATTACAAGAAATTTGTTTTGCAAAATAAAGTACGACAAGGGTTACTTCAAAAATTGCTGGTTACATTCTTGATTCAAGGATTGTCGATTTGTTGGATAGTTTGATCTAAGGTTCAATCGATATTTGAGTAAGAAAGGGTTTTGTTTTTTGAAGGGTTTCTTGGTTTGATCGATTTTTGTAAGGTTTATTACAAGGGTTAAATTGATCAACAAAGGGAGAAAAGAATGATGATGGGGACCATGTTTGACATCAAGAAATTCGATGGGAAGAATGACTTTGGGTTATGACAGGTATAGATGAAGGTTTTTCTGGAACATCAGGGATTAGCTGCAGCATTGGAGGAGTTACCTGTAGCTACAATAGTGGCATACGATAACGTCATTCAGAAAAAGGCTTACAACACATTGATCTTGTGTTTGGGTGATCAGGTCCTACGGGAGATCATCCAGGAGACGACTGCAGCGGGGATTTAGAAAATGTTAGAGACTTTATACATGACAAAGTCTTTAGCTAATCGTTTGTACTTGAAAAATAAGTTATACACCTTCAACATGCAACCAGGTAAGATTCAGTCTGAACATATTGATGAGTTTCACAAGCTGGTACTTAGCGGCTATAAATACTGATATATCGGATGAGGATCAGACATTATTATAACTCACATCTTTACCATCGTCTGACGGTAATTTCGAGGATACTTTGCTATATGGTCGGAATTCTTTGAAGCTAGAAGACGTGGTCGGACACTTCATTCTAGGGAACTTCAGAAGATGAAGGAAGCAAAGGTTGATGGTGGTGAAGGGTTGTTCGTAAGGGGGAAATCTGATCAAACTCATATGCAGCAGGGTAAAGGTAGCATATGGTCAAAGTCACAGGGAAGAAGCAGCAAAATCAAGTGTTATATATGTCAGTCTGAGGAGCATTTGAAGAGGCAATGTCCCAGATATAATCACAAGAAATCTCAAGGTTTTGTCAGGAATAAAGATCAAGTATCCGATTCTAGAGCTGATGGGTATGACAATGCTGATGTTATGATGGCAATGAGTGTTGAAAAGTTATTAGACTGGATCATGGATTCAGGGGGCTCATACCATATGACATACAAGAGAGATTACTTGTTCGATTTTAAGGAGTATTGATGAGGCGAAAAATGATCCGTTTTTAGGGGGTCATTTAAGCCCGAATCCGAATTTATTTGATCAAATATTGCCCTAAATCGTTCCTTTTGTGATTTTAGGTACTTTGGGAGAGAAATCTGGAAAAGGAAGCAATTCGGACGTTTTTGGAGCATAAAAGTGAAGAAAACGCCAAAGTCTTAATTTTCCATGCTGGGAACAGTAGGTGACGGCGTCAAGAGCAAATCCTTGACGGCGTCAAGAGCAAATTTCCCAAATTTCCATGACGACCCAGAAGAGTTTTGACGGCGTCACGTAGGAAGGGCGTCAAAAGTAAAAGAGTCATGACGGCCTGGAAGTATTTAAGTCTTGACGGCGTCAGAAGTAGATCTAGGCAGTCCGAGGAGTGTTTTGGCGGCGAGGTGACGGCGTCACAAGATTACTCTTGACGCCGTCAAACCTATTTTTCTATATATAGTTTTCTAATTTTTCACATTTAAAGAAAGAAGTTTTGGGAGAAACCCTAAGTACGATTTTGGTGTAACTTTACAGGTTTTTCAAGGGTTCCAACCCCTTGATACCTTGCATGATTAATCAAGATAAGTGTTCTCCTAATTCAATCAATATGTCTATGTGTTGGTTGTCTATATCATGTTCTTGTCTTAATTCTATCATGCTAGGCTAGATCTCTTTTGTGTTTGCTTAGATCTAATGAAACCTAGATATTGATTATGTGTTGATTACTTGTTTATTCTTGTCTTGGATGAGTGATTTATATGTTAGGCTTAAGAAAACTGGTAGATCTCCAATTGGTAACATGCTTGAACGTCTTAAGAAACATGAACCAACGCGCACTAGGTCTTTATTGGTTGTATTTAATGCATGAGCCACTGTTTACAATCCCTATAGTTGTGCTGGGCATGGTGTAGGAGGAGATAAGAGCTCATAGAATTGGGGAGTTATGTGTGCCACCCCATGAATGGTATTAAGGAATATGATCCGTCATCCATGCAATTATAACAAGTAATTAACGTGTAAAAGATATCTAGGGAGTAATGAAATCTAAGTAAACACATTTTCTCCAATTACTGCTCACAACTTTAGTATAAATTAGCTTATTTTCATTTCTAGTATTTTATTTTGATTACATCTTAGTATTGGGTTAGTTGAATAGCAACTAATTCCGCCCACTCTTCTAAAACCCGAGATTTTTATTTGCTTTCTAAAAAATATAAAAACAAAAAAAAAAAGAATCTTCCCTCACCTTTAGAACTAGTATTTAGGCTTTCTAATCCTAGCGACACTATTCCTAAGCTGAACGATCAATCCCCCGGTACTTGTCACTATACTATACTACAACGATCAGGTACACTGCCTGGTGGGGGTTGTAAGCTTCTCGAGATCCCTCGAGAGGTAAAGCCTGTTGCGATTCCCACGCATCAAGTTTTTGGCGCCGCAGCCCGGGGAATAGTTATTGTCTAAGTTAGAATTTCTTTTTATTAGGTCTACTTGCTAGATTCCTTTCTAGTAAGATTTTATTTTTATTTTTAGGTCTTCTTTAGTCTATCTTATTTCTTTGTGTCTTTGTTCGTAAACTGTTTCGATGGATAACAATAACATTGATCGTTTGATTCCTGTTATTCGTGTTTTTCGTCGTAGGATTTTCCAAATGCCCGCCCCACTTCCTTTAGCAGAAAATGAGAACCCACCTAACCTCTCACCCAACCACCACTTTGACAATAATTCTGAGTTAGAAGAGTCTGATCATGATGATGACCATAGGGCTAGTCCTTTATACTATTCAGACTCCGATGAGGATCTTAATGATGGTGATGTGATTAATGAGAATAGAATGGAAGAAGAAATAAACCCTCTTAGGTATGTTGACCCTAGAACTAGGATTGAGTGTGATAGCTCATTCAACATGCAATTTCCTTGTAAAATCGGATTTAAGAGCTTTGACGCCTATCTTAACTCATCTCTCCCAATGAACATAATCTCGCGCAATGAATATAATAAAATCATGGTAGATGAGTTAGAATACAAAGGAGAAAACATTATTGCTAGGGCAATACCATTGCATGTGTTTGTAGGAAATTTGGTTTATCTTGTTGAGTCCATGGTTATGGAGGATTTAGGAGAATTTATTGATGATAAATTGACCCAAGTTGTGTTTGGAAGACCTTTCAAACGGTTGACCAACCTCGATGAAAAACTCATAGAAGGGTTAATTACATTCTCGGATGGGGATGAAGATTTTGTTTATCAAATGCCCCGCACACATCCTAGATTCAAGGACTTCTCCATGGAAAAGTGTAGTAGGTATCCGCCTATAGAAATGTTGAGTGAAAATGATAAGAGAAAAGGACTTAAGTATACTCATGAAAAGAATAAAAGATACTATCGCGGATGTTTAGAGTTAGGAGATGACTATAAGAAAGATGAGGCGACTATTAGATGGCTCACACTTGGTTATGTGAGCATAAGCGATACACGATAGACCATGACTTTGAGTCTAGCTACAAGACTCGTAAATAAAGAAAAGCGCTTCTTGGGAGGCAACCCATGTTTTGTGTGATTTTATTTGTTTGATTGTTATTTGCTTCCGTATGCATGCTTTATTTTTATTGTTGGTAGATCATGTTTCTAAACTAAAATGTGGAAGTACTTTACTTTGTTGTTTTGGCCTAATCTTAACTCCACCTAAAAGTATTTTTGCAAAAGATAAGTGTAAGGGGAAACCCCAAATATGTTTTTAAGAAACAAACCGATCATGATTCTCCACAATATTAAATGAGCATGTATATTCGTATTTGTTAGAGTCAAATGCTTGTATTGAGTCATAATGAAGTTTTGCAGGATTTTCCAGGAAGTAGGACCAAGTTTTCCCAGAAATTTTCCGGAAACTTAACATAAGAATTTCTGCAGATCCATTCTGACGACGTCAGGGTTTTACTCTTGACGGCGTCAGGAGTTAAAATCTAGAAATTTTACCGGTTTTGTTTTTCTAACGGAGTCTTATGGTTTTTGTGAATTATTAAGTTTTATAATCTCCAGGAGATCTGCAAATTTCATTCCACAAGCATTATATCTTATCTTGTTTTCTAGGATTTAGAAACTTATATAGGATGCCGCCGATTTTACGCGAGGTTGTCTTGTCTACTTTGTCAGGTTTTACAGGTTATGTATGACAAGAAGATGATTTATATTCTAGAAGGGAAGCTTTGATTGTTCATTTTCTTGGAGGAAGATTTAACCTGGCCATCCTATTATCCATACCGAGCGAATCACGGGAGTATTTGATTTCATTCTCTTTACTTTTTCACTTTTACATTCTTTACTTGAACATTGGGGACAATGTTCATCTTAAGTGTAAGGGGAGGGTAAAAAGATGATACCTTACATATGCACTTTCGCTTGAGTTTGTTTTGTTTAATGGTAGATGTGCAATAAAACTATGAGAAATACTTGTTAGTGCAATTTTAGCGCCAAATTTAAAATTTTCTACAACATTTAGGAGTGAAACTTTAGCCATAGCAAGCGTCTCATGGATAGGAGATTGTATGACTAGCACATAACCGTATATTCAGAAAAATTTTCCACCCAAATATGTGAGGTTCGCCTTTAGATTTGACAGGAAAAGCATTCATTATTAGTGCTTATGAGTGTACCGGTAGCATTTAGATTCTAGAACTTGCGTTAGTGATGCATCCCGAGACCGCTAGTGAGACTACATTCGTGTGGTAGGATTTACTACATGATAAGAGGCATTAGGATCACCCTTGTGTTAAACCCGTATTATAATTACTTGACCATTTAAGTCATATCACTTGGCTAGTTAAGTCAACTAATTTTTCCCACACCCTTAGCGTTGTACTCATTTTTAGTACACGAAACCCCTAGTACACCCCTCCGAGCCTATCTTTTCGTTTATAACTTTAAGCATTTTACTTAAAGGAAGAATTTGTTACACCCCACTTAAATGTACAACCAAATCGCCTTAGCCTTCCGTGTATGCGCTCATTTTTAGTGCATTATTGTTATTTGTTAAACCCTAAGTTAACTTTCTAATTGATTACATGGTTGCTAAGTCGAGTCATATCCTTGTACATATTGTTTTGGGACGATTGGGACTCATGGGTAAGTACTTGTTTTATGGAGTAATGGGGAAGAACATCATTTATTACCCCCATATGTACGTTAATCTTAAAAGTGATCCAAGTGTTTTGATTTTCTTAATTCGAGTCATTAGATTAGTTAATTGTAAAGTATGTAAAAATTCAAGTGTAAGGGAAATGTTCATTCCCTATGATGTATTATTTTGGATGGTAGGGTAAGAGTGTATGCAAAAAAAAAAAAAAAAAAAAAAAAAAAAAAAAAAAAAAGATCGAAAAAAATCAAGAAAAAGAAAAAGAGAAAAAACATACGGACTACCATCCCGTTTCATTCTATGTTTATTTTATGTTTTCGTTATTTTTCATTTATTAGCTTAAGTCGAGTCTAGTCTTGGCTTAGCAACACCATATTGTACATGTAATTAACCAAGATTGTTAACTCGCCACCAGTAAAACTTCATTTATCCAACAAAACCGTGTATTTCATATCCCTACACCTAACGTTACAACCCTTTAAAAGACCTCTTTGATAGTTTATCCTAGGTGCTTACGCCATGTGGTGGAGGTTTGATCCTTTCCCAAGCCTATGGTAATCTATTTTGCTATGACAGGTAGTGAGAGATATCTTCCGTTTCCATATTGTAATTTACACTTTATTACACCCGAGAGATGTGAGTATCTAAACACTATTTGTGAGGTGCTTGTTTATGACCTCCGTGCTTGTCTATTGGTCTTTAGTGGAACGATTATTTGTTGTAATTACTTTTATATTAGTGTTAAATGACCCCTAACTTGTATTTTGAGTAGAATAAAAGCGCATTTGCTTGAGGACAAGCAAATCTCAAGTGTAAGGGTATATGATGAGGCGAAAAATGATCCGTTTTTAGGGGGTCATTTAAGCCCGAATCCGAATTTATTTGATCAAATATTGCCCTAAATCGTTCCTTTTGTGATTTTAGGTACTTTGGGAGAGAAATCTGGAAAAAGAAGCAATTCGGACGTTTTTGGAGCATAAAAGTGAAGAAAACGCCAAAGTCTTAATTTTCCATGCTGGGAACAGTAGGTGACGGCGTCAAGAGCAAATCCTTGACGGCGTCAAGAGCAAATTTCCCAAATTTCCATGACGACCCAGAAGATTTTTGACGGTGTCACGTAGGAAGGGCGTCAAGAGTAAAAGAGTCATGACGGCCTGGAAGTATATAAGTCTTGACGGCGTCAGAAGTAGATCTAGGCAGTCCGAGGAGTGTTTTGGCGGCGAGGTGACGGCGTCACAAGATTACTCTTGACGCCGTCAAACCTATTTTTCTATATATAGTTTTCTAATTTTTCACATTTAAAGAAAGAAGTTTTTGGAGAAACCCTAAGTACGATTTTGGTGTAACTTTACAGGTGTTTCAAGGGTTCCAACCCCTTGATACCTTGCATGATTAATCAAGATAAGTGTTCTCCTAATTCAATCAATATGTCTATGTGTTGGTTGTCTATATCATGTTCTTGTCTTAATTCTATCATGCTAGGCTAGATCTCTTTTGTGTTTGCTTAGATCTAATGAAACCTAGATATTGATTATGTGTTGATTACTTGTTTATTCTTGTCTTGGATGAGTGATTTATATGTTAGGCTTAAGAAAACTGGCAGATCTCCAATTGGTAACATGCTTGAACGTCTTAAGAAACATGAACCAACGCGCACTAGGTCTTTATTGGTTGTATTTAATGCATGAGCCACTGTTTACAATCCCTATAGTTGTGTTGGGCATGGTGTAGGAGGAGATAAGAGCTCATAGAATTGGGGAGTTATGTGTGCCACCCCATGAATGGTATTAAGGAATACGATCCGTCATCCATGCAATTATAACAAGTAATTAACGTGTAAAAGATATCTAGGGAGTAATGAAATCTAAGTAAACACATTTTCTCCAATTACTACTTACAACTTTAGTATAAATTAGCTTATTTTCATTTCTAGTATTTTATTTTGATTACATCTTAGTATTGGGTTAGTTGAATAGCAACTAATTCCGCCCACTCTTCTAAAACCCGAGATTTTTATTTGCTTTCTAAAAAATATAAAAACAAAAAAAAAAAAAAGAATTTTCCCTCACCTTTAGAACTAGTATTTAGGCTTTCTAATCCTAGCGACACTATTCCTAAGCTGAACGATCAATCCCCCGGTACTTGTCACTATACTATACTACAACGATCAGGTACACTGCCTGGTGGGGGTTGTAAGCTTCTCGAGATCCCTCGAGAGGTAAAGCCTGTTGCGATTCCCACGCATCAAGTATGACGGTAGCAATGTACTGCTAGGTGATGGCAGGGAATGTCGTGTACGTGGGACAGGTAAGGTTCAAGTACAGATGAGGGATGGGTCAAGTTTCGTTTTGGACAACGTCAGGTATGTTCCAGAATTAAGGCGAAACTTGATATCACTGGGTACTCTTGAAAAAGAGGGTTTTACTGTGAAGATGCATTCGAGCAAGATCAAGGTTATAAAGGGTTCACTGGTGGTTTTATCAGGAACAAGGAATGCTAATTGCATATATACCCTGAATGGTCATGCAGTGACCGGGAAGACATTGAAGGGTAGGAAGCAGTTAGGAGAATCTTAGACTGGGAAGAATATCAAGGCAGGTAATGTTCTTGATTCTTGTGATCAGAGGTCTACACAACAATGTATGAAGTGTGAGGTCGCCAAACATTTGGGTGTTTCAAGGATACAGCAACAGAATGGGTTGGTTAAGAAGACGAACGTGACACTCTTGGCTAAGGTACGTTGTTTTCTGATTCAGTCTGCTCTGTCCAAGGTTTTTGGGCAGAGGATACAACCGGGTCTACATATCTAGTGAATAGGTCACCATCATCAGCGATTGGATTCAAGACTCCTATAGATATGTTAGGGTTTTTCGGTTGGCTTGCTAGTAATAAGCAAGGGATGCTTGAACCGGTTAAGGTCAAGTGCATATTCCTGGGATACCGTGAAGGTATGGTATGTTATCAGCTTTGGAGGTTAGATGATGTTACTTCAAAGGTAGTGCTTTAAAGGAATATGGGTTCAATGAGAGTGGGGAATACAATAAAACTTTCATTGGTTCTGGTGTATATGCAAGTTCAGTGCAAGTGTTGCGGGGAATTGAATTTGAGGTGGAACCGCTTGGGGATCATACATTTGAGGTAGAACCTCAAGGGAATACACGAGTCACTGACTTTCAATAATACAATTGCTTGTGAGGTAATTTCCAAGTGGAAGACTGGATTGAAAGAAGAAATGGATACTCGGTCAAATGTGTGTGTGCTCAGCAATGGTTGCAGGAAAAGCAGTGACGACAGCCACAACTATTACTGGGGATATATACCAGGTATGTTCATACATCTATTTCTCTATATAGATGGTATGGTTTTTTCTTACGGATGCAAGGCTGAGATCTGGGTTACCAAGGGTTTGCCTGATAAAGCAAAAGGAAATATACTTGGTATGGAGATCATCAGGGATCAGAGTGGTAATACTCTGAGGGGGTCACAGTCCAGGTTTCACAACGGGAAGTTGGTACAAACTTTGTTGGAGGGACACTCCATACTGTCCTTGGAGGGTAGTCTATCAAGGGACTGTGATGTGGAAAAGAATGGTAAGTGGTCATATACATATGCGGTTGGAAGCCGGGAGTATTAGATTGTTTGCACGAGACCTGACATAGCATCTATTGATGTGGGTATGTTAGATAGGTTCGATCGTGGATTACAGACAGGCGTACAGGTTTTTGTGGATTTTGACTACGCTATGGGTAGATCGATCACTGTCATGGGTAGATTCAATCACAAGGTACGGGTTTATGATACAAGGATGTGCAGGAAGCTCAGAAGCTATAATGTTGCACATGGAGGCTTTGTCAACAACTGAAGCGGCGTATATGACACTTACGAAGGCTGCAAAGGAGGCTATTTGGCTAAAGGGACTCACAAAAAAGTCAAGATTCACGCTAAAGATAGTAGCGGGTATTGCTACATGTGCCTTGTCAAAGGTGGTTCCCGGTCTGAGGTTCCAGTACAGGTTGAAGCTGTTGTGTATCGGTATTGACTAATGATGATACAAAGGTGGAAATTGTTAGGATTAGTATGCACATTAATCAATTTTATAGGGGCCTTAGTGTTACTTTAGTTCTTATTATAGTCAAATAGGAATGTCTAAGTCTGTTCCATGCATTATATAATGCACAAACCGAGTTCTCAAGTCTTAGGCATTCTAGAGTCGAAACTATTGTTTCTCCATTGTAGTAGCAGCCGGTTTCAACTCCTTTAAGAGTTGGTTTTCTTCCCCCTCATCTCTATAATAAAGAGGTGAGGGGGGAGAGGTCATTGTACATTCGTTCTTTTCAATACTAATCATTTTGGTTAGGGTTCATTCTTGTGCATTACTTTCTGTCGATTACAACATCTGCTGGTGTGTGTGCTTAACTGCTTATTCTTATTCAAAGTTCGAGTATTCCGCAACGTAGGTTCTAGGTTGTTGGACATAAAAGATCAACCAATTAACTTTTCAATAATCCTCAAATATGAGGAGAATACTAGTCCATATTCCACATGGCAGATAGTCATTGCATAGAAAATTAGAAACACATGATGCACACCTACTATATAAACATCAAACTAGACTAATTCACCATTTATTACAGCAACCACGATGACCTACAGTTAGTTGTCGCCATGGAACCAACACCTGTGTATGTGTACACCCTGAACTTTATCGAAGTCCTCACCGAGTCAAGCAGGATCCTCAAAACCAGCCACACACCCTTCCTCACCTTATCCATCATCTTCCTTCCTCTATCTATCTCTCTCATCACCGGTCGCACCCTTCACCTCGACCACATGTCCACCGTCGTGTTGGTTTTAGGGTCTTGATATTATCAAATGATTGCTTGGATAATTCTTGAATCGTGTATAATCCATTTTCCGGATACAATATTTCGACCCTATTTGGTGCCTTGGGTTACACAAAATTCGTTTGTGGGATAAGACGAAAACACACTCTAATTCTAGGCACAAGAATGAGAGAAAAGATATCGAGAATATTATATGTGTTATTATAATTGTTCATATGAAATGAAAGACCAAAATAATGTTTATATATAATTAACAAAGTGAATTTTAATAAAAAGTCGCACTGAATAGTCATACCTTTTGGTTTAAAGTAAATAACTTTCAAATAGATTTCAGCGACACTTAATAGCAATATATTTGTTGTTACTATTGACAACAGTCAATGGTTGCTATGTCCTAGTGATGAATTTTCTGTCACAAGCTTTTGTCATTCATCTAAATCAAGTTAATTAGTTTATACGTCTTCAATCTGCATGTCTATTATAACTTACCTTCAAATCCATTTGGTCACGAGTAATACTAATTACATAAAATGTTTGATGACACTAAAAATCTAAAATCACCAACACGTCGATCACAAAATTGTAATCTATCAGCTCATCTACAACCTTATTGCCTACACGCTTGCTCTATGTGCCATAGCCATGATCACGTACACTACACACCAAGGTTTCTTAGGTAAACCTGTCAGTTTCTTGACCACCCTCAGCTCAAGTCCTTAACATTATCGTTCTTCCCTATTGTTTCGACTGCAGTCGTAGCTAACGCTCCTCTGTTTCGTATCTTATTTAGTTTCCTCGTGTTTGTTGGATTACTTCTTATGTTTGGACAAACCGTGGGGTTTGTGATTATGATTTGGTTTACTTTTGTCGTGTTCAGTTATTGTACGTGTGGTTTTGTTTGTGGTTATGATGTACTTTTATGTGAACTGGTCGTTGGTTTATGTTGTAGCTTGACAGAGTCGGAATGGGGGTTTGAGGCTTTCATGAGTAGTTTGTATTTAGTTAAAGGGATGAGATCGATCGGTTTCGTTGAAATTGTTGCTGTTTTATGGGGTTATAGAGGGGCTTTTGGTGGATATATATATTCGTATAATATGATGAAGTATGGGTTGGGTGTGTCTCATATTATTTATGGTTCAAGCTTTCTTATGTTGATGTTGCTTCTAAGTACTGTTTCAATTACGGTGTTGTATAATTACTGTAAGGCTTTGCATGGTGAATTGCTGAATGAGGGGTCTGCGTATGATTACGTTAGTTTGGGTGATGATGGTGAGAAGGTTCTTTTTACAGTTGTCACAGCTTGACGGTCAGACTTTTAATGGTCGTTTCGTGTAAATGTATTTTATTTTGTGCAAGTGTACTTTAGTTTGAAGACTCTGTTCCCCCTCTTTATAACTTGCCCTGTTCATCTACCGTGGGATTGGGCTATTGGGGTATCATGCAATTGAACACCTTGAGCTGTTATTTCATTATTTTTCTTAGAATAGAAAAGGTTCAAGGTTCAATGCTCTTAGGTCATCTACCGTGGGATTGGGCTATTGGGGTATCATGCAATTGAACACCTTGTGCAGTGTATGTTTGCCTTCATGTTGTCTCAAAAAATATGCATATACTTTTATAGTTGCTAAAAACTTGAAGACAAAGTACTTATAATGCCACAGATTTGCTGAAATAATGGCGTCGGTATTCTCACGGAATGCAACCAATTGGCATATGATCCAGGTTTGAAGACTTATACGGTACATCTATATACAACCAATTGTTGTATACAATTTTGGTTTATTTCAAAGCCTCACAAGTATAGATAAAATATTGGCATCATGACTTGGTTCTTGTGGTAAGTTATTTACAGATCAAGGTTGCTCAATTCCAATGAACCTTATCATCAAGGTAACTGTTATACTTTCATGAGCTTCGTTTAGTCATTACTATCTATGATCGATACAAGAGCAACGACTAAACTGGATAACTTTTTAAGGTATCCATCAAGTATGTTTACTTGGGTTTGGGACTGGTGCTGCATCCAAACACCCCCTTACAGCAGCAACCAAACACCCCCTTACAGTAGCCATCCAAACACCGCTGGCAGGAGTAGAACACCCGATTACAACAGCCATCCAAACACCCCTAACCACAACCAAACACTCCCTTACAGTAGCTATCCAAACAACCCCTGACAGCAACCAAACAATCTCTTTAACAGCCATCCAAACACCCTGGACAACAGCAAAACACATCTTTACAGCAGTCTACCTGAAGATCGACCGCAACAATGCTGAGATTTATTTTTATATTTTTATAAAGTTGCATTCCCAGCAAAAGAACGGAAAGCAGATCATGCAGATGGTGTCATAATAGTTACCGGTATTTACTTATACCTTAAAGCTCAATAGTCACACTTCCAATGCAGCACCAAGGCGGTATTTTGAGAATGGTTGTTATAACGTGGTGGGTCGTAATAGGAGTGTGTCTGTTGAGCTATTTCTGTATAGGTAATTCCATTTATTATGCTTCTTATCATCGACCTGAATCAAAGTCCACTTTGTGATCGACCTATTTAACATACAAATGTGTGCATTTAGTATCTGAAGATCCTAAAAGCCTATATGTTAAATGTCATTGCTCATAATTTATTTTATATATTTAAACATGCAGGGGAGACCATGACATGATTGTTCTGTATATGAGTACCTTAAGCTGGATTGACTTGCTAAATTTGTCGATTCTAGATGATTGGAGACCCTGGTCTGTTGCCAAATAAGTGTCAAGGTTAGTTGTGCTTTCATTTGGTGCTACCATGACTTGATGTCATTAAGATTCATCTTAGTGTCGTACGAGCAATTGTGAATTCCCCCCCCCCCCCCCCCACATATACACACCATAAATACTCGAAATATTACTACAACTTAACACTTGCTACAGTAAAGGTGAAATCTAAAAACTTCTCTTCCCTTGCTATATGTTTGCTAAGAACTTATTTCGGAATATTACCTGTATCAGGACTTTTCTAAACTATGTTCAATTCACAGCTTGCATAGATGACGGCGATTACTGAACTATGTTCTTGACTTCTTTCTTAACTATTTTTTGTTATGTCACTCAGAGAATTAGATAAGTAGTTTCCATAAGCAATTCCAAACAGATTAACTAGATAAACAGTTCTAATTAGCAGACTCAGAAGGTGAAGTTGTGAAGTTGTTGGAGAAGAGCTTTGGATAATGCCAATTGAGGAGAATTTCTGGGAACGTATGAAGTCGGGTGTCGCTAATATGGCAAATAGTGGTGGCCCTCAAGGTGATTATGTTCTTGCAGTTCTTTTATTGAAGCATGTACAGTCGTGTAATTTGTTACCTACGTATTTTATACTTTTATAAAAACAAACATTGATGATACTAATAGTTGTGTTTGTTGATAAGAAAGCACGATGTTTGCTATTGTGAATTAATTAAACTATTCAGGTTCGTAGTGCACCTATTCCTTTGCTTCTAAATGTGTCCTTGGAATTTGAGGATTGTTTCCTCTTTTATTGAGCATTAGATTTTGTTTACCAACAATCATATTCATATATCAATTTAAGTTAATTATGAAAAATAATGTGGAAGGATATATGATACAAAACGAATCAATATCAAAGTTACTATGACAATTTCAGTCACAAAGAACTTATTTTTATCGTGAAGATCATATTTAGCTCGACGATATCTAAAAAACTATGTTACAAATTTTATCTTGAATAATTCTTGAAGCTAGCCGCCCATCGGGCGGGCCTTGAAGCTAGTTCGTATAATATGATGAAGTATGGGTTGGGTGTGTCTCATATTATTTATGGTTCAAGCTTTCTTATGTTGATGTTGCTTCTAAGTACTGTTTCAATTACGGTGTTGTATAATTACTGTAAGGCTTTGCATGGTGAATTGCTGAATGAGGGGTCTGCGTATGATTACGTTAGTTTGGGTGATGATGGTGAGAAGGTTCTTTTTACAGTTGTCACAGCTTGACGGTCAGACTTTTAATGGTCGTTTCGTGTAAATGTATTTTATTTTGTGCAAGTGTACTTTAGTTTGAAGACTCTGTTCCCCCTCTTTATAACTTGCCCTGTTCATCTACCGTGGGATTGGGCTATTGGGGTATCATGCAATTGAACACCTTGAGCTGTTATTTCATTATTTTTCTTAGAATAGAAAAGGTTCAAGGTTCAATGCTCTTAGGTCATACACCAGGACCCTCTATCATGTTTTGGATTGGTTAACCTGATTATTTTGGTCCTTACTTTTTGTCAAAATTGCTAACCAAGCTTTTCTTGGCTCGTGGCTTGCCAAACGCTATATGTTTAATCCTAGATTTGAACTAAGAAATTGATCTTACCTCTACCCCTATCGGCTCAATCACTGTAAAAATTGCTCAAAACTTGTTTTTAGAAACTTTGAAACTTGCCGAAAAACTGAGTGTGCAATAGAATCTGTAGGTTGAAAATGCTCGAAATACATCTTATGATCGAATACTGTCAATCATATTTTGAATAAGTTATTTTTGCCTTCAAAGACATAGGTATCTCAGAGTTGATTTTCATTGAAAATGTTCAAAAGTCAAAACAACATAAACACTACTCTATAGAGATACTAATTTGAAGTAACCTGGACCCACTGGCAGACCGATTCCAAGTCCACATTCCACATGGCAGATAGTCATTGTATAAAAACACCTACTTTATAAACATTAAACAGAAGTCATTCACCATTGAGTCCAGCCACCAGTGTTATATCTGCAATCACCATGGAAACAACACCGGCACACACACTGAACTTAACCAGAGTCCAAACCGAGTCAAAGAGGATCATCGAAAGCAGCTACACACACTTCATCACCTTATCTCTCTTCTTCCTTCCGCTATCTGTTTCTCTCATCACAGGACCCTCCTTCCGCATCTCTCCTTACAACTTCACCGTGGATCACCTTCACAAGCTTGATCAGAAACGTATAATCTATCATCTCCTCTACGTTCTAATAGGTTACGTCTTTGCCCTATGTGCCATAGCCAGCATCACATGTAGCACACATCATGATTTCTTGGGTAAGCCGATCACTTTCTTAACCGCCCTCAAGTCCCTAACATTCTCTTTCTTCCCGATCCTTTGGACCGCAATCGTTGCTCTTTTGATCTCGTTAAGTTTCCTCTTGTTTGCTGCATCAATCCTTATGCTGGTACAGAACCTTGGATTTGCAGCTGATTACAACCCACTTTTCTTCATGTTATTAATTGTGGTCATAATATATTTTCACGTGAATTGGTCATTGGCCTTTGTGGTGGTGGTTGTTGATTCAAAATGCGGGATTGCAGCTTTGATGAGGAGCTCGTATTTAATTAAAGGGGTGAGATCAGTTTCATTGATATTGGTGTTGTATTATGGCTTTTGTTGTGACCTTTTCGTGTGGGTGTTAACAAACAGTCTTCATGTGTTCAGTAGCTGGGTGTATGTATTGTTTACTAAAATGCTTGGTTCAAGCTATCTTGTGTGGTTTTTGCTTCAGTTCACCGCTGCGAATACTGTGTCTGTGTTGTATAATTACTGCAAGGAATTGCATGGCGAATTGGCTATGCTCACAAGTACATTAATTTGCCTGCTGATGATGACTCATGACTATTGTCACACCTTAATGAATAATGATCAAGGTTCGCAATCTCATTCTCAAAAATGTTTATTGTTCTTAAATGATTTTGTATTGTGTGATGTAATTCAGTTACATGGCGTTTGATTGTTTGAATGTATAATATTAATATCCATAACTTTTTATTGATTCAGTAAAGCATACCAATGCCTTAAAAATTTATAATAATAGTGAGCATTAATGTTTCTGTAAAGACGTGACCATTTTTTTTGGGCGAAACAGAAATGAAAGTAAACCGTAAACTTGATATGCAGTCTTTGCTGTTAAAGAATCCCTCTTCATGGGACTATAACACATCATATAATTCGATTGAAGCTTTCACCTATCCGTTTAAAATGTTGCCATTTGAGCAAATATATTCACAAAAACATGGCGATTACTTGAGCCCGTAATCTTGTTTACATGAACAGATCTTTTTCTCAGACGAGTCATTTCTCCCTTCCGTCCACATGTCCAGAACTCCCGCAATGACAAAACCCCGAGTTCAACAATCCAACTTTTTCCTTAATTCCCAGGCCAACAAATAAAAAAATTACAAAAATAATCTTTACCATCCGTTCAAGAATCATTAAGTCAGGTCACATCTTTCTTTCGTTTGGATAAGTAGACGTTGAAGATGATGGCATCTTGAATCTTGCATTTCTTTCATCTTGTTCACCACCAAAGAGTCGTGCACTCCAGTCTCCTGACCTATGAACCAACCGAGACGGGACTCGGTCACTATCTTCACCACCAGATGCATCATAACCGTCGCTAGTTGATCTGGACAATGGCATGACTGCCGGCTTCTCATGGGCCCCAGAGATTGGGAAGCCCGTGAGCCTCCTAGCAGTGTCATCTGTTCCAGAAGAAATCCTAACCGGGTGAATATCAGGTGAGTCTAAGCTACTGTCTGGTGACGACCCCACGATACCAGTCGAACCCATAGGTCGAAAAACGCTTCGGGCCTCGAGCTGCAGAGGCATTAAACTTGAAAAATCCCCACCCGTCACTGTATCATATCCAATATTATGGTTTAGTGGTGGATGATCCACGGGCTGTAAATGTTCTGGAAGACGGATCCGACTGCTTCCACGTCTTCTGTTACTGTCAAGCCTTGAAAACAGCCGGCGTTCACTGCTTCCAAGACTGCGGTCTCTTTCGAGCCCGTATGGACCCGTCTGATGGGTTTCTTTTCTTGAAACAGGTTGTATGATTTTGGACTTCTTCCGGGCTTCGGCTGCAGCTTTTGACACCTCCTCTGCATTCAAACGGGCCAAGGTCCACGGGCTGATTTTAACAGCTGCTGGGTTCTTTTTCTTGATGGGCTCGTCTACTGTCTTTTTCCCTAGTGAACTAACTGAACCGGTGTCCGTTGGAACTACATCATACTGCAAAAAGATCCATGGGTTGAAATGAGTTATGTTTTATGTCAAACGGGTTAGATTAAAAAAAATGGTTTTCATAGTAGTATTGTCAAAAGACGGAAATATACCTGATCTTCAACGAACAAACGAGGGGGTGTACACCAAGCTCCTTGACGAAAAGTATTAAATGAGCTGGCACTACTTAAACCGGTGATAGAACTTGCTTGTGACATTTGAGGACTCTGTTGACCACCAATTCCTTGTTGTTCTTGCTCTCTTAATGCTATGATATAATCATAAGTGCTAATTCCCTGTTACCAAAAGAAGATTAAAACTTGGATGATCTTGATTATATTAGTCCTTTCACAAAAATTAATGGTAAGTACGATACTTTACCTTCTTTATGAGAAGAATGTGAAAGAAGAAAAGTTGAACAAGTGGTAGGGTTGCGATCATAGCCAAAATCGTGCATACTGCCTGTCACATTCAAATTTCAATCTTGTTATACATCACATGAAAACTTTGATAAACTTTAAATTTGGAACTTTGTAAGTGCCATTTACCAAATTTGTATGTTGGCTGCATATGCAAGATTTCCAAATTTGTCATTGGTAAGGGTGTTTCAGACATGCAATTGTCAATGCTTTTCTGAAACTATGGTCAATACAGTTCCACTTTATAAGAGTTAAATGGACTCGTTTTAAACTTCAAACTTAATGTGACTTTATTATGTTTTTGAAAATACTTACAACTAAGTTTCAGATAATAGCGAACACCCAAACCAGAAAGATATCGATACAACCATACATATGTGCATAAATTTGATTCCATAAATGATATGATTCGGTCGACTTAAAGATGAGAAGAATGAAGCACCTACCACAACTATAACATAAGGCACCAAAGAGAAACTGCTTCCGAGCTTAGTAGCAATATCGACGTTGAATCTCTTGTGATCAAGGAAACAACATATCAACACTACAATTCCAGTTGACCATTGAAGTATAAGCTGCATTGTATGTTGATTTTTGGAGAGTCAATGCTTGACTAAATGGTAACAATGACTGAAAAAGTCAACACTGAGAAAATGAAGACTTGTTTTTTACCAGGAGAAGAGCAGAGATCATAAGAGTAAAGAACTTTCTGTAATTCTTCTTGCCTACACAGTTATTCAGCCACTGCAAAAATAGTAATAATTATTATGCATCAAATGTAGCCCAGAGGTAGAGAAATGATCCACGAAATATAAGCATTACATACCCTGCAATGATGATCAAATCGATCGACACATTTGTCACAAACTCTACAATGCTTGCTGTACTTGAAAACCTGCAGAAAACCAATCATTAATAAGTTTTAGATGGTGTTAAAACTGATGTTTTTGTCAACATTATTGCTTATTATGTCTTATAAGTTTCACATAATTCTGTTTGGTTTTCGTTACAAATTTGAAGAACCTATTATCAATTTTGTAGTTGAAAAGTGTTTCACTGAACATACTAATCCTACAACTCGAAAAAACAGTAATCAAATAATCCAAGTATAGCAGAAAATTACCTCAACTTCACACAAACTACAATAAAACATCCCATCTTCACTCATTTGAAGCTCAGAAGATTCCTCATTCGAACTCGAACAAGGACACATCATAGCACAAGGAGCAAAAACAGCCATAAACCAAGGCGGTCTCGCAACACCCTTTACACTTTCAGACACAATATCTTCTGTTCTCGAATCCTGATTCTTTGAACTCTTAATTCCAGGTTTCCCACCGACACTAGCAGCATTCGCATCTTGCACCGACGACATAGACTCCCCACCAAGTTTAGATTCCTTAACTCTACCACCCATTTTGTTATTCGGGGTTTTAACGTACTTTTTCGACTTGAATACCCCTGGATCTGCTGGATCAGCTCCAGCACACCATATATACAAACCAAATGCAGATATAATCTAGCAAAAAATCATTCATAAAAACAACACATTAAAACCAACAATAAATCATTTAATTCCACTAGCATAAGTACACTATAATTAAAAACACATTCAAATTCAGATCTTTGATATTTATTACCAATAATAGAAAGCACCATTAATGATAACATATAGAACAGTTAAGAGGGGTGTTTGGATTAGCTTATTATCTGGGCTTATCAGCTTATTGAGATTTTGAAAAGCCGATAAGCCCACTTTTCCTAGCTTATGAGCTTATAGTATCAAATTATGGCTTATTTAGCCATAAGCTCAAGTTAATAAGCTCATAAGCAGGAAAAAGTGAGCTTATCAGCTTTTCAAAATCTCAATAAGCCAATAAGCCCGGAAAATAAGCTAATCCAGACACCCCCTAAAGTAATACATTTAAACACAAAATAAGATTCAGATCTCTAAAATTTAGCGCAAAATTTTATAAAACTTGATAAAAGATTTATAAAAAGAGTACTTACAAGTGGAGTGTAGATCCCCATTACAATATACTGATACATCTTTTTACCAACAAAAGGTGCAAAAAACACATAAAACCCAAAACCCAATGCTAAAAACACTGAAACAGCTACCACCTGCAAACATCAAACCATATCAACCATAAACTAAAACACCCATTAACTAAAATCAAAAACCCATAAAAAAAAAAAGTTAAATCTTTAACAAACCTGAAGTGGATGGTAAGGCAGTTGCCACCCATGTTTCCTCATTTTTTATAAAGAAAATGTACTTTTTTATAAAAAAGTTTATGGGTATGCTATGTTATCCCCTCATTTAAGGGGATTTTGAAGATGGTTATAAGTTCATCAGCATTATTTAGTTTGAGAGTGTTTGGAAATGGGTGTTACAAAGATTTGGTTTTGGTTTTTAGGATGTTGGTGTTCTTGAAAGAGATGAAATAAGATTGTGTTTTCTTGATTCATGAAGAGGAGAGAGAGAGAGAAGGGTGCAAAGTGACAGTAAATAAGGGACTGTGTTTTTTTCTTTTTCAAGATTGTGGAATTACTGTTTTGCCCTTTTGTTTTCTGTCCTTTTCGGTTTTGTTGGTATCGTTGAAGGTGTCCTAAACAGTTGAATACTCGTGAGTTGCTCGGGATTAACTTGATAAAAATTTGAGACGAGTTTGGATTTTGTGTTGGCAGTATCTATTTTTTTTTTTTTATTAAATAATTAAGATAATTCAAAACTTAATCTTACTATCTTATACTGTAATACATTTTGCCTTACACATTTCAATGCTAAAAGTATAAGTGATTCAACACAATTAGACATTTAATACCATAAATAAAATATAATTAGACATTTACAACTTTAGTAGCTATATGTACACACAACTTTGTCTTTGCCATTAATAACTTTAAAATATTACAATTATACATTAAATAGCATTAAAAACACCCCTCCACCTAATATTACAATTATTTAAACGTAATGTACAACCCTCTATATAATTCCCAGCTATAAATGCAAACTTTTCCCTCCCAAATCCACATCCAAATCAAATCAGATACAACCATAATCACACAAATCCGAATCCTAGACAAACCCTATGCATATCTCTTCAGCTTGTCTCGCTGTGAGTCGCGGCTTGGCCCCACTCGGTTCCAACAGTCCGAGTCACATCCAAAGAAACCTGAATCTAAAACCAATCATAAAAACAAGAAATAATAAGAAAAGAAAAGAAGAAATCAATCAAACTATAATCCACACCGAGTCACTGAATCGACTCGGTGGTTCTTCCGAATTGACCGAGTCGTGACAGAAAAACAAGATCCACATTGCTTTTCATGTTTAAAAACATTTAGTTAAAGGTTTTATCAAAAGAAATTATTATAATATCGGATTTTATTAAAAAGTAAAAATTAGGGCTTGCTAAAAATGGTGTAAAGGGGAAAGAATAAGGCGCGTGGGTTACCAAAACGGAGAGAGAAGTGGCGAGGGGAGGTGCGGCGGTGGTGGTGTACGGACTATAGTGGCGGTGGTGGCGCGTGGATGGTGTTACACGATGCTTCGAGAGCTAATAAGCTCCATAAATGCTAGAAATGGGTTGATCTATCGATTGGGAGGGAAAAAGGTCTCTCCGGAAAAATTATTCCGCCGACGGTGGTGCCGGGTTCTGCTGATGCTGGCCGGATATTATGAAGATCCGGTGAGGGAGTTTAGAGAGAGATAGAGAGAGGAGGTGGAATATTTGTTTTATTATTAGTTGTAAAATGAATTAAAAAATGAAATAAAAAGTTTTTATATTAAATGGGGAAGGGTGGATATGTAAATTGAAAAGTAAGGGTAGATTGTGTAAGATAGGGGCGGAGGGGCCATATATGTCAATTCGGCTAAACTTTTCACAAAAACGATTCTAGGCTTATTCGACATAGCAAACGGACTCGAAAAATTACGAAACTTGCGTCATTATTCACGAAAACATTGTGTATTGAGAAGTCCTACGTGAAGAGTAGAATGCATATGTATATTTGATATGTGACACTGTTTGGACATGCTACTAGATATTTTACGCCCATAAAATTTATTTTAGGGTACCCGCCGCTGCATCGCGTGGGTACCCTACTAGTATTAAATAATACAACTAGCATGTTATCTATCTATACTATATTATAAAGCATTTGAGACTATTCTATAATTAAAAAGGCTTAAAATTCAGACTTTTACTTGCTTATTTGGAAGGATTTCAAAATTAATTGGTTAGGAAGGAGGTTGGTTAGGAAGTTTGTTAGGAAGCACGTTGTTGTTCAAACTAAAATTATTTGGCTTAACCATTTCTATCATATCTACTTATAAAGCATAAAGACAACTAAATGGGTAACCGAATAACGCAAATATAGTCACATGTATCCGCTGCCGCATTGCGCGAGTACTGTTCTAGTATACAGTAATTGACTTATGCACAAGATATATATTTAATTTAACACCTAATTAAATAATGTAATCATTAAAACACTCTCAATATAAAAATACAATCAATAAATTACATGATACAATCAAACAAACTATTAGAATAAATTTAAATATACTTTCTCAAAACACGCTAAAACATTCGTAAAATAAATTTTAAGACAATCTAAAAAAAGTAAATAAATAGCATGTTTATGTTCTATAATCTATAATATCTACTTTTAACATAATATAGTTTGTTATTGTTTGAAGTTAATAGAACTTAAAATTCTCGTTTTATATAAAGTTATTGTCACGAGAAACATATTATCAAAATACATTGTTTGTTGAAAGTTTTAATTATAGTGTATTCGTTGTTGTAACGCGCAGATACCCTGCTAAATAAATAAGCTCGTGCTTGAGCTTTATATCTCAAGATCAATTAAGTTTACGAGCCTAAACAAGCACAATAAAATGAATAAATATATATGTTTATGTATGTAAATAAACATTGCATAATAAATAAACTCTAACCTAGTTTACTTAACAAACTGAGCCTCACTCAAAACACTATTTCCTTACACATATCGTAAACAAAAGCTACATAAGCTTGTAAAATATTTCACGAGCCGAGATCAAACTAAAAACATAAGTCTTAAAATTGAGCTCAAGCATTCGAGTCTTTTAATTTTAAATGTGTCACACGAATCTTGCTAGGTTCGACTCAGTTTCACTCTTAGATAACTTGTGTTTAAAATTGTGTGACTATATTGCCTTTGATACATTTGTATCTTTTATAACTTTTGTTGGCATTTTTAAAGGATGAGCCTTTTTTATAAAGCAAACCATGTCTTCTTAAGAATAATTATGAAATGACTATGTTGCCCTCTATCTTTTGTATCTTTTTCATTTTTGTTGGCATTCTTGAAGGGATGAGACCTTTTTTCATGGCCAAATCATGTGTTACAACAGGTCACTGGCTAGGCCAGTTGGACATTTGTGCTTTTGGATTCATTCTAAACAACCTACATTTATTGCCTTCTTTATCAACTATTTTACTCCTTTCATTTTCTTCCATCTCATCTCCCTTTGTTTTATGTCTTTTTCAATTTTCTTTTTATTATTTGTCCGTCTTAAACTTTAAAACCAAATTACCAAAATGTCCCTTAGGTAAAGTTCAATTATCACTTTCAGTCCTATGGGGTGTTTGTAATGTCAGTATTAATTGTCATTCAAGTTAAGCTTCCTACCATTTTTAGTGGAGTTAAGTTAAATTATAGTAGACTCCATTCATCAAAATGTTAATGTGCACTTTTTTTGATATGACCTCATCAGTCCATTTATAGTAATTAAAATCTATCGTCGATACAACATTTTTTTCATAGCAATACTTCTTGTCAGTGGTTGTTCTTAGAAAGACAAAGAATTAATCCAGATATCTCAATGAATTGTGTAATTATTTTTCAAAAATAAATATTCGATCATTTACTTGGGTTGCATGAATATTTTTATAGGATAATTCAAAGTTTTATGTTCTTGATTTAAGCACAAATACAAGAACCCTTTTCGCTTATGAATGTTTTGGTTTTGCATGTCTCTTTTTTATGAATCTTTATCGTTTATTTTTTGGCTATGTTTGGCGACACGTAGCAGTAGCAGTAAGCAGTAGTTGTTTATTTAAAAAACATGTTCGGTAACATAGCTGTAGCAGTAATTATAAAGTGTAAAATTACGAAAAAGGTCGTATACACATTAAAATAAAATAAATGATTAAACAAATGGGGGTATATATGTAATTTCAATATCTAAACGCTTGGAGCAATTCTGGAAAGCTCATTCAAGAAGCATTTCATTTTGGAGCGGTTAGGATAGTTTCAACCGCTATTAGAGATGTTGCCAAACAAGCTTTTCATCTAAATGCTTACCGCTTGTCGCTCATAAATGCTTCCTTACCGCTTGTTGCCAAACATGACATTTGTCTTGTTCACTACTTGATAAGCAAATTGCAAAACAATTTAAACAGTGTAGACATATTAAGTAGTGCAAGTTGTAATGGGAAATAATACAAACACTCAAAGCACATTTCATAAAATCTTAAATTTGAGTTAATGATTTTTAGGAGTTATAAAGTTAATATTAATAACATATTAATGTTTAATGTTCATTAGAGTTACTTTAGTACATATAATAAACGATGATTTTAACCCGCGTATTGTTGTGAAATATCTGTAATAATTATTTTTTCTAAATTAAGATTGGCTCAACCAAATAATATAGGACAACACAGTTAATCTTGTGACAAAGATAACTTCTAAAATCTGATTTCACTCAATAACAAATATAAGTAGACATTCATTACATATAAGTACAACACAAACTTCTAAAATTTGATTTCGCTCGATAACAAATGTAAGTAGACCTTCATTAGAAATAAATAGTAAAATACAACACAAATAAGTTTTTTTTATCAATGGTAACATCAAAAAGACAGCCGAGGTAGAAAAGTATGACACGTTGATCAAACCACTCAACCTGTCACTCATACCCGCTATCTACATAATAGCAACTACGACTGATATATTAAGTGGTCTCAACAAGGCATCATACCTTTCTATCTCGACTAGCTATCCAACGCAACATCATCTTCCCCAATAACCGCAAAGAAAGAACATCTGTAGTTCATCGGCAGTTATCAAGTTTTTGGCGCCGCAGCCCGGGGAATAGTTATTCTCTAGGTTATGATTTCTTTTTATTATGTCTACTTGCTAGATTCTGTTGGGAATTACAGATTTGAAGATTACAAAACCTACAAGCAAAGAATGAAGAAAGAAGAAACAATGAGGACCTAATATGTAATAGTTAGCTTTCGTAGGAAGCTAGGGTTTGTAACCTCCCTCTATTATATAAAGAGGGTAGGCGTCTAGGTTACAGATCATCCTTTCATAGCTAGTCTCTCCAATGAGAGTCTAGAAACGCATAGAGCGTGTAGTAGTTTAGTAGTATTAGTAATTTTATTTTATTTTCAATAAAGAAAACCTTGGAGTAATGTTGATGTTATTCTTGTTCTTATTCCGCTGTGCACGTTAACATTACTATATCCTAGATAGGGCTTAAACGATCTTTAACAGATTCCTTTCTAGTAAGATTTTATTTTTATTTTTAGGTTCTCTTTAGTCTATCTTTTTCTTTGTGCCTTTGTTAGTAAATTAAATTCATTGACTATTCCGTTGACCATTATGGAAAACGTGAATCCACCCCTTTCCCCTAGTGAAGTGGCTTTGTTGCATGAACAGATTGAGAATGAGATTATGGAACTTAGGGAGCTTAATAGGTTAATTAATGTTGAGCTCGATCATGCATTTAGTGACCTTGCGACCGCCTTGCACTCAAATAAGGACCTAGGATCTAATGATTTTTAGGATGTGGTTGAGGAACTTGAGGAAGGGGAGATAGATCCAAAGCTTGATGACTATTTCAATATATACCCCACTAAGGAGGAGATTGCGTACTATAATAATCTTATTGATAATCCTCGACTTCCTTTCACTATAATTGAACCTAAAATAAAGAGAGGCGACCCTAAGAATGCTAAGATACCATGTATGATTGGGTATAAACACATTGACAATACTTACATTGATTTTAAATCCCCAATCAACATTATGTCCTCAAGTGTCTATAATGATATAGTGAAAACAAGACAAGGACCTAGAAGAGATCCCAAATATCCCGGTGGAGTTTGTAACTTTGTCGGGAGAATTAAAGGTCTACATGTCTTTGTTGGGAACTTCACTTATATCATTGACTTTATGGTTGTTAAAGACCTAGCTAGTGTTATTGATTGTCGCTTGTCCCATGTTGTGTTTGGTAAGCCATTTGTTGAAGAATCCAAGTTAGAATATGATGAGATAGAAGGGACAATCCGATTTGCTAGTGAAACCGATAGGATCACATATAAGATGCCTAATAGAATGAAAGAATTTCGTTTTGTGCCTCGATTTGATATGGATAACATTGGTGCTTTTGAGGAAATCAATGAAGAGGATAAGAAAAAGGGCATGGACTATGTATGGGAGAAGAAGAGCCTTTTCTATAAGGATTGCTTGACTCTAGGACCAAAATATAAAGTTTGTAGAAAACTACAAGGGGGGTTGAATAGTCTACCGTTTAAAATCTTTTTAACTTGTTTAATTATCTTTTGAAACTTTCCGTTTGATCAAAGATATATACACAAACACAATATATAACATGCAAGTATAAAGAAAGAAACGATCAAACCACAACACGAGTATTTATTGTGGTTCGGCTACAAGGACTCTTTTTCCTTGCCCTACGTCCACGCCCCGAGTATCCAACTCGAGAGTTTCTTTCACTAGTCAACAAGCTCCTTTCACCGGCGGAGAAAACATACACATTTACCGACACTAAGCTAGATGTCGAGTTCTTTTACAAGGGTACAACCACTCCCGTTAGTTCTTTTACAAGGGTACAACAACTCCCGTCACACTTTATATTTCGAGGACTAAAATACTAACCGATCACTACAGAAAATACACAATCAAATGAAGTGTAAACTACACAAGTCTACACAACGCTAAGCTAACAAGTCTTGCAACGTTGTGTTGAATACTTGTAACTTTTTATGAACTCGTGAACCTCTTTGCTACAAAAAGAAACTTCACATATGAGATGTTAAAGGGTTAGATGAAAGAATGAATGAATGTGTGTGAAAATATGATGTAGAGTGATAAGCCAAAAATCAAACTTGTGGCTTAGTATTTATAGCAAAACCTTCTGCAGGTCTGGCGGATACGGCGGAACCCTCAGATGGGTTCCGCCCGTGTACCCCCAGGGTTCCGTCAGGCTTGCAGTTGGTTTTGCAATAAATCTTGCAAACCAAACAATGTCACATCTCATTACACCTAGTCAAACACAAAACTTGTGCAAGCAAACATGGTTAGTCAAACACACTTTCTTTCCATAAATGTATATTGACAAAACTTGCCATAAATGTGATGTGACATTTCTATTTTAAGAAATAAAAAGTGTTAGTGTTTTATGAAATGTAAAATGTAGCAAATGTCTAGTTATGCAAGTCTTTAAAACTAAGATTATGATTTACTTAGAAACTAAAGTTTACATTTTGTCGTTAACAAAACTTAGCAAAGATCGTAAAATATAAATAACGTTTTTAGGCGATATTTGTATTAACAATCTCCCCATTTTTGTTGATGACAAAACATAAACTTTGTTTTTAAGTAACTCACAAAATCTTGGTGTTTGAGACTTAAAAAAAAATATATTAAACTTGTTTTACTTAAGTGATGAAAATCATATTAAGTTTAAAGGTTTAATATATTTCTCCCCCTTTTTGTCGAAACAAAAAGTAGAGTAGCGAAGCGGAAATAATGCACGTGCTCCCCCTTGGTCGATACTCCCCCTAAAAGAAGTGCCAAGAAGGGAAACATGGATTTTGATCCTACAAAAAAATTGGTTAGTTGGTGATATATATAATCAAGCTTGTAGTTACCACACACATTGCAACCACAATGACAACTTAAAAATGATCAACCAACAATGCAAGTAAGTAAGTAGAAAAAGATATCATTCCAAGTAAAATTTGACTTGTAAAAGTCAAAGACAAGAAATGAAAAAGATCCTACTACTTCTAAAATGAAAAATAACCAAGAAATATATAAAAAAAAATCAAATCCTACTTTCCTAAATGGGGCAAAAGGCCTCCAAATGTTGTCTAAGATTTGTTTGGGTGGGAAAGAGCATCCAAACGTTCTATGACGTGTTGGAATGCAAAACGGGTTTCGTCTTGAAATTGGTGAAGCAACAATTTGATGCTTTCACCCATTTGCTCACAATATGAGCAAACATGGGGATGAGTGGGTGGAAATGGGTTGGTTTTGGTTTCTTGGTTTGAGGGTTGGTTGGTTTTTGGTTCTTGGTTGGAGGATGGGTTTGGTATAGAGTCAAGCAAGGTGGTTTGAAATTCCATTGCTTGATGGAGGTGATTCTCAACCATGCTTTGGATTTCCTCATAGGAAGGAAAGAAAGACTCAAAGGTTTGGGCTTGAGAATGTGGTGGAGTTGGGTGATCATGGTTTTCAAAATTTGGTTCTCCATAAAGAAGACCATGGATGTCATGATAGATAGGGTGAAACAACAATGGTTTGGGTTGGTGGTATTCTTGTTGTGGTGGTTGGTTGTGGTTAAAATGATCATTTTGGTCAAGAATTGACCTTGGTGTTTCATTTGCAAAAGGTGGTGATTGTGTTGGTCTTGGTGGAAGATCATTGAGATCTTGGACAAAAGGGTGTGGTGATGTTGGAGGAGACCCAAATAACTCCATAGGTTCAAGTTTGGGTAATGGTGATGGTGATGGTGATGGAGTTTTGGATGGTTGGGTTGGAGCACTTGGTGGAGTTGGGTCAATGGGTGATTTTGTTGGTGGTGGAGTGAGCTCATTGGGTTCATTGGGTGATGGAGATGGAGATGCAAGGTTTAGAAAATGTTCATTTTTGATTGGTGAGGTGAATTCATCCGAGGATGAGGAGCTTAGGTTGATGGATTGGTTAGACCAAAGTGGTTTGACACTAATCCGGGCGGTTTTCCAAACGGGTCTTGATGGTTGAGAGGTGATAGTTGACTTAGTCATGGTTAAAATGGTTTAAAAATCAAAAATTGTGATGAGGAAGGTGTGATTTGATAGTGTTTTAGGATGGTTCAATTTATAGTGATGAAGGAGTGTTTGGATTTGATGTTAGGCCATACAAAAATGGAGGTTCCTAATGATTTGGAAGACTAATTGTGGATTGTCATATCATGGAAGTCAATCCAATGAAAATGGTGAAGTGAGAAGACAAGATTTGCACTAAATGCTTAGTGGTTTTGGAAATTTTGTTGAAGGATATGTCTCAGGGATTTCAAGGAACCTTTGGAAGGGTTCCTTCCTTTATGTGTGAAGGTTCCTTGAGGTGGTTATGGATATTTTTTGAAATTTGGCGGGAAATGGTTTTGTTTGAGTTATAAGGAATGAGAAGTACCCTATTGTGCTAAACAAATTGCAGGAAATTGGTTTCTATCTAAAAGGATTGTATTTTGTTGATTGGATGTTGAAATATTGAAAACTAAAAAAAAAAATCTGCAGGAAATCTGGCGGAACCTTCAGAATACACAGGCGGAACCCGTTTGAGGGTTCCGTCCGATCTGTTGGGCCATTTCTGGGTTGCCCAGAAATTACACTGGCGGAACCCATTCTAGGGTGCCGCCAGATTCGCCAGACCTGAAAAACTATACAGTCCGCGATTTTGACCCGCGAGATGATTTTCAAATTTTTCGAAAACTCCTAAAATCAAAAATATAATGCATATCTGGTTAGGCAATGCAAAAAATGGACATGTAAACACGCATACCATTGGACTTTGACCGGGGGCTAGCGAATTTCACTATACTTAGTGAAAAATTCATAAACATGAAAATTTGACAACGTGCCAAACGTTGTCTACCTGCATCATAGTAAGTTAATACATGTTCCAAATAGTATCACAAATTGTACCAACCCACAAATACATGACCAACATTGTTTAAAAGACCAAATTGTTCAAATAGCACCTAGTGCCAAATACTCCTACACACCCGCACTCATTGACGGTCAATCTTGTTCTTGAGCTTTCCATGGAATCTTCCAAGATTCTTAAACATCCCCTTTGTTTGCTTGAACTCCGCCGACTCATTTGGAATATCCGAAAGTTGTGAAAGGTATTCTAGAGGTGGGAGCCTAGAGTTGGGCAAAGTGTCATCTTCACTCATTGAGGAAGATGATGAGGAGGTAGGAGGATGAGGACGTTTTCCTTGGGCTTTGTAAACTCTCTTATCACTAAGTGGGACAAAGGTGTGTGGAATGAGAGAGTAGTCAAGACGAAGACCGTTTAGAGTTGGTGGAACGGGAGAGATGAACCTAAAGAGACGGGTCAAGAGCATTCCATACGGCATAGCCGTTGTGCCATGCACGGGAATGTCGGCCATTCTCTTGGCCATGTAGTAGGCAAGGTTGAAGGGTTGCCTAATGGACAAAGAGTAGAGCATGTAGCAAAGGCAAAGATTTATATGATCTCGGTTTCCTATGATGCTAATGACATTTGCTCTAAGGACTTCCTCCCATTTCTTGAATTGGGGCTTGAGTTCATTCATTTCCATTCCATATGGGTCCTTATCGACCTCATTTCCCGAACGGGTTCTCCTAGTGTTGGTTGTCCTAACAAAGAGGTGGTCACGAAGTACATCTTTTGATACAAGAGGGGTGTCATAGGGATGGATGCGATCAAAGAGTGTGTCAAGAGTTGAGAGGGAGTGCAAGTCGGAGTAGATGCAAGTACCACGATTTGGGACACCTAGGATTTGAGCAAACTCCTCGAGAGTGAAGGAGTATTGATGACTACTAGCCCTAAAGTTAATAGACATTTGACCATAATCATCCGTGAAGAGGACGACGGATGCATAGAATTCCAAAATGAACCTTTGACAAATAGGCTCGTCGATTTCTAAAAGACACTCAAAGTTGATTGTGGCAAATTCCGTGTAGAGGTTTGTGCCTTCTAGGAAGGACGGGTCAATGGTTCTACCCTCATGGAAATAATGTTTTTCTAAGGCTTTGAAAACATTGACTTGAGTTGGGGTAAGGCCTTTGGTTTTATGGTGTTTGGGTAGGTACTTAATGGTGTCCGTGTGGTCGTAGTGGGTTAGAGGAGGCATGATGATTCCTAGAAAAACAAAATTTCACATTTTAGTCTAAGTAAACGACTATTATAATGTGGATGTTCTAGTGTGTGCCTATATGAAAACAATGTGGAGGTGCGGTTATCTTGACCCATTTTGATGCTTCAAAAACATTTTATAATGCAAGTTTTGTTATAAAACAAAAGATAACCCAAGCGCTCCTAGTTCAATGTAGCTTCGTTTGAATGTACCCGAAAATACATATTGGTTATGTATTCCCTTTAGCATTCAAGAGACATTATGCAAGTGATGTTTTAAACATAAGGTTTTGATTTTGTATTCACAATGTGAGATGAAAAAATATTTGTCCTATTTGTGAGAAATTTTTGGAAGAATTTGACATGGGGTGTTTTAGCAAACATGTTTACACTTAGTAAGAATGCAATTCCTAATTATGGGGAACATGATTAGTTTTGTTAAACACCTAATTTCATGCATGAGTTTCTCAAGTTAATGCATAACCCCAAGTTTTTGTTTTTGTGCAAAAATAGAATTCCTAGACTCAGATCAGGATTGAAATCAAGTTTAGAATACTTACAATGACGATTGATTTGCAATGTGAGTGAAAGGAAGACCAAGAAATCGTAGGTATGGATGAATGGTAAAGTGAATAGTAGCAGTTTGGAAGTGGTTGTATGAGATAATGGGTGTTTGGTTTAATATAAACAAAAAAATGGTTCTGCAGGTCGGCGGACACGGCGGACCCTTAAATTGGGTTCCGTCCGTTGTGTCTGAGGGTTCCGCCGATTCTGCTGATAAAAAAGGGTTTTGGATTTGTTTTGATTTTTGTGATTTTTGTCTAATGTCTAGAACTACAATGTAGGTTCCATGAGTCCTAAGCCTAGCCTAAAAAGGTTAAAGGGTTCTCATTTAAGAGGTTTTGTGAGAATGTCGGCTATGTTGTCTTCGGAGGAAACTTTCTCAATTGAGATATTTCCTTTTTGAACGTTGTCACGAAGGAAATGATGACGGATTTCAATATGTTTCGTACGAGCATGTTGAACCGGGTTTTTGCTAAGATCAATAGCTCATTTGTTGTCACAAAGAATGGTAATGTCGTTTAGTTGAATTCTGTAGTCGACAAGAGCTTGCTTTATCCAAAGAGCTTGTTGACACGCCATAAACCTAAATGTGTAGTGCCCTTAATATACCTAAAAATCCTTTTAACGGCTTCGAGATTAGTTGTCTTAGGATCTTCTTGAAAACGAGCACATAGACAAACACTAAACATAATGTCGGGTCTACTAGCCGTTAGGTAAAGTAGACTTTCAATCATACCTCTATATTTAGTGCTATCTACGGATTCACTTTCCTCATCCTTGGTGAGTTTAGTTTCCGTGGACATGGGTGTTTTGATTGGTTTCGAATCTTCTAATCCAAATTTCTTAAGCATGTCCTTAATATATTTAGATTGGTTAAAGAAGATACCATCTTCTAGTTGTTTAATTTGGAGTCCTAGGAAAAAGTTGAGTTCTCCCATCATACTCATTTCAAACTCGTCATGCATGATTTTTGAGAAATCCACACATAATTCTTGACAAGTTGATCCGAATATAATGTCATCAACATAGATTTGGACTATGATAATATGTGAATCTTTCTTCTTAGTGAAGAGAGTATTATCAACTAAGCCCATGATATACTTATGGTCAACTAATAAGGTTTTAAGTCGATCATACCATGCTTTTAGAGCTTGCTTAAGTCCGTAAAGAGCCTTTTTAAGTTTGTAAACATGATTTGGTTTTTCAAAATCGATGAAGCCCGGTGGTTGAGCAACAAACACTTCTTCATTTATGACTCCGTTTGGAAATGCACTTTTGACGTCCATTTGAAAGAGTTTAAAATTGTGTGCGCATGCATATGCAAGTAAGATTCTAATTGACTCGAGCCTAGCAACCGGAGCAAAAATTTTCATCGTAGTCAATGCCTTCTTGTTGATTATATCCTTGTGCAACTATCCTAGCTTTGTTTCTAGACACAATTCCATTTTCATCCATTTTATTACGAAAGACCATTTTGTTCCAATTATAGTTTGACTCTTTGGTTGAGGAACTAATGTTCATACATCATTCCTAACAAATTGGTTTAACTCTTCTTGCATTGCAATTACCCAAGACTCGTCTTTAATGGCTTCATTAATGTTTTTCGGTTCAATGGTTGACACGAAACAAAATTAGTTGCTTTCATTTTGAACTTTTGATCTTAGAGTTCTTTCGTTAATGTTGCCTATGACACCATCTAATGGATGACTTTTAGATTCTTTGACATTGACAAGTTCTTTGTTTAATAGTTCATCTTCCTTGTCATTACCTAAGATCTCTTGACTTTCTATTGCTTGGATTTCAACTAAGTCATCATCTACCAAAGGTGATATCTTAGAGGGAGGTGGACTCTCGTCAAATGTTACGTTCAACGATTCCTCGACTCTTAAGGTTTCTTTGTTCAAAACAATGTAAGCTTTACTATTTTGTGAATATCCAAGAAATACACCTTCATAAGACTTTGGGTCAAATTTGGTGAGATAATCCTTGGTGTTAAGAATGAAACATTTACTCCAAAACACTCTAAAGTATCCTAATGTAGGCTTTTTGCCTTTATATACTCCCTCCGTCTCACATTGACTGTCCAGTTTGACTTTTTCAAGTCTTTTTTTTCCAACTTTGACCTTATGTATTTTTGTTTGTATGATATAATATTTGACAAAAATTATACCAATGAAAAGTACATTTAAAACTCAATCCATTCATATATTTTACATCAAGTATTATATAACACAAGATAAAATTATTAAGGTCAAAGTTGTAAAAGAAAGACTTAAAAAGTCAAACATGGACAATAATTATGGGACGGAGGTAGTAGTTCATAAGGAGTTTTATTCAAAAATGGTCTAATTAAGACTCGATTTAAAATGTACGTTGATATTTCAACGGCATTACACCAAAACTTTTGTGGAATGTTTTGTTCATTAAGCATTGTTCTACTCTCTTGCAATGTCCGGTTTTTACGTTCTACTACACCATTAGATTGAGGGGTACGTGGAGCCGAAAAGTTATGAGTAATACCATTAATATCACAAAAGTTTCCAAATTGAAATTCATTATCAAATTCACGACCGTGATCCGTTCTAATAGACACAATATTAGACCCTACTTGATTTTGAATTTTCTTACTTAGAATCTCAAATTTATCAAAAGCTTCATTTTTACTTTTCAAAAATTTTGTCCAAGTATATCTTGAGTAATCATCAACTATGACCAAAGTGTAGAAGTTACCTCCATAATTTTGTATAGCGGATGGACCAAATAAATCCATATGCAAAAGTTCTAGACACCTAGATGTAGAAACCAAGTTTTTAGCCTTATGGCTACTATGGACTTGTTTACCGACTTTGCAAGCATCACAAAAGTGTTGGTCATATTTCAACTTAGGTAGGTTTCGAACTAAGTCTTTGGAGGAGAGGTTTTGAATTAGTCTCATGTTAGCATGTCCTAAACGTCTATGCCATAAAGTTGAAGATTCATCTAATGAAGTAAGACAAAGTTTGTCTCTAGATGTTGGATCCATCTTCATGACGTATACGTTGTTCTTAAGAACACCTTTGGCTATGGTTATACCATCTTTAAGTATTTTACTTCCGTTTTCACTAAAGAGGACATTATACTTATTACGACAAAGTTGACTAATACTAAGAAGATTAAAACCTAAGTTATCAACATGAGCTACATCATCTATAAAAAGGGAGTCATGAGAGATTGTACCTTTTCCGATGATTTTGCTCTTAGCTTTACTACCAAACGTAACATTACCTCCATCACATTTGTGATAAGTAGTGAAGAGGCTTTTGTTACCCGTCATGTGCCTTGAACAACCGCTATCTTTAATCCATTCATCCGGTTCCAAACAAACTTTGAGGCACACCTCATTTGAGTCGTGAGCCATGAGAGCAATATCATCATTCTTTGGATCATCATCATCTCCTTCATAGTCACTCCAAGCACCACCCACAAATACTTGTTGAGGCTTGCTCTTGGGTGGTTTTGGACATTCTCCTACTAGATGACTTGTGTCTCCACACCTATAGCATTTCCTTTCAACCTTTCCTTTCCTATCATCACGATCTTTTCGGAAGGTTTTCTTGTCATCTTTAGGTTGCCTTAAAAACTTCCCTCGTCTACGAAAGAACTTCTTGAAGTCTCTAACGGCCATAGCATATTCCTCGTCATCACTATCCGAAGTAGATTCTTCATCATCACTTGATTGGACTCTAGCTTTCAAGGCAATGGACTTAACTTTTTCTTTCTTGCCTCTAACTAATTCCGAATCTTTTTCCATTACCATTTCATGAACTTTGAGGTTTCCAATTAGCTCGTCAAGTGACATGCTTGAAAGATCTTTGGATTCTTCAATTGCCGTCACTTTTGCTCTCCATTTCGGATGGAGTGTTCTAAGGAATTTCCTGACAAAATTCTTACTACAAAAAGATTCATCAAGTGCTTTAAGTGAAGTAATAATAGTGTTAAACCTAGCAAATGCATTATCAATAATCTCATATTCGGCAATAACAAATTGTTCATATTGTTGAACAAGAAGATCAATTTTGTTATCCTTAACTTGTGAGTTTCCTTGATGAGTGACTATTAAAGATTGCCAAATATCTTTGGCGGTTTTACACATAAAGACTCTTTTATATTCTTTCTTAGGCAAAGCATTATAAAGCATCATTTTAGCTTCATTATTTTTAGCAATCAATTTCTTTTGATCATCATCTTTAATATTAGTAGTTATATTATCACCATCAATGATTATATACCATAAATCTATATCTTTAGATTTCACGTAAGTTTCAAAATGGTTTTTCCAATATATAAAACCATTTGCTTCAAAAAGTGGTGGTCTTTGCATAGATTGCCCTTCTTTGTAATTTTCAAAATCCATGGATCGTTTCAAGTTTTAAAACACAATATATTTTAAAAGCTTGAGTAACATAGCTCTTGATGCCAATTGTGGAAAACTAGAAGGGGGGTTGAATAGTTTACCGTTTAAAATCTTTTTAACTTGTTTAATTATCTTTTGAAACTTTCCGTTTGATCAAAGATTTATACACAAACACAATATATAACATGCAAGTATAAAGAAAGAAACGATCAAACCACAACACGCGTATTTATCGTGGTTCGGCTACAAGGATTTTTTTTCCTTGCCCTACGTCCACGCCCCGAGTATCCAACTCGAGAGTTTCTTTCACTAGTCAACAAGCTCCTTTCACCGGCGGAGAAAACCTTACACGTCGCTTATACACATTTACCGAAACTAAGCTAGATGTCGAGTTCTTTTACAAGGGTACAACCACTCCCGTTAGTTCTTTTACAAGGGTACAACAACTCCCGTCACACTTTGTATTTTGAGGACTAAAATATTAACCGATCACTACTGAAAATACACAATCAAATGAAGTGTAAACTACACAAGTCTACACAATGCTAAGCTAACAAGTCTTGCAACGTTGTGTTGAATACTTGTAACTTTTTATGAACTCGTGAACCTCTTTGCTACAAAAAGAAACTTCACATATGAGATGTTAAAGGGTTAGATAAAAGAATGAATGAATGTGTGTGAAAATATGATGTAGAGTGATAAGCCAAAAATCAAACTTGTGGCTTAGTATTTATAGCAAAACCTTCTGCAGGTCTGGCGGATACGGCAGAACCCTCAGATGGGTTCCGCCCGTGTACCCCCAGGGTTCCGCCAGGCTTGCAGTTGGTTTTGCAATAAATATTGCAAACCAAACAATGTCACATCTCATTACACCTAGTCAAACACAAAACTTGTGCAAGTAAACATGGTCAGTCAAACACACTTTCTTTCCATAAATGTATATTGATAAAACTTGCCATAAATGTGATGTGACATTTCTATTTTAAGAAATAAAAAGTGTTGTGTTTTATGAAATCTAAAATGTAGCAAATGTCTAGTTATGCAAGTCTTTAAAACTAAGATTATGATTTACTTAGAAACTAAAGTTTACATTTTGTCGTTAACAAAACTTAGCAAAGATCGTAAAATATAAATAACGTTTTTAGGCGATATTTGTATTAACAAAGTTGATAGGGAATTTGCCAATAGTATTATTGGAGCAATTGAGAAAAAGGTGGTTGGTCTCTATAAAGAACATTTACAATCGGAGAATGAGACCAACGATGAGGTCACGTAATTGCCCATGACCTTGAGTCTAGCTACAAGACTCGTAAATAAAGAAAAACGCTTCTTGGGAGGCAACCCATGTTTTGTGTGATTTTTATTTGTTTGATTGTTATTTGCTTCCGTATGCATGCTTTATTTTTATTGTTGGTTGATTGGTTCCAAACGGTCAAATAAGTTTCCCAGGTGATGGTCAACCAAGTCAAACGTCTAAAACCAACTAACCAAGGAGTACAGTGTATTCCCGGGTCGTTATGTCCCAGCGAGGTAAGCAATTGTATTCAAAAACGTTTAAAGTGATCGGGTGATTTAACAGGAGGATCAGAAATTTGATTATTATGATTAAACTACGAGATTATGATTGAGAATGGCTTAGAAACACTAATGGAACAATTATTGATGATCAGATTACTTAGAAACGTAAGTTAACCTAAAAACGCGCGTTTGAATTAAAAATAACGCGAACGCGCAAAATAAAAAGTGAAACGTGAGCAATTAAAGTCCTACGAACGTGAAAATTATATTTTTACAATCCTAATGATATAAGAAAATTTTTAGAAAAAGAAAAATAAATTTTACACTATTTAATTAATTACTATTAGTTAATTACTACTTTCTAAGTACAATTTAATTAACTAAATTACACTAATTATTAATTAATTATGAAAATTAACTAGAAAAATGAAAATTAAATCTAGAAAAATCTAAAATATTATAAAACTAATTTTAAAACAGAAAACTTATTTTTTCTACTTTGTAATTATTAATTATTAATTAAAACTAATTATTTAATTAATTTAAACTAAAACAAATTATAAAAAATACTAAATAAACAAGGAAAAATCTGGAAAAATTCCTAAAATTATTTTAACTAAAAAGAAGCCTAAGAAAAATTTAAAAATGAAAAATGCTTATAAATAAGCAGAAAATAAGCCAAAGTGGCTTAAATAGAAGCTATCACTTTCTTAATTTTTGTCTTTTCTTGATTTTTATTTTACACAACTGTTTAAATACTTAAAATAAAAGACTTTTGTGAAGGAACTTCTGCTTAAGCTCAAAAATAAGCTGTGTGCTAAGCCAAAAAGCCAACAGTTTGACTTTCTTTGACCAACAAGGAAATAAGCTCAAATAAGCTTGTGTGGGGTCCACTGATGTGAATTGAGGTTCAAATAAGTTAGTTGGACACTTATAAGCTAAACTCAACCAAATAAGATACCTGAATAAGCAATAAGCACACAATAAGCTCAAAAAGTTCTTATGCTAAAACAGTTTTTGGGACACACAAGTAGGCCTAAAACAGGTGGGGTCCACAATGGTTAAGGGCTCAAGCTTGGATGAAAAAGCTAGCCTACTAGCTTGTGAACAATTGGAAGCTAAATCAAGCCTTGGGGCCCACTGAGGTGGCCACAATCCACCACCAAAGGTGGTGGTGTGGTGGTGAATGACTGTGCACAGGGGAATCAGTCCCCCTGCAGGTGACTTTGGGGGATAAAAAAGTCCATAAAAAAAAATCACAAAATTCACCAACACACTATGATTATGAAGTTTAGCTGGTATATTTTAACTCCAACAAATTTCAAGTCCTAAATTTGTTCACAAAAATCAGTATAATTCACCCAAAAATTGGGATTCTGACTGAAATGCACTTTTGACTTTGAAACTTTTGCAAGCTACTTTGACTTTTATGATTTTATAATGGACTTTTATGACTAAATAGGTTGTATTAGGCTACTATGGAACTGAAATAAGTTTGCTAGACTACTTATACAACAAAGGTCATGATGAGCATACCCAATCCTTACACAGTTAGTCACAAAATTGAGATTGAAGGTCTTTTTGACTTTTGATGGTGAGGGACTGGTTTTAAAGTTGGATTTAACCTTTACCAACCTAATGAGAGTTGTTAATACAGAAAGAACTCAACAACAAAGCCAAAAGCTCAGTGAATTGTCTAGTACCAAACACTCCCTTGCATTGTCTGTCATGAATTTTTTAAATGGGAACCAACACAGATTTATGAAGCAATCTTTAAACCAAATTACTTATTAGTTGTGAGACATAAATGAGCCTAGAAACACAGACAATGCACAGATTTATACTTATGGATAGGAAAATGAGCTGTGTGACAGTTAACTACTTGAGGTACCAACTATGATTCTAAACAGCAACAAGCAACTCAATGGGGTCAATTCATTACCAATACCCTTAATGAACATAAAAATATAGATGATTCATACACAAACATAAGAACAGGACTGAGAATCACCTTTCACACACAACACTAACCTGTGAAAACATAAACAATTAAACATGTATGATGACGTACCCTCCGAACAGCTCGAATGCCTCCCCTTCGAGATTACTCAGATACTACACTCCAAAAGACTTGGGCTAACCTTCGAAAGTCTCCTCTGGTGTAGGATCATTCTCACGCAATGATTACCAATATGAGAATCAGCCAATCGAAGCCCTAATACCTTTTGAGGTGTTTCCTTCGAAGACAGAGGCAGGCTTAGACTGACTCAAACCCACATTCTCCACCCTATCAAGGCTTTCCCGCCAAGATAGGGATTGTGGTACATGATCCAAACAAACACCTAAAAACATGGGACACCCCATGATCTCCGGTTTCAGTGCAGAGGCTTGCTCAAGCCTATTTTCACCACCTATAAATAACTTGGCAGGTCACGAAGGTTTGGATACGTTCTTAACACCTACTTTACTCACTTACATACTTATTGCAATCATAAATTCCTACTTACTCTCACGTCGGAGGTGATTCGCAAGGTTCAACCCTTGTGCATCACTTAACGTAATGTTTCTATTTGTGTTGTCGCATGTTACTCAAAACTTGGCAAGCCATCACACAACCCCTAATCCTTCGATAATCATTGCAAGGCCTAAGAGTACTTTTATTTGTACGATCAATGTACAATCAGAACTATTCACTAATAATCTCATAATTCGTGCTTGCAACAAATATATTTTTGACTCCAATAGATAATATTCAAAGAGCTTATGTAAACTAACCTGAAAAGATAAGCCGTAAGCAAAATCTTGCACTGTTGAAGCTCTTCGAGACTAAAACACAACTTCTAGCATACCATAAAATAAATCAACGCTCATTATTACAGATTATACATATCACAAAGATTAAACAACTATAAACACGCATCCACAAATCCACAAACAAAAAAAGGAATCGAAATACCTACATTAATAAATCAGGCGTCAATGAAACCACACCATCGAATCTTGAAACACCGAAACCCTAAACGCCCATTGCTCTCAGACTATGTGTGATTAGAACGAGAAATCACAGACCAAAGAAATGACCAGGCGATTATTTTCTACATGGATCTATCACCTATATAATGAAAAACCACATGCATAACATGCAACCAACACCAAAGATTTTAGTGGCCAAATGAAATGAAATGGTAGTGAAAGACAAGCAGCTAACCTTGCAACTAAGTGGAATCTTAGTGGAGAAGCCACTAACAAACCCACTATCAATATTTTAATCCCTTTAAGCCGACGTATCGGCTCGACTCGACTCGACACGTGAACAGTGTCGGCTCAAGTCGCGGCTCAACCGTGCACCCAAGACCCCCCACTCTCTCAAGCCAATCTCCAAGCAGGTTGCTTCGAAACAGTGCCGACTCCAAAACCACTTCAATGAATGTCATATAGTATAATATCACGAGTTTATAAGAAATATGAATATTTATATTATTTTTATTTAATCAGAGCTAAAATGAGATACATAGATAATGAGTATGAAATTTCATGAAATGTCTCACAATCTTAACAATTTTAGACAACAACTACAATACCTCATTGGTGTTATATAGTCATTAACCACAATAGTTTTTTATCCTTCTGTCGCCGCATAGCGCGAACATTCAATTTGTTTCTCTTATATATTAAAGAAACTTGTTTAACGGAATTATGAGAATTAATCGACGTATTAATCTCCGCATGATGTTTTTTCCATAGTAGCAATAGTGGTTACAAGTTCAACTGATTATGATCATTAAACTGCAGCTAAGGTTGCCCTTGAATATGTCAAAAAGCGTTACAAGCTAGTAATAAATCAGTTCTAGCAAAGTCACAAACTCATCACTAGACTTGCGGATGTGTTTGCTCGCTGCTGAACTTTCTCACTGAATGAGCTTGTTCCCTGAGCATACTCACTAACGACTTCTCTCATTGATGAGTGATCGTCCTACACACTCATCAATGAGCTTTCTCACTGAAGAGTCGAACCCTCTAATGAGACTACTCTCTGATGAGCTTGTTCAGATTCTACTCACTGAAGAGTATAACTCACCAAACTCATCAGCTATCTATCTGATTTCTTCCATGCCATTATTCTGAATTAAGGAGATTCAGCAACTTGATAGATGTACACTTAATACATCCAATCCCATTTTCAAGTATGACTATATCCTTTAAATGAACTAAATTTCCAACACTTCTGAAATTTAAAATGTATACCACAAAGAAAATGTAAACTATCAAGTATGAACCATACTAGCACAAAGGTTTTATCCTTGTCCAACTACAACCATTCAATTATTATTTTTACATAAGTACTGTTTTATCCTTTTAATTTTTTTCTCCTAAAGCCTACATTTAGGAAAGCAAGTGCTCTAATATGTTTTTAGCATCTTTAATGTGTTGGTTAAAGGAAGAGAATGTTTTTTAAAAGTGTTGTGTGTAGTTTTTGTAGGGTAGTGTTTATATGCATATGGGAATCTGTATACATGACATTTGGCTTTTCTTCCAAAAAAAAGCCTGTGAATTAGTGTCAGAATCCCAAGGTCAAATGTGTAATTTTATATTAAATCTCTTTTTAACGTAAGTCACATATGGATTATGGAAGTGGTTATATGTCAATACCCAATCCATTAATCTAAAACAAAGTAGGAATGTATTAGATTAGAACATTAAAAAAAACAGTAGAATCCATTATTTATATATTGATATGTTACGTAAAAGAATAATGAAAATAAGCAAAATAGGATTGACTTGCTTGTAATAATGCGCGTGTTAGTTGGAGCTACAAGCATCTTCACATGCCTAATATTGACAATTTGCCAAACCTATCACAAATACTTACTAAAATTTTCAATACATCGTAGGAGTATTAATTTGTGAAACACTCGCAACTATTTGATGTAAATCTATGTAGAACTAATTTGACACATAAACTAATGCAAGTCTACGTCACTATCCAAAGATTAAATAATATGCACCGTGAAGACAAAGTTGAGAAACTTGGTAAACCATCTTACAGTATCTTGTAATACTATAAATGTCAAAATTACGAATGTGTTTTTTAGATTTGAAGCATCCTTGTGATTATTTATAAAGTAGATGTTTTGGTCTTTAGTGTTGTTTATGCATGTGATGAAGATAATGGCCCACTTCTTTAAATATATATTGTCATCCCAATTCCCACATATTCAAACACCTACAAAATACCATTATTTGATTATCCATTTCATTGCTATATTGCAATAGGCTTCTTGTAATAAACCATTCACCTATACTACCAACCATATGACTATATGATTAGCTATTATTGGATAATTTACGCTGATTGTGTTACAAGCATGTATCATTTATGATATGCATAGTTGACTGCTATTTATAAAGTATACACTTACTACTCATATATTGTTGATTGTATAAGTGATGAAATATAAGTGATGAAAATGTATAGTTGTTGACTGAAAAGACGTGTTTTATTATGTGAAGATAAGATTGTGAAAGCAGAATATTAAATTTGTGAAAATTTAGTTTTGTTGTGTATAAATCATCTGCAAGAAACATTTATTCACTAGGAATCAATCTTATGTGTGGAGAGAATGACAACAAAACCACTTGATAAGAGTTGAAATTGATAATTCAGTTCAGTTATTTTATTAAACTTTCTTCGTTATACTTAACTGCAAATTTGGATATAGATATAAAATAGGTGCAACCTACTTTGTTTTCTAAACAATTATACATTTATTCTCATTGGAACAAATATAAACCACTTAAATATCAACCAATTCCTTTATTGGACCATACACAAATAAGTTGTAGGTCCATGTTGTAGTAAGAAAGGGGAGGTGGTCCAATGTAATTAATCATGAGAATAGAAGTGAGGAGGTTGGTGTGGTTCATAATTATGTGACTTTAGACAACCACATGACTCATTTAATTATAACTATGACCATGTTAGTTACCCTTACCATCATGTTTTTTTTGCCACCGTTCATGGATCTCTACTAATGGAAATACTTGAGTTTGATATCTATATATTCTTATTCTCTTATTTCCTTTTTACCCCTATTTTGAATTATTAGCCACATTGCCATTGCATTGGACTTTTGTATAGCAAATAAGCGTCAATTTACTTTAACAGAAAGGGCCCATTTGTTTGTTTTTGACTATAAGAGATACTTCATTCGTCTTAATTTTAGTGGTTATTTGATTACTTGAAAAGCGTAGTAATTCCAATTTTCTAGAACTTTGTGTGTTTGTTTCATGACATATATTTTAAGACGGAGAGTAATTAACTTGTTATTTTTTCGAGTTATGTCTAATAATTTCTTTTTTTACTATTATATACCAAACTTTTGAATTTCGATTTTTGTAACCATTTTACTATTATGTTTTTCAACCATCATATTAACGATGAAGAGTAAAATGGTCACACTATATTTACCAAATACACACAAAAGCAAAATTCAAGATCTTTGGGGAAAAAAAAAAAAAAAAAAAAAAAAAAAAACTACACAACACTCGAAAAATCGAAAGTTAATTACATTATTAGTCCAGCTATATGTAATAATAGATAAAATGCAACATTTGAATGCTAGGTCATACAAGTAAACTAGAAATGGACAATTTCATTCATAAAATGATATTTTCATGTTGTTTTCAACATGTGGATATGTTTTTAGCTTAACAAATGATACATTTATACCCTCATCAATATAATCCTTGATGAAGCAAAACAAACATACTTGTAAGTCAATCAATTCAATGCAAAAAACAGAAAATCCAGCAATCCACAACTAGATTCAGCCAAACTGAACCTTCCCTGTAATAACTTTTCAAATTCATGGTACAACACAATATTAATCCAAATGTCTCAAAGGTTATAGGGAAACAAAACCAAAAGATACAAAAGAACACTAGCCCAACCATTTGGGACAAACTAACTTGTGTATAATGTACAACAATTTATGGAAGTTTTTTTTCTTTTCTTTCAGGTAGTGCATGTATTATAAAGTTATGAACTTTGAACTAACTTCTACTCTCCTTTTTTTTGTGTTGTATTTATGGTTTATACCAAACAGAAACTATAATAACAAACTATGAGAAATCTTTCACGAAAAGATGACTTAGGGATTTTGTAACGAACTTGAGAGGATTATGTTATTTGTTCTTCTTTAAATTGTAGATGTCCGGTTTGTGGTGGTTGTTGACGGTTTGGATATTCTGGTCTTCGGGTTAAGGAATGTACACCTGTCGGTGCATGATTGGGTGGCTGAAGTAGAGATGTGGTGGCGGCTAGGTTGTGGCTGCTGTTTTTAGCTGCTGGTACGTCGTGAGTGTGTTTCCCTTCATATGTGGTTATCACGGCTTTTGGGTCACTTGCAGCTCTCTCGACATGTTTGCGAACATTGCACCCTTGGAACGTGCACTTGTAGTAACTCCTGAAAGATGCACCACATGCTTGTTACAAATTACGGAGTATATTGAGATTCAGCATAAATCAAGCTAGAGAGAAACTAATTTCTTAAGAAGAAAAATTGATATAACATAGCCTCCAAAACATAGAGCTAATTCTAACAAGATTTTGACGACAAATAGATCAAATCTCAAGTTTCCATTCATATATAGCATTTAAAGTTGGTTTTACACTCCCTCGATTCTGAAACAACTCCCTTTACGGTAGTTCCATTAAAAGAACTATAGAAACGTTCCTTTTTGGAATCTCAAATAAAAGGTGCAGTGGCTTCCTTTGAGATGTTTTCATCAAAATTAACTACATTATTATACCTACTTTAAAGAGTTCTACTACTTATAATAGTTAATCCTAGGTAATCTGGTTTCGTTTCTAAGGTTAGTATCCACTACTAGTAAGTTCATCCTACATTTGAATTAGTTATATTTACTTATGAATCAGGTTTTCTATAAGAACCTCCATTCATACTTCTTTTTTGAGAATCAGGTTATAGTTACAAACTATATGGTGGGAAAGCTGAAAAGGACGGTGTTCAAAGAAAACTCATTATTATGGACTGAGTTTTGACGCATGTGGATCCAAAGAAAAGATTGTAATACAAAATGAGCATGCTGCAATTAGCCTGGAGTCATGGAGATGAGTACAACACAATTACCAGTATATTTTATGGAATGAAAGTTAAGATGGTAACTATCCAATATAGTGATAGAAGATAAGGATTCAATGAGGAACGATCTGTAATAACTTAATGCCAGACCACAAAAATGAGACACGGGAACTGAGAACTGCCAACGGAATTGTTATATCAAAAATTGACCCCTTAGAAGGAAACATGTGAATTAGTTCAGTTAACATTACTTCTCCTATGAATGATATCACCTTATCTAAAAGAGACCTGAACAAAGTGATCAATTCTATATCTAATTAATGTATCGACCGTTCATTATGTAGAAGGAATGGCCAGGTTCGAATGTACATTTAAGAAGGAAGTTGTTACAAAATTATTTAGCGTCATGGACAATTTTTGTATATGATAGGATCATGGATCCTCTAGAAACATTAAAAATATATTCATGCTACCCAAATAAGTTTATAATATATTTTGCTTAAGCACATTTTAGGATTAACAATTTGTTAAAAGAAGAATTTACCTTGGATGAGGATTTCCTTTAACAACTTTTTGTCCATACTTACGCCATCTATAACCATCATCAAGAAGATCAACTTCACTGGTTGTTTGAACTATGATCCGAGGTTCAGTAACTGTTCTGTGGGATGAAACTGGGTCTGAGCCCCTGACCTCTGTATTTCTACATAGTATATTCCCATATTATTACATGTTCTACAAAGAATTGTCATAAAACATCTAGTTATTCATTAATTGAATAAAAAGGTACCTCGTTTTTGCTTGAGGCTCATCTCCATGTCTTTCATCGCCTCTACTTACATCATCACCCACTTCCTCACCGTCACTTGATCCCGAATTTTCATACGTGGCTTGACTAGATTCTTGATCTTTCATAGTCAATGAATGCATTGACCTCCCGTCCCTTGAATGGCTAAAATTACTAGTTTGACCCTCGAATCCTTGTTCATATTGGCTTGAAGTACCAGTGTTACTATCTTTTCCTCGTTTAGATTGAGGTGGTTGGTGGTTGTGTTGGCCTTTGTAAATAATCTCTGTTACTAGACCCTCAACAGACCGCTCAACTTGCTTCTTCACTGGACAATTTGGATGAGTGCATTTGTAATAACTTCGAGGGTATTCACTACCCTTAACCTGTTTTTGACCATATTTTCTCCAGTTATAGCCATCATCAGCAGGTTTATCAACTGCTAATGGAGGTTGGTAACGGTTATCAGAATTGGATAAGTTAGATGATTCTTTTGCAGTATTGTGGTTAGGGATAGAAGGTGGAAGGCGTTGGTATGTGGTCGCGTTAGAATTAAAAGAATAATTTTGTGGTAATTGGCTATGTGATTGAGAATGCACTTGTGATGCCTGTGATGTAATCTGAGCTAATGCTTGCTGGTGCGACATTCCGAGAGATCCCTACATATAAAACCATAAGTGAGTGGCGAAAACATATCTGATAATAAAAAAGTTTAGATTCAAATTCGAGCATAATATCCACATGTAGAAAACAGAAGTGACAGTCAAATACGACTGTTCTTTTCATTGAACTGAAGAATAATGCATTAGAAAGAAAAGCGGCCAATGTGATCATATGTCCTCCATGCTTTAGAGTTTAAATGTTATCAAACAAAAGAGACAGCAATAGTTACCGCAATTTCCTTTTCATTATGCAGCAACACAGTATATATTTACACACACACATGTTGAACATCATAAATGAAGCTCGATTCCCATTTAATTAGCATATGGAAGAATTCAGAATGCAATGCACCTTTTAGAAAACTAAAGGGACAAAAAGTCAGAAGAAATATCCAAGATTTCCTTTTCATTATGGAGCAAGAATTATATATACATTGCATGCATCAGATAAGAAGCTTACTTCACATTCAACTAGCACACGACAAAATTCAGAGTTCAGCTACTAAACAATTTAACCGACATTTCATGTGGTCTACTAGTAATTATGATGCATGTGACATAGCAAGAAGAAACAATTAATATAGAACAACAAATACTTTGTGTCACTCATTGAGGTGACCAGCCTAACCCCTTCTGTTGAGTTTAAAAGATAAGACTGTTATTCATAAATTGCACTCCTCTATATTTCAAGATTGAGGCTTTCTCAGACATAACAGCAAATGAATCATGCTTCTTACGTACTAGATAATTGTGAGAAAGTAGCTGATACATAACTTTCCTTAAGCTGATTGACAACTTTATATTATCTAGTAGACTTAAATAAAGTTGAAAATCTGCTTACAACAACTAGTAAATTGGTATTCCTTTTACGTTTCACACATATTTAGCTTCCTATTCGAAGCCCTACAAAAATTTCCATATATATCATGAGTTCAATTCCCATAAATGGACCTACTACTTGCATTCAAAATTTCTCACGAGTTCAATTCCTATAAATGGACAATACAATAAGCATAGCATTCACAATTTCACATGGGACACTCATTACTCATTAATGTCAAACAAAAAAATTAGCTCCTCTATAAATCATCTTAAATCAATGCTAACTACTAGCTAGTCTTCATTAAACAGGCATTTTAGGAAGTACTTCTAGATTACACTTTTTAAGTTTTTAGTATTATTATCACTTTTAAGCAAAATACCTCAACCTATGTATCTAAACTATAAAGTATCGACCCTAAAGTATTACTCTATTCGTTCAAAAATAAATGTCTACTAGACGTAAAACACATGTAACGAGAATAATATAAAACAATTTCCATCTATTAATATACTATTTGAAAAACAAAAAAAACGCATTAATCAGATAATCATTTTTCCAAACCTGAGGAAAAAAGCCGGGCGAGTCGAGCAAACTAGCTGGACTCATCCCGGCTGGTATAGTAAACATAGACGGTTGACTAACAACCAAACTCCCGGGCCTCCCATTACTATCAAACCGAAAGTCAACGCTCCCACCACCACCAGCACCACCACTATCCACCGGTCTCCGATCATGCAGCTCCACAGGAGACAACACAGCACCAGACAAAAGCTGAGAAAATGAACGAATGTCAGAATCAGGTTCACTCTCTGAAAAAAAGTTGGAAACCAAAGTCATGGGTCCTGGGCTAGCGTCAGTTGTAAGACTTCCGGTGAACATGTTCTCGACAGTTGCACGTGGTGGAAGTGTGATGGATGGTCTTGTTCCTGTTGATGGTACTGATAATGATAAACCTCGTTTTTCATCCATGGTGTTGTTAATGTTTGTGTTTCTTATATAAAGATGTTGGACATTTCCGGTGAAGGGTGTTATTGGTTTTGCCGGTAATGATGACTTTTTTTTTCCGGTGAGTATGTGTTTGTTGGTGTGTGTTTTTATGTAAGAGGATCTGCAAAATTAGTAAAAGGTCAACGAGGTAGATATGAAAAATGTTTTTATGAAATCTTTTCCATTTTTGGGTTTCTTTTTGTGTTCCCTCCCCACATGCTATGGGGTTTTGTCTTTCTATACCCTTGGTTATTGTTGATTGCTGTTTACATACTTGGTTATTGAGGCTACGATTATGATATTGCTCATTTTACTTGCAAGCACACAATTTTGCTTTTATTTTTACCTCACGTGAAGACTCTCAGCAGATCACCCATTTGATACTAGTTTCACATAAGTTTCACATAAGCATGCTTAACTTACTCTAAATTTTTGATGGATCTACTTGAATTTAACCACAAACCACGTTACGTCAAGTGGGGCTGAGCAAACGACCCGAACGACCGCGACCGGACCGGACCGACCACATTCGGTCTGGTCCGGATCACCAACCGATTATTTGGCCTTGTTGGACCGGACCGAGGACCGGACCGAATGTGGTCAAAAGATGTAGTATTTACTAACATTCATTAATGAGATATCTGACAGATAACTATGATAGTTCCTCACTCTAACAGGCCATGACATAAAATGTATAACTCCTAACGCAATTAAAAACAAAGCCTTAGTTGATTTGCTTGCCCATTCTCGTGTAGAGAGTATGAATATGCACCTCCTTTAGAGCAGACCTCTGAGCTGCATTAGTGTTACATGTACAACTGAAGTCAAAGACAAAAGTCAACAGTTTTAGACAGCACGTGACCTGCACGTGCTGTAACCAACCTAAACCAACTTTCCCGCCCATTTTCAATTGTATAAAATCTACACTTCTTTGTTGTAAAAAATTCATTCATTGATGTATTCACTTCCAATTCTGTAAACAACTCTCAATAACAATAACAAATCATTTCACTTTTCAATTTCAGATTGTTTTCTAAATTTAGCAATTTCAATTGATTAGTGAGCCCTATCTCCAATATGTTAATAGGATTCAAATAGTGGGTGTTACAATTGGTATCAAGAGCCAGTCTAGAGTGTTACACTGACATTGTAATTCCGGCAAGAAAACAAAATTCCGGCAAGAAATCAGCCACCACTAATTTCACTGTTTTGATTGTCTTTGGTCAGTGTCAATCATATGTACGGCCACAAGATAAGCCCATTAGTGGTTAAATTCTCTTATCTTGAACAAGCTGGTCACAAGCATTTGGATTGAGTAACCCAAAACAGTATCAGTGAACATTACTCCAGTGTTGATGAGTGGTAATGTTACTGGTATAATGGTGGAAACAAGAACCACAACTAGAAATCAAGATTCCACAATGGAATCACTTCAACAAACTATTAATGACATGTAGAGAATGATGCATTAAATGAATCTTGAATCGAATAGATTGAGGTTTTGGTGAAGGAACTAGCAATGGCAATCATAATGATGGTGGTTCAAATGGAAATAATAATGGTGGTTAGTATGGAAGATTAACCAAAGTGGAGTTTCCAAGATTTGAAGGAGATGATGTTGAGGGATGGTTATACAGAGTTAATAAGTTCTTTGAGATGGATCATATTGAGGATGATGGTCAAAAGATTCAACTGGTGTCTATGCATGTGTTTGGGAAGGCCTTGAATTGGCACAAACAGTTTATGCAAAGGTTTGGAGAAGTTATGACTTGGGGGTGTATCAGACTCATGTCAAGAAAAGATTTGAGTCCATTTTCGAAGACTCAATGATGGAATTGAAGAATCTCAAACAAACTACCACTGTACATGTATATCAATACTCTTTTGAATCTTTATTGACTAAAGTTGAATTGCCTGAGAAGTACACTATTAGCCTATTCATTGGAGGATTAAATGAGGAAATTGCATATGCTACGAGAATGTTCCAACCTGCAACATTGATTGATACATTTTGTTTGTCCAAGTTGCAAGAAGCAAACAATTCTGTGTCAAGAAATAAATCTGCACCATTGTTTTCTACTCCTAGAAACAATGTGAATTATAGTTATGCTAATAAGTATGGGGGCAATGGTATTAGGACTACAAATGTTGCACCTACAAATGCTTTACCTGTTATTACTCATGCTATGCCAAACAGACCTTTTAAGAGGCTTACACAGAAAGAATTGGACGAGAAAAGAGCAAAAGGGCAGTGTTTTTATTGTGATAAAAAATACTTTCCTGGACATAAGTGTGAGGGGCAAATGTTTGCTTTGGAAGTGTCTGTTATGGAAGAAGAAGAAGAATAGGAGTGTTTGGAAGAAGAAAATAGCTCTACTATGAATGAATATGTGTTGCCAGAGGAGATTCCATAAATTTCTCTTAATGCATTGTCTGGAATTCCTACACATAATACTATGAGGGTTAAAGGACATGTTCTTAGGCAATTGTTGCACATTTTGATGGATTCAGGAAGTACTCACAATTTTCTATATCTTCACACAACTAAAAAATTAGGGTGTAAAATGAGAAGTACTTGTCCACTCAACGTGTTAGTGGCTGGTGGTACAAAGTTGGTGAGTCAGTATATGGTTAAGAATTTTCAATGATAGATTCAAGGGGTTATGTTTATTGCTGATGTGATGTTATTACCATTGGGAGGCTGTGAATTAGTTCTAGGAGTCCAGTGGTTGTCTACTTTGGGCACCATTAGTTGGAATTTTCAAGATTTGACAATGAAGTTCATGTATGACGGCAAAAAAGTTATGTTAAAAGGCATAAATCAGTCTGAGTTAGCCTGGATGACTGGAAAACAAATGTCAAAGTTTGTTGGTCAACAAGATAGCCCTTACTTAGCCACGATGTCTATTGGACCCTCTACCTCTTTCATGTTGATGCAGTGTAAGAATGATCAAAAGGAGTTGGAAAATGTGGAGTTGCAAACTGTGATAAAAGAGTTTGAAGATGTGTTTGAAATGCCATCAACATTGCCACCACAAGAAGTTTTGATCAAAAAATACCTTTGACTTAGAATGAAGCCACTCTCAACATCAGTCCCTATAGATATCCTCCAGTTCAGAAGGATGTGATTGAAGAAATGATCAAAGAATTATTGGATCGAATCAGGGGTTAGAAGGCCTAGTAACAGTCCATTCTCTTCTCCTATAGTTGTTGGATCGATGTACTCTGACCAAACTACTTTATAGCTTGTAAAGATTTAATAATATTAAGTAAACTCAACACTATTAATATTGAAACACTATTTGACCTTGTAAAGTATGCGGAATCTACTAACACAAAGCTTAAGAAGAACTTTTATATTAAACCAAACTTGAATCTGCTTTGTTACACAGATTCACTAACAATCCCTAACTATTATCGACTTTCAACAACTCTAAAACATATATCGACTAATACCTCTTAAGGCTCCTTATATAGATAACCTTAAGTCAGTTTACATCATCTAACTTGAACGACAAGTAATTATCCCTAACTAATTCTAGAATATTCATACAATATTACATATTAATCCTTTAACTAATATTGCACTTAAGTCCTTGTATTCTTCGAAGTACTTTGAACAATCTTCAATCAGCAGTACTTTGACTTAGATCTTTAAGCAGTACTTTGACTTACTCTTCATGAAGCAGTACATTGACATACAGAAGTACCATAATCTTTTATATCCCAACAATCCTCTCCTAACTTGAACTCCACTTGCTTGATTTCAAGTTTCTTTGTTATCTTTGATCTTCAAAATCTTTAATCATTCAAAAAGATTGTTTCTTTATCTCTTTAACCTTTATCTGTCATGTGTCAAAGTACTCTTTATCAGCATCAGTTGATATCTTCTCTTTAATAATCCTTCTCAGCTACTCAGCAACATTTTGGTACAATAGTCATCAAATCTTTTAAAGTTTCATACTATTCTCATCACTTCTAGGTGTGTAAACTCCCGTGAGAGGTGAATCATTGAAAATTAATGGATTTTGATGTCTCTTTACCAAAGCCATTAACTCTGGAGTAGCCAATGTTTTGGTTAGAACAACCATGGTACATTGATAACCATATGATTTTTAGCAAATCATCAGCTATCAACGGATTTGAGTAGTCTTTACCAAGAGCCGTTTGCTTTTGGACTAGTTAGTTCATTGATTTCAACCATGGTGAACTAATTACCAAAAAAGGATTTTCCACAGCCTTTACCACAAGCCATTTTTCCTTGTGGGCTAGCCAACTCTTCACTTTTACAGATATGGTGAGTTGAAAACCATACAATTTTTAGTAAATTGTCAATTAAAAACGGATTTGATTATCACATCAGAGCCGTACCCTCATGATGAGTCAAACTCTTTCTTGTCTGTTAAACATGGTGAGTTGATTACCATTTGTTGTGTAGTATAAATACTAACACCATGTGTTTCTTTTCAAATCCTTTTATTGACTTCACTTTTAAACATCAAAAACTTTTTATTTTATTTTACAAAGGACTTATACTGGTTTAATTCAGCAAGCAGTACTTTGATAAAGTACTGTTTGTCTTTGCAGTACTTTGAAAAAAATACTTATTATACAAAACAATTCATACCAGTATTTTGCAATATCACTCTTCAGACTTAGTCCATCTGATAAATAGCTTGATCACATCCAAAGCTACATCAGATTCATCTTCAAGTTCCATTCCATGATCCAACATTCTGAGCATAATTTCTCTAATCAATGGATATCTTCTCTCAGCAAGCATGTGAATCATGGTACCATCTTCCATCTCAAGTGCATGAACTCCTGATGACTCAAAGAATCTCCATCTTGTGATTTCCCAATTCTCTTGATCATTCCACAAAGGATCAACACTTGTTTCTTCAGTTTCCCAGATGGTAATTAAGTCTCCAAGCAAAATTAATCCCACTCCTGATGCTTCAATCTCTTCATAGTATGTCTGCACTTGCATGTATAAGTCATAGAGATCTTCTCTGGTAATAAAATGCAGAACATTCCATAACATGTTGAATACTGTGAAGCTTTCATCTTCTCTGTTGAACATAAGATAGTTTCCTTCTTTTGATTCAACCACAGAGAATGAGATTATCTTAGATTTCTTTCCAGAGTCTTCACTCTTCTTATTATCAAAATCTACTACTCTGAAATAGTTTCTAAGTTCATCAACTGTATCTTCGTGTATCATCTTCAGTCTTTTTGACAGTTGATCATCTTGAACTGCTTTCTTTCTTTTCAATTTTCTTTGCTCAGTTTGTTCCTTCCTTATATCTTCTAACTTCTTCTCTCTATCAACATCCATGGGTACAAAATTTTCTACTTCTTTCCTGATAGACTCTTGTACTTGTTCCCATAGAGTTTTCACTTCTGGATACCTCATTCTTTGCAAATTCTTGTATCCTCTTCCTTTCAAGAAACTTATCATCCAGTTTCTTTCCTGAGCAATTGTCATAGGCTTTCTTGTAATTGGCCTACTAACTTCTGCCAAATACTCTGCATCATACTCAGCCTGTTGCTTTCTAGCAACCTCTGTATCTTCTGCAATCTTTAGTTCTCTAATCTATGCAAGAGTAAATTTCTTCTTTTTCTTCTTAATATCTTTCTGCTTCATGATCCCTTTCCCTTTATCTTTGGGGATCTAACTCTTCAGATTCAGAAGTACTTTTAGAAACTTGTTGTGCAGGCTCAGAAATATGTATACCTCCTGCAGGTCTATTCAAATTGATCATAATCTGAGCAATTGTTTCATCATCACTTGCAGTATGCACCTTAGCTTCTTCTTGCTGTATAAAAGTAGAAGGACCAGCTTCATCTTCAAAATTTATTATAGAAGGTCCAGCTGCAGAAGTTCCACTTTCATCAATATTCATAGCAGAAGTACCTTGCTCAGCAGTACCTTGTAGACCTGTATTTTCAGCAACAGTACTTTGAACACAAGTACTTTAAATTTGAGTGCTTTGAATATTTTGTGCATCAGCATCTTTCTGAACAGTTTTTTGCTCAACAACTTCTTGCTCAATAGCTTCTTGCTCAATATTCACATCGTCTTCAACTTGTTTCTCTGGCACAAAAGTCTTTGGTTCTTCTGGATATTGCCAAAGGTGAGCATCTTCTGAATATTGAATCTCAGCATCATCTCTATCCAAATTATCATCTTGATTCCTCCCCAATATGATAGATGATGACTTCCTATGCCTCTTCTTGGATTTAGAAGTCTTCTTGGAAGATTTAGACTTTTGCATCTGAGACTTTTTCTTTTCCTTCACATAAAGTCTAAAGTTTTGAACAAGAGGCCAGACAAACTTCTTCAACCTTCTGAACTTCTTCCTCAACTTCTTGATTTCTGCAGCCTGATCATCCATAGTTTTCTTCATCCTCTCCAACTCTCTAGTCAAAGCATAATTATTCATAGCCCCTTCAACTCCCTTATCTCCTCTGACTCAGATGGTTCCATAGACTCAGAAATAAGCTACTATTCGGACTCTGAGTTTGAAGATCCAGGATGGATGGATTACTTTCCTCCTCATGTTTCATCCTCATCAATGAGTGTAGCAAACTCTACCATAACTGATGCAGCAAGCACTACCAACCAAAAGCCCAAGAAGAAAAAGTCTGTCCCTGGTTCATCTCTGGCTAATGAGCTTCCACTTGCTTTGACTCAAGCCCTAGAATCAGCAATACAGAACATGAAGTGGCCTGCTCCAAGAAAAGAGAAACCACCCAAGCAAGTTCTTGGCCTGGCTTGCCCAAGGAAGCAAGCTTCTTTTGATGACAAAAGAAAGACTGCTCAAAAGGGAAAGCAGAGCTATGAGGGCAAGGGAAAAAGGCCTATGGAGTAGGTTGTGTGGAGCTTGGTAGTAGGTTGTGTTGTGGTAGTTGTTTGTATGTCTTGTCAGTGTCAATGTTTCAACTTTGTCTGTGTCATGATGTATCTTGTGAAATGGTTTGATGTAACTCCTTTTTGAATGATGAATAAAATACTTTCTTTATGAATGATACATGTAGCCTCCCCTCAAATAATGACTAACTACTAATGCATCCCCTAAAAAACAGCTTAATTATTTATCATGCCAATACTCATAACTAAAAAGGTAAATCTTGAAACATCAAAGCCCTTTGTGAGTAGATCTGCTACATTATCATCAGTATGGACTTTAACCACATTGATAAGCCTATGCTCATAGCAATCTCTAATAAAATGATGCCTAATCTGAATGTGCTTTGTCTTGGAGTGATAAACTGGATTCTTCACAATACAGATAGTACTCTCATTATCAATGTTGATAGGAGTATTCATGAAGTTGAATCCATAATCCAAAAGCTGATTTTGCAACCAAAGTACTTGTGCACAACAACTTGCAGCAGCTACATACTCTGCTTCTGTGGAAGATGTTGCTGCAATTGTTTGCTTTTTGCATTGCCATGAGACTAATTTGCTGCCAAGGTACTGACACCCTCCAGTTGTAGATCTTTTGTCATAGTTATCTCCAGCATAATCACTATCTGAAAAGGCTTGTAGATGGAAAGGTGAATCCCTAGGATACCATAATCCTAGCTTAGGTTGTTGCCTAAGGTACCTAAAAATCCTTTTGACAACATTCAAGTGTGATACCTTAGGATTAACCTGATGTCTTGCACATAAACACACAGCAAAAGTAATGTCAGGCCTAAATGCAGTTAAATACATGAGACACCCAATCATAGACCTGTACAATGTGACATCAACAGCTTCTCCTTCTTCATCTTTTCCCAAAGGTTTGTTAGTATCCACAGGTGTAGATGTAGGCTTGACAGTTGTGAAACTAAATCTCTTAAGAATATCTGCAACATACTTATCTTGACAAATATAGATTCCATTGCTTGATTGTTGCACTTGTAGTCCCAAGAAGAATGTTAATTCTCCCATTGAACTCATCTGAAGCTCTTTTTGCATAAGATCTTCAAATTCCTTCACCATAGATTGCTTAGTAGCACCAAAAATGATATCATCTACATAAACTTGGACAAGCATGATATCCTTCTTATCTCTCTTAATGAACAAAGTCTTGTCAATAGCTCCTCTCCTATAACCATGTTGTAATAGAAAATTTGAGAGTCTTTCATACCATGCTCTTGGAGCTTGATGAAGGCCATACAAAGCCTTGATTACCTTGTAGACTTTGTTTGGGTGTGCAGGATCTTCAAAACCAGGAGGCTGTTTGACATAAACTTCTTCTGTAATGATGAGGCGAAAAATGAACCATTTTTTGGGGTCATTTAAGCCCGGAATTGAATTTATTTGATCAAATATTTCCCTAAATCGTTCCTTTTGTGATTTTAGGTACTTTGGGAGTGAATTCTGGAAAAGGAAGCATTTTGGACGTTTTTGGAACATAAAAGTGAAGAAAACGGCAAAGACTTAATTTTCCATGATGAGAACAATACCTGATGGCGTCAAGAAGGAAATTGTGACGGTGTCAGGAGTAAAATCCATGATGACCCAGAGAAAACCTGAAGGCGTCAAGAGAAGGGCGTCAAGAGTTATTTTGGTGATGGCCTGAAGATGGAATACACGTGACGGCGTCAAACTCAGATCTAGGCAGTCCGAGAACTTATTTGGCGGCGAGATAACGACGTCAGATATTTACTCTTGACGCCGTCACCTCACAAAATCTATATATACTTTTCGATTTTTCATTCATTAGAGGAGGAACTTGTGTGGAGAATACTAGGGTCGAACCTAATAAACCCTAGGTCGTTTGTAACAGTATTTTCAAGGGTTTTTACCCCTTGAAACCTTTCATGTTCAATTAAGATTAGTCCTTTTTCAATTCATTCAATATGTCTATGTGTTGTTTGAATATATCTTATGCTTATCTTGATTTCAACATGCTAGGCTAGATCTTTCATGTGTTTGCTTAGATGTAATGAAACCTAGATGTTAATTATAGGTTGATTGCTTGTTTATAGTTGTAATGGATGAATGAAATCAATGTTAGGCTTAAGAAAACTGGCAGATCTTCATTGTGTAACTTGCTTGAACGTCTTAAGAAACATGAACCGATGTGTACTAGGTTTTTATGATTGTATTTAATGCATGAGCGAATTCTAGTGATCCCATGTTAGGAGCTTCTTAGCCGGCTCGACATAGGAGTGAAGTAGGAGCTTATAGGATTGGGGAAGTAAGTACGCCACCCCATGAATGGTATTAAGGAATACAATCCGTCATCCACGCAACTGTAACAAGTTATCAACCTGTAAAAGATATCTAGGGAGTAGTGAAGTCTAGGTAAACACAATTCTCCCATATATTGCTCACGCCTCTAGTTAATTTAGTTTATTTTTATTTTTAGTATTTTATTTTGATTGCATTTTAGTTATTGGGTTAGTTGATTAGCAACTAATTCTGCCCACTCCTCTTAAAACCGAGATTTTTATTTGCTTTTCTAAAAACATAAAAATACAAAAAGAATCATCCCTCATCTTTAGACCTAGTCTTTAGGTTTTCTATTCCTAGCGACACTATTCCCAAGTTGAACGATCAATCCCCTGGTACTTGTCACTATACTATACTACCTGGTGGGGGTTGTAAGCTTCTCAAGATCCCTCGAGAGGTAAAGCCTGGTGCAATTCCCACGCATCAAGTTTTTGGCGCCGCAGCTTGGGGAATAGTTATTGTCTAGGTTAGGATTTCTTTTTATTAGGTCTACTTGCTAGATTCCTTTCTAGTAAGATTTTATTTTTATTTTTAGGTTCTCTTTAGTCTATCTTATTTCTTCGTGTCTTTGTTCGTAACTCTTTACCATCCGACATCATGGAAGATGGTAACATCTTTGAACCCATCAACCCACCACAACAAGACCACCCATAAAACCCACCACTAGCTAGCCAACCTCTTAGGCCCTGAACCCTAGGAAAGTATTCCCGACCTAGCCACCAAGGCTATCGAAACACCATTGAGCTCACCCAAGGAGCCAATGTGTCTCCCTTGCGATCCGACACCATCCGGTTGGTGCAAAGCGGATGTGCATTCCATGGACTTCATTCCGAAGATCCAAATCAACATCTTAAGGACTTCCTTAAAATCGTAGATTCTATAGACCTTGATGCTACAACTAGAGAGTCGACCCGATTACGCCTATTCCAATTCTCTCTACGTAATCAAGCTAGTCAATGGCTTGAGCGTTTACCCGCCGGATCCATCACCTCATGGGATGATCTCACCACTCGTTTCCTTGCTCAATTTTTCCCACCGGGGAGAACTACCAAGCTTAGAAATGATATCTTGATGTTCCAACAACGTCAAGGTGAAACTCTATATGAAGCATGAACTCGATTCAAGGACTTACTCCAAAAAGTCCTTCATCATGGCATAGATCTTTGGCTCCAAGTCCAAATCTTCTATGACCATATCGATCTCTCCACAAGGCGAGCAATTTACCAATCGGCCGGTGGTAAGCTACGTGATCTAAGTGCGGAACAATCATGGGAACTCATAAAAGATCTTGCTCTCTATGACAACGAAAGTTGGGATGATCCCCGTGATTTGAACAAAACGGTCAAGGCAATATCTTTGCCTTCGAATAATTCTAGCACTCCCGACCGTAGGATCATGGAACTTGAAGGTCGAGTCAAGTTTCTAATGAAATCTTACGAAGCTCCTAAGCCTTCAAGCCAAGTGAGCAAAATCGCTTCTTCATGCAAATTGTGTAATGGCCCTCACGGAACTCATAACTGCATGGAGCTTCCAAAACGCGCTTATAACGAATTCACATCATCACACGTTGGTCGAGGTCCTTGAAACTTTGACGAGGCCTATGAGGCATGGAAGGATAAACCTAATTTCAGAGGGTACCAAACGCGGAGCGTATCCTTCAATGACTCCTCCCCACTCGAATGGTCCGAGCATTTTCCATCACAGAGCACTCCTAGGCAAAGCTGTGAAGATGCCTTGCGAAAGTTCATTCTATCTCAAGAATTACAGCTCTCTACGCTCGAGGCTAAATTTAGACAACAACAAGCCGATATGAATAACAAGATTTGTAATCTGTTAACTACTATTAAAGAGCACGCTGTTAATAAACCGATTCAAGCAGAAGAGGTCAAATCTGTTACCGTCATGAATCAGCCAACTTCCCCTGTGAAAATAAAAAGTCATAGTAAGTTATTTAAACATCTATCACCAAAAGTGAAAGCAACTGTTAACCCCCTAGGACCAATCCATTTTGTAAATACCATCACCACAATATCCGCTTCCACACCTAACCAGAGCCAACAACCAGCTGAACATATGGGTCATAAAGCTAAGGATGAAACCTCAAGGTTAGACCACGAATTGACCAAAAGCCCTACCAACTCATTTGAGGATTCCGTCACTCAAGAGTCTAGCAAATTGGGTGAAGTAAAAGAGAGGTCGGAAGAGCATACGAGAAATCCAGCAATCTCGGGTAAATCTATTATAGAGGAACCCGAGAAAGATTTAGTGGGTGTGGCTAATAGGAGTTGTGATAGGACTGAGGGAAGCAACTCTAAAGTTTTCAAGATTTCATGCACTCTTAGGAAAAGACTCTTTACCAATACTCATATAGATCCTAGCCTCCCTGTCAACATAATCCCCCTTTCCCTTTACCATAAAGCCTTCCCTGAATGCATGGTGTATAAAAGAATCAACAACGCAGGGGTAATGAAAGACATGTCAGTTATGATTGGAGAACTTGTCTACAACATCGACCTCACAGTGGTCGATGACATAGACTCCATCACTAATCTGGGATTAACTAATCTTGTTCACGGGAAACCATTTGTCAATGAATCGGGAGTAATCCTTGATGAGAAGGATGGTAGTGCATTGTTCACCAATGGCATCAAGAAGGTAATCTTCCGTACGGGTAATGAGGAGGTGTACGAGTACCGTCCATCAATGGAAGGGAATCTATATGGATCAAAGGATGGAGGATCAGGGAGAATGAGGCGACGTGATCCAAATAATCTCAAAATCCCCTGCATGATCGGTCATAAGTATTTCGATAATGTCTACATTAACGTATTCCTGCCTAAAAATTTTATGTCCCTATTCCATTATAACAATATCTGTAGACGGAGAATGATTTATAAGGGAGAGAATGTGGTTGGTAGAGATCATGAAATCCAGGTATACGTAGGAAATATGGCATTCACTATGGAATTTACGATGGAATTTACGATCGTGGACAACATCGAAGACTATGTCGACCCAAGGTTGTCACAAGTTATTTTCGGAGCAACATTTTGTGAAATCACTAACTTAATAGTTGATGACCAGAACGTAATCATGACCTTCACTGATGGAATTAGGAGGGTTTCATACCAAACCCCATACAAGAGAAGAGATCTAAAAGAAATCGATTGTGATGGGCTTGATAAGCTAAGTTCTCAACTTATCATATGTGATGAAGATGTTCGGAGAGGATGTAAGAACATTTCTGATTTATCATGTGGATTCTTTAAGGATGTTAGTAAACTTGGGTCTAAGTATCGAAAAGATATCTTTGAGTTCGAAGACCCAAAATACCTGCACTATGAAAGCGATACCGATATAGAAGATGACCTAGAGACTAAAACAAACGATGAGGTCACGTAGTAACCCATGACCTTGAGTCTAGCTACAAGACTCGTAAATAAAGAAAAGCGCTTCTTGGGAGGCAACCCATGTTTTGTGTGATTTTTATTTTGTTTGTTTGTTATTTGCTTCCGTATGCATGCTTTATTTTTATTGTTGGTAGATCATGTTTTAAAACTAAAATGATGAAAATACTTTACTTTGTTGTTTGGCCTAGTCTTAACTTCATCCAAAGGTATTTCGCAAAAGATAAGTGTAAGGGGAAACCCCAAATATGTTTTTAAGAAACAAAAATTGATCATGATTCTCCACAATATTAAGTGAACATGTATATTCGTATTTTTAGAGTCAAATGCTTGTATCGAGTCATAATGATGTTTTGCAGAATTTTCTAGAAAGTAGGACGAAGTTTTTCTAGAAATTTTTCGGAAACTTAACATAAGAATTTCTACAGGTCACTTCTGACGGCGTCATGAGTTTACTCTTGACATTATCACGTGTAAAATTCTGGAAATTTTACCAGTTTTGTTTTTCTAACGGAGTCTTAAAGTTTTTGTCGAATCTTTAGTTTTATAATCTCCAGAAAATCTGCAAACATCATTCCTCAAGCATTATATCTTATTTTGTTTTCTAGGATTTGTTAGCATATATAGATTGTCGCCGATTTTACGCGAGGTTGCCTTGTCTGTTTTCTCAGGTTTTAAAGGTTATGTATGACAAGAAGATGATTTATAATTTGGAAGGGAAGCTTTGATTGTTCATTTTCTTGGAGGAAGATCTAACCTGGCCACCTTATTATCCATACCGAGCGAATCAGGGGAGTATTTGATTTCATTCTTTTTACTTATTTCACTTTTACATTCTTTAATTGAACATTGGGGACAATGTTCATCCTAAGTGTAAGGGGAGGGTAAAATGATGATACCTTACAGATACACTTTCGCTTGAGTTTATTTGTTTGATAGTAGACGTGTAATAAAACTATGAGAAATACTTGTTAGTGTAATTTTAGCGCCAAATTTAAATTTTTTTACAACATTTAGGAGTGAAACTTTAGCCTTAGCAAGCGTCTCATGGATAGGAGATTGTATGACTAGCACAAAACCGTACCATTCAGGAAAATTTTCCACCCAAATATGTGAGGTTCGCCTTTAGATTTGATAGGAAAAGCATTTACTATTAGTGCTTATGAGTGTACCGGTAGCATTTAGATTCTAGAACTTGCGTTAGTGATGCATCTCGAGACCGCTAGTGAGACTACATTCGTGTAGTAGGATTTACTATATGATTAGAGGCATTAGGATCACCCTTGTGTTAAACCCGTATCATAATTACTTGACCATTTAAGTCATATTACTTGGCTAGTAAAGTCAATTAATTTTTCCCACACTTTAGCGTTGTACTCATTTTTAGTACACGAAACCCCTAGTACACCCCTACGAGCCTATCTTTTCGTTTCTAACTTTAAGCATCTTACTTAAAGGAAGAATTTGTTACAACCCACTTAAATGTACACCCAAATCGCCTTAGCCTTCCGTGTATGCACTCATCTTTAGTGCATTATTGTTATTTGTTAAACCCTTAGTTAATTATCTAATTGATTACATGGTTGCTAAGTCGAGTCATATCTTTGTACATATTGTTTTGGGACGATTGGGACTCATGGGTAAAATACTTATTTTATGGAGTAATGGGGAAGAACATCTATTATTACCCCCATATGAACGTAAATCTTAAAAGTACTCCAAGTGTTTTGATTGTCTTGATTCGAGTCATTAGAGTAGTTTATTGTAAAGTATTTAAAAATTCAAGTGTAAGGGGAATGTTCATTCCCTATGATGTATTATTTTGGATGTTAGGGTAAGAGTGTATGCAAAAAAAAAAAAAAAAAAAAAAAAAAAAATTGAAAAAACCAAGAAAAAGAAAAAAAAAATAGAAAATGAAAAGGAGAGAAAAAACATACGTACTACCATCCCGTTTCATTCTATGTTTATTTTATGCTTTTGTTATTTTTCATTTATTAGCTTAAGTCGAGTCTAGGCTTGGCTTAGCAACGCCATATTGTACATGTAATTAACCAAGATTATTAACTCGCCACCAGTAAAGATTGCCTATATCCAACAAAACCGTGTATTTCATATCCCTATACCTAACGTTTCAACCCTTTAAAAAGACCTCTTTGATAGTTTATCCTAGGTGCTTACGCCATGTGGTGGATGTTTGATCCTTTCCCAAGCCTATGGTAATCTATTTTGCTATGACAGGTAGTGAGAGATGTTTTCCATTTCCATATTGTGATATATACTTTATTACACCTGAGAGATGTGAGTATCTAAACACTATTTGTGAGGTGCTAGTGTATGACCTCCGTGCTTATCTTTGGTCTTTAGTGGAACGATTATTTGTTGTAATTACTTTTATATTAGTGTTAAATGACCCCTAACTTGTATTTTGACTAGAATAAAAGCGCATTTGCTTGAGGACAAGCAAATCTCAAGTGTAAGGGTATATGATGAGGCAAAAAATGAACCGTTTTTAGGGAGTCCTTTAAGCCCGAAATTGAATTTATTTGATCAAATATTGCCCTAAATTGTACCTTTTGTGATTTTAGGTACTTTGGGAGTGAATTCTGGAAAAGGAAGCATTTTGGACATTTTTGGAGCATAAAAGTGAAGAAAACGGCAAAGACTTAATTTTCCATGCTGAGAACAGTACCTGAAGGCGTCAAGAAGGAAATTGTGACGGCGTCAGGAGTAAAATCCATGACGACCCAGAGAAAACCTAAAGGCGTCAAGAGAAGGGCGTCAAGAGTTATTTTGGTGACGGCCTGAAGATGGAATACACGTGACGACGTCAAACTCAGATCTAGGCAGTCCGAGAACTTATTTGGCGGCGAGATAACGACGTCAGATATTTACTCTTGACGCCGTCACCTCACAAAATCTATATATACTTTTCGATTTTTCATTCATTAGAGGAGGAACTTGTGTGAAGAATACTAGGGTCGAACCTAATAAACCCTAGGTCGTTTGTAACAGTATTTTCAAGGGTTTTTACCCCTTGCAACCTTTCATGTTCAATTAATATAAGTCCTCTTTCAATTCATTCAATATGTCTATGTGTTGTTTGAATATATCTTATGCTTGTCTTGATTTCAACATGCTAGGCTAGATCTTTCGTGTGTTTGCTTAGATGTAATGAAACCTAGATGTTAATTATAGGTTGATTGCTTGTTTATAGTTGTAACGGATGAATGATTTCAATGTTAGGCTTAAGAAAACTGGCAGATCTCCATTGTGTAACTTGCTTGAACGTCTTAAGAAACATGAACCGATGTGTACTAGGTTTTTATGATTGTATTTAATGCATGAGCGAATTCTAGTGATCCCATGTTAGGAGCTTCTTAGCCGGCTCGACATAGGAGTGAAGTAGGAGCTTATAGGATTGGGGAAGTAAGTACGCCGCCCCATGAATGGTATTAAGGAATACAATCCGTCATCCACGCAACTGTAACAAGTAATTAACCTGTAAAGATATCTAGGGAGTAGTGAAATCTAGGTAAACACAATTCTCCCATATATTGCTCACACCTCTAGTTAATTTAGTTTATTTTCATTTTATTTTGATTGCATCTTAGTTATTAGGTTAGTTGATTAGCAACTAATTCCGCCCACTCCTCTTAAAACCGAGATTTTTATTTGCTTTTCTAAAAACATAAAAATACAAAAGGAATCATCCCTCATCTTTAGACCTAGTCTTTAGGTTTTCTAATCCTAGCGACACTATTCCTAAGTTGAACGATCAATCCCCCGGTACTTGTCACTATACTATACTACAACCGTCAGGTACACTGCCTGGTGGGGGTTGTAAGCTTCTCGAGATCCGTTGAGAGGTAAATCCTGGTGCAATTCCCACGCATCATGTAATTTTGCCATATATAAAAGCACTTTTGACATCCATTTGGTATACAGAAAATCCCTTATAAGATGCAAAAGCCAAAAATATCCTTATGGCTTCAATCCTTGCCACAGGAGCAAATTCTTCATCATAGTCTACTCCTTCTTCTTGTCTATATCCTTGAGCCACTAACCTTGCCTTATTTTTAATAACATCCCCTCTTTCATCTCTTTTTACCCTGAAGACCCATTTTGTTCCAATCAGTCTCTTACCATCAGGTAAATCACATAATACCCATACTTCTTGAAGTTTAAACTGTAAGAGTTCTTCTTGCATAGCTTCAAACCAACTCTCCTTGGTTAATGCTTGTTTGATATTCTTAGGCTCTTCTTGTGACAGAAAACAAGCAAATAAACACAACTTCTGATCCTTGTGATTCACCCTGTTTTGCTTGTAAATAAAGCTAAGTAAAGAAGTATGTTGTTGAGACATATTCTTAGCTTTAGTTCTTGTAAGCACTCCTGAAGCTGAGGTTCCAATTATGTTGGTAACATGATGAGTTTTGTGAATTCTTAGAGTAGGGGTTGGTGAGACTTCAAGATTATCTTCCAAATTAGTTAAATTAGGATCTTCATTAGAATCTGAGAAAATGCCTTCTTGATCAAATTCATCATCAGCGTCTTCTAAGACAATCTTGTTTAGATCATTCAGATCATCAGTATCTTCTAAGTCAGGCATGTTAGGATCATTCACAGCATCAGTATTTATCCAATTTGATGTATCTAAAGGTTGAAGAGTACTTTCAAATGGATCAACAATACTTTGGGGTAAAGTACTGTCAGTGCCTTTAGCCTTCTTCTTTTCAGCTTCATAAGATCTCCTTTGATCATCTTCATAATACTTAGCCATTGTTTCTTGAAAAAGCATCCTACTAAGTTCATCTTGAATGGCTTGGTCTTCATCAGATACTGTGGTTTTTGGTGGAGCAGTACTTTGAGGATCAAACGTACTATTAGGTACAACAGTACCTTGAGGCTTAGAAGTACTCTTCTTCTCATCATTAACTTTATCATTAGACTCATTTTCAGATCTTAAATTAACATCATGAACAATGTATTGTGCTTCTTCTTCAGTGGGAGCAACTTGATTCTCTTCCCTTACAGGTACATAATTCATAGATGAAGACATTAAATCAAGATCAAACATCCAATCAGGACCTTTACCTTTAGAATTTTATTGCTCCTCTAAAAAATCAACATGAAGACATTCTTGAACCTTCTTTGTAGTCCTGTTGTACACTCTGAATCCTTTGCTATTGGTACAATATCCCAATAAATATCCTTCATCTGACTTCTCATCAAATTTGCCCAAATTATCAGCAGTGTTTAAAATAGTCAGGGGACATCCAAAAGGTTTCATAAACTTGATGCTAGGCTTCTTTCCCATGAGTAATTCATAAGGTGTCTTCATTTGAGGTTTTGTCACTGATACTCTGTTCAACACATAACAAGCAGCACTTACAGCCTCAGCCCAGAATGGAACAGGTAATTGGGAGTCTGCAAGCATTGTCCTTGCTGCTTCTATTAGAGTTCTATTCTTTCTTTCTGCAACTCCATTTTGCTGAGGAGTTCTGGCAATACTGAACTCTCTTTTAATTCCTTTCTTGGCAAAAAAATCATCCATTAGCTGATTCTTGAACTCAGTCCCATTATCACATCTAATTCCTCTAACCTTGAGTCTTAACTGATTTTCAAGTGCTATTATTAGATCATTAATAGCATCAAATTTTCATCCTTGAAGCCTAAGAAAAACACCCAACTAAATCTGCTACAGTCATCTGTCACAACCAAACATTACTTCTTTTTGTTCAAACTAACAACTGAAACAGGTCCAAACAGATCCATGTGCAACAATTCCAAAGGCTCTCTAATAGTTTTCTCATCAATCTTCTTACAGGAAGCCTTGTGTTGTTTACCCTTCTTGCAAGCAAGAGATGAGTGATCATTCTTGAATGTTTTAGAAGGTAAACCTCTAACTAAATTTCCTTTGACCAGCTTATTGATGTTTTTGAAATTTACATGCCCCAATCTTCTGTGCCATTGATGTGCTTCTTCCATTGTTGCTCTTGCAATTAAGCATGTTGCCCTTTCAGCAGAATTGATGTTCTTCAAGTCTATGTTATACACATCATATGTTCTTGGTGCTCTCAGCATCACCAAGTTTCTATCTTCTAACTTAAAATCAGGAGAAAGTATAAGACATTCTGTGTCAAATAATAACACAGGGTACTTCTTATCACAAATCTGAGAGACTGACAAAAGATTGAATTTGAACTCCTTCACATATCTAACATTCTCAAAATCAATGTTTCCTGCCTTGATAGTTCCTTTGCCAGTAATTCTTCCTCCATCAGGATCATTCCCAAATGCAACTTTTCCTCCAAAATAAGCTTTAAAATCTGACAAGAGCTCCTTTTCTCCTATCATACTTCCAGAGCAACCACTATCTACAATAAGATGATCTTTAAGCTCCTCTTCTGGGTTGCCCTGCATACACATGAAAAAGGTTAGTTATTTTTAGGAACCCAAGCCATTACTGACTTGTGTTCCCCTTGTAGAGTGACATACTCAAATTCTTTGAGTATGTAATCACCACTGTCTTTGAAAACATGATCAAGAATTAAGGTTTTTGTTTCCAAAACTTTTGGTTTATTATGATCAATGTTCCCTTTTTCACCCTTAACCTCTGAAAGTACTAGTTCTTCCCCAACAGTACTTTCTTTCTTAACCCATTTAGTTATAACTTTTGGAGTTGGGGTCTGTGTTCTAGCATCTTTTCTTGTGTTGTAAGGCCTTCTAGGTTTGTAGTAATTGAATCTCTTAGGTCTTACACTTGAGTTTTTGCTAGCAGTACCTTGGTTATGAAACTTTCTATCAGTACTTTGAGAAGGTACTGTGGGTTTGGAGAATGATCTTTTCTGATGAGGGTACCTATAGTCTTTTGAGAAATTACTATGGTTAACCCTATTTGTATAATTCCAAACAAGTTTATTATCTCTTGGCCTATTCTCCCTATGACTTGGATGTGCAGTTCTGGTCTTTGGATATTTGCTTAAGTATTCTGAGTGATAATCATAGTCCTTAATCAAATGATGAGGACTATAACATACATAACAGACTTTTGGACCAATATCCCCAAATCCCTTTCCAAAAGGTTTTCTAAAATTAGCAGCATTTTGAAAGTATTTTCTTGGAGGTACTGTTGAGTGATCAGCAGTACTTTGAAAAGTGTTTGAATGTACTGCTTGTTTTGAAAACTTTTTCTCATCAACCCTAGGTACTTCAGTAGATTCTCCTAAAGTTTCAGGTTTTGATTGACCTCTAAGCTTTTTCCTAAACTCTAGGTTATCTAACCCATAACAAGAGACATCTTTCCTAGGTGGTTGAAAACTACCTGGGGGATTAGGAACTGCATTGTATCCCTTGTCATTCTTATATTCAGGAGGTGTTGGACTAGGAGTTTCCTCATCACTAGAAGTGTTTTCATCCAAACTTATGAATTCTTCATCACTAGTTTTAATGTTTGATGTTCTTTGCTTTTCAACAAATTGAACATGTGACAGACCTGATTCATTCCAAACAGCAAGTTTTTCTAACAACTTATCTCTTTCAGCAGTAAGTTTCTCTAGTTCAGAAACCTTACATCCTAGTTTTAATTCACTCAACTTAACTTGGTATTCTTGTTGCTTATATGTTTCAGCTCATGCTACTTCATTGTTTTCATGTGTAATTATTTTGGCCTCCATTGACTCTAAAGTCAACTGGTAGCCAGTTATCTCAGACCTAGCTCTCTGAAATTTATCTCTTTCAGCTACATATTCACTAAGTAACTTTTGATACATATCATTGTACTCAGAGCATACCTCAGAGATAGTGGATGAACTTCGTGAAGTAGCTACCATAGCAAGCTGAACAGGATCTTCTTCAAACTCCATGCTCCAATCAAAGCTTCCTAGAACATCTCTTGACTCCAAAGCAGCAAATCCAGGCTCTTCATCAAAAGCTGTTGATGCGTGGTAATTGCACCAGGCTTTACCTCTCGAGGGATCTCGAGAAGCTTACAACCCCCACCAGGCAGTGTACCTGATTTTTGTAGTATAGTATAGTGACAAGTACTGGGGGATTGATCGTTCAGCTTAGGAATAGTGTCGCTAGGATTAGAAAACCTAAATACTAGTTCTAAAGGTGAGGGATGATTATTTTTGTATTTTATATTTTTTAGAAAGCAATTAAAATTCTCGGGTTTGAAGGATTTGGACGGAATTAGTTGCTAATCAACTAACCCAATACTAAAGATGCAATCAAAATAAAATACTAGAAACGAAAATAAACTAAATTATACTAAAGTTGTGAGCAATAAGTGGAGAAAATGTGTTTACTTAAATTTCACTACTCCCTAGACATCTTTTACACGTTAATTACTTGTTATAATTGCATGGATGATGGATCGTATTCCTTAATACCATTCATGGGGTGGCACACTTAACTCCCCAATTCTATGAGCTCTTATCTCCTCCTATACCATGCCCAGCACAACCATAGGGATTATAAACGGTGGCTCATGCATTAAATACAACCAATAAAGACCTAGTGCGCGTCGGTTCATGTTTCTTAAGACGTTCAAGCATGTTACTAATTGGAGATCTGCCAGTTTTCTTAAGCCTAACATATAAATCATTCATCCAAGACAAGTATAAACAAGTAATCAACACATAATTAACATCTAGGTTTCATTAGATCCAAGCAAACACAAGATAGATCTAGCCTAGCATGATGGAATTAAGACAAGAACAAGATATAGACAACCAACACATAGACATATTGATTGAATTAAAAGAACACTTATCTCAATTACACATGAAAGGTATCAAGGGCATGGAACCCTTGAAAAACCTGTAAAATTCGCACCAAGTTCGTACTTAGGGTTTCTCCAAAACTTCTCTCTTTTTTAATGTGAAAATTAGAAAACTATATATAGGAAAAGGGGTCTGACGGCGTCAAGACTAAACTTGTGACGCCGTCACCTCGCCGCCAAAACTTTTCTCGGACTGCCTTGATCTACATTTGACGCCGTCAAGTGATAATCATTTCTAGGCCGTCATGACTTTTTCTCTTGACGCCCTACTTCGTGACACCGTCAAATCTTTACTGGATCGTCATGGAATTTTGCTCTTGACCCCGTCAGGGAGTTACTCTTGACGCCGTCACCTACTGTTCCCAGCATGGAAAATTAAGACTTTGGCGTTTTCTTCACTTTTATGCTCCAAAAACGTCCGAATTGCTTCCTTTTCCAGATTTCTCTCCCAAAGTACCTAAAATCACAAAAGGAACGATTTAGGGCAATATTTGATCAAATAAATTCAATTCCGGGCTTAAATGACCCCCTAAAAACGGATCATTTTTCGCCTCATCATATACCCTTACACTTGAGATTTGCTTGTTCTTAAGCAAATGCGCTTTTATTCTAGTCAAAATACAAGTTAGGGGTCATTTAACACTAATATAAAAGTAATTACAACAAATAATCGTTCCACTAAAGACCAATAGGCAAGCACGGAGGTCATACACTAGCACCTCACAAATAGTGTTTAGATACTCACATCTCACGGGTGTAATAAAGTGTAAATTACAATATGGAAATGGAAGATATCTCTCACTACCTGTCATAGCAAAATAGATTACCATAGGCTTGGGAAAGGATCAAACCTCCACCACATGGCGTAAGCACCTAGGATAAACTATCAAAGAGGTCTTTTAAAGGGTTGTAACGTTAGGTGTAGGGATATGAAATACACGGTTTTGTTGGATAAAGGAAGTTTTACTGGTGGCGAGTTAACAATCTTGGTTAATTACATGTACAATATGGCGTTGCTAAGCCAAGACTAGACTCGACTTAAACTCATAAATGAAAAATAACAAAAACATAAAATGAACATAGAATGATTTTTTTTTTTTTTTTTTTTTTTTTTTTTGTTTTTTTTTTTTTTTTTTGCATACACTCGTACCCTACCATCCAAAATAATACATCCTAGGGAATGAACATTCCCCTTACACTTGAATTTTTACATACTTTACAATTAACTAATCTAATGACTCGAATTAAGAAAATCAAAACACTTGGAGCACTTTTAAGATTAACGTATATATGGGGGTAATATATGATGTTCTTCCCCATTACTCCATAAAATAAGTACTTACCCATGAGTCCCAATCGTCCTAAAACAATATGCACAAGGATATGACTCGACTTAGCAACCATGTAATCAATTAGAAAGTTAACTTAGGGTTTAAACAAACAACAATAATGCACTAAAAATGAGCACATACACGGAAGGCTAAGGCGATTTGGTTGTACATTTAAGTGGGGTGTAACAAATTCTTCCTTTAAGTAAAATGCTTAAAGTTAGAAACGAAAAGATAGGCTCGGAGGGGTGTACTAGGGGTTTCGTGTACTAAAAATGAGTACAACGCTAAGGGTGTGGGAAAAATTAGTTGACTTAACTAGCCAAGTAATATAACTTAAATGGTCAAGTAATTATAATACGGGTTTAACACAAGGGTGATCCTAATGCCTCTTATCATGTAGTAAATCCTACTACACGAATGTAGTCTCACTAGCGGTCTCGGGATGCATCACTAACTCAAGTTCTAGAATCTAAATGCTACCGGTACACTCATAAGCACTAATAGTAAATGCTTTTCCTATCAAATCTAAAGGCGAACCTCACATATTTGGGTGAAAATTTTTTCTGAATATACGGTTATGTGCTAGTCATACAATCTCCTATCCATGAGACGATTGCTATGGCTAAAGTTTCACTCCTAAATGTTGTAAAAAATTTTAAATTTGGCGCTAAAATTGCACTAACAAGTATTTCTCATAGTTTTATTACACATCTACCATTAAACAAAACAAACTCAAGCGAAAGTGCATATGTAAGGTATCATCTTTTTACCCTCCCCTTACACTTAATATGAACATTGTCCCCAATGTTCAAGTAAAGAATGTAAAAGTGAAAAAGTTAAAAAGAATGAAATCAAATACTCCCCTGATTCGCTCGGTATGGATAATGTGACCACATGGTTAAATCTACCTTCAAGAAGACGAACGTTGAAAGCTTCCATCCAGAAATATAAATCATCTTCTTGTCCTGTAATCAACAAACACAAAAACCAAAGCATCAAACAGAACAAAAATCACAACTAGATGTAATTCCAGACTTAGAAATAGAAACAAGACAAAGCAACAAAAGGATAGGATACTTGCGGAATGAATTACAAATAGGAACTCATAAAACATATCCACAATTATTGACACACAAACAAGATAAAATATATGCTAATCATGAATTGTGAAGTTTTCATGTTTGAATTTAGTTCTTTTTAACAAGATATAAATTTCCCTACACTTATCTTTTTGTAAAATACCTTTATATGCAATTAAGACGAGGTTAAAAACAAAATAAAGCATTTTCACAAATTATTCGAAACATGAAAATTAAACAACTATGATTAAGCATATATGGCACAAATAAACAAATCAAATAAAAACATCAAACAATTAAAAACATGGGTTGGGTTGCCTCCCAACAAGCGCTTGTTTTTGTTCGAGTCACGAGCCTGACTCTACCCTTATTTAACGGAAATAGGGGAGGTTTTCCCTACACTTAGGATTAAGTGTGGGTGAAAGTAGTGATACACACCCTTAGGGTGGAAATATGCCACGTGAGGTGAAGGGGGTGAGTGAATGGCTTCCTTCATCCTAAAACTACCCGGATAATATAGGTTGATGGGTGGGTCGGTTCCTCTTTTGTCTCCTAGAAATAAATCTAAGGATGGGAAGTTGTGTAAAGGTTGAGGTTCCGGTTCATCAACATTAGGAAATTCCCTAGAACTAGGAGTAAGGTTATCACTACAAGTATTCAAACCTATATCCTCTAGTGGTGCTTGGTCTAAGGGTTCTACCTCAATTGGGGTTCCTATAGTCTCTTCTACTTCTTCCGGGTAAGTCACGGGTGTTGTATGTGCCTCAAAAGATGGTAGGACTTGTGGGGTACTTTGTGGGCTTGGATTATCCACCTCATCCTCCATTGTGCCTAGATTACCTATATGTTTGTTTTGTACTATGATATTAGGTGCCATCCAACTAGGTATCTCAACATGAGTATATTCATCCCCCAACAAACTTTTTTCATGATCCTTCAAATTTGTTGTCAAATGATTTGTTATGTTGTTTGTTGGGTTGTCTAATCTATAATAATATTGGGCACAATCTTCTATGGCATCCCATGCTTCTTCAGCATTTAATTCCCTAAAGTCCCCATTGGCAAAATCCTCAATGCACATTTGGTCATATCGGTTAACACGATAGTAAAAGGTCTGGGTTAGGGATGCTAAAGCGAAACTATGATGAGGGACTATTCGGAGTAAATTTTTAAAACGAGTCCATGCATCATATATGGGTTCATCTCGATATTGTTTGAACATCAAGATGTCATTAGGGTATAATGGGTTTCGTGGTCGGTAGTATGGTGGATTCGCATTCTCCATAATGGTGAACGGAAGAGTCAATGGAAAGGTTTCTACGAACAAATGCACAAAGAAAAGATAGACTAAAGAGAACCTAAAAATAAAAATAAAATCTTACTAGAAAGGAATCTAGCAAGTAGACCTAATAAAAAGAAATTCTAACCTAGGCAATAACTATTCCCCGGGCTGCGGCGCCAAAAACTTGATGCGTGGGAATTGCACCAGGCTTTACCTCTCGAGGCATCTCGAGAAGCTTACAACCCCCACCAGGCAGTGTACCTGATCGTTGTAGTATAGTATAGTGACAAGTACCGGAGGATTGATCGTTCAGCTTAGGAATAGTGTCGCTAGGATTAGAAAACCTAAATACTAGTTCTAAAGGTGAGGGATGATTATTTTTGTATTTTATATTTTTTAGAAAGCAATTAAAATTCTCGGGTTTGAAGGATTTGGGCAGAATTAGTTGCTAATCAACTAACCCAATACTAAAGATGCAATCAAAATAAAATACTAGAAACAAAAATAAACTAAATTATACTAAAGTTGTGAGCAATAAGTGGAGAAAATGTGTTTACTTAGATTTCACTACTCCCTAGACATCTTTTACACGTTAATTACTTGTTATAATTGCATGGATGACGGATCGTATTCCTTAATACCATTCATGGGGTGGCACACTTAACTCCCCAATTCTATGAGCTCTTATCTCCTCCTATACCATGCCCAGCACAACCATAGGGATTATAAACAGTGGCTCATGCATTAAATACAACCAATAAAGACCTAGTGCGCGTCGGTTCATGTTTCTTAAGACGTTCAAGCATGTTACCAATTGGGGATCTGCCAGTTTTCTTAAGCCTAACATATAAATCATTCATCCAAGACAAGTATAAACAAGTAATCAACACATAATTAACATCTAGGTTTTAATTGATCCAAGCAAACATAAGATAGATCTAGCCTAGCATGATGGAATTAAGACAAGAACAAGATATTGATGAGGCGAAAAATGGTCCATTTTTAGGGGGTCATTTAAGCCCGAATCCGAATTTATTTGATCAAATATTGCCCTAAATCGTTCCTTTTGTGATTTTAGGTACTTGGAGAGTGAATTCTGGAAAAGAAGCCATTTTGGACGTTTTTGGAGCATAAAAGTGAAGAAAACGGCAAAGTCTCAATTTTCCATGCTGGGAACAGTACATGAAGGCGTCAAGAGTAAACTCATGACGGCGTCAAACCCCAAGAATTAAAATCCGTAGCTCATGACGGCGTCACACAGGGCGTCAGAAGTAGATCAAGGCCGTCCGAGGAAGTATTTGGCGGCGAGATGACGGCGTCACACCTTTGTTCTTGACGCCGTCATCCCTATTTTCCTATATATAGTTTTCTAGTTTTTCACATTAGGGAGAAGTTTTGGAAGAAACCCTAAAGACGATTTTGGTGCAACTTTTACAGGTTTTTCAAGGGTTCCAAACCCTTGATACCTTGCATTGTAATTGAGATAAGTGTTCTTCTAATTCAATCAATATGTCTATGTGTTGGTTGTCTATATCTTGTTCTTGTCTCAATTCCATTATGCTAGGCTAGATCTCTTTTGTGTTTGCTTAGATCTAATGAAACCTAGATATTGATTATGTGTTGATTACTTGTTTATTCTTGTCTTGGATGAATGATTTATATGTTAGGCTTAAGAAAACTGGCAGATCTCCAAATGGTAACATGCTTGAACGTCTTAAGAAACATGAACCGAGGCGTACTAGGTCTTTATTGGTTGTATTTAATGCATGAGCCACTGTTTACAATCCCTATAGTTGTGCTGGGCATGGTGTAGGAGGAGATAAGAGCTCATAGAATTGGGGAGTTATGTATGCCACCCCATGAATGGTATTAAGGAATACAATCCGTCATCCATACAATTATAACAAGTAATTAACGTGTAAAAGATATCTAGGGAGTAGTGAAATCTAAGTAAACACATTTTCTCCAATTACTGCTCACAACCTTAGTATAAATTAGTTTATTTTCATTTTTAGTATTTTATTTTGATTGCATCTTAGTTTTGGGTTAGTTGAATAGCAACTAATTCCGCCCACTCTTTCAAAACCCGAGATTTTTACTTGCTTTCCATAAAACATAAAAATACAAAAATAATCATCCCTCACCTTTAGAACTAGTATTTAGGTTTTCTAATCCTAGCGACACTATTCCTAAGCTGAACGATCAATCCCCCGGTACTTGTCACTATACTATACTACAACGATCAGGTACACTGCCTGGTGGGGGTTGTAAGCTTCTCGAGATCCCTCGAGAGGTAAAGCCTGTTGCGATTCCCACGCATCAAGTTTTTGGCGCCGCAGCCCGGGGAATAGTTATTGTCTAGGTTAGGATTTCTTTTTATTAGTTCTACTTGCTAGATTCCTTTCTAGTAAGATTTTATTTTTTTATTTTTAGGTCTTCTTTAGTCTATCTTCATTTCTTTGTGTCCTTTGTTCGTAAGCTATTTCGATGGATAACAATAACATTGATCGTTTGATTCCTGTTATTCGTGTTTTTCGTCGTAGGATTTTCCAAATGCCCGCCCCACTCCCTTTAGTTGAGAACGAGAACCCACCTAACCTTTCACCCAACCACCACTTTGACAATAATTCTGAGCTAGAGGAGTCTGATCATGATGATGACCGTAGGGCTTGTCCCTTTTACTATTCAGACTCCGACGAGGATTTTGATGATGGTGATGTGATTAATGAGAATAGGATGGAAGAAGAAATTAATCCTCTTAGGTATATCGACCCTAGGACTAGGATTGAGTGTGATAGCTCATTCAACATGCAATTCCCTTGTAAGATCGGATTTAAGAGCTTTAACGCCTATCTTAACTCATCTCTTCCAATGAACATAATCTCGCGCAATGAATATAATAAAATCATGGTAGATGAGTTAGAATACAAAGGGGAAAATATTGTAGCTAGGGCAATACCATTGCATGTGTTTGTAGGAAGTTTGGTTTATCTTGTTGAGTTCATGGTTATGGAGAATCTAGGAGAATTTATTGATGATAAATTGACCCAAGTTGTGTTTGGAAGACCTTTCAAACGGTTGACCAACCTCGATGAAAAACTCATAGAAGGGTTAATTATATTCTCGGATGGGGATGAAGAATTTGTCTATCAAATGCCCCGCACACACCCTAGGTTCAAGGATTTCTCCATGGAAAAGTGTAGTAGGTATCCGCCTATAGAAATGCTAAGTGAGAATGATAAGAAAAGAGGATTTAAGTATACTCATGAAAAGAATAAAAGATACTATCGCGGATGCTTAGAGTTAGGAGATGATTATAAGAAAGATGAGGCGACTATTAGATGGCTCACACTTGGTTATGTGAGCATAAGCGATACACGATAACCCACGACCTTGAGTCTAGCTACAAGACTCGTAAATAAAGAAAAGCGCTTCTTGGGAGGCAACCCATGTTTTGTGTGATTTTATTTTGTTTGATTTTTATTTGCTTCCGTATGCATGCTTTATTTTTATTGTTGGTTGATCATGTCTCTAAATTAAAATGTGGAAATACTTTACTATGTTGTTTGGCCTAGTCTTAACTCCAACCTAAAAGTATTTTTGCAAAAGATAAGTGTAAGGGGAAACCCCAAATATGTTTTTAAGAAACAAACCGATCATGATTCTCCACAATATTAAATGAACATGTATATTCGTATTCGTTAGAGTCAAATGCTTGTATTGAGTCATAATGAAGTTTTGCAGGATTTTCCAGGAAGTAGGACCAAGTTTTTCCAGAAATTTTCCGGAAACTTAACATAAGAATTTCTGCAGGTCCATTCTGACGGCGTCAGAGGATTACTCTTGACAGCGCCAGGTGTAAAAATCTGGAAATTTTACCGGTTTTGTTTTTCTAACGGAGTCTTATGGTTTTTGTGAATTATTAAGTTTTATAATCTCCAGGAGATCTGCAAACTTCATTCCACAAGCATTATATCTTACTTTGTTTTCTAGGATTTAGTAACTTATATAGGATGCCGCCGATTTTACGCGAGGTTGTCTTGTCTATTTTTGTCAGGATTTACAGGTTATGTTCGACAAGGAGATGATTTATATTCTGGAAGGGAAGCTTTGATTGTTCATTTTCTTGGAGGAAGATTTAACCTGGCCAACCTATAATCCATACCGAGCGAATCAGGGGAGTATTTGATTTCATTCTCTTTACTTTTTCACTTTTACATTCTTTACTTGAACATTGGGGACAATGTTCATCTTAAGTGTAAAGGGAGGGTAAAAAGATGATACCTTACATATGCACTTTCGCTTGAGTTTGTTTTGTTTGATAGTAGATGTGTAATAAAACTATGAGAAATACTTGTTAGTGTAATTTTAGCGCCAAATTTAAAATTTTTTACAACATTTAGGAGTGAAACTTTAGCCATAGCAAGCGTCTCATGGATAGGAGATTGTATGACTAGCACATAACCGTATATTTAGAAAAATTTTCCACCCAAAAATGTGAGGTTCGCCTTTAGATTTGATAGGAAAAGCATTTACTATTAGTGCTTATGAGTGTACCGGTAGCATTTAGATTCTAGAACTTGCATTAGTGATGCATTCCGAGACTGCTAGTGAGACTACATTCGTGTGGTAGGATTTACTACATGATAAGAGGCATTAGGATTACCCTTGTGTTAAACCCGTATTATAATTACTTGACCATTTAAGTCATACTACTTGACTAGTTAAGTCAACTAATTTTTCCCACACCCTTAGCGTTGTACTCATTTTTTAGTACACGAAACCCCTAGTACACCCCTCCGAGCCTATCTTTTCGTTTATAACTTTAAGCATTTTACTTAAAGGAAGAATTTGTTACACCCCACTTAAATGTACAACCAAATCGCCTTAGCCTTCCGTGTATGCGCTCATCTTTAGTGCATTATTGTTATTTGTTAAACCCTAAGTTAACTATCTAATTGATTACATGGTTGCTAAGTCGAGCCATATCCTTGTACATATTATTTTGGGACTATTGGGACTCATGGGTAAGTACTTATTTTATGGAATAATGGGGAAGAACATCATTTATTACCCCCATATATACGTTAATCTTAAAAGTGCTCCAAGTGTTTTGATTTTCTTAATTCGAGTCATTAGATTAGTTAATTGTAAAGTATGTAAAGATTCAAGTGTAAGGGGAACGTTCATTCCCTATGATGTATTATTTTGGATGGTAGGGTAAGAGTGTATGCAAAAAAAAAAAAAAAAAAAAAAAAAAAAAAAAAAAATCAAGAAAAAGAAAAAAAAAATAGAAAAAAGAAAGAGAGAAAAAACATACGGACTACCATCCCGTTTCATTCTATGTTTATTTTATGTTTTTGTTATTTTTCATTTATTAGCTTAAGTCGAGTCTAGTCTTGGCTTAGCAACGCCATCTTGTACATGTAATTAACCAAGATTGTTAACTCGCCACCAGTAAAACTTCCTTTATCCAACAAAACCGTGTAATTCATATCCCTATACCTAACGTTACAACCCTTTAAAAGACCTCTTTGATAGTTTATCCTAGGTGCTTACGCCATGTGGTGGAGGTTTGATCCTTTCCCAAGTCTATGGTAATCTATTTTGCTATGACAGGTAGTGAGAGATATGTTCCATTTCCATAATGTTATATTACTTTATTACACCCGAGAGATGTGAGTATCTAAACACTATTTGTGAGGTGCTTGTATATGACCTCCGTGCTTGTCTATTGGTCTTTAGTGGAACGATTATTTGTTGTAATTACTTTTATATTAGTGTTAAATGACCCCTAACTTGTCTTTTGAGTAGAATAAAAGCGCATTTGCTTGAGGACAAGCAAATCTCAAGTGTAAGGGTATATGATGAGGCGAAAAATGGTCCGTTTTTAGGGGGTCATTTAAGCCCGAATCCGAATTTATTTGATCAAATATTGCCCTAAATCGTTCCTTTTGTGATTTTAGGTACTTGGAGAGTGAATTCTGGAAAAGAAGCCATTTTGGATGTTTTTGGAGCATAAAAGTGAAGAAAACGGCAAAGTCTCAATTTTCCATGCTGGGAACAGTACATGAAGGCGTCAAGAGTAAACTCATGACGGCGTCAAACCCCAAGAATTAAAATCCGTAGCTCATGACGGCGTCACACAGGGCGTCAGAAGTAGATCAAGGCCGTCCGAGGAAGTATTTGGCGGCGAGATGACGGCGTCACACCTTTGTTCTTGACGCCGTCATCCCTATTTTCCTATATATAGTTTTCTAGTTTTTCACATTAGGGAGAAGTTTTGGAAGAAACCCTAAAGACGATTTTGGTGCAACTTTTACAGGTTTTTCAAGGGTTCCAAACCCTTGATACCTTGCATTGTAATTGAGATAAGTGTTCTTCTAATTCAATCAATATGTCTATGTGTTGGTTGTCTATATCTTGTTCTTGTCTCAATTCCATTATGCTAGGCTAGATCTCTTTTGTGTTTGCTTAGATCTAATGAAACCTAGATATTGATTATGTGTTGATTACTTGTTTATTCTTGTCTTGGATGAATGATTTATATGTTAGGCTTAAGAAAACTGGCAGATCTCCAAATGGTAACATGCTTGAACGTCTTAAGAAACATGAACCGAGGCGTACTAGGTCTTTATTGGTTGTATTTAATGCATGAGCCACTGTTTACAATCCCTATAGTTGTGCTGGGCATGGTGTAGGAGGAGATAAGAGCTCATAGAATTGGGGAGTTATGTATGCCACCCCATGAATGGTATTAAGGAATACAATCCGTCATCCATACAATTATAACAAGTAATTAACGTGTAAAAGATATCTAGGGAGTAGTGAAATCTAAGTAAACACATTTTCTCCAATTACTGCTCACAACCTTAGTATAAATTAGTTTATTTTCATTTTTAGTATTTTATTTTGATTGCATCTTAGTTTTGGGTTAGTTGAATAGCAACTAATTCCGCCCACTCTTCCAAAACCCGAGATTTTTACTTGCTTTCCATAAAACATAAAAATATAAAAATAATCATCCCTCACCTTTAGAACTAGTATTTAGGTTTTCTAATCCTAGCGACACTATTTCTAAGCTGAACGATCAATCCCCCGGTACTTGTCACTATACTATACTACAACGATCAGGTACACTGCCTGGTGGGGGTTGTAAGCTTCTCGAGATCCCTCGAGAGGTAAAGCCTGTTGCGTTTCCCACGCATCAGATATAGACAACCAACACATAGACATATTGATTGAATTAAAAGAACACTTATCTCAATTACACATGAATGGTATCAAGGGCTTGGAACCTTTGAAAAACCTGTAAAATTCGCACCAAGTTCGTACTTAGGGTTTCTCCAAAACTTCTCTCTTTTTTAATGTGAAAATTAGAAAACTATATATAGGAAAAGGGGTCTGAAGGCGTCAAGACTAAACTTGTGATGCCGTCACCTCGCCGCCAAAACTTTTCTCGGACTGCCTTGATCTACATTTGACGCCGTCAAGTGATAATCATTTCCAGGCCGTCATGACTTTTACTCTTGACGCCCTACTTCGTGACGCCGTCAAATCTTTACTGGATCGTCATGGAATTTTGCTCTTGACGCCATCAGGGAGTTACTCTTGACGCCGTCACCTACTGTTCCCAGCATGGAAAATTAAGACTTTGGCGTTTTCTTCACTTTTATGCTCCAAAAACGTCCGAATTGCTTCCTTTTCCAGATTTCTCTCCCAAAGTACCTAAAATCACAAAAGGAACGATTTAGGGCAATATTTGATCAAATAAATTCAATTCCGGGCTTAAATAACCCCCTAAAAACGGATCATTTTTCTCCTCATCAGCTGTGCTCCTGTCTTCCAATGCAACCATTGAATAGGTTACAGGTTCATCATCAAACTCTTTGGACCAATCAATCTCTAACAGATTCTCTTGTGTAACCAAAGCTTTTGGTTTTGGTTCAGTAATAGGAATCTCTTTTCTTTCAGACTTGGGTTGTTCAATAATCTTGTTTGCTTGATACTTTGCAAATTTGCATTCCCTTGCAAAGTGACCAGTCCTCTGACAATTGAAGCACTCAATTTTGTACTTATCAAATGTTATTCCCTGTTTAGCTCTGAAATTGATGCCTTTTCCTGTCTTATTCACATACTTCTTGATCCTTGCAGTGAGCATGGCAACTTGCCATTTGATATCAATTTCTTCCAAAGCATCATCATCTATTTGCAAGACATCCTCTTGATAGGTTACAGGTAGAGATGCTTGTTGAGCAAAGAATGAGCATAGAACATCATCTGAGGTGGGGGTGGTTGATGGTGATGAAGTGGTAGTGACCATAATTGTACATGGAACCTGAGTTTCAGTCACAGTACTTTGGACAGGATAAGCAGTACCTTTATTGGAAGTACTGCTTTTGTTTTCAGAAGATAAAAAAACAATGTTTTGGGGTTTCTGATGTGTGCTTGAACCTGTAGTACCATTCATCTCATGCTCATATACCTTCAGATTGTTGTAGAGATCATCGAAGTCCTTTGTGTCCAGCCCTGGTTGTCCTCTGATCATAGTAGCAACTACATGCCATGCTGATGGCAAGCTTCTCAAGAACTTCAAATTAGCATCTTCAACTAATGCCTCAGCATCATATAGTTCTAGCATACTCAGAAGATTTTGGAATCTTTAATAAGCAGAATCAAGACCTTCTCTTTCACCAACAGTAAAAGTTTCAAATTGTTGCTTCAACAAGTTCCTATGCATCTTCTTGGAAGCATCATTACCTCCAAACTTCTTCTTAATTGCAGCCCATAGTTGTTTTGCATCCTTGGCATCATGAAACTTCAATAAGTGACCATCAAGAATAGCAGAGAGCAGTATGTTGAGAGCTTTGTCTTGATTTCTTTTGGTAGCAGCTGGTATGGTTGGCTTAGGTGGTGTTGGTTGTCCAGGGATCTCCACTGGTTCTTCAATTTGCATATTACCATTGACAATCACATCCCATAGTGCATGGTCTGTGATGGCAATGTACTGCCTCATCTTCATGGCCCATAAGTCATATTCTCCCTTCTTGACAATAGGTATTCTAACAGTAGTGATTGATGGAGCAGGTGTAGCCTCTGTCGACATCTTGAAGGGTTTGTTGTAGAATCGGTTTACGGTTTTTCTTCTTAATCAGAGTTTCCAACACAAGCTCTGATACCACTTGTTGGATCGATGTACTCTGACCAAACTACTTTGTAGCTTGTAAAGATTTAATAATATTAAGTAAACCCAACACTATTAATATTGAAACACTATTTGACCTTGTAAAGTATGCGGAATCTACTAACACAAAGCTTAAGAAGAACTTTTATATTAAACCAAACTTGAATCTGCTTTGTTACACAGATTCACTAACAATCCCTAACTATTATCGACTTTCAACAACTCTAAACATATATCGACTAATACCTCTTAAGGCTCCTTATATAGATAACCTTAAATCGGTTTACATCATCTAACTTGAACGACAAGTAATTATCCCTAACTAATTCGATTCATACAATATTACATATTAATCCTTTAACTAATATTGCACTTAAGTCCTTGCATTCTTCGAAGTACTTTGAACAATCTTCAATCAGCAGTACTTTGACTTAGATCTTCAAGCAGTACTTTGACTTTACTCTTCATGCAGTAGTACTTTGACATACAGAAGTACCTTGATCTTTTATATCCCAGCAATAGTTATGGTCAAGAAAAAAGATGGTTCATGGTGAATGTGTATAGATTATAGGCAACTAAACAAGCTTACAGTGAAAGATAAGTTCCCAATTCCTGTTATAGAAGAGCTTATTGATAAGTTGTAGGGTGCTCAAGTGTTTTCTAAACTAGATCTAAGGTTTGGGTTTCATCAGATAAAAATGCATGTGGCAGATGTGTATAAAACAGCTTTCAAGTCCCATGATGGTCATTATGAGTTTGTGGTTATGCCTTTTGGACTCACTAATGCACCATCAACATTTCAAGCCGTGATGAATTCAGTTTTTAAACCTTTTTTGAGGAAGTTTGTTTTGGTGTTCTTTGATGATATATTGGTGTACAGGTCTTCTATCTTAAAACATATGCAACACTTGAGGTTGGTGTTACAAGTAATGAGAGCAAATTCTCTATATGCAAAGAAGAGTAAAGGTGTGTTTGAGACAGATAAAGTTGAGTATTTGGGGCATATAATCTCTGGTCAAGGTGTGGCTACTGATCCTCAAAAGATTCAGGCAATGCACCAGTGGCCTATTCCTGCAAATATCAAACAGTTGAGAGGTTTTCTTGGGTTAACAAGGTACTATAGGAGGTTTATCAAAGGTTATGCAAGTATAAGTCAACCATTGACTGCATTACTTAAGAAAAATGCTTTTCAATGGTCACCACAAGCTCAAACAGCCTTTGAGGAATTACAAAAAGCTATGATTAACTCCCCTGTGTTAGCATTGCCAAACTTTGATGAAGAATTTGTTATAGAAACAGATGCTTCAGGATTTGGCATTGGAGTTGTATTACAACAAAAGGGTCACCCAATAGCTTTTCTTAGTAAAACTTTAGCTCCAAAACATCAATCCTTATCCACTTATGAGAAAGAACTATTAGCAATGGTGTTAGCATTACAAAAGTGGAGAGGATATTTGTTGGATAAGCATTTCAAAATCAAAACTGATCACTTTAGTTTGAAATATGTGTTGGATCAAAGGATTACTAATCCATTTCAATCTAAGTGGTTACCTAAGCTACTTGGATTTGATTATGAGACTGAATACAGGAAAGGAAAAGACAATGTTGCTGCAGATGCATTCTCAAGAGTTGAAAGACAAGCAGATTTGTTTAGCCTTTTGACTGGTGATGCAGCAAATGAACTTATGAAAGCAGTTATTAACACTTGGACCATTGATCCTGTTTTGCAAAAGGTGGTGCTCGGCCTTCAACAAGGTACTTTGATTAATAGCAAGTATGTGTGGCACAATGGTCAACTTAAAAGGAAAGATAAATAGGTAGTATGCCAAAATGAAGAGTTAAGAATGAAATTGGTGGCTCACTTTCATGGTTTAGCTGTAGGAGGACATTCAGGGGTGTTTGACACAACAAAAAGGCTTACTACTTACTTTTATTGGAAAAGTTTGAGAAAGACGGTCAAACATTGGGTAAGGAAATGTGATGTTTGCCAAAGAAATAAGTCAGATCTTTCTGCATATCCAGGTTTGCTTCAACCTTTGCCCATTCCTAAACAAATTTGGCAAGATATTTCTATGGATTTTGTTGAAGCTTTGCCTATATCACAAGGAAAGAGTGTAGTTTTGGTAGTGGTGGATAGGTTGTCCAAGCAAGCCCATTTTTTACCACTGTCTCACCCTTATACCGCACCACAAGTTGCTCAAGTGTTTGCGGATAACATTTACAAGTTACATGGGCTACCTAAAACCATTGTCAGTGATAGAGATAAAATTTTTATGAGTTTATTTTGGAAATCCTTATTTGAGAAACTGCAAGTTCAATTGAACTTTTCATCAGCATACCATCCACAAACTGATGGTCAAACTAAAATTGTAAACAAGTGCTTGGAAGGTTATTTGAGGTGCATGACTGGTGAAAAGCCAAAGGATTGGGTTAAGTGGTTACCATTAGCTGAATATTGGTATAACACCAATTTCCACTCTTCAACAAACACCACTCATTTTGAGGTAGTGTATGGACAACCACCTCCATCACACATTCCTTATGTAGCTAAAGATAGTCTAATTGAAGTTGTTGACATGACTTTACAAGCTAGGGAAGATACTATTAAACTACTCTAGTTCAACCTCAAGAAAGCTCAGGATAGAATGAAAAGTCAAGCTGACAGGAAGAGGTCTGAAAGAGAATTTGAAGTTGGAGCCTGGGTGTGTTTGAAGCTTCAACCATACAGGCAAACAAATCTCTGACAAGGGAAGCAAAAAAAGCTTTCTCCAAAGTTCTTTGGCCCTTTCCAAGTAATTCAAAAGATTGGCTAAGTTGCCTATAAGCTACAGTTACCTGCATCTGCTCAAGTGCATCCTGTTTTCCATGTTTCACAACTGAAGATATGCCACTCAAAAGCTGTTAGTATGGGAGAGTTTCCACAGTGTGATCCAGAAGGGCTAATGGCTACTATTCCTATCAAATTACTAGATAGGAGGATGGTGAAACAAGGGAATAGAGCAGTAGTGTTTGGTTTGAACCAATGGAGCAATGGGACAGAGGATGATGCAACCTGGGAATCACTAACATGCATCATAAAAAGGTTTCCAGATTTTGTCTTAGATCCTTGAGGTCAAGGATTTTCTCAAGGAGGAAGGATTGTTACATGTACAGCTAAAGTCAAAGACAAAAGTCAACAGTTTTAGACGGCACGTGACTTGCACGTGCTGTAACCAACCCAAACCAACTTTCCTGCCCATTTTCAATTGTATAAAATCTACACTTTGTTGTAAAAAATTCATTCATTGATGTATTCACTTCCAATTCTGTAAACATCTCTCAATAACAATAACAAATCATTTCACTTTTCAATTTCAGATTGTTTTCTAAATTTAGCAATTTCAATTGATTAATGAGCCCTATCTCCAATCTATTAATATGATTCAGATAGTGGGTGTTACAATTAGAAAATTCCTATGCATCTTGTGCTCACAAGTGTGCTTAAACTCTATATATAACTGTGTGCCTACATGTCAAAGAGTGAACCCATAAGATGTTATTTTCACTTATATAGTTAAATGGGCGCATTTGATGATCTTTCATCAAGCATCTAATGTTTTTTCTTTGGCCCAACAATACGTTATGTTGGTCAAAATCATCGGTAAAGAGATTATGAGTTCAAAGGTCAATTAGGATATTAAATACGTAGTTTTTTTTTGTGTAAATAAGTTGTCTTTACAAAGAAAAAACAATAATGCTTTGTAACTGATTTTTTTTTTCAGGATTAAAATGTAACTGAATATATTTCTATGATACTTTTTGCAACTACCTTGAGCTTTTGAGATTATATTTCGTGAACACCATGATTTTTAGAGGGGGCTATGTGTAATGTCTTGCTCATAAGTGCTTGATTATAGAAAATCCCCAAAACCACAAGGGAGTAAGTAGTAAAACAAGAAAACATCTACATTACATAAGAATCCAAAATAAATGCCAATTGGCAATTGTTAAATGAAATCTGAGGAAACAAACACCCACTCTCTTACGTTATTGTGCCCACGACATGTTCCAATCCACACCCGCCAAATACTCGCTTTCCAATATAGTACTATTCTTACACGTTATTTACTTATATTATTGTAATTTAATAAATTGTTAACTTTAATAGATTATTGAAAGTACTTTGTTTCCCTCGATGATAAATTAGTAATTACCTTGGTCCAAAAATAAAAAATGATACTCGTATTACGATTATCCTTTGTTGAGAATCTTAAAGCACTTATTATTGTCTGAATATCATACCACCTCAGTTCCACATTAAGTGTTCACTATAATTTTTTTAAGTTTTGTTTTTTTAACTTTGACCTTAAATATATTTGTTTGTATTATATAATACTTAATAAAAATTATACAAATGAAAATACATGTAAAAACTTATTATTATTATTATTATTTTTGGTAAAAGGGCTTCTTACCCCGGTAAAATATTACTCAAAAAACTGATAAGTACATGAATGCGGCTGAGTACCACATTGATTTACAAAGACAACACACTAATATGTGTTAAAACTAACTACATGATTCGTCATACAGAATCATGAATGCTAAACTAGGCGAAGACTCGAAATAAATAGGAACACAAAACAGCCCGAACCTACGCCTAAGAAACATTCTACATTGTGGTGTTAAGGCCTTCCGCAAACACACCACTAACGTTCCAAGTGTCCAAGAGCAGAACCACTAATCAATTGTAAAAACTTAATTCATTCATATATATTGCATCAAGTATTATATAACACGAACAAAAATATTTAAAGTCAGAGTTGAAGATAAAAGACTTGAAAAAGTCATAATAGACACTTAATGTATGACGGAGGGAGTATACATTGGTCAGACACACAAAACCAAAAAACTAATAGAACATCATCTCAATTATATGAAGAAATATTATAACAAAACTTTTTAGTACCCGAATTGAAGCGTTTCATATTTCATGAACGGCCCTTATGGCCAACGAAATGCTACATAATAAATAAAAGGGAGAGTCACAAAAATGAATATTATCATAGATGCCACGCAAATTTACTACGTAAATCAAACTTAGTCGTTCAAATGCCTGTAAAATCACAGGAAAAGTGAGTCGCACGCTCACACCTTCCTTAACTTTTAGGAACTGTCACTTTGTCAGTTTTGCTTCACAAACTCGAGAATCAACAAACTTTCCTGAAGATTTGACCGACATTTTTGAGGAATATGACTAGTTGTCCGCGACTTAGTTTTCATTGTAACCTTTATTGAAAGATTAATCTATCTGTGTAATTTCCCCTAGATATAAATTTCAGTTAATAAGGAGCTGAAGAAAGTAAATCTAACATACAGGTACCAATTTCCTTTTAGTGTTATCTTAGCATCACGTTACATACTGTCCCTTGCTGTTTAGAAATCATGATTTTTTTTGTTACTAATATATAAGAATCTAAATCTTTCACGCTTTAAAGAGCCTAGTTTTTTAATTTATCATGATTTTTTGTTTGTTACATAAACTTGGCACTTTTGCAGTGTCTGTCTCAAGTAATCGAGATTTGATGAGTACTAAATGATAACATGTGCAGGGTTAAGTACTTAAATCCCAGAGATAGGATTAAATTCAGTTTAAAACCATTGAGACTAGCTTTTTAAGTTAATGACTAAATGTGTACAACATATACTTTAGTGAACCAAACTGGTTGTTGTCAAACATGGTTGCTATTTAATGATGTTAGCAAGAAGATCAACTGTGTGCCTTGTTAATGTTTCCAACAATATCGATTTAGAAATACACTGTGTTCGCGTTTTAGGAAAAGGCAGGGTTCAATATAATTATCCCAGTTAAGTTGCTCATCTTTGACCGGAACCATTTATTTCAATGTGTATGATATTCCTGTGTGCACAATGAGGTTTTCTTACAAGAATGTGACAGATGATCCAAAATCTGTTTTATAAAACTTCGCTGGCATGATAATTAATCTCTTTTTCATGATATGCCATATGAATTACGAGTACATATTTTTGGTGGTGTATGGATACTTACAAAGTTAAGAGATATTTATGAAGTTTCTATTTTTCTAGCATATATCTGTTGACAGATAAATAATATAGTTGCTTGGAAGTTGGAACTACCGACTTTATAAATGATGTTATTTCCGATAAAGACCATTTTGCTATCCGATTAACCAAAGCTTATAATATATACCATATATAGGATCACTTGACATGCTATCTTTCAGCATCTGGTGAACTCTCTCATTTCCTATATCTGGTCGAACAAAGTTTAGGCTGAAGATTAATCTTAGAGATATCTTACACGATGAGTCAATATCCAGCTAGGCAATGTTCGGTATATATTAGCAGAATATGCTTGTTTGGAACCCAGATGTGTTTAAGTGTTCAAATGTGCCTTAAAAATACTAACTCGTCAAGATTTCCATGTTGTTTGGCTTATACCTATCAATTCTTGTGAATCTGTTGTAATCCTAACACGTATTGCAGTTTGGAAAAGCATAGGTCGGACATTTAGACGAAATCTTTGGTTGCTAATTGTTTTTTTTTTCCAGGTACAGGGGATGACGTTGAAATGTACAATCGATCTCTTATTAATATGTGCACTTAAGGACAAATTTCTACAATATTTAACTTTGGTTTAAGGCTTTAAGCAGACAATATTAATCTCTTCGTCCAATAAATTTCCACTAACCAATTCTCCTTGGTTACTTCAATGTCAAAGTCAAAATTGGTAGACGTATATAGAAAAGACAAATAAGTTCGACAGTTCCACCAATCTCAATAATTTCCACTATTATGAACTTAAAATAATCATATAAACAACTCTCTGTTCTTATTTTATGTGCTGATTTCTTGTTGCTTAGCTTTTCAACTATAGAAAGAGAAAACTGTTATCTTTCTTTTGATTCTACACCATCACCATTAGTTACTTATAAGCTTCTTGATTGTTTATAACCCTTTTTTTGTTTCCAGATTTGCATCATAAAATTACTACTAGAAGATCATGTCTTTCCTTGAAGAAGTGGAACACTTGCAAATTCCCCTCCAAGACATATATTCGGCAACTAACAATTTTTCTGAAAAGAACTTCATAGCATCTGGTGGATTTGGGCAAGTATACCATGGCAAATCTGATAAACATGGCATGGTTGCGATAAAGCGGTTAGATCGCAAGCATGGGCAAGGAGACCGTGAATTCATGATGGAGATTGCATTGCTTTCAACTTATAAACATGACAACATTGTTTCTCTTGTCGGATTTTGCACCAAAGACCAAGAGAAAATCCTTGTTTATAAGCATGAAAGAAATGGGAGTCTAGACAAATATTTACATCGCAAAGATCTAACCTGGATCCAACGTCTTCAAATTTGCATCGATGCTGCTGCCCGTGGGTTAAAGTACCTTCATCACGATGTTGGACTTCAACATAGAATCATCCACCGTGATTTAAAGAGCTCGAACATCCTATTGGATGAGAACTGGAGAGCCAAAATTTCCGATTTTGGCTTGTCCAAAGTAGGTCCTGCCAATGTGCAGCACACCTATCTTATCTCTCAAGCTTGTGGCACAATCGGATATATTGATCCAGAATATCTAGATACCGGTGTACTCACAAAAGAATCCGATGTTTATTCTTTCGGGGTCGTACTATTTGAAGTTTTGTGTGGAAGGCCAGCCCGTGTTATAGATGAGCGTCAGTATTTAAATACTTTGGCCCAAGATCATTATAAAAACGAAACATTAATTGAGCTTATGCCTTCTGATTTTCTGAAACAAATTAACACAGCTTCGTTAAGTACGTTCTCAACAATTGCCTATGAATGCTTGAGGAAACGTAGACAAGATCGTCCAACAATGACTCGGGTTGTTGAAGAACTTGAGGAAGCTTTGAACTATCAACTAGTAAGTTGTAGCGGCATAAGTTTTCCATTTTTAAAATTTAGGCTAAGGCTTTTATTAATCACCTTTTTCCTGTACTCATTACTTACGCTCAGTTCTCGAGTTGAAATTTGAGAAGAAAGGAAAGGAAATGGAAAGTTTTTTGTGTTCTTGAGTTTTATTTAAGAGGGGAAAGGGGGTTTGTAAAGAAGAGGAAAGGAAGATTTGATAGTAAAATCTTCTTCCCACTTTTGAGAGGAAAGAGAAAAAGAAGGTGAAAAAAACTCAAGAACTGAGCCTTAGAAAAATTCAAAGAGCCTATATATTATCACCTACATTAGGATCAAATTATAAATAATTATGCTTGATTTATAGAATCCTTTTTTTTTTTTTCTCTCTCTCTCCCTCCCATATATAGGCATCAAGCGGATCAGGGCCTGTCGTACACAACTTTGTTGAGCATAGAGAAAAGAATAAATTGACACATTCAGATACGCCCATTCAACAACCAAGGTATTCATTATCAGATTTAATCATACTTGCCACAAATGTTACTTCCGTGTACTGAATAATTTTTTTTTCTTATATAGATACTAAACTTTCATTTTTTTTTTGTCTTTTTAATGTACTTTGTTTTTGCCTCTCAAATTATTAAAAATCCAGGGGCAAAAATATCACAAAGTACATTAAAAAGACCAAAAAATGAAAGTTGAGTACCTATATAAGGAAAAAAATGTGTTCAGTACACGAAAGTAACATTTGTGGCAAGTATAGTACATTAATAGGTATTTTGCCCATTTAAAAACGTAGGCTGCTTATTAATTTGGTTTGTGTTTTATTTTAGTTTTTTCATTTGGATAACTATCTATGTTTTTCGACCTTTTATTGACTAAAGTTCACTGAAGTGTGACATTCATAACTTGCCTTCACAAGTTTAAAAACTTCAAACTTATAATTAGACACTTGAAAGCGTGTGATACTATGAATTTGCAATTAATAATTTCATCATAATTTTTTCTTAAATCTAAGCACCTTAAAATATTGTGGCTGATACTTACACAATCTTCTTTGATGCACACTCCACAATGTTACATTATTAATGCACATGTTACAATATGCTATATGAATAATTATAGTGTGTGCATTAATAAAGGGATAATTCCTAATATGCACGAGTTGCCTAATGCGTTTGCTTATTTGCCTCATAATTCGGAGTTTCTTAGCTTAGACCAGGGCAACATGTAGTTTTTGGGCAAATGAAATCTGCAAGTGACAACCGTCACTTTTTGGATTATTTTTTGGGCAACTTATGTATTTTTTGGGCAACTTGTTTATTTTTTGGGCAACTAGAGGACACTTGTCATCATATGGGTCGAGATGCCCAGTTACCCGGTCTAAATTAAGAAATTCAAAATTTTGAGGCAAATAAGTAAATCAATTGGGCAACTGGAGCATGTTACGCATTATCCCATCAATAAAAGTGATGTAAGTATCACCACCCTTATAGATCCAGGTACGGTGGCTGATGGCTCAAGCAATCACCTTTGGCACCATCCTATGGCGTGAGACTCTACACCGAGGCTGGGCTGGTGGGTCTTGGCCACCAGCTCACGCCAAAGCATTTTCTTTCTTTTTCTTTTCTTTTCTTTTTTTTTTTTTTTTGAAAATATGAGGGGATTGCGTTTCTTTTGGCTGCTAGTTGGAGAGATAAGGTTGGGAAGTGAAGATTGGCCGCTAGTTCAAGACTTCAAGGAGATGAGGCGTTTCTTTTTAAGAAAAGAGATTAGTAGGTTTACCATAGTAGGTTAGTGGGTTTATATACCCATTTTATTTTAGGATGAATGAGATGTATTTGGTGTGCTGAAATTGAAGTACACCCGAATTTTGGACTAAAAATGGGCTTAGCTGAAATTTTGATACATCTTAGCTGGGGTGCGAATTGTTGATTTAAATTTAGGCTGATTAGTTAGTTTGAGTTATTGACATTAAAAAAAAAAAAAAAAAAAAAAAAAAAAAAAAAAAGAAACCTGACGACACTAGAAAAAAACTGGTGTTATGCTAGGGAGGGGGGTTTTGGTGCCATATCCAAAACTGGTGCCATGGATAAAAAGTGCTGAGGTGGCATCACTTTTTTCCACGGCACCAACTGTATCTAGCGCTCTTAAAATATTAGCGCTCTTAAAATATGGTTATATCAAAAGATGCCCCACAGTAGTCTTAATGTTTTTTTTTTTTTATTTTTTTATTTTTTTTTATTTAAGAAAAAGAAAATCATAATATTTTTATTCAAGCATAACTTTTATGTGCGTAAATATTTTTGATTTCTCTATCCATGTTTATGTCTATACATTGTCTACGTGCTCTTAGTTGTAAGTTTGAAGTTTATAAATTACTTGTTTTCTAGCACTTATTTAAATGTGATACTGATGCTAAATTTATCATAATTTTAAACAAATTGCAGATTACCTACATCGTCGTTTTCAAACTCCACTCCCGCCTCTTCTGAGTCATGGAGTCACAATGTTTTCTTGAGTTTTGGTGGAGAAGACGATATCTGCATGTCTTTTGTGGATCATCTCCGCTCATCTTTAGTACAAAATGGAATCGATACTTACATGAGGGGAATATCCGTTAGTCCATCTTTCGTGAAGGCCATCCAAGAATCCCAGATTGCCCTCATTGTATTCTCCAAAAACTGTATCTCTTGTAGGTTTCTGGACGAAGTTGCATGCATAATGAAATGCATGGAAGAGAGAGGCCAAGTAGTTGTTAAATGTTACGTATAAACATTAATAAGTAAATGTCTAGTATCGAACCCGAGACCTCGGGATTGCACACTTTACAAACAAGAATAATGTATAATAAATATATATATGTTAAATGTATCGTATATATGTATTTATAAACACTTAATGGACTAAATGGTCGTTAGTTATTAAACGTATGGACTAACTATCATTAGGGACAAAAGGAAAAGGACTAGGATGTAATTTGGAAGTCAAGAAGGATCTAGAACACCCATGGGGTGCCTAGGTCGGTCGAACCCAACCCATATGGGTCGACCCATGCTTTCTTGAGCTCCAAGATACACCTAGTAAAAATACAAGGCCTTGGGGTTAAACCTAATCATCTCTTGTGCACACACACAAAACCCTAAAGTTTTCTTTTCCCTTTTTCTCTCTTGGCCGATCGGTTCACCCCCCTCACAGGGTTCTTGGATCGATTTTTTCAAAGCAAATATTAAGTGTTTTGTTTACTTGCATCAAACCTTTATTCATTGGTAGTTTGTGTGTACAAGAACGAGGTAATTACTTACTTTAGTAATTATCAAGAGATCGATAAACAAAACGGTAAGAGGTTTATCATTGATCTATTTGTACAAGAATCAAGGTTTATTTGAAGTGCATCGGGTATGTTTACTATTTATGTTTTAGTTAATCTTTATACGTGCTATTATTAATCCTTACTTCCGCATATGTGTTATATTGATTGTCAAACTCTAACAGTGGCATCACGAGCCATGGATAACATGTAATTGATTACTAAAACGTAATAAAAATCGGATCTTTAATTGTTTTAGATACATGTTTTTTTCTAGGGTTTCTCTTTAATTTTTTTTTATAAAAATTTAACCCTAACCCTAATTTTTGGGAGGGGGTCGATTTCCACTATAAACCCTAATTAGGGTTTGTGGTTTTACTTGATTAAACTGTAATCATATAGAAACCCTAGGTCTTAAACCGGTTTTTGTGAACGTACTTGTGACCTACGTGCTAATTGTTAGGTTAATCCATGACGAAACATGCATGTTAGTCATGGATCTTGTTTGCTTATTTATTTGTCACATGTTTTATATAGATCTAAAATTGGGGAAGACTCCAATTAATTAATATATTAAAATCAATTTATATGCTATGTGGTGTGTATATTGATTTTGGCCTACACAATTGATACATCAATGTATGTGACTCTCCTCTATTAAGAGGAGAAGGCCTTAATTGATTATATGCGTAATAATACCTAGAATTGATTTTATTAGGATCTTTTTAACAAGGTTTGCATATGGCTAATTGTTTCACGTTTTAATTATTCGTTGTTTATTTTTCTTTAAATTACTTGTTTTTATTGTTTTCTTAATTGTTTGACTTGATGTAAGCAATAAAAAGGGTGATTTTCATAAAAGAAAATAATATAGACTAATAACGGTGAAACTAAAGTGATAAAGTAAAAATCTTGCAAGGTCTTAAGTGCCGATAGTGGTCCGATTCGCACGGTAATTAGCTCCCAGGCGAGACTAGCAAAATTCATACTTTATTACATGATTTTGAGATTGAATCCATAAACTTTTGCTTGATTGATGTTTTGTACAAATATGCTTTTAAAACTAAGTCCTTTAAGACGATATTCATAACCGTGATTTGAAGGCTTAGAAAAGAGCCTTAGAGTCTGCCTTGGTTATCATAATCTTGAATATGTCTTAAACGAATTACTTTTAAAAAATCATAATTGTAGAAAGTCATCTTAGGGTTTGTTAAACCTCAAGTAAAACTTTGTGTATTAATTTCACGAATTGGTAATAAAAAGGTTTTGAAAACTTATGCTATAAAGGTGAGTGTATGCATCTTTATACATATTTTGATTTACACATCAAAAATAAATACCCTTATAATTTAAGTTACATGCCATCTATCTATAAGAAACACTTGGAATTTTAATTTAGTAAACGTGAGACCTAGGCTAAATTACTATAACAAGGTAAAATTCTTTTAACGCGTGAGACCATAAATGTAATTTTACAGTTTCTAAGGTAGACGACTTAATTAAGTTGTACGTGAGACCTAGAACTTAAGGCATGAGATGGGATGAAACATGCTTACAAGACAAATTGATGAATGAATTTGATGTAATTCCCATAATGATCTAGGAATTGGAAATCTTGTTTGCCAATTATTGTTCGACAGATTACTATCTTTTGTACTTTCACCACTAGCAGATCAACTGATGTGGTGGAACTATGTAAAGTTAGATCCTAGGTTTTCAAGAAAATTTTGGTGGTTATATGAATATAACTTTTGGTATTTTATTTTCTTGAAGATATTTATTATCGAAAATACTAATGTTTGAACTTTTATCTGTAGATATGGCTCAACCCGATACCCCATCTGTGATTTCTGCTTTCAAGAGTCATCTTGAGAGAGAAAAACTGACTGGAAAGAATTTCAATGATTGGTACCGCTCACTTAGAATTGTCTTGAGGTCGATCGGTAAGATGGATTATTTGACCGAAGAATGCCCAGCTGAGCCTGCTGCTACTGAACCAGAAGCAGTTAAGGCAGCGTGGAGGGTGGAACATGCTAAGTTTAATGAGATTGCTTGTTTAATGCTCACTAGCATGAGTGCTCAGTTACAAAAGAAGTTTGAGTACTTTTTCCCTAAAGATATGCTTGATGTTCTTAGGCAATCTTATGAGAAACCACCTGCAGTTGAATTGTATGATGAACTGGACAAGCTACACAACTGCAAGCATGGTGATGGTAAACCAGTTGAAGATTATGTGACTGAGATGAAGGAATCTTTTGATCAGCTTCACAGAATTGGATTTGGTTACCCTGACAATGTGCAAGTGCACTTGATCAACAGGTCCCTTAACAAGGACTTTGCTGGTTTTGTGCAGAATTTCAACATGCACTGCTCGGGGAAGACAGTCTCAGAATTACTCGCACTGCTTGTTGAATATGAGAAAAGTCTACCAGCCAAGGTCAAGGTTCCTACCCCTCAAGTGTTGGTAATTCATGGTGGGAGAATCCAGAAGAAATCGCATGTGAACAAAGGCAAAGGGAAGGGTAACAAAGGCAAGCAGGTCATGGCCTATCAACCTGAACCCAAGATGAAGCAACATCAGCCTAAGCAGAAAAAGGTAAATCCACCAAACAAGAAGGATCAGGCATGTCACCATTTTCATGAAAAGGGCCATTGGAAGCGCAATTGCCCTCTCTACATTCATGACTTGCGACTCAAGAAGCAGGGGAATGAAGCTGGTAACCCCAGTTCATCAGGTGCGTTCTTTATGATTGAATTATTCACTCTTACTCCTAAATTGAATTCATGGGTATATGATACGGGATGTGGCATTCATATTTGCAATACCTTGCAGGGGTTTAGAGTTGAGAGAAAGCTAGCCTATGGACAACAATTCTTGCACGTTGGTAACGGAGCGCATGCAGGAGTTGAAGCTATAGGAGTTTATGATTTAGTGTTGCCTTCGGGCTTAGTACTATCTTTAAATAATTGTCATTATGCACCGTCAATTGTTAGAGGTGTAATTTCATTTTCATGTTTGTTGAACCTTGGTTTTGAGCATACTATTTCTAGCAATGGAATTTCGGTTTCTTTAAATGGTGTTTTTTATTTTAATGCTATTGCTGTGAATGGTGTCTTTGAAATTGATATGAATGATAATGATAATGCTTTTGTTAAAAATAATTCAATGTATAGCATCAACAATAAGAGAATCAAGAAAGGTCTGGATTCTTCTTATCTTTGGCATTGTCGACTTGCTCACATTGGCAAAGATCACATGAAAAAGCTGCAACATGATGGGCTTTTAGAAAAGATCAATGATGAATCATTTGATAAATGCGAATCTTGCATTGCTGGGAAGATGACTAAGAAACCCTTTAAAAATAGGATTGAAAGGGCGAATGATCTACTTGGTCTTATTCACACAGATGTGTGTGGACCACTTAGACATGTGTCAAGGAAGGGTGCTAGCTACTTCTTAACATTTACGGATGACTACAGCCGTTATGGTTATGTTTATTTACTTAAACATAAACATGAGGTGTTTGAGACATTCAAAGTGTTTAAAGCAGAAGTAGAGTTGCAACTAGGAAAGAAGATTAAAGCTCTTCGATCCGATAGAGGTGGTGAATACCTAAGTCAAGAGTTTATAGATTACTTAGCAAAGGAGGGAATTGTCCAACACCTTACTTCTCCATATACTCCACAGCAAAATGGTGTATCTGAAAGAAGGAATCGTACATTGCAAGACATGATACGAAATATGTTTAATCTAACAACTCTTCCTTACTCGTTTTGGGATTATGCCTTGGAATCTGCAGTTCGCATTTTAAATATGGTTCCAACAAAGAAGGTTGATAAGACTCCATATGAGGTATGGACTGGAAAAGCTCCTAACTTGTCTTATCTAAAGGTCTGGGGTTGTGAGGCGTATGTTAAACGTGACTCAGCAGACAAACTCCAACAAAGATCTGTAAAGTGCATCTTCGTAGGATACCCTAAGGAAACTATGGGTTACTACTTTTATTACCCAACTGAAAACAAAGTTTCTGTTGCAAGGTATGGAGACTTCTTAGAAAAGGAGCTCATATCTCAAGAATTCAGTGGGAGAGTATATGATCTAGAAGACGATCATGAAGATGTAACACCTTCTGAAAACACTAGACAACTTCCTGAAGAACCTGAAAGTTTAGGTCCTCCACCAGAAGTTGAAGTGGTTCCCGTTCGCAGATCTTCAAGATCTGTGAAGGCTCCTACACGTCTATGTCTAAACGTGGAGTGTGATGACAACTTGACAGGGGATCTTGATGAACCTACAAGTTATAAAGCTGCTATGAATAGTCCTGAAAAGGAAAAATGGCAGGGAGCTATGAATGGGAAAATGCAATCCATGAAAGACAATGAAGTCTGGGAAGAAGTAGACCTACCTCCGGGTGCCAAGTTAGTTGGGAGTAAATGGCTCTACAAGAAAAAGACTGATATGGATGGCATTGTACACACCTATAAGGCCCGTTTGGTAGCTAAAGGCTATACTCAAACTTTTGGTGTTGACTATGAGGAGACCTTTTCTCCTGTAGCTGACATAAGGGCAATTAGGATTCTTATAGCCATAGCCGCTTACTATGACTATGAGATTTGGCAAATGGATGTCAAAACCGCCTTCTTAAATGGTCGCCTAGATGAAGACATCTATATGGCGCAGCCTGAGGGGTTTGTGAATCCAGAATTCCCAGATCGTGTATGCAAGCTTAAAAGATCCATTTATAGATTAAAGAAAGCATCACGACAATGGAATAAAAGATTTGATAGTGAAATTAAGAAGTATGGATTCACTCAAAATCTTGATGAGCCATGTGTATATCACAAAGCTAGTGGGAGTAACGTAATTTTCCTTATATTATATGTCGATGACATATTGATCATGGGGAACGACATTCCAAGTTTGCAAAAGGTTAAGGCATATCTTGGAAGTTGTTTTTCTATGAAAGATCTAGGGGAAGCTGCATTTATTCTGGGAATCAAGATATATAGAGATAGATCTTAGCGATTAATTGGATTAAGCCAAAGTGCTTACATTGATAAAATATTGAAGAGATTCAGTATGCAAAATTCCAAGAAAGGATATTTGCCGATGCAAGAGCAACATGGCTTGAGCAACAAAGTTTGTGCTTCAACACCTGAAGAGGTGCAACGCATGAAGAGAGTCCCTTACGCTTCGGCTGTGGGATCTATTATGTATGCGGTGAAAAGCACAAGGCCTGATGTGGCGTTTGCTCAGAATTTAACCAGTCGATATCAGCAGAATCCAGGTAAAAAACACTGGACTGCTGTTAAGAATATTCTTAAGTACCTCAGAGCTACTAAAGAGATGTTCTTGGTTTATGGGGGTACTCCATCTGCAGAACTTGATGTAACAGGTTACTGCGATGCTTCTTGGAAAGGTGATAAAGATGATACGAAGTCTCAGACGGGTTATGTCTTTGTAATTAATGGAGGAGCTGTTGATTGGAGGAGCAGAAAGCAGAGTGTACTAGCGATGTCTGCTACAGAAAGTGTTGGGAATAGACTTTATTATTTCAAGTGTCGGTCATTGAGTTTTGGTATAGGTTGCATTACTTAGTTATAACATTAGTTATTTTATGTATTTTGTAAGTTTTATGCTTGGTTTATAGGTTTGGATAAAGTCTAAGGGCTAAGTATGTCATATTGTGTAAGTTTAGAGAAGCCCTAATCCTTACCTATAAATAGCTATGTATAACCTCATTTTGAGGTTGGTTGGTTCACTAGTAAGGTTATTAGTCTCATATTGTTATTAGGTGTTCCTTCCACTCTCTCTCTAAACTCTCTTTCTCTCTCTAGAATTCTTATGTGATTATGTTGTAGAAATGGTGACCTAACAAGTGGTATCATTCGCCAAGGGATAATATAGGTTGATTTAGGTTTGATTTGGTAGAAAAACTTGGTTTTCAAAGTGATTTTCTAACAAAACTGGTACTGTTCATCGAGTTCTTTTCGAGTTAGGGGTTCACTTTGGTTTATCGAGCTAGGTGCTAAATAATACTATCGAGTTAAGTGTCAATCATTATCGAGTTAGGTGCTAAATAATACTATCAAGTTAAGTGTCAATCATTATCGAGTTAGGTGCTTAATAATACTATCGAGTTAAGTGTCAATCATTATCGAGTTAGGGGTTTCTTTGGCGAGTTAGCCTTGCTTACCTAATCGTTTATCGAGTTAGGACAATTGTGACTCTAACTAAGGGGATACTCTGCCCAAATCAAGAGCACATATCGAGTTAGGAACCTACCTTACTTATCGAGTTTGATACCCAAAGCACTTATCAAGTTAGCAACCTTAAGGACTTATCGAGTTAGGATCATTATCTGGACTCATCGAGTTAGAAGCATACCTAACATATCGAGTTAGAAACCAAAGCACATATCGAGTTAGAAACCTACTTGGACTTATCAAGTTAGAAACCCTATTTGAACTTATCAAGTTAGAAACCTTAAGTGCACTTATCAAGTTTGAAGACAAATTGACATACCGAGTTTGATATCAAGTTTCTCAAATCTAATTACAACCTTTATTAATCTTTAACGATCTTCGTTTACCATAATCACGAAAGATGTCTCAACCACCCAATTATTATTTTCCTCATTCCTCGCAACATCATCCGCAGTATCAACAATCGTATCAACAACCGTTTCAACAACCGCAACAATCATATCAACAACCTTCACAATCACACATTCAACAACAACAGTTTAATCCATTACATCATTACCTCATGATGCAACAACATCAAATCATTCCTCAACAACAACCATATCAAATACCACAACAAAACACTCAGTCCAAACAACCTCACTGGTTTGACAGAATGTGTGAAGTTATTACAACTCAACAATCCCGACATGAGGCAGGATCACTTGAAACACCTCCAATGCTAACACCGAGAAATTATGTTCAATGGTCAAGTCGATTCTTACGATTTCTTGAACTTAAGAAACCTCATGGGAAATTCTTGAAACAAGTGATACTTGAAGGACCATTTGAGTGGCCAACAAGATTTGAAATTGGTGATCCAACTGCTGATCCTCCACGTCCTCCTGGTGATCAACCTCTTCCAGAATCTCAACTCACAGAAGAACATAAATTACATCGTGAAGCTGATGAGTATGCAATGGCTTATATACTTCAAGGAATACCAAATCCAATTTATCGAAGTGTCGATGCTCAGAAAACAGCCAAAGCTATGTGGGAACATGTTCATCTCCTTATGGAAGGCACTCAATTGAACAAAGATGATATGGAATCCAAACTCTACATGGAATACACTGACATCACAATTGAACCAGGAGAGTCACTCGAATCCTACTATCATCGTTTCACAAATGTGGTCAATGATCTGGAACGTCACAAAATCACAGTACCAAGGATTGCAGTCAACTCCAAATTCGTTGGTAGTCTTGGTCCGGATTGGCATAAATATGTGACATTTGTTCGTCAAACGAAAAATCTTCATGATGCTCCATATGGTTTGTTGTATGATTTTCTGAAACACCGTGAACCTAAAGTGGAAAAAGATAGAGCTCTACGAGGAGGATACACACCAACACCAACACCAAATTCATTGGCACTCGTAGCTCAATCTCCCTATGCTCCACCACCAATGTCAAATCATGCATATGTTCAAGAGCAGAACTACTTCAGTTATCCACAATCTTCTACCTCGAACCAAATGGTCCCTTATGATTCATCTCCACAGAATGCTTCCACTCAACTTGTTCCATTAAACAACAATGATGCAATGTATTACTCGAACTCCAATGACGATGACGATGATGACTTTAACACATTGAATCAGGGACTTGCTCTTATTGCTCGTGCTTTTAGCAAAGTCTCCAACAAAACAAACAACCGTCAACGTTCATCTTCTAACACAAGGAATCAAGCTGTTGTCAATGATGGAAGGGTGGAAATTCAGAATCGTAACTTTGGTCGACCTGGTTCAGGAAGTCCTTCAGGAAATTTTGGGAATGGTTAGAGGTTTAATAACAATGGAGGGTTCAGAAACAACTCAGGCTCTTCTCAGCAAAGATCTGAACCAGTTGCTACTAGGAACTCCAACTCAGGGAATGCAGTGTGGTGTTATAACTGTAATGAACAAGGTCATATAGTGACTGCATGTCCTAAACTGAGAACTCGGGGTAGTAAGTTTCACAAGCAGGCATTACTCATGGCTGTTCAAGATGAAAAGGATGGACATTTCCCTGAACAGGACAACAACTTCATGGCAAATGTGCACAATGACGATGACATGGAAGATCTAGAAGCCAATGCAGCTGTGATGCTTATGGCCAACATGCAGGAACTTAAGCTTAATGATTCAGGTCCAGTGTATGACACTGACGGCTTGTCTCAGGTACATGACCTCAATGCATGCTTTATAAATGATATAGTCTCACCTTCTGCTTATGCATCAGATATGGCGCAAGTTGTTCCATCTGAATCATCTTCATCTTCTCAAACAGATGAACAAATAAGCACAGTTGTCATATTTGATGATGACACAGTTGTTTCATTTGATGATCCTATTGAGAATGATAAACATGATCATTTAGAACAACATGAACCAACATTTGATCCAAACCCTGACCTCATATTGTTATCTAAACAACTGGATGCTCAACAATTGCAAATCATAAAATGCAACGAGAAAAACAAAGTTTTAAAAGAAAAAAATGCGTCACTTGCAAGAGATATTGAATGTTATAAAATTCAACTTTCAAATCAGGAAGACAAGATTAAAAATGCAAAAAGTTTTGAAAAAGCTTTTCAAGATTCTTACAATAAAGAACAAGATCTTCAACGCAAAATGCAAGATTTAATTGAGTCAAACGGAAAGTTGATTTCGAAACTCGAAAGTGAAAAGTGTGATTTGAAAATGCAAGCTGAACGTCTTCGAACAGTTCTTTCAAAAACAGAAACAGAATTGTCAAATTGCAAAAAGGAGTTCTGTGAACATAAAAAACGAAAAAGGAAGTATATAGATGACTTACTCGGTGATATTGTTGATCTTAAAAAAAAACTCAAAGAATTTCGTCACATTGTTTACAAACACGGGAACTCTGTCACAACAATTCAGAAATTTGCTTTAAAACCGAGACCCGATAAAGGATTTGCACTTTGCGATTTCAAATCAATGTTTCTTCACAAAGCATTCAAAGAAAATCCTAAGATTTACAGTATGGACCACATGTTTGATAATACAATTGTGCGTGCTGTTGTTTTTGATACTGAGGAAGAAGAAGAACTTGAAGACGAGAGTCGATCAAAAATGAGTTATGTTCAATATTGGACACCATATGACTATTCAAAAGCTCCACCTCTTTCTAAATCTTTTGTGACTCAAAAGGAATTACCTGAGAAATCATGGTTTGTCGAAGAGTCATACGTTTCATCCTCTAATGCGGCCCCTGTCCAAACTGTAGCACAAATAAATGGTCCTTTACCATCATCCGGTGAACTTACACCATTACCAAAAACTTGTTGTGTCTTAAATTATTTCAAAACTTTCATGGAAGATATCGAAATTTTGGAGGAAACAATTGCACGTAATTCTGAAATAAAAATTGAAACTTTTCAATCCGCTTACGAGCGAGAAAAAAGAGATATTTTTCAAAAACAAATGTTGCCAATTGTCAAACACCTCCGTCTCTGTGCTACACGTTGGGATCAGGAACTTCAAAACGAGTTCAAAAATATGATAAACGTTTTCAACTCAACTGAAAATGAGATTTTGGTTCAAAAGCAAAGAACTAAAGTTTTCAAAAATGATGCTGATCGACTCTTGGAACAAGTTCTCAGTGCTGATATTCTGTCTGTTATCATGAATGATCTTTATAAATCTGGTACTTCTATGCTTGTGGATGATCTTTGCGTGGATAATAACTTGTTGAAAGTGGAATTAGAGACATTTAAAAATGAGAATGACGAGCTGAGAATAAAGAATGATGATGTGACAAAACAGTTTTCAAAAGAAATTTGTCAACTCAAACAAAGGCTTGAATGGTGTCAAGCTCAAAGTCTTAAAAAGGAATTGAAACTTCAAAATCAAAATATTTCAAACTCTTGTCAACTTTGGAAAAACAATGAGTCTTTCAAAAGTTTGTGTCTCAAATACGAGAAAGAAATTGCGGATTTAAAAATTGAAAATGAAGCATTTCTACAAAACCACAAAGATATCAAATATTGCAATGGTATACTTGAGTCAAATATTCAAGATAAGAATCACATCATCATTGATTTGAAAGAGAAAATTAAGATACTTGAAAAAGGAAAGATGGTTGACACCACGGTGATAGCACCAGGAATGTATAAATTAGACAAAACTGATAAAGGAAAGGTTGTTCAAAATACTAATGTTGCTTACTCCACTTCTACAGGACTAGTCTCCCCTAATAGCGTTAGCAGACCCAAGCGAAAAAGTAAAAAGACGAATAGGCTCTGGCAACGTAAGAGAGGATCACTAGAAGCTCAAGGAGTAGAAGATCAACTTAGGAATTTGAATAAAACTCATGTTGCATCAGATTTAGATTCTAATCTGGCAAATTCTAATCAAAATCTAAATGTAACGAATGATGAACCTTTGAATGTTTTGAATATTAATGCATCTTGTGTGTTTTGTCGTAAACGCGTATCATCTGGTGAACATACTAAGTGTATAGCTAATTCTCTTCTTAATCGTCATAAGAAACGTAGGATACGCATTCCTTCTAGGCCCACTACTGCCTCTAAGTCTATTTTAGGAAAGCCGCCCCCTACGGTTTCTAATGAAGTAGAACTTACCCCCATAAGTGCCGAGAACAAATCTAGGACTCAGCCAATCACTAGTGAATTCACCATTAAGAAAGCACGAACTAGTTGGAATTGGCAACGTTGGTTACAACAAAAACCAGACTTTAAATGGATTCCTAAATTGTTGAATACATGTGCTTCTAACCAACAGGAACCCGCACTTTCAATGGGTTCCACCCTTACTTCTGTTCCATCCGTGTCTTCTTCTTGTGATGTAGGTGGTACAGATTGTTCTCTGGATTGTTGATAGCGGATGCACCCGACATATGACAGGCAATCTCAAACTGTTACAAAACTTTGTCTCAAAGTTCATTGGTACTGTCAGATTCGGGAATGATCATTACGCTTTAATCATGGGATATGGTGACTATGTCAGTGGGAACATTGAAATCAGTCGTGTTTATTATGTGGAAGGCCTTGGACACAACCTTTTCTCTGTTGGTCAATTTTGTGATGGGGATCTAGAAGTTGCATTCCGAGAGAAAACTTGTTTCGTTCGTGACTTACAAGGAAACGATCTGATGTCTGGCTCACGTGGTTCTAATCTCTATACTATATCAATGTCAGATATGATTGCTACATCTCCGATATGTCTTCTCTCCAAAGCAGAATCGACTAAATCTTGGTTATGGCACAAACGTCTTTCGCACTTGAATTTCAAAACGATGACTGACCTTGCTCGTTATAAACTTGTTGATGGATTTCCAAGATTCCGATTTACCAAAGATCACTTATGTTCAGCCTGTGAACAAGGAAAAATTACCCGTGCTCATTTTCCTTCTAAACCAGAGCACAGTACGAATCATGTTCTACAACTGCTTCATATGGATTTGTGTGGACCGATGCGTGTTCAAAGTATCAACGGTAAACGCTACATTCTTGTAATTGTGGATGATTACTCCAGATGAACTTGGGTTTATTTTCTACGAAGTAAAGATCAGGCTCCTTCAATGATCATCACCTTTCTCACTAAAATTCAAGTTCAGTTACGCAACACGGTCCGAATAGTCAGAACTGACAATGAAACTGAATTTAAGAATCAGACACTTTGGTCATATTTTGAGAAAGTGGGAATTGAACATCAAACATCTATTCCTAGAAGCCCAGAACAGAATGGAGTTGTTGAAAGACGCAACAGGACGTTAGTGGAAGCTGCTAAAACTATGTTGATTAATGCTCAATTACCAGATTACTTATGGGCGGAAGCTGTTTCAACTGCATGTTATACCCAAAACCGTTGCATGATCACAAAACGCCATCGCAAAACACCTTATCAAATTGTTCAAAAAAGGAAACCAAATATCGACTACTTTCATGTATTTGGAGCACTTTGTTATCCGAAAAATGATCGTGATGATTTAGGTAAACTTAAAGCAAAGGCTGACATTGGAGTGTTCGTTGGTTACTGTGAACATTCTAAAGGTTTTCGAATCTGGAATCGTCGAACAAGAGAAATTCAAGAAACTATTCACGCTAATTTTGATGAACTCACACAAATGGCTTCTGAGCAACACAGCTTAGGACCCGAATTCAACCGTCTTCACTCTCCGGAATCTTCGGCTGAACCATTGCCACTCAACCGCAAAGAATTGGAAACCTTGTTTGCTCCACTATTTGATGATACAATTGAATACCGTTCTACTGAGGTCTCACCTAATTCCGCTGCTCAACCTGAAAACATTCCAGTACCAGACTCACCTCAACAAACTACTGCAACTGTTGAGAGAAACGGTCCTCCAATTGCACCAGCATCTACAACAGAACAAACTGTTTCTAACTCCCGCCATTCAGCTGAAGATCCAACACCACAATCAGTTCCACAACCCGCAGAGCATGATCCTGATGCGTTCTTTAACCCGTTTGCACCGGCTCCTCCATTTCCTGATATAGCTGAGTCATCTACACGTAATTTGGATCCTGCTAACATGCGAGATACTTATCAACTACACCCTTCAACACACAAATGGACTCGAGACCATCCACTAGTTCATATTATTGGTCATCCAGATGCACCTGTAATGACAAGACAACGACTTCACACTGATGGAGAAACTTGTATCTATGCACTCACAGTTTGTCAAGATGAACCAAAGAACATTAAAGAGGCAATGACCTATGACAACTGGATTGAATCTATGCAAGAGGAATTTCAGCAGTTCATCCGATTGGAAGTCTGGGAATTAGTTGAAAGACCTGACGGAGTCTTTGTCATTGGGCTGAAATGGATTTGGAAAAATAAGCTAGATGCAGAAGGAACTGTCATACGTAACAAATCACGCCTGGTAGCGAAAGGATACTCCCAATTAGAAGGACTTGACTTTGCTGAATCCTTTGCTCCAGTAGCTAGACATGAAGCTGTTCGGATCTTTTTGGCCTATGCTGCACACAGGAACATGGTTGTTTTCCAAATGGATGTTAAAACAACATTTCTCAATGAAGACCTCCGTGAAGAAGTGTATGTTAGCCAACCAGAAGGCTTCGTTGATCCTGAGCGTCCTAATCACGTTTATCGACTCAAAAAGGCACTCTACGGACTCAAACAAGCCCCACGGGCGTGGTATGACAAACTTTCTACTTTCTTGCTGACCAATAAATTTACTAAAGGATCGGTGGACCCAACACTTTTTACAAAAACCTACGGGGAGGACTTACTCGTTGTTCAAATATATGTCGATGACATTATTTTTGCTTCAACGAAAAGAAGTTACTCTAATGATTTTGCAAAACTAATGAAAGATAATTTTGAAATGTCCATGATGGGTGAACTTTCGTTCTTTTTAGGACTACAAGTTCATCAATCACCCCGTGGAATTTTTATAAATCAGTCCAAATATGCTCTTGAAATTTTAAAGAAACATGGGATGATGAGTTGTGATACTTATAATACACCGATGGGCTATACCACAAAACTAGATGCTGACTTACATGGGACACCTGTTGACCCTACCAAATACCGAAGTATGATTGGGTCCCTCATGTATCTCACGGCTAGTACACCTGATATAGTATTTGCTGTCTATATGTGCTCTCGCTATCAGTCCAAACCAACTGAAAAACACCTCAGTGAGGTCAAAAGAATCCTTCGATACTTAAAGGGAACCATTAACTTGGGAATCTAGTATCCGAAGGATTCTGGTTTTGAACTAATTGCTTTTTCAGATGCTGACCATGCAGGATGCTTAGACACACGCAAAAGTACATCTGGTGGATTACAATTTCTCGGAGATAAACTTGTGTCATGGCAATCAAAGAAGCAGGACTGCACATCACTGTCGTCAACTGAATCTGAATATGTAGCCATGTCTGCTTGTTGTGCTCAAGTCATATGGATGAGATCACAACTTAAGGATTATGGCTACCTATTCAACAAGATTCCAATCTACTGTGATTCCAAGAGTGCCATTGCTATCTCCTGCAACACAGTTCATCATTGCAAATCGAAACACATCGATCTCCGATATCACTTCATCAAAGAACACGTTGAAAAGGGTACCGTTGAACTTTATTTTGTTGGGACTGAGTACCAATTGGCGGACTTACTTACCAAATCTTTAGCACCATCAAGGTTTGCGAGTCTAGTTCACCAAATTGGTATGCGATGTTTGACTCCAGATGATCTGGAAAAGTTTTTAAAACACAATTGATCGTCAAACATCAAACTATCTTTGTAAATATTTAAAATGCATATCTTGAGGGGGAGACAGATTTTTTTTTACTTCTTCATTTTTTCTTTATTTTTCAATTTTCCACATCACTATTTTATCTCATTCTCGGCACCTCTTGAACCATAGCTTGTTAAAATTTTCCAAATTACCTCTTATAGCTGGTTCAAGAGGGTGCCACATCCAGAATTCTCGTAACCTTCCTTTCGGTCTCCTAAGTCATTAAGTCGTTTTAAAACTCAAGGGACTAAATGTGTGTTATTTATAACACTTTCTTTGGTTATATAAGTAGAGGGACCAAATGTGTTAATACCCTAAACTCATAAGTATATCATATGGTTATCACAACTGCTACTCTTAATTTCCAGTTATTCATACAAAACCATACGCGACCCATAAATTTTTTCTCTCAAAATCAAGACTTTCAAGACCCAAGTTATTCATTGATTGTGAGTGTTCACAATTGACTTATTTGTTATCATTACATGCATTCTAATTGTTAAATATGTGTCAAATTGAAGGTCTAGGGTTTGTGTGTAATCCGATTTGGGTGTTTCTGGTGTATTGTGATTTAGGCTAATTAATTGATATGGTCAATTGCGGCATGTCTCAATGTACCTTAATCCACTATACCTTGAGTTAAGTTGCCTCATCCTAGTGTATATAGGTGATGTTTAACTTTCATAAGCCCAATTTTTTGTTTATAATTTGGACTCACAATCATTGAGGAACACTGCGAATTTGAAAACCTTGGTAAACATCGAGTTTGAATAATGGATTATCGAGTTTGGTTTTTTACTCTGCTTGTCGAGTTACGTTAGATAGTTATCGAGTTAGATGCATTACATGTGACTTAGTGAGTTTCAAATGATTCATGCTTAATCGAGTTTGTGATTGTTTGTGTTAAAGTTATCGAGTTTGATGACAGTTGTGCATATCGAGTTTGAGACTCATCTGTTTATCGAGTTTGTAACATGTGGTGGCTATCGAGTTTGAAACATCCAGTGGCTATCGAGTTTGAAACATCCAGTGACTATCGAGTGGCTATCGAGTTTGAAACATCCAGTGACTATCGAGTTTGAAACATCTTGTGCTTATCGAGTTTGAAACACTTTGTGACTATCGAGTTTCATGATTGAATTGTTATCGAGTTTGGAACTTAAGTACCTATCGAGTTTGGAACCAAACTGTGTTTTTTCGAGTTTGAAACAAATATTTTTCGAGTTTGAAACAAATATTTTTTGAGTTTGGAACCAAACTAGTTTTTCGTGTTTGAAACAAATATTTTTCGATTTTGGAACCAAACTGGTTTTTCGAGTTTGAAACAAATATTTTTCGAGTTTGAAGAAACTTTTCGAGTTTGGAACCATAACTGAGTTTTCAAGTTAGAAACTACCTTTTGTGCTTGTAAAAGACTTTTTGAGTTTGGAACCATAACTTGTTTATCGAGTTAGGAACATACATGGGTTATCGAGTTTGGAACCAAAAGAACCTATCGAGTTTGGAACAATTATGGGTTCCAAGCTTATCGAGTTATGTACAAAACTGTTTCAAGAATAAGTCAAAACTGTTTGTCAATTTGAGTTATTAATTTCTTACTTATTTCACTCCGAGACAGGAGTTTCGAAATGGAACCATCACGTATGGGTTCTAGTTTTTCCATTTTTATGAAAAGAAATGCTGCCAAAAATTTTCAAAAAATTTGTCATGTCATGGATTTTCTTTAATGGGAAAATGATCGCGTTTCATGTTTATCTATGAGTTGTGATTGATTCTTATGAGGATTGTGTATGTCTCTTGGGTTGATTTATCATGAGTTGTATATATGATGTTGACTTTATCTTAGGCGATTGTTTTCGGATATTATTCTTTTGTCTAACACTAACGAGCTAATCACCATGTGGCTTTTGTTGGTTTATGAATCATTTCAGGTCTCGATATGGCAAAGAAATCAACACCTAGACACGAATTGATTCAAGGAGATGAAAGAGTAATCGCTAAGACAAACCATAGGATAGACCTTGACTCAATCACATGTCATGATACTTTTGAAATCATTTCGGAAATACTTAAGAGACACTTCATTTACAACCTCCTCACCATCACTACTGAAGTACCTGAAGTCTACTTAACACAGTTTTGGGAGAGTATTGAAATCAGCAAAGATGAAAAGTCACTGGGGGTTCATCTTGATCACAAACTTGTTATGTTCAATGTACAAACTCTCCGTACTGTCCTCGGTTTGCCGAATCTCAAGAAGTTCTCTCATATGCCGTCATTATCAGATGTTATCAAACTTCTTCGGGAACTTCAGTACGATGAATCTGTAATCCAACTCAGAAACATATCCCACGTTGACAGGAAATACATTCCACAACCCTGGCTCACACTTTACTTAATTCTCGCCAACAGTTTAACGGGCAGAGAAACTGGACATGAACATCCTACTCTAGAAATGATGCAGATCTTCTGGGGAGTTGTCAAACAAGCTCAAATAGACTATGCTCAACTAATCTGGGTGGAAATGGTTAATCACGCAAGACAATTTCTCAAATCGTCTACCTCAAGAATTCCATTCTACAGATTCACAAAGTGTCTCATTGCTCATTTCATGGAGAAATACCCAGATATTGATCGTAGATCGGAAGACAAGAATCACACCCCTTCTGTGGATTTTAAATACTCTAAAACCAGGATTCAGAAGACAAACACTCAAGTACAAGGAATGAGAATTCCCGATAATCTGATACCTGATGATGTTCGTGACACTGAGGCATACATTCTGTATGATGAAGCACAGAAAATTGGTAAAGTGGGTTTGACTCAGACGAAGAGAAGGAGAACTTCTAAAAAGACAACTTCAACAGCCTCTACAATCAAAACCATTCCCAAATCAAGAACCAAAAAGGTCACAAGAGAGCTTAAGAAGAAAGTGACTACTCTTCGAGATGAACCTACATATGATGAAGGAGATGCTCAACAGGAAACAGAAACTGAGATACTCGCAAAGACTTCAAACAAGAAGGCAGATAAGGGAAAAACTTTAGTAACTCAAGAAGAAACAGTAACCTCACCAATGTCTGAATCCAAAGAAGATGAACAACTGCAACTCACCATAAGAAAAAGCAAAGAATCAGAAGAGGAAAGAATTGCAAAAGTTACTAAGAAAGGTGAAGGTTCTGCAACTCAAGAGCCGGTAAGCCCAACTCCAGAATCAGAAAGAGATGATCAAACATCAGAAGAAACACATTCACAAACCGAATCATATTCTGAACAAGGTGATGATAACTCTGAAGATGAAGCTGAGTCATCAAGTTCTGATCAAAACGAATCACTCGATAAACCAGCTGAAACTGAAGTTGAAGTTAAAGCCTCAAAAGACAAAGACGATGAGGAATCCAAGAATGAAGAGAGTAGCGATGAGGAAGATAAATCGGAAAGTGAAGAAGTTAGTGATGAAGAAGCAGTTAATGATGAAGAAGAAGTTAATGATGAAGAAGATGTGAATGATGAAGATGATGAGGAGTCGGATGGTGAGAAAAAGGATGAGCTACTTGAAACTAGTCAAAATACCCCTATTGACATTGTAGGAGTTGATGAAGGACAACCAACAGTTCAACCACAACAACAACCTTTATCACAACCTCAAAGTCATCCTCTGCAAATCCCTAATACAACTGTTGTTCACTCAAGCCTGTTGAAATCATTACATGATCAATACAACGCGCTCCAGTTACAAGTTAATGAACAAAAGCTTGAGATTGAAGCGTTCAAAACTTATAAAGTTGATGAAGCAGTTGAGGAGCAGGTGAAACAGAGGTTACCTGGGGAAGTTCAGAAGTATGTTCAGAAGGAACTTCCTTCTGCTGTGAGACATTATGTCAACAGGAATCTTGCAGAGCTTGTTTCTAACAGGTTTCAAACTACACCAATCACTGTTCAGACTGTTCCTCCAAAACCTTCCATAAGTGATCTCAAAGGTAAATTACTGGAAGCTATTGTGAATGATCCAGAAGAAAATGATCTACGCAAGGCACTTATCAAGTCTATCAAGAAAGCTGAAAAGAAAAGCGAATCCTGCAAAAAGACTACTGCCACTAAGCGTCGACATGATGATTCCGGCCCTGACGATCAGCCACAACCAGATAAGAGGAAGAAAGTGTCCAGTTCCACCTCCAGAGCTCCTACCAAAACCACAACCGCTAATGTTTCTGCTGATCCAAACCCTCCACAATCTACTGCGGATCCTCACCTCTCACAAACAACTGAAGATACTGATGTCGATGTGGATGAAATCCCTCCACTTATCACCGAAACCATTACGGAACCGCCCACGGATGCTCAGTTAATTCCAGCTCCTGAATGGATTAACCCTGATGCTCCTTCCTTTAACTGGTTCGATGATATGGTTGATGCTTACCCTGATGACACTGAAGCTGAAGAAATGACTGAAGGATCAATTATCAGCTTCACAAAAAGAATTAAAAAGGTGATGCAGACTCAAAGACTTCAGTTGTCTGACTTAGTTAAGATTCGCAAAGCAGGGTTCACCGAGTTCAAAACATGCACCACCACTGAACTTGAGTTCGAATACAACGTGGAGGAGGTTGCAAGAGCTCTTTCTGAAAACATTACTTGGGAAAAGAGACCTTCTTGGGACAAACTCTATCATGGCACGGAACCCCTCGTTGATGAATTCCATTATCAAGATTTCTCTCAACCATTACCCCTTGTTGGTCCTCCAAGTGATCCTAAGCTCCCTAAGCAATACTTCTTCAACAAAGACCTCCTCTATCTTATTCATGGGAACACGAATCCGAATCACCGTTATGCAACATCTCTCACCAAATTCAGGGCCGCCTCATATCCTCTGGAAACCCTCAAAGATCAAATGAGAGGCTTGCATTCCACTTCTATCTCCAAATATAATCATGAAGCTGCCTTATGTACTCTTCCGTGGCCAGAGATGCATAAATGGTTCTACAAATACAAGCTGACTTTCTGATCCAATCACAGAGTCTTCTCGAATCATCGCATTCTTGCCATCACAGCAGTCCCTAATACTGAGAAGAGATATGGATATAACTTTCTTGATAAAATTGAGGTCCGCCGAAGTGATGACCAAGTTTATACATTTAGTGAAGCTGACTATCATCGCTTGAACCTCAATGACATTGCTGACATATACTTGCTCAAGGTTCAAGGCAAACTTCAAAACTTATCCGGTAGCCTTAAGTATGATGTCATCAACTCCATTTTGCTCTTCATGCGCCAAACCATTCTCAAAGCAAGAGTCGAAGATGCACAACTCGGGGTCGAAAGTTACCAAAAGTCACTCAACTTTACTACTCCACAGTTATATCCTCCTAACATTCCGCATTTAAGACCTTTCATCTTCAACAACAAACCTTTTGGAGTTGTTTACCCGCACAACGACAGTTACCATTTCATGAAATACGAAGAGGTTCATAAGTTCGGGGATCAGACTCTCAGATTTGTCAGAATTCAGCTGAATGAAAGGCTCAAAGAATATGATAGTGGGATTAGAGTGGGATGGAATAAAAGAGATAAGAAAGAAGCACTTAAGTTCTTGGCTAGGATTGATCAAAAGCTGAGGTTCAGGGAGCAGATACGCACTTTGGAGAGCTTAATTGGAGCAAGGGAACCTATTCCGAATATACTCACTTACCGCCGTCCAGACACTCCTCGAATATGATCAGTTTGGTATAACATTAACTTTGTTTCATCATAATTTTTTCTTCATCTATAACTATGGTTTGTGCACACATAACAGTGTACTACCCGCACTCGTATTGAAAGGACCCTGAGGTACGCTTCAGTGCCTCAATCCTTATATAAGGAGCGAAGGCTTCTTACTTTTGAGTAGAATTAATCAAACATTTTCTGATTTTCATAATTCTGCTCAAAAGACAAGTATTTCACCTCAATGAGTATTCACTTGTTGAGGGGGAGCACTTGAAAACTCATCATTTTGGAAAAACAAAAGTTCTTGTTGATATCTCCCCATAAGACTCAAAAAGCATATTTTAATCAAATGTTTGTCAAAAACAACATCTTATATGCTATTTTTGAGGGGGAGAAAAGGAAAGTGATTAAAATATGAAAGTTAAAAGTTGTTGAAATGTCAAATCTCATGCGAGCTAGACTCAGATTCACCCAGGAATTGACGAAACATAAAAGTTAGTAAATTCGAAAAGACTTTTCCTCGACGGGTAATAACATCAAGTTAGTTACTAGAGCTAGTTGTCACCTAAAAGCTGACAATGAAACTCTTTAACTAGCCACGTAAGCGTGTCTCGAAAAGGATTAGTCTTAGTAGAAATGTACCGTTTCGAGAAACTTTCTGTGGACTTGACCAGGCCGGGTAATAACTTCAAGCTAGTCTGACTAGTGATGTAAGCGTGTCTCGAATCGGTCTCGTTCACTGAAAGTGGATCAATTTAAAAAGTGCTCGCTCCTCCCGCATGTGCAAATTTATTAAATACATATGAGCACATGTGAAGGGGGAACCCTTCATAAGTAAAACATAAAACTCTCAAAGTGTTAAACAAAATGTTTGATTAGCACAAACACTTTGAGAGATTTTCAAAGGTTTCAATGGCAATTTTAGGATAGTCATGGAGTTATAAGGTGACTAAGGTTAGGAAATAACCGTCCTATGATCCGCCTAAGCCGGAGGGATCTACCCAAGGACATCACCAATAGTTAGAACTAGAAGTCCTTAGGTATGATACGAAAAAAGGAGTAAAGAATGAAAGGAGAAAGAAGGGGTTGAAGAATTAAAAAGAAAAGTAAAGAAAAGGGTGAAAAGAAATAGCCCTCCATATGTTCAACCTTAGGGCAGACACCGGGTTCAATTCATATGCTACTGGTTGTTGCAAAGACAACACCGGTATTGAAGATTATGTCGTCATGGACCCAGTGACGCAATGCACTAAACCTTCTTAACCACTCAAGTTCTCTTAAAAGAGCTTGTTTCACTCTCACGGGGAACCAGCGTAATCTATCGACTTATCTCTTAGAGATAGTAGATATTGAAGCAGGAGACCCCTCCCTAGTCTCCGTATAGGAAACCTAAGTGAGCACTTATCGAGTCTAGAGCCATGAGATACATCAAAGATCTCTTAGGAACACTTAGTATTTCTACAACTGGTGTTCTACATCAATGGGCACCAGCTGTAAATTATCGAGTCCTTCGCAGATCTTAGCAATCTGCCGAGAACGTTTATGAGAGAATTACACATGTATTTCTCAATGATTGAACGGAAATTCCTGCCAGGGTCAACATCAAACAGCCCTGACAGCAGGTCACTTCGGTAACCCCACAAGGGTTACACTTAGTGTTCGTGGTGGTTCTTTAGATATCTACAGTCGTGGAGTGATCCCCAGCGACTCACCCAGTCATTGAGCTACCTAGTAGGTCTCGTAAACTCCTTCAGGAGTATCTGATATGGGAACGGCCTGGATAAGGATTAGAAGGAGTCTTCACAATATGCTGTTGACAAGCTCTAATTCCTTATCTGTAAGTACCGGTTGATTATTGCTAACTGTTTACTTGCAGGTACATCTCCTCCATGATGGTAGATTCCAACATGCTTATACATACATCTTGAAGCAAATGAACGCTCCCCCAAAGATCTTAGCACCACAAAGTTCAAAGAAAGATTCTACGCCAAAAGAAGAATCTGCAAAGTATAAAGACTAAAGATCTAAGTGTATGAAAAGAAACTTCGTGCTTTCATAAGTCAAAGTCCAAAGATGTATGAGCATGTTGGAATGGCGGACAACCACCACAGACACCGAAGGGACGATCGGCAGACAACTTCATAACATGATCACTATCATATCAACAAGGAACGAAGTACAAAGAATGATGAAAGATTATTCTAACTATTTTTTGAGGACGTCAACTACAAAGTCAAAGTATAGAAGATGACGACGTCAAGCAACCTTTGATGACCGACCCTTAGGGGGAGATTGTTGGGAATAAACTTTATTATTTCAAGTGTCGGTCATTGAGTTTTGGTATAGGTTGCATTACTTAGTTATAACATTAGTTATTTTATGTATTTTGTAAGTTTTATGCTTGGTTTATAGGTTTGGATAAAGTCTAAGGGCTAAGTATGTCATATTGTGTAAGTTTAGAGAAGCCCTAATCCTTACCTATAAATAGCTATGTATAACCTCATTTTGAGGTTGGTTGGTTCACTAGTAAGGTTATTAGTCTCATATTGTTATTAGGTGTTCCTTCCACTCTCTCTCTAAACTCTCTTTCTCTCTCTAGAATTCTTATGTGATTATGTTGTAGAAATGGTAACCTAACAGAAAGTGAGTATATAGCTGCTTCAGAAGCTGCAATGGAAGCTGTTTGGATTAGGAAGTTTGTTTCAGGGCTTGGGGTTATGCCTTCGATTCAGCGACCTATAAAAATGTATTGTGACAACTCAGTTGCAATTACATTTGCCAATGAACCTGGAATCATGAAAGGCACCAGACATTTCCCGATTAAGCACCACTATGTCAGAGAACAAGTTGAGATAGGTGAAATCGAAATGCTCAAAGTTCACATAGATGAAAACTTAGCTGATCAATTTACAAAGCCTTTACCTGGCACTAAGCTTTACAAGCATGCTGAAGGAATAGGACTTAAATTAGCTGATAGTTTCATGCCCATTTGTGATTAGTATTTGGATGAAGGATGTAATGTACAATTATTAATTATTAATGAAATAAAATATTGGTTATGTTTATTTATTCATTGTCTTAATAATATATCCTATATTTGCATGTTTAAGATCCGTGAATAATTTATTATTCTAAATAGTCCGTTGTCGATTAATGATATGAGAATATCATTAAACTAAGACAATTTTGAGTATTGGTTAAGGATATACTTGAAAGTATATTGATGCGTAGTCATACCAATTTCACATGATATTCAATGAATTGAGTATTGGACTTATCCCAACAATATGATTTAAATTTATTGTGAGAATCATATTTAAGACTTATCCTCAGACTTGAGATACCAGATAAGTGTCAAGGATGTAGTGCATTTTGTGGAGCAATCTACCGCTTACCGTAATTGGAAGTCATAAGGGTTGTTTTCAGAATGTTGCAAAGTTCATGGGTTATTCTTGTAGTCAAGAGAGAATTCGTTCATTCTGATTTGTTCAGAAGTTTAATACTGCTGGGCCCCTCGTAGGGTTGAAAAAATGTTTGCGTGGCCACGCCCAAAGTCTATCTGGAATACGTTCAGATGTTTTGGTAATTTTGTTCAATCATAAAGAGACGAAAAACATAATTTAATAAAGAACCTCACATCTTTATTAATGTAGTATTAGAGGTGAAAGGATAATAATAATGATGAATCATTAAAGGTTTTCCATGAAAACCTAGCTCAGGTCGAACTAGGGGCATTGGAGTGTTACAAGACGCTAACCAATGTCATTTTACTATTAATGGATATACGAGTGGGAGCTGTTAAATGTTACGTATAAACATTAATAAGTAAATGTCTAGTATCGAACCCGAGACCTCGGAATTGCACACTTTACAAACAAGAATAATGTATAATAAATATATATATGTTAAATGTATCGTATATATGTATTTATAAACACTTAATGGACTAAATGGTCATTAGTTATTAAACGTATGGACTAACTATCATTAGGGACAAAAGGAAAAGGACTAGGATGTAATTTGGAAGTCAAGAAGGATCTAGAACACCCATGGGGTGCCTAGGCCGGTCGAACCCAACCCATATGGGTCGACCCATGCTTTCTTGAGCTCCAAGATTCACCTAGTATAAATACAAGGCCTTGGGGTTAAACCTAATCATCTCTTGTGCACACACACAAAACCCTAAAGTTTTCTTTTCCCTTTTTCTCTCTTGGCCAATCGGTTCACCCCCCTCAAAGGGTTCTTGGATCGATTTTTTCAAAGCAAATATTAAGTGTTTTGTTTACTTGTATCAAACCTTTATTCGTTGGTAGTTTGTGTGTACAAGAACGAGGTAATTACTTACTTTAGTAATTATCAAGAGATCGATAAACAAAACGGTAAGGGGTTTATCATTGATCTATTTGTACAAGAATCAAGGTTTATTTGAAGTGCATCGGGTGCGTTTACTATTTATGTTTTAGTTAATCTTTATACGTGTTATTATTGATCCTTGCTTCCGCATATGTGTTATATTGATTGTCAAACTCTAACAGTAATAAAGGCCATATTCTATGGGGTCGATAGCCTTTCGCAAATGCGAGAAGATATACAAAATTATGGAGAAGCTATTACCAAACTTGAATTGATGAATGACAGAAAAGTTGGATCATGGAGAAATGCAATGATGAATGCAAGTAATCTTTCTGGATGGGTACCCAAGTACTTTGCCAATGGGTAATTTTCTTAAGTTCTATAATACTTTAGAAATTTTGTATTCTACAATTCGGTTATGCTTGATACTACCAGTATATGTCTTTTTCCACAACAGATTTCAGCAAAAGGTCGAAACAGTAACGATAAACCCGAATCTTTTTAGAAGACAACTTATAGTATAACTTTTAGCATACAATTATACATCCACAGATCTTCTCTTGGGCAAACTTATTTTATCATAACTGATTTGTTAAAATTTATTGATCAAATACGTCTTTTGTTTATTATTTTATCTTTTACTTAATTCATATTTTGGTTTCACGTCTACTTTCAATCTTTGGTTTTCTTGCACTTTGTGGCTAATATTGAATTTTACATTAAGCATTTAAACCTTGTAGATACATATATTTTATTTTTTATTAGTAGAAACTAGTTAGTATTAGCCTTGAAAATTTGTGACTACCAAATTCGCAAAATATTATTAGTTCCTAAATGTCCTTACGCAAAATCATTTGGGCATTTGGCTACATGATTATCATTATAAAGCACTTGTGTTATTTACTTTGTTGAGTTGTTCATCAAATATTATTATAATGTAAACTTTGTGAGCAATAGTTAACGTGCAAGTAATAAATGGCATTTCATGGGGCTAGGTCTTTGGGGAAGGGTTAGACGGCACCTTAAAAGGATGCATGGGGTCACAGTTTCCGTGGTGATTTAAACCTTTTGGTCTTTTGGAGACCACATGGCATAAGTTACCTTTTGTGTGTGTGTGAGCTAATGATCTTATTTATGCAATTTGCAGGAATGATTCAAAATGCATCAATCAAATTGTTGACACAGTTTCACTTTGCTTCCCTTGATGTCAAGTTCCCCTAAAACTTTAATTGGAATTGAAACTCGCATGCTTAATTTGAAATCACCGTTAGAAATTGGTGGAGGCGATGTTCGCATGGTTGGAATATCGGGGATTGGGGGTGGTGGCAAGTCTACTCTAGCCTTTTCTATATATATGGAAATTTGTCATGAATTTGACAGATGGTGCTTCATTACAAACATTCGTGAGGAAGCTAGCAGGCATGGTTAATTTAAATGAGTTGCAACAAAAGATTCTGACGGATGTTTTGAAACCAAAACAAGTAGTGGTAAGTAGCATTGAAGAAGGAAAATCTATGATAAAACGTAGGCTATGCGGAATTAGTGTGCTAATGGTGCTTGACGACGTTGATCACATTGATCAATTGAAGGTGTTAGCTGGTTCAAATGATTGGTTTGGTAAAGGGAGCCGAATAATCATAACGACTAGAAATGTAGATTTGTTAAATGCTCACGAAGTAAATGGAACATACAGGGTGAGTTTGTTGAATGATAATGAGGCCAATGTGCTCTTTAGCAGACATGCATTTGGGCAAAATAGACATGTACACGGTTACGAGGAGCTTTCGCAAAAAGTGGTCTCTAAGGCTGGTGGGCTTCCATTTGCAGTCAAAAGTTTGGGATCTTTTCTATGCAATAAAGATATCATTGAGTGGTCGGGTACATTGGCTACCTCTGTCCCATTTACTAAAATTTTGGAAAACCTCAAAATCAGCTATGATGGACTTGAGCATGAAGTGTTATGTGTTAGCAGCAAAACTTAGGAGGGTTAAATATGACTTAGACAATAATAAGGGAATTAATTGTATTTAGTTTAATTAAAGTTTAAGATTGTACTTAGATTAGGAAAATAATTACTTGGCTTGCAAGCTAAGGTTTCTACCCCCTCATCTCTATAAATAGAGATGAGAGGGGATGCTAGTTATTTATTCTTCTTTCTCAAATTGTAAGCTTTATTGGTTGATTAATAAAGGGTTCGTTGAGGGTATATCGTGTGCATTTTCTAGTCGGTTTTTTGTAGTCTTTCGTGTTTGCTACTTATGCTCGATACAACTCGCGATCTAGCGTTCCGCGATCGAACTTCGGGTTTGTTGTCTAGGTTTTTTAGCAACAAGTGGTATCAAGAGCCACGGTTAATTGTCGTCTCCGAAGATCGAGTGTTAGATCGAGGTTCCGAGTTTGTTCGAAGTTTTTAGAGGTTCGGTTTCGTCCCGTTGATCATAGCAATAGACACGAGAGGTAGGAAGATAGTGACGTGAGGTTTTCTTTATCAAAGTTGAATATTATTTTCCTAATATTTAATTTAATCTCACGTGGATCATAGTATCATACTACAAGTTGACAAGGTTTTTTTTTTTTTTTTTTTTTTTTTAAAAAAGACATACATTTGTTTATCGTTTTTGGTTTAAAACGATTTCAAGGCTAGTTTAAGTTTTTAACTAAATTGAGCAGCTTGAAGGTTATTTCTTGTTGCGGATTTTTTCTTGTGGTACAAGTTTAGATCGTGGTTTGCTTGGGGTTCAAGTTTACGATCAGGTTTGCTTGTTCGAAATCGAGGGTTTAGGGTTATTCTAATTAATTCGATTTGCAAGAAAGGTTTTTAGCAACAAGGGGAATATTGCACACGGCTTGTGAGACTTGTCGGTAAAGTTGGTTAAGAAACAACTTGACAAGGTTTTTAGCAAGGTATAAGAAGAATGACTAGTTCTATAACTAGGTTTGACATCGAGAAATTCGATGGGAAGAATGACTTCGGGTTATGGCAAATAAAGGTGCGTGCTTTAATGGTACAGCTGGGATGTGATGCTGCATTAGAGACATTACCCGTAGACATGAAAGCAGGTGAAAAGGTTGCTTTGATGAAGAAGGCATACAGTACCTTGATTCTATGCTTGGGAGACCGGGTTTTACGAGAAGTTACCAAGGAAACATCTGCTGCAGGAATTTGGACGAAGTTGACTAGTCTATATATGACTAAGTCCTTAGCAAATAGACTGTAACTGAAGAAGAAGCTGTACACGTTCTATATGAGTCCAGGTACGAAACTGGGTGATCATATAGATGAGTTTAATAAGTTGATACTTGATTTGGCGAATATTGATATCGAGATTGAGGATAAAGATCAGGCACTTATGTTACTTCCGTCGTTGCCATCGTCTTACGTAAACTTTATGGAGACATTGTTGTATGGGAGGGAATCCTTGACAATGGAGGATGTTTTGGCGACTCAGAATTCAAAAGAGTTAAAGAAAAGAATTGAAGGCACAAAGGAAGAAACTGGTGACGGGTTATATGTAAGGGGAGGGTCAGGTCATTCAAGGAAAGCTCATTCTGGTGGAAGTTCGCGGTTCAAGTCAAGGGGTGGAACTGGTAAACTCAAGTGCTTCATATGTCATTCATAGGATCATCTGAAGAGAGACTGTCCAAGGAAGAAGTCAAGTGGGTTCGTCAGGAAGGGTAAGCATGATCAGGATTCTGATTCTTCTGATGATGAGGGTAATGCCTATTTTGGAGAAGCCTTGGTGGTGGTCAGGAATGATGAGATGACTGAATTGGTAATGGATTCAGGTGGGTCTTATCATATGACACCTAGGAAGGACTTCTTGTATGACTTCAAGGATTTTGATGGTGGTTCAGTTCAGTTAGGTGATAACGGAATATGCACTATCAAAGGGACAGGGAAAGTGAAGATACAGTTGCATGATGGTTCAAGTTTTATACTGGAGGATGTCAGGTATGTGATGCGTGGGAATCGCAACAGGCTTTACCTCTTGACGGATCTCGAGAAGCTTACAACCCCCACCAGGCAGTGTACCTGATCGTTGTAGTATAGTATAGTGACAAGTACCGGGGGATTGATCGTTCAGCTTAGGAATAGTGTCGCTAGGATTAGAAAGCCTAAATACTAGTTCTAAAGGTGAGGGATGATTATTTTTGTGTTTTTATATTTTTTAGAAAGCAATTAAAAATCTCGGGTTTGAAGGATTTGGGCGGAATTAGTTGCTAATCAACTAACCCAATACTAAGATGCAATCAAAATAAAATACTAAAAATGAAAATAAACTGAATTATACTAAAGTTGTGAGCAGTAAGTGGAGAAAATGTGTTTACTTAGATTTCACTACTCCCTAGACATTTTTTACACGTTAATTACTTGTTATAAATGCATGGATGATGGATCGTATTCCTTAATACCATTCATGGGGTGGCACACATAACTCCCCAATTCTATGAGCTCTTATCTCCTCCTACACCATGTTCAGCACAACTATAGGGATTGTAAACAGTGGCTCATGCATTAAATACAACCAATAAAGACCTAATGCGCGTCGGTTCATGTTTCTTAAGACGTTCAAGCATGTTACCAATTGGAGATCTGTCAGTTTTCTTAAGCCTAACATATAAATCATTCATCCAAAACAAGTATAAACAAGTAATCAACACATAATTAACATCTAGGTTTCATTAGATCTAAGCAAACACAAGATAGATCTAGCCTAGCATGATGAAATTAAGACAAGAACAAGATATAGACAACCAACATATAGACATATTGATTGAATTAAAAGAACACTTATCTTGATTACACATGCAAGGTATCAAGGGCTTGGAACCCTTGAAAAACCTGTAAAGTTTGCACCAAAATCGTACTAGGGTTTTCTCCCAAAACTTCTCTCTTTTTATGTGAAAAATTAGAAAACTATATATAGGAAAAGGGGTCTGATGGCGTCAAGACAAAGCTTGTGATGCCGTCACCTCGCCGCCAAAACTATTCTCGGATTGCCTTGATCTACATTTGACGCCGTCAAGACTTAATCATTTCCAGGCCGTCATGACTTTTACTCTTGACGCCCTACCTTCATGACGCCGTCAAATCTCTTCTGGATCGTCATGGAATTTTGCTCTTGACGCCGTCAGGGAGTTACTCTTGACGCCGTCACCTACTGTTCCCAGCATGGAAAATTAAGACTTTGGCGTTTTCTTCACTTTTATGCTCCAAAAACGTCCGAATTGCTTCCTTTTCCAGATTTCTCCCCCAAAGTACCTAAAATCACAAAAGGAATGATTTAGGGCAATATTTGATCAAATAAATTCGGATTCAGGCTTAAATGACCCCCTAAAAACGGACCATTTTTCGCCTCATCATATACCCTTACACTTGAGATTTGCTTGTCCTCAAGCAAATGCGCTTTTATTCTACTCAAAATACACGTTAGGGGTCATTTAACACTAATATAAAAGTAATTACAACAAATAATCGTTCCACTAAAGACCAATAGACAAGCACGGAGGTCATACACAAACACCTCACAAATAGTGTTTAGATACTCACATCTCTCGGGTGTAATAAAGTGTAAATTACAATATGGAAACGGAAGATATCTCTCACTACCTGTCATAGCAAAATAAATTACCATAGGCTTGGGAAAGGATCAAACCTCCACCACATGGCGTAAGCACCTAGGATAAACTATCAAAGAGGTCTTTTAAAAGGTTGTAACGTTAGGTGTAGGGATATGAAATACACGGTTTTGTTGGATAAAGGAAGTTTTACTGGTGGCGAGTTAACAATCTTGGTTAATTACATGTACAATGTGGCGTTGCTAAGCCAAGACTAGACTCGAATTAAGCTAATCAATGAAAAATAACAAAAACATAAACTGAACATAGAATGAAAACGGGATGGTAGTCCGTATGTTTTTTTCTCTTTTTTTCTTTTTATTATTATTATTATTTTTTTTGCATGCACTCTTACCCTACCATCCGAAATAATACATCATAGGGAATGAACATTTCCCTTACACTTGAATCTTTACATACTTTACAATTAACTAATCTAATGACTCGAATTAAGAAAATCAAAACACTTGGAGCACTTTTAAGATTAACGTACATATGGGAATAATAAATGATGTTCTTCCCCATTACTCCATAAATTAAGTACTTACCCATGAGTCCCAATTTTCCCAAAACAATATGTACAAGGATATGACTCGACTTAGCAACCATGTAATCAATTAAAAAGTTAACTTAGGGTTTAACAAATAACAATAATGCACTAAAAATGAGCGCATACACGGAAGGCTAAGGCGATTTGGGTGTAGATTTACGTGGGGTGTAACAAATTCTTCCTTTAAGTAAAATGCTTAAAGTTAGAAACGAAAAGATAGGCTCGGAGGGGTGTACTAGGGGTATCGTGTACTAAAAATGAGTACAACGCTAAGGGTGTGGGAAAAATTAGTTGACTTAACTAGCCAAGTAATATGACTTAAATGGTCAAGTAATTATGATACGGGTTTAACACAAGGGTGATCCTAATGCCTCTTATCATGTAGTAAATCCTACCACACGAATGTAGTCTCACTAGCGGTCTCGGGATGCATCACTAACGCAAGTTCTAGAATCTAAATGCTACCGGTACACTCATAAGCACTAATAATGAATGCTTTTCCTATCAAATCTAAAGGCGAACCTCACATATTTGGGTGGAAAATTTTTCTGAAAGTACGGTTGTGTGCTAGTAATACAATCTCCTATCCATGAGACGCTTGCTATGGCTAAAGTTTCACTCCTAAATGTTGTAAAAAATTTTAAATTTGGCGCTAAAATTGCACTAACAAGCATTTCTCATAGTTTTATTACACATCTACCATTAAACAAAACAAACTCAAGCGAAAGTGCATATGTAAGGTATCATCTTTTTACCCTCCCCTTACACTTAAGATGAACATTGTCCCCAATGTTCAAGTAAAGAATGTAAAAGTGAAATAGTAAAGAGAATGAAATCAAATACTCCCTTGATTCGCTCGGTATGGATAATAAGGTGGCCAGGTTAAATCTTCCTCCAAGAAAATGAACAATCAAAGCTTCCCTTCCAGAATATAAATCATCTTCTTGTCATACATAACCTGTAAAACCTGACAAAATAGACAAGACAACCTTGCGTAAAATCGGCGGCATCCTATATAAGTTACTAAATCCTAGAAAAAAAGATAAGATATAATGCTTGTGGAATGAAGTTTGCAGATCTCCTGGAGATTATAAAACTTAATAATTCACAAAAACCATAAGACTCCGTTAGAAAAACAAAACCGGTAAAATTTCCAGATTTTTACACTTGACGCCGTCAAGAGTAAACTCTTGACGCCGTCAGAAGTGACCTGTAGAAATTCTTATGTTAAGTTTTCGGAAAATTTCTGGAAAAACTTGGTCCTACTTCCTGGAAAATCCTGCAAAACTTCATTATGACTCAATACAAGCATTTGACTCTAACAGATACGAATATACATGTTCACTTAATATTGTGGAGAATCATGATCGGTTTGTTTCTTGAAAACATATTTGGGGTTTCCCCTTACACTTATCTTTTGCAAAAATACCTTTAGGTGGAGTTAAGACTACACCAAAACAACAAAGTAAAGTATTTCCACTATTTAGTTTAGAAACATGATCTACCAACAATAAAAATTAAGCATGTATACGGAAGCAAATAACAAACAAACAAATAAAATCACACAAAACATGGGTTGCCTCCCAAGAAGCGCTTTTCTTTATTTACGAGTCTTGTAGCTAGACTCAAGGTCATGGGTTACTACGTGATCTCATCATTGGTTTCACTCTCTAGGTCGTCTTCTAAACCAGTTTTGTATTCTGGACCTAGTTGTAAGCATTCTTTATAGAAACCAAGCATCCTATTCTTTACATATTCTACTCCTCTACGTCTATCCTCCTCATTCCTATAATAAGCCGCTTGCTTGTGTTCTTTTTCGAAATTAGAGAGAAGGCGGTATTGCTCAATCTTGTAGGGCATTTGATAGGCAACCTCATCATTCTCTTCCTTAAATCTAACTATCCCTAAAGTCGGATCATAACTCATCCTGGTGACTTCAACAAATGGTTTTCCAAATATTATTTGGCTTAGGCAAGCATCTATCACCGGACGAGTGTCTTCCACTATCATAAAATCGATCTCATAGGTGAGATTCCCAATAATTACATGCAATCCCTTCACTCTTCCTGCAAAATTACTTATCAGATTCTTATTGGGCATCATCCTAAAATTAAGTTGCTTCTTCATCACCCAATTGTAATAAGTCCTAGTCATGATGTTAACGGGGGATCTAGGGTCGATGTAAGCTTTCCATATATGCATGTGCCCGATATTGCATGGGATGTTAATGTTAGAGGGGTCTCCCATTTTGATAAGGGGTGTGCCGAAGATATATGGTCTCTCGGGACTATCGAATAAATCCTTATGGTACTCCCGTTCTTCCTCGGTGGGCAACTTATCAAAGTATTTTTCTATAGGCTCTACCTCCTCTAATTCCTCTTCCTTGTTAACCTCAACTTTCCTACTCTCATCCTTAATCTCGGCTTCTACTCTAACTTCATCCTTGTCACTCTCTTCTATCTCCTTATCTATCGGCTTAATGGTGACAACATTGACAAAGTGGACATGTTTGGATGATGAGGGATCCTTAATTTGGATTCCACTATTGGTGTCCCTAGTGTCCTTCCTAGGTGTGATTAACGCTTGGTTGTTGAGGGCTTTCAACAAGTTGTCAATCTTGTTGGTCATCTCCATCTGTTGTTGGTTAAATTCGGTTTCAAACCTAGCTATGCGAGCTTCTTGAGATGCCATGAACTTAGACATCAACCCTTCAAGGTTGTTGGTACTACCATAGTTGTTAGAAGGATTGTTATTGAAAGTACGGTTGGATGGTGGACCGTTTGGTTGGTAACGATTAGGCGGATTGGAAGAATTGGGTTGATTTTGCTTCCACCTAAGGTTTGGGTGATTTTTCCAAGAGGGGTTGTATGAATCACCGTAAGTGTTTGGCTCGGGCTTGAAAGTGTACCACTTATCTCTCACTTCGTCGGTACGCGTGGATGCGTAGTCCGCAAAAGCTGTTCCGGGGAGTTCCACACAATCACGAGTGTCGTGGGGACCACTACATAATTCGCATGAAGAAGTGATTTTGTTCGCTTGGCTTGAAGGCTTAGGAGCTTCGTAAGATTTCATGAGAAACTTGACTTGGTCCTCAAGTTCCATGATCCTATGGTCGGGAGTGCTAGAATTGTTCGAAGGCAAAGATATTGCCTTGACCGTTTTGTTCAAATCACGGGGATCATTCCAACTTTCGTTGTCATAGAGAGCAAGATCTTCTATGAGTTCCCATGATTGTTCCGCACTAAGATCACGTAGCTTACCCCCGGCTGATTGGTCAATGGCTCGCCTCGTGGAGATGTCGATATGGTCATAAAAAATTTGGACTTGGAGCCAAAGATCCATGCCATGATGAGGGACTTTTTGGAGTAAGTCCTTGAAACGAGTCCATACTTCATAAAGAGATTCATTTTGACGTTGTTGGAACATCAAGATGTCATTTCTAAGCTTAGTAGTTCTCCCCGGTGGGAAAAATTGAGCAAGAAAACGAGTGGTGAGATCATCCCATGTGGTGATGGATCCCGCGGGTAAACGCTCAAGCCATTGACTAGCTTGATCCCGTAGAGAGAATTGGAATAGGCGTAAACGGGTAGTCTCTCTAGTTTCAACACCTAGGTCTATGGAATCTACGATTTTGAGAAAGTCCTTAAGATGTTGGTTTGGATCTTCGGAACGAAGTCCATGGAATGCACATCCGCTTTGCACCAACCGGATGGTGTCGGATCGCAAGGGGGTTACATTGGCTCCGGTGAGCTCAATGGTGTTTCGGTAGCCTTGGTGGCTAGGTCGGGAATACTCTCCTAAGGTTCGGGGCCTAAGGGGTTCTATTGGTGGGTTTTGTTGTGGTGGGATGACGGGTTCAAAGATGTTACCACCTTCCATGATGTTGGGTGGTGAAGAGTTACGAACAAAGACACAAAGAAATGAGATAGACTAAAGAAAACCTAAAAATAAAAATAAAATCTTACTAGAAAGGAATCTAGCAAGTAGACCTAATAAAAAGAAATTCTAATCAAGACAATAACTATTCCCCGGGCTGCGGTGCCAAAAACTTGATGCGTGGGAATCGCAACAGGCTTTACCTCTTGAGGGATCTCGAGAAGCTTACAACCCCCACCAGGCAATGTACCTGATCGTTGTAGTATAGTATAGTGACAAGTACCGGGGGATTGATCGTTCAGCTTAGGAATAGTGTCGCTAGGATTAGAAAGCCTAAATACTAGTTCTAAAGGTGAGGGATGATTATTTTTGTGTTTTTATATTTTTTAGAAAGCAATTAAAAATCTCGGGTTTGAAGGATTTGGGCGGAATTAGTTGCTAATCAACTAACCCAATACTAAGATGCAATCAAAATAAAATACTAAAAATGAAAATAAACTGAATTATACTAAAGTTGTGAGCAGTAAGTGGAGAAAATGTGTTTACTTAGATTTCACTACTCCCTAGACATCTTTTACACGTTAATTACTTGTTATAAATGCATGGATGACGGATCGTATTCCTTAATACCATTCATGGGGTGACACACATAACTCCCCAATTCTATGAGCTCTTATCTCCTCCTACACCATGCCCAGCACAACTATAGGGATTGTAAACAGTGGCTCATGCATTAAATACAACCAATAAAGACCTAGTGCGCGTCGGTTCATGTTTCTTAAGACGTTCAAGCATGTTACCAATTGGAGATCTGCCAGTTTTCTTAAGCCTAACATATAAATCATTCATCCAAAACAAGTATAAACAAGTAATCAATACATAATTAACATCTATGTTTCATTAGATCTAAGCAAACACAAGATAGATCTAGCCTAGCATGATGGAATTAAGACAAGAACAAGATGTAGACAACCAACACATAGACATATTGATTGAATTAAAAGAACACTTATCTTGATTACACATGCAAGGTATCAAGGGCTTGGAACCCTTGAAAAACCTGTAAAGTTTGCACCAAAATCGTACTAGGGTTTTCTCCCAAAACTTCTCTCTTTTTATGTGAAAAATTAGATAACTATATATAGGAAAAGGGGTCTGAAGGCGTCAAGACAAAGCTTGTGACGCCGTCACCTCGCCGCCAAAACTATTCTCGGATTGCCTTGATCTACATTTGACGCCGTCAAGACTTAATCATTTCCAGGCCGTCATGACTTTTACTCTTGACGCCCTACCTTCATGACGCCGTCAAATCTCTTCTGGATCATCATGGAATTTTGCTCTTGACGCCGTCAGGGAGTTACTCTTGACGCCGTCACCTGCTGTTCCCATCATGGAAAATTAAGACTTTGGCGTTTTCTTCACTTTTATGCTCCAAAAACGTCCGAATTGCTTCTTTTTCCAGATTTCTCTCCCAAAGTACCTAAAATCACAAAAGGAACGATTTAGGGCAATATTTGATCAAATAAATTCGGATTCGGGCTTAAATGACCCCCTAAAAACGGACCATTTTTCGCCTCATCAGTATGTTCCAGGGTTAAGAAAAAGCTTGATTTCATTGGGTACTCTTGAAAAAGAGGGTTATACTGCGAAGATGAAGATGGGTAGAGTCAAGGTGATCAAAGGTTGTCGGGTTATGATGACTGGGATCAGGAAAGAGAACTGTGTGTATACTCTTGAAGCAAAAGTGACGACTTTTGATGTACAAAAGCATGGAGGTTCAAAACAAGTTGGATTCAAACAACTTGGTCATAAACAAGTTGGGCTCAAACAACTTGGTCATAAACAAGTTGGTCTCAAACAACTTGGTCATAAACAAGTTGGGTTCAAACAACTTGGTCCTGGTCTTAAAACAGGAGTCCATGGAGTATAGGTTGATGAACGTGTTTGGTTTGAGGTGGAACTGCAGGGAGCTCAGGAAAATCGTGAAGCTGAGGTTGTTCAAGATAGTAACGATGATGCTACAGTGGCTCAAAGAAAGTTGGAGGACAAGCAACTTGAAGAAAAGACAAACACGGGCTGCTTGGTAAAGGAGCAGAAAAAGGTACACCTTGGTATAAAGGTGGGGGCAGACATTACGGTAACCGGAGTACCTGGTCAAGAAGGTGCCGAGTGTAATGTTGCTGAAAAGAAGAAAGTGAAGGAGTCTAAGAAAGCTAAACTTGGGAATTTACTAAAGTACAAGGCCTGGTTCTCAAGGCGGTCCCCGGTTCGAGGTTCCAGCATTAGATGAAGATGCTGAGTATCGTTAATGCCTAAGTATTACTCCTAAGGTGGAAATTGTTATGTGTTAGTAGCAAAACTTAGGAGGGTTAAATATGACTTAGACAATAATAAGGGGATTAATTGTATTTAGTTTAATTAAAGTTTAGGATTGTACTTAGATTAGGAAACTAGTTACTTGGCTTGCAAGCTAAGGTTTCTACCCTCTCATCTCTATAAATAGAGATGAGGGGGGATGCTAGTTATTTATTCTTCTTCCTCAAATTGTAAGCTTTATTGGTTGATTAATAAATGGTTCGTTGAGGGTATATCGTGTGCATATTCTAGTCGGTTTTTTGTAGTCTTTCGTGTTTGCTACTTGTGCTCGATACAACTCGCGATCTAGCGTTTCGCGATCAAACTTCGGGTTTGTTGTCGAGGTTTTTTAGCAACATGAAGAGAAAGAGTTATTCTTGGAAATTTCATGTTTGATTGATGCGAATTTGGGACATTTGGCATTGACGATACTTGATGCATGTGGTTTTGACTCTGTTAAACGGGTAAATGTGTTGATACAAAAGGCTCTTATAACTATTTCAAATGGGGTAATTATTATGCATGATTTGGTAAAAGAAATGGGACTTAACATAGTTCGAAGGGAACATCCTAACAGCCCAGAACACAGCAGGGTGTGGCAGAAGGAAGAATTTTTAAGCATATGTTCCAGTGAAGCAATAGAGGTAAATACAAAGCGAATGATTTAACCAATAAAGAACACTATAATTCTCTCCTTGACACCATGTTTTTTTATATAAGAAAATTTTCATGATTTACACTAGTATGAAATTAAACAAGATTGAAACATTCTTTTGCGTGCCCTTAAATGGTCCTCCATTAATTCTTATTCAGGTTGCTGAAAATTTGAAAAAAGTTCGATGGATTTTCTGTCCAAATCATCTTGAAGATATGTTGCCAACACATTTTCAACCAGTGGAGCTATGTTGTCTGCTACTGGAAACAAGCTTACAAAAACAACTTTGGGAGGGTTACAAGGTATTTCTTATTTGTTTTCTAGTACGTAATAATTGAGGTATTATAAATTTTAAGTAGTTTACAGACTGATTAAAATTTATATGATTATGGCCTCTTGGTATCTATCTATATTTATTTGAGTCTTCGATAAATTATAAGAGTTGCCTTGTGCGTGTGCACGACTAATGTGTGTTATGTGTAGCTGTAATTTGTGCTCTGTAACATTTTTTTAGAACGGCAATTTTAACTATCTCACAATGTTTACATCACAAATCTATCTTACATGTCCTAAGCAGGACTTGAACCCGCAACCATTTGGTTGGAGAGCTTCTCACAAAACATGGGGTCCCATTGGGACACAAACCATTTGTTATAACAACAAATTTGAAATAACGGACTACTTATTAATTGTCTAATCATTAACACATGTATAAATACAATCCACTTGTGTGCCAAAGCTTGTGTGAGAGGTGTGACTATAGTTTTTTTTTTTTATTTTCCCATTTGTCTACCTTGTAGTTATCAATAAACATTATGGTTTTGTGTGTGTGTGAGAGAAAAAGGTGAATATATTACTTCCAACGAATATTTACAATATAGCAACATTTCAAGGGGCTTTGGACATGTCCCAAACACACCCTTAAAACTGCAAACATGGCACAAGCAGAATTACAAGATTCCTATACATACAGACCGCATAAAAGCATGACACAGAGCACATAACAGCTTAAAGACATATCAAAGATTCATCTCATATTCACCATTTTCACCTAGCAGCTTAGGATATACCAACACTAAGACTACATTTCCCCTTGTAAGATTATCTTGTAATAAACATTATGTTAGCAGTAAGTACGCTAAAATGTTTGAATGTTCTGTTATTTGACAACATCTACCAATGTTGAAAGTACTCAGCCTCGATAAATCAAAATTCCTAATCAGGACACCAGATTTTAGCGGACTTCAGTGCCTTGAAAGAATGACATTCAGGGAGTGTGAAAATTTAGAAGAGATTCATCCGTCAGTTGGATACCTTGAAAGGCTTGTTTTCTTAGACCTTTACGCATGTTTAAAGCTTCAAATGTTCCCGCCCATAGTTCAGATGATTAAGTTAGAGACTCTTATACTTCATGGGTGCTATAACCTTAGTAAGGTTCCAGAGATCCAAATAAAACTTGATGCCTTGGTAAAGCTTTCTTTGTCATCCACTGCAATTAAAGTTGTACCCACATCAATTGGTAAATATTGTACCAATCTTGTTTCTCTAGAATTGAGTTTTTGCCGCAATTTGAAGAGTATTGAAGGTAACTTCCGTTCCTTGAAAGTTTAAAAGAGCTTTATCTCACGCATTGTAAGCGACTTGGGAAACTACCAATGGACCTCTATGATGAAGATTGTTGTCTAGAGGCGCTGTCTCTAAGTTCCCACGATTCTATATCCATCACAGGCGTCATGAGTGGTATAATGTCTCGATTTTCCTATCCAGACTTTGTGAGCTCCAAGTTTCCTCATTTTCCACGTTTCCTAAAAAAGTTGGAGCTTAGGAGGGGTGATTTGGTAGATGGAGACATACCCTATGATATTTGTAAGTTATCCAACTTACAAGAACTAGACCTAACTGGAAATAAATTTACTGGCTTACGGCCCATCGACCTCTCGCAACTTCCACGTCTTAAATTTATCAATCTATCATATTGCGAAAACCTTATAAAGTTGCCACTTCTCCCATCAAGCATAGCTTTTCTTAAAGCTGATTCATGCCGAGCAATTGAGCTGCTAGAAGACCTTCCAACTAACTACAAATGGTTGTGGAAAGTCTCACTTCATAGGACTTCGTATAAGTTGAGTGGTTGTGAGAGAGTATTACGATCCATGATTCAGGTTTGAACGTTTGACTATTCTTTTCTTTTGTATTTGAATATTTATAGACCCAATTGGAATTATATTTGTGGTTGTAGGGAAATGCCATACAAGATCACTTTATGAGTCTGAGACTTCAACATACTTACAGTAGTAGTGAGAAGGTGGCACGCTGGAAGCCGCTTAAATTACAACTTCCAAGGAATTGGTATAACGACTTCAGTGGATTCTTAATATGCATAATGGTCGATGGTAATAGTACCATTAGGATAATAATCAAGCAGGATACAGGGGTGGATTCTCAACCTATAGATAAGTGGGAGAAGTTTGAAAATACGTTTGAATCTGATGCATACTACGCGATGGTGGGTTATGTATCCTTCGGTGCATTGAGGCGCACTTCATGGTGGAATTTAGCACACACTAAGATTTCATTTTTCTTAGAAACTGCTAAATTTAAAGTTGCATTGGTACCTCGGAAAAGTAAAGGCGATATCAAGGAACGAGCAGAAGGTGTGACAGATTGCTCAGAATTTTGGGATGAAGTAGTAGAAGGTAAAGGTGCATGGCAAGACGTTTGAGATCCAACATGATTCAAAGTCCTCTATTGAAATTTTATGGTCTCATTGGTCATTCTGATTCTGATGGTCGAGACCAAATGACTATTCATCGTACCATGTAGTTCTTCTGTCAAATCCTTCATTTGGACTCACAAAAATATGCATCTTTTTATTGTAGGCAGTGAACTTGTACAACAAACATCGATAAAAACTAGTTATGTGTACAATGAAACCGGAGTTATTCTTTGAGAGTTTCCATTACTATTGTTTTTTCATGTCCCCTGTCTTAGAATGCCATTTTTATTCAAGGGTTGTAGATAGACTCAGGGTGCGTTTGGTATCCCACTATGGGAATGGAACTATGACTATCAAAGTGATTAAAGGTGTTTGTTTAAGATGAGAGGGCCCGCCACTATGGTAATGAATGACAAATATAATCCATACTCCATATACATCAAAAGTGCTAGGAATGGATATTTCATAGGTGAGGGACCCACCACTACTATCAAACTCATACCCATTGTCATTCATGGCACTATACCAAACACACCCTCAATACCAAAGAGGAAACACCATGACTTTTTAAAGAATAGTACTATAGTCGTAAGTTGGAAATAAATACTTTCCTATAAGTATCAGCAAACTAGCTACTCATCCCGGGTGGTTGTTGGCGTATGTACCCTTTGGATATACGCCATGCGGAACACATACCCTCCGGGTCCACATCAAACGAAACGCGGCCAAACGTGTTTAAGCATAATAGACTAGTATCCGAAAGGTTGATGACATCCGCACGACCCCAGCCATCCGGAAGTCATAACCATTCAGATGAACCAGTAAGTACACAAACTAAAGTACAAGTAAGTACATCAAGTATATGACAATGGAGCATAAACTAGCAAGCATTAAAGGACTAAGTACAAACCAGCCTGGCACTCCATATGGAAAGTCTATAAATAGTGAAGAAATCTTCATTTAAGGTTAACTAATTCTCTCACACTTTAAACATTACATATACTATCTCTCTCTCTCTAAGAACATATACTTACTCTCACGCCGGAGGTTGATCCTGGGATACATTCCCGGGGCGAGACTAACGGACGTCTCGGTTTTGTAGGTATCTGAAGGAACACACTACAAGCAAGGATCTCCCTGAATCTGAAGGACAAGTATAGTCCGGAGGATTCATTTCGCTTGTTCGAAGTAGAAGCAAGATTTTACTTCAACAAGTTGGCGCCATCCGTGGGACTCGTCATTCATCTACCCAAGCTAAGAGATGACAGACCCCACCCCAATAACACCCTAAGGCAGCGAAAGAAACAATGATAACAACCCTCATAATAACATTGAGCTAATACAAAGTCACATAATCGCACTGAAAACTCTAATCCAGGAATACAACACCGGAGGAAATACCCCAATCAAACCTATCCAGCTTGACTTTGATGATGGAGAATCCCAAGATAATGGAACCAAGAAAGCCGAAGAAGAACCGATAGATGATCTATCCAAACTGTTAGGAATTATACTTAAGTTGATATTGACAAAATATGAAAGATAAAGGACTTATGATGACAAACTAAAGAATGCAAAAGACAAAGGACTTGCTTTACAAAGAAGTTATTTCAATATAGTCCTTCGTAGTATTTGTAACCCTAATTCTCTATTATATAAAGAGAATACAGGGAATAGGTTTATTCATTCATGTGTGTCACAATGTAAACCTAGAAAGGTGTGTGTGTGTAGAGACGTTTTATGGGAAACGTCTAGGGTGATTAGTGTTAAGCCTCAACGATCTTAGATTGCTGTTAGAGTGTAACCGTGCTACACTTGATCACGTAGCATTGGGGCTTTGCTGTATGTTAGAGTAGAGATGATGACGAGAAACCTTGTTTATAATATTGTTCTTATTCCGCTATGTTTTATCATGTGAACATTATTATTCCAAGATTAAGACCTAATCAGTCTTGAGCCAAAACGGTCCTAGAAACTATCTTTATTATGACGTTATTAGTTTCTAACATGTGGTATCAGAGCCAGGGCTCTTGATATCTAGGATTTACAAGGTTTGGTTTGTCGAAGAACGATGAAAACAAGAAAAATTTGAATTCGGTTCAATTTTCGTAACTCACTGCAGGTCAGTTTTCAAACGGCGATATCTCCTTCGTTAACCGTTGGATCGGGCTGAAAGTTTTATTGGAGCTTCTCAACATATCAAGGAAGAGTTCGACCGGGAGGATCTTCAATCTGAGCTCCCAATAAAAAGATAAAAATTGTCGAATACTGCTGCTGAGAAAGATGCTACTGAGATTAAACACGAGAGTATGGCTGCTTATGTTACTGGCTGGTTGCTTGAAAGAGAGTGTTGATGATGTTACTCGTTTGGCAACAATGCTAAAAGCTGATGGGAGTAGCTCTTTGAGTGGTGGTTGATAAGTGTCTAAATACTCATTATTTTATACTAATCTGAGCTGCCAAAACATCCAAAAACACTCAAATATGTATCAAAATACTTAAAATATCTTAAAGGTGTGTTTTATATGTTTCAAATGCAAAATATGCAAAAAAAAGTTGAAAAACGTACAAAGTTTGCATAATTGGCAGTTTCAGTCCCTCAAGTTTCATAAATTGGCAAAACTAGTCCCTGGTTATTCTAAAAACATGAAAAAGTCATCAAAGGTCCTTTTTAATCATAAAGTTACATATTTAGTCCTTTGGTGCAAAGTTTCATAAAATTACAAGTTTAGTCCCTATACTTTGGAAATTGACAGAAATGGTCCCTGGGATGTAAAAACTTTGAGAAAATCAATTTTAATCCTTATACTAATAATCTTTTGCAGGAATGGTCCTTGGTGTGAAGTTTGGTGAATTTACATGATTGGTCCCTGAAGTTTCACAGTTTGGCAAAACAGGTCCCTCAAAATTTCAAACTTGACAGTTTTAGTCCCCGGGTGTTCAAAATGGAAAATTATCATTAAGGGTCCTAGGGAATTCATAATTGTCACTATTAGTCCTTGGGTGAAAAGTTTGGAGAAATTGCAAAAAGGCCCCTCAACTTTGCAAGTTTGGCAAAAATAGTCCCCGGTATTTAAAAAATTGAAAAACATCAAAAATAAACCGTGTACTATTCAATTATGGTAAAATAGGTCCTTGTGATTACATATGAGAATTTACAACAACAGCCCCTCAACTTTTCCCTATTTACAAATTTGGTCCTTGTGATTTATTTAACAAACTTACCAAACCGGACCCTATATTTATTAACTACAAAACCAATCCACTATACCATACCAGCCCACTCTCTATTTTAATTACCCAGCCCACTCCATAAGCCCAGTCCACCCCATTTATAAATAAAAAAGCGGGGTCAAACATCCCAGTCAAACACCACCTTCCCTCCCACAAAACCACCATCACTGTAATCCCTCCACCTATCTGGTTTCAACACCAGCTCACCACCCACTCTCCCACTAGTCACCCTCCACCTCATACAACCCTCCAAAACCCTTGTAAACCTCTCCACACATAATCTGACACCCTGTGGAGACTTTGGCGCCAAGAAAGGATTTAAACGGCTAGGATGATTGGGACCAATCCAATGGTCCACAATTGGTGGGAAATCACCCAGTGGGTCCCACAAGCTCAGAAAATAGCTACAAAAGGGAAATGGAGCAGAAGAGTAAAGATATTAGTTTAGTTTAGTATAATTTAGAGTCGACTAGTGTAATTTTAGTTTTTCAGTGTAATTTAAAGCTTCTTGGTAATCAATTAAGTTATTTTAATGTATCTTTGAACTTTTGCAATCATCAATTTAAGGTTTCAGTTACTTTCTCAGATTATGCAATTTTTCTTTCTTCCAAAAATCACAAAAAGCTCATCTGTGTTGTTAAGTTAACTCATAAGCTCATATAAGCTTTGACAAAGCTTAAATAAGCTTTTATATACCTTCAGTATCTGTTTAGTTCATAAAAAGAAAAATACCAAAAATAATCAATAAAATATAAAGAAAATAAAAAATATTGTTTGAAGAAAGATTAAAGCTGAGCAGGGTGTGAATTGGATTGCTTCTGGGTTAGAGGATTTATGGGAATCCAATAGGAAGTGATTATTGTTCATGGTTCATCAGTTGAGGCTTGGACTTCAAGTAAGATTTTGTACTCACTTTTTCTTACATTAGGTACTTAGATTACTTTGTGCAATTGGCTGTTTATTTGTGCTCATCTGAGTTGGTTTTAGCTTATTAAATAGTAACTAGTTAAACTTATGGTTTAAATTGGTATTTAGCTTTTAAAATTAGTGAAACAGTGCAATATAGGGGTGTTTGGTTCATGCTACTTATAGGTGTTCAAGATATATTTTGTTGTTGTTTCTGCTCTCAACATATCACATTAGGTTTAGGTATATCATATCAGTCATAAAATTGAGTGTTCATAAGTTAAAAAGTCAAAATCCAAAACCAAATCCCTTGACAGTTAACTGTCAAGGAATTGAGTTTCATAAACCCACCATTTAGCTTATATCAATAAGCTTTAGCTTATTTTAGGTCTCTTGTAGCTTATTATAACTTAACTAATCAGTAAGGTAGCCTAGAATCTCATGAAAGTCAAAGTAGCTCAAGTTTCATAAAAAGTCAATTTCTGTTTCTCAGATTTTACCAAATCTTTAAGGATTTGTTTAGAATTTAGGAGAAGGTTTTAGGACTTAAAATTTGTTTTAGTAATAGATTACCATCTCATCTTTAAGTTTTCACAAGCCTTATATTTTTAGTAATTTTATTCTGGGCCCCACAGCTGCTTAAACACACTTGCAGGGCAAGGGTGTGCCCTGCTCATTCAGACCCAGTCCATCACCACCACTTTAGTGGTGATTTGTAACCACCTCAGTGGGCCCCAGACCTCAACCTTAGTTTTTCCCAACCCCCCTCCTAGTATACTCTAAGGTTTGACCTTTTGTTTGACTTATAACCTAGTGGACCCCACCTGAATCAGACCCTTAAGGTTGTCCCATTTTCTGAGTTGTGCTTAAAAAGCCAAGTGCTTATTTAGGTACTTATTGCTTATTCTGTGAACCTTAAGTACTTATTATAGCTTAATCTTGTTTAATTAACTTATTAGAACCAGAAAATACCAAGGTGGGTCCCACATAAGCTCATTTGAGCTTATTTCCAATTTCAGTCAACATAAGTCAACTGTTAGGGTTGATAGCTTATATCTAGCTTATTTTTAAGTTATAAAAATATTGTTTTCACAAAAGTTGTTTATTTTTAAGTATAATATAGGTTGGTAAAATAAAATTCAAGAAAAAACAACATAAAAATAAGTGATAGTTTCTATTTGATATAATTTAATTTTAATTTTCATTTTTACATTTTTATTAAGTAAGTTTGTGTTTTTATATTTTTATTAATTTCATTTTAGGTTAAAGTAATTATAATAATTTTCTCAGATTTTTATTTTTGTCTTTTAGTATTAATTAGAATTAAAAATAGTTTTATTAGTAATTAATCAATAAATAAGTTTTAATTAGCATAATTAGTTTGTATATAGTAACACCTATATTTTATATTTTTCCTAGCTTCTATAAGTCATAAAATAATTTTAGAAATTTTCTTGTGATTTATACTGTTCATTTACTAGTTTTTATAATTTAATTAGTTTAATTGGTAATTATTTAATAATTAGAATAATAATTAGTAAACTAGTTTAAAATTACATAAAATAAAGTTTTTATAATTTTTTAGGATTCCTATGATGGTTAATTAGATTTATAAATTTTTCCATAATTTTCTAAGTTGATTTAGTATTATTTGTAATTTAAAATAATTTAATTAGTTTAAATAATATAATTAGTTATTAATTAATAGAAAATCTATAAAAAGACAAAAATATTTATTTTTATTTTTTATACTTTCTTCAATTTCTAATTTAAGTTTAGAAATTATTTTTACAAGTTTTTAGTTTAATTTGTAGTATTTATAATTTTTGGTTTTAATTAAATTAGTTTTAATTAAATAGTTAAATAGTTTTTATTTAAATAATTAATAATAAATAATAAAATAATCTAAAAAATAGTTTTCTTTTTAATTTAATTTTATTTTAAGTTTAAGTTTATAGAATTTTCAATTTTAACCCTTGTAGTTTATTTTTCTTAAAACTCACCTTTTTCTCAGTACGCAGTCGCGTCTGATTTTAAATTGGTGTACATTTTTACGTTTTAGATACCTAGGTTTCACGTAACTATTCATATAGTTTATATAAGTTATTTTAAGTTATAAAACCCTAGTTTAATCACACACACACACACACACACACACACACACACACACACACACACACACACTTATTCATATCCTTTCCTGTTCACGTTCACTTAATCACAGATTCGTTTATAATAAAACATCGCACACCTCGTTGGGACATTACGACCCGGGAAAACACTGTATTTCACGGAAGCATTTGCCTCATCTGTTTGACTATTATAGTTGGCCATTCACAAGTGGCTGATCAATAATTTTCTGACCGTTTGAGGCGAATCAGTGGTATTGGCGCATTCTTTTACAGCTTATTGGTTTTGTGAATAACTACTTCTTGTGCTTACCGTGGTCTACTGTTACTGGTTTTGTGTAAGTAAATTGGATATTATGCATGGTCTACTGGTGGATATTGAGTAACGTTACTCATGATAAAACTATTATTACTGGTTTAGAAGTAACACTACACGTAGAAAGTCATCTGAGGTTACTGAAGCAATGACTTAAGTTACCGGATTATTGAAACCAAAGGGCGAATAAGACTGTGGTTATTGATTTGCAAGTTACTGATGGTTGGTATCTTCTGGGCAACGAGTAAGGGTAATGGTGTAAAAAACTTCATGGTTTCCACTATTCGTTTCCATTGCTACACTTCTCGTTACCACTGCTTATATATTTTGTTTCCACTGCTTCGTTTCAACTTTCCAATGCTCGCTGCTTCGATTGTTACCACTGCCAACGCTATGTTTCCACTGCTACCTTTCTTTTTATACTACTGATGTGCTGCTCTTTTGAATTTACATACTAGTTATTCAGGATAGTCTCATGTTTTCATGTGTTGATTTACAAGGTAGTGGGGGTTGATTTTTGTTACAAACAGTCGATATACATGCATGATGATCGACACACTCATGGAAAGGGTTTTGGTTTTTAGTATGTACTAAACGGTGAGCTTATACATGGTACTGATTGGTGAACCAATTATATATTCTTTTCACTCTACGTGAATAGTTACTGCATGCCAAGCTTTCGTAATGGGTCGGTGCCTTTTTATTATTCAAGCTATTAAAGGACGGGGCTTGGTTATTCTTTCATTATTTAATATCACATGGGACGGTGGCATTTTTACAATTTAATGGAAGTAGTGATTTGGTAGCATGTGCAAGGATCACTTATTTGATATTATGATTTCTTGCAAAAGTCGCTAAGGAGAGATGCATGTGCCGTGGATATATATTCTTCTCATGCTGGTTTCTACTGTTGTGTTATTTTAGTTGGCATGAGATTACAAAAGCGAGGGGAAGTATATATATAGTTGATTGTTGATCTGGTACACACACAAGGGAAGACACGCACACAAGAGTAGTATGGATTTTGATTTATTGCTTCTTAACAGATTCAGAAGGCTCATTTTTATTGTTTAATTGATTACGAAGAAAGGTTTTTATCACCTATTTGATGATGAAGAGGAGTTTCACAGGTTTGTGTTTTATCATACCTTTTTCAGTTGGAGGTAACTTGTTCGTTCGTTCAGGTGACTACGAATTGACAAACACTTGAAGGAGTTACGTTATTGTGCTCAGTGTTTATTGTCAAGAGATTGTGATCTCCCTATACGTTAAGTATACGTTCGAAGTCAATTTTAGTACAAGATATAAGGCACAAGTTTGGGTGGTTCTACTTCAGTATCAAGTTGGTTATACTTAGTTTTCTTCATCAGTAATCATTACATGGAGCCTACATTCAACAAATGGTTAGCATATGCGTTTCATGGGAAGCTTAAGTTTTTAAATATTTAACCATTTATATGCTACATCGAGGTGAAGGTTTTTGCTACTGCTAGTTGTTATTACTACTGATGGTTTGGATTTCTATTGTTTCAAGTCCATTTATAGATGCGGAAAACTTAATGGTGGGCGACTTTGAATCGTTGGAAAGATGAATTGGATGTGTAATATTGATTCGTGGTTGTGAAGATCAAGGTTGCATACATTTGTCCCCTATTTGATGATGACAAAAAGTGGAAGGAGATTTACAAGATTGCAGCTTGAAGATCCTTGATGATATAGCATGTTTAAGGAGAAGTTCATTTATCTTTCATATATATTAGATTCAGGGGAAGTTCGTGATTATATGGTTTTGTCATATCAACTAGGGGAAGATTGTTAGGAATTATACTTAAGTTGATATTGACAAAATATGAAAGATAAAGGACTTATGATGACAAAGTGAAGAATGCAAAAGACAAAGGACTTGCTTTACAAAGAAGTTATTTCAATATAGTCCTTCGTAGTATTTGTAACCCTAATTCTCTATTATATAAAGAGAATACAGGGAATAGGTTTATTCATTCATGTGTGTCACAATGTAAACCTAGAAAGGTGTGTGTGTGTAGAGACATTTTATGGGAAACGTCTAGGGTGATTAGTGTTAAGCCTCAACGATCTTAGATCGCTGTTAGAGTGTAACCGTGCTACACTTGATCACGTAGCATTGGGGCTTTGGTGTATGTTAGAGTAGAGATGATGACGAGAAACCTTGTTTATAATATTGTTCTTATTCCGCTATGTTTTATCATGTGAACATTATTATTCCTAGATTAAGACCTAATCAGTCTTGAGCCAAAACGGTCCTAGAAACTATCTTTATTATGACGTTATTAGTTTCTAACACAAACCTTTCAAAGCGGCATCTAAAAGTCCATTTACCTGAAGGATCATTGACTTTTCTGGACCTAAGAACACGAAGTACACAATGCTCTCCCATATAAAATTGTACGATGGGTCCACTGATCCGGACGACCATATTACCAGATTTGAAGGAGCGGCCAATCAAGGTGCGTGGCCCATGCCAATATGGTTCATGATGTTCCAGCATACCCTAGATGACGCCGCTAGGGGATGGTTTGATCGTCTCCCGCGAGGCAGCATCGACAGTTGGGACGTTTTAAGTGAACAATTCGTACAAAGGTTCGCCCTTCGGAGAAAATGCATCAGGGATCCAATGGAAATCACCAAGATCGTCCAGAAAGCTAATGAAGCCCTCTCAGAGTTCAAGGAACGATGGACGGATGAAGCTAGTCGCATTTCAGGAGTACCAGAGGTGATGCAAATATCCTCTTTCATGGACGGTTGCAAGTGTCCGGAACTAGCAAAGAGATTCTCCGAGAAAATTCCCCGAACAGTAACCGAAATGATGATAAGGGTTGATGATTTCATCCGTTCCGAAAGAGCATATCGGTTGACTGAAGTACCAAGGGGAGAAAGGATGGATAATTACCGAAGAGATTATCACTCTAATTCATACAGCCGAAATGACCATAACACACAACGACCCTCCTTCAGAGGAAATTGCAGAAAAGATATCCACCGGGAAGAATTCAGGCCCCAACGAAATGATCATTTTGCACCTTACGGTCCTACCAGAAATGAAAATACCAACAGGACAGACTACAGAATGGACTACCGCCGTAACGATGGAAACCGGAGGGACACCAGACCAATAGACTTAAATGCACTCACCAAAGCTCCCAAAGAAATCCTGGCAACCGAACATCAACTTAGACTTCTGGCACCACCCCTGTTGAGAGGTAGATCATCCAGAGAAAATATAGATAAGTATTGCGACTATCATGGAGAGAAAGGCCACCTCACCAACGATTGTCGTAATCTGAAGGAGCAACTCACGAAAGCTATGGAAACGGGCAAGCTAGACCATCTGATTAGAGATGTCCGACAAAGAGACAGAGCACCTCCAAGAAACAATAATCAAACCAATCAAGGGCGAATCATCAACATGGTCCAATATCAGGAGAAGAGGCAGAAACGTAAAGTCATGGACCAGGAGGAAGAATGGATGAATGCCCCCATAAGTTTTCCTCCAATCCTACCGAGAGATGCTTCCGATGAACTGCTCATAGTAGAAGTAGAAATCGAAGGGTACACTGTACGAAGGGTGTATGTTGATCAAGGCGCTTCGGTAGAAGTAATGTACGAGCATTGCTTCTTAAACCTCGATTCTTCCATCCGGTCTCGGCTGACAAAAACAAACACACCGTTGGTGGGATTCGCAGGAGAAGCTATAAATCCGTTGGGAAAGATTGAACTAGAAGTATGTTTCGGAAGCGAAGGGCTATACCGCCGAACGATCATGAAGTTTGCAGTGGTCAGATCCCCCTCCCCGTACAACATAATACTCGGACGTTCTGGGATCAAGAAACTAAGGGCTATCCCCTCAACAATACACTCTATGATGAAATTCCCAACGCCAAGGGGTGTCGCCACTTTAGTCACTCGATCGTTCATCGTCTCAGAATGTAGGAAACTTGAAGAAAAATTCTTAATGGAAAAGGAAGCCAAGATAGAGACTCCCTCGGCAATCACAATTGAAGAAGTTACAGGAACTGAAGAAGTATTGGTCCATCCGGCATATCCGGAACAACTGGTGACAATAGGAAAAAATTTCTCAAAAGAAGGACGAAGACAGTTAATAACTTTGCTTAAGAATAGCCAGGATATCTTTGCCTGGGAACCATCGGACATGACCGGTGTGCCTCGATGGATGGCCAAACACAAGCTCAACGTAAATGTACATGACAAACCTATTGCACAAAAGAAGAGATTCTTTTCGGAAGAAAAAAACCAAGCCATAAACAGGGACAAGGAAGAATGGTTAAAAGCCGGAATAATAAGGCCAGTCCGATACCCAACATGGATCTCCAATCCGGTGCTAGTAAAAAAGCCGGACGATAGTTGGAGAATGTGTATCGACATCAAAAACCTCAACTCATCATGTCTCAAGGACTATTATCCATTGCCTGAAATAGATTGGAAGATTGAATCGGTAATGGGATTCCGATACAAGTGTTTCCTCGATGCCTACAAAGGATACCATCAAGTGCAGATGGCAAAAGAAGACGAAGAGAAAGCGGCCTTCTATACTGATCACGAAACATATTGCTATGTTAAGATGCCATTCGGCCTAAAAATGTCGGAGCAACATATCAGAAGTTAGCAGACACCGCCTTTCGGGCACAGATCGGCCGGAACTTGGAAGCATATATGGATGACATGGTAATCAAAATCCATACGGAAAAGGAGTTGTTAGCCGACATAGCAGAGACGTTCGACAATCTCTGAAGGATCAATATGAAATTGAATCCTAGAAACTGCTCCTTCGGAGTGGAAGAAGGAAACTTTCTTGGTTATATGGTTACTTCCAAGGGAATTAGGGCAAACCCTAAGAAGACCAGAGCGATCGCTGACATGCAATCACCAAAATCACTGAAGGAAATGCAAAGTCTGAGTGGTAAACTCGCTGCGCTAAACCATTTCTTATCAAAGTCTACCGAAAGATCTCTTCCCTTCTTTGAAACGTTAAAGAACATCACTAAAGACAACAAAGATAAATACCAATGGACGGAAGCAGACGAAAGTGCTTTTCAAGAAATAAAGAAAATGATTCTGGAGCTCCCATGCCTAACTACACCAAAACCAAAAGAAAACATGTACCTATACCTATCAGCAGCGGTAGAAGCAATAAGTGGGGTAATGCTAGTTGAAAAGGAAGGATGACAGATTCCAGTTCACTACGTGAGCCGAACGTTGCATAAGGCGGAAAAGAAGTATGCTCCGGTAGAGAAATTGGCTTTAGCCCTCCTACAACTGTCGAGAAGGCTGAGGCGATATTTCGAAGCTCACCCTATCAAGGTCATAACGGACCAACCCATCAAACAAGTACTGAACAAAGCAAAAGTTTCTGGACGATTAGCCAAATATACGATAGAGCTGGGAGCTTACAACATTGCTTATGTGTCAAGAAATGTTATCAAGGGACAAGTACTGGCTGACTTCATCAATGAGATACCCATCGGCATGACCTACCCAGATCCAAAAAGAAGGAGCAAGGAGATATGCAATATCACCCAAACAGAAGAATGGATCTTATATACCGACGGAGCGTCTAGCAGAAAAGGTGCCGGAGCAGGGCTGGTACTGATCAGCCCAGAAAAAGAAGAATACACTTACGCTCTCAGATTGAACTTTGAAGCCACCAACAATGGAGCGGAATACGAAGCACTCCTAGTCGGAATAAGAATCGCAAGAAACATGCACATAAAAGCACTGGACGTGCAAGTAGACTCAAACCTAGTCGCAAGCCAGATCAACGGAGAGTTTACTGCATATACGGGGAGTATGACAAGCAATGTTGCAAAAATCGTGAATCGGTCCCGAGGCGGTCGAGGGCCGTGTAGCGATTTTTAGCCGATTAATCGCCGATTCCAAGGTCCAAGGCCGATTAATCGGCCGATTACCTTGTAATTCGCTCCAAGGTCCGAGGCCGTTCAGCTTGTAATCGCCGATTAATCGGCCTTGTAGGCCGATTTTTGCAACACTGATGACAAGCTACCTCACCAAAGGCAAAGAATATATTGCTTGCTTCGAACACTTCAAGATAAAGAATATTACAAGAGCCCAGAATCAAAAAGCAGACATACTGAGCAAACTGGCGTCCGTAGCATTCGACCACTTGACAAAGGTAATCCTAGTAGAAGTATTGGAAAAACCGTCCACTGAAGAGGAAATAGTTAACGCAATAGTAGAAGAGGAAGAAGAAAATTGGATGTCACCCATACTCCGGTGCCTGAAGGAAGGGATATGGCTGGAGGACCAGAACGAGGCTCGAACCCTTCGAATGAAAATAAGCCACTATACCCTCGTTGACGATGTGCTGTTCAAAAAGTCATACCTTGGGCCAATGCTGCGGTGCGTAGGACCTCTCCAAGCCAATTATGTAATCCGAGAGGTGCATGAGGGAGCATGCAGAATGCATTCCGAACCACGATCCGTTGTAGCTAAACTTATGAGACAAGGTTATTACTGGCCAACCATGCACCGAGATACTAGAGAGGTTATCCAGTAATGTGATTCATGCCAAATACACGCTCCGATCCCCAAATTACCTAAAACTGTGTTGACCTCCGTCATGGCACCGTGGCCTTTCTTCCAATGGGAAATTGACGTGTTATGACCTTTACCCGAAGCTCCAGGAAATGTTAAATATGTAATCGTGGCAATAGACTATTTTACAAAATGGATGGAAGCAAAGCCGCTAGCTAAAACAACCGGCAAGGAAGTCAAAAAATTTGTATGGGACAACATCGTTTGTAGGTTCGGACTACCTAAGATAATCGTCACGGATAACGGAAGTAACTTCGTAGGAGATTCATTCAAAAGTTGGTGCGAAAGATTGAATATCACACAAATCAACATAGCCGTGGCTCACCCCCAAGCCATAGGATTGGTGGAAAGGGCCAACAAAAGCTTAATGATGGGATTCAAATCACGGCTCGGAAGAGAAAGAGCCGGATGGGTCGATAAATTACCGAATGTATTATGGGCATTCCGCACCACCTTGAAAACTAGCAATGGAGAAACACCTTTTAGCCTGACCTACGGAAGCGAAGCAGTCATTCCGGCAGAAATTGGCATGCCTACCTTCCGGACCATGATGGCGAATGTCTAAAACAATGACGATGAAATCAACCTGAACATAAACTTATTAGAAGAGCGACGAGAAATGGTAGCAATAAGAGAGGCCAAGTACAAGAAGAAGGTGGAGCAATATTACAACCGAAGGGTTAGACTTAAGCTTTCAAAGTAGGGGATTTTGTATATCGGAAGAACGAAGCCAGCAGAGTGGAGGACCAAGGAAAACTAGGACCGAACTGGGAAGGCCCCTATCGGATAACAGAAGCTTATCAGCACGGCACCTACACAAAGGATTTTTTTAAACAAGCTTCACAAAGGATCCGCAATGCCTATACCCATAGTCAAAATGGAGGCATACGGATCCTTAAACAAACACTTCAGACAAAGGCTGACATATCTTGATCCGATGAATCTTGGACAGAAGGCTTCTCAACCTGCGGCTCAACCATTGGTTCGGAAACCAGACCCGAAGAAGTTGCCCCTTCAGGCTGCGAGGCTGGAGCAGGATCCGGAAGCAAGGACATGAGTTCATCAAATTTGTAATAAATGGTCTTGCGGATTTTCTGGATAAAGGGGTAGTCTTGAGAGAGTGCTTGGTCATATAATTCTTGGTACTTCTCATCGGCCCCCATATCTATGCCCTCCACATCCCCCAATAGTTTGGCCGCCTTCTCCGGCTCATCAAACAGACCGGCCCCATCTATCAAACCTGATTGATAATATAAGTTGAAAGGCTCCGCAAGAGCCGTCCTGAACTTATGACTACCCAACAAGCGACGGATAGCCTCTGGAATAAACTCGTTTACTATCCGGTTCCGATCAACTTCGGCATTCCCAGCGGCTATAGCCAAGTCCTGTTTCTCCTGGCAGAGCTCCTGATATACCTTCTCCTCAACACTCAACTTTGCCTTCGCCTCTCCCAACTGAACCTCCAACAACTTAATCTTCTCAGCCTGATTACCAGAAACCTTCCTCCATTCTTCCTTCTCCGTCTCTAGCTGAGAAACCCTATCCTCCAAACTGGCATTCTCCAACCGTAACTTCTGTATACCCTCCGGATTAACCTTAACACACTCAGCATGCTCATCCTTGACCTTTTTCAACTCCTCCGCTATTTTTCCAAATCTCTTCCAGTTGTCATCAAAGGTTTTGTCACAAACTTCGTGTGTAGCAGACAACTTTTGATAGTCACCAATGAGGGACTCATAACGGAAGATGAGATCCGCTTGGGCAGTAACATTCTTCCCTAACAACAACCAAGCCCTCTGGATGGCATCAGTATCATTATGAGTATCTAAATACCTCTCTTCCCCCGGAGTTGCCAAATTGATCATCATATCCCTGCAGACATTGGCATTATTCATCCGGGTGCCCCTCTTCACTGACCATCCGGGCACAAACTTGGCATCATCCTCGTCATCCCCCTTAATATCCACCTCAATATCATCCTCATCCACAAGAGCCTCCTTCCCCGGACGGGAAGAAACACCTTTCGAACCTCCTGAAAATAAAAAAACCTTTATTAATAAGTGATAATAATGACACAACTAACCAATCAGCCGAAGTAAGCAAGTAGGTACGAACGAAAAGGTTATTCACAACAACATACCAGCATCAGAGCCTCCGGCTTGACCAGCTGAGACATCTTTCGGATAAACCGACCTGATGGGCTCCGGATTGGTGACACCCTCAGCAGTCTCCAAATCAATGACATTGTCATCAACAGATGGTTTGCTCCTCTTATGAAGACGGGAGGAAACGTTCCCTCCGGATCTCTTGGTTGGAGGTTTCTTCAAACCCAGCTTAGCGGCCTGCTCCTTCTTCTTGTCTTTAGCAGCCAACACCTTAGCACTGGGAACTTCAACTTTCTTAAACTCCTCGCTCTTATCCGGAACCTCAATATTGGATGCCAGGGGTTGAGTAACATGCATCTCACGGGCCTGGCCTTTCGGCAATTTATCCCCCTTCACGACCTCAACATTCTTGCGTAGATACGGTTTCTTTAGATAGCTCGACATGGTTACACCTGCGAAAAAGCAAAACCCACTGTTACACAAAAGAAAAAATATACAACTTAATTTTTTTTTACTTATAACAAAGGCTATACCCTTCCCCTGCTCGTCTCTCAAAGCCGGACGATAACCGGGAAACTCCCAATGATCAGATAAACCCAAAGCATACAAGAACGCTTGTGGGACTTGCAACGGCTCAATAATTATCGCGGCTAACATCTCGGCGTGAATAGAATTATATTCATTTTTCTGCGGAAACGGATCCGAAACGTCCGAATCTGGATGCCTCCAAGGCATAGCGAACGGAATAGCCCGCCTATCGATCAAGAAAAACTGGTACTTCCAACCCTTTAAAGAAGAGGGAAAGTCCCCGAAACAAACTTTCCTATCCGCATGAACACGCTTTTCAAAAAAAAAACCAGCAACCCTGTTTACTAAGTTTGTAAAAAACACGAAATAGAGGAGTAGTTGGAGGAATGTGCATGCTTCGGCAATATACCTCAAAAAGAGTAACACGGTGCATACCAAGAGGAACCAACTGAGAAAGATTAACCTTAAAATACCTAATAACTTCTAAAAGGAAAGTGGAGAAAGGGACAGCGAGACCTCCCTCAAAGAAATACTCTGCGTATAAACCTATAGCATCAGCAGGCAGCTGATTCATCGTCATACCCTCCGGAGGTACCCGTGGATGTAAATCCTTTGGTATTCCGAAGGTCACCACCAAGGCATACACATCGGCTTCGTCCATAACCGATTGCCTTTTAAGAATATCTTTCTTCACATGAGACGCCTCCGGCATCAAGACATCCTCATAATCAAACGAAGCAGTAGATTCCGACATGACAAGTCCGAGAAGAAGAAGGGTATAGCCAAACAACAAAATACTAAACGGACTAAGACGTACCTCAAAGACGAACGAGAGAAATGCTTCGGAATACGGACGAAAAAGTGTCAGAAATCTCTGTGTGTGTAGAGAGAGAAATTACAGTGGTAAAAATGAGAAAAAAGAAGCTATTTATAGGCAGTAACAATTGGGTGCGAAAAGACACGTCACACGCAGGGCTAACGTGTCACCATCCAAACCACACGTCTCAAAACACGCACAGGTCTTCCAATCCAAAAGGCATGGTAAAAAATGATGGCGCTCCTTAAACGACACATTAATTACATTTGGCACCTTGCACACGACTTTAACAACGACGAAGCGATAACTTACCCTTCGGAAAACTACAAAAACAGACTTTGAGTATCACACCATTGGCATAACCAATACTATGATACTGGGGGGGGGGACATGTTGGCGTATGTACCCTTCGGATATACGCCATGCGGAACACATACCCTCCGGGTCCACATCAAACGAAACGCGGCCAAACGTGTTTAAGCAGAATAGACTAGTATCCGAAGGGTTGATGACATCCGCACGACCCCAGCCATCCGGAAGTCATAACCATTCGGATGAACCAGTAAGTACACAAACCAAAGTACAAGTAAGTACATCAAGTGTATGACAATGGAGCATAAACTAGCAAGCATTAAGGGACTAAGTACAAACCAGCCTGGCACTCCATATGAAAATTCTATAAATAGAGAAGAAATCTTCATTTAAGGTTAACTGATTCTCTCACACTTTAAACATTACATATACTCTCTCTCTCTCTCTAAGAACATATACTTACTCTCACGCCGGAGGTTGGTCCTGGGATACATTCCCGGGGTGAGACTAACGGACGTCTCTGTTTTGTAGGTATCTGAAGGAACACACTACAAGAAAGGATCTCCCTGAATCCGAAGGAAAAGTATAGTCCGGAGGATTCATTTCGCTTGTTCGAAGTAGAAGCAAGATTTTACTTCAACAGTGGTATAGTAAACATAGAAGATTGACTAACAACCAAACTCCTAGGCCTTCCATTACTATCAAACCGAAAGTCAAAGCTACCACCATGCACCACCACCACCATCGTTACGCCTCATATCACCACCACTATCTACCGGTCTCTGATCATGCAGCTCCACCGGAGACAACATAACACCAGACAAAAGCTGAGAAAACAAACGACAGTCAGAATCAGGATCATTCTCTGAAAAGAAGTTGGAAACAAAAGTCGTTCTCTATTGAGGACATTTTAAGTTTAGTTTATGCTAGATGAGAATGCGCCTCGTTGAACCAAAGGATATATAACGTAACCCACCTTCGCGTATATATATGCATACATGTACACATCCACTTTACTATTTTAGCCATTGCTAGCTCTTCATTGTATCACGGCTTGGTACTTTCAAACTCATCAATCGATGGCATAGGTAACCTACAGTATATACAGTGATCAAATAAGTAAAAGTGTTAACTAAATATTCCACAAGTACTATTCACTAGCTAGGTGTTATATAGCCCCAAAATTTTATCGAACCGAATTTTAACTGTTTCTCTCCGTCACAAAACGAAATTTTCTTTATATTAATTAATTATGATTCTTATATTTGACAAAGGTACAATTATGCTGAATAAAAAATCTGGTAAATTAAACTTTACTGTTCCCTTGTTGACTTAGCCGTGAAGGAATACGTATATATGATGACGCTTAATTTCAAAATTCTTTATTTTATTAACCAATATATTTTATCAATAAAATGCATGAACATGCAAATTTCTATTACAACAAATCCCAAGTAGCTAGTATTTTATTTGATACCAAACATAAAAGTTGAGAAACAAAACTTACAGATGGCTGAGCCTGCCAGTTCAGATGACACCATTGAATCATAATAGAGGACTTTGAATCATGCATGATCGTAAATGTCTTATAACTCTTATTTTCATATGAAGGTTCTTCATCCCAAAATTCAGAGGAATCTATTGCACCTTTTGCTCTTTCATTTGAATCACCATTACATTTCCTAGGAACAAGTCCTACTTTAAGATTATATTTTTTATCTCCTAATTCAAATGAAAGCTTATTGTATGCTGAATTCCACCACGAGGTGTGTCGCAATGAACCAAAGGATACATAAGCCACCCTGGAATTTTTGTGAGATTCAGGATTTTTGTCAAACTCATGCCAATGATCAGGTTGAACACCCAAACGCGTCTCTTCCTGCTTGATAACTATCATACACGGTTTCCACATGATATCTTGGGTGCATATTAAAAATCCACTGAAGTCATTATACCAATTATGTGGAAGTTGCAATGTGAATGTCGGTTGATGTGACATCTGTGATGATGCAAGTACACAATCGAGACTCATAAAGTAATTTTCAGTGGCATTTCCCTGTCACAAAATTATTAATTATGATCACAGTTATTACTATTTGGTCGGAATATATGGGATTGAAATACAAAAACAAAAAAAGAGCCAAACCAGAAGCATGGAATGTAGTACCCTCTCACCACCAACTCCCTTTTTCAGCCCCTCAGTCCATGAGACTTTCCACAACCATTTGTAATTGGATTGATCTCCTAAGCTTTCAAGTGATCTACAACCATATGAGTTGAGAATAGCTATGCTTAGATTCGGCAATTCTACAAGGTTAATGCAAGATGACACGTTGAGGAATTTTAGACAAGGGAGTTGTGTGAGGTTGGAAGGTAACCGTGAAAACTTGTTAAGACTTAAGTCTAGTACTTGCAGACAGGATAATTCGCTAATATCACCTGGTACGTCCCCATCTCCCAGATTGCAATCACGAAGATGTAACCTTCTTAAAAAACATGGTAACGGAGGAAATTGAATGTTCACCGGGCCTTGGTAAAGAAAGTCTAAACTGTATTGAATCGCGATTGTATTCATTAAAGAAGGTAGCGCCTTGGTAGATAAAGAAAGCACCTCTAAACAACATTCGACATCAAAGAAGTTGTCTGCTAATTTCTCAAGTTGTCCAGAACCCTCGAGATGAAACTCTTTCAAATGTTTTAAGAGACGAAAGTTGCATTCTATCTTCTTTAGTTTGTCACAATACCTCAAGTCTAAAGAAACAAGGTTGGTACCATATTCTCCAAGTGACGAGGGAACAATTTCTATATCAGTCTTCGCCAAATGAAGCTCTTTCAAGCTATCCATATTGATTTTGAACTCTGGAAAATTCCGAAGTCGACCACAAAAACCGAGAATAAGAGTCTCCAACTTTTGCATTCGGATAATGGGCGGAAACAATTTTAGTTTTGAACACCGTTCCATGTTTACATAAACAAGCCTTTCGTGATATCCAACTGATGGATGAATCTCTTTTAGTTTTTTACATCTCTTCAAATTTAATCTTTCAAGACATGGAAGTCCGTTAAAATCTGGTGTGCACTTTAAGTACTTTGATTGTTGGAGGTCAAGAATTTTCAGATTTGGTAGATGCTGTTTCAAGACAAGGACATAAAAATCAAATTAATACGTACGCCTACACATTAAGTGCATCCACAATGCATGTTCTATTATAAGCTCAATAAGTGATGACTCATCATCCAATTCAACATGTTGAAGCTTCATGTCATGAGTAGATCCAAAGGTTAATTACACATATAGGTAATGAACTTTGAAAATTTTTTAATGTTAGGTAATGAACTCTTAAAAATACTAATATAACCAACGAAACTTGTTGAAACCATTAATGTTATGTTATATGATCGTTTAAGCTTATTGGGCCACGTATAACCACAAAATCGTTTATTTGACTGTTAAGTCAACCATGTACCATGCACATGAGGGGGTAATTTTGTTTTTTTCCACTGAATCTAAACCCTCGTCCCAAGTTCCCATTCGACGAACACAACAAAACTCGAGTATAACTTAAACCAATAAGTTCCAATACTAGATTAAAAGTAAAGTAAGGTATTTTTTAAAAGTAAAGTAAAGTTTGAATACTAAATCAATTTAGCTAAATGTCTCAAATTAGTCGAGTAGTGCCAAAAAAAAAAATATAAGCAAAATCTTAACACCCCTTGAGCTCAGATCAACCTTTTATCATCAATCAATTTCGTTAACATGACAGCACCCAAACTTTAGTAAGATAATGTCAAAACTGCCTTCCATGATTGTTTCTGTAACCCCACGTTATGAAATTGAGCACAATTTTGCATATCATCAATGTTCGGCACAATTTTGATTCATTTTTGGTGTTTATCTTAAGATTTGGTGGTTGGTGGTTGCTTATTGGTGTCGCCACCGATGGTTTTTGTTGATAAACGTGGTGTTGTCGATGGTTGGTGGTGGTTGGGGAATTGATGGTTTGATTTTAGTAAAGAATGGGTGATTTTGAATAGGTATTTTTATTTTATTTTATTTATTATTATTTTTTTTTTGTGGAATCGATTGGTTTATTTTTTCTTTGTTAATTTGTGTTTGTATGAGGAAAAAATGGGTAGAAAGGTGTAGGTGGAGTGAAGAAGATGAGGTTATTTAAGTAATTTTACTCTAAAAATTTTAATAAAAGTGACATGGTACAATGGTAACCTGTTGCACCGGTTACATGTTGCAAAAATAGCACATATTGCATAACATTGACGGTTTCAATAAGTTATGTTGGTTATATTAGTATTTTTGAGAGTTTGTTACTTAACATTAGAAATTTCTGAAAATTCGTTACCTATTTATGTAATTAACCCTAGATCTAATGGTATCTCTTTAAACACATGCATTATACCTTCCTACTAGTTCTTTATAATATTTAATTCATTTTCCTTTTTCATATATTAATATTTAATTCATCCACAGTGCATGTTTCGTATTTTTATATTATAGTAATCTTAAAAAATTATAAATTTACGATGATGTGGAAATGCATTAAATTATGTAAACTTCAATGCATTTTGACAATTTGTATGAAATGATGAGATGACGATGTATCGGTAACATGATAGTCTACTGAACTCTATATTGCACCTTCCATTGAATATGCTCTAATTAATGGCATATATGTTATCTATATCTCTTTAAGGGATTAAGTCATAGAATAGTAACAAACTTTCTTCATTGTCTCATTTTGGTACGTGAACTAATTAAAAGATGTGCAATATCATCGAACTTTCATAAGTATTTCAATTTGCACATTTTGATGATGTGTCACGGTATAAATGGTGACACATGTCAAACTTTCAGGTATCACAAGCTATTTAAAATATCCAAATTGAAACAGTTATGAAAATTCGTTGCTATTACACATCTTTTAATTAGTTAACGTACAAAAATGAAACAATAAAAAAAGTTCGTTGCTATTTTATAACTTAATCCCTATCTTTAAATATAGGAGTAATAAAGTAAACTATGACATGTCAACTTATACATCATTCATGATGTTAATAATGACATATCATTATGCTTAAGTTTAATGTCTTTTTTTGTCTTCCGCTATTTTATTATTATTATTATTATTATTATTATTATTATTATTTATTTATTTAAATTTCTTTCTCTTAGACTTGAATTAACGATTTTGCACTTTTAACATTTTAATGACATACCTAAAATAGTTAACAGGATTTTCATATTATACACCTGAACTATTTGAGTGATATTTTTATCATTTAAGAAAATATATTGACTTTTATAATAATAATAGACGAATAATATAGTTGTGTGGTAATCTTTTATATATAGTTGTGTGGTTATTTATTTTCGTCAACTATTAACTAACAGAATAATAAAAAAGTTGTATTGTAGATGAATTTTTAGAAATTATTAGTGTTAGAATCAAATTAAAAAAAATCTCTCTTTTCTTTCTAGAAGCTAAATTAAAAAAGTTGTAAAAAGTTGTTTAAAATATAGGGTCTGATTGTTAAAGCAACTATTTCACTAAGGAAACATTTATTATTTGAATTTTTATGTGGGAATTTAAGTTTGAAAGAGTATTTTGGAGATTAAACATCAATTACTTTTAAGTTTTTTAAGTTTTAAGAAAAAAACATGCATGCTTTGTATGTAATATAGATATAGATATAGATATACAAAACATTTGATAATTCATATTTATAATATGCAAAAATTATATCCGTTGTGTTCATGTTATCCCACGATTAATACAAATACAAATACAAATACAAATCCATAATTCACATATATACAATGTAAGTTATTTATCAGAAACTATATATGAAAAGTTGTATGTCTCAAATTTTGTGATCCACTACATGTTTGTTAAAATGCCTCAGTTAAAAGTTTAGGTTAAAATATGCTTCTAATGTATGGTTGTGATTGTCGATTTTGATTTGTGGTGGTTTAAGTTAAGAATTTTTAATTGAGTTAAATTATCACACGTTATAACCTTTTACAATTATATTTTGATTATTTCACGTTTATGTATAAATATTACACGAAGCACTTATAGTTGTTTGCCGGTAGATATCTCGTTGTTATGCATTTTGATTATTTCACGCTTTATCGCACCTATAGTAGTTTGCCGCTAGAAAATTCCGTTACTATGCACGATTACTCGTCTAGTTCACTTAAATGTATGGTTGTTCTAAAAATTTGAGAATGCGAAACCGGAAAGAACTGACATACAGCTTATCACGGTTAGGTTTCGGTTTTGTTTTCAAATATCCACGGTTAACTGAATTGAATTATGTTATAATATACATGTAAGTGTTTTAACGAAATATTCGAATAATTATACAGTCATATTAATCCCTAACGACTTTTGTAATTAATCAAGTATGATTATTTGAATGCAAGTTTGTGACGGACAACTTTATTATAACTCTAATCGTTTCATGGTTATTTAAATTATACTAAAATGGCATTCTACGTTATAGATGATGTTATTGTTCACCACGCAATTAAATTTATAATATGGTTAACCGTGATCCAAACCGCGGGTAACCACTCATTTCGGGTACCCGCATGTCCACTTACCCACCTAGTACAATTCAGTTTTCGGTAGTAACTCAATTACCCGTCCCGAAATGGATATTTTAAATATTCTAACTAAATGAACCGAACCACGGCGTAAACACCCCACTTGAATATACAGACTGGATGAAGTCAAACACAACCGTAAGTCTCATTAATGAAGCTAAAATCACCAATGACCAATATGACTTATGACTAGGGGTGTTATTCGGGTTGACCCGGAAGGGCTCGGGTCAATTCGGGTCGGGCTAAGACAAAAAAGCATACACGAAACCGCCCGTGTTTAAAACTCAGGTTCGGGTCAATTCGGGTCGGGTCATTTGAGTTTGGGTCTAGGTCATTTGAAAATTATATAATTTTGGTGTTTACACTTGAAAGTACGGAGTACATAAAAAACAGAAAGAAAAAAAATCAAACTCGGGTCTCTCGGGTTGACTCGAACCAGAGTAAGACACATATATTAGACCCGAACCCGACCCTATTTAGAACTTGGGTTGACCCGAATATAATTTTGAACCCGATTGATCCGACCCGAATAGTCTAATTCGGGTTCGGGTTGGGTCGCCTTTTTGACATCCCTACTTATGACAATCATCCTTAAAGAAAATGAGTCGTATGGCTCTGATTGGTTTAGGTTAGATGAATTCACTTGCACTTTTGATACGAATCCATTAACCAAATCATGCTCATGTTGACAATCTCTTTAGGTTAAAATTTATTTTTCTTCATAAGTAAGACAATGTCATAAGCAACTTAAATTGGATTGGTTTATATATGGTAGGTATTGATTGAATTTGAGTCAATGATTGCTCCCCGTCAAACTAAATACATAAAACCCGTTAAACAAAATCATTCAAATGATAACCCCCACCCCCCCAAACAGCTATTTTTTGGATTGAGTAAAAAGTGTTATTAATTTTTACCATTTTATTTACCTATAAATACTCTCATACCCCCATTATTTTTATACACATCTTCTCATTCTAGGGATGAGCATTTCGAACGGAATCCCGGAACCGAACCGGTACCGTATCGAAACGGTACCGATTCCCGATATACGGTACGGTACCGGGACTATGAAATAAGGTGAAAAAAATCGGGACCACTAATTCGGTACGGGACCGGTATCAAATCGGGAAATTCCCGAAAAAAAGGGAAAAACCCGATTTCCCGGTACGGTACCGGTACCACTAATTTATACTCGGGAAAAACTCTCATTCTATTATTATGTTTATGCGAAATGTCTCAAAACACTCCAAGAATTAAAACTCCAAAACAACATCGACAACCAAACGTCCAAACACCTAATTCAAATTTCTGTCTTGGTTACTCACCACGTGTAACCTTTTGAGCCCTATCATTTCTACGGAACACAAAATACCAAAACTTACATTCATACCTCTACAACAACACTAACAAAATATGTATCAACCACAAATGTTCCAACCGCAAATGTACGATCCTACATCACCACAAACATTTTGCCGATTCTTTATCACCACATAAACCTATTTCTTCCATATATGCATTCAATGTTGTTGATTTTCCAATGTATGAACCTCAATTTTCTTCATCTATCCATCGATGGTGACTCTCCCGTCGAAGAAGACAACGGGGGCGTGAATGCGAGATGCCAGCGGAATGATCGACCGGACAGAGGCTAGGGCTCCTTCCTTCTCATCGCGTCCTTCCTTGTGTGTCAGAGATATAAAGCAAATGCACCGGAAAAGAATGGGAACTAGATAGATTTATTCTATGTCAAGGCAATTTCGTAAATAAGATGATAACCGTTAGATCAAGTGACTTTGAGTTAATCTAAGGTCCAAAATTTACAAGGCAATTTCGTAAACTATATAGTTGTGTGGTTATTTATTTTCGTCAACTATTAACTAACAGAATAATAAAAAAGTTGTATTGTAGATGAATTTTTAGAAATTATTAGTGTTAGAATCAAATTAAAAAAAATCTCTCTTTTCTTTCTAGAAGCTAAATTAAAAAAGTTGTAAAAAGTTGTTTAAAATATAGGGTCTGATTGTTAAAGCAACTATTTCACTAAGGAAACATTTATTATTTGAATTTTTATGTGGGAATTTAAGTTTGAAAGAGTATTTTGGAGATTAAACATCAATTACTTTTAAGTTTTTTAAGTTTTAAGAAAAAAACATGCATGCTTTGTATGTAATATAGATATAGATATAGATATACAAAACATTTGATAATTCATATTTATAATATGCAAAAATTATATCCGTTGTGTTCATGTTATCCCACGATTAATACAAATACAAATACAAATACAAATCCATAATTCACATATATACAATGTAAGTTATTTATCAGAAACTATATATGAAAAGTTGTATGTCTCAAATTTTGTGATCCACTACATGTTTGTTAAAATGCCTCAGTTAAAAGTTTAGGTTAAAATATGCTTCTAATGTATGGTTGTGATTGTCGATTTTGATTTGTGGTGGTTTAAGTTAAGAATTTTTAATTGAGTTAAATTATCACACGTTATAACCTTTTACAATTATATTTTGATTATTTCACGTTTATGTATAAATATTACACGAAGCACTTATAGTTGTTTGCCGGTAGATATCTCGTTGTTATGCATTTTGATTATTTCACGCTTTATCGCACCTATAGTAGTTTGCCGCTAGAAAATTCCGTTACTATGCACGATTACTCGTCTAGTTCACTTAAATGTATGGTTGTTCTAAAAATTTGAGAATGCGAAACCGGAAAGAACTGACATACAGCTTATCACGGTTAGGTTTCGGTTTTGTTTTCAAATATCCACGGTTAACTGAATTGAATTATGTTATAATATACATGTAAGTGTTTTAACGAAATATTCGAATAATTATACAGTCATATTAATCCCTAACGACTTTTGTAATTAATCAAGTATGATTATTTGAATGCAAGTTTGTGACGGACAACTTTATTATAACTCTAATCGTTTCATGGTTATTTAAATTATACTAAAATGGCATTCTACGTTATAGATGATGTTATTGTTCACCACGCAATTAAATTTATAATATGGTTAACCGTGATCCAAACCGCGGGTAACCACTCATTTCGGGTACCCGCATGTCCACTTACCCACCTAGTACAATTCAGTTTTCGGTAGTAACTCAATTACCCGTCCCGAAATGGATATTTTAAATATTCTAACTAAATGAACCGAACCACGGCGTAAACACCCCACTTGAATATACAGACTGGATGAAGTCAAACACAACCGTAAGTCTCATTAATGAAGCTAAAATCACCAATGACCAATATGACTTATGACTAGGGGTGTTATTCGGGTTGACCCGGAAGGGCTCGGGTCAATTCGGGTCGGGCTAAGACAAAAAAGCATACACGAAACCGCCCGTGTTTAAAACTCAGGTTCGGGTCAATTCGGGTCGGGTCATTTGAGTTTGGGTCTAGGTCATTTGAAAATTATATAATTTTGGTGTTTACACTTGAAAGTACGGAGTACATAAAAAACAGAAAGAAAAAAAATCAAACTCGGGTCTCTCGGGTTGACTCGAACCAGAGTAAGACACATATATTAGACCCGAACCCGACCCTATTTAGAACTTGGGTTGACCCGAATATAATTTTGAACCCGATTGATCCGACCCGAATAGTCTAATTCGGGTTCGGGTTGGGTCGCCTTTTTGACATCCCTACTTATGACAATCATCCTTAAAGAAAATGAGTCGTATGGCTCTGATTGGTTTAGGTTAGATGAATTCACTTGCACTTTTGATACGAATCCATTAACCAAATCATGCTCATGTTGACAATCTCTTTAGGTTAAAATTTATTTTTCTTCATAAGTAAGACAATGTCATAAGCAACTTAAATTGGATTGGTTTATATATGGTAGGTATTGATTGAATTTGAGTCAATGATTGCTCCCCGTCAAACTAAATACATAAAACCCGTTAAACAAAATCATTCAAATGATAACCCCCACCCCCCCAAACAGCTATTTTTTGGATTGAGTAAAAAGTGTTATTAATTTTTACCATTTTATTTACCTATAAATACTCTCATACCCCCATTATTTTTATACACATCTTCTCATTCTAGGGATGAGCATTTCGAACGGAATCCCGGAACCGAACCGGTACCGTATCGAAACGGTACCGATTCCCGATATACGGTACGGTACCGGGACTATGAAATAAGGTGAAAAAAATCGGGACCACTAATTCGGTACGGGACCGGTATCAAATCGGGAAATTCCCGAAAAAAAGGGAAAAACCCGATTTCCGGTACGGTACCGGTACCACTAATTTATACTCGGGAAAAACTCTCATTCTATTATTATGTTTATGCGAAATGTCTCAAAACACTCCAAGAATTAAAACTCCAAAACAACATCGACAACCAAACGTCCAAACACCTAATTCAAATTTCTGTCTTGGTTACTCACCACGTGTAACCTTTTGAGCCCTATCATTTCTACGGAACACAAAATACCAAAACTTACATTCATACCTCTACAACAACACTAACAAAATATGTATCAACCACAAATGTTCCAACCGCAAATGTACGATCCTACATCACCACAAACATTTTGCCGATTCTTTATCACCACATAAACCTATTTCTTCCATATATGCATTCAATGTTGTTGATTTTCCAATGTATGAACCTCAATTTTCTTCATCTATCCATCGATGGTGACTCTCCCGTCGAAGAAGACAACGGGGGCGTGAATGCGAGATGCCAGCGGAATGATCGACCGGACAGAGGCTAGGGCTCCTTCCTTCTCATCGCGTCCTTCCTTGTGTGTCAGAGATATAAAGCAAATGCACCGGAAAAGAATGGGAACTAGATCGATTTATTCTATGTCAAAGCATCCAAATCATAACTGCACACTCACACGATCTTTGCTGATAGGTAGGAGCATTCGATGGAACCGGTGAACTTCACTTGCTTCTGGATAGATGTGCGGGACAGAGGGCTTGTGGCACCTGCTGCCCACTGTTCCTCCTCTGCTTTTGAGTACCGTGTGAACGGAGAGTGGGCAGAAGGGAAGCCCCGTCCCCAAATAAGAATCCATTAAAAAGACATCAAAGAAAGACGACGATGATCATCATAACATTCCATGGACCATTGCAGAAGAAATTGCATTATATAAAGCTTGGGTTCGTACATTAGAAGACAGTCGTAAAGGTAATACGAAGAAAGAAAATGGGTTTTGAATGAAGGTATTAAATTACCTTGAGAAAGAAATTAAGTTAACCGGCGTTCAAACCTACGATTCGTTAAACAAAAAATGGAAGGATTTGCGTCCTAAAGTGGCTCAAATTTTTGGAGTCTACGCTAATATGGTTCGAAGGACCCAGAGTATAGCCCATGACGAGGATTACATCCAACATGCACTTGAATAATATTTTGTTGAGTATGGAGTAACTTTCACACTTCTTCATGCGTGGAGAATTTTAAAAGTGTCTCCAAAATGGAAGGATGTAGAAAATACAAGATTTGAAGAAGCGAAGTAAGCTTTTTGGAGATTTAAGTCATGGGGGTTTACCTTGTTCAACACATCAGAGAGTCAACAGAAGGTGGTTTTAATCTCAATCAAATAGCTGGGACGAAGAGGAAAAGAAGGTCTATGAAGTTCGATCAATGGGCATAGACAAAGCAAAGAAGAAAGCATCAACATCATCTGCTCCATCGGCATCGTCAGCAGGGGCAATGATGAAGTGTCGGCTATGTTCTTTGTTAATGAATTTACAAGTCAAACATCGTCGTTTATGACAATGAAGAAAACATACCATAATGCCTTTTTGGCGATCAAGAGCCTGAAAATGAAATGGAACAAAAGAAGTTCGAACCACATCAACAAATGGTCAACTTCCAACAACAAAAACAACGACAAGAAGACAAATTGTTCTATATGAATTTAGTTGATCAATTGAGTGGAATCCACTTCGAAAAGGTGTTAGAGATGAAGTAGATGATAAAAGAGAAGTATAATTCAGATTATTAGTTTTTGCTTTAAATTTTGTAAGTTAATGTTTTTAGTTTTTTTTAACTTATATTTCACGATCAGCTATCATGTTTGATTGAGTTTATGTTTTTTATTGGACTGATTTACGATATTTGAGAATAGTGACGGTGTTAATTTTAGAGGGAGAAGCAGAATTTTAGAGAGAGAAGCAGGAAAAAGAGATAAAGAGAGGGTGGTGGTAGTGATGGTATAACTTTTCTGATTAAATACACCGTTGGTCCTTAAGGTTGTACCACCAAAATAATTAACCAAAACGATGAAATGACCGTTTTACCCTCATGTGCAAGGCACATGGGGGAAATAACAGAACTTGACTAAGCATTATGGTTCAAAGGACTCATTTGGCCTCCAAAACCCAAGGTTTGGACTAACGGTGATGATTTTCTCAACTTTCGGGCCCTGGAAATGTTTTTTTTGGAAAGTTTAGGGACCAACGGGGTATTTTTGTCAAAGTTTAATTTATGTTTTACTAAAATTTGTTAAAAATGGATTTGGTGGTGAGTTTGGTGGAGACCATTACACCTGTGTGGTGGTGGGTTTGATGATGTGTTGAATGGTGATGTAGCACTAATGTGTATAAGATGAGGTTGGTTACAATAATACTTATCTTAAGAGCAAGGGGTGCCATAAAATGTTAACGCCTCCTTTTTGATATCATGTCACTTTATGTCATAACGTGTCACAACATCCTCTTTTGGTAAAAATAAAATTACATTGCCTAAAAATATGTTACATAAAATAAAATTATATTTGCATCTTTTTAAAGAAACATAGACTTGTTAACCAAAATTTTCAAACTTTAGAGGTACAAACTGAAAATCCATATCAATAAAGGTTTAAAACTAAAAAATAACAATAAATACTAATGAAAATGAAGTATACAGTTCATCTTCTTCCTAAAACACACATTATCACAAAAACACCAAAAAACACACACAACAAAACACAAAGACCCATTTTAAATTGAAAAAAAAAAAGAAAAAAAAAAAGCCCAACACAAAACAACGTTATGGCATACGCCAATTTGGTGGCATGTATTATCGCACCTGGCTTTGAGGCCGGTTAAAGGTGTTGTGGCACCGGTTTAATGCGTGCCAAATCCTTGGCTTTACGGTACCCTTTGCTCTAAAATTCTCTCAATCTTATGTAATTGTTCATATTTTCACATCTAAAATTTTTATTGCCAAAAACATGCTTATTTTCACAAAAGTAATTGCTTAATAGAATGTATATTTCTTTTAGTGCTTTTAGGCGAAGGAAAATAAAGATACTTAAGAGAACCCTCGCACCTCCAGAATAATATAAAGCAAGGTTGCAAAACTCGCGAATTGGTAGTCGGGTGGTCGACCAGCTTGTAGCTTGTAATCGGTTTAGGCGGGATTAATCGGTGATCAATCGTATTGACAATACTAACAAATTTTTGTTATTTCTGGCAAGTTTTGTGTATTTTCGGTGAGTTTTAGGCATTTCTGTCAAGGTATTTTCTAAAAAACAACTTGTAATAGACTTAAACAGTTACTCTAAGTGATCAAAATAAGGTTACAGTGAGTTTGGGTACTTCTAGCAAGATTTATAGGTTTCCGAAAAGTTTAACCACCATTTACCGCCGCTGACTGCGGTTGACATATTGTTTCATCCAGTCACATAAATCGGCAAGGTTGGTTGCCTTATTGCACCTAATCGACGATTATTCAGCTTTGTAGACTTTTTTTTGCAACAATGCTATAAAGAGAACTCAAACCGCTATTGTTGATTTTATTTTTTATTTTTTTAATAAACACTAGTGGGGCTTAACCCCTTATGCTTGATGAGATATATAATAATAACAAACTCTTGATTTATTTAAAAAAAGAATAAAAAAAAAAATACTTTAGTGAGTGTGTATATATATATATTAACTAAAAGAATAGGTATACGAACCCATTTAATATCAATACGTATTTCTTTTTTAAGTGAGACCTATTATTTCCTTTAGCTAGTCTATATCCACAAGGCATGAATTGTAATGCATTCTCTAATAAGAGGCTCGTATAGATGTGAACCCCACATGCTATAAAAAAAAGAAACACCCCCTTAGTTAATATATTATGATGTCGTTAACTTCAATTAATTTAATGTATATATATATATATATATATATATATATATATATATATATATATATATATATATATATATATATATATATATATATATATTCAGTTTAGTGTTTTAATTTCCTATCATTAGCAAACCTCTTGAAATTTACTACGAAGTACAATATTGGTCAAATCAGATATATGGTTATAACACGTTGCGGCAGCGGACACTCTGTGATTAAAGTCCATGCACTAGCACAATAACAATATCGAGCTGCTTAACCTGAGAAAAACAAGAAAAAATGATCCCGGTTCAGCCCGGTTCACCCGTTTTTACCGGTTCCGACAGTCCTCGCTGGTCGTTTTCATACGACTTTTATTGGTTAGCTGAACCAGTGATGACTCCGGTTCCCGGTTGAACCTGTTGATCCGGTTCGGTTTTTAAAACCATATATACCATCAACTTGTTTGCATATTAATTGTATAAAGTTTTGTGTGTTTTGTTAGTTTGTACAATATGTAAAATAATCCTGTATTATTTATTTTTAGAGGTGTTTTAAAAATAACATTTTTTAAAATAGCTGAAAAGTTAATAGACTTTTTTTTTTCTTAATTACATTGTATTTTTTAATTAATTTTTTTAAACATGTTTACAAAAAGTGCTTTGAGTGTTGTAACTGGATGCGTTTTGTGATCAGTTTGATATCCGGCTTAAGAACCGTGTTAGAAAGTAGATGTACTTTCTTTGGTTTTTCATAAGATTGACATATCTTTCTTAAGTGATGTTTAGGTTTGTAGCATTTTAAGTGCTTGGTTTTGCCTATGTAACAGGTAAAGATGAAATCTCATCCGTTGTACTTAAATGTTTTTTTTTTTGAGTAATCTATTTTACCGAAGAATTCTCCTTTACCAAAAACAAGAAAGAAAAAAATAAAAATAAAAAAACCTAATGTTATTATTACTACTTATTAAAATTTGCATTTATTTATGATCAGTATGCTACAAGTTATTAATTTTATAGCAAAACCAACACAATTTCATAATAAGTAAGTGTGCTGGCTTAATGTTTTATCATTTTTCATTTTAGAAAGTCTTAAATACTTTATAATGTAGTATAGATAATTACCTTATTCCCTTGCCAAAGTTCTTTTAGAAGGCCCTCTCTTAAAATTAGACAACCAAGCTTTGTTGGCTGAAAGTTTGTTGGCAATGAAGATCCAGGATAACCATCCCAAATAATCCACCTAAGTTTCTTCATGTTTCCTACAACATGAGGAAGACGTGGATGGCAGACATAACTTGGCAATGCAGATGCACGTTGATTACCATTCAAAATAAGATTAGAAGAACGTGGATGACTAGCAAAACTTGGTAAAACTATTACTTCGGTCTTGTCATTTTCCTGTGATAAAAAAAGAAACCAACTTGTGTGAGTATCAATATAGATGTCATTCGGTGACATGTAACAATTTATGTTGCAAAGCTAGCATAATTAACCGGGCATTACCTTTGTTGTGTCCATAGCACACATGTCTACAAAATCTTTCTCAAGCCAAACCCTACTATGTTGTTCTGGATGATTAGGATGCTCCTCCCTAACGATGTAGTGTGCCATTTCTTCTATCAAGTCATGCATATCAAGTATTCCATTTGAAATGTTTATGAGAGAATTTTGTACCAACACCTTTACCCCTATACCAGGGTAAAAACTACAAGCATTAAGCACCATCATTGCTAGATTTATCGGCCATCTCCTCAAGAAACATGCAATATCTAAGAATAACTCTTTCTGGTCAGGTTCAAGTCCGTCGTAGCTTATTCTAAGCCTCTCCGTGACCTCAAGATCTGGGATATCTTTTAACTTGGCAAGAACACTGATCCACTCATCCTTGTTTTTGTCATATAGAAAAGAACCTAGAACTTTAAGTGCTAACGGGAGCCCACCAGCATAAGAAACCACATTTAGTGAGAGAATCTCATAATCTTGTACAGGTTTATCTTCCCGATATGCATGTCTATTGAATAGCTTGATACCCTCATCATGTGATAACAAACTCACACCATATATCACATCTGCCTTGCGGGTAAGCAAATTTTCGTCCCTAGTTGTGATTAAAATTCGGCTCCCATCACCAAACCAATCATGTGATCCAGCTAATGACTCAAGTTGCTTAAGGTCATTAACATCGTCAAGAACAACTAAAACAGTTTTATGACATAACCTTCTCTTTATCATGCTTCTTCCGTCATTGTCATTCTCTATCACAACCTGTGTTTTGGTAGTACGTGATAAGATTTTTTCTTGCAACCTTTGCAAACCTTGCTTGTTTGATTCATCACGAATATTCTCAAGAAAACAATGTCCTTCAAAAAACATAGAAAATTCTGTATAAGCAGAATATGCAAGAGTAGTCTTACCACCACCGCCAACCCCCCATATTCCTACAATTAGCACCCTTCCTGACCCAATTTTTAACTTTGATTCCAAATCTTGCAAGCGAGTCTCTATTCCAACGAGGTTGTTATTGACCTTTGGGACTAAGACAGACAACCTACTGGAAATTGAACTAATAATGTCTTTGATGCATTTTGCTTCATGCCTGCACATCCGATACATAAGGATAAATAGAATATATATGATCAAATTCACACTTGTTTCAGAGGCGGGCGGCCTGTTTCCAGATCAAGTGATGAATTCCATATTAATCCAGTTCTAAATTGGGGAAACTACTATTAATGGCAAATAAGCGTGGATAATTTTTATTTTGGAACCAAGGGATGATTAAGGCTACATACCATATATGCAGTTAATTTTTTTCCTTTAATGGACCATAGTTGTAACTAAGTATAAACAAAGAACCAATTCTGGTGTCTCAAACATACCATGGCGTCCAGTTTATGCAATTTACTCAACTATATTATTATTACAATGATAGTCTAACTTTTTCCATAAATGGGTCAGAGATTTGTATCCATTGGATACACTCGGGAAAACTCTAACCAGGCCAGTTTGACTCATTTCAGTTTGGCTTAAACTTTTGGGTTGATATAGATGAAGTTTACTGAAATTTATTTTTTATTTTTCGTTCACATAAATGACAGAACTTATGAAACACGACACATGACACTTAGGTTGTCGAGCTCATAAAAGTAAATTATTTGAATAAAAAGGCAAATAATAGTAACCACTATGTGTATTAATCCTAAACTTTTTAATTTGATTTTGACCCCTTAGATTAGGGGTGCAATCGAGGTGATCTTTGACAGGACTCGACTCGACAATATTATGTTCGGGTCGAGCTTGGCTCGAATGCTCGGCGAGCCTTCATGAGGGAAGCTTGAGCTCAACTCGAGAAAGTTTGAATTCGTCTCGATCTCAGCACAAAAAGCTTGATTTATTTGTTATGATTGTTTTTAAAATAACTAAAATTGACTTATAAGATAAAATTTGAATACGCTCGAGCTCGGCTCGAAAACACTATACACTATTGATAATTTAATAAATATTTAGATTTAGTGTATTGAGTCTATTGACATATAACTCATTAAAATTATACAAATTTTTTATAAAAGAAATATATAATATTCTACTTAGAAGCTTGACAATAATTTGAGCTGAGCCGGCCTATATAAGTTCGAGGTCGATAAAGCTCAACTTGAATGAACTCGAATCGAGTTCGAGCTTGAGTTATATATGACAAAAGCTTGGCTAGTTTACAACCTACCTTAGACACACAAATGATATTAAATCACTGCCTCTGGTTACATGTATAATTCAGTTGTAAAGTACAAACATCTTATGTATAGAAGGTTTTTAAAGAGGAAGATTACCCGTTTGCAAAGTCCTTGGGTACTATTGGAGACACATCCAAGCTGTTAACAGAATATCCAAACACCCCTTCATCAAACACCTCAACTCTACTGCTGCTGCAAACAGCTTGAAGACTGCTGCTGCAACAGCTTCTAAGTAGCAGCAATATATCAGCAGAATGTAGTCTAGAATGTAGTCTAGATACATGATCAGTTAGCTTAATGTGTTGTATAGTTAGCATAGTGTAGCAGCCTTGTTCCTCTATAAATAGCAGCATTGTATTTCATTTCTAGAACCTTTTGTAACTCTTTCATTTCAATCAATAACATTTCACCTTCAACTATGTGATCCTCAATTTCTCTATATGGTATCAGAGCCACCGGTCAAATTCCGGTGGGTCGTCCATCACTAACTGCCATAACAAACCACCACCAACAAACTTCAACCACCACTCCAACAAACTTCTACCATAACAAACCACCATAAACACCACCACAAATCCGCAAAACTCAACAAATTCCATCAAATTTTATCACAGATCAATCATAACATCATTACGATCACAATTATCACACCAGAATTCATCCAAAATCATCAAATCATCCATAATTCACTCAAAATCATTCAAAACAGATTTTTTCCCGCCACCACCACAAACCACCATAACTACCACAACAACGAACCATCATCATCTTCTGATCATCATTATCAACTCAGAAACACTATAACCTAACAAGATTTGGCAAAATCATTCAAAATTCATCATAAATTTTCAAAACCGAAAAAGGCGGGAACTTCATTTTCACAACAATTCCACCATAATCCACCACTATTTCCACACAATGATCATCTCAGATCATCCTAAATCACCTCAAACCACCAGAAAACATCAAAAATCATCATAATCATCATTCCTCACTCAAAACTACCACAATCAATCAAAACCACCACAATTACCATCATTCTTCACTCAAAACCATCACTATCTGTCACAATAAACATCAAATCATCATCTTTATCAAATTTACTTCAAAACACTATCAAATTCATCACAAATCAGATCAAGGAAAAAAAAAGTCAAAGTTTGCCAGAAAAGTCAAAGTTTGTTAGAAAAGTCAAAGTTTGTTAACAATGGCTGCTTATGGTGAATCTAATGGAGCTGAGACATCTGGTGTTAATTCACAACCACAAGATGCTAACAAATGCAGCATTTCATCCAAAAGTAGCAGCTGCACTTGGTCAAATCAAAGCGGCAGTGCTTTGTCAAATCCAAGCAGGAGCATTTCATCCAAAGTAGCAGAAGCTCCTGGTCAAATCAAGGAAGCAGCACTTTGTCAAATCCAAGCAACAACACTTGGTTAAATCAAAGTAGCAGCTCTTTGTCAAATCCAAGACACTTGGTCAAATCAAAGTAACAACACTTTGTCAAATCCAAGCTCTCAAAGCAGTACTTTGCCAAAGAAGAAGTACTTTGCTCTCAAAGAAGCAGTACTTTGCTTTCATCTCAGTCAATCAAGTCAAGGATGTTGGAGTAGCAGACACAAACCAACTCAAGTCCTCAAGTAAAGGATGTTGGAGTCTCAGTTACAAACCAACTCAAGTCCTTGTAACATCATCTCAGTTTGCACTCAATTCTTGTCTATCCAAGTTGACATTTGTATTCTATACACAATGCCAACTTGCGGGGGGGGGGGGGGGGGGGGGGATATTGGAGACACATCCAAGCTGTTAACAGAATATCCAAACACCCCTTCATCAAACACCTCAACTCTACTGCTGCTGCAAACAGCTTGAAGACTGCTGCTGCAACAGCTTCTAAGTAGCAGCAATATATCAGCAGAATGTAGTCTAGAATGTAGTCTAGATACATGATCAGTTAGCTTAATGTGTTGTATAGTTAGCATAGTGTAGCAGCCTTGTTCCTCTATAAATAGCAGCATTGTATTTCATTTCTAGAACCTTTTGTAACTCTTTCATTTCAATCAATAACATTTCACCTTCAACTATGTGATCCTCAATTTCTCTATAGGTACCCATCCGGAAAGGTTGCCTGCAGCTACTAGAGCTTTTCTCCACGATTCAACTTTGTTGTTATTCTCCGACTCGTGTTTCGTAAATGCTTCTCCATATTTCCCTTTCTGATCGCTCACATCCGAGGGATCCACATCGTAAAATACAGGCATAACAATTTGGCCTCTTGTAGTCATGCATTCCATAATATATGCCAACTCATCCAAACACCAAGAAGAATCTGCATAGTTTTCAGAGAAAACAATAACAGCAATCCGTGACTCTCGAATAGCCTTCAAGAGGGATGGACCAATCAAGTCTCCCCGAGGAAGTGTTTCATCGTCTTTGTAGATGTAGATTCCTCGTTGTTCAAGAGATGAGTAAAGATGATCTACAAAAGTCTTACGGGTATCTTCTCCTCTGAAACTGAGGAAAACATCATAAATCCAAGAATGAGAAGATGATGATGATGAAGAAGATGCCATCGATCTTTTGATTTGTTTTGAAAAATAGCATAAAAAAGTTGTATATGAGGCACAAAAATCAGGCCGATAAGATGTGTGTGGTGTTGAGTACCTTAATAAATGAATGAAGTGAAGCACATATAAGTTAAGGTGGCAAGAGTTCATGTAAAAAAAGTTTTAAAACAAGGCAATTTCGTAAATAAGATGATAACCGTTAGATCAAGTGACTTTGAGTTAATCTAAGGTCCAAAATTTACAAGGCAATTTCGTAAATGAGGTGAGATCTATAAAAAACTAGTATCTAAAGTACATATAATAAAATCCCAACCATCCAATCCCTCTCCATCTAATGGCTTAGATGAAACCAAAATATACAAAGAATGGCAAGATAGTAAAATCACAAAACTTAATAAATAAATAAAAAAACTGCCATATCACAAAATCAGATCTCACGCTTGATTTCTCTCTCATCAATAATCGGATCTCACGCCATATCACAAAAATTGCTAGATCTCACCGCGAAAAATCATAAATCTCGCCGGATTAATCATGAATCCGACGGATTCATCAACAACACCACCGCCGCCGCCGGAAATCAGATTGGAATCATCATCAACCCAGCTGGAAACATCAATAATCAGATCGGAATCATCAACAAACCAATCGGAAATCATCGGAATAACGAATTCATCAAAAACACCACCGCCGCCGTCGAAATCATCAATAATCAGATCGGAATCATCAACAAACCCGCCGGATTCTTCAATAAACACGTCAGAAGATGATTTGATTACAGAAGGTGATTTACTAGATGAAGATGCTACTGTTAAAGAAGTTCATGGTAAATCCTTTCAGAATCCATTTTTTTTGTTTAATGATTTAAGAGAAGTATAAATCCCATGGGATTCATACGGAATCCTATGGGATTCATTGATGAATCCCATTTGATTCATTATTAATCATTTGATTCAATATTAATGAATGAATCCTACGGGATTAATAAATGAATCATATGGGATTCATCAATGAATCCTTTGGGATTCATCAATATGAATTTATAAATCTATCACAAGTAATTTATAAAGAATCTCATGGGATTCTGTACAAGATAAATTTATAAATGTATCACAAGGAACTTATAAAGAATCCCATGGCATTCGTTAAGAATCGCATGGGGTTCTTTATAAATCCCATGAGATTCTTTATAAATCCCATGAGATTCATTGTTTGCACAATTCTTAATCCCTTGAGATTCTGCTTTTTATATACAAATTCTATGAAATCACCAAGACCAACTTTATATGAATACACTGAGACACCGGGCGGATCGGAATATTGGGAGCCTCATGTAGAAGGAATTCCTATACCAGAAGTGGGAAAATTCTATAACACTCTAGATGAAGCTATAGAAATGTATGGTAACTACGCTGAAGCCGGAGGTTTTAAAATTATAAAAGCAGGACAAAAATTAACAAAATCTGGAGCGGTACAACTCAAATACATCATGTGCAATAAAGAAGGAGCTCCAAGACATATTAATATCGACACTTTGGATGCTAAAGACAGTGACAAACAAAAAAGAAATACAATGATGCATGTAACAGGTAGTAAAGCTCTTTAATGTATTTATGAGTTTCTTTCTGAATCCCATGGGATTCTTTCTGAATCCCATGGGATTTGTTTTTGAATAACATGTTTTTAAAATATTTTTTTTTATATAACAGGTTGTAGAGCTCGTATAAGGTTAGAATTGGATGTTGTTTTTCCAAAATACCAGATTGTTAAGTTTATTGCAAAACACAACCATATGCTCCTACTAAAAGAGTACAAACATTTTACAAAAAAGCAAAGAAGAATGACACAAGCAGAAAAAATGTTCGTTGTTAAAGCTGAAAAGAACAAGATTGGTCCAACACGGGCTCATAACTTGTTAACGAGTATGAAGGGAGGATATGAGTATGTTCATGGGACAGTTGATGATTTTAAGAATGAAATGCGGGATGTTAATATGTTCATTGGGGAAAGTGACGCACAAATGCTTATAAATAAAATGGAAAACAGAAAGATATATGTGCCAAACTTCACGTTTCAGTATAAGGTAGAAGAGAGTGAGTTAGTGGCTTTGTTTTGGGCTAATGAAGTTGCGAAATGCAATTATAAGGAGTTTGGAGACATAGTATCATTTGATGCAACATTCAAATGTAACAAGCAAGTTTTATATCTAAATTACAAGAGATTCTTTATGAAATCCCATGGGATTTCAAGAGAATCCCATGGGATTATCATGAAATCCCATGGGATTCTCATGAAATCCTATGGGATTCACAGATTATATCCCATGGGATTCACCCTTTTAGATTGTGTGTGTAATTAACGATTATGTTATTTTTAGGTACAATATGGTGTTTGTACCATTCACCGGTGTCGATAATCACAGAAAGTGTGTCACACTTGGATCGGGAATGCTATTACATGAAGACACTGAGTCATACACGTGGCTTCTAAAAGCATTTATGACAACTTTCAAAAAAGAACCAACAATTGTGGTAACAGATCAAGATGGAGCAATGAAAAGAGCCATTGAAGTCGTTTTCACTAAAGCAAAGCACAGACTTTGCATGCGGCATATTGACCAAAAGATTCTAGCAAAGGTAATTTATCGAACTTATAAAAAATGTGTTTCTTATCACATATGATACTATGAATCCCATGGGATTCTGTATGAAACTATGAATCCCATGGGATTGCCTAATAAATCCCATGGGATTGCATGATGAATCCCATGGGATTGACTGATGAATCCCATGGGATTCACATGATTCCCATGGGATTCATTTGTAAATCCCATGGGATTTACATGTGTAAATCATCTTATTTATGCTGATAACATGATTCTAAAACTATCTTTATCAAAAACAGATTTGTAAAGAGATATATGTAGAAACATATTTCAAGAAGCGTTTTAAGAAGATTGTTTGGAATATGTACATGGAACCGTTGGAATTTGAAGAGAAATGGGCTAAGTTGATTGAGGATTTTGGTTTGCAAAATCACAAATGGATGACCAAGATGTTTAACCTACGAGAAATGTGGATTCCAGCTTTTTTCATCGACTCGCCATTGTTTGGTTTGATGAGAACCACATCAAGATCCGAGAGTGAAAACTCGTTCTTCAAAAGTTTCACAAGCCCAGGAGCAACGCTAGTTAGTTTTATGATGTCCTATGAATCAGCAATGGAAAGACAACGATATAGGCAAGAACATTTGGACTTAAAAACATTTGACGCGGCTCCAAAATGTCTAACAAAATTAGAGATTGAACGCCATGCAACAAAATGTATACTAGAACGATATTTCTGCTAGTTCAAACTGAAATATACGAAGCATGCTGGAATTGTACGATTCAAGATTCAAAGATAGAAGAAGGTTGTGAGATTGTAATGATAAGAGACAAAAATCCGTGGGTTTATAGAAAAACTAATAAGGAAGCTGCAAAAGAACAAGCAGAGGAAGACAATAGTGAAGAGAAGAAAAAGTTTATATACTATAAGGTATGTTGCTTTTTATTCAGCATGAATCCCATTGGATTCACTGTGAATCCCATGGGATTCACAGTGAATCCCATGGGATTAGTTATAAATCTATGGTTTTCAGTATGAATTAAAAAAAAAAAAAATAATTCAAAGTAATTCTTTTCTTATTTTTCACAGTGAATCCCATGGGATTCACTCCCATGGGATTAGTTTTGAGAATGAATTTGTTACAGTGACTCTTGTTATCAGCATAAAAACCATGATATACACATGTAAATCCCATGGGATTGAGAAATGAATCCCATGGGATTCACAGTGAATCACATGGGATTAGTTATGAATCTATGGTTTTCAGTATGAATTTTAAGGAAAAAGTAATTCAAAGTAATTCTTTTTTTATTTTTTGTTTAAAACAGGTACTGCGTACAATAGAAGATGGGTCGGTGGTATGCAATTGTAGACATTTTGCTCGATATGGTTTTCTATGCCGACACATATTCTTTGTCTTTAAGAACCGTGATATTAACGTCATTCCAAAATAGTATATTTTGAGGCGTTGGACAAGGGATATAATACCACCTGAATTGAGAAGGAAAAGAAACAGATATGGGGAAAAAATGTAGAAGTTGAACGACTTACAAACGAAGCAACTTCTGTGGTGGACTATTGCTTATTCAGCTTAAGCAATAATGTAGAGACGATGGGTGAGTTTGTAGAATAGTTGAAGACTTTGAAAACAGAAGTGGAGGCTGAGGTTCCAAATCCTCCTTCAAGTAAAACCGGAGATGTGATTGGTGAACATTATGCAATTTCTAATCCTGAGGAAAGAATATTCAACAATCCAACAAAGGTAGGAAACAAAGGGAATATTACAGAAAAGGAACGCAATAAAAGGCGAAAGAGTGGGAGAGAAAAAACACTTGGAGTTAAAAAGAAACAAGAGAAGAAGTGCGGCTTTTGCGGAATAAAGACCAACTTGCACACAAAAACAACTTGTCCGGATAACCCAAATAGGTGAAAGCCGAAACCAAAAGTTTCTTGAACAAACTTATTATATTCTGGTTTTATGTTAGTTCTTTTTTATTCTTTACTTGAATACTTAGATGATTTGCAAAGGAAATTTCTGAATTTGTTAGTTATTTTCTTCTTTAATTGGATATTTAGATTATTTGAAAAGAAATTTCTGAATTTATGAGTTATTCTTATTTTTTAATTGAATATTTATAAGAATCCCATGGGATTATCAAATGAATCCCATTGGATTATCAAATGAATCCTCTGGGATTACCAAATGAATCCCATGGGATTATTTTCCTAATCCCATGGGATTCTTTGAAATTCGTTTAAACCAGAAATCATTGAAATTTCTGAATTTGTTTTTTATTTTTATTCTTTAATTGAATATTCATAAGAATCTTATGGGATTAGAAAATGAATCCCATGGGATTATTTCCCTAATCCCATGGGATTCATTAAAATTCGTTTAAACCAATTACTTCAACAAAAACAACATAACCCAAATTCAAGGCGAAAGCCAAAACCAACAGTTTCTTGAACAAACTTATTATATTCTGGTTTTCTGTTGGTTATTTTTTCTTCTTTACTTGATTATTCAGATGATTTACAAAGAAAATTCTGGTTTTTTATTTTTTTTTTATTTTTCTTCTTTATTTGAATATTTATAAGAATCCCATGGGATTCATTTTCTAATCCCATGGGATTAGCAAATGAATCCCATGGGATTATTTTATAACTTCATTTAAAATTTTAACCATCAACAAGAAAATGTAAATAAAATATCATAAAAATATGATAATAGCAAGAAAATCTATACAAAATATCATAAAAATCTGATTATAGCATAAAAGAAAATCTGTGTAAACCAATTACTTCAACAGTTATAGTTCTACCATTAACAAAATACGAACTTCTAGAATTTGCAGTCACGTGCATCCCTATTCCTAATTGCTGAAAAAATTATAGACAGCTTTTCACCAGGAGGAAGTTTATCAAACTCCAATACTAATTCATACATCTTACCCGCATGAACATTAATCTTGTGTAACAATATCTTGGTCGCAAACTTGAATCTCAATAACCTCAATTGGTCAGATTGCTCTTTAGATTCAGCAACCAAACCACAATCCCATTTTCCAGGAGCTTCACCAGCGTAATTATCCATATGTAACATAGCGAAAACACCACAATCCTTGAAGTTGTTCTTGGTCTTCCACTTGAGGCTTGCGATGCTTGGCTTGAATTTACGAATGCTAGCATGTTTATTGTATCCATACAACTCCAGATGACAGGCAAATCACGTTTTCTACAAAAATTATTAAAAAAAGAGAGCATAAATAACTATAATTATGAGAAAATCACAGATTCGTCTAATATCTCATATAGTTCTGTATGAATCTCATGGGATTCATCATAAAAGTATCATAAAAGTAACATGTGTCATATGTGTCAATCCCATGGGATTCAGAATGAATCATAAAAGTACTTACAAGAAGTTCACATGAATCTTCATACTTTTCTTCATACGTTGCTCCACAATTGCTGTTATCCAGTATCGTCATTGTTGTAACCCTTTTAGTAAGGCTAAAGACAACAACAAAGAAATTGCCCGATTTGCGAATAGGAAAAAATGTATGTTTAAACAAAACCAAAAAACATAATAAAAATGACAAAAACTAAAAACAAAAATAAAAAATTAAAACAAAAAAATATAATTTTACCAATTCAATGCCTTTGAGAGCTATGCCACCTACATCATCTTTAAAATGAGCCGAAAGTTCTTTTTCAAATTCTTGAAATTTATCATCCTCAGAATCCAATGTTCCATCAAACATAGTTATCGGCTGTATATGCGATTTTACAATATGATGTTACAATATGAATTGAAAACAGTTTACTAAGAAAAATAAAAAAATAATTACTTACAATACATCCAGTTGGGAAAAAGTGTCGCGATGGACAACCAGCTCCTCTAGAACGATTTTCATGATTCAGAATTGCAGCTAAACAATCAATTACATTAGCATCAACCTCCAAATCGGGTGCTAATGTCTCCATATTCAAACACACTGAATATGGCTCCCCAGAATGTGTTTCAAAAACTGGTTCATTATATAAGAAAAAAATCAAAAACTTGTTCACTATATAAGAAAAAAAAATCATTTAAGAATCATATCATATAATTGTGAATCCCATGGGATTCACATACAATCTCATGGGATTCACATACAATCCCTTACATTTAATCAGATAACAAGAACGAACTCCGGCCTAGTTAGTTTAAGTTGAACCTTTGTCTTCTTGTTCATATATGGCGATAATAAATAGGAAGACGGTTTCACCAAACGCTTTTCAGGACTCAAACTTACATTGGAAGCACGAGTAGCCATATTTTGAGGAGTAATGGCACCTGGATTCACATCACCCATTGGCTCCACAGTACCTTCAGCGACCGACTTTAGCTGAATAAAATAAAAAAAATTAATTAAAAATAAACATATTAAATTAAAACACTAATATTATACAAGAATATTACATAATAGAACTCAGCAGCTGCACAATTAAACCACTCTTCAACTAGCTCTAAATTGTTTTCGATCCATTGAGTTAAAGACAGGGCTGGCTATGGGCAGCGCGGGCGACGGCTCAGGGCATCAAAAAAAGAGGGGGCATCAAGTTATGGTACTGTGAAACGGTATATGTAAAAAAAAAAAAAAAAAAAAAAAAAAAAAAAAAAAGTTGCTTGAAAGTATTACTAGCTTGGCTACTTTGTACCTCTAGCTTAGTTAAGAAAAAGTTAAAAAGATAAAAGTTGCGTCAAGACGCTGCCGGACATAGATGCTAGATTCAGGGACATGTCGACTGTAAAAAGTTGAGGAAGAAGAAGACTTTGGGATTGTATTTTTTGTGTGGGTCCCATGTCTATTATTAATTGATCTATTTCGAAACAGCACCTCTAACTTTCAACGTTTGCACTTCAACCCTTTTAGTTTATATAACTTTCATTTTACATTTATCTTATATTTGATAATATATTTCCTTAATTTACTACTACTTTTACTGAAAGTTGCACCACGAAATATATCCTGAATTTACCTTTAATACGAAAGCTATATGTAAAGGATTTGATTTATTTTTTCAACTTTATCCGTAATAAAATAAAGTGTGTTGCTAAAAAATTTTACACATATTAATATTCGTCGTAACATGTTCTCTACTTTTCATCATGTCTAAATTTCAAATATGACACATATGTTCTATCATTTTAGTTATTATTTTTTCGGTTAATGCACATGAATCGACCTACAAAGTAAATTAAACTTTATATTTGTTTTATGAATATTATAAATTAATACACAAAGTTTGTTTATATGCCAAAACTCTAGGTAAGGGCATTATTCTAACATCTCGCCCAGGGCATCCGAAATCTCAGGACCGGCCCTGGTTAAAGAGAAAGGTTCAGCAACTTGCTTTACGGGAACTGCATCATCTCGCTTCTCGGCATCTTTATCATCCCCATTACCATCATCACATTCTTCTTGTATTTGAGATGGATCAACCACTGTTGAAATAACTAAAACAAAGCTTATGGGGTTTACACTTTGAACATTAGGCAATAAAACTTATGGGATTGACAAATGAATCACATGGAATTAACAGATGAATCCCATGGGATTAACAGATAAATCCCATAGGATTCAATATAAGAGATCCAATAAAAGGGAAAGAGATCTAATAAATTAACCAATGTCGGAAAGAGATCCAATAAAAGGGAACAAGAACAATTATAAATTTAACAAATTTAACAAAGTTATTACATAAATTCGACGGTTTCAAGTACAAAAGGGAACTACAACAGGCTATCGGAATTAAGGATCGGTACCAGATAGGCGTTTATCATTTACAGTATCGTCATCTCCCTCAGCATCTCCATTATCATCAGCTCGATCAAGATCTTCACCATTCAATGAGACTGGATGCTCGAGAATCTGAACATACCTTTGATGTAGTTCAATGAGCTTTGGATCAGCAGGAAAGTCTACACCGCCTATAACCAAAAGTTCTTCAACACCAATTCTTTCATTGCTTAAAATAGATAACTTTTCTTCAAGTTTTTAAGCAATTCCTGGAGAAAAAAAAAACAAATAGGAATATTCATAATGAGATAAGCACATTGAATCCCATGAGATTCACATACAATCCCATGGGATTCAATGTGAATCCCATGGGATTCACTGCAAATCCCATGGGATTGTATGTGAATCCCATGGGATTAACAACCAACTCGGTAAAATCAGGCCTAATGGGTGAAAGATTGTCAACTCAAAAAAATCAGGCCTAATGGGAGAAAGTTTTAGTTTAAATTTAAGCTAGAACCCAACAACAAAAGTTATCAAAAAGCTAATAATCCTAAACACACTTGTTTATGAATCCCATGGGATTAACTATGAATCCCATGGGATTGTTTATGAATCCCATGGGATCCTAAACATGCTCACACAAAAAGAAGTATCACAAGAAAATAAAACAAGGAATTAAACAAACCTCCTTGTAAGAACTATCAGTAGAACAACCAGAAACAAAACCTTCCGTCTTTGGAAGCTCGGATTTGTCATAAACATCTAACGTCCCCATAACCTCTTCTTTCAATTCCATGTCCTCCCTTTTTGACATTAAGAATGACGACCAATGTTCGATGGCTGAACGTGTGCGGACATAAGAAAGTTTCTTGTACTTGGTGGAATCTAAATACAAAAGCTGTAAACAAAAAAACAAGGAACGAAAAAGTGTAAGAAAGATACAACGAATATGTCACAGTTAATCCCATGGGATTCACAGTTAATCCAATGGGATTTTTTATAAATCCCATGGGATTTTGTATGAATCCCATGGGATTCACAGTTAATCCCATGGGATTCACAGTTAATCTCATGGGATTCACAGTAACATGGTATAAACATAATATGTCAACAAATATGTCACACAAACATAAAAACAATTTAAAACTTCGTATAGTTTAAAACTTACAGCAAGAAAGGTATATGGCCCCGTGTATTTGTTTTGAAGAGTTGTCGGTTTTCTACTGAGTTTAAGACAATGAAAGATGTACTCACACCAATCAATACTACGAATATCAGTATCTTCACGAAGACACTTAACAACATCAAGGTTTATTTCCCCCTGCAAGCCAGCAACCATACCCATTGTATTCGTAAACAAGGTAAGAAAGTTGACTTTAAAAAGGAAGTCAACTTCCTTAGACTCGATCAACTTGCTAGCAATATCATTCACTCTTATTTGCTTAGCAGATTTTGTTTCAAACTGACCAAACCAAACTTTCTCAAAATCATCTCCCACTGGCTTGGTTTCTAAATATAACAAAGACTCGCCGCCAATCGGAATACCTAGCAGCTCATGAACTTTGGTAACAGTGGCTTGAATTGACTTCCCACCTTCCAACTTCAACTGGCAAGTCTCAGCATCAAAATTATCAACTACATACCTACCTAACCTTGACGGAATTTTGGTTATATCAAACTTGAAATATGAGCTAAACCCTATCTCTGCCAAAAAATTCTCAATATCAACATTTTTTATGCCATGGATGGCAGTATGAAGGGCAGTAGGTGATGACCTAGATTGAAGAATGGGAAATTTTTTAAGATAATCTTGATGTCGTTTATCTTCTTCTGTCAACACCTTTTCTTTCTTCTTGCCTTTCTTATTCGGTTTCGATTCATTCTCCTCATTAGTTTCTACTTTAACCAATGACTTCTTCAACAGAGTCTTCATCAACTGCTTCATAACATTGTCAGGTAAAATATCTTCTTTAACATCTTCTTTACCAGAATCATCCTTTACTTTCTTCTTTCCCTTATCTTCTTCTTTATCAGAAACGGAAGAATCGCCCCTCTTTTTGTTTGATTTATTCTTTTCATCAGCATTACTCTTTGATATCTTCTTTTCATCAACATCTAAATAAAAAAAAAAAAAAAACATAATATAAACCACTTGATAACAAAGAGATTCATAATGAATCCCATGGGATTGACATGAATCCCATGGGATTCATAATGAATCACATGGGATTAATAATGAATCCCATGGGATTCATTATTAATCCCATGGGATTCATTATGAATCCCATGGGATTCAAACAACCTAACCTTGAACTTTTAAGCTAATATTAAACATTTTACTCAAACATATACTGAATTACTTAAATTAGGCATACTGAATTCAATCAAACAAAAAAAGATAGATATATACCTTTTTGAACCTTGAGCTTTGGTTTCTTTGTACCCTTATCTGCTTTTGCTAATACCAATTTCCTTTTCGGTTTAGTGGTATTAACTAGTTTCTCACTCGACTTAGGAGTGGACTTAACTGCCTTCTCACTCTCTTTCTCCTTCTCCTTCTCACTCTCCTTCTCACTCTCCTTATCTTGGAGACGCAGAACATCAGGACCCTTGTACTTCGCCTTATCCTTAACAATACCCGACCTATTACCCCTTGATTTATAGGTAACAACATTCTCACTCTCCTTCTCCTTCTCACTCTCCTTCTCCTTCTCCGTCTCCTGAACAACACTCGACACCTTCTCCGTCTCCTGAAGAACACTCGACACCTTCTCACTCTCCTTCTCCTTCTCCGTTTCCGTCTCCTTCTCACTCTCCTTATCTTCAAAACAACATCAGAAACCTTATCCAGAACAACACTCAACAACTGCTCCTTCTCTGTCTCAGACTCCTGCTCCTTCTCCTTCTCATTAACTTTACCAACATTATCATTCGCCAAATCAGAAAGCGTATCAGCAATAATACTATCACTAGCCAAATCACTAAGAGTATCAACAATAATATTACCAACATTAATAATATCATCAATAACACTAACTGATTTCGTCGCCTTATCTGGTTTCGACGGCTTCTTAACAATAACAACAGATTTTTTCTTAGCCAATTCATCATATGGATTGTACCAAGATTTCTTCACCTTTTCTGCTTGTTTCTCCGGCAAATCATCGAAAGGATTGAACCGAGAAACCGGCGAGGGGTTCAAAATTGTACCTATATCAATTTTAAGATGAAAAAGAGTAATATTAGTTTTGAGACAAATATTAATTATAAAACAATAACACAATTTCATCAATCACAAAGTCCTAATACTAACAAACAAAACATTACACAACTATGAATCTGATTCCTAAAAAGCTAATCCAGAAACTCATTCTATGATAGCAAACTTTTCCTAGGCGAACCCTTAAAACACAGTTTTGATATCGTAAAACCCTTAAATAAGCTTATAAATAGCTATCTCAAAACAAACACTCACATTGTCTGACTACATTTTCATAACACCAATACGTTAATCAGCGCCTTAGATAATCTTAGCCAAACACACCTGAATACATAAAACAACGACTCAAACACAATGTTACTCAAAACATCACATTGAATATCTCATTTCTGCCATGAAACACAATAGTTTTAGTTTATATATGTATAAAACAACTTATCAAGCAATGGTCCTTCTATATTAAGACTCATTCTATGTGAATCCCATGGGATTCAGTGTGAATCCCATGGGATTCAGTGTGAATCCCATGGGATTATTCTTACAATCACTTAAAATCCATTTGCTTATCTTCTTATGCCTATTACTTCAAAAAAATAAGCCAATAATACAAAGCTTATTTAATTTTAAGTAAAACATAACAAGTAACTAGATCAGAAAAATAAGCTAATTCAAACAATAATTCCCATAACAAAAATAAGCTAATCCAAATAGTCATTCCATCACAAAAAATAAACTAATCCTAAAATCTAATCTACTCGCTGATATAACCTAATCAAAACACTATTTCAATAACAAAATAAGCTAATACAACCACAAAATAAGCTAATAAAACCACAAAATAATGACTGATTTAAAAAATGAGACAAAAATATACCAGAAGCGACATTTAAAAGCTTATTTTGATCTATTTGAGCTATTTCATCTCCTACACCCATTTTAACGAACGACCTTCAGAATCGAATGATTTTGCGGTGGTTTCGTGGTGGATTGATGGTGGATTTGGTGGTTAGGGTTAGGGTTACGAATTGGGTGAAAGTCGGATGTATTAGAGAGAGAGAGCGAGAGAGAGAGAAACGGTGGAGTGTGTGTGTGAAAATGGTGTGTGTGTGTGTGAAAAAGAGATATTTATTAGATTGTGTGAATTGACAAAAATGCCCCTCAGGCTATTTTTAATTTTAAATCATATTTAATCTACACCGTTGGATGGAAGGAGGATGGATGGATGAGATCGTTTGGTTTTTACTTTAGCTAAATGTAGTTTCGTATAAAACTTTTCTCTTTCGTAAATAATGTGAAGTATTAAAATCTTGATACGTAATATGGATTGAGGGTTAGTTCGGTAATTTAGTCTCCCAATGCATTAATAAATGGGCGGGTGGTTTTTCAATTTGTGCAGCAAGAAAAACGGGATTTCATTTCTCCGCTTCATTCATCTCTTTCTCTTTTAAAGTATTGTTCATTACAAATTCCTCCATCCCGTTTTGCCCTTAAACCCTTTTCCCACCAAACCTCCACTTAATTTCATGTTGAGCATCTAGAATCCATTTTATGAAAATACATTATCAAATTAAGTTTGGGTAACAAATTCCAGAAGAAGTTATCAGTTCATCAATCCTCTTCATCTACAACAGAAAAATTGGCTTTAGCGTTTGAAGTCGCAGGTATGTGGGTAATACTTTGGTGTGCTATGTCATTGTGTTGTACTTGTAGATTTTAAAACTAACGGTGGAATATTGAAGATGTTGTTCTTTTTTGCACGCACCCAAATTAGTTTGCAAGTATATTAATTTCGAAAAAATTTCACAAAATTTCTTATGATTTTGCTGATGAGACACAGCTAGGAGTGGCTAAATTAATGTTTCATATTTGTTGAAGAATTTGTGGTATTTTGTTTTTGCGTAGATGTGTGCTAAAAGAAGTTAATATGTAATGGCACTTCAACTGTTTGATGTTTTGCTCATTTCAACTTTCAATCTGTTACTGCATTATTTATGTTGTGAATCTTACATAAGGAGGTTCATGCATTAGATTGTATGGCTATGGGTTTCTTTGATCCGGATTGTGATTCAGAGTTCATACCTAAATAGTAGAAACCGAAACTAAGTTGCACTTCGTTTTTGAAGTTTAAAATATGTATAGAAACACTGTATTCAGGTCTAAAATATGTTTATATATTATCACATATATACATTTAGCGGGCTTTGTTGCCCCTTCTTTTTTTTTACCTTTTTTGTCTATTGTAGCTAGAGGTGGCCAACGGATCCGGTTCCAAAACCGTGACCGGATAATTATCCGGAACTGAATCCGGTCAACACCGGTTCCGGCAAGAACCGGTCCGGTTCCAAAAATATCCGCATGATCCTATCCGATTCCACATTTCTGAGACTAGATCCGGTTCGGAACCGGATAATCCATAACCGGATCCGGAACCGGTGCCCAGGAACCGGATCCGAACCGGTTCCCAATGTTAATATGCACTTTTTTCTGGGTTTTGGACAGTAAGCAGCAGCCAAGCAATGGACAACGGTCATATGACCGTTTTTCTGATTTTCCAAACGATATTGTCCCCTATTTGTCCCATTTTAAGCTCCTAAACATTCCTATAAATACCATTTATGATTTTGGTTGAATCACAACAATCAAATTCAAGAAAAACACTCAAAATTTGCTCACAAACTTGATCAAAAATGTCTAGAAGAAACCAAGCTTCTCAATCTCAACCAACATCATCAAACAATACCGCTTCTCATGCTCAAAGTTCTACAAACCAACCTTTGGAAGTTGGGATTGAACCAACAACCCGAAACCAAGAGATTTGGAGTCATTTCGACTTGGTTAGGTTTTCGGATAATTCAAAAAAGGCTCGTTGTAAAGCTTGTAACACTTATATGTCTTCATCGGGGAATTCTACGTTGAAGAAGCACACGAATCACCATTGTAAAGCAACAAGAGGCGTTGGGTCATCGGATCAAAGTGTTATGGGACGAGATGGGAGTATTTTTGTATATGACGAAAGGGCGCTTCGTCAAGATTTAGCTCACTTTGTGATTCAAGAGGGTTTGCCGTTCAACCACTTCGACAACCCTCGGTTAACGAGGTTGATTCAAAAAAGGCTTCAACCACGCTACACTCATGTAAGTCGTCAAACTCTTAAATGTGATTGTATTAAATCTTGGGCAAAGGTTAAAAAGGAATTAATACTTGGTTTTGATGCTTTAAAAACTAATGTAAACTTAACAACCGATGTTTGGTCGGCGGGTCATGGTTTGCCGGGTTCGTACTTGTGTGTTACCGCACATTGGATTGACCCCACGACTTGGCAAATGATGAAACGTACTATTGGTTTTGAAATATTTCCAAATCCGCACACGGGTCAAAATTTAAGTATAATGTTGAGATATGTTATGAAAATGTTTAATTTAGAAGAAAAGGTATTTTCAATATCATTCGATAACGCTTCTAATAATACAAATGCGGTAGGATTACTAAAACTAAGATACCGACCGATTGTTGAGGGCATTTTTTATCATAGTCGATGTGTTGCACACATCATTAACTTGGTTGTGCAAAGCGGACTAGCGACCCAACAAATGTTTAATTTAAGAGAATCTTTTAGAAAAATGTTACAAGATATTTTTCAATTTCATTCGAATAGATATTTAGATTATATAAAATTGTGTCATGAATCGAATTCTATTTTTTTATCACCAAATTGGGACGTTCCTACAAGATGGAATTCGACCTATGACATGTTTGTTAGTGCTTTACGTCAAAAAAACACGTTACAACATTTTCATGATGAGCTTTGTGCTAGACAAAAGCGTGGGGAAAATATGGTACCATTTTCGGTTGAAAATTGGAGTCTTATTCAAAAAATAACCGATTTACTCAAAGTTTTTAAAACCGCAACAACTATGTTATCGGGTGTTTATTATCCCACGAGTCATTCGGTCCTCAACCAACTTTATGTGATGTGTAGAAAATTAGGAGCATACGAATATGATGGTCCACTTTTTGCTAATATGGTTGTACCGATGAAAGAAAAGCTTAAAAAATATTTTCAAGAAATTCCACCGGTAATTACTTGTGCCGCCGCAATAAACCCATGTTATAACGTTAGCGGGGTGGAATATCTTATCTCCAAGATTGGTGAAGACTTGGATTTGAACCAAATAGACCCTTTTTATGTAATTAATGCACAAGAATCGTTTAAAAATAATTTCAAACGTTTATATGATGTTTATTTTGAGAAATATGGTGCAACAAATGTGGGAACGAGTTCGGTGCCAAGTATGTGGACTTCGTCTTCAAACGTGGATCCGGATTTGGACTTATTTTCAAGTTTAAGACAAGAAAGTGGTAAACGGGCTAGGAGTGACAATTTAACGAGCAACGAATATGGGAGATATACGGGAACCGATTGGTTAAACACTATCACACACGAAGAGTTCAAGAAATTTGATGTTTTGAATTGGTGGAAACAAAGGGAATCTCAATTTCCCGTTCTAGCCGCAATGGCCCGGGATTTACTAAGCGTACAAGCTTCAACCGTTGCTTCGGAATCCGCTTTTTCTACTAGTGGAAGGGTATTGTCGGTAAGAAGAACAAAACTCACACCTTTATCTTTGGAGATGTGTATTTGCTTGAAGGATTATTTGGATGGGAATGAACGTATACAAGACGTTTCAATACTTGAAGAACCGATGGACTACGAAAAACAATTACAAGAGGTCGAGGTGCAAGAAGGTTATGTAATCAATCTTACCGAAGAATAAATTGCTTACGATGAAGCTACAAGCGCCGCAAGGGCCGCCGTTCAAGTTGAAATTCAAGATGAAGATGAAACCGAAGAATAATAAATAGTCGAAATGTAATAAATTTGTGTTTCAAGTACTTTAAGTGTGACGTCTATTAGTTTTTTTAATAAAAGTCGAAGTTTATTAAGTTTATTGTGTGGGAAACGCGAACGAAAAAAAAAAAAACCCGGAATCGAAAAAGTTAGCATGCCCACTGTTAAGAAAATGACCACCGGTTCTTTGGAACCGGTCCGACCGGTTCTTGGGACCGAACCGGATTGGATCCGATCCGGAACCGGGTATACTTGTTCCGGTTTTTGGACCCCGGATCCGAATGGAACCGGATCGGATTGGAACCGGATCCGGTCCATTGACTTTGACGGCCGAACCGGTCCGGATTGGAACCGGTCCGGTTTTTTTTGGAACCGGCAAATGGCCACCTCTAATTGTAGCTCCCCTCATATAGGTACTGTAGAAACCATTTAGGACGGGTCGGGTTTAGAAAAAAATGTGGACCCGGGCATATCTCCCCTAACACAAAATAATCTTCCTGATCTACCCATAGATATAACCCATTTTCATCTACTTCTTCCTGAATCTTCCTGATCTACCCACACGACACACACTCACAAAACACACACACCCACAAAGATCGGCTTAACAAGATCAGGAAGAAGAATTAGAGATGTTGTGGAGATAGCTTAAAAGATCGGTAATATAAGGTTCTTTAAAAACAATAAGGGTTTTAGTTTTTATGTTTTCATTAGTTGCTATCTAAGTTTATTTTTGTCATTGATGAGTTGGGTTGTTCATTTTCAGAAAAGGAAAAGAAGTGACAAGATATGAAGGAAGTTGATGATAGAGCTCGAGGTACTTGCATCGCGGTCCAGGTGAGTTGTACATGATTGTGGTTTTCCCCTTAGTCTTTAGGCTATTTGTGTTTTTTTGGTCTTCAATTAGTGTTTTTTTAATAATTTGCGCAAACAGAGGAAATTTAGACTGTTTGTGTGGTTAATTTGTTTGTGTCATTTTTTATTTGTTATGCTACATGTTTATTACTGCCATATGCAGTTTGTGTAGTAATCTTTAGTTGTGAGTAGTCGTTAGTTCGTTAGTCGGACGTCCGCAGTGACTAAATACACGGGTCAGCGTAGTTGGGGAATGGGTAATAATGGGTTGATCGAAACGCATAACTTTTTAGGCCATTCTAGGTTCATTCGGTGTGAAAAACTTTTAGGCCCGCCTTTTCGCAAAATTGATACCCATTATGATAGAATATTTGTGTGATATTTTCCCAAATTTTGCCCGTGCGGTATGAAACTGAGCCAAAAAAATTTAAGATGTTGGATGTGGCATTGGGGGAAGCGACTTATATATGGCTGAGAATTTTGTTTTTAAGAAATCTTATGGTATGTAATAATTAGAGAGTTTAAAAGGTGAATATAAGCAAGTTAGGAAAGACTGATTAAACTACGTGTCAAAACAGGTTTGGGTCATCTGGTCCTAATAAATGGTAGTCTATTTAAGTGGTTTGTTTTACCATAACTGTATCTAATTATCTCTTCGACTGGAAGCTGTTTAGGGCAACTTTGGCGTTTGCGTGATACAATGTGCTTTTGAACATGAGCTTTGCCCGGAATAGCATCACGTGTACCAATAGATTGGTCCTTACGTAAGTGACCAAGAAATGTAGTAGGAGACAAAACAGCAGGTAACATGTTATTTAGTCATAACTTTTTCTTTTTCTTTTTGTTACTACTATAGTACTATTACTATCTGAGCAAGAAACTAAAACACCCTCTACTTTCTAATACTTTTTTTCCTGTAAATTTTCAGGCATCTTCTTTCAACCAGCATGGGATGATTTTTACTGGTGCAAATGCATAGATTCATACACCCAATGAACAGGCCACATGGGAACTGAATCGCCAATCATTTTGTTTCAGGTAAGTTTATGATAAGCTATTTAAGTGCTTATGCCCCTTTCATTCGACCGGGGGGGGGGGGGGGGGTTGGAATTGCTTATTAAGAATGATTAAACGATAATCAGTTTAGTGTTTATATGGAGGGATAGTGGTTTTACAATTATATGCTTATGTGAAAGTCCAAAAAATTAGTTTTCGATAATTAATTTACTACAGTCGCAGCTGTTGTGGGTTAAAACATTATATTGGTACTTAAGTTCTTTCGATCGCCTAATGAAGTATGATTGGTTGAAATTAGACATTTGAAGATTACAACCTACAAGTTTCTGTTTTAAAAGCTACAAGGTTGTGCAACAACTATAAATGGGCATGTTTTTTATCCGCGAAAAGTGGTCAAGCCGGCTTAATTCACTTTACTCCAGTTTTTTACATCTATGAACAGTCGGTATCTCGAATACGATACAAAAAATGACTAATTTTTTAGGTGGTCGATACACATTTGCCATGTTTGAGCCATGAGGCCTTAAATCAGCCCAGTCAAATGTTGCACCTCCAACACTAAAATTTGTAGCTACTTTTTGAGCTTATATAATTTTGAACAAGCGTTTGTTAACTATGATTTTATTCTTTCCTCTATGCATGCACCGAAGACACCAGACTCTCCATAATGTTGTATTCGCAGAGTACAAAAAGAAGTATGGTAGCAGACTTCAAAGGCACGTTGGTTTCTTTATTCTTATTTTTTTTAACAACAGTTACAGCTTAAATCAGCCAGCCAAACTTGGCACCTCTAACACTAACAATTGGTCTGATGTTTTCGTTTTGTATAATTGTTTTAGTATCACATGTTCTTATAGAATTGGTCTGATGTTTTCGTTTCAGGTGTGACCACATACTTTCGTTCGGAAAAGTATCATCGCAGCTGAGCTACACATGGGCTGAAACTAGGTGGGGTGGTTAAGGTTGGTGAGAAACAAATGGCAAAAGTGGACCTATAACTTTAACGTGTGTAACGCGCAACAGTTTGTGCAAAGTGTGCAAACGGTTGCGAATGTTGTGAAGTTTGAGAGTGGGGGTGAGAGAAATGGTGAGGGTGCTTAAACTGGGATGATAGAGAGTGATTAGTGATGATAATGGTGGAACAGAAACATATGGTTGTCTGGGTTGTTTGACTGTTGTGGCAAGGGCAACGTTTAAAGGATGGTCACCATTAAAGAATGAAACATATGGTGGTTACAGTGGTTGTGCTTCATTTATGCTGGAAGCGGTTTGTAACGATCCTGACGGTCTCATTCTTGCAACCCATAATTTGGAATGAGCTAAAAGTTTGTGACCTTTGTGTTTTTGTTACTGTCCTTTTCGATTATTGGTTATAAAACTGTACTTTCCTATTTTTTTTCAACCCAAAAGCAGCTCTCCAGGTGTCAATTTTGGTTATGAAACTTTGTTGTCCATTTTTCGCATAAAATAATTTACCCTGGTACGGGGAATAAATTATGTGCACACTAATTTTTTTTGCCTATTTCCGACGTATGAACTTGCTTATATCCTCTTTTTGCTATGACCAGCAGTTGCAAGTTCCACGTTTTCACTTCTTTCGGGTCAAAAAAGTCAGCCATCACAGTCATTGCTAAGGTCCTCTTTGCACACTCGGTCCACAAGGCGAAATATGTGTCCACGGATTGCCAACTCATAATGTCAAATGTCAATTACAATTTACAGTCACAGCAGTTCTCAAAAGCAGAGTGTCCGAATATAGGTATTGTTGGGAATTATAGATTTGAAGATTACAAAACCTACAAGCAAGAATGAAGAAAGAAGAAACAATGAGGGCCTAATATGTAATAGTTAGCTAGCTTTCTTAGTAAGCTAGGGTTTCTTGTAACCTCCCTCTATTATATAAAGAGGGTGGCGTCTAGGTTATGAGTAACTAAACCATCCAATTCATAGTCTCTTCAATGAGAGTCTAGCAAACGCTGAGCGTTAGTAGTAGTAGTAGTTGTAGTAGTTTATTTTATATTTAATAAAGAAAACCTTGAAGTAACTTTGATTCTTATGTTCTTATTCCGTTGTGCTTAATCATTATTACAATATCCTAGATAGGGCTTAAATGATCTTGATTTAACAATTGGTATCAGAGCGGGGGGCTCTTGATATCTAGGGTTTATCAAGGTTTTCATATTGGTGAAGAAGCAGTTTGTGAAAGGTACGAATTGGTTTTGAAGAAAGTCACTGTTTGGTTTTTCTGTGACAACAAAAGCAACAGAATACAACAAAGGTAACCTTGTATTTATTCCTTTTGATTGTCGGATAGTGCATGCTTTGGAATAAATAGTTATCTTATTCATTGGTCGAATCATTGATCAAGAATTGAATATTGCAAGTGGTAATTATTGAATTTTAATTGGCTACATAACCCTCATACGAATTGAATGGGGATTTATATTCTATACTAGTTCTTGTCATTTGTGGAAGATTGATTTAAGAAATCTCGTACTTGTCGTTTTGATATTGTGAATATCGTTAATTGTGGGACTGAGTTAGTGAATGAATTGTCGCTTTCTGCCTTGATTTGTAGGGTTAATAATATTCAAAGATTTGTAGGGTTAATAATATTCGATATCATTGTACACCAAAAGGTGTTGTTGTTGTCGTCTAGCTGTTTGAATATTGATTTATCAGTGCTACTATTGAATGATTTGTCAAAATTGTTGCTGCTGTTTGTTATTCAACGTGGGGTCAGATTGGTGATTTGTGTTGATTGCTGCTGGTCCCTTATGATCTTTATTTCATTGTCGCTTAGTGCATAAGGAAGATTGCTCAAATTAAACCGTGTACTTGTGTGTCGAAAAAGAAAGCAGCTTTGGGCTGATTTATTTATCTGTTTCTGCTGCTGCTTTAAAAGTTACTGCTGATTGAATGCTACTGGTCGATTCCTTCGGATTCTACTGATCATTCTGTTTGGTGGTGGCAATAAGGTTATACGATCTGTTGTCCTCTTCATTAATTGGGTGAAATATTTTATTATTCACATAGGATTGCAACTGGTGGCTAAGTTTTGTGGATTAATTGTTTTATCATTGGTGTCGGTGGTACATTCTCTAGTTGTTTATTCAATAGTGTTTGATCCGTGTTGCAAGTGAAAGTTCTACTGCTGTTCTAACGCTGCTGCATTCGGTTCTTTACAAACTCCACAACCAAACTTCTCTCCACACCTTCAAATGGCACAATCTGACAATGAAAGGGATCGTGCAATATTTCCTTACTTGATGAATGACGAGTACGAAGTCTGGGCTAAGAAGATGGAACACTGGATCAAGAACAATGATATGAATATCTGGAAGGTGATTCAAAATGGCAACAGCTTGAAAAGGCATAGAAGAGATCAAGATGGAAATGTCATTATTCTTCTACCAACGACTGCTGAAGAACACATTGCTGTATAAAGGGAATCAAAGGCCAGAACTACCTTGCTTAAATCGATTCCTGCTGATCATGTAGCAGATTTCCATTATATGGATGAGGCAAGTGATATATGGAATGCAATCAAAGAAAGGTATGGTGGAAAGGCTGAATCCAAGAAGATGAGAAAGGAAGCTTGCACTATGTCCAAGACTGAAGAATTTGCACTGATGGGACTCCCTTCTCAGGCACATAATTGTGTCTTTTGTTGTAGTGAAAGATATAATGAACTTAAGGAAGCTTATGATGAATTGAAACCTAAATATAATGAATGCTATGTAGAATTTGAAGCTTATAAACAGGCTTTAAAAACTTTAGAAAGACAAAAAATTTGGTTTCAAAAGAATCAGCTTTCTTATGAAGAAAAGATAAGGGTGTTAGAAAGTGATTTAGAATGCACTAAGATTGATTTAAAGCGTAGTGAGAAAGAAAAGGCTAATGTAGAACTAGAGAAACAAGAATTGCAAGTAAAGTTTGATAATGAAGTGGCTAGTCGTAAGAAGTGGCAAGAAGGGTCTTCACATTTAGAAAAATTAATTGATATTAGTCAATCTGTTAGGTCTAGAAGTGCATTAGGGCATGATAAATATATAGATCCATAGGAAATAACTTACCCTGATATATCCAGTGTTTTTGACCCTGAACCTGTCCTAGAATTTCAAAAACCCGTAAAATATGTTAAGGAAGGGGGAATGAATGCTACACCTGGACTTATTAGAGGAGAACATATGCCCAATGACCTTTCCATCACTATAGACTTTGATGGATCACACCATTTATATGGCAAAATGTCTATTGACTTACCAGACACTGATTCAAGTGACAAGTCTTCAAAGGTCAATGTCCCTTCCCCAGTGTTTTTAGTGTCAAAAGCTCAAAGTACAATTATACTGAGACTACCTCCTTTGTATCTACTTCTAGTGTTTCTACATCTAAGAGTAAAGCTGAGATTGAATCCACAGTTAGGGCACCCAAACAAGAACCCATTGTTGTTCAAGATTTACCTAGTTTCACTTGTAATAAATCTGATAAGGATACATACAATTCTAGGACTTCTTGTAATAAGAATGGATGTTTTAATAAAAAGGCAAGTAATGTTAAGAAGAAAACTTGTTTTGTGTGTGGTAGTAAGTCTCATCTCATTAAAGATTGTGATTTTCATGAGAAGAGAATGGGTGTGTGTGCTGACCAAAAGAGACCTAGACCAATGTGGACCAAAGTTAATAGTATTCCTCCATTTGTCCCACAAGCACATGTAAAAACCAGCAAACCAGATCCTGCTGATAAATCAGTTTCTGCTGATAAGTCAGTTCCTACTGGTAAGCCAGTTTCTGCTGGTAGACCTTTTCCAGCCGGTTGGAAAAGACATGTTGCTAGACCATTTTATAGACCTACTAGCACTTACTTTCAGACTGGTTTTTGGCCTAGTTATTTTGACCCAATGTATATGGGGCGGGGGACAAGATGGGATACTACTGTTAAACCCTCAGCATGTTATTCTTGGAAAACTCAAAGAAAAGGTTTATTCTGGGTACCTAAGAACAATAGTTCTTGTCAGGTGCACTGATTGAGGGGAGACATAAGCCTAAGGGGAGGCTTATTGTTGTATTCTTTGTATTCTAACCATTTTTGCAGCTGTTGGATCCTCATAAGCCTAAGGGGAGGCTTAGTGCTTCTGCTGCTGATTGATGGTATATTTTATATATTTCATATTTTTTTCTCTTTCTTTTATCAGTTATATATAAAAAAAAAACAATAAAAAAATATTAAAAATTAAAAAAAAAACATATATTTGTATAGTTTTTGTTTTCTCTTGTTTGCAGGTTTTGGTGTTTGGTTAATTACCACACAACAAATGGTTCTCAACTCATCATGTCTTACTGACACAAGAGTTGGCTTGCCCACAAGATTATGGCTTGTGGTAAAGGCTGTGAAAAACCATAAATGGTAATCAACTCACCATGATGATGACGACATTCCATCAAAGAGTTGGCTAGTCCAAAAGCAAACGGTTTTTGGTAAAGACACATCAATTCCGTTGATAGCTGTAATGGTTTGCTCAAAACCATAGGGTACTCAACTCACCCATGCTTCATTGCTGAAAGTTGAAATGGTCATCAATTCACCATGGTTGCTGCCCTATTGGGTGACCAAAGGATTGAGCAGTCCTGAGCAAACGGCTACAGGTAAAGACATCTCAAATCCGTTTATGGCTGTGATGATTTGCCAAAAATCATTAGGGTATTTCAACACACCGATGATTCACGTTCTAAGTGTTGAACTAGTAACTAGTTCACCAGGGTGATGTCATGATTCCACCAAAGGACTAACTAGCCCAAGAGTGAGTAGCTACTTGGTAAAGGCTTATCAAATCTACTCATGTTGCTGGTTCTGGTTGCTGCTGATAGGTTCAAGCTACTACTAGCATCTTGGTCTCCACAGATGGTTACTGGTTGCTATTGACATAGAGTCTTTGTTGCTGCTGGTTACTTTAATTTGTTGCAAGTGTTCAAGTCAATCCTCATGCTTTGGAAGTTACTCATCTAACTAGAATCTTGAACTTAACCAAGTTAAATTCAAGATTAGGGGAGGATTGTTGGGAATTTTAGAAGTTCCTACTGATGAAGTTCTACTGACAGGATTCTGCTGAAGCTATAGATGGTTTCTGTTGACATAGTGTTCCTGCTGAAGACTTATTTCTATGGATATAATGAATCCGTATCTTTAGTATTTGTTTGTTAGGATATGCATGAGCTATTTTAGGTAGTGATATGCATTGATATTTTTATTTATTATTGTGATATTTTTATTTATTATTATATTAGGGTTCCTTGTGTATAAAAGGAACATATAGGCTTTTATTTTTTAGACGCCTCTTGAATAAAAACTCTAGGAAAAACACCTTTAGTGGGTGTGATATTGATCCATAGAGGATCATTGTTTAAATAGAAAAACCTTGTTGGTAACTTTGATTGTGTTCTTTATCATTATTCTGCTGTGCAATCAATCATTGTTATTTTATCCTAGATAGGCTTGATCTTGGTTCAACAGGTATGATGTCTGCATTATTTTCAAGTGTTATGGGTTAGATAAGTCTAGAAATAATAAGCCTCACCACATCTGATCCTGCAAAAGCAACTGCAGCTGCTACAAGCAATTTGAAAGGTGGGGCTGCACAACAAGGGATCATGCATGCTGCTCAGTATAGTGTTGTACAGTCGACAAATGCCGGTCATCAGTTATTGCCTGGTGGCTTTCCACAGTATGTTCACAATCCCCCTGCTGCAGTTCAGGTCAAATCTGCAGAGCAAAACCAACCAGCGGGTGAGTAGGCTTTCATTGGCAGTTTCTTAGTCTTGGTCATTTTTCTATATGTTTCGTACAAAAATCATTCATTCTTTATAAAAGTATATGGAATTATTCTAGAGTTTGGAAAGTCAAAAAACAGTTTTGTATAAGAAAAAAGAAGAAGATAATTGAATGATGACGTTAAATTCATGAAGAAAACGCCTTAATTTGAAGACCAGGAATTGACGACTTAGGTACGTGGCAGCCTGACAAGAAATAGAAGTTTAGGATTACAAGCAAATAGATACACGCTGTGCTGACATGATCATGATCGGTCAAGAAAGAAGAGCGTGCGCGCAAGCAAAGTTTTTAAAGGGGTTTTCGGGCAGGAAATGTCCAAGCCTTTGAAGTAGCAGTGAAAGTTTAGCATGAACATGTGTTTTTTTGAAAAGGATTTGGTAGATAAAGAAGTGTGTTTTGATGCTTCTTTGTCTTTAGGTGTTTAGTACTTTTTTAGGGGGGATCATCACCGCACCCACAAAATGTGTTGATATTCCAAATGTTGTTGCTGTTACTGAGATAGGCTACATAATCCATGTAAGTTTACTAGGTCACTTAATATCTGGTATTTTGTTAGTTTGATGTGTAGAGTTGTTGGGAAATGGAAAGGAAGGTTTTTTTTCCATGTTTATCTCATTATTATCATGAGTGACTCATTTCATTCCTGTTTTGTAACACTAACTTCCCTTGAAAGCTTATGAAGATAATGCCTCCAATACAATCGTGTGCATAAGCCCCGCGGCAACGCGCGGGTGCACATCCTCGTTAGTAAAAAAGGTCTGGACTACAAGTTAAATTTTAAAAAGCTTCTGCTTTTTTTTCCTGTGATTTCGAATACCGAATAGACTCAGAAAATTCGCCAGCAAGGGGAGGTTTGGGGCATTCTTCACTCCTTCACGACAATTTTTTTATTCAGTGCATTTAAATATTGCCAAACAGGTATGAAAGGTTCATTAATTAGTATCAGTTTTTATGTTTATGTAGCGGATAGGCAGAAGTGCATAGATATTGAAAGTTTGGGGTGCTTCAAAGACCTATGATGGAGAAGGAAGTGGTTGGGACAGTAATGTTATTTGAGCAATGTTTGTGGTTTTTAATCTCGACTTTATTTTGTTACAATGTTTGAACACAACGATAAGGATATAGAGTTGTCTCTTGATGGGACAATTTCAGATATAATATCATTCTAAAAATCTGATCAGAATGCGCACTAGAGTATGATTGATATGGTGGGGGTATGGGGTCAAGATTTGAACTTTATGACACAAGGTGCCAAGCTATGCAGGACTCCGAGTGGACTGCAAGTTAGAAGGTCTTTGTTGTCCCAATATGCGTATGTGTGTGAGTCGAAATCAGAGATTTGCAAACAAGTATAAAACTAGATAACTTTATTATTTCGTCTAACCATTAAATATTACATTTGTTCATGTATATATACTAGTCGAATGGGTATGACCCAAAAGACATATCTGTTCGAATGGGCATGAGTGAACCGACACAACTATTCGTCTATAACTAACTTTGTGTAACTAACTAACTTAACTAACTTAACCGCTTGGCGGTTATTAACTTTCTAATGAACACGTTTTGTCTTTCATGTTTCCCTTTAAAGCAATATCGAGATTATCTTGGCTCACATTCTCCTCCTTAATCTTGATCGTTCCTTTTTCCAAGGTCTTGAACTCCGAGCATTTGTCGCATAGTCACAAACTTGAGTCTTGGTAAAGCTTTCGTTAAGATGTCTGCTCTTTGTAGATCTCCGCTAACATGTTCCACATTAATATGACCATTCTCTATACATTCACGAATGAAATGATAGCGAATGTCTATGTGCTTACTCCTTTCATGAAATACTGGGTTCTTTATGAGTGCTATAGCTGATATGTTGTCAACTCTAAGCGTTATCCTTCTTCCTTCCAATCCAGTCAATTCACTAAGTAAACGTTTTAACCATAAGGCTTGACATGCTGCCGCAGTAGCCGCCATGAATTCTGTACACCAGGTAATAGTTGACTCTCCAAAGTAAAATACTATTCCAGTAGTTCCTTTTCCTTGATCGGTATTGATTCCATAACTACTGTCACTGTAACCTGTAATCTTGCAGCCGCCTTCCTTCTTGTATATTATTCCATGTTCCTTTATTCCTTTGATATATCGCATTACTTGTTTCACTGCCTTCAGGTGATGGTCCTTTGGTTCTTGCATAAATCTGCTGAGTAGTCCGACTGAGTAACTAAGATCCATCTGAGGCTTCCAATTAAGCTTCGGTAATAAGTTGCGTCAACTGGGTTTCCATCTTCCGCCTTGACCAACTTAGTGCCGGGATCCAATGGTATCTTGGTGTCATTGCTATACGTCATACTTGTTTCTTTTAGGATCTAGTTAATATATCCAATTTGCTTGATTCTAATCTCTCCTCCTGTCTGTGTAACTTCTATCCCAAGGTAATATGCTAGCAATCCTAGATCGCCCATTTCAAACTTATCTTCCATCTGGGATTTGAACAAGTCTATTTCTTTCTTTGGAGTACCCGTGATTATCAAATCATCTACATATACTCCAACTATAAGTGCGGAAGTCTTGCTTCTCTTTGTGTAAACTGCTTGTTCGAGATTACATTTTTTAAAGTCTAATGACTTCAAGTTTTGATCAAGCTTCACATTCCAAGCTCTCGATGCTTGTGTTAAGCCATACAAAGCTTTGGTTAGCTTGTATACTTTTCCTAGGTTTCCTTGTTGAATGAAACCTTCAGGTTGTGTAACATAGACTTCTTCCTTCAATTCTCCATGTAAAAATGCTGATTTTACATCTAAGTGGTGTACTTGCCATCCATGATATGCTGCTAGTGCTAATATCAACCGAACTGTCTCTATTCTAGCAACTGGTGTAAACACCTCATCAAAGTCTATTCCTTGTTCTTGTACATAACCCTTTGCTACTAATCTTTCTTTATATTTGATGATCTTTCCTTGTGCATCTCTCTTGGTTTTATAAACCCATTTGAGTCCTATTGTCTTCTGATTTTCAGGCAATGTGGTAAGAGTCCATGTGTTATTTTTGTTGATTGAATCTAATTCAATCTCCATGGCCTCAATCCACTTCTCATCTTTTGATGCTTCCTTATAATTACGGGGTTCTTCTTCTATGAATAGTAGATTTTCAGTCTCAACTACACGTGCATTCCTATATATATCCTTTATCTCTTTGAAACCTCGTACTGGTGTATCATCAAATATATGTTCTGAGCTTCCTAATGAGCTAAAAGTAGCTTCCTCTTCATCTTCTGAGTTAGGGTTGTAAGTGTATGTTGGTGGTGTGATTGATGAGTCTGGATCTTGTATTTGATCCGGCATTGGTTCTGGTCTTGGATACGTGTTATCATTGTGTTCTATGTTGACTGGTGTAGGATTTCCATTGTCAACTTCGTCAACCACAAAACTAGCCCAAAATGTGTCTTGTGTACTTGTATCCTCTCCACTCTTATCCCAATCCCTCAGTTTTGTTTCCATAAACTTTACATCCCTACTAACATGTTTCTTCTTTCCTACTGGATCATATAGCCTACAAGCTTTTGATCCTTCCTCTATTCCTGAGTAAATCATCGGTATGCTTCTGTCGTCCAACTTCTTTAAGTGAGGTATCGTTATCTTAGCATAAGCTGTGCATCCGAATATTCTTAGGTTTTCCAAATTCGGTTTTCTGTTGTAGAGTGCTTCATACGGTGTTTTATCTTCCAGTGCTCGTGTAGGTACCATATTTAGTATGTAAATGGCGTGTTTGACTGCTTCCGCCCAAAAGGTTAAGGGTAACTTTCGCTTTCATCATACTCCTAGTAGTTGATAACACCGTCCTATTCTTTCTTTCAACTACTCCATTCTGTTGCGGTGAGTATGGTGATACGTGGGAATCGCACCAGGCTTTACCTCTCAAGGGATCTTGAGAAGCTTACAACCCCCACCAGGCAGTGTACCTGATCGTTGTAGTATAGTATAGTGACAAGTACCGGGGGATTGATCGTTCAGCTAGGAATAGTGTCGCTAGGATTAGAAAGCCTGAATACTAGTTCTAAAGGTGAGGGAAGATTCTTTTTGTATTTTTATATTTTTTAGAAAGCAATTTAAAATCTCGGGTTTGAAGGATTTGGGCGGAATTAGTTGCTATTCAACTAACCCAATACTAAGATGCAATCAAAATAAAATACTAAAAATGAAAATAAACTACTTTATACTAAAGTTGTGAGCAGTAATTGGAGAAAATATGTTTACTTAGATTTCACTACTCCCTAGACATCTTTTACACGTTAATTACTTGTTATAATTGCATGGATGACGGATCGTATTCCTTAATACCATTCATGGGGTGGCACACTTAACTCCCCAATTCTATGAGCTCTTATCTCCTCCTACACCATGCCTAGCACAACTATAGGGATTGTAAACAGTGGCTCATGCATTAAATACAACCAATAAAGACCTAGTGCGCGTCGGTTCATGTTTCTTAAGACGTTCAAGCATGTTACCAATTGGAGATCTGCCAGTTTTCTTAAGCCTAACATATAAATCATTCATCCAAGACAAGAATAAACAAGTAATCAACACATAATTAACATCTAGGTTTCATTAGATCTAAGCAAACACAAGATAGATCTAGCCTAGCATGATGGAATTAAGACAAGAACAAGATATAGACAACCAACACATAGACATATTGATTGAATTAAAAGAACACTTATCTTGATTACACATGCAAGGTATCAAGGGGTTGGAACCCTTGAAAAACTTTGTTAAAGTTACACCAAAATCGTACTTAGGGTTTCTCCCAAAACTTCTCTCTTTAATGTGTAAAAATTAGAAAACTATATATAGGAAAAGGGGTCTGACGGCGTCAAGACAAAGCTTGTGACGCCGTCACCTCGCCGCCAAAACTCTTCTCGGACTGCCTTGATCTACATCTGACGCCGTCAAGACTTAATCATTTCCAGGCCGTCATGACTTTTACTCTTGACGCCCTACCTTCATGACGTCGTCAAATCTCTTCTGGATCGTCATGGAATTTTGCTCTTGACGCCGTCAGGGAACTACTCTTGACGCCGTCACCTACTGTTTCCAGCATGGAAAATTAAGACTTTGGCGTTTTCTTCACTTTTATTCTCCAAAAACGTCCGAATTGCTTCCTTTTCCAGATTTCTCTCCCAAAGTACCTAAAATCACAAAAGGAACGATTTAGGGCAATATTTGATCAAATAAATTCGAATTCGGGCTTAAATGACCCCCTAAAAACGGATCATTTTTCGCCTCATCATATACCCTTACACTTGAGATTTGCTTGTCCTCAAGCAAATGCGCTTTTATTCTACTCAAAATACAAGTTAGGGGTCATTTAACACTAATATAAAAGTAATTACAACAAATAATCGTTCCACTAAAGACCAATAGACAAGCACGGAGGTCATACACAAGCACCTCACAAATAGTGTTTAGATACTCACATCTCTCGGGTGTAATAAAGTGTAAATTACAATATGGAAACGGAAAATATCTCTCACTACCTGTCATAGCAAAATAGATTACCATAGGCTTGGGAAAGGATCAAACCTCCACCACATGGCGTAAGCACCTACGATAAACTATCAAAGAGGTCTTTTAAAGGGTTGTAACGTTAGGTGTAGGGATATGAAATACACGATTTTGTTGGATAAAGGAAGTTTTTACTGGTGGCGAGTTAACAATCTTGGTTAATTACATGTACAATGTGGCGTTGCTAAGCCAAGACTAGACTCGACTTAAGCTAATAAATGAAAAATAACAAAAACATAAAATAAACATAGAATGAAAAGGGATGGTAGTCCTTATGCTTTTTTTTTTTTTTTTTTTTTTTTTTTTTTTTTTGTTGCATACACTCTTACCCTACCATCCGAAATAATACATCATAGGGAATGAACGTTTCCCTTACACTTGAATCTTTACATACTTTACAATTAAACTAATCTAATGACTCAAATCAAGAAAATCAAAACACTTGGAGCACTTTTAAGATTAACGTACATATGGGGGTAATAAATGATGTTCTTCCCTATTACTCCATAAAATAAGTACTTACCCATGAGTCCCAATCATCCCAAAACAATATGTATAAGGATATGACTCGACTTAGCAACCATGTAATCAATTAGATAGTTAACTTAGGGTTTAACAAATAACAATAATGCACTAAAAATGAGCGCATACATGGTAGGCTAACGCGATTTGGGTGTACATTTAAGTGGGGTGTAACAAATTCTTCCTTTAAGTAAAATGCTTAAAGTTAGAAACGAAAAGATAGGCTCGGAGGGGTGTACTAGGGGTTTCGTGTACTAAAAATGAGTACAACGCTAAGGGTGTGGGAAAAATTAGTTGACTTAACTAGCTAAGTAATATGACTTAAATGGTCAAGTAATTATGATACGGGTTTAACACAAGGGTAATCCTAATGCCTCTTATCATGTAGTAAATCCTACCACACGAATGTAGTCTCACTAGCGGTCTCGGGATGCATCACTAACGCAAGTTCTAGAATCTAAATGCTACCGGTACACTCATAAGCACTAATAATGAATGCTTTTCCTATCAAATCTAAAGGCGAACCTCACATATTTGGGTGGAAAATTTTTCTGAATATACGGTTATGTGCTAGTCATACAATCTCCTATCCATGAGACGCTTGCTATGGCTAAAGTTTCATTCCTAAATGTTGTAAAAAATTTTAAATTTGGCGCTAAAATTGCACTAACAAGTATTTCTCATTGTTTTATTACATATCTACCATTAAACAAAACAAACTCAAGTGAAAGTGCATATGTAAGGTATCATCTTTTTACCCTCCCCTTACACTTAAAATGAACATTGTCCCCAATGTTCAAGTAAAGAATGTAAAAGTGAAATAAGTAAAAAGAATGAAATCAAATACTCCCCTGATTCGCTGGGTATGGATAATAAGGTGGCCAGGTTAAATCTTCCTCCAAGAAAATGAACAATCAAAGCTTCCCTTCCAGAATATAAATCATCTTCTTGTCATACGTAATCTGTAAAACCTGACAAAATAGACAAGACAACCTCGCGTAAAATCGGCGGCATCCTATATAAGTTACTAAATCCTAGAAAACAAGATAAGATATAATGCTTGTGGAATGAAGTTTGCAGATCTCCTGGAGATTATAAAACTTAATAATTCACAAAAACCATAAGACTCCGTTAGAAAAACAAAACCGGTAAAATTTCCAGATTTTTACACTTGACGCCGTCAAGAGTAAACTCTTGACGCCGTTAGAAGTGACCTGCAGAAATCCTTATGTTAAGTTTCCGGAAAATTTTCTGGAAAAACTTGGTCTTACTTCCTGGAAAATCCTGCAAAACTTCATTATGACTCAATACAAGCATTTGACTCTAACAAATACGAATATACATGTTCACTTAATATTGTGGAGAATCATGATCGGTTTGTTTCTTAAAAACATATTTGGGGTTTCCCCTTACACTTATCTTTTGCAAAAATACTTTTAGGTGGAGTTAAGACTAGGCCAAAACAACAAAGTAAAGTATTTCCACTATTTAGTTTAGAAACATGATCTACCAACAATAAAATTTAAGCATGCATACGGAAGCAAATAACAAACAAACAAATAAAATCACACAAAACATGGGTTGCCTCCCAAGAAGCACTTTTCTTTATTTTACGAGTCTTGTAGCTAGACTCAAGGTCATGGGTTACTACGTGATCTCATCATTTGAAATGATATATCCCATGTAGTTGCGATCATTACTGTTATGGTGGTAGTGCCTCAATCTGTCGATACTCGCAATCACCATCCCACCTAATTTACTTCTCAAGTTAGCTACCCCATCTTTGCTCACACCTTCGATTGTGAATGGCCCATACCACCAAGGACTTGGTTTATCGGGTGGTATTGTTGTTTCCAAGTGCCTCAAGAGTACCAAGTTCCCTTCCTCAAATGGTATATGATTTTCCGCGGGTCGAGTATGTTCGAGTTCGACCTGAACCTTATTGCTTTTTCTTCTTTCATTTTTGGCTTTCTTATAGCTTTTGATTCTTGCCTCCCATGCAAGAATTTTATTCTGAACACGAATGGGTGTCGTGCCAATGTTGTTTTTGATCTTTCTCCAACTCAAATTCTCATGCTCACTTCGCGGGGTCATGGGGAAGCTAATCTTTCTTTTTCCAGATTTAAGCTCAATCTTCCTACCTTCATACTTAATGACAGCCCTAGCGGTGGCGAGGAATGGTGCCCCAAGGATTATTGGCATGCATCCATCTCCTTTATCATCGATGATCATAAAATCAATGGGGTACATGAATCCTGCGACATTAACTAATACATCTTCTGCGATTCCTAGGGGGTATACGTACGAGTGTCCAACAAGAGATAACCTAACACGAGTAGGCACTGGCATTTTTGATGTTAGTTGGATGTAAATGGTTAGGGGCATAAGATTTACTTCCGATCCTTGGTCGGCGAAAGCACTAAGATATTTCAAGTCCCCGATGCTCGTTGGTATCTCAAAGTTCCCACATGCTAACGGCTTAGTAGCCACTTTTTGTACCAATAGCTTCTCGAATACTGATCCTCCAGGAAGCGTATCATACTCATCTTTCACTTCTTCCTCTTTCTCAGAAACCTGTCCGGAGGGTTGGTTACGCCCATCACCCTTAATCCAATTTGTTATGGTGTTTTTGTTTATATCATATTTCAGGTAGTAACTCAAAGGTTGGGATTCTGGTGGTTTTTCTAAGGTTTGTTTAGCAGGAGTTTCTACCTTCTCGTTATCCTTTTGGACAATGGTGATGGAGTTAACAAATTGGGTGGTGGGAGTGGCACTTTCTTTCCTTAGTAGTATTCTTTCGGGGGTTCTCTGGTTGGTATACTCCTCTAATAGACTCATCATCTCATTCATTTTCTCCTGCATCTCCTCTTTTTGCTTATAAACTGCTTCCTCGAATCTAGCAAGCCGATCGGAGTGAGTTGCCATATATTCTCTCATCCTAGCTTCAAACTCCGAGCTAAGTTCCTTGGGCGGGGGACAAGGTGGGGTGTAGCTCTGAAAAGTCTCGACATGTTCTCTAGAAGGCGACTCAGATAATGGTGCCGAAGTTGGTTTTGAGACAGAATTGACAGTAGCTCGTCTAGGACCTAAAGGCCTCCTTTGCCTTTCCTCAAAATAGTCAACTTTTGCCTCGAGTTTGCATAGGAGTTCATCGGGGATTTCGGTGGTCCCTCCAGATGTTGAGACTGCATTGATAGCTGCTTCTACTGTATGATTAAACTCCCACATTTCCTGATTATCAGTGGCGAGCTCCTCGATAATTGCCCAAGACTCCTCAGCGTTCTTATCACGCAGTTTACCTCCCGCGGCCCTATCAATTGTGCTCTTAGTGTGATAGTCAACATGGTCGTAGAAAATCTGGACTAATAACCAAAGGTTTATACCATGATGAGGGACCTTGTGGAGGAGATCCTTAAAACGGGCCCAAGCTTCGTAGAAAGTTTCACCCTGCTGCTTTTCAAACATCAGAATGTCATTTCTAAGCATTGCAGTCTTTCCCGGTGGGAAGAATTGAGTAAGGAAGCGATTGGTGAGGTTATCCCATGTGGAGATAGATCCCGCGGGTAAACGCTCAAGCCATTGACTAGCTTGATCCCGTAGAGAGAATTGGAATAGGCATAATCGGGTTGACTCTCTAGTTTCAACATCCAGGTCTATGGAATCTATGATTTTGAGGAAGTCCTTAAGATGTTGGTTTGGATCTTCGGAACGAAGTCCATGGAATGCACATCCGCTTTGCACCAATCGGATGGTGTCGGATCGCAAGGGGGTGACATTGGCTCCGGTGAGCTCAATGGTGTTTCGGTAGCCTTGGCGGCTAGGTCGGGAGTACTCTCCTAAGGTTCGGGGCCCAAGGGGTTCTAATGGTGGGTTTTGTTGTGGTGGGATGACGGGTTCAAAGATGTTCCCGTTGTCCATGATGTCGGGTGTTATGAACAAAGGCACAAAGAAATAAGATAGACTAAAGAGAACCTAAAAATAAAAATAAAATCTTACTAGAAAGGAATCTAGCAAGTAGACCTAATAAAAAGAAATTCTAACCTAGACAATAACTATTCCCCGGGTTGCGGCGCCAAAAACTTGATACGTGGGAATCGCACCAGGCTTTACCTCTCAAGGGATCTTGAGAAGCTTACAACCCCCACCAGGCAGTGTACCTGATCGTTGTAGTATAGTATAGTGACAAGTACCGGGGGATTGATCGTTCAGCTAGGAATAGTGTCGCAAGGATTAGAAAGCCTAAATACTAGTACTAAAGGCGAGGGAAGATTCTTTTTGTATTTTTATATTTTTTTGAAAGCAATTTAAAATCTCGGGTTTGAAGGATTTGGGCGGAATTAGTTGCTATTCAACTAACCCAATACTAAGATGCAATCAAAATAAAATACTAAAAATGAAAATAAACTACTTTATACTAAAGTTGTGAGCAGTAATTGGAGAAAATGTGTTTACTTAGATTTCACTACTCCCTAGACATCTTTTACACGTTAATTACTTGTTATAATAGCATGGATGACGGATCGTATTCCTTAATACCATTCATGGGGTGGCACACTTAACTCCCCAATTCTATGAGCTCTTATCTCCTCCTACACCATGCCCAGCACAACTATAGGGATTGTAAACAGTGGCTCATGCACTAAATACAACCAATAAAGACCTAGTGCGCGTCGGTTCATGTTTCGGTTCATGTTTCTTAAGACGTTCAAGCATGTTACCAATTGGAGATCTGCCAGTTTTCTTAAGCCTAACATATAAATCATTCATCCAAGACAAGAATAAACAAGTAATCAACACATAATTAACATCTAGGTTTCATTAGATCTAAGCAAACACAAGATAGATCTAGCCTAGCATGATGGAATTAAGACAAGAACAAGATATAGACAACCAACACATAGACATATTGATTGAATTAAAAGAACACTTATCTTGATTACACATGCAAGGTATCAAGGGGTTGGAACCCTTGAAAAACCTGTAAAGTTACACCAAAATCGTACTTAGGGTTTCTCCCAAAACTTCTCTCTTTAATGTGTAAAAATTAGAAAACTATATATAGGAAAAGGGGTCTGACGGCGTCAAGACAAAGCTTGTGACGCCGTCACCTCGCCGCCAAAACTCTTCTCGGACTGCCTTGATCTACATCTGACGCCGTCAAGACTTAATCATTTCCAGGCCGTTATGACTTTCACTCTTGACGCCCTACCTTCATGACGCCGTCAAATCTCTTCTGGATCGTCATGGAATTTTACTCTTAACGCCGTAGGGGAACTACTCTTGACGCCGTCACCTACTGTTCCCGGCATGGAAAATTAAGACTTTGGCGTTTTCTTCACTTTTATGCTCCAAAAACGTCCGAATTGCTTCTTTTTCCAGATTTCTCTCCCAAAGTACCTAAAATCACAAAAGGAACGATTTAGGGCAATATTTGATCAAATAAATTCGAATTCGGGCTTAAATGACCCCCTAAAAACGGATCATTTTTCGCCTCATCGTATGGTGTTGTTAACTGTCTTGCTATTCCATTCTACTTACAGTACTTAGTGAATTCATTTGATGTAAATTCACCAACTCTATCTATTCTTAGCATTCTTAACTTCAATCTTAACTCCATTTCAATCTTTTGTCTAAATTCCTTAAATGTGTTGAATGCTTGATCTTTCGATGTTAGAAAATAGGCCCACATAAAACGTGTACAATCATCTACTAATAAGAAAATGAGTTTCTTTCCAGAGTGTGTGGTTGGACTTATGGGACCACAACTAAGTCCAACGGGTTCTTTGATCTGAATTTAGTTTGATTGGGAAATGGTGTTCTGCTATGTTTTCCTAATAAACATGCATCACATACTTGTCCTACATGATTTATCCTTGGTATTCCTTCTACTAGACCCTTTCTTGTCATCTTGTTAATGTCATCGAAGTTCAGATGACCTAATCTAGCGTGCCATAACCATGCTTGGTTATCCACATTTGCTAAGAGACATACAGGAGCTTCAATCTGTAGTCTAATACTATAAAGTCTATTCTTGGATCTTTTTACTTTCATCAACAACTTCCTATTCTTATCATACAAAATCAGCTTGTTTCCATCCATGATGATTTTACAACCTATCTCAGTAAGTTGTCCTAGACTAAGTATGTTGCTCTTGAGGTTTGGAATGTAGTAAACATCCGAAACTATCTTTTGTTCCTTGTTTCTACTTCCTAGTAATATAGAACCTCTACCCTTTATCTCTACGTACGATCCATCTCCAAAACGAATGCGTCCAATGATGCTTTCGTCAAGATCCTTAAAATGACTCTTGGCTCCCGTCATATGGTTTCTTGCACCATTATCTAAGTACCATATGCTAGCATCTGATGTAGCATACTTGCCGGGTTGTATTTGTCCTTCATTTAACAAAACTTCTTCATGTCTAGTCATTAATAGTGATGGTTCATCATCTTCTAAGATAAGGTTTGATTGTTCCTGAGTTGTTGGTTGACTTCTACAGTCTCTCTTAAAATGTCCATGTTTCCCGCAATTGAAACATTTGCCTTTCTTCTTATTCCACTCACCTCTATTCTTATTGGGCTTGTCGTGAGTTGAATTTTCTCCATTCGAGTTATCTCTATTTCCTTTATTTTGCCAGTTTCCTCATGAGTAGTTTGATCTACACCTATTCTTGTTAAATCGTTTCTTATTTCTAGAATGTTCGCCTTGTGCGAATAATAAGTTATCCTGGCTTGTCCTCCCTTTCAGAGTTTTATCCTTTCCTCGAATGCCTTAAGTTTTCCAGTGATCTCATCTACGGTGATATTATTTAGATCACTTGTATGTTCTATGGAGGCTACTATCTGAATGAACCTATCTGGTGTGGAGTCTAATAGTTTTCGTACTAAAAGTGATTCATCCATGGTTTTTCCTATTTCTTTAGCCTTCGTGGCGTAACCATTTAGTTTGTTCATAAATGCATCCACCGTTTCATCCTCCTTCATTTGAAGGGCATTAAATCCAATCATCAGTGATTGTAATCGTGCCTGTTGTACTCTCTCTTCTCCAACGTGTCTTTTCCTTAATGATTCCCACAATTCTTTTGCAGTCTTACAACTTGCTACTTGTAATATCACATCTTCGGTCACCGCTTGATATAGGAGGGTAATAGTTTCCTTATCCTTCTTATCATCTACTTGCATTTTCTCTTCAGGCTCTATAATCTCCTATAAACCATGTGCCTCTAATATAACCTTAATTTGTATAGCCCAAACCGTGTAGTTTGTGGTTTTGAGTTTAGGGCATTGATATTGTGCAATGGGTGTTACGGGTTTCACTACAGTTGATGAGGCGAAAAGTGAACCACTTTTAAGGGGTCATTCAAGCCCGGAATTGAATTTATTTGATCAAATATTGCCCTAAATCGTTCCTTTTGTGATTTTAGGTACTTTGGGAGTGAAATCTGGAAAAGGAAGCAATTAGGACGTTTTTGAAGCATAAAAGTGAAGAAAACGCCAAAGTCTTAATTTTCCTTGCTGGGAACAGTAGGTGACGGCGTCAAGAGTACCATCCTGATGGCGTCAAGAGTAAATTGCATGACGGCCCAATGCAGACATGAAGGCGTCACATGGAAGAGCGTCAAGAGTTAAACACGTGACGGCCTGGAAAAAGCTAATATGTGACGGCATCAGATGTAGATCAAGGCAGTCCGAGAATTCTTTTGGCGGCGAGATGACGGCGTCACCTATTTAGTCTTGACGCCGTCAGGCTCAATTTCCTATATATAGTTTTCTAATTTTCATTCATTAAAGAGGAACAAGTTTGGAGAAACCCTAAGGCCGAACCGTATATGATTTTTGCAGGTTTTTCAAGGGTTTTCAGCCCTTGAACCCTTTCATGTGTAATTGAGATAAGTGTTCTTCTAATTCAATCAATATGTCTATGTGTTGGTTGTCTATATCTTGTACTTGTCTTAATTCCACCATGCTAGGCTAGATTTATCTTGTGTTTGCTTAGATCTAATGAAACCTAGACGTTGATTATGTGTTGATTACTTGTTTATTGTTGTATTGGATGAATGATTTCGATGTTAGGCTTAAGAAAACTGGCAGATCTCCAAATGGTAACATGCTTGAATGTCTTAGGAAACATGAACTGACGTGCACTAGGTTTTATTGGTTGTATTTAATGCATGAGTAAATTCTAATGATCCCATGTTAGGAGCTTCTTAGCCGGCTCGACATAGGAGTGAAGTAGGCACTCATAGGATTGGGGAGTTAAGTGCGCCACCCCATGAATGGTATTAAGGAATACAATCCGTCATCCACGCAACTATAACAAGTAATTAACGTGTAAAAGATATCTAGGGAGTAGTGAAATCTAAGTAAACACAATTTCTCCACTTATTGCTCACAGCCTTAGTTTAATTTAGCTTTATTTTCATTTCTAGTATTTTATTTTGATTTCATCTTTAGTATTGTGTTAGTTGACTAGCAACTAATTCCGCCCAAATCCTTCAAACCCGAGATTTTTACTTGCTTTCTAAAAAAATATAAAAATACAAAAATAATCATCCTTCATCTCTAGAACTAGTATTTAGGTTTTCTAATCCTAGCGACACTATTCCTAGCTGAATGAACAATCCCCCGGTACTTGTCACTATACTATACTACAACGATCAGGTACACTGCCTGGTGGGGGTTGTAAGCTTCTCAAGATCCCTTGAGAGGTAAAGCCTGGTGCGATTCCCACGTATCAAGTTTTTGGCGCCACAGCCCGGGGAATAGTTATTGTCTAGGTTAGAATCTCTTTTTATTAGATCTACTTGCTAAGATTCCTTTCTAGTAAGATTTTATTTTTATTTTTAGGTTTCTTTAGTCTATCTTATTTCTTTGTGTTTTTGTTCGTAACTTTTCACCACCCGACATCATGGACGATGGGAACATCTTTGAACCCGTCATCCCACCACAACAAAACCCACCACTAGAACCCCTTAGGCCCCGAACCTTAGGAAAGTATTCCCGACCTAGCCACCAAGGCTACCGAAACACCATTGAGCTCACCGGAGCCAATGTGACCCCCTTGTGATCTGACACCATCCGGTTGGTGCAAAGCAGATGTGCATTCCATGGACTTCGTTCCGAAGATCCAAACCAACATCTTAAGGACTTCCTTAAAATCGTAGACTCCATAGACCTTGATGTTGAAACTAGAGAGACAACCCGATTACGCCTATTCTAATTCTCTCTACGGGATCAAGCTAGTCAATGGCTTGAGCGTTTGCCCACGGGATCCATCACCACATGGGATAATCTCACCAATCGCTTCCTTACTAAATTCTTCCCATCGGGGAAGACTGCAATGCTTAGAAATGACATTTTGATGTTTGAACAACATCAGGGTGAAACTTTCTATGAAGCATGGGCCCGTTTTAAGGATCTCCTCCATAAGGTCCCTCATCATGGTATAAACCTTTGGTTATTAGTTCAGATTTTCTACGACCATGTTGACTATCACACTAAACGCACAATCGATAGGGCCGCGGGAGGTAAACTGCGTGATAAGAACGCCGAGGAGTCCTGGGCAATTATAGAGGAGCTCGTTGCCGATAATCAGGAGATGTGGGAGTTTAATCATATAATTAAAGCGGCCATCAATGCGGTCTCAACATATTGAGGAACCATCGAAATCCCCGATGAACTCCTATGCAAACTCGAGGCAAAAGTTGACTATTTTGAGGAAAGGCAAAGGAGACCTTTAAGTCCTAGACGAGCTACTGTCAATTCTATCTCGAAACCGACTTCAACACCATTATCAGAGTCACCCTCTAGAGAAAATATCGAGACTTTTCAAAACTATGCCCCACCTTATTCCCCTCCCGAGGAGCTTAGCTCAGAGTTTGAAGCTAGGATGAGAGAATATATGGCGACTCATTCAGATCGGCTTGCTAGATTCGAGGAAGCAGTTTATAAGCAAAAAGAGGAGATGCAAGAGAAAAATGAATGAGATGATGAGTCTATTGGAGGAGTATGCCAACTAGAGAACCCCCGAGAGAATGCTACTAAGGAAGGAAAGCGTCACCCCCACTACCCAATTTGTTAATTCCATCACAATTGTCCACAAGGATGACGAGAAGGTAGAATCCTCTACTAAACAAACCTTAGGTAAGCCACAAAAATCCCAACCCTTGAGTCACTACCTGAAACACGATATAAACGAAAACACCATAACAAATTGGATTAAGGGTGACGGGCGTAACCAACCTTCCAAACAGGGTTCTGAGAAAGAAGAAAAGGGAAAAGATGAGTATGATACGTTACCGGGGGGGGGGGGGGTGTCAATATTCGAGAGGCTATTGGTACAAAAAGTGGCTACTAAGCAGATTGCGTGTGGGAACTTTGAGATACCAACTAGCATCGGGGATTTGAAATATCTTAGTGCTTTCGCCGACCAAGGATCGAAAGTAAATCTTATGCCCCTAACTATTTACATCCAACTAACGACAAAAATGCCAGCCCCTACTCGCGTTAGGTTGTCCCTCGCTGGACACTCGTATGTATACCCCTTAGGAATCGCAGAAGAGTATTAGTTAATGTCGCAGGATTCATGTACCCCGTTGATTTTGTGATCATCGATGATAAGGGAGATGGATGCATGCCAATAATCCTTGGGGCATCATTCCTCGCCACCGCTAGAGCTATCATTAAGTAAGAAGGCAGGAAAATTGAGCTTAAATCTGGAAAAAGAAAGATTAGCTTCCCCATGACTCCGCGTAGTGGACATGAGAGTTTGAGTTGGAAAAGGCTCAAAAACAATATTGACGCGACACCCATTCGTGTTCAGAATAAAATACTTGCATGGGAGGCAAGAATCAAAAGCTACAAGGAGGCTAAATATGAAAGAAGCAAAGGCAATAAGGTTCATGTCGAATTCGAACATAATCGACCAGCAGAAAGTCATATCCCATTCGAGGAAGGGAACTTGGTGCTCTTAAGACACTTGGAAACAACAATACCACCCGATAAACCAAGTCCTTGGTGGTATGGGCCTTTCACAATTGAAAGCATGAACCAAGATGGAATGGCTAACCTGAGAAGTAAAGTAGGTGGAGAGGTGATTGCAAGCAACGACAGGTTGAGGCACTACCACCACAATAGTAATGATCACAACTACATGGGATACATCATCTCAAGGGATGAGGTTACGTAGTAACCCATGACCTTGAGTCTAGCTACAAGACTCGTAAATAAAGAAAAGCGCTTCTTGGGAGGCAACCCATGCTTTGTGTGATTTTATTTTTGTTTGTTTGTTATTTGCTTCCGTATGCATGCTTTATTTTTATTGTTGGTAGATCATGTTTCTAAACTAAAAAGTGGAAATACTTTACTTTGTTGTTTTGGCCTAGTCTTAACTCCACCTAAAAGTATTTTTGCAAAAGATAAGTGTAAGGGGAAACCCCAAATTTGTTTTTAAGAAACAAACTGATCATGATTCTCCACAATATTAAATGAACATGTATATTCATATTTGTTAGAGTCAAATGCTTGTATTGAGTCATAATGAAGTTTTGCAGGATTTTCCAGGAAGTAGGACCAAGTTTTTCCAGAAATTTTCCAGAAACTTAACATAAGAATTTCTGCAGATCACTTCTGACGGCGTCACGAGATTACTCTTGACGGCGTCACGTGCAAAAACCTGGAAATTTTACCAGTTTTGTTTTTCTAACGAAGTTTTAAAGTTTTTGTTGAATTATTAAGTTTTATAATCTCCATGAAATCTGCAAACTTCATTCCACAAGCATTATATCTTACTTTGTTTTCTAGGATTTAGTAACTTATATAGATTGCCGCCGATTTTATGCGAGGTTGCTTTGTTTGTTTTCTCAGGATTTACAGGTTATGTATGACAAGAAGATGATTTATATTCTGGAAGGGAAGCTTTGATTTTTCATTTTCTTTGAGGAAGATCTAACCTAGTCACCTTATCATCCATACCGAGCGAATCAGGGGAGTATTTGATTTCATTCTTTTTACTTTTTCACTTTTACATTCTTTACTTGAACATTGGGGACAATGTTCATCTTAAGTGTAAGGGGAGGGTAAAATGATGATACCTTACAAATACACTTTCGCTTGAGTTTGTTTGTTTGATAGTACTTGTGTAATAAAACTATGAGAAATACTTATTAGTGCAATTTTAGCGCCAAATTTAAATTTTTTTACAACATTTAGGAGTGAAACTTTAGCCATAGCAAGCGTCTCATGGATAGGAGATTGTATGACTAGCATATAACCGTACTTTTAGAAAAATTTTCCACCCAAATATGTGAGGTTCGCCTTTAGATTTGATAGGAAAAGCATTTACTATTAGTGCTTATGAGTGTACCGATAGCATTTAGATTCTAGAACTTGCGTTAGTGATGCATCCCGAGACCGCTAGTGAGACTACATTCGTGTAGTAGGATTTACTACATGATAAGAGGCATTAGGATCACCCTTGTGTTAAACCCGTATCATAATTACTTGACCATTTAAGTCATATTACTTGGCTAGTTAAGTCAACTAATTTTCCCCACACCCTTAGCGTTGTACTCATTTTTCGTACACGAAACCCCTAGTACACCCCTCCGAGCCTATCTTTTCGTTTCTAACTTTAAGCATTTTACTTAAAGGGAGAATTTGTTACACCCCACTTAAATGTACAACCAAATCGCCTTAGCCTTCCGTGTATGCGCTCATTTTTAGTGCATTATTGTTATTTGTTAAACCCTAAGTTATCTATCTAATTGATTACATGGTTGCTAAGTCGAGTCATATCCTTGTACATATTGTTTTGGGACGATTGGGACTCATGGGTAAAGTACTTATTTATGAAGTAATGAGGAAGAACATCATATTATTACCCCCACATGTGCGTTAATCTTAAAAGTGCTCCAAGTGTTTTGATTTTCTTAATTCGAGTCATTAGATTAGTTTATTGTAAAGTATGTAAAAATTCAAGTGTAAGGGAAATTTACATTCCCTATGATGTATTATTTTGGATGGTAGGGCAAGAGTGTATGCAAAAAAAAAAAAAAAAAAAAAAAAAAAAAATAGAAAAAGAAAAAGAGAAAAAACATACGGACTACCATCCCTTTTCATTCTATGTTCATTTTATGTTTTTGGTTATTTTTCATTTATTAGCTTAAGTCGAGTCTAGTCTTGGCTTAGCAACGCCATATTGTACATGTAATTAACCAAAATTGTTAACTCGCCACCAGTAAAGACTGCCTTTATCCAACAAAACCGTGTATTTCATATCCCTACACCTAACGTTACAACCCTTTAAAAAACCTCTTTGATAGTTTATTGATTGGTGGTAAACAGTCAGATAATATTCAACCAAGTTATGGTCAACAAGTCAGACAACCTAAACCAATACTCCGGTGAATTTAGTGTTTCCTCGGATCGTTAGATCCCAACGAGGCGTGAAATAAATGCTTCAATCTGAGAAACCAAGAACAAGGACCAGAGGACACTCTTATAAGCTTACCACTAAGCTACTAACCCAAGGGCAATCCAAAATACACCCTGCTCCATTGCTTGATCATCTTCTTTATCATTTTTTTATTTTTCACTTATTTATTTGATTTTTATTTGTATTTTTCTTTTATATCTAGAACTGAGTTTTATGGTTTCTAATAGCTTTCAATATGCTATTTAGGAGCTTAAATGTGCTTATCAGTCCATAACAATAACTACACACACATATGAGTACATATGAGATTTTTGATTTAAAAATTGCATAAACTGAATTTAAAAGACAACACTTGATATTGATACTGAAAGTAACTTAGATTCACTCTGAATTATCTTAACAAAAAGCTTGAAAGCTTGGAATTAGGAAACTTATTTAAACGACATACATTATTGAAAATTAAAACTAGATACCACTCCACAATGCTTCTTTCTTCAACTTTATAGACATTTTTGGACTCCCCATGTGATCCTGAGCATTTCACATCATTAACCTCAGCCATTGGATTAGTCAAAGTCATCCAAACCATTTAAAAGTCTTTTGGCGCCAAAATCCACACATGTTGCTTGAGGCAGTTTGAGACTAATTAAGGATGTTTGGGGTTTAGTGGTGACTAAGGGGGGACAATTGAGATTGTTTTGATGCAAGTTGGGGCTTAGGTTGAAAACAGAGGTCTTGTGAAGGAGGGTGGAGTGTTGAGTGGTGGGAAAGCATTAAATGGGGATTGGGTTGAAATGATGAGGGGTGTGAGGTGTTAAGCCAGCTGGGGGTTGAGGAGATGGAAATACCATGGTGGTTTTGGTTTGCAGAGGAGGGTGAGGGGTGTGACCAGTTGTGGTGGTTTGGGGAAGACGGTCAACGAGGGGTCAAAACCCCCGTTTTATTAAAAGGGATAGTTGGGTTTGCTTGGTGGGCTGGGAAAAAGCTAAGGCCCAAGAAATAAAAAGGGTGGGCTGTTTGGTTTGGACTGGATTGGTTGGGGTTTATAATAAAAATGGGGTCCGGTTGGTTTTTAGTAAACGAGGACCAAATTTGTAATTTTGACAAAATAGAGGGACTGAATTTGTAGCTTTCCCAAATATTTATAAGGACTATTTTTGTCATTTATTAATAACCCAAGGACCAAAGATGTATTTTTTTCATTTTTAAAACCCAGGGACCTTTTCTGTCAATTCCACAAACTCCAGGGACCTAACTTGTAATTTTCTGATTTTTGAAGGGTTTAACTTGTAACTTCTCAAAAGTTATCATAAGGTCCATTTTTGTCAATTAAGAATATTACAAGGCTTATTTTTCATATTTTTGTATTTACAAAACCTTAGGGACTATTTTTGACATTTTCCAAACTTGAGGGACTAAAGTTGTCATTTTGCAATTTTTAACTTTAAAGGACTATACTTGACAACTTATAAATCCCTAAGGACCTTTGATGATATTTTTCATGTTTTGATTTACCAGGGACTAGTTTTGCCAATTTTTCAAAGTTCAAGGACTGAAACTGTAAATTATGTGAAATGTATTGTTTTTCATCAGTTTTCAATCCTTTTGCATAATAACACAATCCAGGGATAATTTAATGTATTTTAAGGCATTCCTGTGTGTTTTCATATGTTTTTGCAATTTAAATGTAACAGAAATGATGAGTATTTACACACTCATCAATCCCCCACACTAAACTATTGCTAGTCCCTAGCAATCTTTTTGAGAAAAATTTAACGGATTTTTACTCTTTACCAAAAGCCATCACTTCTGGAGTAGCCAGGTGTAAGAACTGTGGCACACCTGATAACCGTGTGATTTTTAGCAAACCACCAGCTGTCAACGGATTTGATTTGTCTTTACCAAGAGCCGTTTGCTCCTGGACTAGCCAATCCTTTTGTGGGTTAGACATAGAGGATTGATACCATTTATTGCATTTCTAAGTGTGAAAAAACTTTAAATTTTGATCAAATGAGGGTGCTTGATGGAACATGTGTTTGAATTCGTGAGAATCCCCCCCCCCCCTCCCACACTTAGAAATGAATATTGCCCTCAATATTCAAAACACCGGGTGTTAAACCGATACTTAGAACGTAAGGAGAAAATATTAATAACCTTTATTTTAGGCTATTTATATACAAACTCACTTTTTTTTTTTTTTTTTTTTTTTTTGATGATATATACATATATACAACATGTGGGGCATCTCCCCCACACTAGGGTGGTAGAAAAGAGAAAGAAATCAGAAATATGAGTGAAAACCCATATTGCTACTCTTTTGATTACCGAGTCACTAGCTTGACTCGACCTCGAATTGATTTGTCCATGAGGGAGCTACTGTTTTTGTTTACCGAGTCGCTAGCTTGACTCGACCCCGAATTTAATTGTCCTTGGGGAAAGTTTGGAGATCCGGGACAACCATGTTTGGGATGTCCTCTCCAAAGTAGTGTTTCATACGATGGCCATTTACTTTAAAACATGGACCGTCATTTTGAGATAACTCAACGGTACCATATGGATAAACCTTAGTGATAGTAAATGGACCAGTCCAACGGGTTTTTAATTTACCCGAGAAGATCTTTAATCTAGAATTAAAGAGAAGTACTCGATCACCAACGTTAAAACCGCGGTTCTTTATTTTTGAGTCATGAATTCTCTTTGTTTTTTCTTTATAGATTAAAGAGTTCTCGTAAGCCTGATCACGTAGTTCATTTAATTCATTCATTTGAACTTTTCTGTGATCACCCGCAGTTTTGAGGTCAAAGTTGGCATGTTTCAAAGCCCAGTAGGCTTTGTGCTCAAGTTCCATCGGTAGATGACATGTCTTTCCGTACACAAGCTTGTAAGGTGTACACCCAATGGGTGTTTTATAAGCTGTACGAAAAGCCCATAGTGCGTCATCTAATTTATCCGACCAGGCAGCACGGTTTTCACTAACAGTCCTCTCAAGTATCCTTTTGATACCACGATTTGAAACCTCCACTTGCCCACTTGTTTGTGGGTGATACGCAGTAGAAAGACGGTGGGTTACACCATACTTTTGCATGACTTTGTCAAATTTGTCATTGCAGAAATGCGTACCACGATCACTTATGATAGCACGTGGAGTTCCAAAACGGGCAAAAAGAGATTTTAGGAATTTTACTACAACTCGGGCATCATTAGTGGGTAAAGCTTTTGCTTCAACCCACTTTGATAAATAATCAACAGCCACAAGTATGTACTTGTTTCCTCTAGATGATGGAAATGGCCCCATAAAGTCAATGCCCCATATATCAAATATTTCACATACTTGAATAGCATTTTGTGGCATCTCATTTCTTTGTGAAATGTTTCCATGACGTTGACAAGCGTCACAGGTTTTAATGAGATCCTGGGCATCTTTATAAATTGTGGGCCAAAAGAATCCGGAATCAAACACCTTTTTGGCGGTGTAATTAGGACTATGATGTCCCCCAGTGGGTCCAGCATGGCAAGCCTTGAGAATTTCAGTGGCTTCATGTCCATATACACACCGTCGGACGACTTGATCCGCAAAGATTTTGAATAAGTAGGGGTCATCCCAGAAGTAATGTTTAACATCCTTAAAGAATTTATTATTCTGTTGGGTTGACATCCCTTTCACAACAAAGTTACCCGCATGATAATTTGCGAAGTCGGCAAACCATGGGGTAGTAGAATCTACACGAAAAGCAACCGCATTGAGTGTTTCGAGAGGAAATGTTTCATTTATTTCCTTTTTCTCATACACATCTTGATGAGGGTTCTCTAATCGGGACAAATGATCAGCTGCCAGGTTCTCAGCTCCTTTTTTATCACGAATAATGATATCAAATTCTTGGAGGAGGAGAACCCAATGGATCAATCTCGGCTTTGCATCTTGTTTTGCAAATAGATATTTTAGAGCCGAGTGATCCGTATACACTACGCATTTAGTCAAGATTAAGTATGTCCGAAATTTCTCAAAGGCATACACCACGGCTAATAATTCTTTTTCTGTAGTGGTGTAATTAGTTTGAGCTATGTTCATAGTTTTGCTTGCGTAGTGGATAGGCTGAAAGTGTTTCGTTTTGCGTTGCCCCAAGACTGCTGTAAAACCCTAAATTTCCGTTATCACATTTTGACAACTAATTTAAAATTTACCCTAAGTATTTGATAATAATTATGAAATAATTAGGACTATGTAAGTTGTATTTAAGAACTAACTAATCTATACTCAAATAATTGTTTACATTTTATTTTCCTAATAATCCAAATTCTATCCTAAGCTACAACAAGAAAACGTTTCTCCCATTTTGTCCATATGAAGAAAATGAATTACACAAGCCCAATATGACTTATGTGTGTGAAGTGAGAACCAGAAAAGATGTTGAGTATATTGGATAAGAATTAGAAGATCTCATATATTTCCCCTTGTCACACATAAATGATTTGATACATATCTTTATTTCCGAAACTAAGTTACACGTTTTTCCTTATTCTAAACATACGGGTTTTAATTTACCTTAAACCGTATATCATCCCATCCTTTTCCCTCCTGGCATCGACATCAAACACAGACAAAAAGAAAACCCTAAACCTATCAAGAAAAATGGCGGCAGCTCCATCCCTTTTTTTTTTTCTACTTCTGTTCGATTCAAATGGTGTACAAAGGAGGTTCAAGTGTGGTGTTCAAGCGTGGTTCGAAGGTGTAGTTGATCGTGGTGTGTTCTGGTTCGACCTAGGCTTGGCATACATGATGTTTTTGTTCGAAAAGGTGGCCACGAAACATGGGTTTGTTTGGTTCAAAAGGTGATTGAACGTGTGGGCTTGAGGCTGCTGTTCGAGGGTTTCAGTCCCGTTCGGTGTGGTAGTTTTTCATGAGTATTCGATCATGTTCTTCTTGTTCGTGTATAATGACTTCAAGGGTAACATCTTCTGCCCTTGTTCGATTCGTTCTTCTCTTGTTTGATTCTTGTTGTGATTCGGTATGTATTTGTTTGGTCTTGTTTTATATGATCTCACGAAATCATAAGATGTTCACATAAAATATTAACCAAACGCACATAAAATAACGACCTAGTGAACTTATTTAATCGACCCTATGAGCATGTGTATTCGTATCTTGCATGGGTCACGTTTGCTTGTTGTTTTGGCATCGACATAAAACCTGGTTTAACTTGGTTCCTTGTCCTGACCACGCGACGAGGGTATCGTATCATCCTTGCCTATTTATCTTTCGTTTTGATCTCATGCCTATCGATTAACATGTTACCTGATATAACTAATGAATCGACCTATAAAATATGTTTTGAAATTCTGTTTTGGTACGTATAACAACCTGCACTCTTTCGACCCTTAATCTAATCCTAAACGCAATTTTAATCAAGTTAAAAAGAGTGTTGAGCATGCATGTATTCGGTTTATATAATCACATAAGATAACTCGTGGGAAAACTTAACAATAACTGATCTGCATGTCTATTTGACTCAAAGGATATATTACTTTGTCTTACTTTTATCTTGATCTAATCTATATGCATATTAAACCAAACCAAGATGAGCTAAATAGGAAGAAACGCATGCATGAGTTTTTTTTTTTTTTTTTTTTTTTTTTTTTTTTTTTTTTTATCTATTCGAATCGGAAATAAGTAAACAATAGAAAAAAAAAAAAAAAAAAAACCCTCACCTGAAATAATAATAATAATAATAGCAAAGTTTGCATGAAATAACGTTTTCGAAAGCTATCTAACTCGCGCTATATCTCGTCTTCAACTTATGTAAAATTCTGTTTTGAATTGCAATGCATTCGACCTATGTGATTTACTATTCGGGTCATATATGGAGGCCGTAATCGTGTCGTGTTGTGTGACCATATTTTGTCGTGTTTTACTAAACTTTTGTCGGCCCGTTACCACGTATAAAACGCACCCGAAGTAATCGAGTAAACCTGCTTGAAAACATGCATGCTATGACCTGGTTGTGTCGCCTGATTGATACACTATGTCGATTCTTTTTCCATAAAACCTGTCATATTCATATTCTAATACATGTGCATGGGAATGGATTGCATTGTTTGTTAAATATAAAAAGACCATACAATTAGTAAGAAATGATTATTTATATGTTGAGAAATATTGATGAATCTTTGTTACGTAAAATATAAATAGCAAACAGATCCATGTATGGTATATTAGTGTCGAGTTCTGTAGCCTCTCGTAATTTTCCCCAACGGTTAGTAAATACTTACAAGTTATTACGTTATTTAAATACCCACTTTTACGTATGAAATTTTTTTTTATTAGACTTGATATATAAATCACAACGGTAAAACTTTGAATTATCTTTTGCTTAGAAACGTTGCTTGCACACAAACCTAGATAGTCTAAATTATCGCGAATATATATATTAAAAACATTTATATTTTTATAATATACGTTTCGTATATTTAAGGTACAATATTTATATATTCCCGGAGCCTACGAAAATTCCCGAGATCACTCATTAATATTATTTGATCGTAAACCGACTCTCAAAACATACCAGGTGGGCCCCATTGACTCATTGGGCCTTAAACCCAACTAACAAACCAAACGGACTCTTTCATATATTTGTTTCTCCTTTTCTGCTGGGCCAGACGAAAACACAAGCCCAAAGGGCTATAAGCCCAAACGAACTCTTATTATTATTATTTTTTTTCTTCCTTGTTTCCAGTCGCGAGCGAGCCAAGAAACACCCCCATTTTCTTTCATTTTTAACACACGACACTATCATATTATTACACCTTTCGAATAACCACCCAACTAGCTTTCGAAAATGACCAAGTTTGCTCTTTGTCTCACTCGTTTACTGCTCCAAATTTAGCCAAAGTAAACTACCAAAATCTTGTGTGTATAAAACCAAAAACGTGTCACACTTTACTATTAGCTACCCATGCCTCCCCAATAACAACAAACCTGAACTATGCAACGTCAGGAATAACATGAGACAGTCTTACACATTTCTTTTGTGTTTACATTCGATTGGATGGAAAGGAGGTGCCACACTTCACCAACGAGCCAACACATAACTTACTTGGCATGTTTTCACTTATCACAACACTCAAAACCTCCTATAAAACCTCACCATGCAAGCTCAGTTGAAACCACACCCTCAAACGTACCATAGTTACATATTCGTGAAGTACTAGTGTCAAGTTTGGGACGAGAAGTTGACAACGAGCTCGAAGTGTAGAAGTGATCCAAGGAGGAACCAAATAGCTCGTTGTGAACCTTGCTAGGAGTGAACCATTGTACCATTGATCCTACGTACCTACTCGAACCATACGAACCATTTTACCCACCTATTTTGAGGTGAGGTGAGCACTTGGAGTTCCTTTGTTATATATTATTTTCGTTATTATAAAATTTTGCACGTACACTTTGCCTCATTTAGTTCGTAAAATATAAACGTGACATATGCATTTTAATTCACATCCTAAATGTTTAATATACTAGCAATCGAGTGACGTAAAGTTTTGATCTAAAAATAACATATACTTAATAAAAAATGACACGATTTGAAGTGGTTTTGACCCATTCAAAATAACTGAAAAGACTTAGAATATTTCTAAGTCTCCAAACTGTTTTCAGAATTGATTTTGGCCATTTACTTGGCCTCGTTATTTCAAAATCTAGGAATGTAACATGTTGTTTTTAAAGCTCGATCTCATTGTTGGCTTGGTAAACAAACAGAACACACTTTTTGTTCGAAGTAATATGCTCGTATAACTACTTTGCTCGACCCCTTTTGTCTCGACCAAAAACCAGATTTTACAAAACTTATATAAGCCAACGTGGGCTTATGTAAAGCCCACTAAGCTTATGTGATACACTGGGCCTGGGAGCCCAACTCCAGTGTTTTTAGTATCCTAAAATGAGTCCAAGGTCAGGCCCAAACCTTTCGTAAGCCCATTGGATCACAAAACGTTAACGGACCTTTAAATTTACACGTTAAGCCCATTAGGTGGAAAATAAGCTTTTTAAGCAAATAAGCTGAAGAAATAAGCTTTTCTGAATATTATGAGCTTAATCTAATAATGAAAATGTTAAACTTTTAATTTGGTGAAATTTGGACCAAGTTTGCAAATTTTTCTAATCGAGGGACTAAAAGTGTCAAAATGGTAAACTATGGGTAGAAACTGTCAAAACATAAAACTTTGAGTTCTAAACTGTTAAAAATGATAACTAGAGTTGAAAAATGTAAATATTGATGCTTTTGGACCTAAAATGTAAATTATATATATATTTTGGACTAACGGTGTAATATATATATATCGTTAGGGTTAAAAATGTAAATTTTGGAAACTTAAAGAAATTTTCTGTAAATATTACTTTACAAAATAATATTAACCTTTTACATATATAAACATATATAAAACTTATATAAACATAAACTTATATATATATATACGATATATATTCGTAATTATAATTAAACGATATAACGATACATTATTTATTTCTTGTAAAACGATACGTTTATTTTAATTCCGTTATAAAAACTAACTTTATATCAATCATCAATCATTTTTACTTACAAGTTATATGTATATATAACTTTGTTTTTGAACTTTAAACATTTAAACGAACACGAGTTTTAATAACAAACTGAATGACTAATATTCGCGATAAAACCAGATTTAGACTATCAACTGAAACTTGCATTATCTTTTAGGTTGTGTTGTGTGAAGCCGTTTCCTTGCTTTGTTGAGACTACGATACCACTGTACTACTAAGGTGATTTCATAGCCCACTCTTTAACTATTTTCCCGTGGGGAGATACATGCTTAAAACTCGATCACAAGTCTTTTATACCGGGTATTGAAATACCGTCAGGCCAATGTTATTTGCTTAAGTTACTATTGTCAGAAGTCCCTCGATCATGAACCTTAATCACTTGAAGGGTGAACGTAAATAATTGTGGATAGTACTATTAGTGATTGACAATCCTCGTTTGGTTGTTGGAGAAAACACCAGGCGCACTTTATTGTTCTTATAAATAGGTTATTGACAAATACCTATCTTTGGGGGCCTATTACTTACCATCATAATTCACATTTATGATTGGCTGTTAATCGTTGAGTATCATGAGCTTAAGGCAATAACAGGAACGTTGATTTTTTTTTTATATTAATTGTATGTGATTACAATACATTCTTAACTTGTGATTCAAACTCTTAAAACTCAAACCTATGAGTATCACTCAACTTTATGTTGACTTTAGCATGTTTATCTCAGGTAACTAAACAAGACGGATCTGGATAGCACGGAGTGGGCAAAAGCATGACAAGAACCATAATAAACTACTTATTTTCCTTCAGAATAAAACACGTTCTTAACTTAATAATGTCTTGTATCTCAGATATTTGGTATTTTGAAATAAATTAAACTTTAATACTTCACTTTGTGTTGTCTACTATGATTGTGACAAAGATCCTTGAAGTAATACCCCGAAAGTCTTCCGCTAACATGTTAAGTCTTCCGCTGTTATTAACAACTTTTGGGGGTGTTACAGACTGGTATACAGAGCCACGGTTATAGAGAACCAGATGTTTTTAAACATTGGACTATAACTACACTTTAACTGGACCATTTTTACAAAATACCACTTCATGCCCTTCGTGCCTACATTCCAACATCTGGTAGAAAAGTTACTTCTCATTATTTCTTACTTATATAACTTGATATATGCTTACATGTTATGATTATGCTAATAACTATGTTTACTAATCGGGATTATTACAGTACCATGTCTTCCAAACCCAACTTCATTGTTTTGTTATCGGATTCGGAAACTGAGAGCTCTACACCTATTGTACCAACTCTTGCTCCAATGACTGTGTCACCTACAACAGACAAGAATAAGGAAAGTCAGCAATCCTTTACTTCACCTCAAGCATCATCTGGTCCAATCAGACGCAGTAAGCAAACTTCTCCATTCCAGCCTTATGAACCAGCCACAGCTGGAAAAGCTCTTTCATATGCTGAAGAAAAAGACATCTGGGATGATACTAAATGGAAAAAGGAAATTGCTCCAACTGCAGAACCAGTGATACTACCTAGTATATTTTATCAGCAGATTACTACTGTACCAGTGACAATCAACAGTCCACCACCTGTGAAAACTTCCAGTACTCCTCTGCCTTATCAACCAAGGAATTACCAGATTTGTCCTACCTCCTCAGATCCTTACTATTATGCAAGAACCAACCATAAGGCTCGTAAGCGGGTCAATGCTCGCAAATGGTCATTTCTACTACCAATCCTAAAGTATTGGAGATCTCAAGAAGGTACTCCCACCAACAGAGAACTTGGTGAAAGATCATCATTTGCTGCATCTAAGATCCTTCCAGTCACTGGAGAACCCATTCACCATACCATACCACTCTTGGCAGCTAGGTTAGTAAGACATGAAGACAGGTTAGACGCCATAGCCACCTTGGTGAACAACATCCCTAATGAACTGATAGAAGTTATGTCAGCTGAGATAGAACAACTTGTGATGGGACACCTAGAGATGGGAACCATGATTGAACAACTAAGTACCCAATTCGGTGAAGCTATGGAATTCATCGGATTACTTTGCTCTGCTAACACTGTAAACAAGGACATCATGTGTGACATCAATCAAGCTCTCGACACCACAAGAGCCCAAGTCATGTCTCTGCGACGTGCACAACAAGAAACACAAGCTAGGGAGAGAGACCGAGACCAAATCATAGAAACCATGGCCGCCAAAATTCAGGAACTAGAACGTCGTCTTGATGATAACCAAGGAAAACCCTAGAATGCCATAGATTGTCGACGTAGCCTCACCCACATCACAGTAATAACTTGTATTTGAATGTCCTAGAGATATGTCAACAAGAATAAATAAGTGATGTAAACTCAAAACGACAATCTAATCAATGATGTTATGTTTGCTTTATTTTCATAAGTGTCATGATATCGTATATTGCATCGTGATATATGTGACACTATTATAACTTTGAACCTATTGATGTTACTAAATAGTCTAACACAAGATGGTTATTATGAAAATTCTGAAAATATATTCTCATTTTTAGCCTCTCGTAATTTTCCCCAACGGTTAGTAAATACTTACAAGTTATTACGTTATTTAAATACCTACTTTTACGTATGAATTTTTTTTTTATTAGACTCGATATATAAATCACAACGGTAAAACTTTGAATTATCTTTTGCTTAGAAACGTTGCTTGCACACAAACCTAGATAGTCTAAATTATCGCGAATATATATATTAAAAACATTTATATTTTTATAATATACGTTTCGTATATTTAAGGTACAATATTTATATATTCCCGGAGCCTACGAAAATTCCCGAGATCACTCATTAATATTATTTGATCGTAAACCGACTCTCAAAACATACCAGGTGGGCCCCATTGACTCATTGGGCCTTAAACCCAACTAACAAACCAAACGGACTCTTTCATATATTTGTTTCTCCTTTTCTGCTGGGCCAGACGAAAACACAAGCCCAAAGGGCTATAAGCCCAAACGAACTCTTATTATTTTTTTTTCTTCCTTGTTTCCAGTCGCGAGCGAGCCAAGAAACACCCCCATTTTCTTTCATTTTTAACACACGACACTATCATATTATTACACCTTTCGAATAACCACCCAACTAGCTTTCGAAAATGACCAAGTTTGCTCTTTGTCTCACTCGTTTACTGCTCCAAATTTAGCCAAAGTAAACTACCAAAATCTTGTGTGTATAAAACCAAAAACGTGTCACACTTTACTATTAGCTACCCATGCCTCCCCAATAACAACAAACCTGAACTATGCAACGTCAGGAATAACATGAGACAGTCTTACACATTTCTTTTGTGTTTACATTTGATTGGATGGAAAGGAGGTGCCACACTTCACCAACGAGCCAACACATAACTTACTTGGCATGTTTTCACTTATCACAACACTCAAAACCTCCTATAAAACCTCACCATGCAAGCTCAGTTGAAACCACACCCTCAAACGTACCATAGTTACATATTCGTGAAGTACTAGTGTCAAGTTTGGGACGAGAAGTTGACAACGAGCTCGAAGTGTAGAAGTGATCCAAGGAGGAACCAAATAGCTCGTTGTGAACCTTGCTAGGAGTGAACCATTGTACCATTGATCCTACGTACCTACTCGAACCATACGAACCATTTTACCCACCTATTTTGAGGTGAGGTGAGCACTTGGAGTTCCTTTGTTATATATTATTTTCGTTATTATAAAATTTTGCACGTACACTTTGCCTCATTTAGTTCGTAAAATATAAACGTGACATATGCATTTTAATTCACATCCTAAATGTTTAATATACTAGCAATCGAGTGACGTAAAGTTTTGATCTAAAAATAACATATACTTAATAAAAAATGACACGATTTGAAGTGGTTTTGACCCATTCAAAATAACTGAAAAGACTTAGAATATTTCTAAGTCTCCAAACTGTTTTCAGAATTGATTTTGGCCATTTACTTGGCCTCGTTATTTCAAAATCTAGGAATGTAACATGTTGTTTTTAAAGCTCGATCTCATTGTTGGCTTGGTAAACAAACAGAACACACTTTTTGTTCGAAGTAATATGCTCGTATAACTACTTTGCTCGACCCCTTTTGTCTCGACCAAAAACCAGATTTTACAAAACTTATATAAGCCAACGTGGGCTTATGTAAAGCCCACTAAGCTTATGTGATACACTGGGCCTGGGAGCCCAACTCCAGTGTTTTTAGTATCCTAAAATGAGTCCAAGGTCAGGCCCAAACCTTTCGTAAGCCCATTGGATCACAAAACGTTAACGGACCTTTAAATTTACACGTTAAGCCCATTAGGTGGAAAATAAGCTTTTTAAGCAAATAAGCTGAAGAAATAAGCTTTTCTGAATATTATGAGCTTAATCTAATAATGAAAATGTTAAACTTTTAATTTGGTGAAATTTGGACCAAGTTTGCAAATTTTTCTAATCGAGGGACTAAAAGTGTCAAAATGGTAAACTATGGGTAGAAACTGTCAAAACATAAAACTTTGAGTTCTAAACTGTTAAAAATGATAACTAGAGTTGAAAAATGTAAATATTGATGCTTTTGGACCTAAAATGTAAATTATATATATATTTTGGACTAACGGTGTAATATATATATATCGTTAGGGTTAAAAATGTAAATTTTGGAAACTTAAAGAAATTTTCTGTAAATATTACTTTACAAAATAATATTAACCTTTTACATATATAAACATATATAAAACTTATATAAACATAAACTTATATATATATATACGATATATATTCGTAATTATAATTAAACGATATAACGATACATTATTTATTTCTTGTAAAACGATACGTTTATTTTAATTCCGTTATAAAAACTAACTTTATATCAATCATCAATCATTTTTACTTACAAGTTATATGTATATATAACTTTGTTTTTGAACTTTAAACATTTAAACGAACACGAGTTTTAATAACAAACTGAATGACTAATATTCGCGATAAAACCAGATTTAGACTATCAACTGAAACTTGCATTATCTTTTAGGTTGTGTTGTGTGAAGCCGTTTCCTTGCTTTGTTGAGACTACGATACCACTGTACTACTAAGGTGATTTCATAGCCCACTCTTTAACTATTTTCCCGTGGGGAGATACATGCTTAAAACTCGATCACAAGTCTTTTATACCGGGTATTGAAATACCGTCAGGCCAATGTTATTTGCTTAAGTTACTATTGTCAGAAGTCCCTCGATCATGAACCTTAATCACTTGAAGGGTGAACGTAAATAATTGTGGATAGTACTATTAGTGATTGACAATCCTCGTTTGGTTGTTGGAGAAAACACCAGGCGCACTTTATTGTTCTTATAAATAGGTTATTGACAAATACCTATCTTTGGGGGCCTATTACTTACCATCATAATTCACATTTATGATTGGCTGTTAATCGTTGAGTATCATGAGCTTAAGGCAATAACAGGAACGTTGATTTTTTTTTTATATTAATTGTATGTGATTACAATACATTCTTAACTTGTGATTCAAACTCTTAAAACTCAAACCTATGAGTATCACTCAACTTTATGTTGACTTTAGCATGTTTATCTCAGGTAACTAAACAAGACGGATCTGGATAGCACGGAGTGGGCAAAAGCATGACAAGAACCATAATAAACTACTTATTTTCCTTCAGAATAAAACACGTTCTTAACTTAATAATGTCTTGTATCTCAGATATTTGGTATTTTGAAATAAATTAAACTTTAATACTTCACTTTGTGTTGTCTACTATGATTGTGACAAAGATCCTTGAAGTAATACCCCGAAAGTCTTCCGCTAACATGTTAAGTCTTCCGCTGTTATTAACAACTTTTGGGGGTGTTACAGACTGGTATACAGAGCCACGGTTATAGAGAACCAGATGTTTTTAAACATTGGACTATAACTACACTTTAACTGGACCATTTTTACAAAATACCACTTCATGCCCTTCGTGCCTACATTCCAACATCTGGTAGAAAAGTTACTTCTCATTATTTCTTACTTATATAACTTGATATATGCTTACATGTTATGATTATGCTAATAACTATGTTTACTAATCGGGATTATTACAGTACCATGTCTTCCAAACCCAACTTCATTGTTTTGTTATCGGATTCGGAAACTGAGAGCTCTACACCTATTGTACCAACTCTTGCTCCAATGACTGTGTCACCTACAACAGACAAGAATAAGGAAAGTCAGCAATCCTTTACTTCACCTCAAGCATCATCTGGTCCAATCAGACGCAGTAAGCAAACTTCTCCATTCCAGCCTTATGAACCAGCCACAGCTGGAAAAGCTCTTTCATATGCTGAAGAAAAAGACATCTGGGATGATACTAAATGGAAAAAGGAAATTGCTCCAACTGCAGAACCAGTGATACTACCTAGTATATTTTATCAGCAGATTACTACTGTACCAGTGACAATCAACAGTCCACCACCTGTGAAAACTTCCAGTACTCCTCTGCCTTATCAACCAAGGAATTACCAGATTTGTCCTACCTCCTCAGATCCTTACTATTATGCAAGAACCAACCATAAGGCTCGTAAGCGGGTCAATGCTCGCAAATGGTCATTTCTACTACCAATCCTAAAGTATTGGAGATCTCAAGAAGGTACTCCCACCAACAGAGAACTTGGTGAAAGATCATCATTTGCTGCATCTAAGATCCTTCCAGTCACTGGAGAACCCATTCACCATACCATACCACTCTTGGCAGCTAGGTTAGTAAGACATGAAGACAGGTTAGACGCCATAGCCACCTTGGTGAACAACATCCCTAATGAACTGATAGAAGTTATGTCAGCTGAGATAGAACAACTTGTGATGGGACACCTAGAGATGGGAACCATGATTGAACAACTAAGTACCCAATTCGGTGAAGCTATGGAATTCATCGGATTACTTTGCTCTGCTAACACTGTAAACAAGGACATCATGTGTGACATCAATCAAGCTCTCGACACCACAAGAGCCCAAGTCATGTCTCTGCGACGTGCACAACAAGAAACACAAGCTAGGGAGAGAGACCGAGACCAAATCATAGAAACCATGGCCGCCAAAATTCAGGAACTAGAACGTCGTCTTGATGATAACCAAGGAAAACCCTAGAATGCCATAGATTGTCGACGTAGCCTCACCCACATCACAGTAATAACTTGTATTTGAATGTCCTAGAGATATGTCAACAAGAATAAATAAGTGATGTAAACTCAAAACGACAATCTAATCAATGATGTTATGTTTGCTTTATTTTCATAAGTGTCATGATATCGTATATTGCATCGTGATATATGTGACACTATTATAACTTTGAACCTATTGATGTTACTAAATAGTCTAACACAAGATGGTTATTATGAAAATTCTGAAAATATATTCTCATTTTTAGCCTCTCGTAATTTTCCCCAACGGTTAGTAAATACTTACAAGTTATTACGTTATTTAAATACCTACTTTTACGTATGAATTTTTTTTTATTAGACTTGATATATAAATCACAACGGTAAAACTTTGAATTATCTTTTGCTTAGAAACGTTGCTTGCACACAAACCTAGATAGTCTAAATTATCGCGAATATATATATTAAAAACATTTATATTTTTATAATATACGTTTCGTATATTTAAGGTACAATATTTATATATTCCCGGAGCCTACGAAAATTCCCGAGATCACTCATTAATATTATTTGATCGTAAACCGACTCTCAAAACATACCAGGTGGGCCCCATTGACTCATTGGGCCTTAAACCCAACTAACAAACCAAACGGACTCTTTCATATATTTGTTTCTCCTTTTCTGCTGGGCCAGACGAAAACACAAGCCCAAAGGGCTATAAGCCCAAACGAACTCTTATTATTTTTTTTTCTTCCTTGTTTCCAGTCGCGAGCGAGCCAAGAAACACCCCCATTTTCTTTCATTTTTAACACACGACACTATCATATTATTACACCTTTCGAATAACCACCCAACTAGCTTTCGAAAATGACCAAGTTTGCTCTTTGTCTCACTCGTTTACTGCTCCAAATTTAGCCAAAGTAAACTACCAAAATCTTGTGTGTATAAAACCAAAAACGTGTCACACTTTACTATTAGCTACCCATGCCTCCCCAATAACAACAAACCTGAACTATGCAACGTCAGGAATAACATGAGACAGTCTTACACATTTCTTTTGTGTTTACATTTGATTGGATGGAAAGGAGGTGCCACACTTCACCAACGAGCCAACACATAACTTACTTGGCATGTTTTCACTTATCACAACACTCAAAACCTCCTATAAAACCTCACCATGCAAGCTCAGTTGAAACCACACCCTCAAACGTACCATAGTTACATATTCGTGAAGTACTAGTGTCAAGTTTGGGACGAGAAGTTGACAACGAGCTCGAAGTGTAGAAGTGATCCAAGGAGGAACCAAATAGCTCGTTGTGAACCTTGCTAGGAGTGAACCATTGTACCATTGATCCTACGTACCTACTCGAACCATACGAACCATTTTACCCACCTATTTTGAGGTGAGGTGAGCACTTGGAGTTCCTTTGTTATATATTATTTTCGTTATTATAAAATTTTGCACGTACACTTTGCCTCATTTAGTTCGTAAAATATAAACGTGACATATGCATTTTAATTCACATCCTAAATGTTTAATATACTAGCAATCGAGTGACGTAAAGTTTTGATCTAAAAATAACATATACTTAATAAAAAATGACACGATTTGAAGTGGTTTTGACCCATTCAAAATAACTGAAAAGACTTAGAATATTTCTAAGTCTCCAAACTGTTTTCAGAATTGATTTTGGCCATTTACTTGGCCTCGTTATTTCAAAATCTAGGAATGTAACATGTTGTTTTTAAAGCTCGATCTCATTGTTGGCTTGGTAAACAAACAGAACACACTTTTTGTTCGAAGTAATATGCTCGTATAACTACTTTGCTCGACCCCTTTTGTCTCGACCAAAAACCAGATTTTACAAAACTTATATAAGCCAACGTGGGCTTATGTAAAGCCCACTAAGCTTATGTGATACACTGGGCCTGGGAGCCCAACTCCAGTGTTTTTAGTATCCTAAAATGAGTCCAAGGTCAGGCCCAAACCTTTCGTAAGCCCATTGGATCACAAAACGTTAACGGACCTTTAAATTTACACGTTAAGCCCATTAGGTGGAAAATAAGCTTTTTAAGCAAATAAGCTGAAGAAATAAGCTTTTCTGAATATTATGAGCTTAATCTAATAATGAAAATGTTAAACTTTTAATTTGGTGAAATTTGGACCAAGTTTGCAAATTTTTCTAATCGAGGGACTAAAAGTGTCAAAATGGTAAACTATGGGTAGAAACTGTCAAAACATAAAACTTTGAGTTCTAAACTGTTAAAAATGATAATTAGAGTTGAAAATGTAAATATTGATGCTTTTGGACCTAAAATGTAAATTATATATATATTTTGGACTAACGGTGTAATATATATATATATATCGTTAGGGTTAAAAATGTAAATTTTGGAAACTTAAAGAATTTTTCTGTAAATATTACTTTACAAAATAATATTAACCTTTTACATATATAAACATATATAAAACTTATATAAACATAAACTTATATATATATATATATATATATATATATATATATACGATATATATTCGTAATTATAATTAAACGATATAACGATACATTATTTATTTCTTGTAAAACGATACGTTTATTTTAATTCCGTTATAAAAACTAACTTTATATCAATCATCAATCATTTTTACTTACAAGTTATATGTATATATAACTTTGTTTTTGAACTTTAAACATTTAAACGAACACGGGTTTTAATAACAAACTGAATGACTAATATTCGCGATAAAACCAGATTTAGACTATCAACTGAAACTTGCATTATCTTTTAGGTTGTGTTGTGTGAAGCCGTTTCCTTGCTTTGTTGAGACTACGATACCACTGTACTACTAAGGTGATTTCATAGCCCACTCTTTAACTATTTTCCCGTGGGGAGATACATGCTTAAAACTCGATCACAAGTCTTTTATACTGGGTATTGAAATACCGTCAGGCCAATGTTATTTGCTTAAGTTACTATTGTCAGAAGTCCCTCGATCATGAACCTTAATCACTTGAAGGGTGAACGTAAATAATTGTGGATAGTACTATTAGTGATTGACAATCCTTGTTTGGTTGTTGGAGAAAACACCAGGCGCACTTTATTGTTCTTATAAATAGGTTATTGACGAATACCTGTCTTTGGGGGCCTATTACTTACCATCACAATTCACATTTATGATTGGCTGTTAATCGTTGAGTATCATGAGCTTAAGGCAATAACAGGAACGTTGATTTTTTTTTTTTATATTGATTGTATGTGATTACAATACATTCTTAACTTGTGATTCAAACTCTTAAAACTCAAACCTATGAATATCACTCAACTTTATGTTGACTTTAGCATGTTTATCTCAGGTAACTAAACAAGACGGATCTGGATGGCACGGAGTGGGCAAAAGCATGACAAGAACCATAATAAACTACTTATTTTCCTTCAGAATAAAACACGTTCTTAACTTAATAATGTCTTGTATCTCAGATATTTGGTATTTTGAAATAAATTAAACTTTAATACTTGGCTTTGTGTTGTCTACTATGATTGTGACAAAGATCCTTGAAGTAATACCCCGAAAGTCTTCCGCTGACATGTTAAGTCTTCCGCTGTTATTAACAACTTTTGGGGGTGTTACAAGTTCGATTCGGGTTTAGTGGTATAATCCGAATCTCCTAATTGTTTCTAATATGTTAAAATAAGCCTTAAAACATAGGTTTACACTTTTAACCCTAAACCTTGGTAATTGACATATGAAACCCTATACTTTACTAAAATAACATATTTAACCCTTAACTATTATATTTGTCATTTTAACCCTTAAATATATTTAATTGTCATTTATAACGCTAAAGTATGAAATTACTAATTCGGGAAACCTACCAAATCGTGAAAATTACTAAAAATGGAAAACCGACTAAAATGAGTAATCTGATTTAAAATGAGTTATTAATAATAAGACGATCGTGAATTCGTGTAGATTCGCTGAAGAAGGAGTGATTTCCTGTTCTTATGTGTCATATGGTTTCGTTGGCGGTTTGAGGTACAGATATTCTACCTTTTTTTAGTAAGGGTGCTTTATCTCTCATGACTTGATCTTGATCTTTGATTCGTTATAAGATTCCCTAAGCCATTGCTATGTTCCCTTTGTTTGATTCATATTTGTTGATACTTGACAATGATATGAGCTTGTTATTCGTTTGAATGCTATACTTCTTTCCTATAGCATTTCCTATTTGGCCCATTATATGTTTTGCCTTTATGTGTTAGAATTATTAGCCAGTCATGGGGAGTCCATGGCCTTGCCACTGATGCACCAGTGGTATTGACACTATCTGTGGAGGTGGGTTTTTGTCCACAGCGTTCCCATTATGCTATAGCTATTCAGGCCTATATTTATTATTGTATATGTTTACTTAGCCTAGAGCTTTGTGCATATATATCTATTTTGCAGGGAGCGTATGGATGCATCCTAGGTACTTTGTTTAGTATTATTTGGTGAATGTTGGTGTGTGTGCAATACACCCCTTTCACATAGTACATTTGGAGATGATCACTCCTATGTGCGCATTAGTATTTGTTGGGCATGTCTGTTAGTTCTACTTTATATAAATCCTTATTATCTTGTCTTCTCTATTGTGATTAACTTATGTTTGTTTTCTTTTCAATTGCTTACATTTATGATTCCGTTTCATTTTCATTTGATTCGTTTGATATTCCATATTCGTATTTCCTTTGAGTATATTTTGTTAGTCCTACTATATGTTCCATATTTCTTGACCTTTGTCTCAGCAGGTTTGCTTGGACTCATCTCGTATTCGCTTTCATTTTCCTTTCTTTATTAGTTTTCATTTGTTTATATCTGTTCACTGGGCTTTTTAAGCTCAGCCGCATTTCTTTTCATGCGGCAGGTTTTAGAAGGAAGCTGGGTTGGGTGAAGAGTGCTTAGGAGCTCTTAGCGGACTACACCGTTGTTAGCTTCCCATGGATTAGATTTAGGCTTAGAGTTCTCTTTGTTATTAGTTTGCATTTAGTTAGAAGTTGTAATATTTAGAGTTAGCACCTTATCATGTATTCAGATTTGCTTTTTAACCTTTGTATTAGTAATGTATTTCCGTTTACTTGTGTTCTGATTTGACCCCAAAATGTGACATCAACCTTAGCTCTGTCAACCTCAATCCCATTCTTGGAAATCTTATGGCCGAGGACAATGCCCTCTTTGACCATAAAGTGACTCTTTTCCCAATTTAGACATAGATTGGTGTCTTTACACCTTTTCAACATTTTTTCTAAATTGGTGAGACATGTTTGGAATGAATCCCCAATGACCGAAAAGTCATCCATAAAGACCTCCATAGTTTTACCGATCATGTCGGTAAATATGGCCATCATGCACCTCTGGAACGTACCTGGAGCATTACATAAGCCAAAAGGCATACGTTTATAAGCAAAGGTTCCATAAGGGCATGTAAAGGTAGTCTTTTCTTGATCCGATGGATCAATGGGGATTTGAAAGTATCCTGAGAAACCATCAAGGAAACAATAGTACTCGTTTCCTGCTAATCTCTCAAGCATCTGGTCCATAAAGGGCAGCGGAAAGTGGTCTTTGCGGGTGGCGTCATTTAACTTACGATAGTCAATGCAAACACGCCATCCGATAACCAGCCAAGTTGGAATCAACTCATTTTCCTCATTAGTGACAACAGTAATGCCACCCTTTTTTGGGACGCAATGAATGGGACTAACCCATGGACTGTCAGAGATAGCGTAAATCAATCCTGCATCAAGAAGTTTAAGAACCTCTTGTTTAATCACATCATGGATTTTTGGATTCACCCTTCTTTGATGTTGCACTGCAGGCTTGAAGTCATCCTCCATCAAGATTTTGTGTGTACAAAAATCTGGGTTAATACCCTTAATATTGGAGAGTTTCCAAACAATTGCTTGCTTGTTTGACTTCAAGACCTTTATGAGAGCAATCTTCTCCTTAACACCTAAACCTTTAGCAATAATGACGAGTAATTTATCATCACCCTCCAAGAATGCGTATTCAAGATGAGGAGGTAAGTCCTTGAGCTCGACTCAGGAAAATCATCAGTTTCCTCAACATATTTGATTTCCTGATTATGAAGTTGTACGGGAGGGAGTGAAGGAGAATTGTCTTGATTTAGCAATCTCTCAAGGAGAAGAATATCTCCCTCCAGATCAATCTCAGTGTTATCAATTCCTGATGGAACTGAATCACTTTTGAGAAAAGCCTCGACCTCTTCCAAAAGGAAATCACTTCCCTCAAACGGAGTGAGAGAAGGGGAAGAGTCGGAAATGATAGGTTCAGATGATGGAGTGGCATCCCCACTCACAGAATTATGAGAATAACCAAGAAACTCTTGAGAATACTCCTCCGAAGCAATGTCTATGATATCTATTTGATTAACTGCTTCAGAATCATAATTGGAGGAGTACCTCGAGGTTTGATCGAGGTTAAATGTAACAGCTTCATTTCCAACACGCAGAGTGATTTCTTACTCAAATACATCGATAAGAGCACGGCCCGTTCTAAGGAAACCCCTCCCAACAATGAGAGGGACCCTTTGATTAGCATCGAAATCAACCACTACAAAGTTAGCGGGGAGATGAAATTCTCCTACCTTCACAAACACGTCCTCGGCAATGCCGAGAGGACGAGATATCGATTGGTCTGCAAGCTCTAAAGTCATGCAGGTAGGAGTAAGATCAGGAAGAGAAAGTTTCTTCCAAACTGAATATGGCATTAGGTTGATACTTGCACCAAGATCGGCCAAGGCATAGCAATCAACCATTCCCGGAAATACACATGGTATTAGAAATTTTCCAGGATCTCCCAGCTTCTCGGGAAGCTTTTTTAAAAGAACTGCTGAGCAGTTCTCATTCAAGGGAGTCTTTGCCATTTTAAACAGTTTCTCCTTGTTGCTTAACAAGTGTTTGATTGTCGATGCAAATTTGGGCATTAGAATAATAGCATCCGCAAAGCTAATGTCAAAATGCAAATCTTGGAAGATTTGAAAGAATTTATCCATCTGGTAACTAGCTTTTTCACGGAGCTTTTGTTCACTCAAGCGTGAGGGGTTAGGAATAGAGGAGGTAGAAGGTTTGGACTGAGGTGTTTCAACTGGAATATCATTTTGTTCAAAAACAACTCTAGGTTTTGGTTTGGGTTTCGGGACAACATGAGGTGGGACGTCTTGGGTACCCCCATTATGAGTAGGAAGTACTTCGTCCTTATTTACCTCGGTGTTATTTTCCACCACCTTGGGAGAAGGAGAAGAAGTGGTAGTGAGAACAGTGGGTCCATCATATGAAACTCCGCTCCTGGTTGTGATCGCCTTTGCATCGCCCCTCGGATTTGCGATCGTGTTGCTCGGAAGTTTTCCAGAGCCCGAGGGTTGTTCATTTAAAGATTTCTTGATTTCAGAAATCTGGCTGACCAACAACCTGTTTGTCTCTTCTTGAGTTTTCATGAACTGCTTTAACAACTCATCTGATGATGGTTGTGGAGCTGGGAGAATGGCTTGTGTTTGGTTGGGGAAATTTTGGACACGGTTATTTTGATTATAACCTTGTTGTGGCTGAAAATTTCCCTGATTTGGGTTACCATTTCCCTGAAAATGATTTCCGGGGTTGAAATTGTTTCTGTTAAAGTTTCCTTGATTATGGAAACCTTGATTCTGTCCAGGATGGAAATTCCCTTGGTTTTGATAACCTTGGTTCATTCGTGGTTGGTTCTGGTTCCTGTTTTGCAAATTTGGGTTTTGGTTAAACCCGGGTGGTCCCATATGTGTGTTAGCACGGTAACTTGGTTCCATTTGAGGACGGTATTGATTACCTCCCTGATTTGTAGTTCCGGCTAAGGCATTGGCTTCAAAAGGACTACCATCGGTGGCAGTACAATTGTAGTAAGCATGTGGGCCACCACAAGTGACACAAACTTCCACCTTTTTTACTTCAGCATGTGAAGGGTTTTGTGTGAAAGTGACTTTTTTCTGGTTTGAGAGAACCAAAGCTTGAATGGCGTCCGTGAGTTTGTCTATCTTAGCATCGGTGCTAGAAGTACTCACGGGCGATGAAGTAGAAGGACCAGCACTCACTTGGGAGTTATATGGCTTTGTGCGTGTAGTGCGAACTTTGGACTTATTTTCAATGATTTCTAAAGCTTCTTTTGTGGTCTTGCTCAAAAAATTACCTCCCGCGGAGGCATTGAGAGAATCTTGATCAGATTGACTCACACCATTATAAAACGTGTCAATTTGCATCAATTCAGTGAAACCATGATGAGGACATCGACGAAGCAATTCTTTGAAACGATCCCATGCGTCACCAAACGATTCATCAAACCTTTAAGTAAATTTGATGATTTCATTTTTAAGACTTGTCGTTCTGGACGCGGGAAAAAATTCGTTTACAAATTTGGTAACTAAATCTTCCCATGATGTTATGGAACGAGGAGGTTGTTTTTCCAGCCAAATCCGGGCTGCCCCCTCAAGAGAAAACGGGAAAAGAAGAAGTTTGACTGCTTCGGAAGGGACGTTCTTGTATTTGATGGTAGATGTAATCTTGTTAAGCCATCGAATATGAGCATGGGTATCATCCCTCTCAAAACCATAAAATTGGCTTGAGGTTACTAGATTTAGTAACCCGGTTTTGAGCTCAAAGTATTCAGCCACAATGGCTAGGACAACAATAGCGTCTCCGTAACCCTCAATGGGTGCTTGGAGAAGCTCATTCATCGGACGGTCTCCCGCCATGATAACTTTCTTAGGGGAAACAGCACGTTCCTCAGATACGGCTGTTGGGGCAGAATGTCTACGGCGTCTTCGAGGAATTCTGACAAGCTCACGTAAAGGGCTTGTTGACCTAGAAGAACGAGTGCGCATGCACTAGAGATGACTCTAAGAATCCTTAGAGTGACGGGAAACTAAAAATAGAAATAGAAAAGAAATATAGACAAAAAGATGATATATAACAAAGTGTGATAATTCAATACTCACAGATATTTCAAAAAGTCGTAATATGCAGCACACCTCCCCGGCAGCGGCGCCAAATTTTGATTGGTGGTAAACAGTCAGATAATATTCAACCAAGTTATGGTCAACAAGTCAGACAGCCTAAACCAATACTCCGGTGAATTTAGTGTTTCCCCGGATCGTTAGATCCCAACGAGGCGTGAAATAAATGCTTCAATCTGAGAAACCAAGAACAAGGACCAGAGGACACTCTTATAAGCTTACCACTAAGCTACTAACCCAAGGGCAATCCAAAATACACCCTGCTCCATTGCTTGATCATCTTCTTCATCATTTTTTTATTTTTCACTTATTTATTTGATTATTATTTGTATTTTTCCTTTATATCTAGAACTGAGTTTTATGGTTTCTAATAGCTTTCAATAAGCTATTTAGGAGCTTAAATGTGCTTATCAGTCCATAACAATAACTACACACACATATGAATACATATGAGATTTTTGATTTAAAAATTGCAAAAACTGAATTTAAAAGACAACACTTGATATTGATACTGAAACTAACTTAGATTCACTCTGAATTATCTTAACAAAAAGCTTGAAAGCTTGGAATTACACTGGAATTAGGAAACTTATTTAAACGACATACATTATTGAAAATTAAAACTAGATACTACTCCACAATGCTTCTTTCTTCAACTTTATAGACTTTTTTGGACTCCCCATGTGATCCTGAGCATTTCCCATCATTAACCTCAGCCATTGGATTAGTCAAAGTCATCCAAACCGTTTAAAAGTCTTTTGGCGCCAAAATCCACACATGTTGCTTGAGGCAGTTTGAGACTAATTAAGGATGTTTGGGGTTTAGTGTTGACTAAGGGGGGACAATTGAGATTGTTTTGATGCAAGTTGGGGCTTAGGTTGAAAACAGAGGTCTTGTGAAGGAGGGTGGAGTGTTGAGTGGTGGGGAAGCATTAAATGGGGAGTGGGTTGAAATGATGAGGGGTGTGAGGTGTTAAGCCAGCTGGGGGATGAGGAGATGGAAATACCATGGTGGTTTTGGTTTGCAGAGGAGGGTGAGGGGTGTGAGCAGTTGTGGTGGTTTGGGGAAGACGGTCAACGAGGGGTCAAACCCCCCGTTTTATTAAAAGGGATAGTTGGGTTTGCTTGGTGGGCTGGGAAAAATCTAGGGCCCAAAAAATAAAAAGGGTGGGCTATTTGGTTTGGACTGGATTGGTTGGGGTTTATAATAAAAATGGAGTCCAGTTGGTTTTTCGTAAACAAGGACCAAATTTGTAATTTTGACAAAATAGAGGGACTGAATTTGTAACTTTCCCAAATATTTATAAGGACTATTTTTGTCATTTATTAATAACCCAAGGACCAAAGATGTATTTTTTTCATTTTTAAAACCCAGGGACCTTTTCTGTCAATTCCACAAACTCCAGGGTCCTAACTTGTAATTTTCTGATTTTTGAAGGGTTTAACTTGTAACTTCTCAAAAGTTATCATAAGGTCCATTTTTGTCAATTAAGAATAGTACAAGGATTATTTTTCATATTTTTGTATTTACAAAACCTTAAGGACTATTTTTGACATTTTCCAAACTTGAGGGACTAAAGTTGTCATTTTGCAATTTTTAACTTTAAAGGACTATACTTGACAACTTATAAATCCCTAAGGACCTTTGATGATATTTTTCATGTTTTGATTTACCAGGGACTAGTTTTGCCAATTTTTCAAAGTTCAGGGACTGAAACTGTAAATTAAGTGAAATGTATTGTTTTTCATCAGTTTTCAATCCTTTTGAATAAAAACACAATCCAGGGATAATTTTATGTATTTTAAGGCATTCCTGTGTGTGTTCATATGTTTTTGCAGTTTAAATGTAACAGAAATGATGAGTATATACACACTCATCATTTATCCTAGGTGCTTACGCCATGTGGTGGAGGTTTGATCCTTTCCCAAGCCTATGGTAATCTATTTTGCTATGACAGGTAGTGAGAGATATCTTCCGTTTCCATATTGTAATTTATACTTTATTACACCCGAGAGATGTGAGTATCTAAACACTATTTGTGAGGTGCTAGTATATGACCTCCGTGCTTGTCTTTGGTCTTTAGTGGAACGATTATTTGTTGTAATTACTTTTATATTAGTGTTAAATGACGCCTAACTTGTATTTTGATTAGAATAAAAGCGCATTTGCTTGAGGACAAGCAAATCTCAAGTGTAAGGGTATATGATGAGGCGAAAAATGAACCACTTTTAGGGGGTCATTTAAGCCCGGAATTGAATTTATTTGATCAAATATTGCCCTAAATCGTTCCTTTTGTGATTTTAGGTACTTTGGGAGTGAAATCTGGAAAAGGAAGCAATTCGGACGTTTTTGGAGCATAAAATTGAAGAAAACGCCAAAGTCTTAATTTTCCTTGCTGGGAACAGTAGGTGACGGCGTCAAGAGTACCATCCTGACGGCGTCAAGAGTAAATTGCATGACGGCCCAGTGCAGACATGAAGGCGTCACATGGAAGAGCGTCAAGAGTTAAATACGTGACGGCCTGGAAAAAGCTAATACGTGACGGCGTCAGATGTAGATCAAGGCAGTCCGAGAATTCTTTTGGCGGCTAGATGACGGCGTCACCTATTTGGTCTTGACGCCGTCAGCCTCAATTTCCTATATATAGTTTTCTAATTTTCATTCATTAAAAAGGAACAAGTTTGGAGAAACCCTAAGGCCGAACCATATACGATTTTTACAGGTTTTTCAAGGGTTTTCAGCCCTTGAACCCTTTCATGTGTAATTGAGATAAGTGTTCTTCTAATTCAATCAATATGTCTATGTGTTGGTTGTCTATATCTTGTACTTGTCTTAATTCCACCATGCTAGGCTAGATTTATCTTGTGTTTGCTTAGATCTAAGGAAACCTAGATGTTGATTATGTGTTGATTACTTGTTTATGGTTGTATTGGATGAATGATTTCGATGTTAGGCTTAAGAAAACTGGCAGATCTCCAAATGGTAACATGCTTGAACATCTTAGGAAACATGAACTGACATGCACTAGGTTTTATTAGTTGTATTTAATGCATGAGTAAATTCTAATGATCCCATGTTAGGAGCTTCTTAGCCGGCTCGACATAGGAGTGAAGTAGGCACTCATAGGATTGGGGAGTTAAGTGCGCCACTTTATGAATGGTTTTAAGGAAAACAATCCGTCATCCACGCAACTATAACAAGTAATTAACGTGTAAAAGATATCTAGGGAGTAGTGAAATCTAAGTAAACACAATTTCTCCACTTATTGCTCACAATCTTAGTTTAATTTAGCTTTATTTTCATTTCTAGTATTTTATTTTGATTGCATCTTTAGTATTGGGTTAGTTGACTAGCAACTAATTCCGCCCAAATCCTTCAAACCCGAGATTTTTACTTGCTTTCTAAAAAAATATAAAAATACAAAAATAATCATCCTTCATCTCTAGAACTAGTATTTAGGTTTTCTAATCCTAGCGACATTATTCCTAGCTGAACGATCAATCCCCCAGTACTTGTCACTATACTATACTACAACGATCAGGTACACTGCCTGGTGGGGGTTGTAAGCTTCTCAAGATCCCTTGAGAGGTAAAGCCTAGTGCGATTCCCACGTATCAACAGTGTTATTGTTATTCGTATCATCATCACCGACCATCGTAGATATGTTTACAATCTTCACCTTCTAATTCGTATGGGAATTCTAACAAGTATGGTATATCCTACTACTATGGGAACAGAAAATAGTTATCCGGGAATCCTAGTAATACGGGCTCAATATATAGTTCTCGGGATTTCCTAATAGTATGAAATAAATATCTATACTATCAAAGCATTGATTGAAAGTCAAATAATGAATTCGTGACCTCGGTTGTTGTGTCAAAACACAATTGTGTTCCCACTTGTGTATCGGTAACTTGAATTTTACCAACCACGTTCCTTTTTCTTTCCTCGTCTCCTATCCAAAACAATTCGGTTGTGTATTTTGTTGTCGAAGCAATATACCAACCAAACATTGTTTTCTCCTTCTACCACACTTCACGTTGTTCCTTTCTTTGTCTCGACTTGGTTCCAAATGCGTGCCCTAGATCCTTTGTCTTGGCTTGCCCTAGACCCTTGTTATGTCTCGGCTTCTATCTCCAAATATACCCTAAGTGTTGTTTGGCCACAATCAAACTAAAATGTTTGTCGTTGTTTTCTGTTCCAAGTCCTTCACCAAAAAAAATACCTCTCGGTATTTATTTTTACTGAAAGCAATTCGATTGCTTTTCTTCTTTTCCTTCTTAATACCCCACGGTATTAATCCCAACGTCTAAACAAATGATTTTTGTTTGTCGTTTCCGCTGTTGCTTGTCTCCTATTTCGCGTTATACCACAATACTCCTCCTTTCTTTGTCCACACCTTGTCCTTCAACAACTCTACAATACCTTTCGGTATTCTTCTATGACGAGTGATCAGTCCGTCCTTATTTCTTATCTGTTGTTGTTATTGTATTGCTAAAACGCCTCCAAAACAATCCTTGATTGTTTGTCTCCGGTATACCCTATTAAACTGTACAAGCAACGCTTCTCTTTTCCTTTGTGTATCTCGGTAATATACACAAGTCCTTGACGTCCTTTCTCCTTTCTTGTTGCGTTGAAAACCAACAAGTTGTTGGAATTATGGATATATATTAATAAGATAAATGTCTAGTATCGAACCCGAGACCTCGGGATTGCACACATTACAAACGAGAGTTAAAGTATAATAATTATATATATTAAATGTTATGTATATATATAATTATTTAAACACTATAAGGACTTAACAGTCGTTAGTTATTAACCGTAAGTACTAACCATTGTTAAAAGCAAACGAGAAGGACTAGTATGTAATTAGATGCCAAGAAGGATCCGGAAGATCCTCTTGGATCCTCTTGGATCCTTGTGGCCGGTCATGGGAAGGGTTGGGGTAACCCAATCCAACTCAAACTTGTCCTCCAAGATTCTACTAGTATATATAGAAAACTAAGGGTCATTGTTTTTCACTCTTGTATACATAACCCTAACTTGGTTTTCTTTTCCCTTCTCTCATACTCCAAACGATCGACCCATTAACCCTAAGGGTTATGGATCGATTTTTCTTAATGAAAAATATAGTGTTTTACTTGATCTTGCAATCACTTTAATTCGTCTAGTTTGTGTGTACAAGAACGAGGTAATTACTCACTATAGTAATTATCAAGAGATCGATTAACAAAACGGTAAGGGGTTAATCATTGATCCATATAAACCCTAATTAGGGTTCATTACATGTTCAAGATTATTAATTGATTCTTGTTTTGCAAGAATCACTAAAGGTACGTTCCTATTTAATTTATGTTAATCTCTTATGTGTTATAGATGTTCCTACGCTTCCGCATATGTGTTTACCTAATTATATGATTGTCATGATACTAATATTATAATAGTGGTATCACGAGCTTGCTGTAACATGTAATTGATTACATAAAACACATAAAAAAACGAATTTTGATTGTTTTAGATACATGTTTTGGATCTAGGGTTTTGTTTTTTTTTTAATTTTTTTGAAACCCTAACCCTAATTTTGGGGGGGGGGGTCGATTTATTCCATGAACCCTAATTAGGGTTTGTGGTTTTATTAATTAATTGAATTAGAAACCCTAGGTTGCCTACATGTTTATGTGTTATTTGGGCGTATCCTTGACCTAATTGGTAATTGTTATGCTTTGATCCGTGACGAAACATGCATGTTAGTCATGGGTTATTAATTGTTTTTAATTGTTTAGCTTTGTCACATGTTTATATAGATCTAAATTGGGGGACACCCCATAATTATTAAAATCAATTTATGTGCTATGTGGTATGTGATTGACTTTGGCCTACGCAATTGATTCGTCAATGTATGTGGCTCACTTCCATTAAGAGGTGAAGGCCCTAGTTAATTATATGCATATTGAAACCTAGAATTGATTTTATTAGGATATTTTATAATCAGGATTGCATGTGGCTATGTGTTTCACCTTTATAATTGTTATGATTTATTAGTTGTTTTGATTTGTCTCTGATTCCTTGTTTTATTGTTTTATTTTGTTGGACATGATTGTAAGCAATAAAAGGGTAATTTTTTACAAAGAAAATAAATTGACTAATAATGGTGAAACTTTAAGTGATAAAGATTGAATCTTGCGGTGTCTTATGTGCCAACAATGGTTTGCTTCGCACGGTAATTCGCTCCAAGGCGAAACTAGCAAGATTCATACTTTATTACATGTTTTGAGATTGAATCCATAAAATTTTGTTTGATTGATGTTTTATACAAACATGCTTTTAAAAGTAACTCTTTTAAGACAAGATTCATAATCGTGATATGAAGGCTTAGAAAAGAGCCTTAGAGTCTGCCTTGGTTATCACACTCTTGAATACGTCTTAAACAAGTTTCTTTTAAAATCATTCTTGTAGAAAGTCATCTTAGGGTTTTTTAAACCTCAAGTAAAACTTTGTATATTAATCTTACGAATTGGTTATAAAAAGGTTTTGAAAACTTATGTTATAAAGATGAGTGCATGCATATTTATACATGTTTTGATTTTCACATCAAAAATTTATACCCTAAAATTTAAGTTACATGCCATCTAACTATAAGAAACACTTGAAGTTATTATTTAGTAAACGCGAGACGCAGGCTAAATTTTAATGACAAGGTAAATTTCCGAGTGTGCGTGAGACCACACATAGAGAATTAGCAGTTTCTAAGTTAGACGACTTAATTAAGTTGATGCGTGAGACCTAGAACTTAAGGCATGAGATGGGATGAAACATGCTTACATGACAAATTGATGAATCAATTTGATGTAAATCCCATAATGATCTAGGAATTGGAAAATTGTTTGCCAATTATTGTTCGACAGATTACCATCTTTTATACTTTCACCACTAGCAGATCAACTGATGTGGTGGAATCTATGTAAAGTTGGATCCTAGATTTTCAAGAAAATATGTTGGTTATATGAATATATCCTTGGGTATTATATTTTCTTGGAAATATAAATTATCAAAAATACTAAAATTGAATTTTGTAAATTCTTTTAAATGTATTAATGCAACATTAAAACTGTAAACGTAAGTTATTCTTTTATCAAGTAAATTGATCTACACCTGTAAGGGTTTGTGGTTAGAGACAACTTTACTAAAAGAATAAACCTAGTCTTCTTTCCATAAGAGAAGTGTGAGACTTAATCCTGTTCCTTTTCATGAATGAGAAAGGTTAAATAGGATGATTAGAATTGTCTAAATTCTAAATACATAACTCATAGCAAACTTTAATAGTAAGATGATTTGCACTTTATGAGTTATTTAATTAGAACCTAGACTTGTTACTACAAAATGGTAAAAGACAAATTAGATTATTTATCTAGTTGTTTTGATTTGACCATTTAAAGATACTACATACAATTGTTGGAATGGTAGAGGAAGAAATTGCATGCCTAGTTTTTTTTAAGTTAATAGTTTGGAATGTGATGAATCACATTTACGTAGTAGAATACATTCTCTTAGAGCCTATAAATAATTGTTGGAATGGGTTTTCTTAAAAGATGTAGGAAAGTAAATAGTACACTATTTCCTTTCAGTGATTATTGAAATATTTACAATGTTGTCAAATTCAGTGGGAGTATTGTGTTCTAATGGCTGAATAAGGGATTATTGTAATGTTCTCTAATTCAGTGGGAGTTATAAGACTTATTGTAACTCAGATTATCTTTTGAATTTCTCAAGATAATTACTTTCCAAATATAGACACTGATATTTTCAAGGATAGTCATGAGCGTTTCCTTGATTGATTGAGTAACTCTATATCTACTAGTTATGCTAATGACACAAATCATATTGTTACACATTAACAAACGCGTGCGTGTTGTTTATGTGGTACATGATGTTGTTCCATGCACCAGTGGGAGAAATCTACATTGTGTGCAAGGTACAACACATAAGAATATGATTTAATGGATTCTCTTAACTGCAAAGTAAGAGAATATAGTTCTAATATGATTAATATACATCTAATCTAAGAAACACTTGGGGTTGAAATTTAGTAAACGTGAGACGCAGGCTAAATATTAACAACAAGGTGAATTTTCATGTATGCGTGAGACCAACATGGACAATTTACTGTTTCTAAATTAGACATCTATCAGAACATGTGTCAATAACAATACTATTTCAGCTTTAATATTTATGTATTATTGGAATGACATAAATACATGAAGTAATATAATACTACTTCAATAATTATGTATTCTTAGAATGACATAAATAAATGAACTAGTGTGTTAACTTGAAAATATTATTGAAACCAAATGATGGTGTTCATGATTACTTTAATTATACATGTTTATACTTTATTGTATAGTTATAAACATGAAGTCTTTTAAGTATTACAAGACTTATAATAAAGTAAGACGTTAGCTTGTTATGGTCTTTTAATTAAGACATATACAAGAAGTCATTGAGTTAATCAATGATTTATAACGTATAATGGGATTATAACACGTTCATGTTTTAATAAGAGATGAACATGAAGTGACTTGGTTTGGAAATACTATTATATTATTAAGTTGACTTAGTTGGTAAATAGGTATACCAAAAGGATTATGGTTATCTTATAAATTGTTAGATTGCCTTATAGTATTTACTCTAATGAAATACCAAATTTTATGGTATGTTCAGTTAGGGAAATCAATCTCTTGTTAGACTGTTTGATTGAAGATAACTATAACTTCTTTTCTTCCTAAAGTTTTCAAGGTTAGAAAATTGAGTATGGATAGTATATACTCGATTAGACTCCTAGAAGACTAATAAGACACTATTAAATTATGAAATGTGATGAATCACATTAAGTCTAAATTGAAGTCCTGAATTTGTTAAACTACTTATGTGTAGGTTATTAACAAAAAAATGTCAGGAACTGTCAATATGTATTTGAAATATCCCATAAAGAGAATATTGTATTATCACTTTAATTGCTAAGTATTTATATTTTATATAATACTAAAGGCAAGTGGGAGTATTTTATCTTGAAAAGATAGGATGACAAGATACATAATCTTCTAAAAACACACTAGTAAAAATCATGATGAGGCTTAACATGTAAATGAAAAATCTCAAAGATGATGGAATTCTCATTCATAGATCCACTTGGATATCTCAGATACTTAATTAAATATGCTGATGATTATATGATGTAGTATTACCAAAATAATGAATTGGGTAAATTACTCATATTATGGATGTGATAGATGCTGTTCATAAAGATAATCAAATTTAGAAAATTTGGTTTATCTTAATTCTTAATAGTTAGAGAATGAAGATGAGTTTATTCAAAGATTATGTAACCCTAGTGGTTTAAATTTTTGTGTAATAATCATATGAACAAAATTGTACACATATCTTAATGCATGTCTTATGACAAGATTATTAATCATAGATAATTAAGCAATTAACTATGATTGAATACTCTTTCCTAAGCACATTAAAGATACAAAGATGGTAATTGTCATATTTATATAAATATGAAATTTGATAATGAATATCAAAACTCTTTCTTGAATGATTACTTGAGCGAGGACGATAAGTAATCAAAATGAGTTTATAAATTCAAATAAATCTTTGGAAGTGTACAAAGTGCAATAATTCATGAATAGATAAAATGCATGCATCTAGGAGATTATTCTTATGTTTAATTATTAAATCAATATTTTGATCTATAATTAAAATAAGATAATTTCTAAGTATTCCTGAAAGCTAGTGGGAGTATTATGTTTGATTTACTAAATCATATATGTTGTATAACATATTAGAAGTTACATTCCATATAAGTAAAATGTTAAGACTTAGTTTGGAATGAAACTGTAAGTGAAAGATTTAGAAAATAAAACATACAACCTTGGAATTAAAGTTTATTATTTAATAAACATGTGCGGTAAATAAATCCTAATAGAATATGATATATTATTTAGTAAATGGATATACATATTTATAAAGATAGAACATGAATAAAATCTAAGTATGGCTGGAAGGATTTTTCATGTGTATCATATTATTGTTGTATCATGAGCATAATGATTTAACAATATTTGATATCTTGTGTAATAGATATTCTAATGGAATATGTTTTGACTTAGAATAAATGATCCTCAGACTGGAATTGCTCCTAAATTCTAAGTATAAACAATATGGCAAATTGTTGCGTAATTGTTTTAGCCGACAATAAATCTTGAAAGATTGGAAGGCATCAAACATTACACAATGGATATTAAGTTTACGGGATTTTAAAGAGCATATTGTAGTTTTTATACAATGATGCTAGTATAATTGAGATGACACTCAATAACTAGTCATGGAAGGATTTCATCCTTATTAATAGTCATGTAAACTAGTTGTGCTCAACTAAGAACATGGTTGCATTATACATTAAAGAATTAGAATACTTTAAACCTTAAAATGTTTGAAAGGTTTGATTGTTATAAATTGGTGGTTGAGGATATCACACCATTTATGAATATTATGTGGCTATATCAAGATAGTTGGATATACATGTTGCGTGGGAATCGCAACAGGCTTTACCTCTCGAGGGATCTCGAGAAGCTTACAACCCCCACCAGGCAGTGTACCTGATCGTTGTAGTATAGTATAGTGACAAGTAACGGGGGATTGATCGTTCAGCTAGGAATAGTGTCGCTAGGATTAGAAAACCTAAATACTAGTTCTAAAGGTGAGGGAAAATTCTTTTTGTATTTTTATATTTTATGAAAAGCAATTTAAAATCTCGGGTTTGAAGGATTTGGGCGGAATTAGTTGCTATTCAACTAACCCAATACTAAGATGCAATCAAAATAAAATACTAGAAATGAAAATAAACTAATTTATACTAAAGTTGTGAGCAGTAATTGGAGAAAATGTGTTTACTTAGATTTCACTACTCCCTAGACATCTTTTACACGTTAATTACTTGTTATAATTGTATGGATGACGGATCATATTCCTTAATACCATTCATGGGGTGGCACACTTAACTCCCCAATTCTATGAGCTCTTATCTCCTCCTACACCATGCCCAGCACAACTATAGGGATTGTAAACAGTGGCTCATGCATTAAATACAACCAGTAAAGACCTAGTGCGCGTCGGTTCATGTTTCTTAAGACGCTCAAGCATGTTACCAATTGGAGATCTGCCAGTTTTCTTAAGCCTAATATATAAATCATTCATCCAAGACAAGAATAAACAAGTAATCAACACATAATTAACATATAGGTTTCATTAGATCTAAGCAAACACAAGATAGATCTAGCCTAGCATGATGGAATTAAGACAAGAACAAGATATAGACAACCAACACATAGACATATTGATTGAATTAAAAGAACACTTATCTTGATTACACATGCAAGGTATCAAGGGGTTGGAACCCTTGAAAAGCCTGTAAAGTTACACCAAAATCATACTTAGGGTTTCTCCCAAAACTTCTCTCTAATGTGTAAAAATTAGAAAACTATATATAGGAAAAGGGGTCTGACGGCGTCAAGACAAAGCTTATGACGCCGTCACCTCGCCGCCAAAAATAATCTCGGACTGCCTTGATCTACATTTGACGCCGTCAAGACTTAATCATTTCCAGGCCGTCATGACTTTTACTCTTGACGCCCTACCTTCATGACGCCGTCAAATCTCTTCTAGATCGTCATGGAATTTTGCTCTTGATGCCGTCAGGAAATTACTCTTGACGCCGTCACCTACTGTTCCCAGCTTGGAAAATTAAGACTTTGGCGTTTTCTTCACTTTTATGCTCCAAAAACGTCCGAATTGCTTCCTTTTCCAGATTTCACTCCCAAAGTACCTAAAATCACAAAAGGAACGATTTAGGGCAATATTTGATCAAATAAATTCGAATTCGGGTTTAAATGACCCCCTAAAAATGGATCATTTTTCGCCTCATCATATACCCTTACACTTGAGATTTGCTTGTCCTCAAGCAAATGCGCTTTTATTCTACTCAAAATACAAGTTAGGGGTCATTTAACACTAATATAAAAGTAATTACAACAAATAATCGTTCCACTAAAGACCAAAGACAAGCACGGAGGTCATACACTAGCACCTCACAAATAGTGTTTAGATACTCACATCTCTCGGGTGTAATAAAGGGTAAATTACAAAATGAAAACGGAAGATATCTCTCACTACCTGTCATAGCAAAATAGATTACCATAGTCTTGGGAAAGGATCAAACCTCCACCACATGGCGTAAGCACCTAGGATAAACTATCAAAGAGGTCTTTTAAAAGGGTTGTAACGTTAGGTGTAGGGATATGAAATACACGGTTTTGTTGGATAAAGGAAGTTTTACTGGTGGCGAGTTAACAATCTTGGTTAATTACATGTACAATATGGCGTTGCTAAGCCAAGACTAGACTCGACTTAAGCTAACAAATGAAAATTAACAAAAACATAAAATGAACATAGAATGAAACGGGATGGTAGTCCGTATGTTTTTTTTCCTCTTTTTCTTTTTCTATTTTTTTTTTTTTTTACATACACTCTTACCCTACCATCCGAAATAATACATCATAGGGGATTGAGCATTCCCCTTACACTTGAATTTTTACATACTTTACAATCAACTAATCTAATGACTCGAATTAAAAAAATCAAAACACTTGGAGCACTTTTAAGATTAACATACATATGGGGGTAATAAATGATGTTCTTCCCCATTACTCCATAAAATAAGTACTTACCCATGAGTCCCAATCGTCCCAAAACAATATGTACAAGGATATGACTCGACTTAGCAACCATGTAATCAATTAGATAGTTAACTTAGGGTTTAACAAATAACAATAATGCACTAAAAATGAGCGCATACACGGAAGGCTAAGGCGATTTGGTTGTACATTTAAGTGGGGTGTAACAAATTCTTCCTTTAAGTAAAATGCTTAAAGTTAGAAACGAAAAGATAGGCTCGGAGGGGTGTACTAGGGGTTTCGTGTACTAAAAATGAGTACAACGCTAATGGTGTGGGAAAAATTAGTTGACTTAACTAGCCAAGTAATATGACTTAAATGGTCAAGTAATTATGATACGGGTTTAACACAAGGGTAATCCTAATGCCTCTTATCATGTAGTAAATCCTACCACACGAATGTAGTCTCACTAGCGGTCTCGGGATGCATCACTAATGCAAGTTCTAGAATCTAAATGCTACCGGTACACTCATAAGCACTAATAATGAATGCTTTTCCTATCAAATCTAAAGGTGAACCTCACATATTTGGGTGGAAAATTTTTCTGAATATACGGTTATGTGCTAGTCATACAATCTCCTATCCATGAGACGCTTGCTATGGCTAAAGTTTCACTCCTAAATGTTGTAAAAATTTTTAAATTTGGCGCTAAAATTGCACTAACAAGTATTTCTCATAGTTTTATTACACATCTACCATTAAACAAAGCAAACTCAAGCGAAAGTGCATATGTAAGGTATCATCTTTTTTACCCTCCCCTTACACTTAAGATGAACATTGTCCCCAATGTTCAAGTAAAGAATGTAAAAGTGAAAAAGTAAAGAGAATGAAATCAAATACTCCCCTGATTCGCTCGGTATGGATAATAAGGTGGCCAGGTTAAATCTTCCTCCAAGAAAATGAACAATCAAAGCTTCCCTTCCAGAATATAAATCATCTTCTTGTCATACGTAACCTGTAAAATCTGACAAAATAGACAAGACAACCTCGCGTAAAATCGGCGGCATCCTATATAAGTTACTAAATCCTAGAAAACAAGATAAGATATAATGCTTGTGGAATGAAGTTTGCAGATCTCCTGGAGATTATAAAACTTAATAATTCACAAAAACCATAAGACTCCATTAGAAAAACAAAACCGGTAAAATTTCCAGATTTTTACAGTTGACGCCGTCAGGATTGACCTGCAGAAATCCTTATGTTAAGTTTCCGGAAAATTTCTGGAAAAACTTGGTCCTACTTCCTGGAAAATCCTGCAAAACTTCATTATGACTCAATACAAACATTTGACTCTGACAAATACGAATATACATGTTCATTTAATATTGTGGAGAATCATGATAGGTTTGTTTCTTAAAAACATATTTGGGGTTTCCCCTTACACTTATCTTTTGAAAAAATACTTTTGGGTGGGGTTAAGACTAGGCCAAAACAACAAAGTAAAGTATTTCCACTTTTTAATTGAGAAACATGATCTACCAACAATAAAAATTAAACATGCATACGGAAGCAAATAACAATCAAACAATTAAAATCACACAAAACATGGGTTGCCTCCCAAGAAGCGCTTTTCTTTATTTACGAGTCTTGTAGCTAGACTCAAGGTCATGGGTTACTACGTGACCTCATCATTGGTTTCACTCTCTAGGTCGTCTTCTAAACCAGTTTTGTATTCCGGACCTAGTTGTAAGCATTCTTTATAGAAACCAAGCATTCTATTCTTTACATACTCTACTCCTCTACGTTTATCCTCCTCATTCCTATAATAAGCCGCTTGCTTGTGTTCCTTTTCGAAATTAGAGAGAAGGCGGTATTGCTCAATCTTGTAGGGCATTTGATAGGCAACCTCATCATTCTCTTCCTTAAATCTAACTATCCCTAAAGTCGGATCATAACTCATCCTAGTGGCCTCAACAAATGGTTTTCCGAATATTATTTGGCTTAGGCAAGCATCTATCACCGGACGAGTGTCCTCAACTATCATAAAATCGATCTCATAAGTGAGATTCCCTATAATCACATGCAGTCCCTTCACTCTTCCTACAAAATTACTTATCAGATTCTTACCGGGCATCATACTAAAATCAAGTTGCTTCTTCATCACCCAATTGTAATAAGTCCTAGTCATGATATTCACGGGGGATCTAGGGTCGATGTAAGCTTTCCATATATGCATGTGCCCGATATTGCATGGGATGTTAATGTTAGAGGGGTCTCCCATTTTGATAAGGGGGGTGCCAAGGATATATGGTCTCTTGGGACTATCGAATAAATCCTTACGGTATTCCCGTTCTTCCTCGGTGGGCAACTTATCAAAGTATTTTTCTGTAGGCTCTACCTAAATACTAGTTCTAAAGGTGAGGGAAAATTCTTTTTGTATTTTTATATTTTATGAAAAGCAATTTAAAATCTCGGGTTTGAAGGATTTGGGCGGAATTAGTTGCTATTCAACTAACCCAATACTAAGATGCAATCAAAATAAAATACTAGAAATGAAAATAAACTAATTTATACTAAAGTTGTGAGCAGTAATTGGAGAAAATGTGTTTACTTAGATTTCACTACTCCCTAAACATCTTTTACACGTTAATTACTTGTTATAATTGTATGGATGACGGATCGTATTCCTTAATACCATTCATGGGGTGGCACACTTAACTCCTCAATTCTATGAGCTCTTATCTCCTACACCATGCCCAGCACAACTATAGGGATTGTAAACAATGGCTCATGCATTAAATACAACCAATAAAGACCTAGTGCGCGTCGGTTTATGTTTCTTAAGACGTTCAAGCATGTTACCAATTGAAGATCTGCCAGTTTTCTTAAGCCTAACATATAAATCATTCATCCAAGACAAGAATAAACAAGTAATCAACACATAATTAACATCTAGGTTTCATTAGATCTAAGCAAACACAAGATAGATCTAGCCTAGCATGATGGAATTAAGACAAGAACAAGATATAGACAACCAACACATAGACATATTGATTGAATTAAAAGAACACTTATCTTGATTACACATGCAAGGTATCAAGGGGTTGGAACCCTTGAAAAACCTGTAAAGTTACACCAAAATCGTACTTAGGGTTTCTCCCAAAACTTCTCTCTAATGTGTAAAAATTAGAAAACTATATATAGGAAAAGGGGTCTGACGGCGTCAAGACAAAGCTTATGACGCCGTCACCTCGCCGCCAAAACTAATCTCGGACTGCCTTGATCTACATTTGACGCCGTCAAGACTTAATCATTTCCAGGCCGTCATGACTTTTACTCTTGACGCCCTACCTTCATGACGCCGTCAAATCTCTTCTGGATCGTCATGGAATTTTGCTCTTGACACCGTCAAGGAATTACTCTTGGCGCCGTCACCTACTGTTCCCAGCTTGGAAAATTAAGACTTTGGCGTTTTCTTCACTTTTATGCTCCAAAAACGTCCGAATTGTTTCCTTTACCAGATTTCACTCCCAAAGTACCTAAAATCACAAAAGGAACGATTTAGGGCAATATTTGATCAAATAAATTCGAATTCGGGCTTAAATGACCCCCTAAAAACGGATCATTTTTCGCCTCATCAATACACATACAAGAATTTTACTTATTGAATTCTTAAAATAAGTATTCACAAAATTCGGATAGATCAAAGTTAGATGAAATAATGCCTTGTCAACAAGTATGATTGTCATTGCTTGAGGCATAATTGTCAACAAGTCATTACTTGAGACAAAATTCATTAACTAGAATTATCATGCATTGATCTATTTAGTATTTGGATAAAAAAACATCAAGCAATTATTATTTATAATGAATTAAAGTACTTAGTACGTTTGTTTTCATTAATAATAAATTGTGTCCTATATTTGCATGTTTAAATCCGTGAATAACTTATGTTATTCTAAATTGTCCATTGTCAATTAATGATATGGGAATATCATTAAACTAAGACAAATCTGAGTATTGGTTAGAATATACTTGAAAGTATATTGATGCGTTGACATACCAATTTCACATGATATTTGATGAATTGAATATAGGACTTATCCCAACTACATGATTTTACTTTATGAATCTTGTCAGTAAGTAAATCATGAATTTGTTATCCTTAGACTTGAGATACCAGATAAGAGTCATGGATGTAGTGCATTTTTGTGAAGCAATCTACTGCTCACCGTAACACGGAGTTATAAGGGTTATTTTCAGAAGTGTTGCAAAGTCCATGGGTTATTCTTGTAGTCAAGAAAGAATTTGTTACTTCAAATTTGTTTTGAAGCTTAATACTGCTGGGCCCCTCGTAGGGTTGACAAGATGTATGCGTGTGCACGCCCAAAGTCTATCTGGAATACGTTCAGATGTTTTGGTAATCTTGCTCAATCATAAACAACGAGAAACAGAAATGTTAATTAAAGAATGACTAAGATCCATATCTTTATTAACGTGGTATTAGAAACAAAAGGATAATAATAACGATAAATCGTTAAAGGTTTTCCAGGAAACCTAGCTCGAGTCGAACTAGGGGCATTGGAGTGTTGCAAGACACCGAGCAATGTCATTTTACTATTAATAGATATCCAAGTGGGAGCTGTTGGAATTATGGATATATATTAATAAGATAAATGTCTAGTATCGAACCCGAGACCTCGGGATTGCACACATTACAAACGAGAGTTAAAGTATAATAATTATATATATTAAATTTTATGTATATATATAATTATTTAAACACTATAAGGACTTAACGGTTGTTAGTTATTAACCGTAAGTACTAACTATTGTTAAAAGCAACGAGAAGGACTAGTATGTAATTAGATGCCAAGAAGGATCCGGAAGATCCTCTTGGATCCTTGTAGCCGGTCATGGGAAGGGTTGGGGTAACCCAATCCAACTCAAACTTGTCCTCCAAGATTCTACTAGTATATATAGAAAACTAAGGGTCATTGTTTTTCACTCTTGTATACATAACCCTAACTTGGTTTTCTTTTCCCTTCTCTCATACTCCAAACGATCGACCCATTAACCCTAAGGGTTATGGATCGATTTTTCTTAATGAAAAACATAGTGTTTTACTTGATCTTGCAATCACTTTAATTCGTTAGTAGTTTGTGTGTACAAGAACGAGGTAATTACTCACTATAGTAATTATCAAGAGATCGATTAACAAAACGGTAAGGGGTTAATCATTGATCCATATAAACCCTAATTAGGGTTCATCACATGTTCAAGATTATTAATTGATTCTTGTTTTGCAAGAATCACTAAAGGTACATTCCTATTTAATTTATGTTAATCTCTTATGTGTTATAGATGTTCCTACGCTTCCGCATATGTGTTTACCTAATTATATGATTGTCATGATACTAATATTATAACAGAAGTTTCCTTCTTTGTTGTCGTGTGCAAGACACCAACAAGAATCCTAAACAATTGTTTCCTTCTTTTCTCAGTTTTGTTGTCGCGTACAGATATCACAACAAAACAAGGCCACCACTTCGTTTGGTGTCCTTCCGTTTGCAAATTTGACACTAGATAAGTTGTATACGACTTTCTTGTGTCCCTAAGTTATCTAGGCAACTTCTCCTTCGTTAACAAGGTGTTAGAGTGTTGCGTATTTGTTCCTGAAACCAAAAGTTTCAGCATGGTTTTCTGGTTTTTGTTTCTGGTTTGTCTCGCTAGCAATGTTTCTGGTTTTTTTGATGTAACGAGAGTAAGGTTTAAAACAAGGCTCTTTATGCCAAATGTTGTCCCAATATGCGTATGTGTGTGAGTCGAAATCAGAGATTTGCAAACAAGTATAAAACTAGATAACTTTATTATTTCGTCTAACCATTAAACATTACATATGTTCATGTATATATACTAGTCGAATGGGTATGACCCAAAAGACATATCTGTTCGAATGGGCATGAGTGAAACGACACAACCATTCGTCTATAACTAACTTTCTGTAACTAACTAACTTAACCGCTTGGCGGTTATTAACTTTCTAATGAACACGTTTAGTCCTTCATGTTTCCCTTTAAAACAATATCGAGATTATCTTGGTTCACAGTCTTGGATTGGTTCTTTTGAGGAGTCGTTATCTGGTCGTTTAGCCGCTTCTGGGGCAGTCAGTCAAGTTGATTGTATCTCTTTTTTGTATTGACGGGTTTCATTCTCGAGCAACATACTACCCTGATTCTGATGACAAAGGAACCAAAAGTGAGACACGTAACAATTATATAACCATGCGTATGTAAATATTATTATAACTGTTACTGATATATACTTTGTTATGATCTTTGATGATGTTACAGTTGGAAGATGTGGATATTGTTCGTTTGGAGCAACAATCAACAATGGCTATGTAGCAGATGCATCTGATCTCTATCGTGATGGTGTTAGGTTGTGGTGCTTGCTACCAGGTTGTAATCATGTCATAATATATTCAAAATATGTCAGTAAAAATGTAAAAAATTACTAAACTTATTTCCTTTTGGAAATAATTAGGTGAGGTGCATGAACAATAAAGATTGTTGAGATGAAAAAGTGATTATTGTTATAACTGATCAAGGATCTATTGATCGGACAGACTTCATAATGAGCAAGAAAGCCTTCCGTAAGATGGCTCAGTCTACATATTCAGAATTGTCTCTGCTATCACGGGGAATTGTGGATATTGGATATAGAAGGTAAAAAAGTAAAATAAGCAATGCTATATCTACTATTTTAAAAAGTAAGAAAACATATTTATCTAACTAAAATACCTCGACAGGGTTTCATACAAGTACTCGAATAATAACATCACCATAAAGATTGACGAGAGCAGTGATTACCCATATTACCTTGCTTTTGTCATATGGTACCAACAAGGCCAGAGCGACATTGCTGCAGTGCAACTATTTGAGGTAAGTTTATTTTTTGATATCATAGATATTAGATATTTTGCTCCTACTTATGTTGCCCATATTCAACTGACAATAAGTTCTCAACATGTTATAGCATGGCCTCAAACCTTTTTACTTTGAATGCTACAGTTTGTTATATGGGGTGTTTTTTGTCCTTTTTTATTGCTATTGCATCAGTAGTTTAATGGGATGATTAAGGAACAAAGATTAATGTTTGTTTATAAGACTTCCTTTAGAGAAACAAATGTCTTTCTCATGTTACTGTCTCTTAGATTGTAGAATCATTTTTAATACACTTTTGCCTCCATAGGTAAACACCATACAAACTTTAAAAACATATTTTTCCTACTGGTTTTGATTGATTATTAACCCATTTAGATGAAATTTTCAATATATAGCTTAAAACTATTTTCTCGGAGAGCAAAAAATTTTCATTTTGGTGACTGTATTATTTAGACTATAGTTGGCTTTCCTATCACTATACTGTTGCTACACATTTATTACATATAAGTCACAAATCCATCTCTTAGTCTGCGTTGCAGTAGGAAATGAGATGAGATACCTTTTAAACGTGTATGAGGTATTATGTGTGATAGTACATGGTTTAAGAGCGGGATTAATTTGCCTGACTGTTGGATTTTTTATACTGTCGTCACAAGTTTACCAAATTGCAGATGTCTAAATGAATATGCTAATCTATAACAGCTCCTTTTTTTTTGGCTGCATGCTGTGTTACATTTAGTTTACTTGATTATGCAATTCCATATCACATACTTACCTCTGAAAACGCAATGCCAAACCGCCCCTTAAGTGTTAGATTGCTCTAAGATAAGCTAAAAGGCACTCAAACTGCCGGATAAATAAGCTAATACAAACACCCCTATAATAATTATGTTTTTGAGTTTACAAGTATTAAATAGTGTAATTAGTAGCTTACGTCCCACTTTAGTGAACAACAAGTATTTATCTTATTTCATATTGTCTAATATATTCCTTATGTGGCTTTTGGTGGAAGGGTGATTGAGATAACTTTATGGGAAGAAATCGCAAAGAAAATCGACACTAATGCAGTCATGTCGTTAACTGGTGCCGTGCCATTGTGTAATCCCTTAAAAATTTGGTCATTGCAGATGAGCCATAAGGGCTTTAATGTAGTTTATAACAAAGCTCTTTCGTCTTCTATGCGCAGATTCTTTAAAAGGGGCTTATATATTCTTTCAGTCCAATGCGTCATTTTTGGTTTACAAGATTCACATGATCTCTAATAGTCATTCCAAAAGTACTTTTTAAAGTAAAGCAGCGTTCATCCATTGATTAATTCTTCCAATGTTGTAAAAATTGGCCTAGGCGGGGATTAACCGCCCGGATTTTGACTAATTGGATTGGTCAAAAATCGGCCAAATCGGATAAAATCGGCTAAGTCGGTAAACTCTGTTAACGCGGGTCAACTTTTTCGAAAAATTAAAATTGAGTTTTTATTTCAATATACCTCTCGTTTTTCACAAAAACAGTTGACACAGCCATTCAAACGCACCTCGAGCAGTGATTTAAAACAAATTATGAAGGTATGCTCGTTTTTCTTCTTTCAGTTTAATGTTAATGACACTAATTGAATTCGGAAATTGATTTATGAAAATTCTTGTATGGTCTAATGCGTGGTACAATTCTTTTCCAATTGTGAGCCAAATCAGTGTTCCCAATCTATGGCATGATCAATCAAATTCACTTTTTTGGAAGTATGAAGGTGTGTTTTATGAGTTTTCTGTCAAACATGCTTGGCATGCTGTGCGTGACCGGGGGAATGAAGTGGATTGGTCGCATCTTGTATGGTCTGGATATACCATACCAAGACATGCGACACACTTGTGGCTCGTGTTGAGGAGGAATCTCCTCACTCAGGATAGGCTCCAGCAATGGCATGTGGGCAACGATGTTGACTTATCGCTACTACGTCGCCCCCTTTGTAAAGTTCAACAAGATTCGCATGAGCGCCTCTTTTTTGAGTGTCCGTTTTCTACACAAGTTTGGAATCTAGTTATGGATGAAGCTGGTATGCGTGGGGTCTCGTCGAAGTGGAGTGACATTGTGGCATGGTTACTTCCCATTTCCAAACAAAACAAGGTACCAACAATTGTTGGTAGATTGGTGGTGGCTGCGTCCTCATATATGGTGTGGCAAGAAGCCAAGAACGAAATAATAGAATCCATGGGAAGGGGGAAGACAGCCAATCGAAATTGCAAGGAGCATTATTGACATGGTTCGTTTTAAGTTGGCTTCCTTTTGTTTTAAGAAGAGCATTCGTGTTGAGCAAATGAAGAGAACGTGGAAGATTGCTAGTGTTCAAATTGGAGTAGGCTAAGGATTGTAGCGTTTTTTAGAGGCTTGTGCATCATTGCCTGTATTGTTTTTTTAGCCTTTTTTTTCTTTCTTTATGGTTTTGGTAGTTATGCTTTGAGCATGTTCAAGGTATATGGATTTGGTTTCGGGGTGGCTCATTACCGCCCTTTGGTGTACCATAACACCTTTTGATCTTTTAATATATTCACCGGGTACAATCACTTTACCCAAAAGAAAAAGAAATGAGTGATGAATATAAAATTCCAGCTGCTATTGATACCTGATGAACATGAAAGCATTCTTCTTACAGCCCCATTTTCATCTTTTTTCAGTTTCTCTTGGTTTCAAAATGACTGATGACTACTACTCGAAATCGGGCAGTGCAGTGTCTATATAGCATGTACGCAAGCCTTTACTTTGCATCAGGTAATCTGTACTTTCAAACCATCAACCTCGACAGCAAATGCATAAAAAATTAGTTTTTTTGGGCTTAAGCGATTCATTATGCTCAATAAGTTATACTCGATACCTTCTTTAATTATTGATACCTTGAACAAATTCCGAGTACACTGGCCACACAATTAACTGAAACTACTCGACACTATTAGTCATATAGTTTGTCCTATACTATTTTGTTCTGGTGACTAAGTTCGCGATGTTTACTTTAATTTCTTATGTTTCAAACTTAAGAAAATGAACATGGGACCATGCCCGAAGGTGCACTCATTTCAGCTGAGGAAAGAGTATCTCTTTTTTCACCCTTATTACTTTTTCTGGGCTATTATGTAGATTATTATTTTAAGGGTATCAAGAGCATGTTATCTCATTAAAAGATGGTTTCTAGACCTTTTTTGTTTCATTTTTATTGCTTGGGAAGTTGGGTACAGGTTTGAGATTGATGGACAAGGATTGACGAACTTTGTCTCGCTTGGTTTTTTATAGATTACAGTTTGCTACATGCCTATTATCGTTACTACACTATTTACATGCTGGTGTTATTGTTGGAATTATAATATCATGACAATCATATAAAATAAACCAAACACATCAAGTGAGCATAGCGGAAGCAATTATAACAAGATCATATAACATGTAATTAATTAATCAATAATTAAATAGTAAACGTACCTTTGTGATTCTAGCCCGAACAAGAATCAAATTGCAATCTTCAATCAAGAACCCTAATTAGGGTTTATGTGGATTACAAGAATTACCCCTTACCTCTTTTGTAATTCAATCCAAGAATCAAACAAAAGTATGTTTGAATCACGTTCTTGTACACACGTACTAAAACAAGTTAAAGTAATGCTAGTTTTAGAACACAAAATTAAACCAAAACCTTTTGTTTAATAAAGAAAATCGATCAACCCTTTAAGGGTGTTTGTTTGATCGATTACTAGAAAAGAAGGAGAGAAAAACAAGTTTAGGGTTTGTGTGTGTGCACAAGAGATACAAACAATGAATCCCTAACCTTGTTTATATAGTATAGTTTACTTGGAGCTCAAGTTACAAAGGAGGTGGAACTCCTTCTAGAACTTTCTTGACCTTCCAATAAATCATACACATTACTTTCCTTTTATTCGTCTAATGATCATTAGTCATTTATCTTAAATACTAAATAATTATTATATATTTGTGTAATAAATAATTAAATATAAACTTTTACATTTAATTATTAAACTTTAACTCTCATACGTAAAGTGTGCAATCCCGTGATCTCGAGTTCGATCCTAACATACGACTACTAAAATAATGTCCATAATCTAACAGCTCCCACTTGGACATATTTTAATAGTGTAATCACATCGGTTAGCGTCTAGCAACACTTCGATGCCTCTAGTACAATCTCGAGTAAGGCTCCTGGAAAAACCTTTTAATGATTTCTCATTATTATTATCCTTTTGTTTCTAATACCATGTTAATAAGGATATGGATTAAAGTCATTCCTTAACTAACTATTCTGTTTCTCGTTGTTAGTGATTGATCAAAATTACCAAATCATCTGAACATATTCAGGGAAGATCTTGGGCACGGCCATGCAAACATCTTGACAACCCTACGAGGGGCCCAGCAGTATTAAACTCCAAATCTAAATTTGAAGGAACAAATTCTATCTTGACTACAAGCAAAACCCACAAACTTTGTAACACTTTCAAAAACAACCCTTATGATTACCAGTTACGTATAGCGTTAAGTTGTTCCACAAAAATGTACTACATTCATGACACTTATCTTGCATCTCAAGTCTGAGGATAACTTCTCATGATTTACTTAATAACAAAATCCATAAAGTAACATCATGTAGTTGGGATAAGTCCTATATTCGGTATCATTGAATATCATTTGAAATGGCATGTCTACGCATCAATATACTTTAAGTATATTATACCAACCTTCAGATTTGTCTTGATTTAATAATATTCCCATATTATTAACTGACAACGGACAATTTAGAATAACATTTATTCATGGATTAAACATACAAATATAGAATACAATTAATTATAAATTAAACATACCATGTATTTAAATTTATTATAATAATTGTATAACATCCCTTATCCAAATACTAAATAGATCAATGCATGATAACTCTTGTTGATGAATTATGTCTCAAGTAATGACATTCATTCTTGTTGACAAGACATAAATCATCCAACTTTGATCTATCGGAATTTTGAGAATACTTATTTCAAGAACTCAACTACTGAAATTCTTATATGTGCATAGTCAACTATTTTGATAATGCCATATTTCATAAAAATATGAGACATCCTTAACCACCAATTTATGATAATTAAACTTCCAAACATTTTAAAGTTTAAAGTATTCTTATTCTCTTAATGTATAATGCAACTTATGCTTTTAGTAAGCACAACTAGTACATATAGCAAAGAACGAAATCCTTACCATAACTAGTATTGAGTGTCATCTTAATTTCAATAACATCATTGTATGCAACAACAATATGTTATTAAAACTTCCCGTAAACCTTAATATCTATTATGTAATGTTTGATGCCTTTCAAACTTTCAAGTTTGTTGGCTATGACAATTTTCACAACAATTGAAAATTGTTCATCTATAGAATTTGGAAGCTTTTCCAGATTTAGGATGTGATTCTATAATCAAACATAGTCATTTAGAATATTACACAAGTTATCTAATAACTTTCTAATTAGATATTAATATTGCCAAATCATCTTGTAATCAAGCATGATACAACAAAACATGATGTTTATGAAAGATCTTTGAGTCATACTTAGATTTTATTCATGTCATTCATATCCATTTAGACTTTCTAAATAATATATCATGTTATATTAGATTCATTTACCGCACATGTTTCAACAATAAACATTCATTCCAAGGTTATATGTCTTATTTCCTAAATCTTACAAGTAAAGTTTCATTCCATTCTAAGACTTAACATTTACTTATATGGAATGTTACTTTTCATATGTTTTACAACATATATGATTTAAGAAATTAAATATAATACTCCCACCAGCTTTTAGGAATACTTAGAAATTATCTTATTTCAATTATAAATCAAAACATGAATTTAATAATTAAACATAAGAGTAATCTTCTAGATGCATGCATTTATCCATCCATGGATTATTGCACTTTGTACACTTCCAAAGATTTATTTGAATTCATAAACTCCTTTTGATTACTTATCGTCCTCGCTCAAGTAATCACTCAAGAAAGAGTTTTTGATATTCCATTGTCAATTTCATAAATATGACAATTATAATCTTTATTTATTTAATGTGTTTAGAAAAGAATATTCAATCACAGTTAATTGCTTAAGTGTGATTAATAATCTTGTCATAAGACATGCATTAAATATGTGCACAATATTGTCCATATGATTTCTATACAAAGATTTAAACCACAAGAGTTACCTAATCCTTGAAGAAACTCAACTTCATTTTCTAGTCTAACTATTAAGATAAACAAAGTTTCTAAAATTGATTATCTTTATGGACAGCATCTTAATCATTCATATCATGTATACTTTACCCAATTTCATATTTGGTAATGTATCATAATGATTATCAGGTTTACAATAATCCTGTAAATCATAGTCCTCAGCATATTAATCAAATATCTGAGATATATTGCTATTCTATGAATGATAATTCCATCATCTTGAGATTTAACATTTAAATGTCAACCTTTATTATCATGTTGAGATTTAACATTCAAATGTCAAACTTAATCATGATATTTACTAGTGTATTTTAGAAGATTATGTATATTATAATTTTATCTTTTAAAGATCAAAACTCTCACTTGCTTTTAGTAATTTAAAGACTATCTTTAAATACTTAGCAAATAAAGAAACAATACAATGTTTTCTTTTGGGATATTACAAATACTTATTGATAGTTCCTAACTTAACTTTGTTAATAACCTCTTCATAAGCAGTTAAACAAATTTAGAACTTCAATTTAAGACTTAATGGGATTTATCACATTCATCACATTCCATCATATGATAATGTCTTATTAATCTTCTATGTTGGAGTTTTATTAAATATGTCCAAGTCATACTCAACATTCTAACCTTGATAACTTTTGGAAGAAAAGAAGTCATAGTTATCTTTAATCAAACAATATAACAAGAGTTTGATTTTCCTAACTGAACATACCATAAACATTTGATATTTCATTAGTATTAATATTGTAAGACAATCTAACAATATTAAAGATAACCATATTCCTTTTGACTTGTCTATTTACCAACTAATTCATTTTAATGGTATAATAATATTCAAGCCAATTACATGCTTTATTACACAAGTACTTTTTACAAAGTCACTTCATGTTCATGTCTTTACAAGAAAACATAAACTCTTATAATCCCACTATACGTTATAAGTCATTTAACAATTTAATAACTTCATGTATATGTCTTAATTAAAAACACAACAAGATAACGTCTTACTTTATTATAAGTCTTGTAACAATTAAAAGACTTTATGTTTATATCTTTACAATGAAACATAAACATGTTTAACTAAAGTAATTATGAACACCATTTTTTGGTTTCAATAGTAATTTCAAGTTAATTTATTACTTCACAATAATGTGAATAACATTATTTCTTCATTTATTTATGTCATTCCAAGAATACATAATTATTCAGATTGAAGTAGCATTAGATTACTTAATTAATTTATGTCATTCCATGAATTCATAAATCTATAAATTAAAGTAGTCTTGATATCATATTGACACATGTTCTAATAGGTATCTAATTTAGAAACTGCAAATTCTCATAGTTCAATTACATCAGTTGATCTGCTAGTAATGAAAATATGAAATTTACCTTGTTGTTGCAATCTAGTTAAGCTCTCACATAACATAAATTGTAACACCAAGTGTTTCTTGAATTAGCCTAGTATAATTCATATCAGAACATTATTCTAATTTAGAAACTGCAAATTTTTATAGTTCAATTACATCAGTTGATCTGCTAGTGATGAAATATGAAATTCACCTTGTTGTTGCAATCTAGCTAAGCTCTCACATAACATAAATTGTAATACCAAGTGTTTCTAGAATTAATATTAGAACATTATTCTCTTACCTTGTAGTCAAGAGAATCCATTAAATCATATCTTTATGAGTTGTTTCTTGCACACATTAAAAATAACATTTCTCCCACTTGTGCATGGAACAACCTCATATAGTTGATAAATAACATGCTATGCATTTGTTTATGTGTTCAATATGATTGTGTCATAGATTTTAGCATAACAAGTATATGTAAAACAACAATGTCTAGTAAGGAAACGTACAAGACTATCCTTAAAAGTATGATTGTCTACACTTGGAAAGTAATTATCTTTAGCTACCAAAATGTCAAAGCTTGTAATTCCCACTGAATTAAAGATCATTACAATAATTCCTTATTCAGTGATAAGTACACAATACTCCCACTGAATTTGACAACATTGTAAATGTTTCATATCCAGTGAAAACAAATAGTGTGCTTTTAACTTTCCTACACCTTTGAATGTCCATACGTAACAATTACTTATGTACTAAAAGTGTATTCTACTACGTAAATGATGGACTATCCACCAAATGCTATTAACTTGAAAATTGGGCATGCAATTTCTTCCTTAATAGGTCTACCATCCTACAATGTATGTAGCACCTTTAAAATAGTAAAAACAACTAGTTTGTCTTTAAACATTTTGCAGTAATTAGTCTAGTTTCTAATTATAATAACTCATAAAATGTCATACATAATTTTCTGTTAACCAAATATCATATTTGTTATTAAGAATTTAATCACCGAATGAGGATGATGAAATCCCTATGAAAAATGTACGCAATTTTCTTAACTATTAAAAATTTGCTATGAGTTATATTAGAATTTAGACATATCTAATATTCATATTATCCTTTCTCATTCATGAAAAGGAATAGGATTGTGTCTCACTCTTCCTTCATAGAAAGGAGACTTCTTTTGTCTTTTAAGTAAATATTTCTTATTCAAACATTTGTTTGAAAACAGAACTAGATCAATTTACCAAAGCCCAAAGTGCGTTTACGGTTTGAACGTTGCATTAATACATTAAAACGAATTACAAAATTCAATTTCAGTATTTTTAATAATTAGGTCTTTAAGAAAATAATATACCCATTGGTAAATATTTATATAAACCGTAGTATTTTCTTAAAGCTAGGATCCAAATTGACATAGTACCATTACATCAGTTGATCTGCTAGTAATGGTAGTATTCAACAAGGTAATTGTCGAACAATAATTGCCAATATCATATTGCAATTCCTAGATTTATGGGATTTACAATCACAAAAATTTTGTAATGTAAGCATGTTTGATCCCCATCTTAATGCCTTGAGTCCAAGATCTCACTTCCTACTCAATTTAAGTCGTCTAACTTAAAAACTGCAAACTCACAAATCCATCACATCAGTTGATCTGCTAGCAATGAATTTATGAAATTTACCTCTCCATTGCAATCTCGCCAAGTTCTCACATGACGTAAATTACAACTTCAAGTGTTCTTAATTAGATGGCATTCGACTTAATTTTATAAGGGTATTAAATTTTGACATGTAATCAAAATAATGTATGAAGAAGCATGCATACAACTTCATAACATTGGTTTTACAAAACATTTTTATTACCAATTTGCTAAGAGTAAAATAACAAAGTTTTGATTGAGGTATCGGGTTCACCAATTAAAGAATTATCATCAATTATCGTCCACTATATCGTACTTTTGCATAAGCCGGAAAGCTTAGTGTTTCGGATAATCATTGTGGAATTGTGGTTAATTCACCCTTAAGATGACAGTGTACATGTAATGGTTGTTCGGTAAGTCTAATTTACACACAAACCAGCGTTAAGACAGAATGTTGTCTCTCTAAGGCCACAATTTAATGTGAAGCCATCCTTATACCCATCTTATAGTGTGTAAACTTCGGTCGGGCCTAGTTAACCATTACGTACAAAAACATCAATCAACCAATTCTTTGAAATTTAAACTCTTAAAAACCAAAACAATTTCGCCATTATTTAGTCCGTATTATTTTTCTATTCAAAATTACCCTTTTCGTTTATAAACATGTCTAACACAATTAATAAACAAAACAAGTAATGTACAATAAAAAATAAAACAACTAAATAAACAAATATACATAATCATAACAATTAAATATGTATAAAACATGTAGCCACATGCAAATCTTATTCAATAGTCCTATTAATAATCAAATCTAGGTGTACAACGTATTAATTCAATTAAGGCTTTCTTCTTCTAGGAAAAAGAGCCACATACATCGATAAATCGATTGCGTAAGCCAAAATTAAATAAATACCACATAGCACATAATTGATTACTTAATATTGGAGTCTTCCCCAATTCGACATCTATTAATAAATTTACATGTTTCGATATAACTTAACCATTAATTCATATAAACAATTTAAACCATTTAAATTATTACACAATATAAAAATCCATGCAAATATGCACTTTTTCATGGATTTAGCTTAACAATTAACATATTGCACCAAGATCGTTTACTAAAACGTATAACAATTACATGACATCCTAGGGTTTCTAATCATATAAAAAAAATTAAAAACCATAAACCCTAAAACCCTATTAAGGTCAATCGACCCATAAAAATTTTAGGGTTAGGAATCTAACAAATAAACCCTAAAAACATGTAACTAAATGAATCAAGATCCAATTTTTATGCGTTTCGATAATTAATTACACATTATAACGGCTCTAGATGCCACTGTTGGAATTATAATATCATGACAATCATATAAAATAAACCAAACACATCAAGTGAGCATAGCGGAAGCAATTATAACAAGATCATATAACATGTAATTAATTAATCAATAATTAAATAGTAAACGTACCTTTGTGATTCTAGCCCGAACAAGAATCAAATTGCAATCTTCAATCAAGAACCCTAATTAGGGTTTATGTGGATTACAAGAATTACCCCTTACCTCTTTTGTAATTCAATCCAAGAATCAAACAAAAGTATGTTTGAATCACGTTCTTGTACACACGTACTAAAACAAGTTAAAGTAATGCTAGTTTTAGAACACAAAATTAAACCAAAACCTTTTGTTTAATAAAGAAAATCGATCAACCCTTTAAGGGTGTTTGTTTGATCGATTACAAGAAAAGAAGGAGAGAAAAACAAGTTTATGATTTGTGTGTGTGCACAAGAGATACAAACAATGAATCCCTAACCTTGTTTATATAGTATAGTTTACTTGGAGCTCAAGTTACAAAGGAGGTGGAACTCCTTCTAGAACTTTCTTGACCTTCCAAAATCATACACATTACTTTCCTTTTATTCGTCTAATGATCATTAGTCATTTATCTTAAATACTAAATAATCATTATATATTTGTGTGATAAATAATTAAATATAAACTTTTACATTTAATTATTAAACTTTAACTCTCATACGTAAAGTGTGCAATCCCGTGATCTCGAGTTCGATCCTAACATACGACTACTAAAATAATGTCCATAATCTAACAGTTATTCATAAGATTAATAGTGTTGTTATATACAGGATATAAAAGAAGCATGAAGATTTGCTAGCCTCTACTATTTATTCCCTCATGAACCACCACTAGAAGAGATTGTTATGGGTTGTATCTTGATGTAAAAAAGAAACTTAAAGCTCAACTACAAAATACAACTCTTAGTGTTTGTTTGACAACTGAGACATGGACTTCCTTGCAAAGAGTCAATTATATTGTGTCTTACTGCACATTATATCGATGATAATTGGAAGTTGCTAAAAAAAGTCATAAACTTTGGTACTATTGCTAGTTATCGAGGAATCGCTATAGGACGAGCTGTGGAGAATTGTTTGATTGAGTGGGGTTTGAAGAATATTTTGACTATAGTGGTTGATAATGCGAGTAGTAATGACAAGGCGATTGATTATCTTAAAGGAAAATTGGTGAAATGGGGTGATCGTTGTATTTTTAAAGGCAAATGGACTCATGTGAGATGCTTCACACATATTCTGAATTTAGTCATGCAAGACGGGTTCAAAGAGGGGAATATCAGTCGATCGTATAAGGGCGGTTGTTTGTTGGATAAGATTATCACTGACTAGAATTAAAAAATTCAAGCAATTTTGTATCTTGTATAACATTGAGTGCGAGAAGTCACTAGTTGTTGATGTTCCAACTCGTTGGAACTCAACCTACCTGATGTTGAGTGTTGCAGTCGAGTATGAACGGATATTTGATAGATTTGCAGAAGAGGATTATGTGTATAATACGTGTGACCTTCGTGAAGTTCATGGTGATGAAGTTGAGGATAGTAAAAAGGAAGGGCCTCCCATCGTTCCAGAGTCAAAGGATTGGGCTAATGCAAGGTTGTTAGTAGTTTTCCTGAAATAGTTCTACGACATGAGTCTAAGAGCTTGAGGTACTTCATTAATTCTTATTATTGTATATTAGAACTCTACGAGGGCTTACTTGATTTTCTTGTGGTAATAAAATGTTGTTTTCTAAAATATCATGTACAAAATATATTCAAATTCATAACGATGAAGAAGTTTGATAAGTATTGGGGCGCTACAAAGAAATTTAATATGTTGGTATTTGTAACACCCCCAAAATTGATACAGCGGAAGACTCAACAAGCTTTCGGGGTGCTACGGGGATTGGTATCCAAACACAAGACATAAAAGAACGAGATAAAGTAAACAAAGTAAAATGCAACCACGCGGGGTTTCAAAGTTTACATTATCCCAAAATCATCCAAAGTCAGGCCCAAAAGAAATAAATATAGGTCCACAATAGTTATCAGAGTTTTAGAAAACATAGATCCATAACCGGTGCCAAATGCCAAGCCTCCAATCCCAAGCATCCGCATAGCATCACTTAATTACCTGAGAAAACGTGCTAAAAGTCAGCTTTCGCTGGTGAGATCATAGGTTTTGATTCATAATTCAATATAGTGGACATATACGCAAAACGCTTGCTAGCTAGACTAGGCCTCAATCATCCAACCAAAATATACCAACCAAATATTCCAACCAAATATTCCAACCAAAACAAATCATCCCTATAGGTGCATGCTATAGCTCAAATCAATTCAATCGATAGCTTACCTAGCTCAAGTCTAGGCCTCGCTCTATAACCAATCCAATAGCTTACCTAGTTCGGGACTAGGCCTCGCTCAACAACTAAATCAATAGCTTACCTAGTTCGGGACTAGGCCTCGCTTAAACCTACCTAGTTCTATAAGCATAGCAAGTTTTGAAATAAATAAATAAAGCGATAATAGTCCACATAAAACATTTGCACGTTTCTCACCCCAAGTATTGAAAACAAAGTTCAAGAGAAAAGTGGGGCTATGACTCACCTCAAGTCCAGAAATCCTCAAAAGAAACGATAGAAGAAAGACGTAAGTAATCTCAAGCAACTCACGTAACGGCGACTACTGACTCGGCACTTCCTAACAATATCAAACCCATTCAGAAATCATTTCCTCAAAATCAAATATTCCCATTCCCGAACGTATTCCATTTTACTTTCCAAAATAAATATCCATTTCTCGAATTAACTTCATATTCATTTGAAATTCGACGTTTGGTATCCATACGGGTGGAGGGTCAACACAGCACAAACCAAAAAGCCTCAACAAAGAACATTAATAAGACAACTATAGGTCTAATGTTAGCCCAATATATTATTTAAATAATTATCGAAGCTTATCAAATCCGTCGATTTGGTAATCTCCCATATTTATTTACGTAATATATCGTTCCAAGATTATACCCAACCTAAAGCACATTGCACATAAGTTTCTATTTGGTATATGTCGTAGTCCAATGAATTCCCTATATATATCGTCGAATCGGCCAAATTCCACGAGACATATAGTAATTTATTACCCTAAAATATATACCACATCCTATGGACGTCGTAGGATACGATGCCCATTAATATACCCATTTTATACCGTCAAATAACTCGATCTAGAATAAGTCATTCGATATATAAAATGTTTATATTAACCGTCATATATCTGTGACAACACGAAGTCACAATATAAAGCCCACTTGGACTTTAAAGACCCAAAATTCGTATAACTCGATAAGTTTCTAGTTTTATAAACAAAACCACATTTTTTAATTATTAGTTATCCGACTTATATTTCGCCATTATTTATATAGTTATTATTTATAATAATATCCCGACCTTTATTACACTATTTTCATAGTATAATAACTATCGTTTTATTATTACGTTTACTCGTGATCGTTTTATTATTAATATACGCATTTATATTATATATATATATATATATATATATATATATATATATATATATATATATACGTTTAACACGTCTATATATACGTTTATAAACGATTATATTCTTAATAATATTATAACGAGTATTAATTTTAATATCGACTTTTAAATATTTATCGAGTCATAGAATTTGGTCACATGTCCGAGTCATGACCCTCGGCTCATAGTCCAAGTCCAAACAATATAAGAATCAAGTCACAATATAAATATATCAACTCCGTCCAAACAATCCCATAACCACGTGCTACAACATGAGGGTCCGACTACGGCACCCTACTAACCTATCTCCGTCATTCTAGTTTGACCGTCTCACAATCGGTCCCCATATCCTTTTCGTCAACACATCTCCAAAAATAATATCACAAGTCCAAGTACCACTTCAAGCTCAAACAAATAACTATGATCCAATAATAATAATCACGACAACAAAATAATCCGACAAGTATAAATGACTACCAAATACACAACACACTTACGGGTTGATTTACCAAGTCAACCCGGGTCAATATTATACTCAAAACAAAGATCGTGGGTCCACCCGAGACCTCTAGGGTCTCGGCTTGCTCTAAACGAGCCAACCCAACCAAACGGACCATAATGGTCGTCGGCCAAACTCAAACAACAACAACAACAAGGTCAACGAGGGACCCCTTGGGTCTTTGGTGTCACGACAACAACAACAACATGAAACAGGGAGGACCCCTTTGGGTCTCGGCTTGATAAAACGAGCCACAAAACCGGCCCCGAGACCTCGAGGGTCTCGGTTATGCTCAAACCGAGCATCAACCCACCAAGAAACATCAATCCTTCCACGAATTCGAACCCAAATCAACCCAACCCGGATACCAAACAAGTTTTTATCAACAAAATTCTTTTTCCGACTTTATTCTCACAAAACCCATTCAAGAAAAACCATATACCCGCGGATTGGGTATCAAATCGAGACACACGAGTCGGACTCGTGGTCACTCACCTTAAAAATTTGACTCCAAACTCGATTCCTTTAAAAACCCAACAAGATGAAACAAAAATGGTGGTGTTAAAGTAGCGGTGGTAATTCGTACGTGGTGTTAGTGAAGGTTTTAGAGCGCGTGCAATACACCAAAAGATAGATCGGGACACAAGGGTTAAGATGGTGGTGTTAGATTAGATGTGGAAGAGGCGGTGGCGGCTGTGGTGGCCGCGTAAGGTGGTGGTGGTGTTAGGGTTTTGGGTGATAAAGATGTGAGGATGAAGGAGAAAGAGAGATGGTGATTTGGTTGTGTTTGTATGTTTTTGTGTGTGTGTGGCGTGGGGTGATTATACCCAACCGAGCCAAACCGGCCCCAAGGCCCAAAATAATAATAAAAAAAAATGATAATAATAATAATTTTTGTGGTATTAAAGGAGTGGGTGAGGTAACCCGAGATAAATAACGCGGACCAAACCCGAAACTCATTCCAAAATTTCGAAAACTTCACGATACGTTCCCAATGTAAATATCCAAACCAATATTTAGAATAATTAAAATTGTTAGGTTAACCTAGTGCCGGAGTCAAAGTAGTGCCAAAATAACGATCCCAAAATAAATCATCACAAACGAATCAAACCAAACCATAAATAAATAATCAATCCTCATAATTAACATACGATCAAAATCAAGTATCAACGTTCGTAAAATATCTTGTCACAATAAACTTTCAAAAATTCTAAATTTATAATTTCAATGTAATGCGGGTTTTATAAAACGGCTCCCTATTTTGCCAGTTGTCACATCCTCCCAGCCTCAGAAGGAACCCGTCCCGGGTTTCTCTTGAAATAACCCATCTATGAAGTGAAAAGCTTCGGATATCTCTTTCGAAACTCATCCTCACGTTCCCACGTAAATTCCGGTCTGTGCCGCGAATTCCAACGAACTTTGATGAGCGGAATACGACTCCTCTTGAGTCGTTTGATCTCTCTATCCATTATCTCAATCGGTTCTTCCACAAAGTTCAAACTTTCATCCACACAAATATCCTTGATTGGTATAACTGGTGTTTCCTCTGAAAGGCATTTCTTCAGATTACTAACATGAAACACATCATGAACTTTACTCAGTTCCATAGGTAATTCCAAACGATACGCTACGGGCCCAATTCTTTCCAAAATAAGAAATGGTCCTATGTAGCGGGGATTAAGTTTCCCACGTTTCCCAAAACGTATCACACCCTTCCAAGGCGAGACTTTCAACATCACTTTGTCTCCAACCTGGAATTCTAGGCGTTTACGCCTCTGATCGGCGTAGCTTTTCTGCCTATCTCTAGCTGCTTGCAGTCGATCTCGAATTTGCGTTACTTTCTCAGTAGTTTCCAAGATAAGCTCAGGGCCTGTGAGTTGGCTATCTCCAACTTCTGCCCAACCAATAGGAGAACGGCATTTACGACCGTACAAAGCTTCAAATGGTGCAGCCTTAAGACTTGTGTGGTAGCTATTGTTGTAGGAGAACTCCGCAAGGGGTAGATATTTCTCCCAGCCTTTACCAAAGTCTATGATGCATGCACGAAGCATATCCTCCAAAGTCTGAATAGTTCTCTCACTTTGACCATCGGTTTGGGGATGATATGCAGTACTCATATCAAGTCTCGTCCCCAAAGCAGTTTGGAGTGATCTCCACAATGCTGACGTGAAACGGCTGTCGCGATCCGAAATAATCGATATCGGAACTCCATGACGAGAAACAATCTCCTTCACATATAACCTCGCAAGTTTTTCCACACTATCATCTTCACTAATCGCCAGGAAATGAGCAGACTTAGTCAAACGATCCACAATTACCCATATAGCGTCGCAACCGCTAGCTGTCTTTGGTAATTTGGTAATAAAGTCCATCGTAATCCGCTCCCACTTCCAAACCGGGAGTTCTGGCTGCGTCAACAATCCTGACGGTCTTTGATGTTCGGCTTTAACCTTAGAGCAAGTCAAACACTTGCCAACATACAACGCTATATCTGCCTTCATATTTGGCCACCAATATAACTTCTTCAAATCCTGGTACATTTTGTCAGACCCAGGATGAATAGAGTATCTTGACTTATGCGACTCATGCATAATCAACTCTCAAATTCACCCATACAATGGTACCCAACTTCGCTCTCCAAAACAAAATACTCCATCAGAACGCTTAACAAATCCTTTCTCATTTTCTGCCATCCCAAATATATTCTCAGCAGGTCTATTTTTTGCTTTCAATGCTTCCGTTTGAGCTTCCAATATTTGATACGGTAATGGCGATACGATAGTCATTCCTAATGACCTAACTCGTAATGGTGGAATCCTCTCCTTTCGACTAAGAGCATCAGCAACAACGTTTACTTTACCAGGATGGTAGCGAATTTCACAATCATAATCGCTTAGCAACTCAATCCAACGTCGCTGCCTCATGTTAAGCTCTTTTTGGTTCAGAATGTGTTGCAGACTTTTGTGATCAGTAAACACTACACACTTGGTTCCATACAAGTAATGTCTCCATATCCTCAAGGCAAAAACCACAGAACCTAACTCCAAATCATGGGTGGTGTAGTTCTTCTCATGCTTCTTGAGCTGTCGGGAAGCATAAGCTATCACTTTCTCTCGTTGCATTAACACAGCTCCTAAACCTTTATGAGAAGCGTCACAATAGACGACGAAATCCTCGTTACCTTCGGGTAACGCCAAGATAGGAGCACTATACAACATCTCCTTAAGTAACTGAAAGGCTTCCTCTTCCTTATCTCCCCATTCATACTTAACACTCTTTTGAGTCAATTTGGTCAACGGTTTTGCTATCTTCGAAAATCCCTCAATGAATCTTTGGTAGTAACAGGCTAATCCCAAAAATTGACGAACTTCTGTTGGGGTCGTAGGTGCAGCCCAATCTTTAATCGCTTCAATCTTAGCAGGGTCCACATGAACTCCTTGTCTATCAATCACATGACCTAGAAATTGTACCGTCGGAATCCAAAATTCACATTTCGAAAACTTGGCATACAGTTTCTCCTTCCTGAGCAATTCTAAGATAAGTCTTAGATGCTCCTCATGCTCTTTCTCACTCTTTGAATATATCAGAATGTCATCGATAAACACAATCACGAATTTATCTAAGTAAGGCTTACACACCCGATTCATGAGATCCATGAATACCGCCGGTGCGTTAGTCAACCCAAACGGCATCACCTGAAACTCGTAATGCCCGTAACGGGTTCTGAAAGCCGTTTTTGGAATATCTTCCTCGCGCACTCGAAGCTGATGATATCCCGATCTCAAATCGATCTTCGAATACACACTCGATCCTTGAAGTTGATCGAGCAAATCGTCGATCCTCGGTAACGGGTATCTATTCTTCACCGTTAACTTGTTCAACTCTCGATAATCAATACACATACGGAATGATCCATCCTTCTTCTTCACAAATAAGACCGGGGCTCCCCAAGGTGAAGAACTTGGTCTTATGAATCCCTTTTCGGCTAATTCCGCTAATTGTTTCGACAACTCTTCCAATTCAGTAGGTGCAAGACGATAAGGTGCTCGTGCTACAGGTGCAGCACCAGGTATTAACTCAATCTGAAATTCCACTTGTCTATTAGGCGGAATTCCCGGCAAGTCATCGGGAAACACATCCGAAAATTCACGAACTATAGGTACATCTCCAATGCACCTTTCCTTCTTCTCCTTCTCTCCTTTCTCAGAAGTTTGGGCTAAGAAAAGGTAACTTCCTCTCTCCATTAGCTTCGGCAACTTAGTGCAAGATATAACCGCTAATCTAGATGGGCCTCTCAAATCCTTTCTATCTCCTGGTATGTTCAGAATCTCCTTGCCGTAAGGCACACGCACGATCTTCTCATCGCAGATTATATGGGCACGATACTTCGACAACCAATCCATACCAATAATGACATCAAAACTTCCTAACGTGACGGGTAGAAGATCTATGTTGAAAGGACGGTTCAGAAAGTTTAACGTGCAACCGCGAATGATAGTCTTAATCCTCTCTATGTTTCCATTAGCTAACTCTACATCATAACCAATTCCTAAGGCCATCGGGGGTTTCTCGAGTAAGGGTGCAAACTTAGTGGACACAAAACTCTTATCGGCACCAGTATCAAATAGTATGGAAGCATAACGATTATTGAGAAGGAACGTACCAGTAACGATGTTCGGATCTTCTCCTCTCTCGTTTCCAAGTGCATACACTCTCCCATGAGCAGCTCCAGCTTCCACACATTGGTCCCCATTATCTTGTCGTCCACGATTTCCTCCAGCTCCACGGTTTCCATTATTGTACCCATTACCACCCGATCCTTGATTTCCTCGGTTCCACGATTCCCTACACTCATTCCGATAATGTCCTTTCTTTCCACATCCATAGCAAGTAACATTTGCTTTGCTCATAGTTTCAGGAGTAGTTTGGACCATAGCAAGTGGTCGAGCTCTACAATCCTTAGCTATGTGTCCCATCTTAGAGCAATTCTTGCACATTACCGTACATCGACCAGAATGATGTTTGTAACATCGGTTACATTTGGGTGCATCTCCATTGTAGTTCTTCTTGTCTCCATCTCCCATGGCATAAGCTCTAGTAGTTAATTGTCGCTTGTTTCGACGATCATTACCCTTAGAGTGATCGTCCCTCTTTCTCTTTCCATTCTTATCCTTCTCAGCTTCTTCCAATGCCAAAGAGTCCATCAATTGTTGAGCGATAGTGATAGCCTCATGAATGTTTGCAGGCTTAGCAGAAATCACATCGTTTCTTGTAGCTACCGGAAATCCATCGGTATACCTCTCAATCTTTTGGATCTCAGTCCTAACCATATCGGGACAGAGTAAGGCCAACTCTCGATAACGGCGATTATAAGTTGCCATATCGGTACCTTTCACTTTGTGGTTCCAGAACTCAATCTCCAACTTCTTAATCTCATTCCTTGGGCAGTAAGTCTGAATCAGCAAAGACTTAAATTGCTCCCAAGTCATAGCATAAGCCACATCACTCCCAACCGAGTTACGGTAATTGTTCCACCAAGTTAAAGCTTCATCCTTGAAAGTAAAAGAAGCAAACTTTACCTTCGCATTCTCCGCACAACCACTGACATTAAACACTGACTCAGTCTTCTCAATCCACCTAACCAAGTAAACCACTCCTTCAGTTCCACCAAACTCAACGGGTCCACAAATCTTAAACTCCTTGTAATTACATCCATTAGCACGAACAGGTGGAAATGCCCCAGCAGAATTGTTGGAATGATTTGACTCAGCTAGTAGCTCAGCAACTCGTTGCTCCACAAGTTGATTGATCATTGCTTGATCCACAGTAGGTGCATTAAGTGGAACATGATCATTGTCTCCCTGAACATCAACATTTCGATTCCTGTTGTTGCGGTTAGTAGTGTCCAGGTTATCAGGAGTAGGGGTCTCAACATTTCGAGCTGGACGGCGTCCTCGACGACTAGGGGTAGCCGTTGCAGGTCCAGTTCTGGTAGCTCTAACAGGGTTTCTTCGTGGGGCCATTGATCTAAAACATCATACAAGTTCGTGGGTCTCCGATAGGACTTATCATATGCTCAACAAGAATTAAATCAACGAAGCCAAGTCACGGAAAGAATAGCAACAATACACCATGAAACATCAATAAAACGGATAAGGACTCAATTTCCATAACACCCAAAATCACATAATACCATATACTAATAACCATCAACCATACAATAGCGATCTAACATCGTTCCAACTACTGGATATCACAAAACGTATTAATCGTTCCAAAAGAGATGAATACTGAACAAAATACATCAAAACATGATAACTAGCTTTTCTAACCGAACACCCCTCGGTTAAGAAAGCAACAAGACAACATAATCCAAGCAACTAGCCACGCTGCTGGCGGAGGCTCCTCAACTCCTGCCTCAAGCCATCAAGATCCCTCCATAACGATCCTAGCTCAACGCTATGGGTGTCTCGGTCTCTCTTGAGGTCAGCCACCTCCTTCTCCAGCTCGGCATTCCTTTGCCATAGCTTGCGGTCGGCCTCTCGAGCTATAACAAAACCTCGCTGTAAACTATCGATATGCTCATGAACCTCCATCAAAACTCTCCTCATCTCAGTAGTCCTGCCCACAACCATAGTCATATCCACTCTCAGATCCGCTATGAACTCTCCAATAACCCTCTCAAGTCGATCAGATACATGTGCAACTCTCTCACTAAGCTCAGTAATCCGAGCCCACAACCTACCAATCTCACCTAATTCTGCATGCTCAGCAGAAACCTCAGAAGATCCATCCAACTCAACGGGACTACCAGGTGGCAACTCAAACAAAAACGGATGATCAGGTGAATCAGGCTCAATCGGATATATAGGTGAATCAGGCTCCTCAGCCTGAGTTGGCGGTACTAACACATCATCATCATCAGGCATCTCATCCTCCTAAGGGTCATCCTCCTCCTCAGGGTCATCATCATCACCCTGCTCAGTCTCCTGAGGGTCATCCTCCTACTCAGAGTCATCAGCCTCATCCTCACCCTCGTACTCCTCCTCCTCCTCATCGGGAGAGTACCTCATCAATCGTCGTCTCCTACTAGGTGAACCATGTGGTGAAGGGGTAGGTGATCTAGGACGACGACGCAATGATGCGGGTGGCGCCTCAGACAGAAGAGAGTGAGCATCAATCTGTAAAGGTGGTGAAGTAGGGCGTACCGACATACGTGCCGTAGCTCGGTGGGCAAAACGTGGAGCCACACGAGCCAAAGCCTGATGAAGAGTAAGCTGCCTCGATGTACCAGGGAGCCCTAAAGAAGATGAGGGTCCCTGCGTAGATGCAGCAGGTGGTGCTGAAGTAGAACCTGTCGGTGTCATAGTAGCTGAATGCATGGCAACCTGGTAAGGGTCATCAGGAGCCATGGTGAACTGTGTTGGCAATGCCGGTGTAGTAAGAATATCCTCAACAACATCAGGCGTATGGGAGGCCATAGTCTGTGACAACGGCGTAGGGTAGGTGTAAGTGTTTCAAAAACAACTAAACCGCAAACTCAAAATACCATATCCAAAATCATCATATAAATCCAAATCGTATATAATCAAGAAAAATTTTAAATACCGCATTACTAAACCATTCTCAAAACAATTAAGCCATATAATTCCTCAAAACACATATAATTCCTCAAAACGCATCATATCACTAAATCAATAAACCTCAAATCCTCAAATCATCTCAAGAATTCCCAAATCTCTAATCATCTCAATCATCTCATAATACCTCAATAATAAACAATGATGCTTCGGCTTGGCGGGCTGGCGGGCAATGGTCGAGGATCGTTTTCTATAAAAATTCGGTTATAGTTTAGGTGTCTATTTACCTAGTTCTCTATAACCTTGGCTCTGATACCAATCTGTAACACCCTCTAAATTGATACAGCGGAAGACTCAACAAGCTTTCGGGGTGCTACGGGGATTGGTATCCAAACACAAGACATAAAAGAACGAGATAAAGTAAACAAAGTAAAATGCAACCACGCGGGGTTTTAAAGTTTACATTATCCCAAAATCATCCAAAGTCAGGCCCAAAAGAAATAAATATAGGTCCACAATAGTTATCAGAGTTTTAGAAAACATAGATCCATAACCGGTGCCAAATGCCAAGCCTCTAATCCCAAGCATCCGCATAGCATCACTTAATTACCTGAGAAAACGTGCTAAAAGTCAGCTTTCGCTGGTGAGATCATAGGTTTTGATTCATAATTCAATATAGTCGACATATACGCAAAACGCTTGCTAGCTAGACTAGGCCTCAATCATCCAACCAAAATATACCAACCAAATATTCCAACCAAAACAAATCATCCCTATAGGTGCACGCTATAGCTCAAATCAATTCAATCGATAGCTTACCTAGCTCAAGTCTAGGCCTCGCTCTATAACCAATCCAATAGCTTACCTAGTTCGGGACTAGGCCTCGCTCAACAACTAAATCAATAGCTTACCTAGTTCGGGACTAGGCCTCTCTTAAACCTACCTAGTTCTATAAGCATAGCAAGTTTTGAAATAAATAAATAAAGCGATAATAGTCCACATGAAACATTTGCACGTTTCTCACCCAAAGTATTGAAAACAAAGTTCAAGAGAAAAGTGGGGCTATGACTCACCTCAAGTTCAGAAATCCTCAAAAGAAACGATAGAAGAAAGACGTAAGTAATCTCAAGCAACTCACGTAACGACGACTACTGACTCGGCACTTCCTAACAATATCAAACCCGTTCAGAAATCATTTCCTCAAAATCAAATATTCCCATTCCCGAACATATTCCATTTTACTTTCCAAAAAAAATATCCATTTCTCGAATTAACTTCATATTCATTTGAAATTCGACGTTTGGTATCCATACGGGTGGAGGGTCGACACAGCACAAACCAAAAAGCCTCAACAAAGAACATTAATAAGACAACTATAGGTCTAATGTTAGCCCAATATATTATTTAAATAATTATCGAAGCTTATCAAATCCGTCGATTTGGTAATCTCCCATATTTATTTACGTAATATATCGTTCCAAGATTATACCCAACCTAAAGCACATTGCACATAAGTTTCTATTTGGTATATGTCGTAGTCCAATGAATTCCCTATATATATCGTCGAATCGGCCAAATTCCACGAGACATATAGTAATTTATTACCCTAAAATATATACCACATCCTATGGACGTCGTAGGATACGATGCCCATTAATATACCCATTTTATACCGTCAAATAACTCGATCTAGAATAAGTCATTCGATATATAAAATGTTTATATTAACCGTCATATATCCGTGACAACACGAAGTCACAATATAAAGCCCACTTGGACTTTAAAGACCCAAAATTCGTATAACTCGATAAGTTTCTAGTTTTATAAACAAAACCACATTTTTTAATTATTAGTTATCCGACTTATATTTCGCCATTATTTATATAGTTATTATTTATAATAATATCCCGACCTTTATTACACTGTTTTCATAGTATAATAACTATCGTTTTATTATTATACGTTTACTCGTGATCGTTTTATTATTAATATACGCATTTATATATATATATATATATATATATATATATATATATATATATATATATATATATATATATATATATATATATATATACGTTTATAAACGATTATATTCTTAATAATATTATAACGAGTATTAATTTTAATATTGACTTTTAAATATTTATCGAGTCATAGAATTTGGTCACAAGTCCGAGTCATGACCCTCGGCTCATAGTCCAAGTCCAAACAATATAAGAATCAAGTCACAATATAAATATATCAACTCCGTCCAAACAATCCCATAACCACGTGCTACAACATGAGGGTCCGACTACGGCACCCTACTAACCTATCTCCGTCATTCTAGTTTGACCGTCTCACAATCGGTCCCCATATCCTTTTCGTCAACACATCTCCAAAAATAATATCACAAGTCCAAGTACCACTTCAAGCTCAAACAAATAACTATGATCCAATAATAATAATCACGACAACAAAATAATCCGACAAGTATAAATGACTACCAAATACACAACACACTTACGGGTTGATTTACCAAGTCAACCCGGGTCAATATTATACTCAAAACAAAGATCGTGGGTCCACCCGAGACCTCTAGGGTCTCGGCTTGCTCTAAACGAGCCAACCCAACCAAACGGACCATAGTGGTCGTCGGCCAAACTCAAACAACAACAACAACAAGGTCAACGAGGGACCCCTTGGGTCTTTGGTGTCACGACAACAACAACAACATGAAACGGGGAGGACCCCTTTGGGTCCCGGCTTGATAACACGAGCCACAAAACCGACCCCGAGACCTCGAGGGTCTCAGTTATGCTCAAACCGAGCATCAACCCACCAAGAAACATCAATCCTTCCACGAATTCGAACCCAAATCAACCCAACCCGGATACCAAACAAGTTTTTATCAACAAAATTCTTTTTCCCACTTTATTCTCACAAAACCCATTCAAGAAAAACCATATACCCGCAGATTGGGTATCAAATCGAGACACACGAGTCGGACTCGTGGTCTCTCACCTTAAAAATTTGACTCCAAACTCGATTCCTTTAAAAACCCAACAAGATGAAACAAAAATGGTGGTGTTAAAGTAGCGGTGGTAATTCGTACGTGGTGTTAGTGAAGGTTTTAGAGCGCGTGCAATACACCAAAAGATAGATCGGGACACAAGGGTTAAGATGGTGGTGTTAGATTAGATGTGGAAGAGGCGGTGGCGGCTGTGGTGGCCGCGTAAGGTGGCGGTGGTGTTAGGGTTTTGGGTGATAAAGATGTGAGGATGAAGGAGAGAGAGAGATGGTGATTTGGTTGAGTTTGTATGTTTTTGTGTGTGTGTGGCGTGGGGTGATTATACCCAACCGAGCCAAACCGGCCCCAAGGCCCAAAATAATAATAAAAAAAAATGATAATAATAATAATTTTTGTGGTATTAAAGGAGTGGGTGAGGTAACCCGAGATAAATAACGCGGACCAAACCCGAAACTCATTCCAAAATTTCAAAAACTTCACGATACGTTCCCAATGTAAATATCCAAACCAATATTTAGAATAATTAAAATTGTTAGGTTAACCTAGTGCCAGAGTCAAAGTAGTGCCAAAATAACGATCCCAAAATAAATCATCACAAACGAATCAAACCAAACCATAAATAAATAATCAATCCTCATAATTAACATACGATCAAAATCAAGTATCAACGTTCGTAAAATATCTTGTCACAATAAACTTTCAAAAATTCTAAATTTATAATTTCAATGTAATGCGGGTTTTATAAAACGGCTCCCTATTTTGCCAGTTGTCACAGTATTTATTGTTTCTCTTTTTTATCCAAGGACTAAATTTGTGTATCTTTAGGTTAGTCTGTATAGCATGTATGCTACACTATTAAAGAAGGGAATGATGATGGGAACCAAGTTGTGACTCTTATGTAGAAATGCATTGAAAGAGTTATTCAATGATTATAAGTGAATCTACTCAGACCAACATCTAGAGAATGTTGCTTCTTCGTGTCATATAAACCGGAATTAGTCTAGTTCCAGTAGCAAAGAATGTTCGGATACATGATTATTTGGTGTCTTTGAAGATACGAATAAAACAATACGAAACAAAAACATGGTTGATATAAAAAAGGCAAAAGGCTAAATCAGAATCAGGAGTAGCAAAAGAAATCGGGTGCTGAAGCAGTGGCGGAGCCATATGGGGGTAGGGTGAGCCATGGCCCATCTATAAAGCCACAAAAATTTTGTATGGGTTGTATAGATATGCTTATTTAAACTATTCTACCCACAAAAAATATACTAAGGCCCATAACAAATCTTTTCCAATCTTAGTTTACACTTTTTTTTTTTTTTTTTTACATTGATGGTGCTTGCAAAATATCTAAGAATTCACTACTACCGTAAAAAATTATTCTATTTTGATTTTTTTTATACTCGTTAGTATATCGAAAATTATTTGGCCCACCCAAAAGCAAAATCTTGGCTACACCCCTGTGTAGAAGAAGAAACTAAGACTGAGTTTGATAGGTATTTGAGTGAGGAGATTGAGGGAGATAGTGCATATTTTGAAAGCGACAACTTTAGTGTTTTGGGTTGGTGGAAGAAGAGAAGTCCGGCTTTTCCTGTATTATCACTTGTTGCTCGTGATATTCTAGCTATTCCCGTTTATCTGTGGCATATGAATCTACCTTTAGTATCGGAGGTAGAGTGCTCGACTCATTCAAGACATCTTTAACTCCTCAAATAGTTGAAGCAATAATATGTTGCCAAGATTGGATTCCTTCATCTCATGTTCCTATTAATGTAGAAAAAAAGATTGAAGACCTTGAAAAGTTTGAAGAAGGTAATTTCTCATTATTCTTTATATCTTGTTTACACATCTGACATTTATTTATTCTTCTTTTTTAGAGATGTGTACTGTGTCGATCGAACCATGTGCTGGTAATTACTAATTACTTTTTCTAGAAATTGAATTGTTGTTAAAAAATTGCAATTGTTTATTATTATTGTTATTGTTATATGTTCTCATCAAATAAAATTTCATTATAGATGAAATGAAGAGTCTCAAGATCGAAGACTTTGTTGAATGAAGATTGTAAAGTTTTAAAAATGTAAAGACGTTAACTAGTTGATACTTGAATGGCGTTTTGTGTTCAATAGTTGTTAAAACTTGAATGGGCATGTCTTTTTGCAGATATTTTGGCAAACCGTCCTATAATTATAATATTAGGGTACTTTGTGTTCAATAGATGTTAAAAATGTTTATATAATATGACTATCATTAATATAAACACAATAAAACATCAAGTACATACAGAAGCATAAGGATCATATAATTGTAACTTAATTAACAAAATATTAAATAGTATGCGTACCTTATGCAACTACAAGCTAGCAATTAACATGATCAATTCAAGAACCCTAATTAGGGTTTATGTGAATTAAAGAATTGACCATTACCGTTTTTCAATTCAATCCAAAATACAAACAAAAGTATGCTTGTACCATGTTCTTTTACACACGTACTATTAACGAATTAAAGTTAATGCTAGTTAAGAAACACAAAACAATTTGGTTTTGTTAAAACAAAACTGATCAACCCTATGTAAGGGTTTTGTTTGATTGGCCTAAACCCACAAAGAAAGAAAACAAGTTTTAGGTTTATTGTGTGTACAAGATTACCCAACAAAGAACCTAAAGCCTTGTATTTATAAGATGGAAAACTTGGAGGACAAGTTGGAGTGGGAATGGGTTACCCCATAGCCCATCCGATCGGCCACAAACCCACAAGGGGTTTCCGGATCCTTCTTGACATCTAATTTCCACTCTAGTCCTCTTCCTTTAACCATTAGTCGATTTTCATTAATTACTTAGCGGTCATTAGTTGTTTTGTGTAATTAATAATCAAATATAACATCTTATATTTAATTATTAAACTTTAATTCTCATACGTAAAGTGTGCAATCTTGTGATCTCAAGTTCGATCCTAACATACATCTATTAATTTATGTCCATAAACTAACAAAAACTTGTCCGGGTAAGTCGTTTTGCATATATTTTGACATACCGGGGGTCATGTTCTACGGTGAGTTATTTCTTAGGAACTTTTATGTATATATGATGATATATATGTTTAATCTTTTGTCATTTATATCTGTATGTGTATGGCTAGTTTGGTTTCAAATTTCAAGTAGAGAATTCGGCTTTTGGTTTTGACCCAAAACAGAACCGAACTAGAATTAGGGGTTCCAGTTCGGTTACAAATAATTTTGTTTTGTTTTGGTTTTCGGTTATAACCAAACAAAATTAACCGAATAACCCGATAATCAAACCGATGAACTCCTTACTTATCAATTTATCATGCAAGAGATATGTATGGTATCACTTACAGAGCTCAATAAATCAACTTGAAATTATCACTCCAATATAACAACAACTGATTTCTTATATGATACAAAAGAAAATTTGGGAAACCAAACACTATTGAGAGTAGGGACAAAGTGCATGCAATCGTGACAGAGGACTTTGTTGCCTGATTGTAAACGTCTTATCACGTTCATGCCAAAATTCTGAGCAATCTGTTGCACTTTTTGCTCTTTACGAATCACATTTATATTTTCTAGGAACAAGTCCAGTTTTAAGGTTACCCCGCTTTCACTATTGAGGAAATTGCAAGTTAGTGTATGCTAAATGTGAATGTGCCACCATGAGGTTGCGTCTCAATGAACAAAAGGAAATATAACCCACCGACCACCATCGAGAATATATTTGCTTCAGATTCGAATTTTTGTCAAATTCTTCTGAGTGACTGGGTTCCATGTGCTTAGACTTGAACTTGCTATCGATCCACATGAACCACCATCCTCCAAGCATATAAGTATATATCCATTTTAGCCATTGCGGCTCGATCTTCTTCGTATCACGACTTTGTACTTTCAAAATGAGCTAATGGCATTTATCAGCTACAAAATATAAACAATCTCACATAAGTAAAAGTGACCGGTTTAATTATTCCACAATTATTATTTAGGGTGTGTTTGTTAAAAGTAGCAGTGAGCAATAGCTGTGAGCAGTAGCCACAGCACACCGCACACCGCTCACTGCTCACAGCTTCTTAAAAAAGCATTGGGAAAATGAGCATTCCTAAAAAATAGCAAAGCTCACCGCTCATTTACCAAACGATTATTGAAAATCAAAATGCTCATTGTTCACCGCTCCAAAAAGCTCCACACCGCTCCGTGCCAAACATACCCTTACTACGAAGTAATTGTTATAGCCATCAAGATTAATCGTATATACATACACTTTTAACAGTGTCACCATCACAATCAAAATAACTTTTATAGAATGTGATTTTCTATTAAACAAATTACCTAATACGTAATCTATTTAGATACTCATTTTACCAATATAAACCTTTTTCCAATATTTTACAAAAATAGACTAAACATGTCACATCACCTAGTCAGTCGCCATAATATGACCACCCCAATTTACAAAAAACGTGACCCAATTTAATGCCCCAGTCCCTGTGGAAAACTAAACTTATTGAGATACTAGTATAATACTACTTTAGCTAGTCATAAAGTATAATCACCAACTTCAAGAATCATATACTTACAAAACACACAATTTCCAAAGGATAGGATCATCTCATGTTCAAATAACATGAGAGGTAATGTTGTGCTTGTTGTGATTGTATACTGTTATTATTGTAAAATATTTATTTTATTTTAATTCAAATGTACGATAACAACAAGCAGAACATTACCTCTCATGTTCAAATGAACATGAGAGGATCCTTATCCATTTCGAAAATATTGTTACAAGAAAATATCACGGGCACACAACTGGTCCATTTGTTTTTCAGTAGCCTACATTTGATTTTCAATCACCAATTTTTCTCATGCCTGACCATGTTTAATTTTCAGTCTTCTACATTTGATTTTTACTTGCTTAATTTCCTCAGTCGCATTTGTAATCGCCTATCTGTCACCTACCTAATTTTAAATCGCATTTGTAACAAATTCAGTTGCATTAAAAATTTAATATAGGCGCGAAACACACATGTACTAGTATAAATGGTTCAATTTGACATGTGGAATGAATTTAATGGATCATCTTTTTAAAGTTTATTTTGATATAAAAGTTACGCGACGTCCATTTTCGTAAACTGCTACTAGATATGGTCCATTTAAAAAAGTCTCTTTTCTATTTAACGAGGTGTTGCACCCGTGCGCTGTGGCGGGTTTTTTGCATCTAGTTTTTATGCTGTCTGTGTTTGGTGCATAAATTGTGTGTGAAAATCTTTATGTAATGTGTAAATGTTATTTGTGGTTTTAGGCTTCCTTTGTGTGGTGCCAACTTAAAGATATCACACCCAACGATGTGCATAATTACTATGTATGTTACCAAATGATTCCGAAGGTAAACAACATACAGGAAGGATAACATCTCCCAAATTTTTCTTTTTACTAAAATTTAACTACAACACTTTGATCCAGGATCAGCATACTCAAAATTTCTCTCTCTATACACCTTTCTATGCATAACATGATATGCTCCTCAAGGTTTATATTTAGAAATGAGAATTAAACCATCTCCAAAAGCTTGATATTTCCCAAGGAATTTGCAGCAACCAAAGTGGATGGCTGCAAATAATGAGATGGCATTAGAAATGTTATTGTCGGACATAAAATGTTGACATTGTTGTTTCAATAACAGAAAATAGAAGTGTTATTAACCTTCCTATAATTCGCCCAAATATTTGATGCTAGCACTTAACATAATTCAATTGTGTAACAGCCACTTAACGTTCCATATATCAGAACTTATTGGAATGTTAAGTGTTGCGCATCAATATATCTAGCAATTGTAATCAGCATAAGCAAATAGTCATTAACTAATAAATATGTGGTTTCAGCCTAAATACACATTCACGGCACATTGTTATCACATTATCATGAAATTAAGTCTTAGTTATTGCTACTCTTACAGCAACAGCATTTTTATTAGTCACAGACCCCTGTAACATGGTGAATGTTGTGCCAACCATGAGTAGCTGACATTTAATGTTATATTTTTGTGACTACAACTACAATGTTATTCTTTGGTTACGTCATAGATGGACACCAATACATAGAAAAAAGGGATACTAAAGTACTAACCAGAGTACGCAAGACAACAAACCTTGGATCAAATATCTTGTGGTTGGTAGCCTTGGATGGAACTAATATATTGCAAGCATGGTTAGGCATGTTCAAAACATCTGACAACTGAACACCTGTAGGGTGAGAGACCACATCAAAGGACGTCTCCTTGATATGTTGTTTACAATGGCGGAACTAGCAAAAATTTTTGTGGGAGGGCCGAAACAAAAATTTTACCGAAAAAACATTAGATGGGAAGGCCGAGATGAAAAAAAAAAAAATTTAACACATGAAATCGCAAATAAATACAATAACGGACTTAAGCCTAGGGGGCCGGGACCCTTCCCGGTCCTCAATAAGCTCCGCCCATGGTTGTTTACCTCAGAAAAATGGCAACATCAAAATGAAAAAAGTAAACCTAATTAAAAAAAAAGAAAAAAAAAAAAACATCATGTTTAAGCAACATATTCATAATATAGGAACTTTAAAAAAAACAATTAAGCCATAAGCTGCAAAAAATAGGCTAACCGAATGCTAATCCAAACACCCCATAAGTTATCAGCACCACATTGTCTAGCAAGGGAATCCAGACATCTATGAAGCAAATATGAATCAAGAAAACTTTGGAGCATATCCAAGCACCAAGAAATGTCATATGAGTAAAATCAAAGAATAGGAAAAGTGTATACAACCTTATACAGGGAACCCATAGTATAATTTGAAGGGTACTCCAGCCTCCATCCTAACACAATATAAAAGTTACTCATAAAATAAGACACAAACTAAATGCATTAATTTTTACCGAAATTCCAATTCCATTGTTGCTGCCAAAATCAGGCGGTATCAATAGCAGTGCCATCTGCTGATGAAATCTGTTTATACGAAGAACATAAATTAAATAACGTAACTTAATTATGGTAAGGAAGCATGCTAAATAATCTATAAGGATAAGAATAGGAAAAGTATATACAACCTGAACCATAAGCAAGACCTTTGCAACGTTTGCTTCACTGGACTCAAACTGACACTCATAAGTTCTTTTTTTATTTTTTTTTATTATTATTATTATTATTTTTTTTGTGCAGCTCGTTGCTAGATGTTGCTGTGGCATGACCGACATGGATGGTATTAGCTACAGAATCCATGAGAGAATTGATGCTCTCAATGCTGCGGGAAACACCACTGCTGCAATTGGAAATGTATAAAAGGATTAATTAATTAAGAGGGATTGCACAAGGGACTTTGTTAGTTTGTGATTGTGAGGGTTTTATCACAAGGTTTAGCAAATTAATAAAGGGATTAAAGAATGACGGGAGCCAAGTTTGAGATCGAGAAATTCGACGGAACTGGTGATTTCGGGTTATGGAGAGTCAAGATGCGTGCTTTATTAATTCAACATGGATGAAGAGGTGGATTCTCTGGAAAAGAATGAGACCTATGAGTTAGTGGATCATCCAGCTGGGCAAAAGCTGGTGAGCTGCAAATGGCTGTTCAAAATAAAGGAAGGGATTGAAGGTGTTCAAAAGCCTAGGCACAAGGCAAGGTTGGTGGCTCGTGGATTCACTCAAAGGGCAGGTATTGACTATAATGAAGTATTTTCGCCGGTAGTTCGACACACATCTATTCGGGTTATACTTTGTAGAAATGGTGAAATACACACGGGTATGAATCCAACCAACCTCCTTTTATTCAATATTCAAATGTTAGATTACAAAACCAAACCATACAAGATCAGATTGATCACCAACATTGGTCGATCAGATTAAGAACAAGACAAGACAAGATTGAACTCCAACTTGAGTCAATCAATAGAAGGTAAGCACAATCCTGAACCCTCAGGGTGTTACCAATAATACACCAAGATGATACTATGATCAGACATGTGAACAACTGAGGAGATGTATCCTCAGAGAATATTAGACTTCCATATCCAACATGGAACCAAGCTGGGGGATTAAATACTGAGAAGGGAATATATGACCGTTGAGAAAATATGACCGTTGTCTTCACACAATCTCTGCCAAGCACACTTCCAAAGAAAGAAGACCCATCATAAATTGATAAAAATGATGGGTTAAGCACAGCAGGTATGGGTCTTAAACATGGACCCACATATAAGACATAGCAACTTCAGCCCTTGTACTTCTATTAATGGCAAACTGGTCCCTTTATATTTTAACACTCCCCCTCAAGTTGAATGGCAGGACTACCAAAATTCAACTTGAACTAAAATTCTTTTCTTGCGGGTTTAAATTTTTAACCCGACTTTTCTTTACTTGGGAGAAAATACGATGAGAGCAGACCATTGGACCTCCCAGCATACTTCTAAAACCATGAGAGACCTCCAATGAAGAAAACTTGGAACGCAGCAGAAGCATTGTATTAGAACCAACTTTGGCAGTAGTAACGAGAACTAGCAGCCTTCAACACGAACAGAAGGAGCTGGCAGTAGAATGAGCGATCCAGCACACCTCCATTGCATCGCAACAACAGCCTCAACAGTAGCAGCAACAATATGTAAATCGTTGGGTATCCACCTCCTTTATTTTGCAATAAAGAACTCCCAGAAATGTCTTGACATTATCAAAGGGCAGGAGGCGTGGGTCAAGATATGGACCCAAGAAAGGAAGATGACATCTTTATCCCCTGCACATACAAAGATAACAAAAAAGGAACAAAGTTAATGTGTTAGAGGTGGGAATGTTTCTGTTATGACAGAAACAATACCTGGAAGTTTGGATGTTATTTTTAACACCCTCCCTCAAACTTACACACCAAACATGTTCAACAACCCCAGCTGATCATACACACCAGCAAGAACAACAGCCAACAAGACTGATTCCTCAAGGATCAGTTCAACAATAATACAACACGACTGAAAAACCAGTCGAATGGTCCACAAACAGAAGACCAGCCACCTTCAAAGTTGAGAGTGGTGAAAAAAAGTAGCTCACACAAGAGACTGCAAAAGATTGAACTCCAGAGTCAATCTATACAAGATACAACCAGATTCCACAACTGGATGTTTAACAACAATATACCAATCAGGCAACCGAACGATTTTATTACTCAAAGACAACCGAACGATTACACCCTAACTGTTCTCAAACAGTATCAAAAGAATAACTTGATCTTAATCAAGTGTAAAGAGTACCACCAATATCAACAATAATACCCTAATCTGATCTCAAGCAGATTAGTACCCAAGAGATAGCACAACCTGATCTCAATCAGGCAAACCAACAAAGGAGACATGTGAGAATGAATCACAAGATAGAGAGAGCAGCTCAGATAGCTGCTGATGTTGAGTAGTCATACCATCACCATATAGGAACACTAGCCAACTCTTTTAAGAGTGAGCCATCGATAACTTGCAGGATGATAGTACAACTACACACAAGAAACTGATCAAATTCAGTTTATACAATAACCAGTCCAATCAAAGAACTAGACAAGACACAACCCAACCCTTACAACCAGATGGGTTGGTTTAACATGGGCCACCATTCAAGAGAGAACCCAACAACATTCCAAATGATCTTCAGCAAATGAAGTTCATTTGGTAAACCAATTTTTAACCAAAGCCATGCCAAGACAACACAACAAACAACGTAGGCAAGGGGTCATCAATCCCCAAGACCCACAAGATCAGCAGTAGAAACCTGCTATGATAAGGAACACAACAACAGCCAACACTTACATATTGAGATAACAACCATCAAGAGAGAGACCATTGTAAAAAATTACAATGTTAAAGAAAAATGACAATCAATGTCAAGAAATAAGAGAAACCAAAAATTTCAATCCGAAAATAAGAGTCAAACAACTAGGAGTTTTAAACTTTTATAAGAAGAAAAGACAGAGTTAGGTTCAATAATAAATGCAGCCTTTCAACCACAAAAGGTTTTTCTGGAAAAAGAGAAAATTCCTGGTTTAGATTTTGAAAGACAAGGAATATTAAGACCCAAGAAAATAACAGATTTAGAGACACACGATCCAACCCATTTTGAAAACAGCTTGTTATGCTGGGAAACCTCTTAAGGCTTGGACAAACAATTTTGTAATAGTTTTCCATTGTTTCAACAATCCTGAAAAAGAATTTATTTCTTTCAAAGTGTAGGGCAATGTCCAGGTAGAAAAACATAATCGTAATTTAAAAAATTCTTTTATAATCAGAGGACACAACTTAGAAATGGCAAGCTGCTCTCAAGCAGGTTGTAAAACGAAATGCTTTAATCTGATCTCAATCAGGTAAGCCAGAAACAAGATGTATTAGTATCCAAGAGACAAACCCATAGTGCAACACTGATCTTAATCAGCAGCAACCAAGAACATCTTTAATTATTAACGAACATATCCAGGTAACAGCACTGATCTCAATCAGTCAACAACAATCATAGCTGCAATCTGATCTCAATCAGATCAACAGCAAAGGACAAAGTACCACCTGATCTCAAGCAGGTGTACAACCAACATCACAATCTGAAAAAAAATGATCACAACCAGAAACACACTTGATCCACCCAGATATAACAAGATTAATATCCACAACAAAGCCACACAAGGCCTTATCAGAAACAGAGGGGCAGTCATAAAAGACTAAGAATGCCCATAATATATAGAGAGGCTGCCATAAAGGCAAGAATGACACCAAGATCAGACCAAAAGAACATCGCAAATGTTAAGAAGCAATATTAAAATAACCCGTTTGAATAACGGCCAAGAACAACAATAAAAAACCAACAACAAACATCAAAGATAGCACTCATAAATAGCATAGAAAACAGCAAGCCAAAAACACCATAGAACATGCTGAAAAATCAGCAACCAAGCACTCTTGGTGCTGCTGTAAATACAGCAGCTATACACCCCTCCTGGGGCTGATTTACAGCAGTTAAACACCTCACATGGGGCTGCAAAAAAGCAAACAGTAAATACCCCTCCTACTGCTGGAGAAACAGCAGCAATATACCCCATTTGGGGCTGAAAAAACAGCCAATAAACACGCCATATAGTGCAGGAAATCAAGCATACAAACACACCTATCTGAGCAACAAAAACGGCAATGACACACCCTATATGGGTGGGCAGTGACAGCAGCAAACAATCAAACCAAGTGCACCCTATGAGGGTTTACCGAGCACAAATGGAAAACAATAATGATCACATAACATGACGTCAACCAAACGATCATATAATCAACAACCAAGAAAGCCAAAAAAAAAAAACATGACAAATAAGCCAAAACTAAAGCTCGATTTAAACACAATATATGCACTTATAAATACCCTGGTGGAGTGGCAATTAGCCGAACCCAACACAAAACCAAAAAAAAAAAAAAAAAAAAAAAAAAAAAAAAAAAAAAAAAAAACAACCAATCATACACAAGGCACTCAAAGAGATAACCATAAAATCAACAACATGACAGCAGAATCGGATCAAAGGATCTACACCCGAATTCACTAAGAAATGTCACATAATAAAAACAGTGTTAACAAGATAACACAAAACACATAGTAATCGGGCAAAAAACACAGAATCAGATAAACAAGCAGATATAAATAATTAAACAGATAAACTGATGAAGATCAGGCAGACAAAGAACAATAATAAGAGAATAATCAGATAAAGATTGAAACAGACAGCCAACTAAAAAGTCAAAAAAAAAAAAAAAAAAAAAAAAAAAAAAAAAAAAAAAAAAAACTAGATGAATAACAATAAACACCTTCAATCTCAAATAACAAGTAATCACACAAAGAAGTCCTGATTCTACCAAAATCAGGTAGGAAAGAGAACAATACAGTGGTTTAGCAGCAGCGGAAGACGAAGGACAGAAAGTCCACCAGAATAATTCTCTCCCCCTCAGCAGAGATAAGAAGACCAGTATCAACAGAATCAACACCAGAACCCAACCGGAGCAACCAAATTGAACCATCAACGCGACGACAGTGATCAATAAAATAATACCAACTCTTCCCTTTTATTGATGATAATTGAAGAACATATTACAAGGAAATAATAGAGTTGGGCGATCCAACCACACTGAGTAGAAAGTATACTCAGAGATGATAAACTTGGATCCAACAATCGTTCCAAACAACATGGAAGATCCAAATCCAGCAATACATAGCTGCCCAATATCTCCTTTACCAAAACCGTACGTTGTGTAAAGGAAGTACACATACTGCCCCAGCAACAATAACGACCAGCAACATGAACAGCTGGTAACAACAATGACCAGCAACAACACGAACTAAGAAACAGTCGGCTAATCGATGGTTTCAGCTAAACCCGATTCAGACCAGACCAATCAGATTCACCAACCTGAAATAATCCAATCGGAACAGCCAAATTGAGCCCATTTTATTTTCACCGGAGCAAAATTACCACCTCAGAAAAGCCAGAAACACTTTACCAACGATAGCTGTTAATGAACACAGCCTCAATAACCAATTAAACCTCCAATTGGGAAAACCCCCAATTCAGGAAAAAATTAGGGTTCTTTGATCAAAAACCTACTTCACCAATTTGATACAACCTGGCTCTGATACCATGTAGAAATGGTGAAATACACACGGGTATGAATCCAACCAACCTCCTTTTATTCAATATTCAAATGTTAGATTACAAAACCAAACCATACAAGATCAGATTGATCACCAACATTGGTCGATCAGATTAAGAACAAGACAAGACAAGATTGAACTCCAACTTGAGTCAATCAATAGAAGGTAAGCACAATCCTGAACCCTCAGGGTGTTACCAATAATACACCAAGATGATACTATGATCAGACATGTGAACAACTGAGGAGATGTATCCTCAGAGAATATTAGACTTCCATATCCAACATGGAACCAAGCTGGGGGATTAAATACTGAGAAGGGAATATATGACCGTTGAGAAAATATGACCGTTGTCTTCACACAATCTCTGCCAAGCACACTTCCAAAGAAAGAAGACCCATCATAAATTGATAAAAATGATGGGTTAAGCACAGCAGGTATGGGTCTTAAACATGGACCCACATATAAGACATAGCAACTTCAGCCCTTGTACTTCTATTAATGGCAAACTGGTCCCTTTATATTTTAACATACTTGCATTGACTACATGTAGAGATTATGAGCTAGAGCAGCTTGATGTAAAGATGGCATTTTTACATGGGAATCTTGAAGAAGTGATCTACATGAGGCAGCCACCGAGTTATGAACAAGGTAACAAGGTATGTTTGTTAAAGAAATCCCTTTATGGTTTGAAGCAGTCACCTAGGCAATGGTATAAGAGGTTTGATGAGTACATGCAGAGCAATGGGTTCAAGCGTAGCAGTTACGACAGCTGCGTATATTACAGGAGTTATGCACCAGGTGAGTATATCTATCTACTGTTATATGTAGACGATATGCTGATTGCTTGTAAAAGCAAGGCTGAGATTGGGTCTATCAAGTCTTTGCTTAAAAAGGAGTTCGACATAAAGGAGCTCGGGGAAGCAAAGAAGATTCTTGGTATGGAGATCATCAGGGATCGGAGTCGCAAGATTCTGAGGGTGTCACAATCCGGGTACGTTTCTAAGATTTTAAATAATTTTAGAATAGACAATGGGAAATCGGTTCAGATGCCATTGGGTGGGCACTTCAAGCTGTCGTTGAAGGATTGTCCGGTTAGGGATTGTGATGTTGAAAGGATGAGTAGGGTGCCATATGCAAATGCGGTTGGGAGCTTAATGTACTTGATGGTATGCACAAGGCCAGACATAGCATATGCAGTAAGTGTTGTTAGCAGATATTTGGCGAATCCAGGTAAAAAGCATTGGGAAGCAGTGAAGTGGATTTTGAAATATTTGCGGGGTACTGCAAACGTGGGTTTGGTGTATGGGACAAATCTTGGCAACCATGTAGACGTAACAGGTTTTGTTGATTCAAACTACGCAAAGGATCCGGATAAAGGTAGGTCAATCACAGGTTACGCGTTTTTAGTACAGGGATGTGTTGTAAGCTGGAAGGCAACGCTACAACACGTGGTGGCTCTTTCAACTACAGAGGCGGAGTATATGGCCCTTACAGAGGCTGTGAATGAAGCTATTTGGCTAAGGGGACTCTTGGAAGAGTTGGGCGTGGAGCTTAACACTGTGGCAGTTAATTGTGATAATCAGGGTGCGATTCACTTATCGCGGAATCATGTTTTTCATGAAAGGACTAAGCACATCATGTGCGTTACCACTTTATCAGAGAGGTCTTGGAAGCAAAGACGGTTGAAGTTCTGAAGGTGGATACTGAACACAATGCTGCGGATGCCTTGACGAAGGTGGTACCTGGACGGAAGTTACAACACTGCTTGGAGTTGTTGAAGGTCGGTATAGGCTAATATAAAGCTTAAGGTGGAAATTGTTATATTTAGTCTTTATTTAGCTTCTATCTATGTCTAGGGTGTTAAGTGTCCATTTCGTATTCTTAGTCAAGTAAGGTCGTTGGGTTAGCTTGTGTCCCAAGCCCAACCCGTTATCACAGCCGACATTAGGACTCATTGTTAGAGTCGGTTTACCCTCCCCCTCATCTCTATAAAAGGAGGTGAGGGGGGACGAGTTATGTACGCATTCTTTCAATTACTAATCAAACAAACGATTAGGGATACTTACTTGTGCAAAGCTTTTCCTGTCGACATCTTATCTTCTCAGTCGAGTTATCCGTGCTAGTGACCAGGGGTTGTAGGTTATCGATTCCTACAAGTGGTATCAGAGAAGATAAGATGTCAATCCCTGGTCACTAGCACGGATAACTTGACTGAGAAGATAAGATGTCGACAGGAAAAGCTTTGCACAAGTAAGTATCCCTAATCATTTGTTTGATTAGTAATTGAAAGAATGCGTACATAACTCGTCCCCCCTCACCTCCTTTTATAGAGATGAGGGGGAGGGTAAACCGACTCTAACAATGAGTCCTAATGTCGGCTGTGATAACGGGTTGGGCTTGGGACACAAGCTAACCCAACGACCTTACTTGACTAAGAATACGAAACGGACACTTAACACCCTAGACATAGATAGAAGATAAATAAAGACTAAATATAACAATTTCCACCTTAGGCTTTATATTAGCCTATACCGACCTTCAACAACTCCAAGCAGTGTGGTAACTTCCATACAGGTACCACCTTCGTCAAGGCATCCGCGGCATTGTGTTCAGTACCTACCTTCAGAACTTCAACCGTCTTTGCTTCCAAGACCTCTCTGATAAAGTGGTAACGCACATTGATGTGCTTAGTCCTTTCATGAAAAACATGATTCCGCGATAAGTGAATCGCACCCTGATTATCACAATTAACTGCCACAGTGTTAAGCTCCACGCCCAACTCTTCCAAGAGTCCCCTTAGCCAAATAGCTTCATTCACAGCCTCTGTAAGGGCCATATACTCCGCCTCTGTAGTTGAAAGAGCCACCACGTGTTGTAGCATTGCCTTCCAGCTTACAACACATCCCTGTACTAAAAACGCGTAACCTGTGATTGACCTACCTTTATTCGGATCCTTTGCGTAGACTGAATCAACAAAACCTGTTACGTCTACATGGTTGCCAAGATTTTTCCCATACACCAAACCCACGTTTGCAGTACCCCGCAAATATTTCAAAATCCACTTCACTGCTTCCCAATGCTTTTTACCTGGATTCGCCAAATATCTGCTAACAACACTTACCGCATACGCTATGTCTGGCCTTGTGCATACCATCAAGTACATTAAGCTCCCAACCGCATTTGCATATGGCACCCTACTCATCCTTTCAACATCACAATCCCTAACCGGACAATCCTTCAACGACAGCTTGAAGTACCCACCCAATGGCATCTGACCCGATTTCCCATTGTCTATTCTAAAATTATTTAAAATCTTAGAAATGTACCCGGATTGTGACACCCTCAGAATCTTGCGATTCTGATCCCTGATGATCTCCATACCAAGAATCTTCTTTGCTTCCCCGAGCTCCTTTATGTCGAACTCCTTTTTAAGCAAAGACTTGATAGACCCAATCTCAGCCTTGCTTTTACAAGCAATCAGCATATCGTCTACTTATAACAGTAGATAGATATACTCACCTGGGCATAACTCCTGTAATATACGCAGCTGTCGTAACTGCTACGCTTAAACCCGTTGCTCTGCATGCACTCATCAAACCTCTTATACCATTGCCTAGGTGACTGCTTCAAACCATAAAGGGATTTCTTTAACAAACATACCTTGTTACCTTGTTCATAACCCGGTGGCTGCCTCATGTAGATCACTTCTTCAAGATTCCCATGTAAAAATGCCATCTTTACATCAAGCTACTCTAGCTCATAATCTCTACATGCAGTCAATGCAAGTATAACCCGAATAGATGTGTGTCGAACTACCGGCGAAAATACTTCATTATAGTCAATACCTGCCCTTTGAGTGAATCCACGAGCCACCAACCTTGCCTTGTGCCTAGGCTTTTGAACACCTTCAATCCCTTCCTTTATTTTGAACAGCCATTTGCAGCTCACCAGCTTTTGCCCAGCTGGATGATCCACTAACTCATAGGTCTCATTCTTTTCCAGAGAATCCACCTCTTCATCCATAGCAGCTTTCCACTTAGATCTATCTTTACAAGTAACTGCCTCCTGGTATGTCAATGGTTCATGAGTATCTTCTTCCTCTGCTGCAGCAAACGCGTAAGCAGCCATATTACTCTCATCCCGAAACCTCAAAGGTTTCGTTCTTGTCCTTGGCTCTCTATCCTGAACCAACTGATAATCTGTGAGATCCGGTGTTTGATCATGATCCTGATCCCCTGCATCTTCATCATCGCCATCTTCCTGACCATCAATCAGATCTTCCTTAAGCGAATGATTCTTTAACCTTTGCAGTTCCACCTCAACCTGTAATTCCTCAACAGACTTATCAGTACCTGCACCAGAATCCTTCAACGTGTCTTTGTACATGACACTTTCATTGAAGACCACGTTCCTGCTAGTGACTATTTTAGGTGATTCATTATCAAGCCTATATAGCCTGTACCCCTTCACACCTTCAGGATACCCCAAAAGAACGCATTTTACCACTCTCGGCTCAAGCTTACCTTGTTTAACGTGTGAATATGCGACACAGCCGAAAATACTGATTGGTCCTAAACGGTCAACTAAGTTTCCCAGGTGATGGTCAACCTAGTCAAATGTCTAAAACCAACTAACCAAAGAGTACAGTGTATCCCCGGGTCGTTATGTCTCGACGAGGTGTGGATGGTTATCAAACGGTTTCGTGATCGGGTGAATTTGGATGGAAAAGGGTTTGTGTGTGATTAAGCTAAGGAATCTACAACGAAATAGCTTAAATAAGCTATATGAACAAGACTGGAAGCTAAGAAAAACCAGAAACGTTTAAAACTTAAAACGCGTACGTTCACGTTTGAATAAAACGTAAACGTACAAAATAAAAAGTGAAAACGGAAATCTGAAAACACCCAGGGGGTGAAAATGACTTTTTTACAAACTATAAGATAAAACAAAATTTTTAGAAAAAGAAAATTAATTTTAACCCTAATTATTTATTTAATATTAATTAATTACTAATTAATACTTATTATTAATATATAAAACACTTAAATACAATATTATATTAATTAAGCACTAGAAAAATGAAAATAAAATTCCTAAAATTATAAAATAACTAAAAACAAGTTTTAAAAATAAAAATAAGTGTTTTTGTCCTTTTGTGAATTTTATATTAATTAATTACTAATTAATTACTAATTATCTAATTAAACTATTTTAAATTAAGAAAAATACTAAATGAACAGTAAAAATTCTAGAAAAATTTCTAAAAATATTTTATAACATACAAAAGCTATAAAAAAATATAAAAACTAGGTTTTACTTAATAAAAACTAATTATGCTATTTTAAACTAATTATTAATTAAATACTAATAAAACTAAGATTAATTCTAATAAATACTAAATTACAAAATTAAAATCTGAGAAATTTACTAAAAATACTTTAATATAATAGGAATTTAAGAAAAATATAAAAACACCAAGTACTTAATAAAAATATAAAAATGAAAAATAAAATTTAAATTAAATTAAATAGAAACTATCACTTAAAATTTAAATTAACTTTTCTGGATTTTTTCTTTGGGAACTTGTTTCAAACCTAAAAATGGAAAACTTTTACAAAGGAAAATTTTTTGAAGCTTAAAATTAAGCTATGTGAGGGCTTAAGAGCTTGACAGTTGACTTTGGTCAACTGTCAAAGCTAGAAGCTATGAAATAAGCTTTAAGCTAAAACCAAGGGTGGATTTATGTTTGAACAAGCTCAAGGGACATGTGTGAAGCTAAAACATCAATGGTGACACCCTGAATAAGCCAATAAGCTAATTAAGCTAATCCAAAATCCAAACAGACAACTCAGAAAGGGACAAGGTTTAGGAGAGTTGCAGCCCAATCAAATGAAGCTCAAATGCCAAGATAAGCACAGAAATATGAAGAGGGGCTTATTGGCTTTTCAAAAAACCAATAAGCAACCTCTGGGGCCCACTATATAAGCCATGAGAGGCAATGAAAGTGGAGGCGTTGGACTGCTTATCTGTGTAGCAGGGCATGCATATGCCCTGCAGGCTACTTTGATCAGGTGTGGACACCAAAACAAAAATCATAAAAATGCAATCACTATGGGAAAACAAAGTTGAGCTAGTAGATTTTGAGTAGGAACAAGTTCCAAGCTATGAATCCAAGTCTAAAATTCACTAAAAATCCCTCAACCTTTGGAAAAATCTGAAAACATGCCTATTTGACTTTTAATGAAACATGAGAACTTTGACTTTGGTGACTTTGTGATTGATCCTATGAGTTTAAAAACATGTAATATGACAAATTAAAGTTAAAATAACCTAAAGGTGTAAGTTGTGAGCTAGTATGGAGGCTTATGTAGCTTAATTACCACCACAGTTAACTGTGGTGGTGGTGTTTTTGTGATTTTGACTTGTTGCTCACAAAGGGACTGAGTTTTTGGTTTTCTTCCACTATAATGACCTAGTGCAAACTACCTATATTCAAACAACACTACAATAACAACAAAAATACAGCCATCAAGCTTAATCCAAACACCCCTTTAGTGAAGCCATTGAGATGTATAATGAAACAATTGAAACAACTAATCCATGAAACTAATCCTAAACATACACTAACATTAACCAAACCTAAATTTACTAAGTTAAACAACAATTGAAGTCTGTAAATATTAAATGCCAAATAAAATTGAAAAATGCTTACAATGGCAGTTGGCTGAGAAACAAGTCACCAGGTCTCAACACACATCCTAGTACCTCCCATGGGGTCCTAAACCAAGAAAATCCAGAATATAACATGCTCCAATGCTTGAATCACCTTCCTTTCTGAATTTTTTTATTTAACACCTATTTATTTGGAATTTTGAGTATTTTTAAGTTTTTAACCTAAAACTTGTTTCACATGTTAAGAAACTTTTAAAAGCTTCTTAATAACTCTACTGAGCTTAAACAATCAGAGAACAAACACTCTTAACAATAATTAAGTAAAAATGAGATTTTTACTAAAAATTAGCATACACTGAGATGAGACTGAAAGACTTAAATTAATGCTTCACAAAGGATTAAAATACAAGGATTTGCTTATTACAACATTAGAAATTTAAAACATACACTGGAAAACAGAAATTAATTGAAACGAAATTAAACTACACTAATTAAACTACTACTACTCTAATATATATGTCTTCATTCTTCTCTCTTCACTTTTATAACCCTGGAAGCTTTTCTCTTTCATTCCCACACATTTGTGACCATTGGATCAATTGAATTAATCTTGGCCCTTAAAAACTTTTTTGGCGGGAAAAGAAAGTTTGGCAGATTGTGGTTTGAGTGTGAGAATTTGTGAGCAATTAAGAATTCTTGGAGGTTTGTGTTTGGCAGGGGAGACAAGGGATGGGGAAGTTGAGGTGGAGGTGAGGAGGGTGGAGTGTGTCAGGCTGTTTAGCAGGTTCAAGTGGGGGAGAAGGTGGGTCAACGTTGGTTTGACTTGGGGGTGGGATTATTTGAAACGGTTTGGGGTTTTTATTATAAAAGGATTGTGTGGGCTTTGGTGGGCTTTTGGTGATGGTGGGCTGGGGTTAGTTTGGATCAGGTTTGGGTGGGTTATAGTAGTGGTTTTGGGTAATAAAATTATTAAGGGTCCGTTTATTTAGTTAGTAAAAATACCACATGGACCAATTTTGTAATTAAATGTAACTTGGGGGCTGAAAATGTTATTTTCACAAAGTATTGTCCCAAGGGTTAAATTTGCCATACTTGAATTATCTAAGGACCCATGATGATAATTTTTTCATTAAAAAAATACCCGGGGACTAATTTTGACAAGTTGCCAAACTTGAGGGACCAAACATGTAATTTCCACAAACTTCACACCAAGGACTCAAAATGATTTTTGTAACTTCCCAAGGACCCAAAATGATTTTTCATTCAAAATTATCCCACCAGGGACCAAATCTGTCAAAGTCTGAAACTTCAAGGGCTAAATTGTAAATTTCCAAAACTTTTCCAATTTTTCACCAAAGGACAAAATATGACAACCTATGATTGTAAAAGGACCTTTGGTGATAATTTTTCCATATTTTGAATATCCAGGGACTAGTTTTGTAATTTTATGAAAGTTGGGGGATTGAAACTGCCAATTTTGCAAAATTTGTGCGTTTTTCATTTGATTTTGCTCATTTTGCATCTAAAATATATAAAACACAATTTTGAAATATTTTTAGTATTTTGATGCATTTCTGAGTGTTTTTGTATGTTTTGCAGTTCAGATTAGACCAAAAATGATGAGTGTTTGAGCACTCATCAAATACTCAACATCCCATAATCACTTGGATGTCCCGACCACATCTCCATAGGTGCCTTTTTCTCAATCGCTGTCGATGGTGACCTATTTATAAGATATGCGGCCGTACATGTCGCTTCCGCCCAGAAGGTCTTGGGCAATCCAGACTGAATTAATAAGCAGTGTACCTTATCCATGAGAGTTCTATTCATCCATTCTGCTGCGGCGTCCCGGCAACTGTCAAATGTCTAGCAATCCCACTCTCACTACATAGCTGCTCAAACTCCCGATTACAGAACTCAAGACCATTATCTGTCCTCAGCTTCTTAACCGTCCTCCCAGTCTGATTCTCTACTAACTGCTTCCACTCTTTGAACTTTCCAAATGCTTCGTGTTTGAACCTGAGAATATAAACCCATACCCTCCTGGAATAATCATCGACAACAGATAAGAAATACCTCTTACCTCCCAATGATTCCACCTGAGACGGACCTCATAAGTCTGAATGAACATAGTCTATCACCCCCTGAGTAGTGTGCCTTCCTACACCGAAACTGACTCGATGTGACTTTCCCAGAACACAATTCTCACAAAAATCGAGCTTACCTAGACTCTTCTTGCCAAACAGCTCCTGCTTTTCTAGCACCTGAAGTCCCGCCTCACTGATATGTCCCAATCTTTTATGCCAAACCTGCACAAGACTGTCTTTTTCTTCAACACTAGCATTAAGCTCACCTGCCACTGCATGGCCATCCAAAGAGTATACGCAATTATCCCTTCGGGTTCCAGATAAAATAACCCTAGAACCATTAATCACCTTGATTTTGCCCGACTGCATTTTTACGGTATATCCCTCTTTTTCAAGAGTTCCCAACGATATCAAGTTTCTTTTCAATTCAGGAATAAACCTGACATTGTGTAACACAAAACTTGACCCATCTTTTAGTTGTAGCCTGACCTTGCCAATACCTCTGATCTTGCACTCCCTGTTGTCACCCAACAGTACCCTGCCCCCATCGCATTCCAGAAAATCAAAAAATATGTCTGACCTGGGTATCATGTGGTATGAACCTCCTGAATCCATAATCCAATCCAACAAGGCTTCTGCACTCATAACCATCATCACCTCAGAATCGTCATAAATCAAACCACTAGAGCTTGGCTGATCATCTTTCTTGACAAAACCATTTGACTTCTTGCGATTATTCTTCGGACAGTTTCTCTTCAATTGCTCCTCAGACTGGCAAATATAGCACTTGAGTCTTCCACCTCAAGACTTCGATCTTGACTTTCCCCTAGACTGATGTGAATTCCTGCGATCAGTTCTTCCCCTCACATATAACCCTTCACCATCATCCCCCTTCGCCTTAGATCTTTCTTTGATTTCCTTTGAATTCAGTGTGGCCATCACATCCTCCAAAGTCAAAGCTTCCCGTCCATAAAGCAAGATATCCACAAAGTGTTCGTATGATGCTGGTAAAGAAGTGAGTAATAATAAATCAAGATCTTCATCCTCGAATTTTACCTCAATATTTGCTAAATCAAGAACGATTTTGTTGAACTCATCTATATGCTCGGAAATCGTACGTCCAGCCGGCATGTAGAAAGTATACAACTTCTTCTTTAGGTACAACTTATTGGCCAAGGACTTTGTCATGTATAAAGTCTCAAGCTTGGACCAAACCCCCTCTGCAGTCATCTCCCCGGTAACCTCTCTCAGAACCTTGTTACCTAAACACAAAATCATGGCACTATGAGCTTTCTTGTTTAGCTCAGCTTTTGTTGTAGCATCCATATTCTCGGGTAAAACCTCCAGAGCTGCTTCACATCCATGTTGAATTAATAAAGCACGCTTCTTGACTCTCCATAACCCGAAATCACCAGTTTCGTCGAATTTCTCGATCTCAAACTTGGCTCCCGTCATTCTTTAATCCCTTTATTAATTTGCTAAACCTTGTGATAAAACCCTCACAATCACAAACTAACAAAGTCCCTAGTGCAATCCCTCTTAATTAATTAATCCTTTTATTTTCTAAATAATAAAAAAACAACAAAAAAAATAAACAAAATCCCCTTTGTTTATTTTAAATATTCGATTCCCTTATACCTTCTTTTGTTGTTTGACTTTTTCATTCATAAAAAAAATAGATCTGGTTTATCCTTCTTCTTGGTATGTATGGCCGGAAAAAAAAAAAAAAAAAAAACAACCAGGTAACACTTTGTCGATCTTCCGTTAATCCGAAAACCAACACCCCTTAAGCTTTCTCCAACCTGTGTCGATACCTCGACAACCCAGAAAACTTAAGAACCCTTTAACCTGTCGATACCCTCTGCTCCTTGATGTCCACGAACCTGAACACCAAGACTACTTTGTTGTCGATGATCTGGTAGCCCAAACAGAATCAAGAATCTGCTCCTTCCAAGATAAACCGAACAACAAATAACCCTTCTTGATCGATCCTAGATAACCAGCGAAACCCGCGAACCGAGCTCTTGATACCACTTGTAGGAATCGATAACCTACAACCCCTGGTCACTAGCACGGATAACTCGACTGAGAAGATAAGATGTCGACAGGAAAATCTTTGCACAAGTAAGTATCCCTAATCGTTTGTTTGATTAGTAATTGAAAGAATGCGTACATAACTCGTCCCCCCTCACCTCCTTTTATAGAGATGAGGGGGAGGGTAAACCGACTCTAACAATGAGTCCTAATGTCGGCTGTGATAACGGGTTGGGCTTGGGACACAAGCTAACCCAACGACCTTACTTGACTAAGAATACGAAACGGACACTTAACACCCTAGACATAGATAGAAGCTAAATAAAGACTAAATATAAAAGGAAAGGAAATTTATAATTTAGAGTAATTACATTTAAGATGCATGGGATCAGGGTGTTCCAACCGATTTACACCTTTTGGAGAGAATAAATCAACCTAGGAAGGTTTGTAAGCCTCACAGTCACATATCATGCATTTTTTTATGCGAACCCAACAATACAAAGTCACCTTTGGCAAGTTATGCAGTGCAGACTTTATAATGTCACATGAATTCTTAAATCAAATAGATGGCCAAGCTACATAGAGAAGACAATAATCACAATTAATTAAAACATACAAAGCCATGTTTCTAATATATTGTTCAATTCACAGCAGAAACAAAATTCGAGGATATAGCAAACCTAATCGTTAGGTGTTGATCCCGTGTGATGAGCATAAGACGTTGAATAGCTTTATGTTGTTGATGTCACCATCCCCCCCCCCCCCCCCCCCCCGCGCACGCCCGCGCGCGCGTACCCAACCCAACTAAATTACCCGGCTAATGTCCGGTCATTTTTTTTATTACTATTTCATGATGGCGGCTGTTAGCCCATGCCACTCTTGTCGTTTTCAACAAACTGCAAGAGGGACACAAAAAGACATTTTTTATAAGAATTAGTTGTTTGATTGCGCAATAAATTTATATATAAAAGTGACAAAAAATGACATTTTTTTATGAAAAAACGGAGATAGTTCTTAGAAGATTAAATTGAAAATATCTCAAATCAAGTTGTAAAATAGTAATCAGAAAAATCTTATTTTACCATGTGATACTTTATTGCAGCTATAAACAAACATAATATGTAAATAGCTTGACCCCTATATAATCAATTTCTCTATGCAAATCCACACACCCCACCAATACCCTGCAAACACATAAACTGGAAACACAAAGACATACCTCTTTCGCGATCATTAACATATATTCAGCTCATTTTCATCATAAAGACATATCTCTTTTGCGATCATCAACATATCTTCCAGGGACTGGTAGCCATTCAACGTTCTAGCTGACTCCATCCCTAGTGAGAATTGTCTAGGTCCAAAAATGCCGGATTTGCAGATTTTGCAGATTCCTTCCACATTTGCTGTTTAACAGCCAAATAAATAAGATCGAACATACCTTTACACCTTATCAAAGAACACATATTCTAGTTGGACTAATTAATTGGGAATACATGATTAGTATGTGCATAAGCCAATGACGTCTCTTGCCTCTGCCTTATAATACAGACCAACTACATATGCAAAATCGTACATAGAAACAAATATCACTAAATTTAAAACCTTGATATATAAATCGATAAACCGGCTTTACCTGATACGCAGGCCCAAAAGTAATCCCAATCGGCTTAACCTGATCCTCACGTGGCCAATTGTCCAACTCACCAAACAACCTGTAATTTTTTAAGCAAACATTCCCCAAAACCACTAAGATTACCAAAAGCCATAAAACCGTGACAATCTCATACACTTTGAAACGAATTTTTCGATCTTCCACATATTAATATCAACAAAACTGTTAAAAAGAAAAACTAACCCGAGCAAACCAACATACCTGTATCTTGAAATTATTCGTAAACTAGATGAAAATACTTCACTGCAATTAGGGTTAACAAAATTACATCACACGCCATAAGTAACACGAAGAAACCAACATCAGAATCCTAAAACCAAATTCTTTGAGGACTTTCATCAAAAACATAGTAGGCACCTATCCATTCACCTATGAACCACAACATCTTCATCACATTTGACTATCACCTCTGGCTCTATGTATGTGTGTGGAAGATTCCAGCTTATGTAAGTATATGTGGGAAGTCGGTGGTGTGTTAAAAGAAAACCTAGATCCGTTCAACTCGGGCGGGAGACCCGAAATGATAAAACCCACCTTTTTAAAAAGTGATACGACAAAAATTGGATCCAGCACTGTTGCTAGCGTAAGTTAGAATGATAAAATGTTGTTTGCTTACATTTATGGAATGTAATGGTTTATTACAAGGAATGACCCATTAAATCTTTGCAATTGTCTCAGATTCATCCGATCAAATCCACAAAACACATTTTTGCTTTCATTTAATTAGGTATTGAATGCTTTTATAATTTAGTTTTCATTAATGGTCCATTTACTTCTTTATATTTGTATTATTCTTGAACGATTGAATGGGACGAGAGTTTTTGTAGAACTCTTATGATCACGTGATAACTATTAATTGCTTCTATACTTAATACTGTATTTGTTATGTTTTTAGTCACTAATTGGAATTCTTAATAAATGATCAAAACTCAAGATCATTGGAATTCTTAATAAAATGATGAAGTATGCTATAAGTTAATTTAGTTTAAGGCATTTCTACTATGTGTTTGCACTTAAGTGTTGTTGCGTTTTGGTGGGTTTGGTTTGTAGGAGTTATATCTTAATTAGTATGATATCCACTTTGTGATATCCGTTGTAGGTTGTAGGGTCGGATAGCCGGTGCAGTGAGTTTAGATTTAGTTTGGTCGATTTCTTATGTTCGTGTCGTGTAACTTTAGCATCTTGCTACTTTATTAATAATATACTTTGCCTTTCAAAAAAAAAAAAAAAAAAAAAAATTGTCAGATATTTGGTTATTCATCTAGATTATGATATTTTGCTATATGTCTTGAAACTATGATGTAAAAAAAATTTCGCCCCCTAACTTGAAATTCTGGCTCCGCCCATGATTACATTTATTAATAAAATACATGTACAAATACCAAATTATATTACCACAAATCCAAGCATTATTGTCACCTTCTATGGCACCATTGAATCATAATAGAGGTCAAACATCTGGTTGCTATGACTAATAAGGCCACCATTGAATCATAATAGAGGACTTTGAATCATGCACGATCTTAAATGTCTTTTTGTCATCCCAAAATTGAGAGGAATCTAGTGCGCCTTTTGCTCGTTCATTTGAATCACCATTACATTTCCTAGGAACAAGTCCTACTTTAAGATTATAGTCTTTATCTCCTAATTCAAATGAAAGCTTATTGTATGCTGAATTCCACCACGAGGTGTGTCGCAATGAACCAAAGGATACATAACCCACTGTTGCATATTCGTCAGATTCAGGATTACTATCAAACTCAGGCCAATGATCACGTTGAACATCCAAGCACGTATCTTCCTGCTTGATAACTATCAAACACTTCAAGAAGGATTTGTCGGTGCATAATAAAAATCCACTGAAGTCATTATACCAATTATGTGGAAGTTGCAATGTGAATGTCGGTTGATGTGGCATCTTTGATGATTCAGGTCCACATGTGAGACTCATAAAGTGATTTTCAACGGCATATCCCTGTCACAAAATCATTCAGATTATGATCAGTGTTATTACTATTTGGTGGGAATCTATGAGAATGAAATACAAGAGCAAATAGAGCCAACCTGAAGCATGGAATGTAGTACCCTCTCACCACCAACCCACTTAAGCTTATACGACCACCCAGAACATGAGACTTTCCACAACCATTTATAATTGGATAGATCTCCTAAGCTTTCAAGTGAATCACATGAATCTGCTCGGAGAATAGCTATGCTTGATGGGAGATCCGGCAATTCTATAAGGTTCGTGCAATATGACACTTCGAGGATTTTTAGACTAGCAAGTTGAGAGAGGTTTGAAGGTAGTTGTGAAAAATCATTGAAACTTAAGTCTAGTACTAGTAGACAGGATAACTCGACAACATCCGACGGCATGTCTCCATCTCCCAGATTGGACCCCTGAAGTTGTAACTTCTTTAAAAAACGTGGAAACAGGGGAAATTTAATGCTCACCGGGCTTTGGTAAAGAAAGCTTAAACCGGATCGAATCGCGATTCTATTGATTAAAGAAGATTTCACATCCGTGGATAAAGAAAGCACCTCTAAACAACATTCGACATCAAAGAAGTTGTCTGCTAATGTGTCAAGTTGTAGACAACCATGGAGATAAAACTCCTTCAAATGTTTTAAGAGACGGAAGTTGCATTCTATCCTCTTTAGGTTTTCACAGAACATCAAGTTTAAAAAAACAAGGTTGGTACAATACTCTCCAACAGACAAGGGGACAATTTCTATAGCACTGCTATTCAAATGAAGCTCTTTCAAGCTATCCATGTTGGTTTTGAACTCTGGAAACTTCCAAAGTCGTTTACAATGTGACAAATTAAGAGTCTCCAACTTTTGCATTCTGATAATGGGTGGAAACCTTTTTAGTTTTTCACAATCACGCATGTTTACATAAACAAGCCTTTCGTGATACCCAATTGATGGATGAATCTCTTTTAGTTTTTCGCATCCCTCCAAATTTAATCTTTCAAGACATGGGAGCCCGTTAAAATCTGGTGTCCGCTTTAGGGAATCTGAATAATGGAGGTCAAGAATTTTCAGATTTGGTAGATGCTGTTTCAAGACAAGGACACAAAAGTCAAATATTTTTTCCCTAAGACAGCATTACCTGTGGATATAGTATTAACTTATTTAGTAGAATAATGAAGATTGTTAAATATTCTCCTTTTATAATAGTTCTAGGTACGGCAATGTTTTTGGAAGAATTAATTAAAGTGGTCAAGGTTAAAAGTAGGGTTTGAACAATGGTCGATACGCATTTGCTTTTTAATTTGATTTAAATGGTGAATTGAATTAATGGAGCATTGGAGCAGGTGATTTGTTCATCCCCGTTAATTTAAGTTTTCATTCATGGATTCAAGTTCAATTTTGACTTCAATAACTGTAAGTTTCTTCTTCTTTTGAATCCATATATGGTTTTGCTTTTTAATGATTCATTTTCTTTTAATAAAAGTGTATCACCAATTATGACTCTTAAATCAATAAAAATTTAGTTGGATTTTATATATATATATATATATATATATATATATATATATATATATATATATATATATATATATATATAGTGGTGTATTCTATGCAGTACCATTCTTAGATACAGTACTTTACAGTACTCTTAAAATGAATCTGAACCACTGGATAAGTTTAATCAAAGGCTATGATTAAAAGTGCCAAATTGCAATTAAACAAAAGATAAAGGTTTTATTTTCAATTAAACAAAAGACTGGAAGGGTATTTTAGGAATTCTAATTTCTAATAAATTGTCTTCCTTTAAAATAAAACCCGTAACTTATTTTGTGATCCATCATTTTAGAAAAAAAGTAGATCTCTCTCAAAACCATAACCACCATCATATCCCCATCATTCACAGGCTCCATCCATGAATCTTTACATCTGTGATCATTCACGAATCTCTTTTTTCTAACAGTATATTTGATTTGAACCCGTTTTTTTTGTTGGATTCCGACCGCCTGAATTGTGATCTCGATTGTTGAAGATCTTAGAGATGATAAAAAAAAATTGGTACGTTTTTTATTCAATTAAATCAAATCCGACGTTGAGTATCAATTTTTAGTTTCTAATTTGAGTTATTGACGAAACCCCTAATTTAGATTTGTTAAATTGTTTATTATTGTTAGTTAATTGTGAAATTTCTTGAACAATATAACTAAGAGTTCGTTCAAACTGGAACTCCCACTTGGTAATTTTTTTTTATATATATATTTTTTTCATAATAAACCTAACATTTATAATTATTTGATGTATTAAAGATCTTGGTGGTTATAATTGTATTTGTGGTGAGCACTAATTTTTTTAATCTTGTTTGTTGGTGCGGTTACCTGGATGGTTCGTAGTTAGCTGTTCTTACTCTACTAGCATTAATACAACAAATACAATACATCTATGTAGGATTTGTATCTTACACAACAATAATGCCATATGTCCCAACTTATCATTTTCGTGCATATGTGTTAGTGCATGCGTGTTATGTTTTGTTAGGGTTATTGTAGGTATAAAAAACTAAATGAAATTGCATGCATATGTGTTAGTGCATACGTGTTATGTTTTTTTGCTAGGTATATAGTAGGAATAAAAATTCATTGAAATTGCATGCATATGTGTTTCAAGATAGATGTACAATTAATAGAAAGTTGCATATGTGTTTTATGACGGATCTAAAATCAACGAAAGGTGGGGTGCATATGTGTTTTAAGTTTGATATAAAGTCAAGTAATGAGGTATGAATATGTGTTTTATGTGCATACGTGTTTGTTAATTGTTCATAATAAGAATTTGATAATTGTTTGTAATCTCAGGTATTGAAAAGACACAAGTATTGGTCATGATAAAGATGTCAACACACAAGTGTAGAATGAGATACGAAAGCATACACATATGTTCTTTGAGGAGTGCACATATATTCTTGGAAGAGTGCACACATGTTTTATATGACGTGCACAACTCTATTTAACAATATACATTTGTATTGGAATTGTATTTCATTATATATCAAATCTTGTATATACTATTTATGTTTTTGGTTTGTTATTTAAGTTTTAAAGGTTACATGTATATGCTTTTGTTTTTGGTCATAAATATCGAAGATCAAAGAATGTATACTAGAAACATATGTGCAATTATCATTTTAAGCAAAATAAGTTTGGCGTCGAAATAATTAAACGCAATAAATATATGTAAGTATAAAATATTAAAAATAGTAAAATGCCATATGCACTTGATTTTCTGAAAATATGTATACATAAAAAAAAATCAGAAATTTAAGGGTATTAAAAAACAATTTTTGTTAAAAAATATTCAAAAAAAAGTGAATGTGTTTTGACTATTTTATCCTTTTGAATTAATTAAAAAGCTTTAATGATACTAAATTATTATTGGTCTAAATGGTACTGTAAAGTACTGTATCTAAGAATGGTACTGCATATAACGCGCCCCTATATATATATATATATATATATATATATATATATATATATATATATATATATATATATATATATATATATATATATATACATATACTACCTATAAAGCAAAAATGGTCAAAGTGGAAAAGTGGAAAAGTGAAAAATCAAGGAATGTGAAATGTTGAAAAAATTTATTAAAGGAAAGTATGAAATGTAATTAATACTCTTATTAAAACACCCCATTACTCAAAAGTACAATGATTTATACACATTGTACAACCAATTAAAACAATTAATACAAATCACAAACCGGGTTGACCCGGGACGCTTCAAACCCGACGGGTTGAACCGGTTTAATTTGACCCGTTTTGGACCTAACCTAGCAAGCTGACCTGGTTTAAATCGACCAAATTTTTGACCGGAACGGTTCAACCGGTTGAACCACCCGGGTTGAACCGGGTTTCAAAACATTATGTTTAATTCCTAAATCTTCAAACTTTTATTATTTTTCATTTATAACCAATTAAAACAATTAATACAAATCACAAACCGGGTTGACCCGGGTCGCTTCAAACCCGATGGGTTGAACCGGTTTAATTTGACCCATTTTCGACCCAACCTAGCAAGTTGACCCGGTTTAAATCGACCAATTTTTCTACCGGAACGGTCCAACCGGTTGAACCACCCGGTTCGAACCGGGTTTCATAACATTATGTTTAATTCACAAATCTTCAAACTTTTATCATTTTTCATTTATAACCTATAAACTTTTTTTTATCAATAAACTATCTGTCGCTATAAAATCCCGTTGCTATGCACGGGTACTCGTCTAGTATATATATATATATATATATATATATATATATATATATATATATATATATATATATATATATATATATATATATCATCCCTGTTGATGTAAGTAGTTATATCTAGATATTGTCTCATTTAAATAAATTCAAGTTAATGTTCAACAATTGTAAGTTTTTTCTTCATGTGAATCGAGATATCATCTCTTTCATTTAATTGGCAGAAGCTTCATAAAGCTAAACCACCTAGCAATGGGTGGGCGCTAATTTTGAACTACTTTCACTTTCTAAAAAATAAAGCTTTTTGTTAATTTGTAATGGGGCTTTTCATTCATTCGTTCATTTGAGTTATTTTTGTTATTGTAAGACAGAAGGAACAATTTGATTAGTACTTCAGAATTAGGCATAAGGAAAACCTACCTGATAGTTATTTTATTTTTTAGTGTTATTGCCATTTGAATACATTTTATATGGTCTGGTGGTAAGCACCATGTTAAAAGTCCCACTGTAGTGCCACGAATGGAAGCTTATGACACATTATAATCCGAGGCCGTGTTTTAGACATCATACGATTTGATGGCGACAACTATATGAAAAGTGCCATTGTTGTTAATGTGGTCATATATGGGAATGAAATATTGCAATTGTTATTTCGCTTCTTCTTAAAACCCATTTTCTTAGATGTAAGTCGAGTGAATTTTTTATTTTTATTTTAGATATACATTTTGTTAAAGTAGATGTGTTTTGAATTTTTGATTCAGACTGCTACATGTTGGATACCCCTCCAGATTTCAATGTCAGAGCATGCTTCAACGATATCATAAAGTCATTAAGGTTAGTGTGTATTTCTGTAATTTTTTTTTATATGTTTTGAAATTGCTTCTATAGCTGATATGTAAGTACTATTATTATATTTGTTTCTTCCTACCAATACTTATTCTGTGAAATAGATAAGTGTTGCCACTATAATATGTGCATCTTAATAAAAAGATTTAGGAGGTTCTATTGAATAAAAACACTTCAAGCGTGTTTCAACCCATTTGACCCGTTTCATTTTTAGCTAACTTTTATCTTCTGACTTTGCCTGTTTTAACTTTTGGAAATGAGACATAACCCGTGTGTGCCCATGTAAATGGTTAATAATTGTTTATGGACATTTTGGCTCTAATAATTTGTAATGATCATTTACTTACTATGTTTTTTAAATACTAATTGGTTGTCATTTCGCTGATTACAGCTTAAACAATATTTGATTGGAAGGGGATACAACAAAGGTTATTTAAGTATTATTGGTAGAGATGACATGCAGATTGTTGAACATCCGATGCCTTTGGTGTAATGAAAATAGTAGAAGTTCAATTCATGAATACACCCATAGTACAAATTGGTATAGTTCATAAGGTCTGTTATGTGGTCTCCTATGATAAACTTAACCATTTATAAGGGCTCTTAGTTTGCAATCATTATATAAAGGGTGCCGCTTTGCATCGTCAGTTTGTGTTCAATATAATGCATGGCTTTAGGTAAGTGGCCCAATAAGCTTTAAGAAGTTATGATTTGGTTAGTATAAGGTTATTATTTTAGAAAAGATAATGATTCAGATAAATTCTAACATTATCAGCCATTGCCAATAACTAAAAACAATTATCAATTGTATGGTATGCAAAGTTGATAATTCTTAACTTCAGGCAATGCTAAAATGTTGTATTTTTTATGGTTAATGTGTCACAGATGTTTGTCTTACGAGTATAAAAATTAACCCTGATTGTTGGGTGTACAAACCCAATCCCACATCGGTAGAAATATAATCTCAAAGTTAACATATAAGCTTGGTGGGCTACTCCTTCTATCACCAATTGGTTTTAAAATGAAACCTCAGTTGGGCTTATATGTTGGACTTGGTGAGATGCTGACCGTAAGAATCTCTACAAGTGGTATCAGAGCCAGGTTAGTCCCAGTGATGATGTGGATGGTGTTCCCTCGATTAGACCCCGGTTCGACGATATTAGTGGATCCCGGTAAACTTTGTACCGAAAAGAAGCCGGTAAAAGGCGGTGTGTTTCGATGGTAAAGGTCGGCGGTATGAAAAAGTTGGGATCATGGCTATAGTCAAAGGGGAGGCCCATGGTGGTTTGGGTTTGAGGGGAGGATTGTTGGGTGTACAAACCCAACCCCACATCGGTAGAAATATAATCTCAAAGTTAACATATAAGCTTGGTGGGCTACTCCTTCTATCACCAATTGGTTTTAGAATGGAACCTCAGTTGGGCTTATATGTTGGACTTGGTGAGATACTGGGCCGTAGGAATCTCTACACTGATGCTATCAGTTTATTCCTGTAAAGGGTTTGACTATTGGTAGGTGTCTCCTGATCATATACATGTGGTGTTTATAGGAAATTTGAGGTGATCGTGAGCCCTCTTGGATAAGAGTGATCGATCTCGCTTTAGCTCCCTCACCTAATTCACTCTCAAGCTTTATAAGTTACAAGAATCACCACAAGGTTCTGATATGGTATGGAGTAGCAAAGGTTCTATATTAGCATTTGGAATTGTTTTCTTAGAACCGGGTGTAACTAGGAAGCTCTAGAAAGCATTTACAACAGGTCATTCCTCTTTCTTTCATTTTATTAGTATCATGTTATTTATTCGTCTTTCTTATAACTCTTGCTTAGATAGTTATGGAAGGTACATTTAGTGATATGCCAATATAAGAATGGGAAATTTGAGGTGATCGTGAGCCCTCTTGGATAAGAGTGATCGATCTCGCTTTAGCTCCCTCACCTAATTCACTCTCAAGCTTTATAAGTTACAAGAATCACCACAAGGTTCTGATATGGTATGGAGTAGCAAAGGTTCTATATTAGCATTTAGAATTGTTTTCTTAGAACCGGGTGTAACTAGGAAGCTCTAGAAAGCATTTACAACAGGTCATTCCTCTTTCTTTCATTTTATTAGTAGCATGTTATTTATTCGTCTTTCTTATAACTCTTGCTTAGATAGTTATGGAAGGTACATTTAGTGATATGCCAATATAAGAATGGTATTTATATAGAAATAAGTGTGGTTAAACAGTTTGTTTAGGCTATCAGTGCAAAAGTTACACTCTGTTTAAGTTTTATATATATTAGCAGGTTTACTATACCTTTTTACCATTAATGTGTTGATTGACAACTTTGCACGTGATGATCAACTGACAATTAGTTTAATGAAAGGTATTGTTGTTTTGTTTAATTGTAGTTTCTGGACTGAATTAGGCGTATTTTCTAATATGGATTTGCTTTTGGTTGTGTTCAATCTTCGACTGGTTAACCGCGTGACATTTCAAAGCATAGCTGATATTAGGTTTTGAGAATTCTCACCTTGACTGTGAGATAATGTATATTTGAATAATATATACAGATACACATACAACTAAACATCCAAAAGTAAAGGATATACATAATCTTATCCTATAAACTAGGATTCATTTGAATCATTCCTATTACCCCCCCCCCCCCCCCCCCCCCCCCCCCGAAAGCGAAGAGGGGGAGGACCAACACGAAGCTTGGACCGAAAGTCTTCAAAAAGCGGACGCGGAAGACTCTTAGTAAAAATGTCAGCCAACTGCAAATGTGTAGAGACATATCTGGTGTGGAGCTTGCCTGAAAGAACCAATTCCCGAACAAAATGGTAATCGATGTCGATGTGCTTGGCTCGCTTGTGGGAGATCGGGTTTTGGCTTAAGAAAAGAGCATTGCGATTATCACATAAGAGAGTAGGATGACCAGAAGGCAAAACATGAAGTTCCCGAAGTAGATGAGTTATCCAGATTATCTCAGAAGCAGTGTTTGCTAAAGCCCTGTACTCGGACTCACAACTAGAGCGGGACACAGTCGGTTGCTTCTTTGCACTCCATGATACCAGATTGCCACCAAGGAAGATGGAGTAGCCGTAGGTGGAGCGACGAGTCTCAATGCAACGAGCCCAATCGGCGTCGGAGTATCCCAGAATTGTGGGCGATGGAGCATGCGAAAATGAGAGACCATAAGATAAAGTGCCTTTAACATAGCGCAAGATCCGTTTCACTGCTTGAAAATGGTCGTGCATTGGAGCATGAAGGAACTGGCTGACCTGATTGACCGCGTAGGACAAATCAGGTCGGGTAATAGTGAGATATTGAAGAGCTCCGACAAGAGATCGATAGAGAGTAGGGTCATTAAATGGAGTGCCTTGGCTCGTAAAGTAGGCTGAAGTGGAGAGAGGCGTGGCAACCGGCTTGGCATCCAAAAGATGAGCTCGAGCAAGGATGTCATGGGCATATTTTGACTGACTTAGGAAGATACCTGAGTCATGATAGGAAACCTCAAGCCCAAGGAAATAGTTGAGTTTGCCAAGATCTGTAATGCGGAACTCTTTATTTAGGCGAGAAATAAAGAGTCGAATGAGATTGGCATTGTTTCCCGTTAAGATAATATCATCGACATATACCAATAGATAAAGAACATTAGAGTCCTTTTTAAAAACAAACAATGCGGTGTCAGCTCGACTACAAGTAAATCCGACACTAGTGAGAAAGGAGCTCAACCGCTCAAACCATGCCCGAGGCGCTTGTTTGAGGCCATAGAGAGCCTTTTTTAGACGACACACATGATTAGGAAACCGCGAGTCAACAAATCCCGGTGGCTGTTCCATGTAAACGATGTCAGATAAGTTTCCATTTAAGAAGGCGTTTTTAACGTCCATTTGGTGAAGAGGCCATTTGTTGAGTACTGTAAGAGAAATAATAATTCGAACCGTAGAAGCCTTAACAACCGGACTAAAGGTAGCGGTGTAATCGAGGCCCGGAACCTGAGTAAAACCTTGAGCAACAAGGCGGGCTTTAAATTTATCAATTGTACCATCAGCAAGAAACTTGGTACGAAACACCCATTTTGATCCGACAATATTAGCTTTAGTGGGACGAGGCTCTAAATCCCAGGTATCATTAAGTTTCAAAGCTTTCATCTCATCACACATTGCAGCAAACCATTTCGGATCCTTAGCAGCGGATTTGAAGCCCTTTGGCTCCTTGGTAGAAAAAAGAGCATGATGTAAAGCTGATGTAGACACATGGGAAAGATCTGCAACGTGACGACGCCTGAAAATACCATTCTTGGAGCGAGTGATCATCGAGTGACCTGATGTGGAGGCTTGTTGAGGTGCAACAGGAGGCAATGGTGGGGGCTGATCGGTGCACGTCGGGGATGCAATAGGAGGCGCATGGGAAGGCGGGTCGGTGCATAACTCACATGGAGGAGTGTGAGTCAAGTGTGGTGCCGTGGAGGGCGGTAGCGGCACTTGTGGGGAGTTAAACACTGGGTAGTCATCACAGTAAGTAGACAACAGAAGCATAGCCGATGAAGCTGTAGATTGATCACCCTTAAATGGAAAAGAATTTTCATCAAATTGAGCATGACGAGTAGTGTAAACTCGCTTTGTAGATAAGTCAAGACATAGGTAGCCTTATATTGAGTACTGTAGCCAATAAAAACGCATGGAGCACTTCTTGGAGCAAGTTTGTGAGAAGAGTAATCCCGAAGATACGGGAAAACACATCATCCAAAAACACGAAAGTTTCCATAATTAGGCTTCGAGGAAAATAACATTTCATATGGAGACTTGTTGTCAAGAGTCTTTGTTGGTAGTCGATTTATGATGTAAGCGGCTGAGCTAAAAGCATGTGTCCAATAAATAGCAGGAACGTGAGCATTAAACATAATGGCTAAACCAGTTTCGGTGATGTGACGGTGCTTACGTTCTGCTCGCCCGTTTTGCTGTGGTGTGTAAGGGTATGAAAGCTGATGATGGGTGCCATTATGGGACAGAAGAGTACGCACTTGGTTATTTGTAAATTCTGTCCCACCATCTGATTGAAAAACCTTAATTTTGCATGAGAATTGCGTTTGGACCATGGCAACAAATATAGCAAATACATTATAAAATTCGGACTTGGCCTTCATTGGATAGAACCAGGTAAACCTAGAATAATCATCAACAAAAATAGCATAATATCTAAAACCATCAACTGACATAACAGGTGAGGGTCCCCATAAATCACAGTGAATCAAATCCAATACATGTAAAGAACGTTTTAAATTGAGATCAAAAGGCAAACGTTTGCTTTTTGACAACTGACAAGAAGAACAAATGCGTGGGTTCGGTAAAACAGAAGTAACTGATAAACAACCCAACTTATTTAAAACTGAAATAATGTCATGAGACACGTGACCTAATCGATTATGCCATAGTTCAAATGAAGCTTTAGTGCGTGTAGAAGAAAGCTTTGCCAAAAATGCTTGTCGGCCCTGCTCTAGAACATATAAACCATTTCTACGTCTTCCTTGTGCTAGTGTCTCTTTGGAGTGGCGGTTCTGAATAAAAAACATAGGGTCAGAAAACACAACATCAACTTGATTGTCTTGTGTGAGCTTGCTAACCGAAAGAAGACTTTTGGTGAGCTTAGGAACCACAAGAACATCAAGTAAAGATATATTAGGAGAGATGTAACATCTGCCAATGTGAGAAATAGAGGCACCATTTCCATTACCAAAAATAACAGATTCATTACCAGAGTAAGAAGTAGCAGCATCAAGATGTGCAGAATTTGGTGTCATATGAGCCGATGCCCCTGTATCAACAAACCAATCAGGAGTGGATGTGTTGCATTGTGCCTGGAAGTCCTCAGCGAGATTCGCATCAAGAGTGGATGAACGGCGAGCAAAAGTATGTAGATCGGGACATTGACTTGCATAATGACCTTCGTTTCGGCATAGTTGGCAATGAGGAGGACGTCTATTACCACGACCCCTACCTCGAGAAGAGGAACCACGAGATAGGATCTGCCACGACCACGTGATGATGAAGAGTTAGTAGCCGTATGAGAAGTGGTGGTGTTAAAAGCAACCGGAGCAACAGTGGAGTCATTGACAGATTGGAGAAACATCTCATGACTCTCAGCTTGAGAGACAAGATCACGAAACTTAGGTCTTGGGGTGATCAGTCGTTGCGTAGTAGAGAATGTTTCAAAGGATGAACCGAGGCCACATAGAAACCCGTGATATTTATCATCTTCATCAAGGGGGTGACCAATAGCCTGAAGTTGGTCACAAATAGCCTTGAACTTGCGAGAAAAGTCTGAAACAGTGGAGGAGCCTTTTTTCAGATGACGAAGTGAATCCCTGAGAGTGTGAGTACGCTCAAGAGAATCATGTCGATAGGTGTCTTCTAGGGCAGACCAAACAGCGTGAGAGGTGGTGTGGCCAAGGGTCTGAGCCATAGCCTCTTCGGATAAAGAGGATTGAATCAAAATAAGCGCACGTTGATCAGCAGCGATCCATGAAGCATAGTCAGGATTTGATGATGATGTTTCACCAGTAGTAAGGGTTCGTGGCGGTTGTGGGATGGAACCATCGACATACCCCGTGAGTTTCTGGTAAGCAAGGAGAGGGATCATTTGTTTGTGCCATAGAAGATAATTGGTGGATGAAAGCTTTATGGTGAGCATATGAAGAACAGTTGAAAGAGGGAGAGGGGAATCAGTGGTATTGGAATCGCCAGCCATGGTGATGATTAGAGAAGAGAAGATGGAGGCCAGGAACTAGGCTGATACCATATTAGGTTTTGAGAATTCTCACCTTGACTGTGAGATAATGTATATTTGAATAATATATACAGATACACATACAACTAAACATCCAAAAATAAAGGATATATATAATCTTATCCTATAAACTAGGATTCATTTGAATCATTCCTATTAGCTGATATGGTCTATTATGATGATTATTTTTTCTGGGATTCTTGATAGAACATTGAGAACCTCGACAGTCTCATAAGAGAAAATAATACGTACACGTCGAAAAACATGAGAGCACAAGTTTGTGAGAATATGAAAACACATATAGACAAATGATCATCAATCTAACTTGAAGAAATTAAAAGCACCAGAAAAAGAAGTATCATATCACGATTGACCACACAGTATAAATTTACAGAACTCGATTTGCAGTCCGAAATGAACTACTGATCCATCTCCAATTAAAGAGAATAGGGACATGATTTGACATATTTTTCACAGCTTTTCATTTATGTTAGTTACTACTATCAATTCCTCTTTGAATGGAGTTTTATAATATTATATTTTGAATTTTTGTTAGGAGGAAGTAGAGCGCTAAGTGAGGTTAAAGCAATGTCGTTGGACTGTTGGAGTGATGTCACAGATTTTGCTTTTATATTTGGTATAATATTGAGAGAACCGGAATTTGGGTTATGGGAAAAAAGTGATGTTTAGTTATGTGATGTTTCTCAATCACAATCGTCTTTGTGAATTTTATTATTACCCGCATCACAAACTTTAGATTATTAATTAGGATTGGTACTTTGCAATATTATTTTTATGACGATTGTAAAATCATGCTAACACACATTATTATCTAAAGAACAAAATGGGTCAATGGGTAATAGTTCTGGTAGATGCTATCAAGGTGATTGGTTAATTAGCGTGACTTTGACATTCATAAAGCTTATGTTAAATGGTCAAATTCTTTTACTTTTTCATTTGCATCATCCGTTTTTAAGTGTTGTTTATGACTTTGAAATTGCTATGTTTGTCATATGTTAATTCATGTTGTTAGTGATAATGGATGTATATTATTACATCTGCAATTCTGCATATTGTATAACTACTATTAAGTTGATACCATCATATTCTAATGTAACAATGGGGTTAGAAAACATCAAGTTGTTATCAACTAATGTTGCAACTCTTGGGAAAAAGTCAAAGCTATTGCAAATGAAGTTAATGTCAAAATTTACCACTTTAATTGTTTTGTCACTTATTATGTTACTTATTTTGTTTGATGGACATTATGATAAAATAGTTTTAATTTGCAGATAGCTGATAGCACATGGAAATGGAAAATAATCGTGGGTTCAAAAAAGGTTTTGTTGGTTGTTGAAATGGCAAAATGGGTTCTGTTGAATGTCTTTTCTTAGCTTAGTTTCAGTATGAAGGCATTATGTGAGCGTTGCAAGTGGTTTTTTTTTAATAATTAATTAATTAATTATAATGTATTTGACAATTGTATGAGTCAAACACACATTGCATATATAAATCTTTACTCTTCAATATTGCAACTATAGTAAGAACGTGAAGTAATTTAGCAATTTGTAGATATGTGCAAATAAAGAGTATGCACTGTGTGCGCGAGTAAATATGTTTCAAAAAAATTATCTTTGTAAAATTAAAGTCCTACCTATGCACCGCACGTGTATGACACTTGTTTATGACAAGGAGCACTACGTTGCGGTATATTAGCGTATATTTTCAGAGCTTGTGTTTTGTAAAATTAAAGTAACATATTGTTTCATATTATTTTGCTCCGTATTATTTGGCTCGATTCATCTTAAATGAATACAATATATCACATAATTTATGGAGTATTAATTTTTAGAGGTTATACGTGACGTGTCACGCAATAAATGGTGTCACGTGTCAAACTTTCACGTATGACACGTTATTCTACAATTTTAAAAAAGTACATGTACCAAAATGATACACTTTAAAAAGTACATTGCTATTCTACGAAGTCATTTTTTTTTCTTTTTTAAGAACGACAAATATTTATAATATACACCACCTATCTCACAAGTTCTATCATGCATGTCTCCAACAAGACTTGAACCCACAACATTTAAATTAATTGGCCACTCACATACCGCTGAGCCAAAGGTCCTTTTGTTTTACCGTTTGTATCATAAGATAATTTTGTTATTTTTGCTCATTAACAATATATTTTATATATTTTGGTCGAGTAATGCATTATAGATGTAATGTTAGTATCCCAACCAAATAAAGTTGTGATGCACCCGATTTGGATATTTAAAAAAATATTTACTAATAAGAATTTTTGAATTATTTATGTTATAATGTTATCATCTATAATTATCGTTTTACGATATTGATATACTCTTCAAGAAATGTATACTTAACTTTTTGTTAAGAAACTTACTTTTTAGTCCTTGTCGCAACATTTGTGTAGACTTCTAATGCTAATTTGACGTTGAAATATACTGTATTCTATATTTCTATTTTACTTTGGTCCATATTTGTTGCAAGTTCAAAAGCCTAATAGTGATATAAATTTTTGTTGTTGTCCATATTTGTGATCTAGTGTCTTGTTGCTACTTTTCTATTTTAGAAATGAACGGTTTTAACACACAAACTTGTAAACTTACATTCTAGATTACTAACGGTGTGTTTTCGTAGTTTTGTAGGGGAAGAGAAGAGGAGAGGTAAAGGAGAAAAGAATGGAAGGAATATCAAATTTTCTTTTCTTCTCTACCTTCATCTTCTTCTCAAAAATAAAAGAAATATTTTAAAGTAAAAAAATCCCAAATCTTTCATCCAGTTTCTTCCTCTTCTTTCTTTCCTGCTCTAAAAAAATCTTAGAACACAATTTTTTTTCTTTAGCTTCATTCATTTACTTTTCCTTTCTCTTCTATATTAATCTTAAGAAACTCAATGTAAGTTAACAATATAGCTTATAGCAGTTATAAGTTGATTATTTAATATAAAATAGAGTAAATTTCATAAATCGTCCATGTGGTTTAACGGGTTTAACGGATTTGGTCTCTCGCTAGATTTTTTCTCGGATCTTCTCCCCGTGATTTTGACCCGTAACGGGTTTGGTCCCTTGACCACTAACTTCGTTAGTTTGACTGTTAAAGCAAGGGCATAATCGTCTTTTTTCTACCCTTATTTCTTTTTACCCATTACATCAATACCTTATTACCAGATCAAACCACAAAAACCTGCACAACCTGTCACCACCACCCTCCTATAAACCCGTCACCACTATCATTCTAAATCCGCCTCTAACACTACCATCCGGTAAGCCCGTCACCACCACCATCAGTTCCAGAAACCTTACCACAACCACCACTTCAACGCATACGTACAACTAGATCCGATACCCGCCACTGGATTTGGTACCCTATCACATTCGTTTTTGTCTGATTTGGTTGTTATTTGTTTGTTTTCATTTCCAGATCTTTTTGTTTGATGATAGAAAAAGAGGGGTTTTGACTTTTATGTATTTAATATGGGTTTAATTGGTTTTTGGATGTTGGTTTGAATCTACAAGAGTACATTTGTTCATGAACTTGTTTATTGATGGAAAAATATCTCTGGGAAAGGATCGAAGAAGGTGGTAGATGACAAGCTAAAATTGGGGGTTGGTGTTCGGGTTTATTTTTTTTAATCCAATTGATTAAAAGGAAGAAAACATGTGTTTTGCCTAGATGTGGATTTTGTAAAAATTTTGATGTTGGATGTTAAACTGAGGCGTCTCTACATTTAAATTTGTTTGATGTTGGATTTTGGTGTTTGTTTGTTTTTGTATGTATATAGATTTGTTGGAGATTAGATGCTGGAATTAAGTTTCTTGGGTATGTGTATTTTTTTGTGTGGTAAAAAGTGTTGACGGATTAGATTTGTGATGGTCTGAAAAAAATGAAGTCGAAAAAGCTGAAGGTAAATGGTGTTGCATCGGGATTTTGTCGAAAATTGGTGGAATGTGGATTTTTAATAATAATAATAAGTTGCTGGAAATAACAGTTTATGGGGATGTATAAAAAGAAGAAGATAATGATATTGAAGTTTAGGGGTGGCCGGAATTTGGGGATGGTGGCTGTAAATAATGGTGGGGAGATAGGAATGAAGATGAAGATGTTGAAGATGAGGGTATTTTTGTCATCTCGTATTTCCAAATATACATTTACCAGTCAAACTAACGCAGTTAGTGGTCAAGGGACCAAATTCGTTACGGGTCAAAACCACGAGGAGAGGTCAAAACCACGAGGAGAGGATACGAGAAAAAATCTAGCGAGGGACCAAATACGTTAAACCCGTTAAACCACAGAGACGATTTTTGAAATTTACTCTATAAAATATCTTTTACACATGTGTCGAATTTATGATAATATACTTTGATAAGTTAGTAAGAAAACCATTATGTTTTAAAAATCAAAATTATCTTATCAATTTCAAAATAAATGTCTTTCGGTTGTCCTAAAATAAATGTTTACTTTAAATTTCAATAAATTAAAATGCTTCTAAGTGGGTAAAAGAATTTTTTTTCGTTAATTTTTTTATTTTTTTTTTTTTTATTTTTTTTTTTTTTTCACGCATATTGGTTTTAAAATTTGTGAATTACAAAAGTGACTGAGAGAGACTACTATTTTAGAATAATTTGAAACACAGTTCATATCACAAAGGTAGATATCACAAAGGTAGGATGTTTAAGCCGGTTTGCTTGAAAATCTTGCGTGTTATCATACTTTTATTACTTACAAATTTCTATAACTCTTTTCATTTATTTACTTTCATTAGCAACCCCTGGAATTGTTACCATACAAATTAACTTGTCAAAAATAAAGAATAAGAATTACCTTACACCCTTGCCAGAGCTGTTTTTGAAGGCCGTATCTCAAAGTAAGACAACCAAGCTTTGTTGGTTGAAAATTTGTTGGCAATGACGACTTGGGATATTTCTCCAAAGAAATCCAACGAGCGTTCTTCATGTTTGCCAAAACTTGAGGAAGACGTGGGGGGTAAGATTTATTTGACATTACTAATGCTTGAATCCTGCTATCTTCCTGATATACAAAGGAGCAAAATTGTGTCAATAATAACAATATACCAATGTCATTCAATGCTTGTGTAATTTGTAACATATATCTTGCAAAGCTGGCATGACCATTACCGTGGTTGTGTTCATATTACAAATGTGTAAAATATCTTCTGATTTCCAAACCCTGCTATGTTTTTCGGGATAGATAGTGTTTTTCCCTCTAACAATATGGTGTGCCATTTCTTCTATCAAGTCATGCATATCGAATACTCCATTCCATTCATATATGAGAGACTTTTGTACCAAAACCCTTACACCTATAACTGGGTTAAAATTACAAGCATCAAGCACCTTCATTGCATCATCTATCGACTCTTTCCTAAAAAAACATGCAATATCTAAGAATAAATCTTTCTCATTAGGATCAAGCCCGTCATAACTTATTTTGAGTCTCTCCATGACATCATGATCCGGGATGTCTTTTAACTTGGCTAGGGTACTCTTCCATTCTTCCTTGTCTTTGTCGTATAGAAACTTACCTAGAACTTCAAGCGCCAATGGTAGCCCACCAGCATAAGAGACCACCTTTACTGAAAGTCTCTCATAATCTTCTACAGGATTTTCTTCACGATATGCATGGATATGGAAGAGCTTGAGAGCCTCGTGATATGATAACAAACTCACCTCATAGATCGAGTCAGCTTTGCGGGTTAGCATATGTTCGTTCCTGGTTGTGATTATAATTCGACTCCCCTCACCAAACCAATCATGTGATCCAGCTAAAGCCTCTATCTGCTTAAGGTCATCTACATCATCAAGAACAACCAAAACCTTTTTATGACATAGCCTTCTTTTTATTATGCTTCTTCCTTCTTCCACACTCTGTACTGCCACCTCTGTTTTCAAAACAGATAATAACATATTTTTCTGCAACATCTTCAAACCATGTTTGCCTGATTCCTCCCGGATATTTTCAAGAAAACAATTACCTTCAAAATGTACAGACATTTCCATATAAGCAGCAGATGCGAGAGTAGTCTTACCACCACCCCCAACCCCCCATATTCCAACGATGCGCACACCACCTGACGCAGTTTCCAACTTTGATTTCAAATCTTGCAAGCGAGTCTCTATTCCAATGAGATCTTTACTGTCTTTTGAAATTACGGGATACAACTTACTAGAAATTGATCCAACAATGTCTTTGATGCATTTTGCTTCATGCCTGCACATTGGGTACATGAGGATAATTAGAAAGTACTATCAGATGGGCAGTACGTGATTGCTTCTGAGAGCAATGAGTTGTCGAATTTCACACTAATCGGCCTCTAAATTCTGGATACTACTTGTCATAGCTTCTGGTGACTAAAGATTTTCTACAAATCGAAATATAAATTTTAACAATTTCAAGTCAACATCAACACGTTGATTTATTCTTAATTAACGCTTGCATTATCAACCAGTCAACTACAACTAAAGTGAAATATGAAGGCAAAGAAAATATTAGTGACACCAAAATAGGTAGAGTAACACAATATACATAGGGCTGTAAACGAACTGAACGTTCAGTGAACATTTCATGAACCGTTCGATAAAAAGTTCGTTTATGTTCGTTCGTTTATTTAATGAACGAACATGAACAATATTTTACGTTCGTTTAGTTAAATGAACGAACATGAACAAAAGTCTCGTCCGTTCATTTATGTTCGTGAACGTCCGATTATGCGTTCGTTAAAGTTCGTTTATGTTTATTTATCTATTTATGTTCATACTCATATTATATCTTTTAGTTTTATAATTTAAAAATTGGTTTGTTTAAACAAAACAACACTTTAAAACAATATGTTATGAAGAATTCAATAAAGTCTATGTTTGTTTGTCTATTTTCATTTATATTCGATCGTTTATATTCATTTAGCGTTCGTTTAGTGTCTTAATGAACGAACATAAACGAACATGAACAACTCATTTACTTAATAAACGAACATGAACAAGAAAATTCGTCCACTTAAGCGTCCGTGTCCGTTTATTTGTTCGGTTAAAATTAAATGAACGAACAAGAACATGGCTCCGTTCGTGTGCGTCCGGTTCGTTTACAGCCCTAAATATACAACAAAACAAAAAATAATTCCTAAACTATGAGTTAGTATATCCTGTATATAATTAAGAAGACCCCTTTTAACGTCTTTGCGGTCCACGCAAGCAGTTAAAATTTTAATAATCCAAAATTTAATTAGCTTCCACGCAGGAGCTTCATTTTTACATTCCCAACATGGCCATTAACGCCCGATATTTTGCATATACTTAAATTTAGGATGCAACATTTTAGTGATTCGTAAATCATTCTTTGACACGCTTTTCTTGACTTCTTTTAAAACTTAAAACTTTGATCAACAACCACACACAGTGAAGCAAAATAATAATAATAATAATAATAATAATAATAATAATAATAATAATAATAATTGGTTTCAAGGTAAAGATGCATGTTTGGATATGACCGAGATTTCTCCCTTTGCGGGTATTGGGTGACATCATGAGCTCCTGAGTAGCATTGCACAATGCTGTGGAGAGGAAAAAAAAGAAGTATGCGTAAAAGTGTGAGGACAACGGTTACAAGTTCATACCATTTGCATTTTCTACATTAGGTGAATACGATACAGAAGCTCTGGACACACTTTCGCGCATAAAGTCTATTTCTATTAGCCATTCAAATAATGCTAAGAGTGGCGCTTTTATTTTTCATAGAATGAGTTTTTGTATTCAAAAAGAAGTGAGAACACAGCTTGTGTCTAAACTCCCATCCAGCTTTATGTAAAATTATTATGTTTCAATATTTTTTTTTAAAGGCTATGTTTCAATAAAATTTAATAATTTATAAAAAAAATATAATAATAATAATAATAATAATAATAATAATAATAATAATAATAATAATAATAATAATAATAAAATGAAACAAATAAGACAGAAGAAGATGTAGGTATCGCTAAGCTGATGGTGGTGCACCACGCGGTATTGGTGGTGGCGACGATGCCTGAGCAGCCATTTGAAGATGGTTGTGGTGCTACGGCGGTGGTGATGACGACAGCCAACTCATGCTTAGATAGAAAGACGTGTTTTATTTTGTGTGTGAGGGAGACATGTGTAATTGAGTTCATGTGTCTTCTTTAATTTGTTTCAACAAGAAAGTAGTGAGAGGGTAAGGATCTAGTGAGAAGAAAACTCAAAATGAGAAGAATGTGAAATAACTATAACCGCATATTTGATATGCATCGACTTGAATTAGATGCATCTCTATTTATTTAGATGCATCACAATTAGTTTTGAAAGTGATTTTGAAGTGAAAATGATCCAAAGTAGTACTAGCAACAAATTGGACACGCAAATGACGAAAAATACATAGAATTCGTCTAACTTGATAAAATGCATCCAATATATGTATACGCATCTAATTTTTAGCTAGAAAATATATTATGGTGCATCTAAAAGATTAGGGATACATCTAATTAAAGTTGATGCATCTCTAATGTATAGTTATAGTTATTTCTCATCCTTCTTATTTTAAGATTTCTTCTCTTAATCCTCACACCTATCTGGAACAAATTTATAATCTATCAAACTAGCTTATATTTGATGGGCTGATAAGTTACATAGAGCTATAGAAGCTTATATATCATCCTTTCGAGCAATATTTACAAAAAGGCACAAACATAATTGAATTTTATCTTGTGTCTTTTTCGGATGCATTGAAACCACATAAACTTTTTTGGAACTCTTATCCTCTTATGTTTGTAAAACCCCAGGTACCTTTCCTTAAGCTCTATGGCTCTTTCTTACGACTTACGAGTATCATTTCTCAATTAGCTACAAGCTGCATGGATTCACCTATCAAAATTTTAAAACTATAATCATCACTTACGGCACATGGATAGGCATACATGGGCTGTGCGTATGCATAGCCAAGTGCGTACCTAGTAATATCAATATGAAACCATCCTAAGCATATTATGTTTGAAAAAATTGTAGAAAAATACTACCCATTAGCATACTCCTTGGTGACCCATCCAGAAAGGTTGCCTGCAGCTGCTAGAGCGTTTTTCCACGATTCAACTTTGTGGTTATTCTCCAACTCGTGTTTCGCAAATGCTTCTCCGTATTTCCCTTTCTGTTTCCTCACATCCGAGGGATCCACATCGTAAAATACAGGCATAACAATTTGCCCTCTTGTAGTCATGCATTCCATAATATATGCCAACTCATCCAAACACCAAGAAGAATCTGCATAGTTTTCAGAGAATACAATAACAGCAACCCGTGATTCTCGAATAGCTTTCAGGAGTGATGGACCAATGGATTCACCCCGGGGAAGTGTTTCATCATCTTTATAAGTGTGGATGCCTTGTTGCACAAGACTTGTGTAGAGATGATCTAGAAAAGTCTTGCGAGTGTCTTCTCCTCTAAAACTCAGAAAAACTTCATAGTTCCATGATTTAAAAGAAGACCTGGGAATCAAATGAGAAGAGGATGATGGTGTTGATGATGATGCCATTGATCTTTAAGATTTGTTTCGAAATAGTATAAAAAATCATGTGAGGATTAGAAATCCAGGTGTAGAAAGATGTATGTGATTTTGAGTAGCTCAATAGATGAATGGAATGAGAAATATATTTATTGAGAAATTATATTTTTTTTTTTTTCTCTATGAGAAAATGGTATAGAAATTTCATAAATACTTTAAATAATTCATGCCAGAACATCGTAAAAGAATAGGTCTAGGGGTGGTGAACATAACTTTATAAAAAACATAAAATTTATCAAGTTGTTGATGTTACACAAAACTTCTCTTTCACCAAAAAAAAAAATAAATAAAAAAATAAAAATAAAAATAAATAAAAATTGAATTAATGACAATGCTCTTATAACTTAGTGTATGTAAATTACGTATACCGTACTGGTGGCTATACTGTAATTACCAATTCGGACTCAATCACTCAATGTTCTGAAGCTACATATGTATCTTCTGATCTTCTCTATGACTAAAATTTGAACTAACTTGTTTAAAGTAAACATTGGGTTAGCAGTTCAACAAATAGTTTTAACCAAAAACGAGCCAAATTAAAATTCCTTCTTGGGTTTAGTTTGAACCGAATTTTAATTTATTTAGTTTGGTTTCATAACAAAATTCTGATGGGGACAAAGATCATGACCAGGAGCCTACGAAAGTGTCTAAGAGGCAAAGCAAGATAAGAGGTCTAAATCAAAAATGATCTGCCCTCCTCTTCTAGGAGCACCGAGGTCTGAGTCAAAAATGATCTGCCCCTCCACTTCTCGGAGCGCCGAATTTTGAGTGGTTAAAATGCTTTGCCCCTCCTCTTTTTGAGGCGCCGCATTTTACCATTCCGCAATGAAATCAGATCTTTAAAGTTTTGTTTATTTTGGTAAGTGCATGGGTATCTTTAGGACGTTTTTTAATCTTAAGGAGTATTAGTTTTTTTTTTTTTTTTTTCACTCACCAGGCCATCTGTAGTTATAAATATAGGGTTTTTTTTTTTTTTCATTGTTCACTATTATAGATTATTAATAAAAATTATATTTTAGAGTTGTATCTCTTGTTGGGGTTTTATTCCCGGAAGGTTTTACCTCGTTTATCAACCCTTAGATTAGGGTTAACAAATTCGCTTATGTAACTTGTGTCAATTGACATCTAGAGCATATTAGTGTGTGTCCTGGATGGTGAACGATGTAGAATATTCAAAAACCCATATTGTTGGTAGAGTATGGTGATTTTATCAAAATCACATCCAAATTCGAAAGAAATTCCACTGTCTATCAAAAACTACCTGACGTGTCCGTAGATGGAGGTAACACCTACGAAATCACGAGGGTTGCAAACAAAAAAGTCGAAGAATTCATCCAACCATATGCGGATTTGGAGGCAGTTGTGCAAGTAACTATTCCTCGTTCAACAATAAGATAGTTGACAAATGGAAGAGAATAATAAAGATGGAGATTCGACTACCAACAATCATCTTGTTTTATTCAAAAGTTTTGATCAATAATAATGTATTTTCTTTAATTATTGACAATTATGGTGCAAGGAATTTGGTGTCGAGAAAATTGGTTGGTTATTTCAGTCTATCAATAGAGGTTTGTCCAATTAGAAGAAATCAAGTTTGTTGTATTCCAATATCAATTGGTAGATCTTTTCAACGTGAAGTATTTTTTGAATTGGATGACATAAAGGTTTGTCATATTCGGTTAAGAAATCATGGTGATGTGTAGTTCAAGATTTTTATGATCCAAAGCGTAATCTCTATATTTTCTTACGGGAAGGAAAAAGAATAGCGATGTTTCCATCCGAAGAGAAAGTACATGTACCAAATCCCCAGATCGAGACTAAAGAAAGGTTGTTGAAATCAAATATCATTGTTGAGGTTAAAAATCAATTTGATGTTGAAGTTGATACGACTAATGTAGAAGTCTCGACTAAAGTACTGAAGAGTACAAATGATTCTAGGTTTTTGAAAAATCTTGAAGTAGAAGCTACTGAGTTCAAAGCTATTAAAGGTACAAATGTTCATGATTTTACCTATGGGTTACTTTTAAATATGATTGTCAAGATTCCAATAAAGTTTTCAATGACGAACAAAGAAACTATTTTTGTTGCAACTAAAAACTTGGTGATCATTGATAAGGAGTACAAAACACGACGTTTGAGGTCATGGGTTGATAGTTGTGAGTGTGGTAGACGAGTTAAAAGATGAGGGTTCTCGAGTTGATATAAAGCGTAAGGCTACTGAAGATAAGCTTCATAGTAAGAAATTGCTCGAGATAGATGAAACCTTTGATGGTTAAAATTCGAGGGCGAGTTCTTTTCACGTGAGGATGAATGATGGGGAAAGAATCATAAGAGGCAAAGCAAGATAAGAGGTGTGAGTCCAAAATGCTTTGCCCTTCCTCTTCCCAGGGCATTGCATTTTGAGTGATTAAAATGCTTTGCCCTCCTCTTTCTGGGGTGACACATGTTACCAATTCGCGGTGAAACCAAATGTTTTAAGTTTTGTTTATTTAGAAAAATACAATAAGAACTTGTTTTCATTGTTTGTTCTATTAGATTATTAATAAAAATTGTGTTTTAGAGTTTTATTTTTTGTTAGGATTTTATTAATAGGAGGTTTTATCTTCATTTATCGATCCTTAATATGGTTAACAAAAATCGCTTCTGTATTTTACTTAAAATTCACAAGCCAACTCAAATCAAATAAACCAATGAACCAAAAACCCGAATCAGTGAACGCCCTAAAAATACATTTATTTGAGTTCTAACAACTCGACTTCTAGTTACACATTGCAATGTCAAATTTTGCTTTCTATTGAGTCATCTTCCTGGCCCAATCTTGTGCAACTTGATTAATTGAATAAACATGTTTTTGGAATATTGTCTAAAATTAAATTAATACCGTGTAAAAAGTAGCAAGTGGTTTCAAGTTGCTTAGAATATGTATTGAATGCAATGACAACAACATGTCTTATTATCACATCTTACCAAAATGTAGAAAGAGTGTTACTAGCTACAAAAAGTTCACAAATATTAAAAATAAACTTAAATCCATTATACAAGTTACTGAGTTAGTGTTAGTAGGTGTCGTATCGACAAGTAACATGTATTTATAGGCATATTGCTAAAATTGGTATAATGGTAGAACCCTTTGTTTACTTTTTAAAATTTGAGAATTACAGTGATCTTTTACGAAAGCAAATTAATATACGGATCAGAAATATGAAATTATAAAAAGTGGTGTAGAATTAGTCAATTAGATGTGTGAGAGTTTGGGGTTCAAAAAGAAAATTAAAGAAGGTGATGATGAAGGTGATAATTAATCATAAATAGACATGTCATATATATATATATATATATATATATATATATATATATATATATATATATATATAGGGTGAGGATCAGGTACGTTTTTGTCTTTTAGTGCGGATGGTACGGACGAATCTCAGCCCTCCATCTAGTCAACCATCTGAAAAAGGCGGAGTGGCAATATCATAAATATCCCGTCTTTTTTTAAGATTGTTACTATCGTATTAGCTTTTTTTCTGAAAAAAAAATCAAAAAAATCTGAAAAAATTAAAAAAATAAAGAGGACAACAAATAATTAAGAATTGCTGAAAAAAATTTCAAAAAAAAAATCGTTTTCATCGTTAAAGGTATTGTGATATCAGAATCTGATTTTGACTTTTTTACAAAAGTCAAGATCAGTCAAGATCAGATCTTGACTTTTGTAAAAAAATCAAAATCAGATTCTGAAAACTTTTTTTTTTAATAAAAAATTTAATATCACAATAACTTTTTTAATATCGTAAAAACTTTTTCTTAATAAAAATTGTTAATATCGCCGTAAAGTCAAGATCAGATCTTGACTTTTGTAAAAAAGTCAAAATCAAATTCTAAAAACTTTTTTTTTTAATAAAAAATTTAATATCACAATAACTTTTTTAATATCGTAAAAACTTTTTCATAATAAAAATTGTTAATATCGCCGTAACTATCATTCTTTCTTAATATCAAAGTTAATTTTTTTTAATATCACTTTAACTTTTTCTTAATATCGTAATATCACGGTTCATTTTTACATGTAAAAAAGTTTAATATCACGGTACCACTCATAATATCGTTAATATCACATTAGCACTCATAATCAAAAAAGAAAAAAGTGCTCAGAAAAATCTGAAAAAATAAAAAAAATAAAAGAACACAACTAGAGTAAGGATCGCTGAGAAGGAAAAAAATCAAAAAAATCATTTTCATGATCAATTGGTACCGTGATATTAGCGTCAGATCTTGACTTTTTTACAAAAAGTCAAGATCAGATTTGGAATGGGCGGTCCAGATCCATCCGCACGTCCGCACTAAAAAATTGTATCCGCGCGTGATCCTCACTATATATATATATATATATATATATATATATATATATATATATATATATATATATATATATATATATATATATATATCACACACGTGGGTCGCGATGCATCACAAATACCATGTTTTAAAAGATGCGCCAAGGCCCTGCAAAAACAGATGCTTGGTTATGCCGCTACGTCATGCGTTATGCCGCCTTATGATTCGTCTTTTGTAAACTCGAAATATATGAAATATAATATAAATATATAAATATTTTTATATTTTGTGTCGCCTTATGCCACGCTTTAGAAAGATAAAAGCTTCACTTTAGCCGCTAAAGCGTGAGGCTTGATCATGCCGCCACGCCAAGACGCTATTTATAACCTTGACAAAAACTGTATGTTCTTTTAAAAATCTCATAGATTTTTTTAAATATTTTCATAATAAATTTCATGATGATACGCGTTGAATTATAACGCTATATTCTACGTGGTATTATCTTTTCTTTAGAAGCCGTCCTTTTCGGAAGCAAGCACACCAAAATTGATTATCAATTTACAGTAAGAGGAAAAATCATGTAAAAAAGACACGGCGTAAAGATTTAGAAATTTCTACACAAATTACCATTTTATACAACAGTGAAGCAAACGATCGCATTTTGGTCTTGGAAAAGCGGCATCGTTTAAGCCTTCCTTTGGTCAATGCAAGACTTGAAATGGACAAAACGACGCCGTTTAGAGATGAAACGAAGTTGTTTAGGAATGTATTATGCCATTTAATATGTTCCTTAAAGTAAACGTCGTCATTTTGTTGGATTAAAAGGTGAAATATATAGGGAAAAAAAAGCCACAAACACTAGCGGAAAAAACACGCACACACAAAAACAAAAATCGACACACACAGACACACAAACTATTAGATCTGGAGCAAGAACATTTAAACGAGAATCGTTTGCTGCATGCAAGTGATAGTTTTTATTTATTTACTTGATTAGTTGCTAATGTTTTTCATAATTATGGTTTTTTAATTTATCCGTTTTAAGGTTAAATTGTTTTGAGGGTTTTGGTCAGAATGATGAATAAAACATTTGCTTATTCCCAACATACCATCGTTTGCATTCAATGTTGATTCCTGAGCTAAAGTTGTTGAATGTTGTAATTCTTCAAGGGGTTAATTACTTTAGCTGTTTAGAGTTAGAATTGTTTTAAGGGTTTTGGTCGAAATGATGAGTAAAACACCTGATCATGCGTGATATACATAATAGTTAGCCAAAAGTGTAGATAAAGGTGTTAGGGTTTTTGTCCACTGTTGATTCTTAAGTTAAGATTGTTGCATGTTGTAATTTTCTAGGCTGTTGTAGATCTATGTTGGATGTTGTTGTTACATGTTGTAGTTTTGCAATTTTTTTGGTTGATTTAATTATTCTTTTATATAATAAGAGCCCAAGTGAAATTAATTGGGTCATCCGGTGAGTCGTAATTTGGCCGTGGCAAAAACTGGATGACAGAAATTGTAACTGTGTTTTTCAGCCAATATGATATACCGATCATAAAATGGTTCGACTATATTGTTAGATGAACCGTTTTGAGTGGTATAACGATAGTAGTCTCGAGGTTTTTATGAACGCGATTGAGGAAGATGAGGAAGATGATATGGCAAGGTCGAAATGAAAATCAGTAAACTGCAATCGGGTCAAAGCTTCAGAAAGATTGCATCGTGATTATTTTTGTGACGATCCGAAATCTGATAATGATTTTTTTGAAGATAGGTATCATATGCCTAAACATTTATTTTTAAAAATCACACATGCTGTTGAGTCTAAATACGAGTATTTTCGAGAAGGTTATGATGCTAGATTGAAAATAGTTTCTAAGCCATACAAAAATGTGCATCTGCCATTAAACAACTCGCAACCAGCAATCCACCAGATGAGTTTGACGAATATTTAGAAATGGCACAAAGGGTTCGTTTGGTAGGACGGAATGAAATGTCAAATGAATGGAATGAACAATGTAATTGAATGAATAGTGTAATGTAATGATTCATTGTCGTTATTAATCATGTTTGTTTTGTATGAAAGATGTAATGGAATCAATAATAAAAAGACTAAAATACCTATTTATGATAGGAAGTTAATTTAATGCGGTTAGTTAATGAGGGAGTTTTATGTAATTTTGATTCCATTACAAGATGTAATGAAAAAAAAGTGGGGGACCCTGAAGGAATGGTTTTGGTGTAATGAGTCATTTCTTGTAATGAATCATTACATTTTATAGATGTAAACAAACATCATTTTTTCACTACATCGTAATAATCTTTTCCATTCCAGCTTTGATTACAACATACCAAACACTACGAAAGAACGTCACGTGAATGCCTTCAATATTTTTGTGGCGCTATTGTTCAGATATGCGGTCGAGAGTTCCTACATAGGCCAACAAGCAATGATGTTGCATGTTTGTACGAAGCACACGAAGAGAGACATCACATTCCTGGTATGATCGGTAGCCTAGATTGCACACATTTCATTTGGAGGAATTATTTAATCGAATTGAGGGGTCAATATAAAAGGGGTGATTATCAATACCCCACGATTATGATGGAGGCAGTGGTGTCTCAAGATTTGTGGATATGGCACTCGTTCTTTGGACCGCCGGGTTCAAACAATGATGTGAATGTTGTGATGCAATCTCCGCTATTCCTCACCGAGCGTAATGGTACAGCACCTAAGTGCCCATTTGTTGTGAACGGTCGTACGTACAAGCGTGGCTACTATCTAACCGATGGCATATATCCTACATGGTCTGCTTTTGTTAAAGCGTTCAAATATCCGACCGACCTGAAAGAGAAAAAGTTCAAGAAAGTACAAGAGTCGGCTCGAAAGAATGTTGAACGGGCATTTGGTATTCTCAAGGGTAAATGGGGTATACTGAATCGACCCTTACGGCCACACATACTAGACAGAATTAGAAACCTAGTGTATGCGTGTTTGATATTGTACAACATGATTATAAATGACGCCGATAACGCAATCTCGCCAGTTCATATTCGGGATCCTCCGATCCAACCGGTGTTTGACGAAGCAGCCTTAGACGAGATACGACATGAGGAAACACATTTTCGCCTCCGATTTGATCTTATGGAGCATATTTACGCTCAACACTTACCATACATCGAGTGGACGATGAAGACGATGAAATTTAGTTTTTTAGTATTATGAAATTTAGTATTTTTAGTATTATGTAAGTTATTTTATGTTTTTTAGTAATATTATGTAACATTTTTTTAATTTTAATGGAATTTTAGTTGTTTTTTTTAATGGAATTAAAAAAAAATGAAGTGGGTGAAGGGATGGAGTGAGTGATGGTATTGCCAACAAAAAAATGGGTAAGTGATAGAAAAAGCAGGTGATTGATGTGGCATAAGGGGATTGGTTGGAAGTAAGTGATAGGATTTTGGGTGAGTGGTGGGTTGCCAACCCCCTTATAGGCATATTGCTAAAATTGGTATAATAGTAGAACCCTTTGTTTATTTTTTAGAATTTGAGAATTACAGTGATCTTTAAAACTAACGAAAGCAAATTAATATAGAGATACGAAATATGAAGTGATAAAAAGTGGTGTTGTTGATACATAATCTGGCGCGGGCTGGATCCAACGATTCTTCCTGGGTCGTTCTTCGTCTTCTCGAGCCCTGAGTAGACCTGTAAACAAAGAGAACCCGTCAAGAGTGGACCCGAGGCCGTAGCCCCGGGATCCACCTCCGACGGTCAAGTTAGTATTGATGCGATATAGCATATAAGAGTTAGGTTTAGAATAACCTGTTGTGTTGTGTCCCCAAGAAGGGAATCCCAGCCATATTTATAGGACATGGAATAGGGTTTAGGCGTAGAGTGGGTCGCTGTCTGCCGGGCCTGGCCCATTCCAGACTATACGTCCACAAGCCCTCCAAGTCTAGTGTGACATAGAGCATGGCTATGTTATTCTAGACTTAAGTTCTGTTCATGGCCACGTAGGCCCAATCAACCATGACGGCATAGCCCATGTATGCGCAACTCAGGTGTACACATGGGACGGACTATACTGCTCAGCCCAAATGCGACAATGCGCACTGGGCCCATGGCGCAGTCCTGTTTAGCCCATTAGACTATATCTGAATCCCGCGACCGTGTAGACGCGTCCGCTGTAACCTGAGTAACACCCGTTCTTACATGACGGGGAAGGATGCGCATATGCTAGGTTTCCCGCCACCGTGTGACAGTAAAGACCCCGTAAGAAGAACACGTAGTTCTATAGTTGGGGTAACACTAACATTACGATTGTGAGAGTCTCACAATGGTGAAGGTGGATCTCGTATGCTGCATGATTGGCTCCAAACGGTCAACCTAAATTGACCAGGGAATGGTCAACAAGGTCAAACTGCCTAGAGTCAATGCTCCACGGAATATAGTGTTTCCCCGTGTCGTTATGTCCCGACGAGGTGTGATGGTTATCAAACGGGTTTGTGATCGGGTGAATTTGGACAGGAAAAGCTTTGAGGGTGATTAAACTAAGGAATCTACAAAGAAATAGCTTAAACAAGCTATATGAACAAGACTGGAAAGTTGGAAAAACCAGAAACGTACAAAACCTAAAAACACGTACGTTCAGTTTAAAGTAACGTGGACGTACAAAATAAAACACGAGTTTTAAAGAAATAAAATACTTACGGATATGAAAATTAAATTTTTACAATCCTAATAATAAAAGAAAATTTTTAGAAAAAGAAAAATAATTTTTACACTATTTAGTTATTTAATATTAATTAATTACTAATTACTCCCTCCGTCCCACTTAAAGTGTCCATAATGGTATATTTGCTTGTCCCATATTAAGTGTCCATTAAAAAAAACAATGGAATCTTGATAAAAAAATTTCCAGTTTTGCCCTTTGAATACATGACTCCATATTTAAGCTACTAGTGGTGATGAGTGAGATACTCCATTGTTTAGTACAGTAAGCATTTAATGAGAAAAAAAGATAACAATAGAGTACAAATTTATATACTGGTTCTACATTACTTCAACTACACAAAAGACAAATACAAAATCATGTGCATATGTTTTTTTCATCAACTTTACGAAGACTATTTCTTCCTTACAAAAAGCAAAATACAAGCACCTTTTGCATATGTTTTTTTTGACAGTTTACTAAACTAGGTAGACTACAATAAACTTTTTTTGATTTTGGCATATTTGTGATCCATTTTTTTTGTCTACTGAGCTAAATAAGATACCACTTGATTTACCAAGTTTGCATCACAAGAAATTTGAAGTGGCAACATTCCTTGTCGTTCCAGTCGAGCTTTACCGATGTGCGGCGTTTGATAATTGTTCCCGCCTTGAACTTTCATGATTTCTTTCATGCATGCTTGTAGAGTTAAAAACACATTGTTAAGTTCATTTGAAGACATTCTTTCAAAGGATGTTTCAACTGCACGAACTAATTCATTAATATTGCCCAACACTTCTTGTTCTTGAAGAGATTGAATTGCACGAAAAAAGCCAAGGTCTAACACATTTAAATCCGGACTATTTGGTGGTTGAAAACGAAGTCGAATGTTAAATCCATCACGAGATGCTTCTTGAATAAACTCGGCATCGTCAACACCAATATGAGGCTTCGCATTATCTTGTTGAATGTAAATTGGACCCGTATGTCCTTGTGGCCATTTAGCTCTAATAGCGGGTAGAACCTTTTTTATTAACCATGACCTTGTTACATCTTTCGTGACGGATAAAATTGGTTTGGTCTCCAATGTTCCCGCAACGTGATTCTTACTTGAACGCTTTGCCGGTTCTAAGGTTGTGAGTGGAAATATACCAATCTTTCCCGAAAAAATTTCATTTCCTAATACATCAAACCGTGGACGTAATGGAATATTTAAGACTTCATCATAATTTATTTGCACCCTTTTTGGCCTAATAGGCCTTAGCTTCTTTGAATTTACATTGGCCAGTGATCCATTTAGCATTTGAAGTTTAGCTTGGTGCCAAATGCGACTAGCAGTCCTATTCGATACGCCAAATTTCTTTGCTACTTTGGTCATCGACCCTTTTATCAATTCTCCATTAATACTTTGTTGCAATAACGATTCATAGATTGCTTGACGTTTAGAATCGCTTAAGTTGGGTTTAGTGTGTGAGTTTGTGGAATGCTCCATAATTATGAAAGCAAGATGTAAACTGGAGGTCAAGTATTTATGTTTGTCATTTTAAAAAGAAATTCAAATTTCAAAGTGGTAAGGAGTAGAAAAAAAGTGGAGGGATACAAAAAGATAGGAATATGGTGGGAAACTTTTCATTCAATATGAAAAGAAAATTTGCTTGAAAAAAATAGTGGCGACACTTTGCTCAAAAGTTTAGCAAAAGAAAAAGAAAAGTTGAAACAATAGTATGGAGTACATGAGGCCACTTTACTCAAAAGTTTAGCAAAAGTTAAAAAAAATTGAAACTATAGTACAAGTACATGTAAGACGAGAGCAAAATTTTAGCAAAAGAAGTAAAATTGAAACTATAGTACAACTACATGTAAGTGACAGTGGAGTGTTTTTTTGACTTTTTATATTAATTGAGGGTATAATTGTCATTTGGTTAACTAACAATAATACTCCTAAAACTTTGTGTTTTCTTATTGTGGACACTTTAAGTGGGACGGATGGAGTATTAATTACTTAACTAGTTTTAATTAATTTAAATTATTAAAAATAACAAACTAACTTAGAAAATTAAGAAAAAATTTACAAATCTAATTAACCATCACAGGAATCCTAAAAAATTATAAAAAAGTTTGTTTTATATATTTTTACACTATCTTATTAATTGTTATATTAAATATTATTTAATTACTAATTAAACTATTTAAATTATAAAAATTAGAAAATTAACAGTAAAAATTCTAGAAAAATTTCTAAAAATGTTTTATAACATATAAAAGCTAGAAAAAATATAAAAACTAGGTCTTACTTAATAAAAACTAATTATGCTATTTAAAACTTAATTATTGATTAATTATTAATAAAACTAATATTAATTCTAATTAATACTAAATGACAAAATAAAAATCTGAGAAATTTACTAAAATTACTTTAATATAAAAGGTAATTAATAAAAATATAAAAAAGCTAAGTGCTTAACAAAAAATTAAAAATGAAAATTTAAATTTAAATTACATTAAATAGAAACTATCACTTAAAATTAAATTATTTTTTCTGGATTTTTCTTTTACAAATCTATTTTAGACCTAAAAACAAACACTTTTTGTGAAAACAACTTTTTTGTAAACTAAAAATAAGCACTATGGAAGCTTATTGGTGTGACAGTTGACTTTGGTCAACTGTCAAGGGAAAAGTTGATGTAAGCACCTAGGTGGGGCCCACAAGGGTGAAATAAGCTGTAAATCAGTTAATGGGACCAAAATAAGGTTGAAGGAACAACCACAAGCCCTGAATAAGTCAAATAAGCTAATTAAGCTAATCCAAAAACCAGGCAGTCCATCAGGAATGGGACAAAGTTAAGGAGCAATTCTAAGTGGGTCCCAGGGGTCTTGGGGTCAAACTTATGGTCAAACTTTGAAGAGGGGTAGGAGGGGGATTGAAATATCCAAGGATGGGGTCTGTGGACCACTGAGGTGGCCAGAAAAACCACCACCAAAGTGGTGGTGATGGAGTGGTGACCTGCTGATGCAGGGCAGGGTCCTCCCCTGCAACTGACTTTGGGGGGCTGTGGGGCCCAGATAAAAATTCACAAAATTATAGAAACTATGGGATTTTGAAGATGAGCTGGGGGGTTGTAAATATGAACAAGTTTCAAGTCCTAAAACCTTATATTACCTCCGTCCCATAATTATTGTCCACGTTTGACTTTTGAAGTCTTTATTTTGCAACTTTGACCTTAAATATTTTTATTTGTGTTATATAATACTTGATGAAAATTATACGAATGAAAATACATTTAAAACTCAATCCATTTATATATTTTTCATCAAGTAATATATATCACAAAGAAAAATATTTACGGTCAAAGTTGAAAGTTAAAGACTAAAAAAGTCAAATGTGGACAATAATTATGGGACGGAGGGAGTACAAAATTCTAGAAAATTCTTGCTATTTTGGAAAAAAAAACTGAGTTCATGCATTTTTGACTTTTCATACAAAACTTGATTTTGACTTTTATGAAGTTCTAATCTATCCTACTGACAGAGAATGATGTTATATGATATAATGAAACTAAATTATGCAACTACAACAAATAATGAACTTGTATGAATGAATTGGGAGTGTAAAGTCCCAACACTCAACTGCTAGGGTGTGAGAATATGGATTTTGACTTTTTGTTAAGTGACACTAGTGTTTAAGCTTCTACTAGACCTAAATCAACCTAAGGCAACTTACAAATACCAAAATTACAACACTGCAACAACAAGAACACCTAGCAGCTTACTATTCCAAACACCCCTTAAAAGACCAACTGTTTTGGTTTTTCAAGGCATAAGCTGACTTTAACTAAAACTACTTATGCAAACTTGTATATTAGAGTAATTTAACTGATTCCAGGCCAAAATTATGCATAAACAACCACTGTGGACAACAAATGCTCAATAATCAATATTGAGTAGATATGGCAGTGAAATCCCAAGTACAAGCAATTATGAATGTTGACACACAAGCATAGAAGATTAAGCTATAATTTTATTAAATAACAACACTGAAACATAAAAATGCAAAGGTTGAAGCAAATAGATTACTAGAACAATGAATTGACAAATGGGACAAAAAAATTGCTTACAATAGTCCAATGCCTTAGACCACATGAACCACAGACCAAGTTTGCATCCTAAAGACTCCCTTGAGTCACTAATACCCTGGAAATTCAATATCACCTAAGCTCCAAGCTTTTTCCATCATCCACACTGATTTTTAATTTTTTCTCTATTTATTTTGAATTTTGAACATTTTTGTGTTTCTAAACTGAATCTGTTTCAAATGCTTGGAATACTTCAAAAAACTTATAAGTGGACTAAAATAAGCTTAAACAAGCAGTAAACAACAACCTTTAACAAGTTAAGTAAATTTGAAACTTTTACATAAAAATGGCATAAACTAGCTTTGGATTTAAAAACTGAAATTGATGATTAAAACAAGATGAGATTACACTGAAATGTAAATTACACCCCTTTTACACTAAAAATTACAACTAAAAATTAGAATTACATTAATTCAACAATAAGCTAAAACTAAAATTGACTACTACTAACTACTACTTTCTGCTGCTTCTTTCTTTGACTTATAAGGGTCCTTGGGGCTTCTTTTCTCTTTCCCACCTTTATTGTGAACCATTGGATGGATAAATTTGATCACAACCCTCCAATTCCTCTTTGGCGGGAAAAACAAAAATAACAAGTTTTAGTGGTTTAGGTGAGCAATAAATGAGGAGGGGACATGAGAGGGTGAGGTTGAGTGTTTGGTGGAAAAGTGGAGGAGGGGGTGGACAAGATTATAGGTTATTAGGGGTGTTAATGGTGGAGGGAAAAGGGAGGTTAGGGGTGGTGGGGTTTGACCTGGTTAAACGACCAGGATATTATTCAAATGGGATGGGAGTGGGCCGGCTTATGGTGGGCTTGGTAGGGATTTATTTGGATCAGGCCTTGGGGTGGATTGGGTTTGGCTTTGGTTTAAATTAAATAACAAAAGGTCCAATTGGTTTGTTATTATTTCACAAGGACCACTTTTGTAATTTCTGAAAATCCAAGGGCTGATTTGTACAAACATCCAAAGTATATTCAAGGGTGAATTATGCCAACTTTCAATAGTCCAAGGTTAAAAATATAATTTTTTCACTTTTGGTCCTTCAGGGACTAAAATTGCAAATTATTGAAACTTGAGGGACCAAAATGAACTTTTCTCTAAACTTTTCATCCAAGGACCATTTTTGCCAACTTTTAATTTTTCAAAGACTTTTGTTGACTTTTCCATCCAAAAATATTTCCCAGGGACCAAATTTGACAAAATTGAAACTCCAGGGACTAATTTTGTAATTTTCCAAAACTTTTCCAATTTTTCACCAAAGGACAAAATATGACAACTTATGATTGTAAAAGGACCTTCGGTGATAATTTTTCATATTTTGAATGACCAGGGACTAGTTTTGACATTTTATGAAAGTTGGGGGACTGAAACTGCCAATTTTGCAAACTTTGTACGTTTTTCATCTGTTTTTGCTCATTTTGCATCTAAAACATATAAAACACGATTTTGAAATATTTTCAGTAATTTGATGCATTTCTGAGTGTTTTTGTATGTTTTGCAGTTCAGATTTGACCAAAAATGATGAGTGTTTGAGCACTCATCACTGCACCCTGGGTAAGGGCGTACATTTTGTATCAGTAGCGATGCAGCATGGTGCGACAGAAGACATGCTTCTGTGGTAAAGGTGCGCGTTGTGCGCAACAAGGAGGTGCGAACATTACATCTGTCTTTACAATCGACAGAGGATGTGTCCCCTGAGTGACACGTACAGAAACAATGGTATTATATACCCTGGTAGCCCCCCAAGTTTGATGGTGCTACTCTTGTAGGAGCATTAAACCTAGTTATTCAAATCCTGAAAAACACTTAATGCAAATATTAAAAGTATATGTCGCGAATCGCAACATATAAAACCTAATGAAGTAAAAGATTAACGTGAAGCAATATATAGCACATAGCGTGTGAAATTAAAACATAAGAGAAGTAGTAGTGCGAATTACACCTATCGTGAGGTTTTACAAACTACATAAATAATGGATTGTTGTATCAATCGCACCGTGACCGTGATCGCGACTAATAGTTTCAATCGCACGCACAGACGCAGACGGATGTATCGTGACCACATAGACCCGAACGTGTTAGGATGATCGCAGATGAACATAACATGACCACGGCTTTTGTCCAGTGCGCTCATGGCGATTGACTAGCATCGTGGTGTCTGTTCGTAGCTCGTAGCTGATACGCGAAGATGTCTGAACGCACGGCCTAACGCGGGTAGATTCATCGTGACTGCGTTGTGCAAACGTGCAAACAAGCATACCAACTGTAAATACATTATGTGCGTGAATTAGTTCGCGGCCAAAAGATAAAGTAGGTCCGATCATGCGGACTTAGTGCGACTATAGATAAACGTGTTTACCAAGTTAAAAGATTTACATAAAATCTTATGAATATTTAAAAGATATCATATCTTAACGCATGAATACCGCATCGGCCGGGTTTTAAAGTGCAACCCAAAAAAAATACAAAGTTTTAAAGTTACCGGCTTTTGAACTCGATGATTGCTTTCCGGTGATGTGAGAGCACAAAACTTGTCGTAGTCAGGTCCCACGGATGGCGCCATCTTGTTGATACATAATCTGGCACGGGTTGGATCCAACGATTCTTCCTGGGCCGTTCTTCGTCTTCTCGAGCCCTGAGTAGACCTGTCAACAAAGAGAACCCGTCAAGAGTGGACCCGATGCCGTAACCCCAGGATCCACCTCCGACGGTCAAGTTAGTATTGATGCGATATAGCATATAAGAGTTAGGTTTAGAATAACCTGTTGTGTTGTGTCCCCAAGAAGGGAATCCCAGCCATATTTATAGGGCATGGAATAGGGTTTAGGCGTAGAGTGGGCCGTTGTCTGCCGGGTCTAGCCCATTCTAGACTATACGTCCACAGGTGTAGAATTAGTCAAGTGGTCAAGACCGTATAGATTGCATATGTAATATTTGCACTTACATACGAAACTGTATAGATTGCATATGTAATATTTGCACTAACATAATGGTTTATAATCACGAACTATTTCGACCTATAATCAGTACTAAAACCAAGTCCGTACGTACCGTTTGTGAGAAATATGATTTAGCCAATTTGTTTAAAAGATCCCTTTCGACCTATACTCTTAAATTCAATTGTTACTAGTCTTTTTAACTTCTTAACTCATAGTTGTCAATCATGAAAAAGCAACATATTTGTGCACTAATATATTAGAACAAAACACAAGAGGAAATCTCCATTTTATGATTTATCAACAAGAAAACAAGACAAGTTTCAATTAAACCAAACTCATTAAGCAAATCACGATTCATGCATTACTAGATTACCTAGAGTTTGAATAACAATAAGTATGAATACAAATTTAGAACAATCTTTAAGCCTCCAATTAACCGATAGCTCCTAACCAAATCGTAAAAATGCCCAACACTCAGCTCCAAGTACCTGTATCTCCTCATAGAATTTTGGAAGTGGCTTTAGAGAAGTGATAGTTGAGAGAAATTTGCCTTAGGGCGTAAGGGAAATTTGCACACATGAATTCTAAGCCTAAGGGGTCATTATATACTCAACAAACCATCCTCTTCAAGCTAAACACGTCCACAATCTGTAAATAACGAGTCATTTAGCCCGCAAGTTACCGCGAGAGCATTGCGATGATGGTTAGAAGTATTTGGTTAACGCTTATTTGGCTAAAATAAACAAGTACAAAGTCAAAAGAAACAACCTAATGTAATATGACAACAACACGATAGGCATCATAAATTCAGTTCATATGTACAACACGACATACAGCTTATGCATATCAGCCCCCAATCCCACATCCATTTCAGCCCCAAAAGACCCATTTTAGCCCCCACTGCAGCCCCGAAACACACCCATTTTAGTCCCATTTCATCACGCAAGCCCGCCCATTTCAACAGTCAAACACATCCACTTCGGATCCCATTTCAGTACCCAAAAGCACCTATCTCAGCCCCCATTTCAGCCCCGAAATTGACCCATTTTAGCCCCCACTTCAGCCCCCAAACACACCCATTTCAACCCCATTTCATCACCTAAACCCACCCATTTCAGCCCCCAAACTCACCCACTTCAGCCCCCATTTCAGCACCCAAATACACCCGTTTTAGCCCCCACTTCAGCATCCAATCCTACATCCATTTCAGCCTCCAAACTGACCCATTTCAGCCCCCTGAACCCACCCATTTCAGCTACTATTTCATCACCCAAACACGTAAATTAGGCTCCATATGAGTTACTATAAGAGTGTTTCAGTTGGCAACACAATTCACAAATTGAACCAAGTTTGATGCAATAACAGTTTTTTCATGCACCTTTACAAAAAAGTAAATGCATCTTTCAGGGGTACTCATTTGTGCACCAACTGAGCTTGGTGTGCGGGTCAGACATATTCCAGTTAGACCCGTTGGGCATGTTGTAAATCCTTTAGGTAGCAGAACTCATTTGACCTGTAATACCGACAAAGAAACAAATAACTGAGGCTTAGAAGACACCATGGGCTTTCTATTCATGTTTGCTTTGACAGAACCACTATTGTCCATATCCCTCCGGCTGTCCATATCCCACTTGCGTTTCATATCCCTCTTGTGGTATATACACACCGTAGAATTTTATCCCAGAGACCAACATATTCATCTTTGAAATCCAAGCAACCTGAGACACGGCCATGTGATGCATTGCAACAGTTTGCGGCTGACCACCACCTAACGGCCACATTTTCACTTGCTTATCACAACTGCCACTGTGATACGGAGCCTGACAAAAAAACACAAAAAACGCAAATGTCGAGCCGCACATAATATAACAATTACTCAAATATAGCTAACTAAATATTTGATTGTCTGTGTAGACTTAATTGGTAACATTTAGTTGTGGCATAAGGAGTTGTCATGCAAGTCGGGTAGCATTACAGAATGGGTAGCTTTATATTATGGTTCGAAACGGGAATGGGTCGTGTCTGGTTGACCTGAAAGTCTGAAACACCTTATGCCAATAGTTTGAATATATAGTGTGTCAAATATGATCACCAAAATTGTACTTACCAGTATAGAATAATCAGGATTTCTTAGTAATAAGGTTTAAGGAGTTGAAAATATCCTTGAGGAAATTTTCTACCCATTTGACTCGTTTAGTTCAACTAAATGTTTTATACTACCCTTAATTGATTCGTTATATGTAAATGGGTTTACGTTAAACATTACCTGATGACCATTTGGTAGTTATAGCTACTTAATGTTATTGTTAGGACTAAGTTTGTAGATACGCAACATACTTTCTCAAAAGTACCGAAATACATAACCTACTAAAAATATTATTTATATCGCTAACAAACTTTCAAAATTGGTACAAGATACGTAATGTTGACCGGATTTTTACCTGGTTGACCGGTTTGGAGGTTAACATATAAAAAAAAACTTACATTATCGGTCTCTGTGGTTTGCGTCTGTTTTCACCGGGCATCCTTTAACGTTGTTTCAGTTATAAAAGTAACAATAATGGTCCTTATCGTTTGGGTTGACTTTCACCTTTAGTCCGTTTTTACACGTTTTCTTTCGTTTTTCCACTTTTATAAAAAAAAATAGAATAAAATTTTATAAAAATTATTTTTTAGAAAAAAATTTATTCGAAAAAAAATTCATTCGATTTTTTTTTATAAAATTTTATTCGATTTTTTTATAAAAGTGGAAAAAACGAAAGAAATAGTGTAAAAACGGACCAAAACGTGTAAAAACGGACGAAAAATTGAAAATAAAGTCAAGGGACTAAAGTTGAAAGTCAACCCAAACGATAAGGACCATTATTGTAACTTTTATAACTGAAATAACGTTAAAGGATGACCGGTGAAAACAGAGGCAAACCACAGGGACCGATAATGTAAGTTTTTTTATATGTTAACCTTCAAACTGGTCAACCAGGTAAAAATCCGGTCAACATTACGTATCTTGTGTCAATTTTGAAAGTTTGTTAGCGATATATGTAATATTTTTAGTAGGTTACGTATTTCGGTACTTTTGAGAAAGTATGTTGCGTACCTACAAACTTAGTCCTTATTGTTATTGATGCAGTACATGGCGGATGACTACCCAAGGAACGACCCTTCGCATGGAGAAGATCATGAGGCACTCAAGGTACTTCACCTGTTTTATAAAATTCAACATAACGTCGTTAAGTTGTCATATATTACCAGCTAACCCCTAATTACACACTCTGTGGCTGGAAGAGAAACATATCAAAAGTAATTAAACTTTGGAGACTGCTGGCACTCGCATACTACTTTCTACTATCAGGTTGATGTGCTCAGTTAGATGTGAGACGATTTGGATTCACTAACAGTCTAAAAGGCCTACTTTTTAGTTCTAAACCGTGAAAAATATAACTCACCAAGATGATTTGCGGGTTATTGAGCAGCAAGATGGTTGGGTTCATAAATAGAGCACGTGCCAAAGCAATTCGCATTCTCCAACCACCAGATAAGTCGCTGGTCTTCTTTGCTTGCATCTACTCGTTAAAACCGAGACCATTAAAAAACTCAGTTGCACTTTTTCCAGCAATAGTTGTATCCATAGCATCGCTCATAGATACGATTGAGTGCTTCACCACCAACATCATCTAAATCCACAAACAATGTAAGATAACACTTAAATATAATGAATGAACCAATTAGATGTAGACTCTACAACTGAATTTTTATAGATGATTCAGTACCTGTCCAGCCATATGATCAGATTCAACTTCTAATTGCAGCCTTTCTTTATCACAATTCATGAAACCTCAACTGAGGACATGTCATATGCCTCAATTTTTGTTGTGAGATGAAATATATCCATGTGTTTAGGGATGGGAAGTTCTCGCATTTAAAGTTGATTTCCCACAGCCATTCAACCCAAGCAAACCGTATCGTATGTAAAATAAATTCATTATCAATAACGTAGAACCTGGAAGATAAGTCACAAATATATGGTACAAACCTTCCGTAGTTAAGCTCCAGCTCAGAATCAACAATGAGATCGTGTCCATGTAATACAAAGACTCAATCTGCAATCATGAATTTAAAGTTGCATTACAAATTGGTAACAGAAAAGGGATACCAACCTTGAAATACATATCAGTAACAAACTTTAATAAAGTAATACTAAACATTAAAATGACTTAAAAAAAGTTTCATAAAGCAATACCAAACGTTAAAGATATCATTAGCAGTGGCATTCATAGGATTTGTCTTCACCCAGCATTTTGAAACACGCTTCGTTATTGCCACACCATGATATCATGTCTCAAACCATGTTCAATATACTTGTCAGTAGAAGCGGCAAACACTTTTCCTGATTTCGTTGACTTTCTAAAAAATTAATGGAATGCATAGGATTGAAAATATATTAGTAAACTGATGGTATAGTTATTACTAAAGCAACTAATCTAAGGGGTTGTGTGGACTTGAATACAACGTTAGACGACGACAACTTTAAGATTCCGTTTCATTTCAGCTACATTTTTATAGTCACATGTTAAAGGTGTTTTCATACAAATACCACTCTTGGCCTACGTGTGCATACATCATCATCTATAACTACAATAAGATCAAAACCTATAATAAATCTACCTTTTTCCCCATTCTAAACTTTTACTTCTTCAATTCCTAGTCCAACTTTCGGTTTACCTTGTCTTCTGCCTGATTCTATGAGCACGGTCCTGATCTTGCAAATCCACTTGTAGATTCTTGCACAATATATACACAGAGTTAACATTAGTTTCAATGGATAAAGATATTGTCTCATCAGACACGACCACGGGTTGAAGTTACCCACGCACATTTAAAATTTTTGTCCGTTTATTTGAATTTTACATTTTACAAATAAATCATATTCTTAATAAGTTTAGGATGTTACTTAGGTGTTCTAAAACTTTTGCGTCTATATTAGTCAGCATGTAACTTAACAGAAGTAGACGATCCTTAAAATGAAAGTGGAATACGATACAACGAACAGGTAAAGGTTCATACCGTAACTTTCCGATGTTCAGTCGCTGTTGAGTCAAGATAAGTGCCGTTAATCTCACTGAAGGCCTCCCCACTCTACCCCTATCCATCCCTCCGATCCTACAAAAATTGATTAACGGAATATTGACATTAGCAATCCATGTCATAAAAATAAATGTAGAGTAACATTAACCTTAAATTCAACAATTTTCGGTCAATTAACACCTTGAGTAGATAAAAATAAAGAATCAAACATTTATTAATTACCTGAAATTGATGAACTCGATCGGATGAAATTTTGATTAATCCTTCGTCTTTGAAAACACTCAAGAATAATCAAAGCCTAAGTTTATGAGCGGTGAAAAACAGTAGTAATTTTTATTTATTTTATTATTATTATTATTATTATTATTATTATTATGGTATGAAGGGTCTATTATTATTATTATTATTATTATTTTGGTATGAAGGGTCTGGAAGAAGAGTTCTCATCATTATTTTTGTAATGTATATTTCGGCCTTTCGGGCTGTAAAAGAAAGCAATCTTTGCTTTATGCCATAAAGGATTTTCTCGAAAAGGCTAGATGGGAGTTTGAGTTAGCAAGGAGAAGAATCGAGACGGTGGAAGAAGAAGATGAATGATTCTTTTGGAAACTTGGGGTGTGTGTTTTTATTATATCCTTGCTTTGACTTTGAGTCAATTACCAGTAAGAAAAGGACCCCTGTGCCTGAGAGCAACAGAAGCATTATGTTGCATAGCCAATTAGAGTTCGACTTTTGGCCCACTTTCACATATCCACCAATTGCAATGCAACAACACTCTTGTAATGCACTGTTTAGGGTGTGTTTGGTTTGTAAATAGATTTATATTGGATTTGGATTTGAAAAAGTGTGACAGAAAAGGAGAAAAGAGAAAATGTATAATACTGTCTAAAAGGCCTACTTTTCAGTTCTAAATCGTGAAAAATATAACTCCCCAAGATGATTTGTGTCCATGGAATACAAAGACTCAATCTGCAATCATGAATTTAAAGTTGCATTACAAATTGGTAACAGAAAAGGGATACCCAACATCGAAATACATATAAGTAACAAACTTTAATAAAGTAATACTAAACATTAAAATATCTTCAAAAAAGTTTCATAAAGCAATACCAAACATTAAAGAAATCATTAGTAGTGGCATTCATAGGATTTGTCTTTACCCAGAATTTTGAAACACGCTTCCTTATTGCTACACCATGATATCATGTCTCAAACCATGTTCAATTTTTTTTTTTTTTTAGAAAGGCAACAATATATATAACCCAAAAAAACAACAAAATACAAAGAGAAGGCATCCCACTCCGATTAATCAAGCGAATTAAAAAGAGAAAGGGACCCAAAAGTTCAAGACTACCAAAACACAGAGGATCAAAAATGATCCAAACATATCTAATCCCTAAACCAATAACATGAACTTACATAAAACAAAGCAGCAAACATGCACAACACAAACACTAACTGACACAAACCTATTTCATTTCTTGACTTTTGCTGACACAACCATATTTCATTTCTTGACTTTTTATGGGCTTCCATATGCATATACACTTATAAAGTGCACAGAAACCACGAAACATTGGACCATGAGGAAAGTTCCACACCCACTGAGATTTGAGAGCCAAGAAATTACCAGAGAAACAGCAAAGGATAAAAAGAAAACGCAGTAAGTAACTGGACTGTCACCAACTATGCTCTTTAAATCCTCAGACTGCAACCTCACTACCTCACATACTTTCATACCTTAAAACTGAACAATAACACCACTGCTGACCCAGATACTGATGAATCACTTCCACACTAACTGAGTATCACAGAAACTAGCACCATGTACAGTCACAGAGCTTGAATTACACTTGTTGAATCCGAATATTTATGGGGTCCCACAACCATTGTTGCCAATCTATCGCTTTATATTTCTTCGATCTTCGCACAATCCATTCATAACTTTTTAATTGAATGTCTTGAACAATCTTGTTAGTACTTGAAAACTTATTACCAAACACTCGAGCATTTCTTTCTTTCCAAATGAAATACCCGGTAGACCAAATAACCGCTTGCCACACTTGTAAAACAAAGGTAGGGACATTAACGTTTCCATTACATGAAAAGAATTCATCGATAGAAAAGGCATTAACAATCCCTACCTTCCACCACTTGAATACCTTATCCCAAACACTCATAGCAAGATCACAAGTGACCAAACTATGAGCACACGTTTCCACAATATTATTGCAACTTGGACAAAGAATCGAGTCTAAATCCACACCTCTTCTATCTAGCTCCACACGAACCGGAAGTCTTCCTCTTAGAGCCCTCCACACAAAAATGTTAACTTTTTTAGGCACCAACTTGTTCCAAAGCGTTTCTTGAACACCACTCTCCGGAATCAAAATCTTTTCCTCGATCAATCTTGATAATGCCTTCACCTTGAAATCACCGTCTTCACCAAGCGACCACCTCCATCGATCCCTACAATTATAAGTAATAACAACAAATTGCAAAACCCCCATAAGATCATCAAACTCCCTACTTACTCTACCCCTAACAACTCTAACCCAATCCCATTCCCACTCCCACCTATTATTAATCCACGCCCCTCTATCCTTCACACTAACCTCTTTCCTCCTCTCTAAATGATATAACCTAGGGAATCTATCACATAATCTCCGATTATCCACCCATCGATCTACCCAAAATCTAATGTCCCTCCCATCCCCCATCACCCCAACACACGAAGACGAGAATTCTAACCCTAATCCATCAACCTCCACACCACACTTCATAATGTCAACCCATACCCCGCCCGCTTTTGCCCCCCACCCATTGCCCTAACATCCCCCATACCCCCACTATACCCATGAATACTTTTGATTACCCTAACCCATAAGCTTCCCTCTTCCTTCCTAAATCGCCCCCACCATTTACCTAATAACGCCAAATTTTTTGCCCTTAACGACCCAATGTTAAGACCCCCCTCTTCAAATGAACATAAAACCGAACCCCATTTGACCCATGAGAGTTTTTTGCCCCCACCCAACCCGCCCCAAAAGAAATTTTTTCTAATTTTCTCAAGACTTTTTATAACACTCAAAGGCACACGGAACATCGAGAAGTAATACAATGGCAAGCTACCAAGAACCGATTTAACCAAAGTTAGACGCCCCCCGAACGACATCGTTTTAGCTTTCCAATCCCCCAACTTCTTTTTGAATTTTTCTACCACGGGATTCCAAGCCTTTACCCGCCTCATATTCTCCCCAATTGGTAACCCCAAATATGTGAATGGAAATTCTCCAATATCGCAACCCATCCATAGCGACATCTCTGACATTTCATCCTCATTAACACCTATACCATATATCTTACTTTTATTATAATTCACCTTTAGACCGGAAACCTCCTCAAAACATTTGAGAATACACATAAGAGATTTGGCATTCTCTTTACTCCATTCCCCGAAAAAATAGTATCATCCGCGTACTGAAGGTGAGAAACCGTTACTTTGTTGTCGCCAACCGCCACACCTCTAAATATGCCTTTTTCCACCGCTTCATTAACAATCGCATTTAGCCCCTCCGCCGCCAGTATAAAAAGAAAAGGCGACATTGGGTCACCTTGTCTAACCCCCCTTTCAAGACCAAATTCATCCGATGGCGAGCCATTGACGAGAATGGACAAAGAGGATGATCTAAGACACGACTCCACCCATTTACACCATTTATTTCCGAACCCCATTTTCCTCATAATATCCAACAAGAATCTCCAATTAATGCTATCATACGCCTTCTCAAAGTCTACTTTGAAAATTAAGCTCTTTCTCTTCTTTCGTTTAAAAAATTCCATCGTCTCATTTGCTATTAGTACCCCATCAAGAATAAATCTCCCTTTTATGAACGCATTTTGGACCTCCCCAACCACGATCCCCACCACGCGTTTAACTCTTTCCGCTAACATTTTTGCAATAATTTTATAATAATACCCGATGAGACTAATAGGACGATAGTCGCCAAGACCAATGGGGTCCACCACCTTAGGGATAATAGTGACAAAAGATGAGTTACACCCCCTCGAAATCTCCATATTATCCCAAAACCACTCGATAGCACCTAACAAATCCGGTTTGATTATCTCCCAAACTTTCCGAACAAATTTGAAATTGAAACCATCGGGGCCTGGGGCTTTATCTCCCCCACAACCCCGAATCGCTTCCCACACCTCTTTCTCATCAAATGGTTTCTTTAATAAGCTAGCTTCTTCCATTGATATTTTCTCGATTTTATTACTACAAAAAATCGGGCGGGTTACCCCACCTTCGGAGAACACTTTTTTGTAGTGTCTAGCTACCTCCGCTTTGATTACCTTTAGATCTTCACACCAAACTCCATCCACCATAAGACCTCTTAAATTGCATTTATTATTCCTCCTTTTCACAAAAGAGTGAAAGAATTTTGAGTTTTCATCACCTTCCATATCCCACCTAATTCTAGTTTTTTGTCGAAGCATATTACAAAGCTCCCTCTCCGATTCTTCCCACCTCTTCCTCACCTCTAACCAAACCCTCCTCTCACTATCATTTAGAATTCTCCTTTCCGCCTCCAACTCCCACTTCATTGCTTCACTTTTTAGTTTCTCAATTTTCTCTTTACTACCTCGAAACCTCTCCTTGCTCCATACCCTAAGTCTCGCCTTGACGTTTTTCAGTTTATCCCTAAAAATGCAGTCCGGACGAAAACTCCTCACCTCATTCTTCCATGCCTCGTCAACAATATGGTAGAAATCCGGTTCCTCCATCCACACATTAAACACGCGGAATGGTTTAGGACCAAAATCAAGATCCACATCTTTTAACACAATCGGGCAATGATCCGATAATCTCCTATCTAATGCAATGACCGAAAGGTTACCCCATAGATTATTGAAACCATCATTTAATAAGAACCGGTCTAACTTACTTAATTTCATTCCATCATCACTAACTCTCGTGAATCTCCTCCCTCCCATAGGAATCTCAACAAGGCTATTTTCATTAATAAAATCATTAAAATCATTAGTTTCTTTAATATTTACCTGCGAGTTAATTCTATCGTCAGCCCCTCTAACCACATTTAAATCCTCAAAAATACACCACGCGCCATTCCACCTATTCATCAACTCATTTAATCTTTCCCATAATGATGATTTTTGTCTACTCACTTGCGGCCCATAAATACACACCAGAAAAATCTCCTCATCCTTCCCTTTCCAATTACCTTTGAGCGCAATAAATCTCTCGTCCCCAATTGCCTCTTTGCATATAAAAACACTCAAATCCCAAATTAAAATTATACCCCCTGCATTCCCAACCGCAGGTAATTGGGAATACCCGTAACCTTTGCCCCCACCCCCATAAATCCTCGATCCACAAATCATCTATAGCCCCGCTTTTTGTTTCTTCCCTAATAATAGATCTAACCCACCCTTTTTTACCACTATCCCCCATACCTCTCACGTTTATAGATATTATCTTCATATAAAAAACAATATAAAAACGAAAACTGATAAAGATACCAGACTATTGTGGCACCTTGTCCACGCCCTCTTGTGCCGTATAGTCTTCTCGACACTGCTTCCCCTCTTTCCTCTCCTCTTCAGCTAGAGCCCACGACACCCCTACCATTTCTCCTATCTCCTTTACCTGCTCCATATTTACGATGCATTTACTATTGACCGCTTCTCCCTCATTAACACCCCCAAAACGGAACACACCACTACCTCCCGTTGTCTCATCGTGATATATTTTGTACGCCTCTGAAATTCCATCTTCGTTTTCCCCGAGACCCTCCACCCCCGTTTTCCTCGCCACTTCCTTAGCTTTTGTCACGCTCCTTCTACCTATCTTTTTTTTATTCGCCGATTCAACCACGTTCGTTTTTCCCATATTAAAATCCTTCACATACTCCTCTCCTTCGAGATCCGTTTCCACATCCGACCTTCTTTTCTTCTTCGACCTATCCTGCCCACTTTCCATTGAACTTGATGGAGACACCACTCTTTTTTCCCTGTTTTTCCAAACCCTCTCTTGTACTTCATTTCCAGTAGTTCCCATTCCATTTATATCATTTATATTTCCTTCACACATGTCACTTTTACCCCTCATACTTGATCCAATATCATTAATTTCCCCACGTACATTTCTTTTGAATTTCATGCTCCTTCCTCCATTACCTTTGTTACATTCTGTATTGTCACAAGTGTTAGACGGGCCTGCACCACTTCCTATCTCCTGAAACGAGCCCTTCTCAGGCCCAGTATCCTTTTCCTTCCCCATGTCTGATCCATTAAAAACACTAGGCCCATTAACAAACATACCCCTTTCACCCGGTCCAGAATTTGACCCGCTTTCCCCACGTTTTTTATACTCCTCAATATTAACACCCTCATTATTATTTATGTCCCCAACTTTTCCAACATTATCCTTCATATTTAGCCGCATTTCCTCTTCCACAGCCGTCTTACCATTGGAACTCTCACACTCCTCCTTGAAAGTATCACTAACTTTTGTCTCAACTGAGAAGCTAGACCCCTCGTGTTCCCTCACGCCTTGGTTGCCGGAGTTCATGGCCGGACCACCATCTTCACCGTCATCTTCCTCGTCACTTTGATCCCCCTCCTCACTGTCATACTTCCCTTCATTCTCCCCGTCTTCATCGTCTACATCCATATCATTCACCTTTTCTGCCCTCTCGTCTTCCCCGACTATACCCTCACCATTTGTGTATTTTTCTTGACATTCCACCGTGGTTATGTCTCTTAACTTCTTCCACCACATATACTTCATGAATTTTGCCCTTAACATTTACCCGAAGTTCTTCCTGAATCAGCCCTTTATTGATCGTGTGTATATGAACTCTACCGTAAATCATGTTTTGGTTACCCTCAAGCCTACAGTTATGTAAACCAAGAATGGTTCCATGAAATGCTGCAATTTTTTTAAACATAGTTTCACTCCAACACGATATTGGCAACCCCAAAATAGTAATCCAAGTTAATCTACCCGACGTTCTGGTAAAACTTCCGCCCCCTTTTAGCTTGTACAACCATCTTCTTAATCCGTGGTCTTTGTCTTTTAGGACGTTACTCGCCATTTTTGCATTCTCCATCACCAACATGACTTCTAAACCCCCCAATAACTTCACTTCGATCTTACCGAGACCTTGCTCATCACATAGTATCGGTAGATTCGAAAGAAAACACATAGCTTTGACCTCCCCAACCACACTTCTTTCCAGTATCACGTCATTAAACTCTTTTTCCTCGGCATTGATAAACCTACCCATAAACTAATTTTTGTTCCAAGCTTTGTTCCTTTCGGCATCTTCTGTTCGACCTCCTGCCCCACACTCCATTCTCTCGTTATTGTCTTCATTGCCTCTGTTATCTTTACCATTGACAACATCCGCGAAACTACGTTTTTCATTATCCCTATTCTCTGATTTTGGCGCTTCCCTCTGCCGTTCCTCACTGAACATGTTGTTGGTCTGACTTCTTTGTCCTACTCCTTCGTCTCTTCTACCACCATTTCCAGGTCTATTTCTATCAAAAGCCACGTAGACTCTCAAGTATTTCTCATCAATCTTTATATTCTGTAACTGTCTTAGTAAGTACTCCTCGTCACTAACATGTTTGTACCTCACAAAACCGTATCTCAGTCCGTTTCGTAATCTCCTTTGTGCCATGAACATGTCGAACACCGTACCATACTTTTTAAAAATCATCCAAAGTTTCCCCATTCCCCACCCTTCCGGGAAATTAAAAAACATGTCGAACATCAAACCATGTTCAATATACTTATCAGTAGAAGCGGCAAACATTTTTCCTGATTTCATTGAATTTCTAAAAAATTAATGGATTGCATAGGATTGAAAAATATACTAGTAAACTGATGGTATAGTTTTTACTAAAGCAACTAATCTAAGGGGATGGCAACGACAACTTTAAGATTTTGACCCCTTTCATTTCAGCTACATTTTTATAGTCACAAACTCACCTATTTAAGCTGTTTTCATATAAATACCACTATTGGCCTAAAATCGTTTTGACTCATAAAAACAAACTCGCATAAAGTTGGCAACGTACGTGTGCATACATCATCAGCTACAACTACAATAAGATCAAAACCTATAATAAATTTACCTTTTTCCTCATTCTAAACATTTACTTCTTCAATTCCTAGTCCAACTTTCGGTTTAGCTTGTCTTCTGCCTGATTCAATGAGCACGGTCCTGATCTTGCAAATCCACTTGTAGATTCCTGCACAACCGCGGGTTGAAGTTACCCACACACATTTTTGTCCGTTTATTTGAATATTACATTTTACAAATAAATCATATTCTTAATAAGTTTATGATGTTACTTAGGTGTTCTAAAACTTTTGCTTCTATATTAGTCAGCATGTAACTTAAACAAAAGCAGACGACCCTTAAGGCCGTTAATACCGTAACTTTCGGCTGTTCATTCGTTGCTGAGTCAAGATAAGTGCCGTTAATCTCACTGAAGGCCTCCCCACTCTACTACCCCTGTCCATCCCACCAATCCTGCAAAAATTGATTAATGGAATATTGACATTAGCAATCCATGTCATAAAAATAAATGTAGACTAACATTAACCTTAAGTTCAACAATAAATAAATCATTTATTAATTACCTGAAATTGATGAACTCGATCGGATGAAATTTTGATTAATTCTTCGTCTTTGAAGCTTAAGTTTATGAGCGGTGAAAAACAGTAGTAATTTTTTTTTTTTTTTTTTTTTTTTTTTTTTTTTTTTTTGGTATGTATATTTTGGGAGTTTGAGTTAGCAGTGAGAAGAATCGAGATGGTGGAAGAAGAAGAAGATGAATGATTCTTTTGGAAACTTGGGGTGTGTGTTTTTATGATATCCTTTCTTTGACTTTAGATCAAATGTATGTGAGTTTGACTATTATTATAGTTAAAAAAACATGACCTGATTTATCAAATTCACAAGTCACATGTATATTCTACATTCAAGTTAAATTGCACTATTTTATATTGACATGGTAGAAAATGTTGATACCTAAGCAAGAGATATATTGAAAAAAAGATTCAACGAATAAAGTAACATATTCACAATAATGAGTTACAAATGCATTTCTCCACTGAGTCTTTATCAAACAAAATCAAAAAATAACTGATTCAAAAATACAATAACAAAATAAATTTAAACAATTATTTGTGCCAAATGAAAAGTATTGCAAATTGTTTATAGCATCAGTTCTTCATCAAGCTATCTTCACTAAGCTATGCTCCTAACATCATTTAATCATCTCCAACTAATTGATCTAAAAAAAAGTAACTTTTGGGTCAAACAAAATGAAAAGAAAAAAACGTAAGTGTTTATTTATTATAAGAAAAAATTAATCAAATACCTTGATAGCAAGTTGTTTAGTGATCATCATCCATTCTTCTAGGCCTCAAAGGACATGTTTTTCTAATATGACCAACTTGTTTGCAAATTCAACAAAGTTTGTTTTTTACCCTCTTTAATGTCCATCCCATTATGAATTCTTGATGAACGAGGATGACCCGATTTCACCCGCTTTAGATTGGAATTTGGAAGTAGTTCTCCAACAAAGGATGATTGTGGCCAATACGCTTCATGAGGGAATGGAAAAAAATTGGATGCCCAAGTAGCACAATACTCTCGAATTGAGTAACACTTATGAACATATTGCCAGCTATTTAAAGAAAGACTGGCACATGCGCTCAAGACGTTAGAACACGGATACTTATATACCTCCCACTTGCCACATGTGCAAGTTTCTTTTTCCAAATTAACTACTTTCACATTTTTTCCTTTTCGAGTAATCACCTCAAATATTCCCTTATCCCAGTTAAAGGATCTCATAGCACTAGCTTTCAAAAGGCTTCTTGTTTTGCAACAACATGGGGGCATATCGTTCTCCACTAGCAACAACATGGGGGCATATCGTTCTCCACCAATCATCATCTTCTTCTTCTTCTTTATTTCCAAATTCAAATGAAAGCTTATTGTATGCTGGATTCCACCACGAGGTGTGTCACAATGAACCAAAGGATACATAACCCACCATGGAATATTTGTCAGAATCAGGATTACTATCAAACTCAGGCCAATGATCACGTTGAACATCCAAGCACGTCTCTTCCTGCTTGATAACTATCAAACACTTGAAGAGGGATTCCTCGGTGCATAATAAAAATCCACTGAAGTCATTATACCAATTCTGTGGTAGTTGCAATGTGAATATCGGTGGATGTGGCATCTCTAATGATGCAGGTCCAAATATGAGACTCATAAAGTGATTTTCAACGGCATTCCCCTGTCACAATATCATTCAGATTATGATGAATATTATTACTATTTGGTTAGAATCTAAGAGAATGAAATTCAAGAGCAAAATAAAGCCAAACCTGAAGCATGGAATGTAGTACCCTCTTACCACCAACCCACATTTTCCAACTCCTAAAACATGAGACTTTCCACAACCATTTATAATTGGATAGATCTCCTAAGCTTTCAAGTGATGAACAAAAATCTGCTTGGAGAATAGCTATGCTTGATGGGAGATCTGGCAATTCTACAAGGTTCAGGCAAAATGACACGTTGAGGAATTTTAGACTAGCAAGTTACAAGAGGTTTGAATGTAATTGTGAAAAATCGTTCCGACTTAAGTTTAGTACTTGTAGACAGGATAATTCGACAATATCTGACGGGATGTCTCCATCTCCCAGATTGGACCCCTCAAGTTGTAACTTCTTTAAAAAAAAAAACATGGAAACAGGGGGAACTTAATGCTCACCGGGCCTTGGTAAAGAAAGCTTAAACCGAATCGAATTGCGATTCTATTGATTAAAGAAGATTTCAAATCGGACCCGACAAACGTTGGCAATTCTTCATCATCACCTGAGATGTAACAACCGTGGTTTTAGCAGGTCAGTTTGACTGATAGTCTTGACTCGGTTGACGTTTGTTTGGTGTGTATTAGGTGTTTGAAGTGATATATGAGTGATATGGGTGAGTTTTAGCACTAAATCCCTTTGCTTAAATGGTTTTATTGTGATTTGGAAAGTTTGTAATTTAGGAAAGTTCATTTTGATCACCTTTGTGGTGTAGAAATGACTTGTGTAGTTTTGGTGTTTTTGTGTTCTTGCGTAACGAGTCTTCGTTCAAGTAATTGAGCGTTAGTAAGTTACGAGGAGTTTGTTTTTATGTGTTATATTACAAAAAGAGTGTGAAATTCTATTTTTGGAAACTTTGTTTTGAAAATGATATTTTTCCGGTTTATCGTAAAATTAAGGTTTATCGCGTAAGACGTTAGGTTTCAATATGGGAATATATAAAATATGAAAAGTATGAGGTTTTGAGTGTAATAAATAAATTTAATAAAAAAAATAAAAATATATATTTTATATATGTAAAATTCGGATTTAAGGGATAAGGGGGAAAAAGAAAACCCAATTTGAGTCCAAATATGACTCTTAGGCCCAAGGATTATCCCTAATTAATATATATACCAAACCAAACACCCCTAAGATGTTTTTTCTGCAAATATGGGTCGACATATGGAGAATCAAGAGGGGAAAAATTAGGGTTTCATAATTGTCTAACAATAATCAAGAATCAAGGTAAAATCTTTAACCCTTATATGTAATTAATCAATTATTGTTATGATTCATGTAATAATTAATATGATGGAATCTAGGGTTTATATACTTCTGTAAATTATTGAAGTAAAACATGTTAGGATGATTAGATGTTAATATTATGGTTAATGGTTAAGGGAATTGAGCGTAAAACGTACTAGTTATTGAGTTAGGGTTTCGACAGATTTGTAAGGCTGTAAAGATGTGAGTGTATATAACAGATGGTGATGAGTTAAGTCACGAATTTTAAGTCTAAATTGAATTATAATGAAAGAGCTTTCCAAAAAGTCCAGCCACGATCAATTTTGAGGTCGGGAAGTCGGTCTTTTGATTTTTCTTTGATAGGGTATCAAAGCTGTCAAACCGGGACAGATTTTGGGTAAAAGTTTGAGGTTGGCATGTGGTTTTAAAAGTGGTATTTTGACTTGGTCTTCTGGAATAGTTAAGTTTTAGGTTATATGAGACTACCACGAAAAAGATTCGCGATAAAAACTTATGGAAGTAATTATTAAAAATTAAAACTTTTTGGTGTGCGTTCAGATCCGAATTTGAGTAGTTGACAAGTTTGAATTTTCTATGAATACTTGTGTGTGTTGTTGGTACATGGCCTTCTGGGATTAGCTTCTATGCTTATGAGAGATCATGGTAAATTTTTGGTGTGAGTTGTTGAGCTTTATTTGTCGTGATTTCATGTGAGTGAATGTACTCAAAAATTCTGCGTTTTCTGAGTTTTAGAGTGCAAGGGATTTAGTGAGTGTTAGGTTATGGTGGTGGTTAGTATGGTGTCTAGGAGATCCATGGTGGGTCATATGAGTCTTAGACATCCATCATATGTGTATTACATGGGTTGTAGCTTTTAGCTTGACCTTGTGTAATGTGGATTATTTTTGTATATTATAGATTGTGTATTGTTTTGTGGAGCTGCGGAGTTTAAGGTGAGTTCATAGTCCCATATTTTTACTTTGTTTTAAACTTGGGATGGGAATGATGCTTATCTTAAATGTTTTGGTTTACTGTGATTATGTGTGTGGTATTAAAGAGCTTGGACTTATAATGTTGTCGTATGTATGCTATGTGTGATTATTTGCTTGTGTGGATATATATGTTTGGTCCAATTGGGGGGGAGCATCCAATTGGAGAGTAATACTCCTGCTCGTACCAAACTATGTGGATTGGATAATGTGATGATAATGCTGTGTGGTCCAATTGGGGGGGGGGGGAGTATCCAATTGGAGAGTAATACTCCTACTCGTTACCGGTTTTTGGGATTCAATTGGGAGGGTGCTTACCCTGTTGCTCGCGCATGCGACCTAATTGATGATATATTGATGGGTACTACTTTGGATCGGTGGGCATGTTCCGCCCAATGGTTGCCTTATGAGTGTTGTTGCCTTATGTGTGGATATTAACTTGCAAATGCATGTAGCTATATGATAACTATAATTTATTTGTCCAGCTATATTTTGTAATCACAGTAAATTTGGTTGCCTTGTGTGTTGAGTCTTAAACCTATGAATCTCACCAACATTATGTTGACGTTTTAAGCATCATTTTCAGGTGAGCTTTCTAAGGATAAGATAGAAGGATGTGGATAGACGAGACCTTAGTTGCATTGGAAGTGGTTTATCATCTATGTTTGGATTTATGTTTTGTTTTGGTTATTTTATTTTGGGGTATTGTTACAACACTTTGTGTTTGTACATTGCTCTATTTATGTGCATGTAGTTGTTCTCTATGTAGACACCAGGTGTTGTGATGATATCCATGAAGTTACACCCGCGCGTTTCCGCCGTGGCGGGGTGTGACATGAGATGACAACAACATCATAACAGTTTATAGTTTAACAAATTGGTATTGTAAATATGGATCATGATCGAGAGCGGAACTGAGATGAATCTATTAGAAAAATTGTGTAATTTGGAAATAACATCTATAAACATATAAGATTGAGTCCTAAAATTTAAGGGGGAGTATTAGTGACACCAATTTTTTGAGGAGCATTGATGACATAGTTTTTAGAAGTGAAAAATGTAGCCATGCGAGAATCAACATTAATGTCACGTCCATGTCAAGCGTCCATGTTTATGAGGGGCATGCGAAGTGTTCATGTATTCATTGAGGCACTTATGATTGTAGAGGTTACATGGAATAAGGCATTTGGAGAGTCTATTTTAATTATTAGAGTATGCATTACTTGATCTAATCAAGATTAATGCCACGTCCATGTCAAGCGTCCATGTTTATGAGGGGCATGCAAAGTGTTCATGTATTCATTGAGGCACTTATGATTGTAGAGGTTACATGGAATAAGGCATTGGGAGAGTCTATTTTAATTATTAGAGTATGCATTACTTGATCTTTAATAGGAAAATTAATTGGGTAACTCTTTCAACTACTTCTTTTAAGTATAAATAGCAAAATTTAGCAACCCACATCAAATTATTCCACCGCCACATCCACTGGAACCGACCAACATCAACTGTTTTTGCCGCCGACACCACGTTCAACCAAACTCATTTTAGTCATCGTGGCGTGCACGAGTCGTTGATGAAGAAGGTTATTGAAAAATGGTTGTGATGTATATTTATTTATTTGAATTGTTTCTTTTGGTAATGTGATATGATACTAAGTTTAGTTTTGGTTGTTGTCGTGTGTAATGAGCAGCTCCAAAATGATTAATAACGTTGGTAAACATGCTGACATATGGGTATTTGTTTGTGATTGTATTGTTAATGATTGATTTTTAGTAATCTTATATGTGTTGTTTTTGCATGATAGGTTTGAGCAAGAAGATGGTATAGGAGATGATATCTTCACCAACAACCGTATGTCTTTTTTTCCATTTTACAAAATATATTTATACACGTAAAATGTATTTGATTTTATACAAAATATATGTGTTGTTAATGATTCATTCATTTCGTTTTCTTAAAAAAAGTATTCGTGGGGGATAAAGTTAAGTTCTATTGTTATATATATTATCGATTTTCCAAATGTCACGAAATGGATGAAGGAAAAAAAATAATTAGAATAAAAAGAAGAGGAAGAAAGCAAAACAACTAACTCAACTCGAGTTGCAACAACAAAAAAATGACGAAGAGAAACTTAATGTCCACTTGGAGAAAGAAGAAAAGATTAAACAAGAGACCGATCACTACCAAGAAACAATTATGTTCATGCAAAGCTTTCCTCACAAGAAAGATGCCAACAACAATCGTCTTCGAGCTTAGGAGTGTCAAAAACATGCTCAACCAATGGAATGCAAAGATATTCATCGAGGCAAACTCGGTTGGCTGTCGGTCCTTTAGGTTTCGGTTGTCTATAATATATGAAGCTGAATCATCCTCTTATCAGTCTCATTATCAAAAAATTTATTGATGATTTCATTGCGACACTCAATAGTTGGATGAATTTGAATGTTAATATTTTGTTTGCGTTTAATCTTTTTGACTCTTTGATATCCATATATGTATATACTGAATTGTTGGAGGATTAATTAACCTGAGATTTAATTTTGTAATCTCATGTGAAAGTTATATTTTTTAACCTTTTTATCATCATGATCATGCTAAAATATAAAATTCAAACTCTATAAAATAAAAAAGTATGAATGAATGTTCGTCATATAATAAACTTTCACGTTATAAGCATATACGCCATGTCATTGTTAGGCAATAATTTTTTATACTCAATCACTTTTTCAAGAAAATTAAAAAGTCGAACAAAAAATATTAGTTTTGTTATTTGTTTTTGTCCATTAAAGGACAATGACATTTATGTTTATACTGATTTGGAAGGTGCTTTTAAAGTGATTTTAACAACTAAGAGAAACTTCCAATACAATGAATCATAACCATGCAATAAAGTATGAAAAAAGAATAGCAATCATCTTTGTAATTAAGCTACTCTTAATTTATTGATCAATTACTTGCGAAGTGTAAGTGTGTTTATTGAGAGGCAAAATTAAACGCATATTAAACTATAACCAATTAGATAGATGCCGTGTGCTTCATATTACCAAGCAAAAATCGTCTAATAGACAACTATCGTAGGGCAATGTAATAGACCAAAAGAAACAAAGACATATTTTTTATCATTCAATTAAGTAATAGGCCAAAAGAAACAAAGCTATCACAATTTAATAACTAAAAGCCCATATATAAAATACAATACCACAAAACAAAAACAACATCAAACATTTTTAAAATTTTATACAACAAAGTTAAAACATTTCATACAATATACTAAATAATAATTAAGTATACACTCGCCAATATACAGAAAGAATACACGATTAACAATTAGATTCTCAGTGTAAAACCCGAAAATTTTAAACTTATTAAATACTCTAAATACCCCTCAAATTTAAACTTTGAAGAGACGTTATATAATCTAAAACATTTCATTCCGATTTCAACCTACGTATTTAATTCGTTAATATTTGAACCATATACTATGTAATGAATAAACTAATATGTATATTACTCTAATAACTATAATTGTGACTTTCCTAAACAATTACACGACTCATTCTATTATTCGATTGTCCATCACACATTTTCTTTGATACAATGTATTTTCCACTAGCTTATAGACCCGTGGAATCCACGGGATTTTAGAGGGTTTTTTATTAAAGAAAGTAAGTACGTGAATAAAGTAAGAAAGAACAACGAACGTAAATGCTATAAATTTTCTCGTAACGGAATAATAAGTTATAAGTGATTGATAGTATAAAATGCAATACTTTTAAATATCTATGTAATAAACGTTCATTGCCTCGTGATATCTAATATGTTTGTTTGCAAAAACAAATATATTTAGTGACCATTCTAACACTTCAACAAAAGGTCCATTACGCGAACACCTAATAAGTTTAAAAATATTTAAGTAAAAGAAGATTGGGATCTATAATAAGTGTAAATAAGAAAAATGACACAAAACATGCAATATGTATACTGTTCATACCTATTGACCATTGACCTTGAAGAACTTCTTTATATACCATATTTATAGTAGTTATTGATAGGTTACCATCCGCATCCGAAACAACAACCTTCAAACCTTTTTTTTTGCTTTTGACACATGAAAGAGCCACATATAGTTGTCCATGTGTGAAAATGGGATGTGGCAGATAAAATCCGACTTTTGAAAGTGGTTGCCCTTGGATCTTGTTTATTGTCATGGCGAATAACACCGAAATGAGATATTGTTTCCTCACGATCTTTAGAGGTAAACGTTTATCAGATGTAGTAATTCTCAATCATGGTATGATAATCTTAGGCTTGTGAAAATCACGGGTTTTTAAAGAAATGATTCATTAAGGAGTTACGTGTATGATTAAATTAACAAACACCTAAGAACGTAATCACTTTCATTATTTTTTAAGGGAATAATAAGTAATGTGTCATTGGGTTGTAATTATTGAGAAAATAAACGTGCATGTATCGTCTTTTTCAATTGGTAGATAGTTTTGGAGAGCAAAACTATGCGGTCAACGTCAAACACTTGAGTAATCAATGTTCATTCCGTGAACACCTAAATATGAAGGGAAAAAATAGTCAAACTAAAAGGATGTTAATAAAAAGATATGTAAAGTTGAAAAATGGTATAAAATACGTCTTTTATATAGTTGTATACTTGTATATACCTATCGAACATTGATCATAAATCTTGAATTACTTCTATTTGTAGTACTTTTCGAGATATTATTATCTTCATCACAAATGACAAACTTCAATCATTGTTTGCTTTTGACCCTGGAAATGGCAATGCATAGTTGTTCATGTGTGAAACTATATGTGACAAATACAAACAAACATCAGGATATTGATTATATAGTAGTTAATGACCCGTGAATTCATGGGATCAAATAGAAAACTGTTAAATTATCAAAAAATTGTATTATGTAAAGACAGTTAATCGGTAAATGTATTAAATGGAAAACCGTTTACTTAATTGATTTATAATAGCCTCTCCACCAGCCTCCTACATTTCAAATAGATTCATTTCATTCCTCAACACTTACATTTAGTGCGCATACATTCAACACCAACCAATTACTTTCGTAACCTTTACGTGACAAACCCCAACACGAATATGCACTATCTTTGATACCTCGCCACCAACATTTACTAAAGGCCATGCATTCGTTTACTAATAGCACCCTACAACGAATAGGTAAATATAAACATCTTATCAATCTGAGACGGTATGTACTCAAACTCAAAATCAACTCTTCACATATATTTCATATACTTCACAAATTCCATTGTTTGCAACATAAATGGTGCTACTTTAAGTAACTGCTTTAAAGTTGTATTAGGGAGCCTAAAGATTCCTAACAAAAAGTGAATAACTAATAGTAGCATGTGAGGAGTCCTCGATGAACTCCAACCAAGATTCTAAAAGCATAGTGCACCAGTTTTGCGGTCGTTAAGGATTTGATTAGAAGACATTAGTGGTTGTTTGCATTCAAGAAATGTCAGTGATTATGTATTTATAATAAAGTGAAACTGCTCAAATTTTGAAGATCGTTTTGCATAATGCTTAGCATACAAGAACTCTGAATTAATATAATGAAATAAAACTTCACAAATACATCATACCCTCAACCTTTTTAGCATGGATAAGACTTGTTGGAACACCTTTCATATATGGGTCAAATTTTAACCCGTTCGACCTGAACCTCAATGGCCAAGTTTAAATTTCATGGATTCCAGATTATGGATAGAACCCGTGATGAATTCCAGAATTCCAAATTAATATTGAAACAATGACATCAGCTTACCATGCAAGATTAGAGTTGCATTCTATCTATAGTCGCATACTTTCTCGTATTTCCTTTTTCATCTTGTACACAACATTACATAGAAACAAAATTTTGGAAATAAAAGAAAGCGGGCACTATCGACTTATTTCGGTATTGCATAGGATATAAGAAAAGGAAAATCTTCCATTTTTTCAGAAAAAAAAGAGGGGAATGGGGATTTCCTTAATACGATCCCCAAATAACCATTTTACGCCTTGAATGCGCATATATCCTTTGGATCCAATCCATAGGAATCAATAGAAAAGGCAAACAATACTATGGCGGAGAAAAAATGATTAAGAAAGTCATGTGATGCCTCCATAGCAAGAGCAACTTTTATTAGAAAGAGTTTATATGCAAAAGTATTCGATAATTTATCTTCTTTATGGTGATACTTATTTCTCCATCAAAACCAATATTTAAATCTAGATTTAACAGAAGCCAATAGGAATAACTTATGGATGAGACTTTGAAAAAAGGTAAGCTTCGACAAAAAAAGAAATATTAAATAAATAACATCTATGGCAAACTCTAATATATGATCATTTAAATATCATTTCAGATAAGTAACCATAAGCCCATCACAATGTGAATAAACTACAAAATGTAGTTCAGTTTCGTTTTAATAAAAACTGTGTATAGGATGAAGATGGTAAAGCCATTGTAAAACCCCTTATTAGATCATGGTCTTCTTTCAACCCTATAATTTACATTTAAGAGTCCGTTTAATATTTTGTAGGCAACCATGCTATGCGTCACCCATAGGCCATATCCCAAAAGTGAATGAACTGAAAAAAAAAATTAAAATTCATCATACAAAGATTAAGGCAATCGGTTTTCATCAGTTTCATGGGTCACAATTTATAGAACTGATTATAATGAGTATTATTGGGTTCAAAGAAGAACACCAAAGGTAAGTGTATCGTACTAATTCGAAAACTAAGTGATGCCAAAAATATAAGTTTGTAGTTCTAACTGATAAAAGACATGTGAAAGAAGAGACTATCATACGTGTACTTATATACACTAAGTGAGCGTTATATTTTCCAATCGATTATAAGGCGCAGCTTCATATTCTAAACATATTTTGAGTCAATAAAAAAAATACATCAACACATTCTTCTTTCTCATTGATTCTATCCTCCTTTCTTGGATCAGCAGCAACGCATCACCATCACGGTTTCAAGAGCCATTGAAAGAACACCATTACCAAACAAAACCAATGACTTCTCCCTTCCACAAATAATCAATTAAGTGATATCTTTACCAAAGACCTGTAACATAACAAAAAAATCACCAACATTTTGCAACGTAAAAACTACACATATTAAGTAAATATACTCATATGTTGTCCTTACCTTCGCCTGGCCTTCCATGATTATTATGAAGGGTCGACTTCAAATGAGAATAAACACCAATCTGCAATAACTACATTGGTTTAGGAGAAGATTTATTCATCCAATACTATAATGAAGAAAAGTACAAAACAAACCAAATATATATAGTCATGGATATGTTCCTAGAAAGATATTTCTTATTCCATGTTATTTTTCATGTTAGTCAATTTAAGATTTTCATCGCAAATTATTGATGTCACACTGGAATATGAGTCGCATCGCATGATTAAAACTTAAACACATACCGAATTTCAGGTCATGTGTGTAAAAATCTAAGAAACACTTTCTCTATATAAAGTACGGATGTTTAAGACATTATTTACTTCCTAAGTGAACGTAACTAACATAAGTGAATGACTAAAGCTACTTATAGACTTCTAATTAAGTTCAACCTCCTTCCTGTTAATAGCTCTAAAAGAACAACCGCGAAGTGCATCACTCCTTATAGTAAGATGTCCTGTTTGGCATACCAGAATCATTTGGAAGGTTAATAATAAACGACGCGGGTGGCAATTTTGACTTAATCTTATGAATATGTAGATTTCACTTGTGTTTTTTTGGGGGGTAAAGGGTTTCTTACCCTGAAATGGGAACATGTTGAGCATTGTCCAGAGTATATAAGCTATATTTGTATAACTAACAAATTAGTTAGCCATACAATAGCTAAGATATAATGACTAAAAAAGTGTTTGTTGACACAATCTGGCCCGATCGACCTGTTACCTGACCCACACATCTTGTTACCTCTAATATCTTCCGGTGGCAATTTGATGTAGGTAGTTAATGTTCCTTGCAATGTAGAAATGTGTTGCACACTTGTACATCTCTTTGGCATTGGCTGTGGAGATATTGGCTGTAAAAAATGCAGCATTTTAACAAAACATAAGATACTTGTTGGAGTTATCAAGACCTGTATACGGTCTCCTGAGGCCACAATGATCCTGTTTCGTATGATTTTTCTAACTTTTCCTTTCAATGGATAATGATATAGTAGATCGGGTGTATAAAGAAATGAGTATGAAATATGGTGGCGGTGTCCGCATGGAAAGTGAGAAACGAATATTGTGGTGTTCGCATAAAATATCTTGTTTCCTATCGTATGACCATTGAAACCTAACCTAATTAAAAAAAAACATGCTTACAAATCAAGCTTATTTAGGAGATTTTATGCATTAAAATGCACTTATTATGTTGCTTTGAGTTTGCCCAATTTGACCATTTTTTTCGTTTATAGCCCAAATGCCCTATTTGTGACATGTTTGGATTTAGTATATAACATGCAACTCCTCATTCACTTGAAAGCATGTAAGTTTGGTTTAGAGAAACAAATACTAACCTGAGCAAATTGAGCGTGTGTAACCTAACACTATAACTTCTGTCAAATCACCCGTTACCCTTCATCCGATGAACTTTATTTTGTTTTCATTTGGACTCAATAGGACACTGCCTCTTGCAGAGTAACAAATAACCTGAAATCATTACAAATAATCGTTCAGTAAATGAGTAAAAAAGTAATTTAGTAACCTAAAATTTTGTAGATATGTCAAATTGCTCCAAAGTGCATTTTAAGCCAAAGGGTGCCTTAATACACCATATTTCTAATGACAAAAAATAATAGGTACATGTCATTGGACAAAGTACACACAAATAAATTCATCAAAAAGTATACTACACCAACTGTATTCGTATTAGTTATCCTTATAACAAACAATAGACATAATGATAAAGTTGATTTGCTCACCCTGAATAACTACATTGGTTTAGGAGTAGATTTATCATACCACAATTGAGAATTACTCCATCTGACAATCATACAATGAAGAAAGTAAAGACAGATAAGTTAATTAAAAATGGATAACAAATTGAGTTGAGTTCATAATTCAGTTGATTATTAAGTAACAGATCAAACACGGTTTCAAGTAAGAACTCTTTAACTCCATCTGTTTGCGACTCGTGCAGCAAAGTACTCAAGTTAATATATAGCATTAGATCACACGTCTCAAAGCTTATGTCCTGAAATATATTCACCATTAGAAGTTTACATGTATAAGGATATAAATGGAACAAAAATACAATCTTTTCAGTAAACTGGGTTCATGGGTTCTCTTAAGAAAGTAGATATTGCCAACTGCCACTTCAACAGATGCGTCCTCTCCCTGTTTCATTATGTTTCACTTACTTACTTTCAGTAAAACATATTTTCATATTTTCCTTCTCCTTTCAGTAAAACATATTTCATATTTTCCTGCCAGACGACTCCAAAAGTTACATGGTATATCTAAATCCACTGTCTCTCCCACATTTAAGTTCAAAACATTACCTATACTCAGTTTTAAAATAACGTATATTAGAAAATAATGAATGAAGGGTGTGGTGGACGAAGCCATGCAACTCTTACCAAAAGTAGGGTCAACAACGAAAACACAGTTCTGTCATCCACTTTCCAGAAATATTTGATGACTAAACCTACAGAAGTTCATTAAATTGTATGATTAAGCTAACACAATCGAAATACCAATGCTTAAAACATTTTCAGGTCGGGTTGACGCATCGTACAGGTGGCAATATGGGCGAGGTGGGAGTTTGGGTTAATCCAAACACTCCCCTAAACGATTCCAAGACGGCATATTTCACCTTCACGTAAACACATAAGCAGTTTCACAGAAACAACAGAACATAAGCAATTTCATTGCATACAAACAATAGAACATAATTTACTCATCCAAAGTGGCCTCTCCAATAGCTCCTAAACACGCTAGTCACACTAAAACAATCATAAAATAAGGCATAATCCATAGAAATTAAGCATGTGGCGCAACATAATGAATTGTTGACCTGCACCAACTACTGTGTGAATCTCATAAATGAATATTCCAATTTGTCCATTTGAAGTATTGACCTCTTTAAGAACAGCTTTAAGTCGCTCCGCAAATTCTCCTCTCTATTTAGCACCAGCAACCAATGAACCCATATTGAGTGAGATGAGCTGCACCATAGAAGGATCAAAATTTATCAACGCAAACTTGTGATTTTGAAAATGATTGCACAATCAGCAGATCATCAAGAAACATATTAACAACAGTCGTAATGATGGTAATTCAAAAATTGATTTTTTTTCTAACCTTACAGTTCTTGAAGGACTCTAGGACATCTCCACACACAATTATTTGAGTTAAACAGCATTATTTAAATTATTTCAATACATTAACAATAACTTTGAATGAATACATCATCAAACTGATAACAGTACCTTTCAGCAATTGCAGTTTTCCCACACAAGGCGCACCAAACATCAAAACCTTTTTCAGTTCTTGTAACCTTATAAACCAATTTGATTAAACAGTCAATCATTACAAACTTGAATATGAACAATACTGTATACAAATAGATTTAAACAACCAAATGAAAAACGTATTATAATTGAATAAAAAAAACAACATTACTTACCAATTAGTAAAATCCACAATTCTTTGCCTAGGGTTCTTTTCTAGGGTTCTTCCATGTTGACAACATAGAAAGGATTTTTATTGTAGGAGACTGAATGAAAGACATAAAGACGAAGTCAAATATATGATTTCAATTCAAAAATCGTAACTTATTTTTGGAGATGATTGTTTGAATTTGTCAACATTAATTGCTGAATTGAAACTGGCGATTTGAGTGAAAAAGCATATGCAAGAAGATTGAAGAAGCGGGGGATGTACTTTCCCCGTTTATTAGCCAAAAACATGTATATATATATATATATATATATATATATATATATATATATATATATATATATATATATATATTTTTTTTTTTTGATGATTGGTGTATTTTTGGGATGATTATGGTGAATTGATGCTGGCGTTATTGCATATGAATTGATGTTGGTGTTTCATGTTGATGATGTTTAAGAATGATTAATTAGTTACCATGAATGTGTAGGAGAAGAAAAACAATTAATTAGGAGTAGAATATAGGCTTATGAAAAGTAGCGCATTAGAGGGTTGTACGCATTAATTAACCGACCAATCACAGCGAAGACACATCAGCGTATTAATTGCATTGTATGCATTAGGGGGCTTGTAAATTATTCTGGTTTATTAGTATAGATAGATTAGCCAAAAACATGTAAATATATATATTTTTTTTTATGATTGGTGTATTTTTGGGATGATTATGGTGAATTGATGCTGGCGTTATTGCATATGAATTGATGTTGGTGTTTCATGTTGATGATGTTTAAGAATGATTAATTAGTTACCATGAATGTGTAGGAGAAGAAAAACAATTAATTAGGAGTAGAATATAGGCTTATGAAAAGTAGCGCATTAGAGGGTTGTACGCATTAATTAACCGACCAATCACAGCGAAGACACATCAGCGTATTAATTGCATTGTATGCATTAGGGGGCTTGTAAATTATTCTGGCTTATTAGTATAGATAGATACATCATTGTCTACACAATTTAAAAGATAAGAGCAAAATCAGTAATTGAGATAATAATCCCCTAATTCTAGCTGTGTATCATCACTAATTGATTGATACCATTTATTTATTTCCAAGTATAGAGACATGTCTTTCCTTTTTTTTCTACTACAAGCGCTTGACATATATTAGCCTATTTCATTCTCTCTGTAAACGCTCTAAACCGAAAAAAAAAAAGAAAAAAAAAAGAAAAGAAAACAACCTGCTTGTTCTCTTCTCTTCAAACCGAAGCTAAAACAAACTCTAAAACCTATCAAAACAAATGGCGGCAACACTTTCTTTCTTCTTTCCTGATCGACCAAAGAAGGTACGAAGGAGATTCGTTGTGACCCTTTTTGGTGGGCTTGTGATCGTGGGGTTTTCCTGTTCGAACAAGGCATGGTGTTCTACTCGACGAGGGTTCATACGTGGGCTATTGTGAGGGCTTAGACTCGTGGAGTTTCTGTTCAAAAGAGAGCTGGAAAACGTGGGTGGATTATTCGGTTCGAGGGCGTTTTTGATTGCTGTTTGGGATGACTGTTGATGTTCGATCATGGTTGTTTTCCTTGCTTCGACACGGTACGAGGGTAAGTTATCATACCCTTGTCGTTTCCCTTTTGATCGCTTCTGTTCGAACACATTATTTGTTTTGATATCGGCTGTGTTAATCGATTATAACATCACATAATCTCACAAACAACGTCACATAAAATAATGATTAGAAAATAATACAAGTGACCTATAAATCTTGTATTCGAGTCTTGGCTTACTAATATACGACTCATAAACAGGCTTTGAAACTAATATCTGTCAAGCTAAGAAGAAGAGAAATACATGTTTGTTTCAGTTTTAGTTTTGAATCGCTGACTAATATAACACAAGAGGGTGTCGCGGGTTATCTTGTCGCGAGGTGTATGAGTCCTTTTATATCATTATTAACAGCTTGTATTGACATATTAAATTTGAACATAAGAAGACCATGAAATTTAGAAGCTATTATATAGTACCTTTCTGTATGAATCTTTCAAACATGTCATGTGATAATAATAATAATCTTATTATACGATTAAAGTTACACCTTTATAAGCCAAATTGTAATTAATAACGGACGAATAGTTACGGGTTAAAAACATGTATGCTAGAAAGAACATAAACTTGTCACGTTAATCTTGGGGTAAAGAAGGGTGGTTCATGATTTCACTTGTGAATCGCATGCATGGGCCACGTATTTTATCAACCTGAATATTAGTATCTAGTATAGAGTATATATAGTTTGCAAATAAATTATGAGAAGACTAGAGTTATGGCAATATATATATGATAATGAAGTAGAAAAAGAAACTTACATGCATGAGACGGTAAGGCGTTGGACGTGTGTATACATTTGTGAGTCGTGTGAGTACACATGTGAAAAATTATATTTTGGTCGTCGCGGTCTAAAATAATGTCGAGGGTACGTTTAAATAAATTATGAACGACGGAGTTCTAAATTTTCATTTTTTTAAATATTAAATTGTGATAATTTATATTTGTGACCCTAACTTTATTAATTTGACATATTTAACCCTAAACTATTATAATGGTTATTTTAACCCTTAAATATTATTTAACTGTCAATTATAACCTTAAAAGCATTAAGTTATTAATTCGGGAAATTTAGTAATTATGGGAAGTCACTTAATTTGGAAGGTTACTAAATATGGAAACTTGCTATTTTCGGAAACCTGTTAATTATGGAAACTTACTAAATGTGGAAAGTTACCTAAACTAGAAATTTACTAAAAATGAAAAGCCGACTAAAATGAGTTTTATGTTTTAAAACAAGTTATTAATAATAAGACGATCATTATTCGTGTAGATTCGTTGAAGAAGGAGTGTTTCCTTATGCTTACGTATGTTATGTTTTCGATGGCGATTAAGGTACAGATATTCCGTACTCTTTCAGCAAGAGTACAACTTTATTTCTCTCTCATGACTTCCTCGCTCTCCTTATATTATTGCACCTTGATATTGAACTTTGATTGACTCATTGATATTGGTCCTTTGACCTACCTCTTGATATTGACCTATGATTTATTGATAATGACCTTGGGTATTTGAACCTTTGGATATTGGACCTTTGATAATAAACCTTGATATTGAACCTTGACAATAAACTTTTGAAACTAAACTTTGATATTGAACCATTGATATTGAACCTTGACCACTTGACCTTTCAGTATTTACCCGGGGTATTACTTGTTGTGGAGTAGCCACAACCATAGCATTGATGCAACAATGTTATGTACTCTAGCGTAGTTGGAGAGATGTACTACGCCATCCCCGATCAACTATTGACTACTGCTTTGATTGTGATTGTTATTGGCCTACGGGGGTGTATGGATGCATCCTAGATTTGTATTGTATTGTATTGATTGATTGATTATTGGAGCTACTACATTGCTACATATTGTATTGGTGACTGGGTATGCATGCATTGCAACCCCTCACATATTGGGAGTTGATCACTCCATATTGGGCTACTATTGTATTGTATTGTATTGATTGGCCTTGGGTAAAATACTGAAAACTTACATACACTATACTTTACACTTAACCATGTCATCTTTTGATTACCCTCTTGGATACCACATGTAATCCTATCTTCATATCCCTTTGATTATTTCCTAACTCTATTGTATCGGTTGTTATTTTGTTGATATCTTTTCACTGAGTTTTTTATGCTCAGCCGCGTTTTTGTTTTCCATGCGGCAGGTACTTAAGCTAGGATGCGGGGTTTAACTTTGGGGATGAGAGAGTGTGGACCAACCTTAGAGTTCCTTTAAATAATGGACTTTGTTTTATTATTGTACTTTCCTTATTTTGGAATTCATTTGTAACCCTTGTACTCATTGTATTGTTAAAGTATTTAGCTTGTGTCTTGCTCTGTTGGACACTATTTATTGTGATATCTTTACCCTTGACGGATTGGGGTGTTACAATTTATGGTATCAGAGCCCAGGCTGACGATTTATAATACATAAACCTGGACCTGTGAGTTTTGGACCATTAGGTTTTCACTGTAGGAACATTGATGAACACCTTGCAAACTTGATTTAGGATTCTTCCCTGTGCGAACTTAAGTTTTAACCTGTGAGGATTGGGTAGATATTAGGTTTCCTTCGGCGTACTTTCCCCTTTCGTGTTTGTCCTCGACTTCCTTATTCTGACCAATTGGTAACCGTTTAGATGGTTAAATCTCGTCGCTCTGGATCACCTGACGAAAACCTGAAGAAAATGGTAACTCATGCCATTAAGGATACCTCATGACAGATCCAACACGTAAGAAGGAGTAAGGGGACTACTGTTGATGCTACGGGCTGCCAGAAGATGGATGACAAGGAGAAAGAGATGTACAAAACTAAAGCAAATGATAACTATGGTATTAGCACCAAGTATTACGGAAAGTGCCACAAGTCTGTGGAAGAAGAAGAGAGAGATCACAAAAGTGGTTTTGCTAGCCGACTTTTGCCGTAACACGAGAATAACAGGAATTGTTGGATTAGTGATAGGAAGGAAGAGAAAGAAGAGAATGATGTAGACTTCGATCTAGAGTCTACGGCGACCAGTCGTATAATCCAAATTGAACGAAGGAAATTTGTGATCGTAAACTAGTTCCTTTTACTCTTCTATTTAACCTATACTAGACTTCGGATTTCATTCCATTTCCAAGTTACTCTAATAATATTGAAGTTTGAATTAAGTTCCCCCTCGGTGAGTTTTGTTATGGCAATCCTGTTTGTGTTCATCAGCTAATTGTAATGGGAATCTTGATGATTTTGGAAGTATTGGTACAATGGTTTTGCACCCTAACTCGATTGATCTGATAGATTCTGTTGCTTTCGGATAATTCTCATCTTTCTATTTGATTCCATTAACGATGTTAGCAACTAGTATTCCACGCGCATCATTTTGATAACAATACAATGTTTGTATTTCCCAATGAGGCACATTTGGGCTAAGAAGCTGAACAAAATCCCAACCTCCTTGAATGGTTAACTTATGTGCCTAAAGACTTTTGACAAACCTTGCACTTGATCCTAATTCGTGAATTATCCATCTGGTTTGGCAAATGTAGTTGTTATACAATTCCGTTAACCTTTGATATGATCTTGACCTACCTTTGAAAATCCGTTTTCGATGGCTTCACTTGAAAGACTGAAGAAACAAATGAAAGAACCTCTAAGAAATGAGTTACTGACCGAGAGTAAGCCGTGAAGTATATCGGTTTTATTGGTGAAGAAGAGGAGAGACGACATGGGGTGAACGTGAAGGTTCCTTAAGATGATCTTGAAGCCATTTTTGTATTCGTAATAATAAGTTAACGATTCCAATTGTATTGGCTATCACGTCAACTATTTCCTTGTATATGGTGAGATTACGTTTTCGTGAATATTTGGAAGAATTGTATAATATGACATTGTGGTATGTTCTGAAATGGAGTTATGAGTTGAGGTTATTGTTGGAATCGCCTTCTGTATTCGTGACGACTATTATGACGGTTAGTGATGCTAATAGTATTAGCAAAAGCTCTGACCATCTTGTGAATCTGATAAATATCGTTTTCTCGTGAGTACTTGGACAAATAGTCATTGTATGACGTAATAGTACATTCGAAGACGAGAAGGAACATGGAAACTATTTTATACCTTGTTAGAAATTGGGCGATCATTTGTGCATTTTGGGAGATGATATTTTCTGGAGCAACACTGTCCTTAGATTAAAACATCTCTTTAAATTCCGCAAGATCTGAAACTATCACCAAGTGATCAAGACCGACAATAAATTTGAAAAGCTAGTCTTTTGAATCTTACAGAAGAATCTTGGAAGATGCTTACCAATTTGCGTTACCATTGATAAATTTCTTGAACAAAAGGAAACGACTTATTTTGATTGAGAACGGAGTTTTAGGAAAAGCTGAAATAGAAATTAACTTCCATATTTTTAGGAAGAACAAATTTTGGGACATTTCAGGAAGAGACTCGGTTATACTCTTTTAAAGCGTAGAAGATTTTGCGTATGCATCAAGACAACTAGAAACGTATGAGAAGATTAACTTCACTGCCTGACCTGGAATTGACAGCAACAATGGCTACCATGAAGAGTGAGGACATTCCTTACGAGGCAGAAGTGTTGGCGATGTAGGGGATAAGAAGCTAGTCAAAGATGGCACCCTGGAGCTGATGAAGACATGCAGTCTCACTTCCCTATTCATTTTGGTTGTACTAAGATGAATTAAGAGCGGAAGCAGGCTGGATGAAGAAGGGATTTAAAGATCGTGTCAGGAATTCACATTACTCCATCGCATTCCAAGAAGAACTACAGAAGGCTTGATCAATCAGACTCAAATTCACAGTTTTGTTTCACTTCCAGATTGATAGACAAAAGAAGACAGATTACTTGGACTTGAAGAGATTTGATGTTTTGTATGGGAGGTTTTTGGAACAAACTATTTTGCTGTTGGAAGAGTTGATTCTGTGGAAGATGAAGTTAATGATGACTAATGCTCACTCTCGTTAATTTCTTGAGTTTCGTTATCTGGTAATGTGATCCTTGGATGATGTAGATTCTCCAATATCATCTCTGTTCCGTGTTCATTCTACGTATACTTGATGATGGTCTTGTTTTGGAAATTTTGGCAAATTTTGAAAAAAAAAAATGACGCTCTTGAGACAACGTACTTAAATCGCTGATATGATTAGAATTCCGTTACTCTTGCGAGTAGTTTTGTTTTCCTTTAGTTATTCATTTAGACTTCCACTGTTTTGTTATTGAATGTTCCCCTTGGTTATGACGCGTGATTTTGGTTGACCTCTTGGATGATAAAAGTAGAGGTGGCAATTTGTGCCCAAAATCAAAAAAATGGGCTAAATGGACAAATTTTTAAAAGATTTTGGTACATTTGGTCCCCCTCTTTTTTTTGAAATGGGCATATATTACCCATTTAGAAATTAAATGGGCAAAATGGGCACATGTTTTTCTCTCGCATTAAATTGTTTTTAATGAAAAACTTATGGATATAATATATTTAGCTACTTAAATATAAATGAGGTGTTACGTTTGAGGAATTTTTGTTGTTGTTTTAGGTCTTTTTTAAGACGATTCGTATAAAATGCGCCCGTTTGGCCCGCGCCCGTTTAGCCCGTGCCCGTTTAGCCCATAGTCCGTTTAGCCCGTTGCCCATTTAGCCCGTAGCCCGTGCCCGCCCGGTCCGCCCGTTTTGCTACCTCTAGATAGAAGTAATAAGTGAACTTAGGTTGGCTTGTTTGTTTACGACTCGTGATAAAGTATGATCGTCATGAGGGCATATTTATATGATGCTGGTATTTTGACGCCTGGCCAACGTGATAATACTTACATCATATAACGTGCACTTATTGTGGTTATAGGATATCTTGGGGAGTATCTAAGAAGTTTAGAATTTGGTCTCCATTGGATTTTCTGCGACTTGTGAGACTTTAGGTTCATTCTACCAACGCGTTGACTCAGCAATCGTCGTTAAATAATTGGATAAATTTGAACTCTTAATTTTGCATTATGTTGACCTCGATACATCTGCCACCAATCTAAAGCTCTTGTAGAAGTCTCTAATGTTTGATACAGTTGACTTGATTTGAAGTTTTGTTTGTTTCACATATGAACTTTCCAGAAGATACAAATTATCATCCTCTACATATGGTGTCATACCCTCTTGATCAGATTCAACCAGATATGTCACTTCCAAAAAAAAAAAAAAAAAAAAAAAAAAAAAAAAAAAAAAGTCATTCTTGATAGACAGGAGAGAGTCATGAGAAATAAGTTATTCAGTTTGTTAAAGTTCCTTGGAAGAACCGTCCACCACGTTGGGCGACCTGGGAGACCGAGGAATCTATGCGCGCTAGCTACCCGCATTTCTTTTCGTAGTTTGGTGTGTCTCCGCTTTGTTTTCTTTCAATTTCGCGGACGAAATTTTCCTTTAAGAGGGGAAGAGTTGTAAAACCCGAAAATTTTAAACTTATTAAATACTCAAAATACCCCTCAAATTTAAACTTTGAAGAAACGTTATATAATCTAAAACATTTCATTCCGATTTCAACCTACGTATTTAATTCGTTAATATTTGAACCATATACTATGTAATGAATAAACTAATATGTATATTAATCTAATAACTATAATTGTGACTTCCTAAACAATTACACGACTCATTCTATTATTCGATTGTCCATCACACATTTTCTTTGATACAATATATTTTCCATACATCATTGTCTACACAATTTAAAAGATAAGAGCAAAATCAGTAATTGAGATAATAATCCCCTAATTCTAGCCGTGTATCATCACTAATTGATTGATACCATTTATTTATTTCCAAGTATAGAGACACGCCTTTCCTTTTTTTTCTACAACAAGCGCTTGACATATATTAGCCTATTTCATTCTCTCTGTAAACGCTCTAAACCGAAAAAAAAAAAAAAAGAAAAAAAAAGAAAGAAAACAACCTGCTTGTTCTCTTCTCTTCAAACCGAAGCTAAAACAAACTCTAAAACCTATCAAAACAAATGGCGGCAACACTTTCTTTCTTCTTTCCTGATCGACCAAAGAAGGTACGAAGGAGATTCGTTGTGACCCTTTTTGGTGGGCTTGTGATCGTGGGGTTTTCCTGTTCGAACAAGGCATGGTGTTCTACTCGACGAGGGTTCATACGTGGGCTATTGTGAGGGCTTAGACTCGTGGAGTTTCTGTTCAAAAGGGAGCTGGAAAACGTGGGTGGATTATTCGGTTCGAGGGCGTTTTTGATTGCTGTTTGGGATGACTGTTGATGTTCGATCATGGTTGTTTTCCTTGCTTCGACACGCTACGAGGGTAAGTTATCATACCCTTGTCGTTTCCCTTTTGATCGCTTCTGTTCGAACACATTATTTGTTTTGATATCGGCTGTGTTAATCGATTATAACATCACATAATCTCACAAACAACGTCACATAAAATAATGATTAGAAAATAATACAAGCGACCTATAAATCTTGTATTCGAGTCTTGGCTTACTAATATACGACTCATAAACAGGCTTTGAAACTAATATTTGTCGAGCTAAGAAGAAGAGAAATACATGTTTGTTTCGGTTTTAGTTTTGAATCGCTGACTAATATAACACAAGAGGGTGTCGCGGGTTATCTTGTCGCGAGGTGTATGAGTCCTTTTATATCATTATTAACAGCTTGTATTGACATATTAAATTTGAACATAAGAAGACCATGAAATTTAGAAGATATTATATAGTACCTTTCTGTATGAATCTTTCAAACATGTCATGTGATAATAATAATAATCATCTTATTATACGATTAAAGTTACACCTTTATAAGCCAAATTGTAATTAATAACGGACGAATAGTTACGGGTTAAAAACATGTATGCTAGAAAGAACAGAAACTTGTCACGTTAATCTTGGGGTAAAGAAGGGTGGTTCATGATTTCACTTGTGAATCGCATGCATGGGCCACGTATTTATCAACCTGAATATTAGTATCTAGTATAGAGTATATATAGTTTGCAAATAAATTATGAGAAGACTAGAGTTATGGCAATATATATATGATAATGAAGTAGAAAAAGAAACTTACATGCATGAGACGGTAAGGCGTTGGACGTGTGTATACATTTGTGAGTCGTGTGAGTACACATGTGAAAAATTATATTTTGGTCGTCGCGGTCTAAAATAATGTTGAGGGTACGTTTAAATAAATTATGAACGACGGAGTTCTAAATTTTCATTTTTTTAAATATTAAATTTTGATAATTTATATTTGTGACCCTAACTTTATTAATTTGACATATTTAACCCTAAACTATTATAATGGTCATTTTAACCCTTAAATATTATTTAACTGTCAATTATAACCTTAAAAGCATTAAGTTATTAATTCGGGAAATTTACTAATTATGGGAAGTCACTTAATTTGGAAGGTTACTAAATATGGAAACTTGCTATTTTTGGAAACCTGTTAATTATGGAAACTTACTAAATGTGGAAAGTTACCTAAACTAGAAATTTACTAAAAATGAAAAGCCTACTAAAATGAGTTTTATGTTTTAAAACAAGTTATTAATAATAAGACGATCATTATTCGTGTAGATTCGTTGAAGAAGGAGTGTTTCCTTATGCTTACGTATGTTATGTTTTCGATGGCGATTAAGGTACAGATATTCCGTACTCTTTCAGCAAGAGTACAACTTTATTTCTCTCTCATGACTTCCTCGCTCTCCTTATATTATTGCACCTTGATATTGAACTTTGATTGACTCATTGATATTGGTCCTTTGACCTACCTCTTGATATTGACCTATGATTTATTGATAATGACCTTGGGTATTTGAACCTTTGGATATTGGACCTTTGATAATAAACCTTGATATTGAACCTTGACAATAAACTTTTGAAACTAAACTTTGATATTGAACCATTGATATTGAACCTTGACCACTTGACCTTTCAGTATTTACCCGGGGTATTACTTGTTGTGGAGTAGCCACAACCATAGCATTGATGCAACAATGTTATGTACTCTAGCGTAGTTGGAGAGATGTACTACGCCGTCCCCGATCTACTATTGACTACTGCTTTGATTGTGATTGTTATTGGCCTACGGGGGCGTATGGATGCATCCTAGATTTGTATTGTATTATATTGATTGATTGATTATTGGAGCTACTACATTGCTACATATTGTATTGGTGACTGGGTATGCATGCATTGCAACCCCTCACATATTGGGAGTTGATCACTCCATATTGGGCTACTATTGTATTGTATTGTATTGATTGGCCTTGGGTAAAATACTGAAAACTTACATACACTATACTTTACACTTAATCATGTCATCTTTTGATTACCCTCTTGGATACCACATGTAATCCTATCTTCATATCCCTTTGATTATTTCCTAACTCTATTGTATCGGTTGTTATTTTGTTGATATCTGTTCACTGAGGTTTTTATGCTCAGCCGCATTTTTGTTTTCCATGCGGCAGGTACTTAAGCTAGGATGCGGGGTTTAACTTTGGGGATGAGAGAGTGTGGACCAACCTTAGAGTTCCTTTAAATAATGGACTTTGTTTTATTATTATACTTTCCTTATTTTGGAATTCATTTGTAACCCTTGTACTCATTGTATTGTTAAAGTATTTAGCTTGTGTTTTGCTCTGTTGGACACTATTTATTGTGATATCTTTACCCTTGACGGGTTGGGGTGTTACACTCAGCCCGTGCGTAGCACGGGTTCTGCAATGCTCATTATGTTTAGAAACAACATTATTGAACAATATCTATATCTATATCACATATAATATGTGTATGTCAATTCTTGAATCGTGAATTCAAGAAAATCTTGAAAAGTTAAAAACTATTTGAGGAAACATATTAAACACACAATTTGATAGTAAGGTGTATGTCAAATTGACTTTGAATTATCAATAAGGCAACACACAGTTTCATCAATATCACACGAATTACTAACATCAGTATCATGCATTTATATAATTTGCAAACTTGAAACTGAAATCTATAATCTCCACTACTTATAAAGAGTGTACGTGTTTTCTTGAATCTTGAAACTTTTAATTAATGTATTTAAAAAAAACACACTCTTTGTATTTCGGAAAACTTACGTTTTGCATAAATGGTCGAAGCAGAATCATGATTTCGCAAGTATTATTATTTAACGTTGTACATCATCGCTTTATGCGGGTATTCGTCTAGTTTGAAAGAAGACATAATGGTAATTCAACATTTTTTAGTTTGAAAGTTTTAGTAAAAAACATTTATGGTAGAGATAGAGATTAAAAAAAAAAGAAAAAGAAAAAGAAAAAAAAGGATGAGGCGTGAAATGAAGTAAAAGATAAAGGGTTCTCAAAAACGGAGTACCAAATACCAAAAGTCTTTGACTTCATAAAAAAACATGGAACATAAGAGAGCTAGGTGCAGCTCGTTGTACCTGCTCGCCGTTCAGACGTGGCAAGGCCAACGGCGAGCCGTTGCTCGTTGTTGCACCGCCCCCTTGCCATTCTTAGCCTTTGGGAGGTGTTTCGTGGGCACGGAAAAGGGTGTTTGCTGACATTGTTGTACTATTTTTTTTCTTTTCCCTTTTCTTTTATTGTTTTGTGAAGTTTTGTAAAGTTTTGAAATTTTATTTATTAAGGTTTGTGAAGTTTTGTAAATAAATAAGGTTTATGAAGTTTTAAATACTTAATTGTGATGTAAATGCAACTATATTAAACATAGGATTGAAATTACTTAACACAACATACAATTATTTTACAACTATGAAACGGAAATTCAAACCCCTAAACTAAGATACGATAAATAAACATAAAACTACGAATCAAGAAAATGATTCAGTCTGTGCCAAATCCCTCGTCACTCGAATAGGAGGCACTCGAATCGTCCTCACGCGATGGCACACGTGGAAGTCCCATTTCCATTGCCATTCTGCGTGAAGGTTTCTCCGATCCTCTTTACCTTTTAAGTACGCCTAACGCTCTCTTGCTTCACGTTCTTCCGCGGCTGAGGTGCAATTATAACTAAATTTCACACAAACACTATGGCTAACCAACCAGCTGAGGTGCAAAGAAAAATCCTTACCCGATTACGCAATGAACAAGAAAATGAACTTAAGTTGATTAACAACTTGTTAGGTGAGGTAGCTCGTACTATTCGACAGATGCATACCTGGGCTCCAGAGGTCGAACGGTTACGTGAGCTGCCTCAAGACCATCCAATAATCAGGGTCGGTCTACAAACTCTTTTAAGAAATGATGAAACAGATTTGCAACTTCAAGTCGCCTTGAAAATGGTCAGAGAACAAGCGTTGCAAGTTTGGGAAGAAAAGTCAGCACTCATCGATAATTATAAGTCTTTATAAATTCGTGATGATGTTGCATATCGTATTTATCCGTTTCGTTATTTTCGTATCGTATCGTATCGATTTTTTTTCTCTTTTCATATCGTATGGTTTTTTTTTCTGTATTGAAACTTTTTTATTTGGATGAAATAAAATTAGTATGTTGTATTATTTTATATAATTAGTTAAATGAATTTATTTTATTTAATGAAATAAATTAAAAAATAAAGTTGTAAGTGAAGTTTGTTGTTTGGTGAGGAGGGGTTAGTTGGAAGAGGTGCATGTGGATTGCCATCTACACCTAGTACTCTAATAAGTGAAATCAAATAAGCACAGCAGCACACAGAGGAAGAAGAAAAAGGAATATGGAGAGAAAACAAACTGAAATGAAACCTAAACAATCAGTTCGTTGCATCGTCAAACTTGGTCAAACATCTCTCTCTTTTTTTTACTTTTTATTCTATATGCTTTCACTTATTAATCAATTTATTAGTTAACGAATCTGAGATGATGTATTAATTTCACCATTGATCCTTTATATGTAATGCTATTATCTCTTTTCATCCAAATGCTCTCACGTTCATGTAGTGTCCATAAATCCCTGTTTGTTAGTAATATAATTTAGTATGAGTTTGAACTTACCAGTGGGTTGTTTGATTTGTAAACTAAAATATGGTAAATTGAAGTCAACAAGGGTTAATAAAATGCTCTTCTTTTGTTTATTCCATATGGGTCATTTTGTAACTAAAAATATGCTATCAAAGTTTTTTTATAAGATGGTAGATGCATATATGATGTTGAAAGTTATGTGTTAATGTTAACGGTAGGGGGTTACACAATGAGTGAAATGGGACACTAACGGTGCGTTTAGTTGGATCTTTTATCTTCACAAAAGAGTTGAAAATTTAGAAAGCACATATAGTTGATTTTGTATCTTGTATCTTGAAGAAGGGAAGGAGAGGTTTTTGGTTACAAAGGAAACAAGGAAAATATCAATTATGTGTCGTGTGATTTTCTTTGATATGTTTGGAAATAATAATTTTTCGGCTTTGTGGAGAATGTTTTAGGAAAAACCCAATTTGGAAATGAGGTGTGTTCTCCTCCGACTATTATTACAACGGGACAAATGAAAATAGATGTTAGTTTGTCATGAAGAAAAGGAAGAAAAAAAAATCTTCAATAAACTCATATCGTATCTGGGCATACTAAAATCTAAGTTTCAGAATTAGATGAACCTTTTTCTAGTAAGGTAGGAAATATTGAGTTCTAAGGAATGAGTTATCACTCAACAACTCAGTTATTTCTCTACTCGAGTTTCGTGATGCCTAACTCCTATGCATTCGCTTTAAATATAAGACTTGTTGTGCAATATATCTAGATCACGTGCTGATGATAATGTGCGAATTCATTATAGGAGGTGCTGCAATCACATGCAAGAATGAATTTGAAAAGATTAATGAAGACAATCTTGTTACGGTTTCTTCACAGTTGCGAGAAACAATGATGTCAGCATCTTCATCCGAATCAGTACTTGAAATGGATTGGAGCAAACGACCAGGTGGAATTTCTGAAACTTTAAACAGAGTTGATAATTTTAAACAACAAGAAATTTTGGACTACAACAGTTTCGTTGTTATTCATGGAGCAGGTCAGTAAACAATTTTGCTACTTATGCGTTCACTGTGAATTGTATATCATGATTGTTTAGCTGAGAAATCGTTTTTTACGGCAATTGATTCCAATTATTGTATGTGTGCTTTAGGGTCTTTTGGTCACTTTCAAGCTAGCAAATCCGGTGTTCATAAAGGGGGATTGAATCAACCTCTTGTAAAAGCTGGTTTTGTTGCTACTCGTATTTCTGTAAGCTCTAAACTTTACACTTGACCCTCATTCTCTTTATACCAATTTATCCTATAATCTTCATTGCAATGTCTAAGGAATTAATATTCGATTACTTCTAAGTTTATAACCCTATTGTTTCTTGTATTATTAGGTGACTTCCCTCAATCTTGAAATAGTTAGAGCCCTTGCAAGAGGTAAAATTCTGCTTGCCAAACTAAGCTTGCTGCTCATTGTATAGCTTGACCTCGAAATATGTTTTCAGCTGTGGCCTCGTTTTTCTGAATTGTATTTAGACTCATTTTTTATACCCTATAGCTTTTTCAGGACTTATGTTTAACATTTTTATTGCAGAGGGTATTCCATCAGTTGCAATGTCTCCATTTTCATGTGGATGGTCAACCCGTGAAAGAAATGTTAGGATGAACTTCAAAACCCATCTTTTATCATCCTTTTTGGAATATCAATGCACCTTTTACATGGAAACAATAATGAGAGTCTATTATTACAGATAGCTTCTGCTGATGTGTCAACAGTGGTCGAGGCCCTTGACTCCGGTTTTGTTCCTGTATGTTTTGGATATCTCAGCATATCTTACAATTTTTAAGACATACTAGTATTAGTTTGTAAGTCTGACTATATAATTGTCAATCTAGGTTTTGCATGGGGATGCGGTTCTAGATGAGTCACTGGTATGTAGCATAACAAGAGGGCTCCTTCTATGCCAATGGCAACAATTGATTTGCATCTAATATCATCTTCTTCTTTTTCTCTTTTTTTTTCTCTCTTTTTTTTTTTTTTTTTTTTTTTTTTTTTTTTTTTTTTTTTCAGGGCTGCACTATATTAAGTGGAGATGTAATCATAAGTCATCTGGCAGCACATCTAAAGCCTCAATTTGTTGTTTTCCTTGTATCCTTCCACACCTCATGCTTTATTTTCCTACATTATTAGCTTAATTATAGTGTTTAACTTGTTTTTTGCTGTCATAAGTTCCTATACAATGAAGACAGATGTTTTTGGGGTATATGACCGCCCTCCTGCAGAACCTAATGCTGTACTCCTTAGGGAGATCGGTGAGCACATTATCTATCTATATCAAGACATCATATACCATAACTGATGGTTAGATCATTGTTTGACTTGATTAAATGATGCCTGTACAGCTGTACGTGAAGATGGCAGCTGGTCCGTTGTGAATCCATCATTTGAAGGCACAGATAAACAAGGTTAGTACTATATTCTAAAAATAAAATGTTTGTTGAAGTCCTTAACTGTTGGTGACTATCTTAAATGCCTTTCAGTAATGACAAAAATGGGAATTAATGTGACCATTGATGATATAAAATTGGCAAATAACTAAATCTGGATTAAAATTTAGGTGTGTGCGTGTACTTGTTTATGATGTTCAACATATGCTAGTCTTTCAGTGTGATAAAATTTGTGACCTTTTAAAAATAAAGGATAAGAAGACATCCCAGAATGTAAACTATTATTGTTTTAATGGCACAGATAAACTTTAACTTGATATTATGAATCTATGACTTCACATGAAACAGTTGAAATTAGTGTAGCATCCCATGATACAACGGGAGGGATGGTGACCAAAATATCAGAAGCTGCAATGATAGCAAAACTTGGTATCGATGTGTATATTGTGAAGGTACATATCCATATAACTATATTTACTTGCTCAAAACTTGATTTCAGTTTTTAGTCACGTTATTGATGAGTATTTTTCCACTTTACAGGCAGCAACTGAACACTCATTGACAGCCTTAAGTGGCAAATTGAGAGATAAAATTCCTGAAGATTGGCTTGGAACAGTTATCCGTTATGTTTCATGATACATGTGATCTCCATTATGGAATCGGCTTCCATAAACAAAGTTGAGGCTTCTGGATGCTGAATCTTTTTGTTGTATTAAGATTTGACTGGTTCAGAGTAATAAAACTAGGCAATTTGTCGAGTATTTATTGAAGCAGTTGTTCTTCAACAGCTTTATACTTGTTGAGTTAAAACAACCATTTGAATTTGGATATACAAGATATATTATGTACTAGTGTACTACAAATTTTAAAACCATGCATCTTCCAGTTGGAACTGCTATTATATACTGTATAGTGTATTGTTTAGAATACAAATTTTGTGGTGTTTGTATTTGTATGGCAGTCAAAAAATACAAATAAACAGAAACAATCACACAAGCAAGAAATATAGTGCAACACATGGAAACCCAGAGACAAACCAAGGGGAACAAAATAGGCATTTCGTAAGTTTGCTGTTCACGCGAATCACACTTCTCGATAAACAAGAAGCAGAATGTACAAAATCCTCTCCTCGCAGCCAAAAAGCCAAGACTTAAACTCGTCAATCATAGCATATGGTTCTGAATCAGCTCTTGACCGCATGAATTCTTCATAGTAAAGCTAATAATAATTCTCAATCTCAATATAAGCAAGTATACTCCCACATACCACTAATTAGGGCCTGTTTGTTTAGTTTTTTTATTAAGTCCTGTTAATTTAAAGTGTCTGTCTGAATATATGTTGTCCGTTTGTAGACGAATAAATAGTTGTTTGTTTTGTGTGCTGAATAAAGTGTCTGAATTAGAAAAATTATTATTATACCATTTTATTTAAAATAAGTATTGAATTAGAGGTTAAGAAGTGAGAGAGCAAATATGTAAAAGTAAGATAAAAGTGATGACTTAATATGGATCACGGCTTTCTCTAAAAGGTCATCCATTTAAATTAAGCACCAAACAAACACTCAATCTTTAATTAAATGACTTAGTTTACCACAAACAAAACATCTTTTAATGAGTAAAAGAGTAACTTTTCCCCATCTCATTCCAATTATTTCTAGGTGTCCCTTGACTTTTAACCTGTTGCCTAGGAGATTTTATGTGTGACAGACAACTAGGTTCAACTGTTTTAGGTGTAGATTTAGACACAACTGGTTTGTTGAATGAAATAAGATTAGGTTTAGACTTTTCTTTTAGTACACTTATTTGTTTTGACTCAGACTCAACCAAATTGTCAGAGATATTACCAATGGATCTTTCACTGTCATTGGATTGACAGGTAGAATACTCACTAGTTTTATCATCTGAGACATTATTTTCAGGCTTTTGAGGTCCTCTTTTACCATACACATATAAAGACTCATCAATTTCTTTATGTGGTTTTGGTGTATAGTCTCAATTCAAAGGGTGTGAAACTCCTTTAAAATCGTTAGTTTGTGAAAATCTATTGTACACTTGTTTATCAAATGAAATCTTCATCTTTACTAACAAAAACAGTTCTTTCCATTTCCTGCTCGTAGCCTAAAACCTCATTATTTGATTTTATCTCAAATCCTAGACCCATTTTATAGGTTGAACTCATTCCTGAATCTACAAGTCTAAACAAGTTTTTAGAAGAATCTTTCCATGTGTCAACAATATGTTGCAATCGTTCTTTTTATTTCAAAGCTTTCATACCGATTCTCCTATATCTTTTAAGCTTTTCATCTTTTTCAAAAATTTCATTAGCCTGAAAGGTGAGTTTTTCATTTAAAGTAGCTTGATGTTTTTGTAAGGTTACAATTTCTGCTTCTAAAGTCTTAACAGCATTATTATATGCAAGTATTTGTACTTCATGATCACCTATCTGAATTAGTTGCTCATCACAAAGTATTTTAATATTATTGTATGAGTCAATGCAAAGTTTTGAGCATAAGGATACCTCAGAGTTGGAGCTTATAGCTATAAGATCATGATTGGTGTCTTCCTCATCATCATTGTGCTCTCCCCAGTTGACAATACCATCATCAACAGTAATCATCCCAATCTGATTCTTTACAGGTAAACCAGCTTCCGAGTCTTTCTTCCTTGTTCCATCAGTGGTCACTGGAGCTATGCATTCCCTAGAAAAGTGGCATGTGTTGTGGCATCTGTAGCATTTAAGGTTCTTCTTGTCAAAACCAACAGGTGCCTTACCATCATACCTTATTGGTCTTCCAGTCTTCTTGAAAAACCTCTTCATCCTCACAGCAATCATTGCTATTTGCCAGTGAATATCCATCTCTTCAATATCAACATCATTTATTTGTTCAAGGTCCTCGTAAAGAAGGTCCAAGTCTTCTGTTTGCTTTGCAAAAAGAGAGTGGATAACTTCATCAGCAAAACCTGCAGGCATTTCCTTTTCTCTTACATTACTTGAAGAAGAAGTACCAAAGTTACCAGACTTAACTTTATTAGTACGGGTCTTGCTGTGAGAGACAAAAGCAGCATTGGCACTTGAAGATGGTTTAGAATGAATTTTGATTTCTTGTTCAAAAACTCTGAGGTTATTGTACAAGTCATCAATTGACAGGTTGTCCACATCTTCTTTTGTTCTAATTGTCATTTCTAGGTTAAACCATTCTGAAGGCAAGGATCTGAGAAACTTTTGGTTTGCATCTTCAGTAGGCACTTCATGACCATGTGCTTCCAACTGTGATAGAAGTTGTTGGAATCTATCATAACCTTTCTCCAACCCGTCAGAACTTGATATAGAGAAAGCTTCAAACTGTTGTTTTAAAACAGCCTTCTGCATCCTCTTAGAGTTTGCATTATCTCCAAATCTAGTCCTGATTGCTTCCCAGATTTCTTTTGCATCATCCATCCAATGGAACCTTCTGAGGTGTTCCTTGGGAATGGCCATCATTAAGATGGTTCTGGCTTTCCTCTATTTCTCTACAGCATGGATCTCTGCAGCAGTGACTGGTGGAAGGACCCTAACAGTTCCATCCTTCCCAACAGAGATCCTCTTCTTGGAGTTTCCATTCTGGATCACCTTCCAGACATCATTGTCAATATACTCCAAGTAGTGCTCCATATCCATAGCCCAAATATCATACTCCTCTTTCTTAAGAATTGGGAGTTTGATATTGGAGATGGTTGTTGTTGCAGACATGATTTGTGTTTAGGCTTGCTAGTTTCTGAGACAGCATCATTATGAGTTGAAGCATCATCATCACTGTTGTGTAGGGAAAATTCATCATTGTTAGGGTGAGATATTTTTCAGGATTTTTGAGTGAATAAGTGTTTGTTTGTGGTTGCTGTGTTTCTTCTAACTCAGAGTCTCTCTATAGGCTCTGATACCACTTGTAGGTCTAAAGTTATGGATCTAAGTAGCCTTTGTTAGACAATAGTTTACTTGGATAAATCCAAATTAACTATATGAGAAACTCTTAACTGTATATAATTGATTGTTAATGCGAATTCTTAACAAACAATGGTTATGAAGAACACACAGAGATTTACTAATAATCACTTCTATTAATCTTGGAATTGGCATATAATACAATGCCGTAGGGTTCCTTTTATACAGTAAGGAAACCCTAATGCTACAAAACGTGTGAAAGGATAAACGTATATTATCCTAAGATATATAATATACGTACATATCCTTCCCTAATATATCTCCTAAGATATCTATTCTGTTTAAACATAAACAGACTTAACTAAATAAAAACACTAACAGGCTTAACTAAGTCTGCCAGACTTAACTTTGTACTAGCAGTACTAACTACAACTAACAGACTTAACTATTACATTAGCAGACTTAAGTCTGTTATAACTAATAATTCCCAACAACATTTGATAAATAAGTAAGTCATGCTTAAAGACACTCTTACATGTATGTGGGACAAAGGGATTGGTTTATTAGGCGTTCTAATCAAGAGGTGATAATAATCATTAATGTAATTTCATTTGTATGAAGTACAGAATGGGAGAAGATCAAAGAAAACATTCTTTGGCTGCTTGATGTTGCAGTCTATGTGGCACTTGATGCGTTTGTATCCTCATTTATCTTCAATTGGATAGCTAGCTAGGAATGAAACAAGATTTGGTAGCTTGATGGCACTACATAAGGGCATGGACGGACGAATATGGTATGACACCCTCATTGGGCGGGCTTAATTGTATTCTGAGTAGATACATGACAACATTTTAAACCATTTAAGCACAATAAAATAAGCAGTCCCAAACACCCTCTTAATGTCACATGTTTTATGATAGAAGATGATAGTCATGTATACCATATTTGTTGGTAAAACTTCAATATCATGTGGATTCTTTCTTAATGTGACGATAGTGTTTAGATGAATCATGCAATCCTTTCCTGTAATTTAAATTCTTGACATTATATTTTTTAACACGACTTTGTGCAATTATATTTTTGCGCCTAGTGGAGAGAACGGTGTAGAAAAGACGGATGTTGCAACCCGCACCCTATCTAACCCAACGGACATCTGGATGTACCAGGTAACCATGTTGTCATCGACTACAATATATTATAGTATTGTTATATATATAATGGCATTCTTGGGACATTTATTTATTAACAGGTAGGTCTAGGCACGGGGCTATTTTTATACTACTAACACATCAACTTGGCATAGTCAAACTAAAATGCCTAAAAGTAAACAACCTTAATCACCAAAAAGTGTCTTTCTAACGCGGATATAGAAAAAAAAAATTAGGGTTATGGTACTTATGTCATAAACTAAATAAGTAGTAATTAAAAAATATACGACATTAATGGCCAAAATAGTGTGGTTCTGACCAGACCCGTTCAACCCACCCATTTTGACATGTTGAATGGTCATGGTTAATAAATTTGGATTGATATAAAGCTCATGTTATTAAACTGCAGTTATTATTTCGGTGCCCATGTAGGTGGTTCACTTTATGATACAGCAGAAGCAAATACCAACATTTTCGAAGCAGTGATAAATCCAAGATTTTTCATAGCAGGAATATGTATGCATAATGTTAGCCTCGCTTTTTTATAAAGATAACGTCACACAAGTGAAATGGACTAGATATGTAGCATGTTGTGTCCTTAGGGACTACTTATGTAGAATAGGCAAACATGTAGTGTGATGAGCCTATAAATACACCTCATGACTCTCCATGAGGGGGTGTGGGAAAGTGTGTGTAAGCTTCACTTCATTTGTCATATTAATAAAACACATAGTTCTCCACCTTTCTCTCTCTACTTTCTCTCTCTAGAAATAACCATGGTTTTCACATATTTTGATCAACCTCGACCTCCGGAACGTGTTTCTTGGTTACAACAAGTGGCATCAGAGCTAACCAGGGGCGAATCGTGGTGTTTTGTGGTGAAAAATTGTGTTTTTGGGTGAAAATCTCGAGTTTTTGAGCTGATCGTACGTATTTTATCGAGTTCGGAGGGTGTTTATCGAGTTAGCTTGGTTTAGCAAGTTAGGATTGTCTGTTTATCGAGTTAGGGGTCCAAACCTATCGAGTAAGGTTGGTATCGAGTAAGCTTCAGTTTTGCCGAGTTAGGCTGGTTCTACCTTATCGTTTATCGAGTAAGGATCTCACTTGGGCTTTCCTAAACGAAACGCTGCCGAAATTTCATTTGCTTATCTAGTAAGGTGCATATCGAGTTAGGAGTTATCGAGTTATCACAGGTTTATCGAGTTAGCACAGGTTTATCGAGTAAGCTGCAATACCGAGTTAGACAAGGTTATCGAGTTAGCCCAAGAAACCATCTTATCGAGTTAGTAAAAAGAAAGAAAAAAAAAGTATTTTGGCGGGAAAATTTGAGTAAAATTTATTTTTTAGAGGAGACTAAACGTTTAATTTTTATGCGAAATTCAAATTTTGGTATAACGTTGAAAATTTTGGCCCGAAATTCAAATTTTTAGGCCAAAATTCAAATTTTTTCGGTAAAATTTGGCGTAAAAATTTTTAAAACTCAAATTTTTCTGGTAACCTTAGTATTTCATTTCATAGTGATTTCCAAATTATGGGCGAGAAAATTTTCCAATTCTAATTTTGGAGGGAAAATATGAAATCACTAAGATCAACGAGATAAAACTTCATACTTCACCAAAAACACACCACGTATTGCTTAAAAGATCCTGATCAAGAATCACAATCAAATGACAAACAGCTAGTATCAGATTTTTGTGACTACGGAGTTTTTGTATAATATTGCTTATTTGGGTTTAAAGTTCATTTCAAGGGCATGTGTACTTATTTATCTCAAAGTCTAGGGGTGGATAGATGCATGACTTCCGGAGATACTTGTTTGGGCAAACACTGGTAGAGATAGTGATTAAGACTTGGATTATCTAGTTATACCCGATGTAAGGAGTTACATTGTAGTACTTACGGGTTATAGCTATCACTTTAAGAAGTTACGTTGTAGTACTCAGTGTCGCACGAAGTTGTGGATAGTTCAAGTGGCAGAGATTTCATATACTGTTTGCACGTTTGAGTATATGGATCTACCTATGCTTAAAGGAGTTACGTTGTAGTGCTCAGTATAGGTTCTTAGTCACACCATCGTACAAGATTAAGTCACATATCTACGGGGTGTTTACTTCATTTTCAGATTGGTTATATTGGGTTGTCTCCATACAGTGGTCATTTACTAGCTGGTTGGAATTTGAAGAGGTCGCTTATAGGTTGAAGAGAAGAGATGAGATTGTAGAAAAAGAGAGTCATATCATAGTGACATATACTCACAGAATGTGCTTCAAAAAGCTGTTATGGCTTCTAAATTGCATCAAGTACAAGGTGATTATACGGCATGTATAATACATTATGATGATTCCGATACCTCGCAACCATCAGGAGGGAGAAGAACATGCCAAAAGAACTAGTGTTTCGTCTTTAGTGATTGGATTGACCGAGAGAATTGTGCTTAACATCGTGAATGGAGAAGTAGTGTGTGCACATAAGGGCTTATCACCAACTTGGATGCAATGTTATGTGAGTTATATTGTTGTGTTGCTCCTCGAACGGCAACCATGTTCCTACACTTTTGAATCTACTCTATCCGCTGCGAGATGAAAGAAGAGTTGTCAGTTCAGGAGGGAGCAGGAAAAAGAATAAAGGCTCACTAGTTAGGAGGGAGTAATAACCTAACTAGACCATTACAGTTGAAGTTCAGAGCAACAAAGACCTTTGCTGTCAGTACGCCGAGATCATCGAAAGATAGAACTTCAAGTCTACCTCAGTATCTAGACTACAGAGACTCTGTGCTTCAACAACGTCAACATGGTTTACTATTGTTGTAATTTACATTGTTTATGTATTTATAGGTCTCATTGTAACCATTAATGTGTGAAGATATCTTGGAGGGAGATTGTTAGCCTCGCTTTTTTATAAAGATAACGTCACACAAGTGAAATGGACTAGATATGTAGCATGTTGTGTCCTTAGGGACTACTTATGTAGAATAGGCAAACATGTAGTGTGATGAGCCTATAAATACCCCTCATGACTCTCCATGAGGGGTGTGGGAAAGTGTGTGTAAGCTTCACTTCATTTGTCATATTAATAAAACACATAGTTCTCCACCTTTCTCTCTCTAGAAATAACCATGGTTTTCACATATTTCGAACAACCTCGACCTCCGGAACGTGTTTCTTGGTTACAACACATAAACATATAAATATATTAAAGAGTGATGACTCAGTATGAATTATTATATGGTCCAAGCGGGAATAGAAAATTTTAACAGGGTCCATATGTTTTTGCATGCACACTTCAATTATTCAGAACATGATTAAATGGGTTCGTTTGGGTGCCTGGTATTCTAATGCAAGATTATCATGGCCTTCATTAATGGACAAACGTAACAAGAACAATATGCCTGTTGGAACAACACTCAGAGTCAAGTCTGGCCGTTTTGCATAAATAGATTGTTACTGTTTGCTATATTAAAAAATATGTTGATGCACGTTTAGAAGTGACATTATCTTTTTAATATATTTTTGGTGGAAACTCTCTTAGGTGTTGGAAGTTTAGGTAGAACGGAAGAAGAAGTAGTGTCGGCTCCAGTCCAGGAGTGTTTAGATATGAAAGAATGGAAGAAGTAGTAGGTCCAGCTGCTACCGTTGATCAGCTGATGAAAGTACTAACTCCAGCTCCGATACAGGGGTGTTTAGTGATGGAAAATTATAAAGATGAAGTTGCTACTAAGCAAACTAAGTCCAGCTACCTCACGAGTCATTTGCAGTCTAGCTGCTACTATTGATCCGAGTATGATAATGTTAGCTCCAACTGCTACTGCTGATGAAATAGTAGAAGTTATCGGGTCTTTTAGCATTGTTCAGTCTTATGGTGGATCTGAGTATGTTACAGATGACATGGAACATGATCATTTGATTGCTTATTTTTTCTATAAACTCATAATTTGTGCATTTGTAGAGTTATAAGATGATACATCCTGCAGAGTTAGTTGACGCACAGATATTTATGATATTTTATACGGATATTGAGTTTCTCACAGTCGTAGTTAATGATGCTAAATAAGCTGGTGAGGTATTTCATTTGTAGCTTTTAACTTTAGTACTTCATTTGATATGATTTGTGTGAAATATGTTATTCAGAAAGTTTTTTACCAGACTAAGAATGTCGAGTATAAAGGATTAGTACCTACTTACATTCTCTATTTAGTTTTGGATCGACATTATTTACTTTTACATTTTTGCTTTGCCCTTACACTTTAATCTTTTTTTTCATAGCGATTTTTCATTATATTCTTCGTATATGAATTTGGTATCGGGATTATTTCAGATATAATCTTAAAACTGTGTTGTATATGCTAATGGTGTAGGTTTCCAATATTCTTCTCGATGAGTTAACCCGTGTATGTGAAAGCAGGATCTCCTATTGTTTTTACATTTGGCGGTGTTGTGGAAATACCAATGTATTTTGTTTTATGTACAAATTTGTTGTGTTTTTTTTATAATCGCTGATAGATTAAATGAGTTAAATCCAAATATTTAGCTAAATAGAAAACAGTCGAAAGTCTCATTGGCCAACCAAACTTTTTTGACTTGTGACTCACTCCAACTCTTTTTATTTGGAAATAGGTTTGTTATGAATGGTGTGTGACCTCCCCAACTGAAACTCCTGTACACAACTCAAATGGACGATCATATTGGGTTGGGTTATGAACCAAAGAGCATGAAGCCATGTCTGTAAAATGGTTAGGATCAGTGTTGCTTTACTTCCAACTATCTTTGTGAATCTCTCGAACTGTCAGTTTGATTGCCTAGCAGATGGTGTTACCTTTAACGCAAAATTCTTCATGGATCTCAATCTTTCTATGCCATTACTTCAGGCTTGCGAAGCCTTGGGATATACTAAGCCAACGCCTATTCAGGTGAAGTATCACACTCAAATAAGCCCAGAAAATAAGGCCTACTACTTTTTGATTTCTTGACTAAATTTAACATAATTGTGTTTGGATCAGCTTTTCCTTTCGATTTCTAGGCTTATTTGAGCTCTAACTCACAGCTAACTTTATATGCACCTTTTTTAAGTTGCTTATTTGACCCATGATGAGATGAAAAGTGTTACGCTTTTAAGGGGTCATTTAAGCCTTAAATCGTGATTATATGATCAAATATTACCTTAAATCGTTCCTTTTGTCATTTTAGGTACTTTTGAGAGGAATTCTGGAAAAGGAAGCATTTTGGACGTTTTTGGAGCGAAAAAGAAAAGAATACGACAAAGTCTCAAATTATGCTGGAAACGGTACTTGACGGCGTCACGCCTTACTAGGTGACGGCGTCATGTGTGACAAAGAGGTGGATATGAAGTTTACACGAGACGCGCCAGAAAGAATTTGGAGGTTAAAGAGTGACGACGTCACTCTTTGTGACGCCCAGGCCATCACATGTTGGAGTAAAAGGAGACGGCCCAGAAGACTTTACAAGGTGACGGCGTCAAAGATGGATCTAGGCAATCCGAGAGTTAGTTTGGCGGCCAGATGACGACGTCAAGGGCTATAACGTGACGCCGTCAAGTTGTGAAGTCTATATATACTTTTCTAATTTTCATTCATTATGAGTGGAACTTTAGGGAGAACTTTTGGGAGAAGTTAGGGATAAACCCTAGGTCGAATTTTACACTCTTTGTAAGGGTTTTTCACCCTTATTTCATCCATGCTTAATTAAACATAAGTCTTCCATTAATCATTCAATATGTCTATATGTTGTTTGATTCTATCTTATGCTTGTCTTTACATTAACATGCTAGGCTAGGTTTGTTTGTGTTTGCTTAGATGTAATGAAACCTAGCTATTGATTATTGATTGATGGTTTGTTATTAATTGTTGTTGGATGAATGATATCAATGTTAGGCTTAAGAAAACTGGCTAATTTCCTATTAGTAACTTGCTTGATGTCTTAAGAAACATGAATCGGATGTGTACTACGATTAATTGGTTGTGTTTAATGCATAAGAGAATATTAATGAGGCCATGATAGGATACTTAACGTGTCGTCATAGGAAGAGATATGATCTTATAGAGTTGGGGAAGGACGTGCATGCCCCCACGAATGGTATTAAGGAATACAACCCGTCATCCACGCAATTGTAACAAACTAATCAATCAATGAAAGATAGCTAGAGAGTAGTGAAACCTAAGTAAACACGTTTTTTTCTCCATATTAGTTTTTCTCACATTTATTTTCTTGTTTTTTATTTTTATTGCATTTGTAGTTATTTGGGTTAGTTGACTAGCAACTAATTCCGCCCACTCCTTCAAAACCCGATAATTTTACTTGCTTTCTAAAAAATTATAAAAATACAAAAAGAAATCATCCCTCACCTCTAGACCTAGTTTAGATCATTTTCAATCATAAAGAACACTATTCCCTGTGGAGAACGATCAATCCCCTAGTACTTACCACTACACTATACTACATCGGTCAGGTACACTTGCCTAGCGGGGATTGTAAGCTTCTCAAGATCCTTTGAGAAGTAAAACTTTTGCGTAACAATCCAAATCGCATCAACCCAGTTTATTAATTTCTTTTTCTTATAGAACAATTTATTTTTTCTTTAATGTAGGCGAGGGCTGCTGAGTTACAGAGAGCTGCAATAGCTTAATCGCAATCCAGCATGTGGAAAACTAGAAGGGGGTTGAATAGTTTTACGTTTTTTTAATTTGTTTAAAAAATTGTTTGAGTGTTCTCTTTACTTTCAAAAATTTAGATTCGATATTATGTGATCTCAAGTCTTGCACAATATAAACAACAATAAATATGTATGATATAGCAATAATAATGTAAGTAAAGAAATAAATGAGAGATGGAAAGATCGAACCGCGAGACAAGAGATTTATAGTGGTTCGGCTACAAGGACACCTTCCTTGCCCTACTCCACTCCCCGAGCACCTAACTCGAGAGTTTTCTTCACTACGTCAACAAGCTCCCTTATGGCGGAGAAAACCTTACACACCAATGTACACACCACAACTTCGTCACAACTTGATCACACCTTATTCACAACTACTTCACACCTATCTATCTTCACACCTATCTACTTCACAACAATCTTTTTCACAACTATATTCTTCACAACTATCTACTTCACAACTATATTCTTCATAACTATCTACTTCCCAACAATCTTCTTCACACCTATTTTCTTCACAACTATCTACTTTCCAACTATCTACTTCACAACAATCTTCTAAACAATCACTCTTTCTACACACTAAGTTAATCTATCTTCTACCAAATATTCACAACAAATAACATAAAGAAATATGTGTAATGAAAGATGCTCAAACAACTTGGATGTGGAGGTCACAACAAGTTGTAATACTTCTTGTCTTGAAGGTTAGAAGTATTCTTCTCTTGCACTTGAGAGGTTGATGTTTGGATCACTTTGAAACAAAGATTTATGTATGTATGATCAAAGGATTTAAGGAATAGAAATGAAGATCTAGAACAGAAAGTTTAGGAGTGCAAAAGGTGAGAAAATTCTATGAAATGAACCAGTATTTATAGGGGAACAATTTACTGTTCTGGAGCGTGGCCGGTCCCCTTAATTAGGGGCCGGTCCCCTTAATCATTAAGGGGGACGCCTATGAATTAAGGGTGCCGCCCCCTCCATAACGTTGGAATTGTTTGTCCTTTTGTGGGGAAGGTTTTTCTGGATAATATTTGCCATTTTTGGTTGGAAATTTGAAATCTTATATTTATAATGAATTAAACATATTCTTTTAATTTCAAAAGTGATTTTATAAAAGATATAAAATGTTTATGACATTTTATAAAAGTTCTAGTGACTTAGAAATTTTTTCCTTTGATCATAGATTGCAATAAACACTTTGTTTATTCATACCTTAAGTGATTTGGATGTGAAGAGAAATATTAATCACTAAATACTTGTTTACGTCATAAATTTAGTTCAATGAGATTATGTTTTGTAATCATCAAAACATAGAGATATTGTTAATATGTTAACAATGTTTTTAGGCATTATTTATGTCAATAATCTCTCCCTTTTTTATGATTACAAAACCTTAAACTCATTAGGTCTAAAAATTAATTTTTAGACAAGTATATTAGAGTTTAATATTCTCTTCTCCCCCTTTTTGTAAAATCAAAAAGGTTAAACCGATAAATCTCCCCCTTGATGTATGCTCCCCCTCATTTTAGAGCATCAAGGAAACGAGCTATGGAAAGCTTGGCTACAAAAAATATGTGGGAGAACAAGACATATATATATGCAAAGCAACAATAATGCAAATAAAAACAGATTCATTCAAGCATATATGAGATGATCATAGAAATGATCATCATTACAACATTCAATATGCTTGAAGCATATTGATTACAATAAAACAAAAGAAACAACATAGTCCTAAATTGCCAAAGTGATCACTTGGACTTGCTTGCAACCCATGGTTGAGTGTTTTATTTGCTTGAGGGGAACATAAGCATAGAGCTTAGTTGTTTGATGGAGAAGGATATGGAGTGGGGTATGGAGCGGAAGAGGTGGATCTCACGAAGTTGTATCGTGTCAAGGGTGGTATTGGATGAGGACGAGTGAGAAGATATTCGATCCAAGAAATATCTTCACTCAATTAGAGGATTTGTTTTTGAAGGAAGATGCAACAAAGGTAGAAGTGAGTGTGGTTTGTAACTTGATCCAAGTTGAGAGAGTGAGGTAGACAATTTTCATAAGGTGATGAGGGAGGTTGCCCTTTGTTGCGTTGTGCAAGATGCATAGCAAGGAGATCACTAAGATCATGGATTTGGTTTATTTCATCATGGAATTTTTGCTTTTCCGTGGCAATGTGGAAAGAATCATTGTGTTGATATGGATGAATTGGGGTTGTGTAGTTGGAATTGAAATTGTTGGAAGTGTAGTTTGATGGTTGATCAAACTTGTATGGATCATTGTAAGTGGTTGGAGGTTGAGATGTGTAGTTTGGCATGAAAGTGGATGTTTGGCAAATGTTGTATGGTTTGTAAAGAGGATCAGATGAATGTCCTTGTGGGTTTGGTGTAAAGTTTGGGAAGTAAGTAGTTGGAGGTGTTGAGTGATTTCCAACTTCATTAGTTATGATGGATTTGTTTTGAGGGCTTTTTCTTCGCCAAACGGGTTTCTTCGTCATCCTTGCTAGCCTTGAGGCTTTTGGTTTTGGTTTATTTGGAGAGGCCATGATGGGATGAATGGAGAGTTTTGAAGATTGGGGATATTTATAGTGTAAGATTTGTGTGTTTATGGATGATAAAGTTTGTTTGGGAGATTAGGACAAAATATGTTGGTGAAAATTGGGAAATGTAGGTTGAAATGGGCTAAAAAGCATAAAAGATTCTGTAAACCCGACCATCAGATGGTCGGTCCCCTTAATTAGGGGGCGGTCCCCATAATGATTATGGGGGCCGCCTTACATAATTAAGGGGGTCACCCATCTGGTGGTTTCCAGATTGCCAGAATTGGGTTTTTGGCAGAAAATTTGCAGAAAGGTTGTGTTTTTGGATTTGGATTCAAGCAAGTTCAACTCTTTGAGGCAATATAGCATCTAATCTAATCATAATATAGCATACATGCAAAAACATTTAATTAATAGAGCAAACAAGCAATAAATAATAATCTAGAAGAGACAAGTAAAGGCAAAGGCACTTAATCTACCTAGAGTAACTCTCTTAGATCAAAGGCAAAGGCAACTAGTGAGTGAAAAACTAGTAATGAAACAAGATGACAACATTGTGAGTGATTTTGTCCTAGTGTGTGCCTATATGCAACAAATATGGAGCTGTGATTGTTTCGACTCCTAAATGCAAAGAAAAATAAACTTCCTAAGAAACAATCCAAAATCTCCTTGATTCGTTTTTTGCTCGATTCATGAATGTCAATGATATATAATTAGATTATATACTTTGACAATTTATGTGAGAGTTTATGCATGATTTAGGAAAAAGGTTTTTAGCATTTGTCAACAATGCAAGGAAAATGATTTTCATGTAATTCCTAGATGTGAGAATAGTTTTCAAGAAATTTTGATTGGATTTTACAAGAGAGTATATGCAATGAAAATGAGGTTTCCCAATCTTTAATTTTGTGCGAAATAGATTTCTAGACTCAGAAATGGAGAAGTGGAAGAAAAATAAGTTTTTGTGCAAGCAAAAAATTAGTGTAAATGCAATAGAATTTAGTCGACTTGTTCCATCATTCCTAATCCTAAACGCAAGTGGTTGAATAGTTCACGCTTAAGGGGTTTAGTGAATATATCCGCAATGTTATCTTCCGATGCAACCTTTTCTATAGATATGTTTCCTTTTTGTACATTATCTCTAAGGAAGTGGTGGCATATTTCTATATGTTTAGTCCTAGAGTGTTGAACCGGATTTTTACTTAAATCTATCGCTCCTTTGTTATCGCACATAATAGGAACATTTTCTAACTTAATGCCATAGTCTATGAGAGCTTGTTTCATCCATAGTGCTTGTTGACATGCCTTTCCAGCGCTTACGTATTCGGCTTCGGTGGTAGAAATAGCAAGAGCGATTTGCTTCTTTGAAAACCAAGATGTTAGACAACATCCCATAAAAGTGCAAATACCGCTAGTGCTCTTTCTATCTATGTAGTCTCCCGCATGATCCGAATCCGCATAGACGATGGTTTCTATGCCGGATCCCTTAGGATACCACAATCCTAAGTGTATAGTGCCTTTAATGTATCGGAAGATACGCTTAACCGCTTCTAGGTGAGAGGTTTTGAGATCCTCTTGAAAGCGGGCACAAAGGCAGACACTAAACATGATATCGGGTCTACTTTCCGTTAAGTATAGTAAACTACCTATCATTCCTCTATACTTAGTGTTATCTACGGACTCGCCTTCATCATCCTTTGTGAGTTTCACTTCCGTAGACATGGGAGTTTTCATAGGTATTGAGTCTTCTAGGCCAAGTTTCTTAAGCATTTCCTTAATGTACTTAGATTGGTTAAAGAATATTCCATATTCTAATTGTTTTATTTTTAATCCTAGGAAGAAGTTTAGTTCACCCATCATACTCATCTCGAACTCATCATGCATGATTTTGGCAAATTCATCACACATTTCTTGACAAGTTGATCCAAATATAATGTCGTCAATATATATTTGAACAATGATGAGTTTTGGGTCTTTCTTTTTAGTGAAAAGAGTGTTATCTACCATTCCCATGGAATAATTATGTTTAATAAGAAAAGATTTTAATCGATCATACCAAGCCTTAGGAGCTTGTTTGAGTCCATACAAAGCTTTCTTTAACTTATAAACATAATTATGTTTTGCGAAGTCAATGAATCCTGGAGGTTGTGCCACATAAACCTCCTCATTGATAAAACCGTTGAGGAATGCACTTTTCACGTCCATTTGGAATAACTTAAAGTCTAGGGCGCATGCATAGGCAAGTAATATCCTAATAGATTCTAGTCTAGCTACGGGGGCATAAGTTTCGTCATAATCAATTCTTTCTTGTTGATTATAACCTTGGGCAACTAACCTAGCTTTATTTCTAGTTACTATTCCATTTTCATCTAACTTATTCCTATATACCCATTTAGTTCCTATGATGGTCATATTCATTGGATTTGGGACTAATTCCCAAACATCATTTGCCTTAAATTGGTTTAATTCTTCTTGCATATCTATAACCCAACTTTCATCTTTTAATGCTTCATTAATATTCTTAGGTTCTATTGCTGAGAAGAAACAAAAGAAGTTATTTTTATCTTAGGCTTGTGACCTAAGGGTTCTTTGATTAAGATGTCCTATTATATTATCTAATGGATGTAATCTAGATTCTTTAATATTTACAATTTCGTTATTTCCTAAGTCAATACATTCATTATCATTTCCTATGGGTTTTGTTTTACTAACCTCAATAGCTTCATCTTCGACTAAGTTATCATCTTCTAAAGGTAATGTTTTAGGAGGTGGTGGTGTTTTATCAAATGTTACATTTAATGATTCTTCTACTTTCATAGAGTATTTGTTAAGAATTATATTTGCTTTACTATTTTGTGAGTACCCTAAAAATATTCCTTCATATGATTTTGGGTCAAACTTAGTAAGGTAATCTTTAGTGTTTAAAATATAACATTTACTTCCAAATACCCTAAAGTAGCTTAAGTTAGGTTTTCTACCTCTTAGTAACTCATAGGGAGTTTTTCCTAAAATTCTCTTAATTGATACCCTATTAATAATATATGTTGATGTATCTACAGCGTGACACCAAAATTTTTGTGGGATGGATTGTTCATTTAACATTGTTCTACTCATTTCTTGTAGTTACCTATTTTTTCTTTCCACTACGCCATTTGATTGAGGAGTACGAGGAGCGGAGAAATTGTGAGATATTCCATTTAAATCACAATATTTTCCGAATTGTACTTCATTGTCAAATTCCCTACCATGGTCCGTTCTAATGGCTACTATTGTGCATCCTAATTTATTTTGAATCATTTTACTAAATATTTTAAATTTTTCAAAGGCTTGGGTTTTGTCACTTAAGAACCTAGTCCACGTGTATCGTGAATAGTCATCTACTATTACTAAGGTATACTTGTTTCCTCCATAGCTCCGCACAGCGGATGGACCAAATAGATCCATATGTAATAATTCTAGGCACCTAGTAGTGGATACTAAATTCTTAGCTTTGTGACTAGCATGAACTTGTTTTCCAATTTTACATGCATCACAAAAATGCTTGTCATATCTTAGGTTAGGCAAGTTTCTAACTAGTTCTTTAGAGGACAAAGATTGTATTTGTTGCATGTTTGCATGTCTGATACGTGTCAATTATAGTATAATTATATTCCGAAGAAATACCGGTTAAAGTAATTCCCGGGTCGTTCTTCCCAACGAAAGCTCAAATGGAAAATTTGAATTATCGAATGGGGAATCGTGTAGTGAAAGTGAGTGGTGAAAGAGTGATAGAGTGAAAATAGCAATCAAGGAATTCAAATATTCACAAACAATGATAAAGCATGCAAAAATTACAAGCTAACTATGCACCGAATTGAAAAACGCGAAAACGGAAATGCAACCGTAAAAATTTAAACGTAACGTATTACGAAAAATGACTCTACGAACTTGGAAAAATTTTCTAAAAATTAAAAACTAATAAAAAGAATTTTAAGAAAAAGAAAAATATTTTTTTTACTTTTTATTTATTTTCTAGAATTTATTTAGTATTTATTGAATTAAAAAATGAATTAAAAATAAGAAAAATAGAAAATTTAAGTGGAAAATTGAAAATTAAATTCTAAAAATTCTAAAATATTATAAAAGAAATTCTAAAATTATTTTTGTATTTTTCAGAACCTTTTTGTATTTTTTATTGATTTTTGAATTTAAAAACTATTTAAAAATTGAAAATAATCAAAAGAAATTATTAAAAATAGTAAAAATAATCAGAAAAATCTGGAAAAATTCCAGAAAATCAAAAATATTAAAAAGAACTTACAATAAAATTTTGAAATCAAAATAAGCTGGGAAAATGCCGATAAGCTGAAAACTGCTTATGTTGAAATGCTTATTAATAAGCACTTTGACTCTGAGTTGACCACAACTTTTCCAAGTACTTTTATGACCTTAATGAGCTTATTGAAACAGTTTCAAACCAAAATGAATCTCAGAAAGACAGATCAGAGTCCAAATCAGTGAAAATAAGCATAAGAATAATAAGCCAAGAACATTAAAAAGAAAAGCAGTGAGCAGTCCCAATAAGCTGTGCACATAAGCTAAAATTAACTAATTCTATTCTAATCTAGCCAAATGAACCAGAAACACAAACATGATATAAGTCTTAACAACACGAATCAATCAGCAATACAAGCTCAGCAGACTAAGATGATTAATCACTGATAAACGATATCTAGGGGACAAATAAGCTAATCAATCAAGCTCCTAAGTTCAAACAACTTGTTAATCCTTAAAACCAGTAGTCCAAGCTTCTTAGAAAATCACTTCACAAGCAATAAGGCAAACCAAGTAATCTGAAATGAGCTTTATGAAATAGGAAAGAAGGTTAGGTGCAGGGGAACAAACAGGTCAAAAGCCTACTTCAAGCTTATATATAAGCACTTAAACGAGCTTCAAAATGCTAAAGCAATACTGATTGATGAAGATTAGCAACTAGAGATTTCATAAAACTAAGTTTCACAGATCTCCAATCTCAATAGCATACTGAAAAATTTACGACAAAACCTTAGAACTAAAAAAATATATGCTGATGCAGATACACTCAAAGTGGTAAAAAAAAACTATTCCTAATATGAGCTGATCCAAACACCCCAATTACTAACAGCGAACACTATAAATCTATGAAATATGCATCAAATTACCAAAATACTGATTAAACTATCTAACTAATCACTGAATTAAAATAAATCTATAGCCAATTACACAATGATCCAACAGATATGCAGTATGACAGATAATCAACTCACAACAGTTCTACACACTCAATAATTCCAACACAGATGAAATTAATCCAAATGACCAAATCTGAAAATCACTAAATCAACTAGTACACTTATTAGATCCAATTGAACAGTGACTCTATCCCAAGCTAAATCAAACTCAGAACTTCAAAATGACATAACACTCAAATTGATAGAACAACTCAGATCTAATAAAAGATATTCAAATAAACTATACTACTTAGATTTAATTAATTTCACAGATCTACTATATAACTACAAGTATCTAAGATCAATTAATACCAAAACACAATCTAACAGTTACTTTACACAACTAATTCAATGAAATAGTAACTAAAAGGAATAATGAATTCAAAAGTTTACCCAATCCTTCCCCCTCAGCATGAACAGAGGGGGCTCACTATGCTCGCCTATCTCTAAGATAGGCTGAGTTCGTAGCTTCTGTATCAGTCTATCCAAATCACCTCAGCAAACTCAGATTCCAAATATTCTTTGACTATAGTTGACTTTGATCAACTTTTACCCAATGAAATAGTATAAGTATACAACAAACTATGAAAGTTTGAATATACTTATTATAAGCTAAAACAGCTTATCTTCAAACTCTAAACAAATATTTGAAACATTTTTTTTTTCTGATTTTTATTTATAATTTTTATGAATATATTTTTGAAACTGAAATATAATTCTGAGTTTATAAAAACTAAACTAAACTTAAAAGCAAAATTTCAAATTAGAATTTTAATCCAAACATGTAAATCAATAAGCTAAAAGGCTAAACTGTATAAGAAATTGAAACAGGATACAAGGAAAATGAACTAAACTTTTATTAATACGAAAATGAATTACAAGATGTGAAATGAAATTAAACTGAAACAATTCTAAAATAAATTCGACAGCATAACTCTACACTAAAAAAATTTCATCCAATAAGCTAAAATACAACACCTATTTATAGCTGAGGTGAAGGGTTTGGGTGATCAAATGCCAAGCTGGCAATCCACAACCTTGTGCTTTCTCTGAGCTACTCATATCCATTAGATCACATTTGTGTTACTTTGATTGCATAATAGCCTTTGGATCAAAAATTTGTGCGTGGCATGGCCAATCATTAGCTTCCATCTGTCCAATCCACGCTTGTATTCTCTGTCTTGTCAGACTCTTTCTAGAAGAGGAATCCAATGACGCGACTTGTCCAATACCACTCTGCCAAGTGTCCTTCGAAGGATCTAATTATCTCTCTAACATGTGCACAGGCCACGTGAGGTTCTAGAAGCCTCAATGATTAGATAATCATTAGTCAATTGGTGTGGTGTGGTTCGATTCGAGCCAATTTGGCCAATTAGAGAGTTAGGGTTCATGGTTCTGGGGTGTGGGTAAATTGGGGAAGAACAAATGGCACGTTTGGTGTGTTTATTTATTTATTTAGTGTTTTGACTAATTTGACCGAAGGTAACACTTGGGTGGGCTCGGGTTGTATTACTTGGGCTTTTGGGAATCATTTCAAGAGTGGGCTGTGGGATTATCTTTGGACCAGGCTAATAGTGAATTGGATCAAGGCTTGTTTGTTTTCAGGTTTTGGTGTTAAAAATGTACAAGGGCCATTTGTGTAGACATTTCAAACTCCAAGGGTAAAAACTGTCAATCTCCAAAAATCAATTCCAAGGACTAAATTTGACAAGTCTGAGTAAGTAGAGGACTGAAACTGATTCTCGGATCCCCGGCTTTGACTATTTGACCATCTTTTACTCTCATGCTTGTTTTTCCGGTTTTCTGGTGATTTTTCGTCAATTTCTGATTCATCCGTACCTGCATATTACAATCACAAAAACACACGTTTTCTTGGCGATTATTAGCTCAAATAGTCATATTGGGTTGGTGTTTGGCCATAAAATGGTGAGTAAATAAGCACTCACCAAAATCCCCCCGACTAAGGTATTGCCGTGTCCTCACGCAATGTGATCAATTCACGCTCTCGAGATAAATAATTTCGATACTCTTTTTACTAACTTTGAAAAGTAGCAAGGCGGTTCAAAAGAGATTACAAAATCATTTATTCCCGAAAAACGCTCCGTTTTCCAAAATTTTCCTTTTATTCCTTTATTCTACTTATACTTTCTATTTTTGTACTTTTCCATAATTCACACTTGTAACGGTTTGTTGAACTTTCATTATTTTGCAATAATTATTAGGGTCAACGAGTAGAAACACTTCTTTTAAGAAGCGACCATACGGTTAGAATTCGTCATCCTTGATTTTTCACGAGTCCCCAAACTAAGCGTACAAACGAGATCACAGCTTATCTACAAATTAGATGCTAATACTACTCATAACAGTTACTTGTGGAAACTTCTTACTCCCATTTCCTAGGTTTTTGTATCTCATTATTTTATTTTTGTTGAGAAATGAATTGCTTCATATTTTCTTGTTTCGATAATTTTTAGTCCGATAGTGATACCTAAGTTAAAACGATAAATAGTTATTCATTTTCTCTTAAGAACCACTACAATAGAAATTCGGTCCACATCAAGAAATTAGGGGTACATACAATATCAAAGATATAAGTTGCGGAGTACGATCACGTGCACCTCATGTGACTGATTACTAATCACGTATCACATGCACCTCACGCGCCAACAACTTATTGATACATACATAGCTCTTATTCAACAATACTTCAACTTTCATTTTTTTTTATTCTTTTCATTTTTCACTTTTTTTCATACTTTTCATTTTTTTCTTTCTTTACTTTTTTCTCAACATCAATGGAAGCTTATCGGGTAGCTCCAAAACCACATAGATAATCAACTTTTGACTTTTGATTTTTTCACTTTTTGCTCTTATTTTTGACGTTCCTTGATATGTACCCAACTTCTAAAGCAAAAATTCTCTTAAGAAAACAAAGAACTAAATATTATTCAAACCGAAATACCACTAATTAACCTAGAACATCTATTATATATTAGTGACGTTTCTTATGGGAGTAAAAAGCCACAAGTACCTCTTATGAGCTCTAAAGAGAACCACTACTCCACGTTTAGCATCTAACTTCTAAATAAACTCTATCATTTCTCGCTCTTCGCAATTTAAGATCTCAAATAATGAAACCAGCGAATACTTAGCCGATAATCAGCCACGCATATATAAAGTCAAATACGGAAACTTGCAAATTCTAGAAGAAGAATTCGCGTTTTCTAGCTCCTGATGTAAAAGACTAGCGAAAGCTTTTAAGCTGCGCATGTATAAAGTCAAGTACGGGAACTTGCAGATTCTTAAGAAAGAATTCGCATTTTATAGCTCCTAGTGTACAAAACTAGCACAAGCTTATGTGATCATCATTGGTTAAGGGAACAAGCTAGGGCTCAACACGCCCGGTCAAGTCAAAATATTTATTCCTACTCTCACCAGCAAGAAAGTCAACAAGGTGTCAAAACACTTATTCAAACTTTATAATATTTTTACACAACTTTTTCAACTTTTTTCACATTTTTTTGTACTTTTTCATGACTTTTTCATCAAAATTTTTGAAAATTTTCTTATTTTTTCAATTTTTTATTTTTGGTGAAAAAACGGAGTTGCAAGAGTACACGACTTGTGAAACATGCAAGGTCAAAATCGAATCGAAGATTCACCCTCCCCCCGACTAGAACGAAACATTGTCCTCAATGTTTTATGGGTTAAGGTAATCCTAACAAAATTCTAGGCCGTTTATTAATTATGCCAAAGAAAACGTTAGTCGATAAGATTTAACGGATATAGGATTTCCAAATAGCACCGATGAATGAGACTCCAAGTGAAGAGATAACGAGCACGAGAGTCATCATAAATCGCGGACAATCCTGAACAAACATCACAAACAACCACGAAACACAAGAGTAGAAGAGGCACCCCCTCCTCACATTAGGTATTAGAAATAAGAAAATAAGAAGATGAAATAGGATAAGCATGGGTTGCCACCCACGAAGCGCTTGTTTTTGTTAACCGAGTCACATGAGCTTGACTCGATCCCCGAATTTAATTGTCCTTGGGGAAAGTTTGGAGATCCGGGACTACCATAGTCGGTACATCCCCTCCAAAATAATGTTTCAACCTATGACCATTCACCTTAAAATTGGGACCATCTTGTTGAGCTAACTCAATGGTTCCATAAGGGAAAACTTGGGTTATTGTGAATGGTCCAGACCAACGGGTTTTGAGCTTTCCCGAGAATATCTTTAACCGAGAATTGAAAAGTAGCACTTGATCACCAACGTTAAAAACGCGGTCTTTGATCTTGGCATCATGAATTCTTTTCGTTTTCTCTTTGTAAATTAAAGAATTCTCGTAAGCTTGATCACGGAGTTCTATTAACTCATTCAATTGAATTTTTCTGTGATCACCCGCGGTTTTCAAGTCAAAGTTTGCATGTTTTAAGGCCCAGTAGGCCTTGTGCTCTAGTTCAATGGGCAAATGACAAGCTTTCCCGTAAACCAGCTTATATGGTGTACACCCAATTGGGGTCTTGTAAGCGGTCCGGAAAGCCCATAATGCATCTTCTAATTTGTCGGCCCAAGAGGCACGATGTTCACCTACGGTCCTTTCAAGTATACGTTTTAAACCACGATTGGAGACCTCAACTTGACCACTCGTTTGTGGGTGATAAGCCGTGGAAAGACGATGTGTGACACCATATTTAAGCATAACTTTCGCAAATTGATCATTGCAAAAATGGGTCCCACGATCGCTTATGATGGCTCGAGGTGCTCCAAATCGGGCAAAGAGACTCTTTAAAAACTTAACAACCACTCGGGCATCATTGGTGGGGAGCGCCTTCGCTTCAACCCATTTTGATAAGTAATCGACGGCCACGAGGATATACTTGTTACCCCTAGACGACGGGAATGGCCCCATGAAATCAATGCCCCAGACGTCGAAGATCTCGCAGACTTGAATCGCATTTTGCGGCATTTCATCTTTTTGAGAGATTTTCCCTTGACGTTGGCATGAATCACATGTTTTCACCAATTCATGGGCATCCCGATATATCGTCGGCCAATAGAAGCCGGAATCGAAAACCTTCTTAGCGGTGAAATTGGCACCATGGTGTCCCCCCGTGGGTCCACTATGACATGCCTTAAGTATTTCAACGGCATCCGTACCGTGAACACACCGCCGGATCACTTGATCCGCACAGACTTTGAACAAGTAGGGGTCGTCCCAAAAATAATGTTGAACATCTTTAAAGAATTTCTTCTTTTGCTGGGACGACATCCCTTGTCTAATGAAATTCCCCGCATGGTAATTCGCAAAATCGGCGAACCATGGGGTACTTTGGTCTATTTTGGTCACACTCCCAAGTGTCTCGAGAGGAAAAGCATCATTAATTTCCTTTTTCTCGAGAACACTTTGATGGGGGTTCTCAAGTCTAGAAAGGTGATCGGCAGCAAGATTCTCAGCTCCTTTTTTGTCTCGAATTTCAACTTTGAATTCTTGAAGGAGGAGAACCCACCGCATTAAACGTGGCTTTGCATCTTGTTTAGCCATTAAGTACTTTAGGGCTGAGTGGTCCGTATACACTATGCATTTTTTAAGTAGCAAATAAGACCTAAATTTCTCAAAAGCATAGACGACCGCCAACATCTCCTTTTCGGTGGTTGTGTAGTGATGTTGGGCGTCATTCATGGTCTTGCTTGCATAGTGTATAGGCTGAAAATATTTGTTCTTACGTTGCCCCAGAACTGCACCAATGGCATAATCGCTAGCATCGCACATTAGCTCGAAGGGCAAGTCCCAGTCGGGGGCAATTAAGACGGGAGCCTCCGTTAACTTCTTTTTAAGAATATGAAATGCTTCGATGCATTCATTTGAGAAGATAAACGGAGCGTCTTTTTCTAAAAGGTGGGTCAGAGGCCGGGCTATTTTGGAAAAATCTTGAATAAAACATCGGTAAAAGCCAGCATGACCAAGGAAACTTCGGATTCCTTTAACGGTAGTCGGGTGTGGTAACTTAGCAATAACATCAACTTTTGCCCGATCCACCTCAATCCCAGATTTGGATATCTTATGGCCGAGGACTATTCCCTCTTTAACCATGAAGTGGCACTTTTCCCAATTTAGAACTAAATTAGTGTTTTCACACCGAACTAGCATATTTTCCAAATGGGAAAGGCAAGAGTCGAAAGAATTTCCATAGACGGAGAAATCGTCCATGAACACTTCCATGGTTTTTTCAATCATATCCGAAAAAATGGCCATCATACACCGTTGAAACGTGCCTGGAGCGTTACATAAGCCAAAGGGCATTCTACGATAGGCAAACGTTCCATACGGGCAAGTAAAAGTGGTCTTTTCTTGATCCTGGGGATCAATGGGAATTTGAAAGTACCCAGAAAAGCCATCGAGAAAACAATAGAACTCATTTCCCGCTAAACGTTCAAGCATCTGGTCCATAAAAGGAAGCGGGAAATGGTCTTTACGTGTCGCATCATTCAATTTGCGGTAGTCGATACAAACTCTCCATCCAGTCACAAGTCGAGTCGGTATAAGCTCATTATCGTCATTCTTCACAACAGTGATTCCGCCTTTCTTTGGCACACAATGAACCGAACTAACCCATGAACTATCCGAGATTGGATAAATCATTCCAGCGTCAAGGAGTTTAATAACTTCCTTTTTGATCACTTCATGAATTTGTGGATTAACCCGTCGTTGTTGTTGAACGGAAGCTTTGTGATTATCCTCGAGAAGAATCTTATGAGTACAAAATCGAGGGTCGATTCCCTTAATGTCGGATATTTGCCAAGCAATCGCACTTTTATGCTTCCGAAGCACATCTAAGAGTCGTGACTTCTCCTCATCTTTAAGACCTTTTGAAATTATAACAGGTAATTTTTCATTTTTTTCCAAGTATGCGTATTCGAGATGAGGAGGCAAATCCTTGAGCTCGAGCTCCGGAGGATTCTCAATAGACGGCTTAACTTCTTTTACGTCTGCCATTTTTAAATCAACCGGAGGGGAAGAAACAATCGGTTTTTCATTTAACAATTTTTCAATTAATAAAATGTCCCCCTCCGGATCAAAGTTGTTATGATCAAATTCCGGTGAAAATGATTCATTTGCAAGACAAGAATTGATTTCTTCCCAAGCGAGATCAATTCCCTCAAACGGTGTAAGGGAAGGGGAAGAATCGGAGACGATTGGTTCAAAAGAAGGAGTGGGATTGCCACTCGAAGCATTATCGGTAAAACCAAGAAATTCTTGAGCATACTCCTCCGAAAGTTCATCAATAACATCGATACGGTTGATGGAAGAAACATCGAAATCGGAGGAATATCTCGCGGTTTGATCAAGATTAAAAGTGACGGCTTCGTTTCCAACACGTAAAGTAATCTCCTCGTCATAAACATCAATCAAAGCACGACCGGTCCTTAGGAAACCTCTCCCGAGAATGAGAGGAACCCGTGGATCGGCATCGAAATCAACAACCACAAAATCCGCAGGGAAATGAAATTTCCCAACATTGACAAAAATATCCTCAGCTATGCCAATTGGACGAGACGTAGATCGGTCGGCAAGCTCGAGGGTCATAAGCGTCGGTGTCAAGTTAGGAAGAGACAACTTTTTCCAAATAGACAACGGCATAAGGTTAATGCTAGCACCAAGATCGGCCAAGGCGAAGCATTGAACCATACCCGGAAAATTACATGGTATAAGAAACTTGCCAGGGTCTTCAAGCTTTTCGGGTAGCTTTTTAAGAAGAACCGCTGAGCAATTCTCGTTCATTTGAGTCCGTGACATTTCAAAAAGCTTTTCCTTATTATTCAAAAGACTTTTTAACATTGAAGCAAATTTGGGCATCAAAAGTATAGCATCCGCGAGACTTATATCAAAGTGTAACTCTTGAAAAATCTGATAAAACTTCTCCATTTGGTTTTTATCTTTCTCGCGGTGCTTTTGTTCATTTAAGCGTGATGGATATGGTAACTTTGTTTTGACGGGTGTTTCGTTTTCATTATCATTAACGACCTTTTCTTTTCCCTTAGACGTTGGGATCACCGGAGGTTGGATGTTCTCGGTCCTTCCATTATTACTAGGAATTTCCGTATCCGTTGTCGCCTCAGGTTCACGGGCGACTACCTTGGGAGGTAGAGAAGAAGAGGTAGTCGGAGCCGTCGGTCCATCATAAGTAACACCACTCCTCGTTATGATCGCTTTTGCATCGCCCCTCGGGTTAGCGATCGTGTTGCTAGGCAACGTTCCAGAGCCCGAGGGTCGATCATTTAAACGCTTGTTGAGATCATTGATTTGATTAGCTAACAACCTTGTTGTTTCCTCTTGTTTTGTCATAAAAGCTTGTTGGTTTTGAATCAATTGCTTAATCAAATCTTCCGTGGGCGACGGATTCGGACCAACAACTTGATTTTGATTATAATTTTGCCCACGGTTTTGAAAATTGCCATTATTTTGAAAATTATTCCCTTGAGGCGGGCCTTGTTGAAAATTTCCCCGATTTTGATTTTGTTGAAAATTCTGATTTTGTCCTTGAAAACCATTATTTCCACGGTTGTGATTTTGATTGTTGTTGAATTGATGATTCCGGTTTTGCACATTATTGTTTTGATTCACTTGATTAGGTTGATTAAACCCGGGTGGTCCATGATGTTGGCTCGGACGGTAGCTGAGGAGATTACGATCTCCTTGAAGAGGTGGGTACCCGTTGCCACCCATATTCGCAGCATACACGTTCTCTTGAACGAAAGAGCCAGTCGTCGGACATTCATAATAAGGGTGTGGACCACCACAAGTAGTACAACCTTGATTAACGACATTGACTTGTTGACTTGATTTTTCCATAGAAATTGCATCGACTTTCTTTGTTAAGGCCAAAATCATACTTTTAACTTCATCATTATTTTTCTCATTACTGGGCATTGGAAGCTTATTTCTTGACATTCTAACACGAGCCTTATTTTCAATTATCGTGAAGGCATCATTTGTATTCCTAGCCAACAAGTTACCACCCGCAGCAGAATTGAGTGAATCTTGATCAATATAAAACAACCCATTATAAAAAGTATCAATCTGCTGAAGGTCGGTAAACCCATGGTTAGGACATTTTTCCAACAAATCTTTGAAACGATCCCAAGCTTCACTAAACGATTCATCAAAAGCTTGTTGGAATCGAAAGATTTGGGAACGGAGATTAGAAGTTTTAGAAGGAGGATAGAAATGATTCACAAACTTAGAAGCAAGGTCATTCCAAGTGTGAATTGAGTTAGGCGGTTCCTTTTCCAGCCAAGTCCGGGCTGCTCCTTTTAAGGAGAAAGGAAACAACTTCAATTTCACCACATCGTGAGGCACTTGGTTCATTCTAATCGTCTCAGCGATGTCGGTGAAATTTCGGATGTGTGCATAGGGGTCTTCGTTATCAAACCCGTGGAATGATATACCCGTGATCAAATTAAGTAATCCGTGATTAATCTCAAAATTGGCATTGATGTCCGGAATCACAATTGCTCTCCTCACACCGTTAAATGGTGATTGGAGTTGTTCTTCCATCGGACGCGGATCAAATGCCGGTTGTTGTCCCATCGGTGGGATAACATTGTGCTGCGGACCACCCATCGGTGGGGGTCCGTTGTGTTCGTTTTGGTTCATCTCCTCGTCGTCAAGGAAATGAACCCGACTCGTATGTCGTAAAACCCGCTCGGGGTTAGAGAACGGAGACGTAAGACTCTCAAACGAAGATCGGGTGTGCATACACCACGAACAAAATTAAAAAAAAAAATGAAAAATAAAAGAGAAAAGAAAATCTTTTTGTTTTTTTTTTTTTATTTTTTCACAAAAACTTATTATTTCTTTTGTTTTTCTTTTCTTAAAACGTAACGTTAATCGAAAACCGTTTCTTTCAAAACCACGCGCGACGGGACGGGAGAGAAGAATGGATCTCTCTTCAGCTAGCAATTTAATGTCTTAGCTATCCGTATTTCCCGCTTATTCGGTTGTAGTAATTGAAATAGTCCGATAAACAACTAAATTACGTTTTCGTTATATTGTGAGACTTATTTGGTTTACAACGCCCTTTCTTGCGATCGAGTCGAGGCTGTAACTTTTATTATTTTTTTGGTATTTTTGAAAACACTTTAAGAAAAGTGTTTTTGATTTTTTAATTTTTATAAGAGATATATATACAAAGTAGAAGAAGGCTTATCAAAACACGATTTTTCAAAACAATGATTCAAAAATTCACTTTAAGCCTTCCCCGGCAGCGGCGCCAAAAATTGATACGTGTCAATTATAGTATAATTATATTCCGAAGAAATACCGGTTAAAGTAATTCCCGGGTCGTTCTTCCCAACGAAAGCTCAAATGGAAAATTTGAATTATTGAATGGGGAATCGTGTAGTGAAAGTGAGTGGTGAAAGAGTGGTAGAGTGAAAATAGCAATCAAGGAATTCAAATATTCACAAACAATGATAAAGCATGCAAAAATTACAAGCTAACTATGCACCGAATTGAAAAACGCGAAAACGGAAATGCAACCGTAAAAATTTAAACGTAACGTATTACGAAAAATGACTCTACGAACTTGGAAAAATTTTCTAAAAATTAAAAACTAATAAAAAGAATTTTAAGAAAAAGAAAAATATTTTTTTTACTTTTTATTTATTTTCTAGAATTTATTTTGTATTTATTGAATTAAAAAATGAATTAAAAATAAGAAAAATAGAAAATTTAAGTGGAAAATTGAAAATTAAATTCTAAAAATTCTAAAATATTATAAAAGAAATTCTAAAATTATTTTTGTATTTTTCAAAACCTTTTTGTATTTTTTATTGATTTTTGAATTTAAAAACTATTTAAAAATTGAAAATAATCAAAAGAAATTATTAAAAATAGTAAAAATAATCAGAAAAATCTGGAAAAATTCCAGAAAATCAAAAATATTAAAAAGAACTTAAAATAAAATTTTGAAATCAAAATAAGCTGGGAAAATGCCGATAAGCTGAAAACTGCTTATGTTGAAATGCTTATTAATAAGCACTTTGACTCTGAGTTGACCAAAACTTTTCCAAGTACTTTTATGACCTTAATGAGCTTATTGAAACAGTTTCAAACCAAAATGAATCTCAGAAAGACAGATCAGAGTCCAAATCAGTGAAAATAAGCATAAGAATAATAAGCCAAGAACATTAAAAAGAAAAGCAGTGAGCAGTCCCAATAAGCTGTGCACATAAGCTAAAATTAACTAATTCTATTCTAATCTAGCCAAATGAACCAGAAACACAAACTTGATATAAGTCTTAACAACACGAATCAATCAGCAATACAAGCTCAGCAAACTAAGATGATTAATCACTGATAAACGATATCTAGGGGACAAATAAGCTAATCAATCAAGCTCCTAAGTTCAAACAACTTGTTAATCCTTAAAACCAGTAGTCCAAGCTTCTTAGAAAATCACTTCACAAGCAATAAGGCAAACCAAGTAATCTGAAATGAGCTTTATGAAATAGGAAAGAAGGTTAGGTGCAGGGGAACAAACAGGTCAAAAGCCTACTTCAAGCTTATATATAAGCACTTAAACGAGCTTCAAAATGCTAAAGCAATACTGATTGATGAAGATTAGCAACTAGAGATTTCATAAAACTAAGTTTCACAGATCTCCAATCTCAATAGCATACTGAAAAATTTACGACAAAACCTTAGAACTAAAAAAATATATGCTGATGCAGATACACTCAAAGTGGTAAAAAAAAACTATTCCTAATATGAGCTGATCCAAACACCCCAATTACTAACAGCGAACACTATAAATCTATGAAATATGCATCAAATTACCAAAATACTGATTAAACTATCTAACTAATCACTGAATTAAAATAAATCTATAGCCAATTACACAATGATCCAATAGATATGCAGTATGACAGATAATCAACTCACAACAGTTCTACACACTCAATAATTCCAACACAGATGAAATTAATCCAAATGACCAAATCTGAAAATCACTAAATCAACTAGTACACTTATTAGATCCAATTGAACAGTGACTCTATCCCAAGCTAAATCAAACTCAGAACTTCAAAATGACATAACACTCAAATTGATAGAACAACTCAGATCTAATAAAAGATATTCAAATAAACTATACTACTTAGATTTAATTAATTTCACAGATCTACTATATAACTACAAGTATCTAAGATCAATTAATACCAAAACACAATCTAACAGTTACTTTACACAACTAATTCAATGAAATAGTAACTAAAAGGAATAATGAATTCAAAAGTTTACCCAATCCTTCCCCCTCAGCATGAACAGAGGGGGCTCACTATGCTCGCCTATCTCTAAGATAGGCTGAGTTCGTAGCTTCTGTATCAGTCTATCCAAATCACCTCAGCAAACTCAGATTCCAAATATTCTTTGACTATAGTTGACTTTGATCAACTTTTACCCAATGAAATAGTATAAGTATACAACAAACTATGAAAGTTTGAATATACTTATTATAAGCTAAAACAGCTTATCTTCAAACTCTAAACAAATATTTGAAACATTTTTTTTTTCTGATTTTTATTTATAATTTTTATGAATATATTTTTGAAACTGAAATATAATTCTGAGTTTATAAAAACTAAACTAAACTTAAAAGCAAAATTTCAAATTAGAATTTTAATCCAAACATGTAAATCAATAAGCTAAAAGGCTAAACTGTATAAGAAATTGAAACAGGATACAAGGAAAATGAACTAAACTTTTATTAATACAAAAATGAATTACAAGATGTGAAATGAAATTAAACTGAAACAATTCTAAAATAAATTCGACAGCATAACTCTACACTAAAAAAATTTCATCCAATAAGCTAAAATACAACACCTATTTATAGCTGAGGTGAAGGGTTTGGGTGATCAAATGCCAAGCTGGCAATCCACAACCTTGTGCTTTCTCTGAGCTACTCATATCCATTAGATCACATTTGTGTTACTTTGATTGCATAATAGCCTTTGGATCAAAAATTTGTGCGTGGCATGGCCAATCATTAGCTTCCATCTGTCCAATCCACGCTTGTATTCTCTGTCTTGTCAGACTCTTTCTAGAAGAGGAATCCAATGACACGACTTGTCCAATACCACTCTGCCAAGTGTCCTTCGAAGGATCTAATTATCTCTCTGACATGTTCACAGGCCACGTGAGGTTCTAGAAGCCTCAATGATTAGATAATCATTAGTCAATTGGTGTGGTGTTGTTCGATTCGAGCCAATTTGGCCAATTAGAGAGTTAGGGTTCATGGTTCTGGGGTGTGGGTAAATTGGGGAAGAACAAATGGCACGTTTGGTGTGTTTATTTATTTATTTAGTGTTTTGACTAATTTGACCGAAGGTAACACTTGGGTGGGCTCGGGTTGTATTACTTGGGCTTTTGGGAATCATTTCAAGAGTGGGCTGTGGGATTATCTTTGGACCAGGCTAATAGTGAATTGGATCAAGGCTTGTTTGTTTTCAGCTTTTGGTGTTAAAAATGTACAAGGGCCATTTGTGTAGACATTTCAAACTCCAAGGGTAAAAACTGTCAATCTCCAAAAATCAATTCCAAGGACTAAATTTGACAAGTCTGAGTAAGTAGAGGACTGAAACTGATTCTCGGATCCCCAGCTTTGACTATTTGACCGTCTTTTACTCTCATGCTTGTTTTTCCGGTTTTCTGGTGATTTTTCGTCAATTTCTGATTCATCCGTACCTGCATATTACAATCACAAAAACACACGTTTTCTTGGCGATTATTAGCTCAAATAGTCATATTGGGTTGGTGTTTGGCCATAAAATGGTGAGTAAATAAGCACTCACCAATGTCCTAATCTCCTATGCCACAATGTGGAGTTTTCGTCTAGGGTTGTTAGGCATATCCTATCTTCCGGTTTGTTTCCTAGTTTCATAACATATATGCCTCCTTTTCTAATTCCTCTACCTATGATTTTTCCATTCTTAACTATTTCGCTATCCTCTTCGGTAAAGGTAACCCTACATTTATTATCGCATATTTGGCCTATACTAAGCAAGTTATATGTTAAATTATCTACATGCTCAACATTTTCAATAGTAAGTGAGTCTTGAGAAATCGTACCTTTGCCAATGATTTTTCCACGCAAGTCACTACCGAAAATAACGTTACCTCCATTGTATACCTTATACGTAGAAAATAGCTTGCGGTTCCCCGTCATGTGCCTCGAACATCCGCTATCCTTGATCCATTCGTCAGGCTCCAAGTCAATTCCTAAACATATTTCGTCGGTTGTTTTGGCCACAAAACATTTTTCGTCCCTTGGTTTTTCCACTTCTTCTTTGTCACTATCACTCCATATTCCACTAACAAAAGCGCCTTGATTTTCATAACCCTGCGGCTTTAGACATTCACCAATGAGATGATTTGGACTTCCACATCTAAAGCACTTTCTTTTTCCATAGTTATCACTTCTATTTCTTTGGAACGGCTTTCTTTCGTCTCGTGGTAATCTAGTGAATCTTCCTCGTCTTTTGAAGAATTTCTTGAATTCTCTTACGGCCATTGCATATTCTTCGTCTTCACTCTCATCACTTGAGTCATCATCGTCACTAGGTTCCTTTTTCGCTTTTAGAGCAATGGATTTGGTTTGTTCTTTCTTGACTTTGACCGTTTCCGAATCTCTTCTTATAATTTTCTTCATGGACCTTCAAGTTGCCAATAAGTTCATCAAGTGATAACGTCATCAAATTCTTTGATTCTTCAATTGCCGTGACCTTAGCTCGCCATTCTGGATGCAATGCCCTAAGAAATTTCCTAACACAATTTTTACTAGAAAATGTCTTATCAAGTGCTTTTAAACTTGTGATAATAGTGTTAAATTTAGCGAAAGCATTATCAATTGATTCCTCTTCCGGAATCGTAAATTGTTCATATTGTTGTACAAGAAGATCTATTTTATTATCTTTGACTTTACTATTACCTTGGTGAGTAATAAGTAGTGATTCCCAAATTTCTTTGGCGGTTTTACACATAAAAATTCTTTCATATTCTTTACGCGGTAACGCATTATAAATTACCATTTTAGCTTCATTATTTTTTGCTAGTTTCTTTTTCAAATCATCATTTTGTTTTTCAAAAGGTACAATTTCATCCATTTAGTTTCCGGATTTTGTTGAGTGGGAGGAAAATCACCAAAGGTAATAACATGCCAAAGATCAAGATCTTTAGATTTCACATAAGTTTCAAATCTATTTTCCCAATATAAAAATTCATCACTTTCAAATAGTGGTGGTCTTTGCATAGATTGCCCTTCGAAATATTTTTTAGATTCCATAGATCGTTGCAAGTTTTAAAATACAATATATTTTAAAAATCTTGCTAGACGTGGCTCTTGATACCAATTGTGGAAAACTAGAAGGGGGGTTGAATAGTTTTACGTCTTTTTAATTTGTTTAAAAAATTATTTGAGTGTTTTCTTTACTTTCAAAAATTTAGATTCGATATTATGTGATATCAAGTCTTGCACAATATAAACAAAAATAAATATGTATGATATAGCAATAATAATGTAAGTAAAGAAATAAATGAGAGATCTAAAGATCGAACCGCGAGACAAGAGATTTATAGTGGTTCGGCTACAAGGACACCTTCCTTGCCCTACTCCACTCCCCGAGCACCTAACTCGAGAGTTTTCTTGACTATGTCAACAAGCTCCCTTATGGCGAAGAAAACCTTACACACCAATGTACACACCACAACTTCGTCACAACTTGATCACACCTTATTCAAAACTACTTCACACCTATCTATCTTCACACCTATCTACTTCACAACTATCTTCTTAACAACTATATTCTTCACAACTATCTACTTCACAACTATAATCTTCACAACTATCTACTTCCCAACAATCTTCTTCACACCTATTTTCTTCACAACTATCTACTTTCCAACTATCTACTTCACAACAATCTTCTAAACAATCACTCTATCTACACACTAAGCTAATCTATCTTCTACCAAATATTCACAACAAATAACACAAAGAAATATGTGTAATGAAAGATGCTCAAATAACTTGGATGTGGAGGTCACAACAAGTTGTAATACTTCTTGTCTTGAAGGTTAGAAGTATTCTTCTCTTGCACTTGAGAGGTTGGTGTTTGGATCACTTTGAAACAAAGATTTATGTATGTATGATCAAAGGATTTAAAGAATAGAAATGGAGATCTAAAACAGAAAGTTTAGGAGTGCAAAAGGTGAGAAAATTCTGTTAAATGAACCAGTATTTATAGGGGAACAATTTACTGTTCTGGAGCGTGGCCGGTCCCCTTAATCATTAAGGGGGCCGCCTATGAATTAAGGGGGCCGCCCCCTCCAGAATGTTCGTATTGTTTGACCTTTTGTGGGGAAGGTTTTTCTGGATAATTGATTGGCTCTGAACGGTCAACCTAAATTGACCAGGTGATGGTCAATAAGGTCAAAGGCCCAGAGTCAATGCTCCGCGTAATATAGGGTTTCCCCGGGTCGTTATGTCCCGACGAGGTGTGAATTGTTATCAAACGGTTATTTGATCGGGTCAATTTGGATGGAAAAGGTTTGTGAGTGATTAAAATACTGATTTATACAATGAAATAGCTTAAAGAAGCTATATGAATAAGACGGGAAGCTAAGAAAAACCAGAAACAATTTAAACTTAAAAACGCGTACGTTACGTTTAAATAAAACGTAAACGTACGAAATAAAAAGTAAAAACTGAATTCTGAAAACACCCAGGGGGTGAAAATGACTTTTTTACAAACTTAAAAGTAAAAGAAAATTTAAAATGAAAATAAAGTTGTTAAAATGATTATTTTAATATTTAAACACTAATTAATTACTTAAAACTATTTTAAATCTAATTTAAAATAAACTAAAAATAATAAAGGTTACAAATTAAACTAAGAATTTACAAAAATATTTTCTAAACCTTAAAAAGAACTTGAAGAAAGGATAAAAAAAATAAAAATAAATATTTTTGTCTTTTTGTGAATTTTCTATTAATTAATTACTAATTACTTACTAATTATCTAATTAACTATTTTAAATTAAGAAAAATGTCAAATGAACAGTAAAAATTCTAATAAAATTTCTAAAATTATTTTATAACATATAAAAGCTATAAAAAAAATATAAAAACTAGGTTTTGCTTAATAAAAACTAATTATGCTATTTTAAACTTAATATTAATTAAATTTCTAATAAAACTAATATTAAATCTAATAAATACTAAATGACCAAATAAAAATCTGAAAATTTTATTATAAATACTTTAATATATGAGGAATTTAATAAAAATATAAAATAGCTAAGTACTTAATTAAAAATTAAAAATGAAAATTAAAATTAAATTACATTAAATAGAAACTATCACTTAATTTTAAATTGATTTTTTCTTGATTTTCTTTTGGAAACTTATCTTACACCTAAAAACAGAAACTTTTTGTGAAAACAACTTATGTGGGACTCAGAAATAAGCAAATTATAAGCTAATTGTGGTGACAGTTGACCAATATGGGAAATAAGCTAAATTGGCTTAAAGTGGGACCCACTCTGATTAATCCAGGTCCATATAAGTTAGAATAACTTGAATAAGCCAGAAAAAGCAAAGATGGACCTCAGAATAAGCCACCAATCTGATAATAAGCACTTGGATACTTGATTTGGAACTGAAAATGGGACAGATGTTTGGGGGTAATTCCAGGTGGGTCCCAGTGATACTCAGGTCAAACAAAAGCTCAAAATGGGAAGCCTACTAGGAGGGGGGTTGGAAGGTGCAAGGTGTATGAGCTAGGGCCCACTGGGTTGGCTGGAAAACCACCACCAAGTGGTGGTGGTGGTGGTGTGTCTGCTGAGACAGAGCAGCAGGGGTGAGCCTGCAGCCCACTTTGGGTGGCTGTGGGGCCCACACAAAAAATTGCAAAAATGAGTGAACTATGGAACTTCAAAGTTGAGGTGCTAGACAACAAGTATGAACAATTTCAAGCTCTACATCCTTCCCATAAATTCTAAACAAATCTTTGAGTTTTGGGAAAAAACTGAAGGTATGCAATTTGACTTTTTCATATGAACTTAAACTTTGACTTAAGTGAGCTTTGATCTCTATTTTTATGACTGAAATGGATATTACCAACTATAAAAAGGCTAAAATACTCTATGTTTACTAATTATACACTGATGTGAGGATTTAAGGATCTCAACCCCCACACAGTTAACTGTGGGATTGAGTCAAATAAGTTTTTGACTATTTAAGCTAAGGGACCTGAATTTGAAACTTGTTGTGTGCTAATATAACCTAAATGCATATGACTGAACCCTAATCTTCCAACAAAGCCTTCCTAAACCTATCCAAACTAGCAATTCCAAACACACCTTAACTTGACTGTCTCACTAATTTTTCAAGGATAATGACCAATTTAATCTATCTAATGCACAAAAAGATGATCACTAAGCTAAACCAAAATAAAATGAACAATAAGCAACCAATAAAAACACCATAGCAGAGCTAAATTTAGCATTAAGCACAAGACATGACATAAGCTGATATTAAAAATTGAAATGAGAAAAAGGGCTTCTGACCTTAGGACAATGGTATAAGGCTTATGAAAGCTTATTAATCAACCCATTATAACATGCTCAACCCTTAATTACCCTTCCTGAGTTAGCTTAAATCACCATGAGCCCTTGTTGACTTTTGTTGACTTATTGACTTTTAAGAGCTAAATCCTATGTAAACCTTTCTGAGCTTATGAAAGCTTATGAATAGCTTTAACCAAGCTTAATGGAACAGTAATGATGGGTTTTTTTTACATCAATTATATCAATATGAAAATTTCACTAAGAAGCAAGTTCATTTACTGAATTTAATAAAGAAACTTGTGAGTTTGATTACATAGACCTTGAAATTACACTACTGAAAATGATATTACAATGTGGAAACTAAAAATACAATAAGGAAAACTAAACTAAGAAAAACTCGACATCTAATTTTACTCTAAAAACTACTAAATAACTAACTAACTCCCTTTCTTCTCTTTTTCTTGACTTATAAGGGTCCTTGCAGCTTCTTTGGACTTTCCCACACATCATCTCATCCATTGGATGGCTTGGTGCAATCTTGGCCCTTTAAATCCTTTTGGCGGGAAAAATCATTCTTGGCAGGTAATGGTTGCTTGGAGAGTTTTGCGAGTAATAAATGGGATTTGGAGGGTAGTGGTTTGGAAGGGGAACAAAGTGTGGGTTTGGCTGATGTGGAGGAGGGGGGAGATGGGGTGTTGCAGTGGAGTAGCAGGCAAGTGGGGGTGAAGAGGGTGATCTGTTTTGGGGGTGTTGACTGGTCAAAGACCAGAGGTGGGATTAGTTTATTTAAAATGTGGGATTGGGCCAAGTTGTGTGGTGGGCTGAGGGTTGTGGTTGCTGGATCAGACCATGGGGTGGATTAGGCTTTAGGTTTAGTTAAAAAGGGTCCATTTGGTTTGATAATAATACACAAGGACCAACTTTGTAAATACTGAAACCATAGGGACTGAAAATGTAATTTTTCCCAAAGTTATCATAAGGACTAAAATTGACAACTTTAATGACCTAGGGATCCAAAATGTGTTTGTTCAATATTAAATTCCCCGGGGACCATTTATGTAATTTTCCAAACCTCGGGGACTAAACATGTAATTTCCTCAAAATTGTCACCCAAGGATCATTTTTGATATTTTATGATTTTTAAGGACCAAAAATGATTTATCTCTCAAAATTATCCCACCAGGGACCTTTTCCGCCAATATTTGAAACTCCAGGGACTTAAACTGTAAATTTCCAAAACTTTCCAATTTTTCACCAAAGGACTAAATATGACATTTTATGATTTCAAAACGACCTTTGGTGATAATTTTCCAATTTTTAAATGACCAGGGACTAATTTTGTAATTTTATGAAAGTTGAGGGACTGAAACTGCCAATTTTGCAAACTTTGTGCGTTTTTCGTTTGTTTTTGCTCATTTTGCATCTAAAACATATAAAACACAATTTTGAAATATTTTCAGTAATTTGATGCATTTCTGAGTGTTTTTGTATGTTTTGCAGTTCAGATTAGACCAAAAATGATGAGTGTTTGAGCACTCATCAATCCCCCACACTAAACTATTGCTAGTCCCTAGCAATACTGTTTTGAAAACTTGATAGATTTGAAAAACTCTTTACCAAAAGCCATCACTTCTGGAGTAGCCAGGTGTAAGAACTGTGGCACACCTGATAACCGTGTGATTTTGAGCAAACCACCAGCTGTCAACGGATTTGATTAGTCTTTACCAAAAGCCGTTTGCTTCTGGACTAGCCAACTCTTGATGGAATAGTCAACATCTTGGTGAGCTGATTACCAATTATGGATTTTCCACGGCCTTTACCACAAGCCATAATCTTGTGGGCTAGCCAACTCATTTGTTTTCGGGGAGTTGATGACCCATACAATTTTGGGCAAATTGCAAGCCGTAAACGGATTTGATATGTCTTTACCAAGAGCCGTTTGCTCCTGGACTAGCCAATCCCTTTTGTCGGTAAGACAAGGCGGACTGATTACCACAAAAATTTTGAAGCACCAGTGAAAATTTTTTAAAATTTTTGAAATTTTGGCTAAAACGGGGGTATTATATAGTAAAATGTGATAAAATTCGCTAGAATAGCGAAATACCCCCCACACTTATCATGAATATTGTCCTCAATATTCAAAGTCCCGGCTATTATCCCGACATTTTGAACGTAAAAGGGCAACATTACAAGCTAAGCGTGGAAAACACCATAGCATGGGGGACTCCCCCACACTTAGGGTGAAAACCCTATAAGCGTGCTACTGTTTTTGTTTACCGAGTCGCTAGCTTGACTCGACCCCGAATTCATTTGTCCTTGGGGAAGCATGATGTGGAAGAAACAATCTCAATCGGACTTTCATTCAAAATGTTTGGACAAACATATGAAGCACGTGAAAGTTCCACACCGACGAGATAAATAACCGGCTCAAGATAATGATACATGAAAATGCCGGGATCAAATATAGTGTCTTCATTCCCGAAGGAGTGAAGAACAGGAGAAGTCACCCTGTAGGTGAAGAAGGGTAGAAAGATCTTGATGACAATCAAGATTGATTCATCATCATCAGAAAGAGAATTCATGATTGGTGTATCATGAATTTCATCAGTAAAGCTCACATGATCTAGACAAATTATGGGTGGGAGGGTTGGGATTTTGATATCAATCAAATTCTCAAGGTTGAGAATATTTCCCTCCGGAAAACAAAGATTAACTTTGTCTAGATCAAAGTGAAAGTTATCATACTCCGATGGAGATATGATATGAGTGAGTTCACAGGAGAACTCCTCAAATGTAAATGAATCATATATGGGGAGAGAATTATGAGAATGAGAAGTGGTACTGCCACTAATCTTCTCTCCCATATGATCAAAGCCAAAGGCTTCAAATTCCGGTATAGGATCATCGGAAGAAATGTCACTATCCTTTATGGGTATAGGAGATGAAATAGGTTTCATATTGAAAGCCTCGATTTTAGAAATGAGGAGATCGACATTCAATAATGTTGCACGAAGTGCTTCATCCTTGATTTCAGTGTCAATCTCATCATTCTCTTCTTCTAAGCTGACTAGCTCAGAAGGTAATTCTTCCATATAAATGATGTCTCCACAAGATAACGAGTTGTCATCAATAGAATCGGAAAACATCTCATCATGATTAGATGGGAAGAATAGAGGAGGAGGAATATCACACATATGGTCAAAAGTCCCCTGTGACTCTCTCGGGATTGGGACAAGGATCTCAACACTAGACTTTATTAATTCGTCCGATTCCTTATTAGGAACAGTGCTAAGATGCTCATCCCCCATGATCAGAGAGTGAGTGTGAACTTCGGGTGTGATAACAGCAGGTTGAGATGGAATCTCAACTGACGGGATCTCATCTGATGAACTGGATGAATCATCATCAAGGATATCTTCATCATCACTGTCATCAGGAATGAAACGAAACTGAGAGCTGGATCTGGCTGCTTTTTCTTTTGCATATGATTCCCTAACAGCTTTTTCATAGGCATCTTGAGAATTTATTCTAGCAGCCTGCTCTTCAGCAAGCAATTCTTCCATGGATTTTTGATGAGTGCGTCTTTGGGCAAAGTCTTGAACTAAACCCTTAAGCTCATCAACGATTTTCATCATATTTTGCATTTCTGGAAGAAGTGCTTGATTCATATCGTATTGTGGAGGTGGGTCTTGTAACGAATAGTCGTAATTGTTACAAGGAAATGGACTCCCAGTTTGACAATCAGAGCTAGTGTGTGGACCTCCACAATACTCACAACAGTAAAACTGATGCGGCTGTGGGTTGTACGTGTTATAGTCATAATTGTTATCAGGAAACTGCTCATAGACAAGCGTGTTGCCTGATTGACAATCAGAACCGTAGTGTGAACCACCACAGTACTCACAACAGTAAAACTGTTGAGTCTGGCTTGGTGTATCTTGATACGAAGCATCATTGAAAATTGGGTAATATGATTCTTGCTCGTATGAGTGTGATGGGTAATTGGAAAAATTTGAAGAGTCGTTGAATGAGTTCTGATTAGGATCATAAGCAAATGAATTACTCGACCCACAAAACAAACAACTCCCGTTTTGAATATCATTACCACATTGCACACATGTACACCAACGACATGGCAAACCAAAAAGTGGCTCACCACAACCAACACAAGGGATAAAATCCGGAGGTGGGACAAGTGGTGTGCTCTTAGAGCTAGCAATTTCCACCACTTCCGTTATGGTCTCGGGTTTTGGTTCTTGATAAACGTGAAGATTGGGCAAGTCGTTCTTTTCAGTCACTGCCCTAAGCTCTGTACATTTGCTTGATGACCTTATAACCTTATATCGTGAAAGATCAGGATTGATTCTTGAAGGTTTAGGAGCATTTGTGAGCTTAGGTTTTTGGATAACCGTAGGTTGGACGTATTTAACACTTCCATCGTCAGAGGGAAGTACATGGTCCTTTGTCACCTCGGTTTCTTGATTCATTTCCCTCACCGGAGAGGGAATAGGAATCGAAGGTCCATCATAATCACTACGACATCTCGATATTTTTGACAAGGCCATAAGTTTTTCAATTTTGCTCTGAAAGGCCCATTGTTCAAAGAGATCGTCATCGAGAGATGTCATTCAGAATTATACATGAGAGGGGTATAAGAATGTAGAATCAAACTGATAGAGGGTAAGGAAAAATATTTTTCGGTTTTTGGAAATACGTTTTGTACAAATGAAATATGTTTTTGTGTTTTTTGTGTTCGTTGAAAAATGAGTTTAAAAAGTTTTCGTGAACAGTTTTGTTTTGATAAATAGAAAATATGAACAAAGGATGGATAAATGTACAATGGAACGAATTCCAAAGACACTAATCAAAAAAACCGTTCAGAATAGCGCGTACACCTCCCCGGCAGCGGCGCCAAAAGTTGATTGGCTCTGAACGGTCAACCTAAATTGACCAGGTGATGGTCAATAAGGTCAAAGGCCCAGAGTCAATGCTCTGCGGAATATAGGGTTTCCCCGGGTCGTTATGTCCCGACGAGGTGTGAATTGTTATCAAACGGTTATTTGATCGGGTGAATTTGGATGGAAAAGGTTTGTGAGTGATTAAACTACTGATTTATACAATGAAATAGCTTAAAGAAGCTATATGAATAAGACGGGAAGCTAAGAAAAACCAGAAACAATTTAAACTTCAAAACGCGTACGTTACGTTTAAATAAAACGTAAACGTACGAAATAAAAAGTAAAAACTGAATTCTGAAAACACCCAGGGGGTGAAAATGACTTTTTTACAAACTTAAAAGTAAAAGAAAATTTAAAATGAAAATAAAGTTGTTAAAATGATTATTTTAATATTTAAACACTAATTAATTACTTAAAACTATTTTAAATCTAATTTAAAATAAACTAAAAATAATAAAGGTTACAAATTAAACTAAGAATTTACAAAAATATTTTCTAAACCTTAAAAAGAACTTGAAGAAAGAATAAAAAAAATAAAAATAAATATTTTTGTCTTTTTGTGAATTTTCTATTAATTAATTACTAATTACTTACTAATTATCTAATTAACTATTTTAAATTAAGAAAAATGTCAAATGAACAGTAAAAATTCTAATAAAATTTCTAAAATTATTTTATAACATATAAAAGCTATAAAAACTAGGTTTTGCTTAATAAAAACTAATTATGCTATTTTAAACTTAATATTAATTAAATTTCTAATAAAACTAATATTAAATCTAATAAATACTAAATGACCAAATAAAAATCTGAAAAATTTATTATAAATACTTTAATATATGAGGAATTTAATAAAAATATAAAATAGCTAAGTACTTAATTAAAAATTAAAAATGAAAATTAAAATTAAATTACATTAAATAGAAACTATCACTTAATTTTAAATTGATTTTTTCTTGATTTTCTTTTGGAAACTTATCTTACACCTAAAAACAGAAACTTTTTGTGAAAACAACTTATGTGGGACTCAGAAATAAGCAAATTATAAGCTAATTGTGGTGACAGTTGACCAATATGGGAAATAAGCTAAATTGGCTTAAAGTGGGACCCACTCTGATTAATCCAGGTCCATATAAGTTAGAATAACTTGAATAAGCCAGAAAAAGCAAAGATGGACCTCAGAATAAGCCACCAATCTGATAATAAGCACTTGGATACTTGATTTGGAACTGAAAATGGGACAGATGTTTGGGGGTAATTCCAGGTGGGTCCCAGTGATACTCAGGTCAAACAAAAGCTCAAAATGGGAAGCCTACTAGGAGGGGGGTTGGAAGGTGCAAGGTGTATGAGCTAGGGCCCACTGGGTTGGCTGGAAAACCACCACCAAGTGGTGGTGGTGGTGGTGTGTCTGCTGAGACAGAGCAGCAGGGGTGAGCCTGCAGCCCACTTTGGGTGGCTGTGGGGCCCACACAAAAAATTGCAAAAATGAGTGAACTATGGAACTTCAAAGTTGAGGTGCTAGACAACAAGTATGAACAATTTCAAGCTCTACATCCTTCCCATAAATTCTAAACAAATCTTTGAGTTTTGGGAAAAAACTGAAGGTATGCAATTTGACTTTTTCATATGAACTTAAACTTTGACTTAAGTGAGCTTTGATCTCTATTTTTATGACTGAAATGGATATTACCAACTATAAAAAGGCTAAAATACTCTATGTTTACTAATTATACACTGATGTGAGGATTTAAGGATCTCAACCCCCACACAGTTAACTGTGGGATTGAGTCAAATAAGTTTTTGACTATTTAAGCTAAGGGACCTGAATTTGAAACTTGTTGTGTGCTAATATAACCTAAATGCATATGACTGAACCCTAATCTTCCAACAAAGCCTTCCTAAACCTATCCAAACTAGCAATTCCAAACACACCTTAACTTGACTGTCTCACTAATTTTTCAAGGATAATGACCAATTTAATCTATCTAATGCACAAAAAGATGATCACTAAGCTAAACCAAAATAAAATGAACAATAAGCAACCAATAAAAACACCATAGCAGAGCTAAATTTAGCATTAAGCACAAGACATGACATAAGCTGATATTAAAAATTGAAATGAGAAAAAGGGCTTCTGACCTTAGGACAATGGTATAAGGCTTATGAAAGCTTATTAATCAACCCATTATAACATGCTCAACCCTTAATTACCCTTCCTGAGTTAGCTTAAATCACCATGAGCCCTTGTTGACTTTTGTTGACTTATTGACTTTTAAGAGCTAAATCCTATGTAAACCTTTCTGAGCTTATGAAAGCTTATGAATAGCTTTAACCAAGCTTAATGGAACAGTAATGATGGGTTTTTTTTACATCAATTATATCAATATGAAAATTTCACTAAGAAGCAAGTTCATTTACTGAATTTAATAAAGAAACTTGTGAGTTTGATTACATAGACCTTGAAATTACACTACTGAAAATGATATTACAATGTGGAAACTAAAAATACAATAAGGAAAACTAAACTAAGAAAAACTCGACATCTAATTTTACTCTAAAAACTACTAAATAACTAACTAACTCCCTTTCTTCTCTTTTTCTTGACTTATAAGGGTCCTTGCAGCTTCTTTGGACTTTCCCACACATCATCTCATCCATTGGATGGCTTGGTGCAATCTTGGCCCTTTAAATCCTTTTGGCGGGAAAAATCATTCTTGGCAGGTAATGGTTGCTTGGAGAGTTTTGCGAGTAATAAATGGGATTTGGAGGGTAGTGGTTTGGAAGGGGAACAAAGTGTGGGTTTGGCTGATGTGGAGGAGGGGGGAGATGGGGTGTTGCAGTGGAGTAGCAGGCAAGTGGGGGTGAAGAGGGTGATCTGTTTTGGGGGTGTTGACTGGTCAAAGACCAGAGGTGGGATTAGTTTATTTAAAATGTGGGATTGGGCCAAGTTGTGTGGTGGGCTGAGGGTTGTGGTTGCTGGATCAGACCATGGGGTGGATTAGGCTTTAGGTTTAGTTAAAAAGGGTCCATTTGGTTTGATAATAATACACAAGGACCAACTTTGTAAATACTGAAACCATAGGGACTGAAAATGTAATTTTTCCCAAAGTTATCATAAGGACTAAAATTGACAACTTTAATGACCTAGGGATCCAAAATGTGTTTGTTCAATATTAAATTCCCCGGGGACCATTTATGTAATTTTCCAAACCTCGGGGACTAAACATGTAATTTCCTCAAAATTGTCACCCAAGGATCATTTTTGATATTTTATGATTTTTAAGGACCAAAAATGATTTATCTCTCAAAATTATCCCACCAGGGACCTTTTCCGCCAATATTTGAAACTCCAGGGACTTAAACTGTAAATTTCCAAAACTTTCCAATTTTTCACCAAAGGACTAAATATGACATTTTATGATTTCAAAACGACCTTTGGTGATAATTTTCCAATTTTTAAATGACCAGGGACTAATTTTGTAATTTTATGAAAGTTGAGGGACTGAAACTGCCAATTTTGCAAACTTTGTGCGTTTTTCGTTTGTTTTTGCTCATTTTGCATCTAAAACATATAAAACACAATTTTGAAATATTTTCAGTAATTTGATGCATTTCTGAGTGTTTTTGTATGTTTTGCAGTTCAGATTAGACCAAAAATGATGAGTGTTTGAGCACTCATCAATAATATTTGCCATTTTTGGTTGGAAATTTGAAATCTTATATTTATAATGAATTAAACATATTCTTTTAATTCCAAAAGTGATTTTATAAAAGATATAAAATGTTTATGACATTTTATAAAAGTTCTAGTGACTTAGAAATTTTTTCCTTTGATCATAGGTTGCAATAAACACTTTGTTTATTCATACCTTAAGTGATTGGATGTGAAGAGAAATATTAATCACTAAATACTTGTTTACGTCATAAATTTTAGTTCAATGAGATTATGTTTTGTAATCATCAAAACATAGAGATATTGTTAATATGTTAACAATGTTTTTAGGCATTATTTATGTCAACACAACAGATGACTAAAAAGATACCATTGTGCGGAGAGATGATAATCAGTCCAGTACTCGGTGCAAGACTCGATACAAAGTACACAAAGGTTTGATGGTTGTGCTGCGTCTTTAACTGATATGGCGCTTTCTTATGACTGATAGATTACTTTGTCTTCACAAAATCATTCCTTATTGATAAAATATCATATGTGAATTAACTAATTTGTCATAATTTGGAAAGATTAGCATTTTATATCTACTTAGTTTTTTTCTCATTCTTAATATTTCTTTTTTTACGATGGAATGACAGTTAACTGTACCAAATCATGGTTTTCAATTCGCTAAAATGAAGGTGTTTAGGAGATTGCACATGACTAAATGAAGGTAAAAACTTACTTTTCTGTGTATTTTATAATGTGCTTTTTAATTCATAAAAGCTTTCAGTTTGGAATGGTATAGTTCTTAATTTGATTATTGAGGTTTTTTTAGCGAGAGACTTAATTTAGTTTTTGTGCGTCGTGACAGGATTTAAAGACGTACATTCCATGTTTGATTTAACAGGCTGGCTTTTTTTGGTACACCATATTCAGAATGAGGAACCATTGACTATATGATTTAGGTAAGACTAAGCAATTTTGCTGGATAATGATTAAAATGTCAAGCACCATTGACTACATCATTCAGTTAGTTTAGGCATCATACATGAGACATAAAATACACCCGCCTACTGTCGACGATATCATTCAGTTGTTGAAACTCCTATTACAGGTCCTTTTATACGTAACCGTTTATACATTTTTTTGGTGCCCACAAGGGATAAATTCATTTAACCATTCAGTTTATTTTAATAAGGTGGTGGTGGAAAGCTTCATAGCATAAAGCAAGTAACTAAGATCCGTTACGCCCCCATCCCTAAGACACTATAAGTGGGAATAGCACCAGCTTTGGTTGACACGCTCTTTAATGAGAGGGTTGGGCTAATCCGTGTCTACTTCATGTTATTAATGCATATAAGTTTCAGTGATACTTTTCTCTTAAACTGATACACTCTATGCTCAATTTGCAGACAAAATGTATGCTATCTACACCTCGATCATGATGGTTAAGGATGGAAACATGATGAGAGAAATGTTTAATGATATTATGCCCAGTGGTGGTTCAACCATGTTCCTGGGTATATTAGACCGATTGACTATGCAGATCAGTACGAATTCTAATAGCAGCATGAAAGTCACCGTGAATGCACCTCTAGAGAGAAACTACAGTGTCTAGACCGGGGGATTGATCCTTGCTTCTCTCATCACCTTCCAAGAGGTAAACTGTCTTAGTCCAAATTACATGGCTGCAGACTTTCAGGGTACATACATCAGTTATAGTTACTTTAAATAATAGTGTTGTGTTAAAATCTTAAATCTCTAAATAAATGATTTGGTTTGGGATTGCTTATTCAGACTATGTATATGCTTATACTGAAGTGCTTATCTATTTTGAATTAAGCATATGCTTTTTGGATTGGCCATTACAAATGCCCTCTGAGCTTGCTTATCATAAACAGATTACTATTGGTGGATTAAAAAATAACAAGTTACGCTTAGGGTTAAATATGTTTTATCTGTAAGATTGCTTATGAGCATAAGGGATTTAAGTATGCAATCCCAGACACTAATTTGTGTCGGCAAGGTTTTCGGAGGGAATTTATAAGGCTACTCCTTTCTAAACGGGGCTTATATTTTTTTATGTTTTAAAAATAAATTGTCATTGTATACTTTGTGCTCATTGTTTTATTCGGGGCCGGATAGATGTCGCAAGATGCCTTAAAAACTATATCAGATAGTAATATTCATTTAGCTCTGTATTATGCCAATGGTGGTAGTATGTCTGAGCAAGTCAAGTTGTTCATACAGATTCAATTGGAAATGAATCCCCAAGTGTTTAGTTTTTTAATTGACAAATACGACCTTCATCAGACATTTCATAATCATTTGTACTTTTATGAGAGCAGGTAGAGAATGAATCATTTGGTGTATCTCATATTCTAGGCGTCCAGGCTTATCGGAGTTTGTAAAAGCTGATAAACTCACTTTTAATAGCTTATGAGTTTATCTTATGTCTTTGAATAAGCCATAAGGTCAATATGATAAGCTCACAAGCTGTTAAAACTGAGCTTATAGGCCTTTCCAAATTATAGTAAGCCTATAAGCCGAGAAAATAAGCTAAGCCAAACACCCCCATGAAAGTTTCAAAGTAAAGTTGTTTCCGAGTAAGCAGTTTGAGGGGGTGTTTAGGATTGCTTATTCAGACTGCTTATATGCTTATACTGAAGTGCTTATCTATTCTAAAAATAAACATGTACTCAGCCTAATGAGCAATTACAAACATCCTCAAAGATTGCTTCTTTTAAACAAATTACTCGTGGTTGGTTTAGAATACTAAGTTTACGCTTACGGTGAATTTAAAGGATTATTTGTTTTTGCTTATTAGCATAAGATGTGTAAGTAAGCAATCCCAAATAGGGGTGCCAAATGGGTTGGCCCGACCCGACCCGAACACGATAAGACCTTATAGGGTCGGGTTAATTCGGGTCCAATCTAGCTTATCGGGTTTATCGGGTCAACCCAATAGACCCAATAGCCTAATAGGGTCGGGTTAGGGTCGTAGTTAGTTTCTTATCGGGTTTGTGGAAAACTAGAAGGGGGGGTTGAATAGTTTTACGTCTTTTTAGTTTTATGAAAACTTAGTTGTTTAAAAGTCTTGTTTACTCTTAAAACTTTGATTCGATCTTATGTGAATTCAAGTCTTGAACAATATAAACAACTATATCTAAGTATGAGCAATAATAATAATGCAAACTAAGTATGTGAAATCAACACATGCATAATATAAACAATTATAGCTATATACGAGAGATAAGTAAGTAAACGTTTATTTTATAATCCTTAGTTATATTTTGTATGAAAACTATACTTGATCGAAATAATCAATTAAATGTATGTTACCTTTTTAGTTTGATTGTAAAAACTTTATATTGTGAATGAAACTTTTGTTTGATCTTTAAGTAAAATCAATACTAGCACTATATTGCGAGACAAAGGATTTATAGTGGTTCGGCTACAAGGACACCTTCCTTGCCCTACTCCACTCCTCGAGTCACCTACTCGAGAGTTTTCTTCACTATGTCAACAAGCTCCCTTATGGCGGAAAAAACCTTACACACCACAACTTCGTCACAACTTATTCACACCTTCTACACAACTTCTTCACGACTTGGCACACCTTCTTCACAACTTGTACACACCACTACTACTTCACAACTTCACACTACTCCACTACTTCTTCTTCACACCACTACTTATATCTCACTACTTCTATTCACAACTTCTACTCCTAGATCTATCTAGTTACACTACTATCACACCTTTACAATAAATGTACACAACAACTAGACTATATACACAAATCTACAATACTTCACAACTTGATGTTGAAGGAGTATTCTTCTCTTGCACTTTGAGAGATGAGAGGTGAGGGAATGAATCACTTGAAACAAGGATTAACAATTATATGATCAAAGGGTTTTTAGGAGGATGTTTAAAGAGATTTGGATCTGAAAATTTTTGTGCAAGAGGTGGGGGAAAATTCCAGATTTAAGGTGGTATTTATAGGGAAAATTTTCTGACAGAATCTGACAGGGGAGCGTGGCCGGTCCCCTTAATTGTGTGCCGGCCCCCTTAAAATTAAGGGGGCCGCCTAGACGAAAACTGCAGTTTTCTTGTCTTTTTCTGGGGAAAGTTTATTTTGTGAAAAACTAACTGATTTTGGTTAAAATTTTGAATTCATATATTTATTATGAATAAAACATTTTTCTTTATTACCAAAAATATTTTTCAAAAATATATAATAAGTTTATTTAAATTTATAAACTTTGTATTATTTAAATAAACATCCCTTTGATCATAAAATATATTAGTCACTTGTTTATTCATACCTTAAGTGATTATGTTGGATGAGATGATATAAACTTGCTTAAAACTTGTTTACGTATTAACTTTGCGTTTAATGTTCTTATATTTTGTGATCGTCAAAACTTAAGGATATCGAAAGATATTAATAACGTTTTTATACATTATTTATATCAACAGGGTTATCGGATCAACCCGATAAGATATAGTGACATATTAACAAATCTTTGATTGTTGAGCGAAAGCTCATTATATGCTATTTCAAAATGAGATACATATTACTAAGTTCTTCACTTATATCTATTATGACTATATTAATAACTTTGTATTAGCAAGACATGACACACATTTGAAAATAGATTAAAGTCAAGTAATATGATCTTTTACCTTCTAGCGTAATGAGTAGTCTCTCATAAGCTGTTACTTTTTTTAAAGAAGAGCTCATTAACATGGATTACATTTTACATAATACAATATAACAGTATTAATTTCAATTTGTATTATGATCAGTTGTTTACCTTTGAGCTGCATGTATCCCTAATAGTACTTGGATCAACTTTAAACGAAAAGAAATAAAAATTTGCAATATGTCATACTGCATGATCAACTTTAAATGAAAAGAAATAAGAATTTGCTATATGTCATACTGCAGGAATGATTGGAGTTCACTCTTGCTGATGGAGTGATTGACCAATCTTTAGATATAAAACAAGCAAACCCTCCAATAGAATCAACTTTTTTTTAACAAGCATTACTTCTATTATCAGCCTTACTTTCTCTCTTCTTTTTTTTTTTAACAAGCAACCCGATGAACCGATAGGGTCAACTCGACAACCCGCAACCCGATAGACCCGAACCCGATACACCTGATAGCTTATCGGGTTGGGTTGCGGGTTAGTTTTTTTTTAAAAAAACCCGATAGACCCGACCCGATGAGCATCAAACCCGACCCGATAACCCGATTGACACCCCTAATCACAAACACTAATTTTCACTAAAAACATATTGGAGGGGAATATATTATGTTACTATTCCTCCAAATATTAGATAAGCTCCCCGTTGAAAAAATAATATTTCCGTATTGTTAATGCATTCAATATACAAATTGATACGTTTATATCTTATTTTTCGTTAACTTATAACTTTCAATGATATTCATAAGTCATGCCCACCCATCGGGCGAGCTTCGACATCTAACAAAATCAAAATTAAAATTAACTTCCTTTAAAAAATACACAACCGTAACTAATACCATTAAAAAAAAAAAAAAAAAAAAAAAAAAACTGCCATAAACATAATTCAACAATAACTAAAACCATCCATACAATTCAAAAAAATAAATAAATAAAATAAAATAAAAAAATAAAACAACAACTACGACTTAAAACATAATTTTACTTTAACTAAAACCATCCAAATTATAATTACAAGTCATGCCCGCCCATTGGACGTTGAAGTCTAGTCTATATATATATATATATATATATATATATATATATATATATATATATATATATATATATATATATATATATATATATATATATAGAGAGAGAGAGAGAGAGAGAGAGAGGGACGAAGTTTCTGTGCTATCTTATAATTTTTTACGTGATTTGATAAATCAAATCACACTTATCATGTAGCAAGTTACACATTAGTCCTTGGACTTTGATCCTCTTCTTTCCTTACCCCATGGGCTGGGCATAACGCCTAGATGGGCTTAAGTATTGGCCTAGCCAATTACTTGAGTCCATTACTAATCCACTAAGTCTAACTCAATGCTTCGTTAGTTCGTTTACATGATCTCGTGTTACTTAGATCTTGTATAATGTAAATACGATAATTACATTATAACAAATGGTGTCTCTGTGTATATGTGTGTAACCTCACATGCTCTAGCCATATAATTATTTATTATGCCAAGAGCATACTCCAACAGCTCACTTTCAAACGACATAATAACAAGTAATTATACAAGCAAATGTTAACGTCTAGCAACACGCTAATGCCCCTAGAAACACATGACGATGGTTTCTTAAACATCTCATTTAAACTGGTTTTTATATCATCTATCTTTTTGTTTGAGATACTTTGTTGAACAATAAACATGGATCATATGTCATTCTCATTGTTAACGATTATGTTTCTCGATATAGATCTTGAACTAGATTACCATATTAATCAAGTATCCTCTCAATTATGGTCGTACATACATCTGCTCAAATTCATCGAGAACCCTGTAAGGTTCCTAAACTATTATGAATCATATAAAGATAGAAAGCTAAGCGTTTTAAAGAGAGAAAGAGAGAGGTGGAGAACGATATGTGGAATGTTTATCACTAAAAACACACACTACTAATGAACTCACAATGTTCTCACACCTCACAAATGAGGTTACATGTCCCTTTTATAGATAGGAAAGGATTGTCGTGGGCTATGATGTGCTTTGGAATGGTTTGGACTTGGTTTGGGCTTACAAGGTTACATAGATTACTTAACTAGTTACCTATTAGCTTATATAACTATAACCAAGTCCAATAAGCCCATCATTAATTATTACAAACTCTATCACAAAATACAATGTTCCTAAATATAGAATGACAATCACTTTTACAATCCTACCAATCTCGCCCTAAGGGGTGGTCATTCTTAAAATGCTTCACCGTGATTAGGTCTTCCGTAATCTTGATCTTGAACCTTGTGTGATAGTCTTGATTCTTTGTTCATTCATGCTTTGTGATCATCAAATGAGATTTCTCGTTCTTTATTGCCTTTGATCAACAACTTCATACGTTTGTTGTATCCTCTCCAACATACTCATACGACTTGAAAAGTTTTTGATCTTCATACTTATGTCTTCTCACTTTTTATTTGAACTTGTTCTTAACTTTCTTAACTAGCTCTTGACTTTGATGTAACTCTTTGTCTTTATCTTGAATTCTTTGTCTTGAACGTTCTGATTTGAGCTTGTTAAGGATTAAACATATAAATATGAGTATGTGGAGGTGAAGATGTTAAGGTACATGATGGTGGTGCATCTAGAGCGGCTTATATCATTGGTACATGCACAATTAAGGTATCTATCATGTTAGGCTAATTGATCATCGTGGATCTCTTCTTAGAGAATTGTTCCACTACGATTGTTTTTCTGATGAATGTCTTGATTCTATTCACCTTTGTCGGGCGAATCGGCCTCCTGATCCGGTTAAGGACCGATATCAACACATAAGATAAATCCAGATTTTACTAGATAACGGCTCATGTAAAATATTATTTAGTAATTTACTATTTAAAATTTTGAGATATGCTTATAACAAGTCTATAAAAATAACATTTACACGGGGCTATAACAGATCTAAAACCGGCGTTATATATTTCAATAACTAGAATAAGTTGAAAATAGGTGATACTCATGTTCTCGACGCAAGCTCGATGACGAATTAATTTGACATGTTACTTTACGTCTTCAATCATATGTTATGACTAGAAAAAAGTTTTAGAATAATCCAATCTGTAAATAACAAAACTTATTAGTCATAAGAAAAATATAATATAGTCGAAAAGTAGTGCGTGTAAAATTAAGTTAAAATTATCTGATAATGTATGGATCGAATTTCAAATGTGGTGTCATTCTAAAAATAAATAAATAAATAAATCTGATGATGCCTTATATTGAGTTTGAAAACCTTTGTTAACAAGTGATTGATGATATTATCCGAACAGAAATAAGAAGAAAGCCCAAAGTTGTTGGTAGGAAAAAATGACCCGACCCAAAAACAACCCATTCCCCATTTTTTCTACTCTATAATCCCACCATATCTCATTCCTTATCTGCAAGTAGAATAATCCTCATTCCTTGCAGACAAACCAGCTGAAAGAAAATGCTCACAATGTCCTCCATCGCATCATCCGCAACTCCCATAACAACCATAAAACCCAAAACCCACTTCACATCTTCATCGTTAACATCATCCTTCAATGGGGTCAGAATTGCACATGTTTTACCACCACCAATGACATTGTCAAAGTCAAAGCGTGGTGGTCATTCAGGAGGAGTTGTAATGATGTCTAAGAAAGAAGAAGAGCTCAAGGAAATTAGAGCCAAGACTACTGAAGAGATTAATGAAGAAATTGTTGATTTGAAAGGGGAGTTGTTTATGCTTAGGCTTCAAAGGTCTGCTAGGAATGAGTTTAAGTCCAGTGAGTTTCGCCGTATGCGTAAAAGGGTATACTCACTTTCTTTATTTATTTGTTGCTTTGGAATTTGAAATTATATAGTTTTGTTGGTTTCAAAGTCAGTATGGTTGTTTCAAAGGTATAGCTCACTTGCATCAGTTAAAGGTTTTAGGTTTGATATGAGAGCGTCCAAGGGTTCTCAAGTAAACACTTTGAAATGAGTGGCTCCCGACCTACTTATTAAAAACGGCTTATTTATCCCAAAGATAAGCAGAAGCATATCTGCAGAAAAATAAGCAATCTAAACACCCTATTAGAAGGTTGTCAACTTTTTTGATGGTTTATAAAGTTGTAATGTCAATTGTCACAGACTATGTAAACCTTCACTATGCATATACTTTGAAAGGGTTTGTAAATGATATAAGTTAATTAATGCTAATGTGTTGCCTGAACTTAACTGCAATGAGAAGTTGATAATTTTGAACTTTTTTCATGTTGAGTCGTCGTAAGCTTCACCTTACGATGATGGCTCATCTTATAATCCATTTTTCAATAATTTATTTTCTATAAGCCTTTTGATAAACCTATCATAGCCTGGATGCTCATATTGCCATATTGCTCAAAGTATGTGATGGTTCAATCATACTACAGTTGTAGTTGTTTCTGGAAATTTTTGAATCATGAGCCACTTTAGTTCTATAATTTTTGGGGGTGTTTGGATCTTTGTTTACAGAGAGATTATCTCAATTACATGAAAATCAGATAGTTACTTGATTGAAGCGTGGCATAGTAAGGTAATTATATATTTACGCTCAAAAAATAGTTTTCTTGGTGCAACTTCTTATCTGCTTCTGCAAAGTCAGTTTTCCCAAACATTGGGTTGCGATAATCAGTTTAGCAGCACATCTAAACACACCCCCTTATTCAGATCTTGTTAAAAGTGAGTGGGGGTTACTACTAGTACTTATGTTTGTAGAATCAATTGACACAATTCAGAGTTTTAAAAGTCTACATATCAAGTTTAGGTTCAGTTAAGTTAGTTTTGATACGGGCATTTCATGGTAAAGCAGTAAATAAAGTGGCGTAAAGAGGCGTATTACCTTTTCCTACATTTTGCTTCTGTTGAAAGTCCATATATAAGACAGTAAGTTATTTTATAAATTGGTGACATGTTAATTTGGTCAGCATTTTATAAAGCTTCTTCACTCTTCCTTTTAAAAGAAAAAAAAATGGTACTCTAAACAACATTGGTCATCAGCACTTAGTAGTATTGTTTTATACTTGAAATAGATGCTAGGATGCTTTTATCATCATCTTGAGATTAAACAAGAAAAGTAGTTATATGTTCAATTGCATTTTGTTAAAATTGAAAAGGTTCAAATTTGAATTGAGCTCAGTAAGTTCTATCCCAAAAGAAAATGATTGATTATTATCTTGTAACTTACTAGACTCAGACAGTTTACGTTTAGGTTTATTTAGTTAAATTTTGTCAATAGTAATTTTTTCTTGCATTCCATGTAAACTTAATGTTCACTAAACAAGCATATTGATTAAATTATATTCATCGTTTGCTAATCATGAAATCTTTGGTGACTTTTGGAGCATATACACATGGATATTAAATGTAGATTCAAGAAAAATAAGATGAATTTAGCAATGTGAGGGTGTTAAGCTCTCTTTTTGGCTCTTCTAGTAGCACTTGATGCATTCTCGTTCCTGCAGCACTTTATTAAGAAGATATGGCTTTGAATTAGTTTGTTTATGCGAATTTTGATTTTGATAGGTTGCTCGTATGCTGACTGTTAAACGAGAAAGAGAGATTGACGAAGGTATTGGGAAGAGGCTGTCAAGGAAGCTTGACAGACAGTGGAGAAAAAGCATTGTACCAAGACCACCTCCATCTCTCAAGAAGTTACAGGAAGAAGAGGCAGCTGAAGAAGCCAAGGAAGCTGCATCAGCCTAAGAAATCAACCCATTGGTAAAAAGTGTGTGCCTTATGTTTCCTTAGTTTATCGGGATTACAGTTGTAGCCGATTTTGTATCAGTCGAATCTATAATAGTATAATTCATCAATCTTTGATTTCCCCCCTCATGGTGTACCTTTAAATATGGAAACTTTGATTAAGCTAAGTCGTTTATATATGCGATTATCACTATGTTGTGGCTACGAGACAAGGTAACAATCTAACCCTTGTAAAATTCATTTGTTGAGTATTTATTGAAGCAGTCGTTCTTCAACAGCTTTATACTTGTTGAGTTAAAAACAACCATTTGAATTTGAATTTGGATATACAAGATATATTATGTACTACACATTTTAAAACCATGCATCTTCCAGTTGGAACTGCTATTATATACTGTATTGTTTAGAATATAAATTTTGTGGAGTTTGTATCATTGTATGGCAGTCAAAAAAATACAAATAAACAGAAACAATCATACAAGCAAGAAATATAGTGCAACACATGAAACCTAGAGAATAACCAAGGGGATCTTTATAGGCACTTCGTAAGTTTGCCGTTCACGTGAATCACACATCTCGGTAAACGAGATGCAAAATGTACAAAATCCTCTCCTCGCAGCCAAAAAGTCAAGACTTAAACTCATCAATCAAAACTAGAACAAAACAAAATTTTGTAGACAACAGACACACTAAAGGTTACTTGGGGCCAGTATCCTTGAGGAGTCGAGGGCGCAGGTATGCTCTTCACCCATGGCAGACATGACTGCCACAACAAGGTCCTTCCCATCAGCAAAACCATCCTAATCTACACAGATTTCAGATGCTCTATGTTACTATACAGTTAACTTGCACTGAAGAAAACCTATATATGTGCATTTTTTTACATGTAAAGTGTAAACTACCAAGAAATTTTGACAGCAAGATGGAATGAAAATAGGTATGGTTGCTTAAAAACCAATTAGTTTTTTATGCGTTAGCGAGAGACCGGAGTATTTCACATGGAAAAATATGTATGATCCACTATGAAGCATGAAATTGAGTTCATAAATGAAGTCTTTGACTCGTTTGAAGAAACCTGAATTATAAGAGTTCTGTTTATGACTGTAAACCTAAACTCCAGGTGAATTACCAGTTTTGGATGATGAATGGATGTGAAAGTCAGTTCTTGTCAGTTTTATTAAAAAAAAAAAAAAAAAAAAAAAAAAAAAAAAAAAAAAAAAAAAAAAAATTATCAAGTCTAGTGATTAAACTAGTATAGTAAACGAGTTGGTATTTGTAATAAGTTGCATCACGTTTGGCAAGTCTCAAAGAGCTTACATCTCCAACTTCTATATACAATCCACAAAACTGAGTGATGTAATTCCGATCCCATTTATTAGTTTAGATTTAAGTTTTTTAAAGAATGAATGAACAAAAATGAGTCCTTTTGGATCATTTGTAGATTGGTCGTTTGTTTCTTGAAAATATAAAGCAAAGGCATTATCATAAAGCTTCAAACTTTAATTTCCGTCTATTCCAAAGTTTTTTTGCATCTGTATCACAAAACGTACAAGCCACTAAAAAACAACAAATCAGCCAGATAAAGCCAACACAACATAATCAAAAGGTATATTTTTGGTTGCCACAAAAAACGGCTAGAATCAATACAAACTACCTAGTGGATTAGAGAACATGATTTTAGCTTAGGATGATATTAATAAGCTTTGGAACCTGCTACAACAATAACCAGGAACTCAAAAGTTGTGTACAACAACATATACTTCTATTCTGACAAGTAAATGAAGAAGAACCTGCAAGAACAAAAGCAAGTGTTCAAAATAATACACATTTTTTACACCCTGTGAGTACACTTTGATAAAGAAATAAACGAATATGATGGGGATTTTTGAACTTTGACCTTTGCATTTGGGTAGATAATCCACCTATTTTGAGCTACCAGCGGAAAATGAATCTATTTGTTGGTCATCTATTTCAACTATGTATATCTTTGGAGGTATTTCCCTGTAAAAGATTCACAATGAGCATTAAAGCAATACGTAAGGAAGTATATCGATAAATACTTATGATAATCTGTTCAACATTAGTTGACCAAGTTACCAAACTTTGGGTCGATGATTATATTTTAACAGGCAAAATTTAAAACCTCAGCTGAATTAAAACAGGTCAAAGGTCGTATAAAGGGCATTCCACATTCGGATGCTTGAATCCAAAAGAAATTGTTTATTGAAAGAAAAACTAAGCATTATTTTGACAGCATAGGTTTTAAAATTATATCTGATACGTCTATAGATTCAAAATACATATGAACAAAAAGTGCAATAACCCAACCCGTTTTGAACCGTTATCCAACCCAGTTGACTGCGCATTTTGGCACCCCCTAGTAATCCAGCATAAGTGCATTAAAATGCAATATATAAACCTTGAATTGGCTAGATAGCCCCCAAGCCTGTTAAAACTGTTAACAACGTCAAAGTAAAGGAACAATGATGATGAGGGTGACATAATGGTCTCATCACTTAGGCGGTGTTTGATTTGCAGGCACCAATAATTAGTTACAGAGTGTAAAGGAAATGGGTATGGAACTATATAATTTTAAACCCTGCCCTTCAGGTGGTGGAGGATATCTAATTTAATGGGTATCGACCCTATTCCTAAAAACCTATACTCTTATAGTAACAAATAACCAAACCATATCAATATACAACCAAACAACCCCTTAGAATTATTTCCATTCATTATCATATAAGAATGTTAAATTATGTAATCGTATACCAGTAAGTGTAGAATCATGTTGGAACATGTGTGTAAGACAGACTCGAGAACATGAAAAAGTAATGCCTACAGAAAGAGGAAACATGAGAAGATATACTAACAATTCATTTGCTTCTTGGTATGTGTAGCTTGAAGCAATAGCCAGAAATTGCCCTTCATGGTTGTATGATAAGGAAGCAATACTGTTATCAAGCTTCGGCATCTGAAAGGATTATAAGATCATAACCGTGTTAACCACATCTAAACAATGAAACAATCCCAGTGTCCCATAGAAATTATTCAACACGTTCAAGAAAAACATCATTTCAAATTCCAATATTACATCCATACTAAATGCTACAAAAATTCTAGCTCAGATACCTCAAACACTCTCCTTTTACTTTGAGCATTCCATATGGCGACATAACCGTCATTAGTACCAGTGACAAAGACGCCATAATTCCTAATACCAAAAGATTATCAGTGTAAATCTCCAAAACTTTCACAATAAATGAGTAGTCAAAGAAATACATACGATGGACTAAAAACAATATCATTCACAGCTGCAAGATCATGTCTTTTCTCCTTTGCCTTTGGAAGACATCTGAAAGCAAATCTGCAGGAGCAACAGATATGGAAAATGTATGTTATTCTAATTAAAGCTTTGATAAAGTATCATCCTTTGAACATGAATAACGAATTAAAAGGTTTGTTGAGTTGCTAGATGTATTAACGCACCCATCATTATCGGGGTTGGATGGATTAAAATACTTCAATGCCACACGCCCCTCAACTGATCCAGCCGCAAATCCTGCATTAAATAAATAAATAAGCCCACCCAAAAAATTTCAAATAAATGAACCGGTATGTCGAAAGTCAAAAGAGCAACTAATTTTCGTACAGCAAGTAGTTTATTAAGGACAAGATTGTGAAAGTATGTCTTAACAGAACATGCTATAGAAACTAAAATAGTACTTAAATAGTACTAAGCATCAATATGGAAGTAGCATAGTACAATGGTTATAAAAAATTACTATCGCTTACCTTGATCTAAATATGGCCGAACACACCTAATTTGGATATCAACACATTTGCTATAGAATGAACTGTTAAACTTCCGTAAATCATACATATTTACAGACGTCCCAACAGCAACCATCGCAATAAACCCACACAGGGACATAGATTCAACCCCCACACTAACAGTATTTGCACCACTAAGGGTCTTCATAGAGCGTGAATCCCAACACTTAATCTTTTTATCCCAACCACCAGTAATGACTTGACCTGCATAAAAGAAAACCAATTTCTTTTATTTTAATAGAAAATGCCAAAGATATATGATATTTTTGTTGGCTGAAAACCATAACCATATTCTGTCATACAAAAATCTTAAATTGCCAAATTGGTACTTATATATAGCCAGGCTTTTAGGAGTAACAAACGGTTTACCTGTTTGATCAGAAAATTCAACACAGGTTGCTAAATCATCATGATTTCCAAAATTATCGCTGATTCCTGAATGCAAATCATACCTACAAAATAGTCACTATATTGGGTCATCTGTAGAGCAAAGAAGTTAGGATGAAAACAAATGAAGTTAGGATGACTAAATATCAGCAGTTCAGCACAATAGAAGATATTGTTAAAATTAAAATTGGGATGAAGGAATATGAATACGCAATGGCCGACGGATGAAAACCAAATAGTGTAACAAAAGATTACATACTAAAACTATGGAAGTTAACACCTCAATATATGTTCACTATTCACTATTGTCTATTGATCAAGCCAATGTGGAAAAAATGTGAAGATTTGACCAATCATATCTTATTTGAAGATACAAATTCATTTATTGATAAAAACTAATTAATATGGATATTGAGACGCCTTGAATCCAAAACATATTATAACGAAATGCAAGTATTACTGACTCATAAATATGAAAGTTGTGATGCAGCAATAAATTTCGTTCTTTTCTAATTAGGACTTTGACTTTGACCTTTAAGATCAAACATTTTGTAAGGATACGTGCAAACCAACTCAGTTGCATTTAAAACAAGTAAACAACCCTAGAATCTAAGATTCCCCCAACACGACATCAAAATTATGCATTTTACTGCCTTTAGACAGAACCCAGGAACACATTTATTAAACTGCAGAAATAATATGAGTAATTAAACAGCAGAAACCTCAAAACAAACCTGGTTATAGAACAATCTGAACCAGCACTGAACGCAACCGACTCCCCTTGAAAACAACAGTCCAAAAGCGCAGCTTCCTCGGAAGCTTCAAAAACTAGCTTAGATTTATCCACATCATACAATCTAAGACTCTGCACATTAAATACTTCATAATTCAATTCTCGTATATATATAGTATATAGTAAGTTGCACGCACACACAAAACAACAAACTCGGTATGAAAACGATTACTGACAGTATCCCATGAAGATATAAGAAGATTATTAGACGCTGGTGCAAACCGAATCCTAGAAATAGCATCTTGGATCAGGTTTTCGTCGAACTCTAAACAGCTCGTATTCATCTTCTTCAGCTGAAAGCATTTTTAAGTTACAGAAATTTAAGGTAACACAATTTGACAATACTTATTCACACAACGAATCTTACATTGTATATCAATCGATGCAACAAACTGGATTTAAGGGGTGTTTGTGTAAGCTTTTTTGGGGCTTAAGCTTATGTATAAAAGTACCTTATGTATTATTAGCTTATGACAGAAAGGTGGGGAAATAGGCTTATAAAGTTACATAAGCCACAAAAAAGGGGGTTTATCAAACCCCCCTTATAAAAGCTTATAGCTTATCGAAACACTAAAATGAGCTTATTTAAGTTAAATAAAGCTAATAAGGCCCAAATAAAAACTAAAACAAACACCCAATGCAACTACGTTTTCAAAATCTAACTTGTTAATTGCAGCTACCTTATAAAAATTGAGCTGTGGAATGTAACAACCAGATACTTAATTTCATCTACCAATAGGAAAAATCTAAATAGGCATATAAACCCTAACAAAATTGAACTGTATGAGAGAGATTTAGACAAACCTAGAGTGAATCAGCTGATTTGCTAGTTGACGGTGACGGTGAAGGTGATAGGTCGGTAGCGGTGGGCGGCAGGCGGAGTGGTTGTGCACGGGAGCGGTGGCAGGAGGTTTGAAATTGAGTGTTTCCCGCTATCTATGTTTTCTGTGATTTTATACAGTTGCTGTTTTGGTAGTGTTTGCTTATTTAGAGGATGTTTTGGGTTAAATCTTTAAACTATGGGGCAAAAATAACTGGTATTAGACAAATTGGAAATGAAGTTGTAGACTGAGAATGAGATTATATAATAATAATAATAATAATAATAATAAATAAATAAATAATAATACAGTACTTTATATATCATTTGGTTTTAAAAAGTTATGAAAGATTATTATTATAATTTTTAAAAAATTTTGTTTGTCAAATGAAATTTATTTTTATATTTTAAGTAGTTTAATTTTTTAAAAAATAAATATAATCTCTCAATAATCTTATGTACTGTAATAAATTAACATAGCTTATTATTGTGTTTCTTTGAGAAAGTAATTTCTTTACGACTATAATGAAGGTAAAAGGGTAAATCGTGTGTTTATTATGTGAATCATTCGGTATATAAATACCATTACAAAGAACATTCTAGACTCGTGCTTTAGCCCATACGAATATTACATGGACTCAAATACTAACTATAATACATACGACTAACCCCCCCCCCCCCCCCCCCCCCCCCCCGCGCAGTTGGAGCGGGAGGACACCGGAAACTCAAACTGGTACGAAACTCCTGAAACAAAGCAGATGGTAAGCATTTGCTAAAAATATCTGCATACTGATAACGCGACGGTACATGAAGCACTCGAACTTGACCAGCAGCAACTAAATCCCTTAAAAAATGAATATCAATCTCTATATGCTTTGTACGTTGATGCTGGACCGGATTAGAAGAAAAGTAAACGGCACTAACATTATCACAGTAGACTAACGTAGCAGAAGACAAAGGTGTGTGCAACTCTCGTAAAAGATTCCGCAACCAACAAGTCTCAGCAACAGCATTGGCAACCCCACGATACTCCGCCTCAGCACGAGAACGAGAAATCGTCGGTTGACGCTTAGAGGACCAGGAGAGGAGATTATTGCCTAGAAAAACACAATAGCCAGAAGTCAATCTCCGAGTAGTAGGGCAGTCAGCCCAATCAACATCAGAATAAGCAACCAAAGAAGAAGTGGAGGAGGAAAACAACTGCAAACCATAGTCTAATGTACCTCGAACATACCTCAATATCCTCTTAAGAGCCGAGAAGTGAGGCTCCCAAGGATCATGCATGTAAAGACAAACCTGCTGCACCGCATAAGAAATATCAAGTCTAGTAAATGTAAGATACTGCAAAGAACCAGCAAGACTCTGATATAAAGTGGGATCAGAAACCGGAGCACCATCATCACCCAATTTAGACTCAGTGTCAACAGGAGTCCTAGAAGGGTTACAACTAACCATATGTGCACGCTCCAATATCTCCATAACATACTTACGTTGTGACAAAAACATCCCTGAAGAGTCACGCATAACTGAAACACCCAAGAAATAATTAAGAGCACCCAAATCTGTCATAGCAAACTCCTTATGCAAAGAAGCAATGATCTGCTGTAATAAACCATCAGACGAAGCAGTAAGCACAATATCATCCACATAGAGTAACAAAAATGCAGTATCATCACCCTGTTTATAAATAAATAAAGAGGAGTCATAACGACTAGGAGAAAAGCCAACAGTAGTGATGTAATTAGCAAAGCGCTGAAACCATGCCCGAGGAGCCTGCTTAAGACCATACAGTGAACGCTGCAATAAACATACATAATCAGGATGAACAGGATCACGAAACCCAGGTGGCTGATACATATAAACCGTTCAGCCAAATCCCCATGTAAAAAAGCATTCTTGACATCCAGCTGATGAACCGGCCAATGTCGAGAAATAGCTAAACTAAGAACTGTCCGAATAGTGCCGGGTTTAACAACCGGACTAAAAGTCTCATCAACATCAACACCGTCTATCTGATTACTACCATTGGCCACAAGACGAGCCTTGTATCGACTAAGAGTGCCATTTGCTAAATACTTGTGACGAAACAACCACATACTACGAATAACATTCGCATCTGGAGGTTTTGGTACAAGAGTCCAAGTTTTGTTTTTAATAAGTGCATTGTGCTCATCACACATAACATTTTGCCAATTAGGATCACGAAACCCATCACTTTGAGACCTAGGTAAAGGAGAAATAGTAGACACATGACCAACATGACGGGGATTAGGACGAGTAGTCCCAACACGAGAACGTGTGACTATGGGGTGAACCGAAACAGTGATCGGTTGAGTGAGGGGAGGAGGTGGTGATTCATGGGGAACAGAGACCGGTGTTTGTGTTGGGAATTAGGTAGGTGATGGCGACTCTGGGATGGGTACAGTAGGGACATTTTGAGGCGTTTGTGGTGTAGGTTCATCTGCAACAGTGGGTGAAGTGGTGGGAGTAAATCTGAGAATGTTAGAAATGAATTAGGTGAGTCTTCCAAAAATTCATAAGAAGAGCCAACATTGGGAGTGGTGGTAGAGGAGATCTTTGTGGCAAACGGGAAAACAATCTCATCAAAAGTAACATGTCTTTAAAGGATAATTTTATTGGTATTTAAATCTAAACAACGATAACCGCGATGATTAGTTGCATGACCTAAGAAAAGGGAAGGTGTGGCCCGAGCACCAAGTTTATGATTAGTATCAACATGAGGATAACAAAGACACCCAAAGGTTCGTAAGAGACTATAGTCGGGGGTTAATCTAAAAAGGCGAGTAAACGGGACCTCATTGTCAATGGCACGGGAGGGTAAAATGTTTAAGAGATGAACAACCATATTGAGAGCCTCGGTCCAGTAATTTGGGAGAAGATGTGCTTGAAATAACAAGGTTCGGATAAGTTTGTTGATGGTTCGAATCATCCGTTCGGATTTCCCATTTTGTTGAGAGGTACGTGGACAAGAAAATCAGAATTGAATCCCATTATCAGAAAATAGTTTATGAAAGGCATGGTTGTCAAATTCGCCACCATGGTCACATTGAAACGACTTGATTTCAGACTTAAATTGAGTGCGAACAAAATTACGAAACAAAATAAATTTGGACAAAACATCAGATTTATTAATCAAGGGATAAACCCATACAAACTGAGAATTATGATCTAGAAATAAGACATAGTATTTGAAACCAGACAAACACGGAATTGGAGAAGTCCACAAGTCCGAGTGTACAATATCAAAAGACATCTTAACCAAACTATTAGAACTAACAAATGGAAGTTTCACGTGTTTGCCAAGCTGATAAGCATGACAAAGAACGGGAGACTTCTCTTTATTACAAGAAATAGAACTACTTGAAAGGACACGACGTAGCACTTCACTTCCTGGATGTCCAAGACGCTGATGCCACGTATACTGACTTGCAAGAAAAGCATGCGGAATGGTGGAAGGCTGAGTGACAGAGTAAAGGTCTCCATTGTTATCACAGCGGAGCAACACCCGACGCATTTGAAACTCCTTAGCAGAAAAACCAAAAGGGTCAAATTCAACTGTACAATAATTATCACGGACAAATTGATGAACAGAGATCAGATTTTTTACAGTATTAGGAGTAATTAAAACATTATTTAAATGAAGAGGACGTGTAGGAGTTGGCAAAATGCTATGACCATAGTTAATGACAGAAATAGAATGCCCATCACCAACCGCAACAGAGAGATAAATGCACGAATTAAAAACATCATTTAGACAAGTGATATCATCATTAATATGAGAGGACGCACCTGTATCCATATTCCAATTACCATCGTTAGGAGCATGAAGTGTTTCGGTAATAAAAGCATGAGGTAAGCTAGTTTCTTGACCCGGCATAAAGACCCCCTGTTGTGAACCAGTCGAAGGGAGAGACCCCTGCTGTGAACCCCCTGAACCATACATATGAGGCTGCGAACCCCCTGGAAATTGAACCTGTTGAGTTGAACCCCCTGAAAGAACAACGTGAAACCCCTGAACCCCCTAATGAGCAGCGTGAACCCCCTGATGAGTAGCATGAACCGCCTGAATATCACCGTGAACTCCTTGAGTGTGATGACCCCCCCCCCCCCAGATTGCATGAGAGGACTGACAAGGGAACGTGGGTTGGGCCAAAGGGCCAAAGCCTGGTGGTGGGCTCACATAACATGCAATAGGCTATGAAATAGGAGAGGGTTGAGTTTGGTTTGAAGCACTCGAGACAGTACCCCCATGCATAACACCTTGAATACCGAGCTTAGCCAAAAGAGACTGAAGAGTAACTAAATCATTGGAGGACAATGGTGTCCCGGTAGGAACAGTAGTAGGTGATGGGTGTTTTGAAGGATTATTATGTCTACCATCGTGAAGAAACTTACAATGGACACCAAATCTACAAAAACCTTGAGCAAAAAGGAAACACGGTTTGTGTACCTTTTCATTAGTATTGGTAGTACGCCTCATATTGGAATTCGAGTTGGCCAATAAAACCATCAGTGATGACGAGGTAGAATCAACCAAAGTATCATGACCACGAGTCTTTAAAGTTTAAACGCATCTCCTCCGTGGTAAGCATCGAACATACCGTCTTTAGGTCCGGAAAAACTTCACGATGGCCAATGATAGTGGATACGCTATCATACTTAGCGGGTAACCCTTCCAAGGCAAAAGTAACAACATCATCATTGCTAATAGGAGACCCCAAACTAGATAAGATAGTGGCGATGTTCTCAATCTTCCTAAAATAAGCATCCATGCTTAAGTCACCAAGTTTTATAGCACGAAGTTCGGCCTTTAATGCAATAGAGCGAGAACGCTTATTGTTATTGAATATTGATGCAAGCATGTCCCATGCCTCCTTGGCCGTTTGAGGATCCGCATTAACGAGGCGTTGTTGAAGTGTCGGAGACAAAGTGATGAAAATCCAAGAGAGAACGATGGTGTCAATCTTTAACCTCTTGGAATACCCTTTGAAAGGTGCTTAAGAAAATAAGTCCATGAGGAGTAATTCATCTCCTCGACATTCAACTTGACCGGAACAAGGGTGGGGATATTATTGATAGTCATTAGTTTGTCCGACAAAAGAATAACCGGTGGTGATGGTGTAGGTCCTGTCATGATGAGGCTCGACAATAACTAGGGTTTGGTGATGTAGTAGTAACTTGATGAGTAACAGTAACCAGAGAAGAAGGGGTAGGGTTAGGGTTTGTTTTAGTGAAGTAAAGTAACAGTAACTTGATGAGTAGGAGTAGGGTTTGATGTGGCGAATAAAACAGAACTCAAACAAAACAACAGGAACTGTGGTCGACTAGTTATCAAACAGTAACTAACAATCGACAATAAGAAGGTAACTACAGTCGACTGGTTATCGTACATCAACCAATGATCGACTATAAGCAGAAACAACTGTCGACTAGCTATCAACTAAAGCTAACGATCGACTGAAGAACAGACTGGAAAAAGAAAAAAATTATTTAGGTTTCTATGGATGGATCGATTGGCTTTGATACCATTAAGGTAAAAGGGTAAATCGTGTGTTTATTATGTGAATCATTCGGTATATAAATACCATTACAAAGAACATTCTAGACTTGAGCCTTAGCACATACGAATATTACATTGACTCAAATACTAACTATAATTCATACGACTAACATATAATTCAATTGTATCTCACATATTTCAAACTAAACTAAAATTCACAATATCATTGTTGATAGGTTAGTTACATACGATATATTATAGTTCGATCTTTACACTTCAGAAAATTGTTCAATTTAGATTTTAACTAAATTAAAAGCTAGTGGAAAATAAAATCAAATGGTTATAGATGACGCATTACACCGATTGCATTACACTTCAGAAAATTGTTCAATTTAGATTTTAACTAAATTAAAAGCTAGTGGAAAATAAAATCAAATGGTTATAGATGACGCACTACACCGATTGCATTATTTTTAGATGCTGTGTTTCTAAAAGTTACATCATTTTTTCTAAATTTCCTTTTTTTTCAAACGGCATTTTGTTAAGCTAGCAAGAAACTAAATAAAAGCAGACTAGGGATGTTTCTTTTTATTGTTAATATGTTTTAGGTGCCGTTTGGTTTGTTTGATGGAATCACAATGGGTATAGATATGATAAATGAGTAGAATGAGAATGGATATAATTGTTTGAAAAGTAATGTTTGGTATAAAAATTTGTTAATGAAAAGTTGAGTGACAAGTTGTGTTATGTGAGTGGTAGAGCCCATTTGTAAGAAAGAAAAAGTCACACCCACTTATTTAATATGGTATCATTCTATGGGTATCCAATGCACTATTTTAATTGTGATTCCCTATAATTTTGTTAACCAACCATTTGTTTTAAAAATGATTCCATTTCTTTTATTCTATTCTACTAAAACAAACGGGTCCTTAATGAGGAAATAGTGGTAGAGGCCACACATATAATATGTTGCTTTTTCTGTTAAATGGTCTATATGGGTAGAGGAAATAAAGGTGATCCTCCCCATTAAGACTCATTAACAGAAATGGACCCACCCACTTAATTCAAAAAAGAGTAAACTACACCGTTCGTCCTTGTGGTTTGCGTTGACCGCAGCCTGTGGTCCTTTGACCAAAAAAATTGCACCGTTCATCCATAACTCAGAAACGTTATGCACCATTAGTCCTTCCCTCTAACGGGGTGGACTAACGCTCGTTAACTTGTTTGCTTATGAGGGTATAATCGTCATTTTGCACTATAAGGACGAACGGTGCAAGGACGAACGGTGCAATTTTTCGCTTTTGGTCCCTTTTTAATGCTTTCTTCCGGTTTTTTACGTTTTCACCCGTTTTCGTCCGTTTTTTTTTACGTTTTCGCCCATTTTCGCCCGGTTCTTCCCTTTTTTTACGTTTTCGCCCATTTTCGTCTGTTTTTATCCGTTTTTTTTACATTTTCATCCCGTTTTTTACGTTTCCATCAATTTTTTTACGTTTTCGCCTGTTTATTTTACGTTTTCGTCCGGTTTTTATGTTTTCATCTGTTTTTTTACGTTTTCGCCGATTTATTTTACGTTTTCACCCGTTTTTGTCATTTTTTTTACGTTTTCGCCCATTTTCGCCCGTTTTTTCCGTTTTCATCCGTTTTTTTACTTTTTCGCCCGTTTTCGTCTTTTTTATCCATTTTTTTACGTTTTCATCCCGTTTTTTACGTTTCCATCAAATTTTTTACGTTTTCGACTGTTTATTTTACGTTTTCGTCCGGGTTTTTTACGTTTTCATATGTTTTTTTTTACGTTTTCGCCGATTTATTTACGTTTTCTTCCGTTTTTTTTACGTTTTCGTATGTTTATTTTACGTTTTCGCCATTTTTTTTACGTTTTCATCCATTTTTTATGTTGTCGTATGTTTTTTTACGTTTTCACCCGTTTTATTATGTTGTCGCCGGTTTTTTTTACATTTTCCTTCGCTTTTTATGTTGTCGTCTGTTTTTTTAAGTTTTCGTCCGTTTTTTTACGTTTTCGTCCGTTGTTTTACATTCTCGTATGTTTTTTTACGTTTTCGTCCGTTTTTTATGTTGTCGTCAGTTTTTTAACGTTTTCACCCGTTTTATTATGTTGTCGCCTGTTTTTTTACGTTTTTGTCTTTTTTTACGTTTTCGTCAGTATTTTTACATTCTTGTCTGGTTTTTTTACGTTTTTGTCCATTTTTTTTACATTTTCGTCTCTTTTTTTACGGAAAAAAAACAGACAAAAACGTAAAAAAAAACGGATAAAAAGAAGTTGAAAACGGATAAGAATGGATAAAAACGTAAGAAAAATGGAAAAAAACGTAAAAAATGGAGGAAAACGGACGAAAACGTAAAAAAAGGGATGAAAACATAAAAAAAAAAACGGATGACAACATAAAAAAATGGACCAAAACGTAAAAAAAAGGGGGCGAAAACATAAAAAACAGTCGAAAACGTAAAAATACGGGCGGGAAACGTAAAAAAAAAGGGCGTAATCGTAAAAAATTGACGAAAACGTAAAAAAAACGGATGAAAACGTATAAAAACGGATAAGGAAGAATAAAAATGGATGAAAACGGATAAGTATGGATAAAAATGTAAGAAAAACGGACAAAAACATAAAAAAAATCGGGCGAAAACGTGAAAAATTGACGAAAACGTAAAAAAATGGACGAAAACGTTAAAAAATGGACGAAAATGTAAAAACTGAACGAAAACGTAAAAAAAATGGCGAAAACGTAAAATGAACATACGAAAACGTAAAAAAACAGAAGAAAACGTAAAATAAATCGGCGAAAATGTAAAAAAACAGATGAAAACGTAAAAAACCGGACGAAAACGTAAAATAAACAGGCGAAAACGTAAAAAAATTGATGGAAACGTAAAAAACGGGATGAAAACGTAAAAAAAACGGATAAAAACAGACGAAAACGGGCGAAAACGTAAAAAAAACGGATGAAAGCGGAAAAAAAACGGGCGAAAACGTAAAAAAAAACGGACAAAAACGTAAAATAAATCGGCGAAAACGTAAAAAAAACAGATGAAAACGTAAAAACCGGACGAAAACGTAAAACAAACAGGCGAAAACGTAAAAAAATTGATGGAAACGTAAAAAAACGGGATTAAAACGTAAAAAAAACGGATAAAAACAGACGAAAACGGGCGAAAACGTAAAAAAAAGGAAAAAAAACGGGTGAAAATGGGCGAAAACGTAAAAAAAAACGGACAAAAACGGGTGAAAACGTAAAAAACCAGAAGAAAGCATTAAAAAGGGACCAAAAGCGAAAAATTGCACCGTTCGTCCTTATAGTGCAAAATGACGATTATACCCTCATAAGCAAACAAGTTAACGAGCGTTAGTCCACCCCGTTAGAGGGAAGGACTAATGGTGCATAACGTTTCTGAGTTAAGGATGAACGGTGCAATTTTTTTGGTCAAAGGACCACAGGCTGCGGTCAACGCAAACCACAAGGACGAACGGTGTAGTTTACTCTTCAAAAAAAAAAAAAAAAAAAAAAAAAAAAAAAAAAAAAAAAAGCCCCAATGTGTCTTTACAATAGTTTTACATGAACATAATCTGCTCTAAAAATACAATCCAATTCCTGTATATTTCGTTTTGGTTATGTATACTTTGGTTGGTAAAACCGAAAAATTAATAATTCGTATTAATCAATGAGATAATCATTTTGTATTATAACTTGTTCCACTTAAAAATTATATAGACTTATGGTTGATAAGCAAATAAAAATCCTCAGCTCTCGGTCCAAAAGATTAGCGAAGTTTGGTTCTCACATCGGACAAAACCAAACTATTATTAGTTTATTACTACAACAAACTATTTATTCTTCAATTTTCAATGACAGTTTATATATGTAATCTTCATCTCTCAGTTCAATCTCTTCCAGACCACCAAGCAACTTAACACCCATAGATTTTGACAACCCAAAACAAGCATTACCGACTTACTTTCTTTCAATAGAGTTCAAAGACTATCTACTCTATAATCTAACAAGATTACATGTTATTGCGGATAGCATGGTAAGACAGGTAAGTAGATCCAGTTATTCGTGATTCATAAAGAAGTTAAGTGTAAGGATAACAATGTCAAATGAAGCATCTAACAGGAACAAGAGTCGAGAGATATAACATATTTACAATGTTTGCTATTAATTATAACAAATTTCAAACATCTCCCACACAGCTGACCAAACAAATTTCATGATTCTCTTTTTTGCAGAATTACAATTTCTGATCACCCAAAACATGTAAAATCATTCACCTTGAACATAAAAGTCAAACGTCACATCCATTGAACCAGAATCCACCCCTTTGTCCTTGTATTCCATGTTCATAATCGTGTTCTCTCCATCTTCTTCTTGATATTCCGCCTTCACACGCCTAACAGGTACGGTGACTGAATAGATCGTTCCAAGAGCTGCATCCGTCGAGACGCTGAGCTGAACTTTATCCTGAGACTCGATCACCACAAAATCCGACAGGGCGTTGACGATATTACTGACTATCTTCTGTTTCGCCTCCTCACTGACTGCACATCGGTCAGAAAACAGAATCATTTTCAACCGTTGTTTAGCAACATTTGCGTTTGAGTTCTTTATCATTGTTGGTGATGGGAAGATGATTTTCCAGGCTAAATTTAAACGCTCAAAGAAGTTCATGTTTATGGCGCTCAACAGGAAGCTTTCTGCATCTTGGTTGAAGGAGCTTGTGGACATTTCATAGTCACTGATGATCCCAAGAGGTCGTTTAGCGTGGCATCGTGTGCTCTGCCGATGTGCTATTGAAGCTGACCATTTATGCATATTTTCGGAAATACTAGATCCTGAATTTAGGAAATTAACAGAATCCACCTGTATTCAAGATGAAATACATTTATGAGAAATACTGAATGTGGCAAAGTTGACCCATTATAAGTCAAGAATCTGGAGTGTGACATCTCAAACAGGTCAAATAAGAAAATAGCTAATAGGGACAGGTCAGATAAGAAATTTTAGCTAACAAAGGACATTTTAAATGGGTAGAAAGTCACCTAAAATGTATTTTTAATGCATATAATCTTCTATATAGACTTTATTTAAGTTTTTATTACTATCGCAATAATAATAAATGGTCCAAAATACGTGTTTAAGCATCAAACCAATTGGTTTCAACTCATTATAAATGATCCGCAGGAACCCATTTCACCTATTACCCAACCTGCCAGACCCGCCTCTAAGAAATACACATCAGTGTGACAGATAGGGTGTGTTTACTGTTTAGTTGGTGAGAAACTGAGAAATATCCCATTTTTTCATAGAAAAATGAAAAAACAGAAAACCCGTTTAGTTACAAATTTTTGAGAAATTTTTCTAAAACAATGAAAATCTCATTTCTCAAATCTTAACTAAAAAGTCCAATTTACCCTTCTCTACTTGTCTCTCACTAGAAAATGAAAAATGCAAGACCATCTAAACCGGTTTTCAAGTTCATAACTCTTTCCTAGAGAAGAAAACCACTTCTATTCTCAAGAAAACCAAAAATAAAAAATTGAGAAATATTTTCTGCAACGAAACGCAATTATAATGTCTAAGCATTCAAACTCTTATAAGTAGGACCATACACATAAAATGTGCTTAATGTATTTAAAGAGAAATTTACATGGGCATACAAATCTATTAAGAGGGTGTTTGGGATTGCGGTATCAACCCACTTATCTGCTTATTTCATTTGCAAACCGCAAATAATCTCTTTGAAGTGTTTGGGTGTGCGTTTGCAAACTGCGTTTTCATCCTCCAAAACGTGGTTTTGTGGCTGCAGGTAGGGAGTTAGTTTTTGAAAACGTTGTTTTGTTTGAAAACGTGATAAGCAATCCCAAACACCCCCTAAAACTGAAAAAGATGCTTTATAGGCTTAACACCTAGCAAAAGTGAACCTGTAATGGAAGATTTCATTTCTCTGTTCTTTATTAACTTTGAGAATTGAGAACTGTATATCCAATGGATATCAAATATATACACAAAGTACAACGAATATGATTGGCAATAATTAGAGTTATAAGCTAGCTCCTTCCTAAAATAAAAGTAACATGCTACTCAGCGAGTGGCTTGACAGTAGTGCTTGAGTATTGATAAAAAAAATCCAGAATCCGTTCTAATAATCACTAAATATGAAAATCATATGAACTAAAATCAATACTAACACTACCTTGGAAGCTACATAAATGGCCCAATGAAGCAAAAATAAGGTGCAACAGTGAAAAGTCAAAGACAGCAAACCTTAAGTTCAACTAGAGTTGAGTTATTCAGATCAACCTGGTTTGGTTCCAGTCGTAAATTTAGTTATTCACTAAAACCAAATATAACCTAATAAACTAATCACTAATCAGTGTATCCACCAGTAGTATTTCGAAATCTTTTGCCAAAACAATTACAGAAACTTATTATGCTCATGCAACAGATGGGAAGTGATATATTTTCGAAGTGTGATTAATGTTCATCCTATAGTCAAGTTCTATTGTACAGTGAATAAGTTGCAGCACTCTTCAACGTTCTACGTAGCTTTACATTTCAATCTAAACCACAGTTTATATTAATTACCACTCCGGTTCCATAGCTACGCATAACCAATACCTTGAAGTAGTTTAACTTGTTTCGAAACTTAACTCCAATTAACTACACTAGTCGAACTTTAACAAGTAAACTTGACTTCATTTAAACTTCATATAAAAACCCAATACATCACCTACATTTAAAACCACCAAAAACCCCCAATTTCATCAAACACACTCACACTTCACTTCCACTAATAAATCCCCAAATTAACTCAACAAACCAACACAGATCCAAATTAACACCACCTGACTTAACAACCAAATCCACATACAAATTAAAAAAATATATAAATAGATAATCAATAGAGAGTCTGATAATTGATACCTTAGGTGGTGGGGGTGGATTGATGCGGATAGGTGAAGGACCTAATGCAGCTGATACTCTTAATTCACCTGATGATGATATCGCCATTTTTTTATTATCTCAATTTGGGGGCTAAATTGGTGTGTTTGGTTTGGATGAAATGAGGTGGTGTTGATTTCAGGTACTAGTTTGGTAACAGTTTTTACTCAAACTTTGACTCTGTTACTGTTTGTTTACTGTTAGTTGATACTAGTATGTTTTTTCTTCAAAAAGACCCTTCTACTTTCGTTATATTTGGACTTTGGTGGTGAATTCTACTACTCCATCCATCCTATATTAAGCTTGTTTATTTAAATTTTGTATTAAATTATGATTAAATAAGAGATGATTTAATGCAGACACATTCAGTTTACTTTATATTTTCAGTCATATTTCTCTATTAAGTCATAAATAAGCAATTTTTATATGACTTTATAAATTCATTTTTGTTCATATTAAGTCAATTAAATCGAATTCAAATACCACCTAAGGGCATGTTTGTTTAGTTTTTTTGTTAAGTCATGTTAAATTAAAGTGTCTGTTTTTATTTGTAGGTGAATAAATGTCTGTTTGTTTTGTGTGTTGAATAAAGTGTCTGAATTAGAAGAAAAAAAAATACTGTTATACCTTTTTATTTGAAATAAGTCGGATTAGAGGTTAAGAAGTGTGAGGGTAAATATGTAAAATTAAGATAAAATGGATGACTTAATTTGAAGACCCTCTTCTCTCTGGCTTTTTCTAGGAGGTCATATGTTTGTTTTAAACACTAAACAAACATTAATTTAATGACTTAATTAACTTACCAATTTTATAATTAAGACGCTTTAAGTTGTTATCAAACACTACCTAAGTACCCCCTATATTAATGCACAAAATTTTTAAAAAATACACTAACTACACTTCACGGTAATTAAATATCATATCTACCAACTAAAATCTACTTTCATTGGTTGAAATGTAAAGTAGATATTGTGGGATATCTTAAAATAGCGATGTAAACATTTAATATGGTGGGACGGGGTGAGTATTTCCAATAGTTGCGTAACTCATATTCAAAATTCGTTGAGTAAACATTTATAGTAGAGAAAAATGTATGGTACGGGTATGGCAGTATCGGCTAAGTCATGTAGATCAAAGCTAAAAAACTCAACTTTCTCTTGGAAGCTTGAGCATGGATTCTTGTATGTTTAACTTTATTTATTTATTTATTTTTATTTCTATTTCTATTTATAATGGTCCACCAATCTTATGGAGTGTGAACCCGCGCCAATTGAAAATGTCATTGCTTTGATTAGGGGTGAGCATGAACCGCATAGCAATCCGCAAAAAAACCGAAAAATCCTCACCACAACAAAAACCGACGATGCGGTTCTTAAATTTTGAAAAATCGCATTTTGCGGTACGGGTTGAGTTTTCACCAAAAAACTGCACCAAAATAACCGCACCGCACCACTCCATCATATTCAAATATATTCTTTTACTTTTTAAAATAACACACTAAAATTTTTAACTTTTTTATGATAAAATGATTTTGTTTTTACTTTTATAATAAATTATTTCAAACACATTTTAATTGTTAATTATTATATGAGTTTTTAGGTAATATAACTTTATTTTTCTTTCAATTTATCATCGAAATTTATAAAAGTCTTCATCTCATTCGACTTTTACTATTGTATAGATTTATAATTTCATATTAATACTCTTTTAACACATCATATAATCTTATGATATATTTATTCCATAATAATTATATAAAAAAAATTATAATTTGAAGAAAATAAACAAGAAAAAATCTTTGACCCAAAAAACCACAAAAACCCGCTAAACCACATAAACCGCAAAAACCGAAACCGCAAAACCACGCGGATGAAGATTCTCATTTTCTAAAAACCGCAATTGCGGATGCGAGTTGGTTTTTACAAAAAACCGCACCAACCCGCACCATGCTCACCTCTAGCTTTGATTGTGATTGGCAGTGTGCATGCCACGGCATATTTTGACATTTGTGTGCTTTGGCACTGCCATGCGGGCACCCATTCGGCATATAAGATACAGATATTTATATATAGTTGTACATCTATGTGATTGACTATATGTATAAATTTGTAACGAGTAAATCGCCTGATATACACAAATCCGTAATCTGTATTAACTTGCATCAACTTTTTGAGTGAAGGTTATTATATTCAGTGGACGCTACAAAAGAATTGTTATTTAGTGACACAATAAATAGTTGTCGCTAAAAGTTGAAAAACTGTAACATAAGTAAAAGGTGTCGACAAAATTACAAAAGAAGTGTCACTATCCTAAACTTAAAAGTGTAGGTAGAGAATTAAGTAGATAAAAGTAAAAAACATAAAAAGCGTGATGATCCATTTTTTTCCTCTTAAAACACAACTAGTTATAATACCTGTGCACGCACAGGGTTTTTAAAATTTTGATTTGATTATGTATTATTATCGATTAAGAAATAAATCACTTAACATGTTTTAAATAATTTTACTCAGTGGACCAAAGATAAAAAATCATATGTATATATGTTCTAATCTACCTATTATTTTAGGAGAATGCTTTTGGATTAAAAATTATATTTTATTATTCAAGCAAAATCACATGATAATACTTGACTTGTATGAGATGTAGTAATATATGCTTTTAGTTTTGCAAACCTGTGCTATTAATTTACGATGTGTTTTGTAATTGTGGTATTTCTTTTACTTATATTTTCGTTACGTAGTTTTTCTTTTTTTGATTTAGGAGGTGATTCTTATCAAATAAGGATTGTGATGTATGCATTTTTTTTTTATAATTTAAAGAAAACACCTTCTATATTAAAGAATGACTATCTAATCGATATGTTTTTGTTTGTTTTTTTTTTTTTTTTTAATAATTAGCTTTGTATAACGTTTTTAATTGACAGAGATGTTGAGTTTGAGGTTAATATTGTTGTTTAACTTTAACTATTAATATCATGTTGTACAAAATGTACAAATTTAGTGACACATAATGAGCGTTGATGAAGTTAAAATATGCTTCATAAAGTTTTTAAAATGTTTTTATGGATATCCATATATAAGTTTTAAATAACAATATCATGAGTCGTTGTTATAAGTAGAATCGTGTATATTTATTTTCATATCACAGTAACTCATGCTTACCATTTGATATTTATATTCCTATTACTAATAATTTAGCCGTATTTCAAATTCGTGTACGCATAAATTAAACTTTTATATAGTAACATGAGTCCTTATTTAAAAAAAAATATTCTAATGAATGAAAGTTTAAAACTAACATTAGTTTAAAAAATATTTAACGTATATTAAAACTAATTCACATATTTACTAAATTTATTTTAATGGATGAAGAAAAAAAAATTACTCATGTAATTTTAAACAAAGTTGATATTATAAAGTATAGGGGTATAAAGTGTAAGGGGTTAATTATTTATTATCTAAAGTTATTAAAAAAACATAGAGACTTATAATTTTATACTTAACTCTAATATATTTAAAATTTAATCACTAAGGTTTTATTAATTACCTTCTTTTTTTTTTTTTAAGTTTTTATTTTCATAAATTTGACACCTATATTTTTATGTGTTTTTTTTATCAATCAAATTTTCCACCAAATTTATTAAAATTTGACCAAAATCAATTCAATTTTGACTTTTTATTGGCCAATCATATTGCTTGATTTCGCTTATGTGTCAAAATCGAGCTCTCCTATTGGTCCAATTTTTTTTTCAATGAGAAGGGTTTTGCAAAAATACTCTAAAATGATGTAATTCTTGTATTATATAAAAGATTTATTCAAAATAGTGCCGCTAAATCTTAAAATGCTTTAGGTATGTTTGGCATGGAGCGGTGTGGAGCTTTTTGAAACGGTGAGCGGTGAGTAATGAGCATTTTGATTTTAGTAGTCGTTTGACAAAGGAACGGTGAACTTTGCTATTTTTTAGCAGTGCTAATTTTTTTTAATGCTTTTTTACGAAACGGTGAACTGTGGCTACTGCTCGCTACTACATTTTGTCTCTAAAGGATTTCATAAGTTTAACGAATGTTTTTGTGTACTACATTACATCAAGAAATTCTTTTATGAGAACCAACACCTTACAAAAAGAGAAAATTCGGCATAAGAAGCAATGTTGCATATCGTATTTTTGGTAACTCTCTAATCAAAGCCTCTTATATTTAGTTAGAAGGTGTTTAAACATACAATTTCGAAGATCGAAGAAATATATCATACAATCAATCACAGTCGTCGTCTATCCCTGTTTTTTTTTTTTTTTTTTTTTTTTGCGCGCGCGCGCGTACATGTATTAATTGCTGATATTTTTACTTCATGATCGAGCTAAGTTCTCTTATATCATCGACTAAGCGAGCAAAGTTCTTAGATGACGAGCCTTTCTCATCTATCGATTCTTTGGCAAGATTTTGCCACGCAGTTGCAGATTGTGTAAACATGCCTTGTCTTGTATCCATGACGTCCCTCACCGCCTTCTCAACTATAAACCGATCACAAGTAAGATCTTTCATGTCTACTCCCACCTTCCATACCTCTCCCACAAATCGACTATTCACTTGTTGGTCATAAAAGTACGGCCAACAAATCATAGGAACTCCATGTGCTATGCTTTCAATGGTCGAGTTCCATCCACTATGAGTTAGAAACACGCCTACGGCTGGATGAGCAAGGACTTCTTCTTGTGGAGCCCAATCAACAATACACCCTATTTCTTTTGTACGCTCTAGTAGTTCATTTGGAACTTGTGACTCATTGTACTCACCAGTGATTGACTCAGGGCGTTTGACCCATAAAAAAGGTTTACCAGTATGAACCAAACCATACCATATTTCAAGCATCTGGTCAACTTTGATTGTTGCAAGACTACCAAAGCTAATGTAAGCAACGGATTTTGGAGGGTGTTTGTCGAGCCATGACAAGCAAGTTTTATCCTCTTTCCAAACACTGTTCGAAGAGCTGTTTTCTAGAACTTGTGTTGTGTCAGCCAAGAGTCGCGTTCTGTAAAGAGAGTGTAATGGGCCTATGGGATAAATATTTGGACAAACTTTTCGTATGTGTGGGAGAACTAGAGCATCTAACTCTTCAAATGTATTGAGTATGAGACCTTGAGTTTGAGGGGTTATAAGAGCTTGTTGTAACACAAATTGAAGTTCCATGTTTGACAAGTCATCAGTTTGGCAAAAACCAGCAAGATCCCGTTTTCTAAGAAAATGCTGTGTTCCTGGTACACTTGTTACCAGTTCATCTGATTGTTCCCCTAACACGTATAAAATTGGAACCATTTAAGCGGGACATGAAAAAATAATTAAATAAACAATATCGAGAAAATACCCCTTTGAAGTTATACACTACTTATTATTAAGTTATTTCGTTAAACAAGAAGTTTGATGGTATATATATGTTTCGTAACTTAACATATTAACATCGTGGCACGTTAATTGTGATGTTAAACATAAACATTTACCTTTAAAGGGAATATCCCCAGCTTCAATAAGGGTAGGAAGATTAAAAAGACTTGTCCACGAACAACATGGACTAATAGTTTGGAAGCAAAACACAGGAGTCGACGTCTCTAGACCCAGTTCAACAGCAAAACTAAAGAAAGCATCAACTATCAACACTGTTACTGGCCGCTCTGAACTTCTACTCCACCTTCCAGAAATCATCATATCACGAAACAGTGGTTTAGCCGCGGCATTTACAGCGTCAATCATTTCATCCAATTTTTCTATAGACACGGGGTTATCATGCTCAAGTCCATCAGGGATCGTCTCAAATTGGAAGTTTGGGTAGTTTCTGAACCTGGATAAGACTTGGGTGTGGCGAATGAGAGGACGATGGATGTAATCCGTGTTAAGAAACGTGACACGGATGCCCGAAATACATAGGTGTTGGAAAGATTAGTACATGAGGTTCCAGAGTGTTTTTTGCATGGTCATTTTTGTCCATTATTAGATTGATTGGAGTTGTTTTATGAAGCCTTATGGAAATATATGAACATGGCGAGTGGCTAAATATAATCGAGGCTGTTGCCAATTACTTAATCAAATTCCGAAATAGAAGAAAGAAAAAAAAAAAAAAACAGCCAGATAATTTATAATGTAGGGACATGTAGAATGGTCCAACTTTCACAATGCAAGTTGGTTCAATTGGTTGGTCGTGAGGAATGTTACATGTCAAAAATCATACCATGTGTACATTTTTAACGAAAGGACAGATTTAATTTGCGCTTATACCAACTGCACAGGTCCCAAATATCTAAAGGGCCTCCAAATTTCAGCTGAGCCCATCAATAATTCAGCCCATTTACGATTCACCGCATAGGTGGTACAGAGTAGAAAAACCGAAATATCTGAATAAACCGAAAACAGAAACCAAACTGAACCGAAAATAATCGAACCGAACTAATAACCAAACCGAATTTGTCAAAACCGAACCAAACCGAACTTTTAATTTGGTTCTCGGTTTGGATATGATTTCGATAATCAAAACCGAAAACCGAATTCATATAAATTTATATATTTTTTATATATTTATATATATAAAAAGATCAATAAAATATTATATATATATATATATATATATATATATATATATATATATATATATATATAGATAAAATTGTATCCTAATATTAAAAAATATTTTTTATTTTTGAAATAACTTTTTTGGCTAAATATATTTCTATATTTTTCTTTTTTTTCAAAATAAAGCGTGTAATTCAGTTAAATCGAAAACCGAACTGAACCAAATCGAACTAGAATTCAATCAAACCGAACCGAAAACCGAATTTGAATTCGGTTTGACCCTAAAAAAACTTTTAACCGAATTAACCGAATAACCCGAAAACCGAACCGAATAACACCCATAATCACATGAGTGAGTGTAGGACTTTGTTAAAAAAAAAGGTGAGTGTAGGACACCTTATAAAAGTAAAACAACCTTTAATACAGTCGATTTATAAATGACCCGTTTCTTAGCGCTTAGCGAACCAACCGTTTTGACCCAAACAAGATTGATTTGTCACCCACCCGTCTATAATGGCCTAAGTGCTTATATAAGAGAGGGTGTTGATTGATAGTCCAGACCAAAATGGTCTGTTAGTGTTTCTTTGTTTCACAATAGTATGATATTAGTGTTTATTTGTATAGCTAGGGATGGTTTAATAAAGCTGCGCTGTTATTGTTATTATTATTGTTTTTGAAAAAGCGGCACTTTATTTAAACGAAATGAAAGAAAAGCAAACATGAAACAAAGCTCCACAAGAAGAGGAGCAAAACAGAACAAACCTCACAAGTGAGCTAATAGGAAGGTAAAAAAATAAAATAAAAAATAAATAAAAAATAAAAAGAAGTTAACCTATGCTGAAAATATCATGCATTAGGATCCAATTTTCATAAGAAATATTCTTATTAGGGCACCTACTTGAAAAACACAACAACGATAAAGATTAAATTGAATATTCAGAAAACAGTCTTCGCTTAAGATCCACGAACATTTTTCAGCTACCTCAAGAACCAAACGGTTTCTCCAATACCAGATACACCATAGAGCAATCAAACATACAGCTTGAAAAACCTTTGTACACTACAACACAACTGGGCTAATACAACACAACTGGGCTAATGTTTGTTAAGAGGAAAGCACGGAACTGATGAAACTAAAAACGAGAGTGATAATGTCACTGGAAGGATCATGGTTAGATTAATGCTAGTGGGTGTTGCTTGGCAACCACAATTCTACAAAGCAACGCACCCCCTCCCTTAGCAATGTTTTAAGCGACGTGTTAGTTTTCAACTTTTGCCAAAAAGTGGTTACCTCACCAACCGAAAGAATTGCAACTATTCTTCATAATTTTTTGAACATTGAGAGTAAATGGGCGGGGTTGTTTTGTGTTCATCACTAGGTAATTGTGGTTGGGGTAGAGTTGTGGAGAGAGAAAGCTGAGTTGTTGCTAATGTGATGAAGTTACTTTTGTGTAAATGTGGTTACCACTAGCATTAGTCTTATAACACATTTAATATATGGTGAGCAAAATGCTCCCCTTGGGCATCAAAGTATACTTGGCACATTTTCATTGGTTTATAAATTAATTACGAGAATGGCGCTGGCCGCCGCGTTGCAGGCGGGCCTGTTCTTTTTCCCAATCAATTAGTACATGATATTTAGTAGTCATACACTCACTCTTCGTGTTTATTTTTAGCGATACCGATAGTTGTTGTTTCAAATAATCATCACTGTAAACAGCAACTACTGGCTTCCAATAGTTGTAGGCACTTCGCAGAGTAAAACATTACTGAATCAAAATACTACTGAATTTGGAATGTAAATTGGTTTGTGCTGAAAAAGAAAGTTATGTGAAATTTTTATACTTCAAAGTATTGATTATGAATTTCCGTCAACTCCATTTGCTACACCATCCATGGCTCTAATAGATGAACCATACAATGTTTTCAACCTATCCATACCAGGTCATACCTTGCAATAGGGAAATGCATGACTGCAAACATTTTACAAACTTATAACTATGTAATATCTTTAAATTGCCACATCCAAATTATTTAGTAGTTTGACGTTCTAAGCTCCAGTTATCATCTCATCTTAATTTCCAGTTCCTCGCCTCTTCACTGAATGCCTACAGATTGAGCAAACCACAAACACAAATGTATATGTATATGACACTAATTTTAGCCAATAATGTTTCTCCACATGGTTATTGTGATTAAACTTTCGGTTGGCTTGACAGTTGGTCTGTACATCAGTCCATCGTTTGGTGGTTTTATGGCCAAAGCTAACGTACCTGAAGTGCCCATGATTAGGTTCACCCACATCAGTTTCACAGCAGTAACACACGATCTGGGCATATGGGTTCATGAGTAGCAAGACCTATGGTTTTGCAATAAGTATTAGAATGAGGATTGGGCATTAATTTGACACATAATTTAGTTAATAAAAAGCATGGTCACATATGTTATTGTCCTACTGGATTAGGAGAAAGGTGACCATTGCCATAAGTAGTCTAAGTGCAACGGGGTCAAATGCACGGATGCAAAGTCAGACATACCCTAGTTGAATTTGGTATTTAATGAGACTATCATAACTGTTCATTACGGGTTTTTAGTTCTAGCAATCCACAATTACAAAGAAAAAAAGAAGGATTCAAAATACGTATGTCCAGAATCACTTGCCTCAGCACACTATGATGCTTCTTAATTTCTACCAAAAAGATGAAGCTTTCACAAATGCAACAAATAACATATGATCTTGTAGCTGAATATACCTTGAGTCCTTTGTTGTGAACTTTGGCCCTTTGACCATGCATGCTGGCCACGTGTGCGCAACCTTTTACGATTATTGTACCTCCAAGAAGTTGTTCATTTGGAACATTACTGTACCAGACCTGCATTCAAATGAAGTTTTAAAAACATGACAGTTAATCAACAAAATTTAATAACATGAACCTTTTAACTTATTTTAGCGTAATGGATATGTACATGTGGCATGCACTTGATTTCTATGTTTCTCTCCTATATCGGCAAGTGTGTTGTACTGCTAAATTAAGCCCATAGACATTGCATCAGTATCCTCCTTTACTAAAAGCAACCGTTGACAGAAAGAACACGTCGTACCTGATTTGTAACGTCAGTTTTTTTCCCCTGAAATGCTTCCTGGCCGGTAAAGAGTGAGACGTCTCCTTCTAAGACACAAACCACCTTTCTCATTCTAGGTTGCAATGGACTGAGTGCCGAATGGGTAATAAGAATAGGATAATACTTCTCGACCAGTTCTTTGCGGGCCCTGTTTGGAATTGCTTACTAACGCTGCTTATAGGGGCTGTTTAGAGAACCAACTATCAGAACTACTACTAATATATATAAAAATAACTACTCCTATTTATCCCAAGAACTTTGGTCATGGCACATGTTAAGATAGTAGCATGTATGTAATCTTGTGCTAATGGAGATATGGACAGTCCTTTTTAGCGAAGCCTCTGATTGTTGTCGGCACTTTTTCTTGGTAATTTTGCAACAACAGCCGAGTATCTGTAAAATATCGTATGAAATTTTGTCAACATAATTGAAACAATTTGCATATAAATTAAAGTAAACAAAAATCATGTGGTCAAAAACAAAGCAGGTCAAACAGGTTATGAAAAGGCCAAAGTGTATTTTAAATGGATAATTAGAAAGAAACTATGGTATAGGTTATGTGATTACCTGGTATCCTGAGGTGTAACGAAAACCCGGTAGGAGACTTGTGCCACAACAAAATGCACAATCGTATCTAAGCGGATTTTACGGCTGACAACATCAGATTGTAACACTAATTTTGTTTATGACGAAACCTATTCAATGAAAGCATGTTACACCGTAACAAAAGCAATACCACCACCTTCGGCAATAATAATGGAAACATAAATGATACGAATATTGTATAGCATATTATAGAACACAATGTAACATATCTGAAATATGCAACATACCTGTTGAAGACTCCTTTAGCGAGTCCTTATGAACTTCAAACCATTATGTCTGTAAGCCTCAAACAATCTGCTCCATGTAAGCCTAAAACTAAAAAAGATACAAAAAATGTAAAATCAGAACATGAAATCAAGGGTGAAGTGGGTGAAGTGACAGAAGATTATATAACATCAATCAACCTTCATTCATCAATGAACTTGAGGTTGTATAGCATACTATTGTTCTACCTGCTGAACATATGCCTGCATCAAAAACAAAATGGAGTTAACCAAAATCATGAAGCAAACACGTGCATATTGCAAAACAAAATTCATATTATAAAAAGCAAGATTTATACTTTGTAACTCAATAGACTTCTCTTAGCAGCTTATCAACTCCGAGTTAGCCTTCGTAGTATCTATTAGTAACAGCAAATCATTAAATGACCATCAAATACATAACAAAGGTCTCAAAATCATACAAAAAATCATAATTGCAAAACAATAAAGCAACTAAATAATACACATGATAAAGTACCTGTAATCAACATTTGTCCTTAGATTAATTATAGCAACAATCATACCAATAAACCAAATCAAAAAAATAGTTACCTCAAAGCAACGCCTCTGAAACCATTCCCTACTCGTAATTCCTTCGTAAGTTACAATTTATAAGCTCAAAGGTTCAATTTTTTTAAGAGACATTACTTAGTTGAATTAAAGGATTATGCTTAAGCGCTTACTTTCAAAAACCCGAACCTAGCAAGCTTGCGTCCTGTACACCTTTTAACATCACACTGACCAAAATCCTACAACAGAACACAGCTCAGTTATCAAATGCATCACTATGATAGGATGACAGTAACCTATAAGTAGTTGCAAAATAAAGTAAAAAAGCTAGTAAAAATGACCTTATCAAAAACACCAAAGCTATTTGACTCCTTACAAACACTCAAAACAACTTATTGCATGAAAACAATCTTCTTCTAAGGTTATCAATTTCGTTTGGAAGGTGATAAATTAACCTTAAAATTATCATGCCGTGTAAACTTAATATGAGTATTATTTCAAAATCGGTAAACAAACATACTCACATGGCTAGCTGAATTTTTGACACCACTGGTCCTTCTTCTTCTGATTCTGCAACATTTATGCAACAACCTTAAAATATAAAGAAAACAAAATAAATTCCAAATAATCAAAACATAAAACCTAATACCCCTGGGTTTTTTTTTTATATAAATTAGATATTTAATTTCATACCTGGGTTTCAAAATCCAACCGGAACCAAAGGCCTTCTTTTCCTCATCGATTCGCCATTCAACTTTTTATCATAATCACGTAACACTAAATCAAAACCCTGTTAGCCTTGCTATTTTATAAAAGATAACGTCACACATAAAGAAATTGACTAGATATCATACAAATAGTACTTTAGGGACTATTATTGTAATATAGACAAACTAGTAATGTTAGGAGCCTATAAATACCCCTCATGACTCTCCATGAGGGGTGTGTGAAAGTGTGTGTAAGTTTTGCTTCATTTCATTTTAATATAAACCCTTTTCTCCACCTTTCTCTCTCTAGAACCATGATGTATTTCGATCAACCTCGACCTCCGGAACGTGTTTCTTGGTCTTAACAAGTGGTATCAGAGCTAACCGGGGGTGAATCGTGGTGTTTTTGGGTGAAAAATTGCGTTTTTGGTTGAAAATAATCAGATCTGGTACTGTTCATCGGGAGATTATCGAGTTTGGATTTGATTTTGTCGAGTTAGAATAAATTTTTCGAGTTAGAAAAATTTTTATCGAGTTTGGAGTGGTATACCGAGTTTGGGTACCGAGTTTGAAAGATTATATAGAGTTTGGGTACCGAGTTTGAAAGGTTTATAGAGTTTGGGTACCGAGTTTGAAAGGTTTATAGAGTTGGGGTACCGAGTTTGAAAGATTATATAGAGTTTGGGTACCGAGTTTGAAAGGTTTATAGAGTTTGGGTACCGAGTTTGAAAGGTTTATAGAGTTAGGGTACCGAGTTTGAAAGATTTTATAGAGTTAGGGTACCGAGTTTGAAATGTTTGTGAGTTAGGGTCATGAGTTTCGATGTTACCGAGTTTGGTCAGATCTTACCGAGTACGGAAATCTTTACCGAGTTAGATGCATATTACCGAGCTTGGGCCATAATTTTTCGTGTAAGGGCATTCTTTACCGAGTTAGGGTTGATTTTCGTGCAACGGTTTCATGTTTCGAGTATGCTTCATATAGTTTGCCTAGTTAGGCTGGTCCAACCTTATCGTTTATCGAATAAGGATTTCTTTTGGACTAATCTAAACGAAACTCTGCCGAAATTGACTTAGGATATCGAGTAACGAGATGGGATTTTGAGAAAGGATATATCAAAAGATTATTACATAAACAAAACCCTTACCTCATCGAATAACCTAATGTCTATATACCCTAAACCCTAACTTTCACCGTACCTAAACACATGAGATTATTGGTAAATCAATCTTATAGATCGTGATTCATTTCCTTGTTTCATTATCATCAACACCAATATATCTCAAATCACCTCAAAACACACCACGAATTGCTTAAACGATCCTAAACAAGATTCAAACTCAAATAACAACGGCTAGTATTGTATTTTTGTGATTATGGGGATAATTCTTTACCACCTTTCTGGGTTTAAAGTTCATTTCAAGGGCATGTGTACTTATTTATCTAAAAGTCTAGGGGTGGATGGATGCATGACTTTCGAAGATACTTGTTTGGGCAAACACTAAAGATAGTGATTAAGACTTGGATTATCTAGTTATACCCGATGTAAGGAGTTACATTGTAGTGCTCACGGGTTATAGCTATCACTTTAAGGAGTTACATTGTAGTACTCAGTGTCGCACGAAGTTGTGGATAGTTCAAGAGGTGGATATTTCATATACTGTTTGTTGGTTTGGGTATATGGCACTACCTATGCTTAAAGGAGTTACGTTGTAGTGCTCAGTATAGGTTCTTAGTCACACCATCGTACAAGATTAAGTCACATATCTAAGGGATGTTTACTTCATTTTCAGATTGGTTATATTGGGTTGTTTCTCTAATCATTGGTCATTTACTAGCTCGTTGGAATTTGAAGAGGTCGCTTAAAGGTTGAAGAGAAGAGATTGTAGAATAAAGAGAGTCATATCCTATCAGCATATTCTCACAAATTATGCTTTCATGGTCTATCTATACTGCATCAGAAGTGTAAAGTACGGGTAATTTTGGCATGTACACATAGTAGTATGATGATTTTGATACATCGCAACCATCAGGAGGGAGAAGAACATGCCAAAAGAAGTTGTGTTTCATCTCTAGTACGTTGGTTGATCGAGGGAATTGTGCTTACACTAGAACCGAAGAAGTACTAATGCTGTGTACATCGGAGCGTATTACCAACCTTCTGTGCAATACTATGTGAGTTATGCTATGATGCTCCCAGAACGACAACCATGGTGCAAACTCATTAGTATCTACCTTATCCGCTGCGAGATGAGAAGAGAGTTGTCAGTTCAGGAGGGAGCAGAAGAAAAAGAATAAAGGCTCACTAGTTAGGAGGGAGTAATAACCTAACTAGACCATTACTGTTGAAGTTCAGAGCTACAAAGACCTTTGCCGTCAGTGTCAAAGATCATACGCCGAGATCGTCGGAAGAGAGAACTTCAAGTCTGCCTCAGTATCTAGACTACAGAGACTCTGCGCTTCAACAACGTCAACATAGTTTACTATTATTGTAATTTACATGTTTATGTGTTTATAGGTCTCATTGTATCCATTCATGTGTGACGATATCTTGGAGGGAGATTGTTAGCCTTGCTATTTTATAAAAGATAACGTCACACATAAAGAAATGGACTAGATATCATACAAATAGTACTTTAGGGACTATTATTGTAATATAGGCAAACTAGTAATGTTAGGAGCCTATAAATACCCCTCATGACTCTCCATGAGGGGTGTGGGAAAGTGTGTGTAAGTTTTGTTTCATTTCATTTTAATATAAACCATTTTCTCCACCTTTCTCTCTCTACTTTCTCTCTCTAGAACCATGTTGTATTTCGATCAACCTCGACCTCCGAAACGTGTTTCTTGGTCTTAACAAACCCTAATCACACGAACTCATAAAAATTGTGCATAATATATTAGTGAAATCCCGATGGAGAAAGATTTAATTAAATTAATTACACCAACAGTCAAGAGTATCAAAAACCCAAAAATCATATGAATAATCAAAGAGTTAAAGAAAAATAACCACGTATCTGCTGTCGCTCCATCATAGCCTCTGCTGTGGGAAATTTCGGATCATTTGATTTTGTTTTTGGATCTTGTTATGGTGAGTGATCGATGGGAGACGAAGAATTTGGAAAGCGGAAGCAGGAGTGGCGCGTCATCTAAGGTTACAACGACCTTATCTCGTTTGATGGGTTAAACCCAATCGCTACGGATCAATGGAGGAAGACTAAAAATGGCCCAGAAAAAATGGTGGGAAAAGCCCACCGCAAAACGGCGTCGTTTGCATACTGATTTAATATAAACTTGTAATGGTGATCTAGATGGTCCATCAACTTTTTTATTTAATATATTGTGCGCAAATATGGGTGTCTCCGCACCAAAATGTCCAAAAGCTCAAATATGGTTACAATACATTCTTTTACGAAAATACATAAATAAATAGGACCACTTATCCAAATCACACTTAAAACAAAGATGGTGCATAAACTATATTGAAAGAAAAACCAAGTATCCTAAAAACCAACATAGATGGTGCATAAACTATATTGAATGGAAAACCAAGTATAATAAAAAACAAGAACCAAACTCAATATCCAGTATATAACAATGCTTAAAACTGCGTTTAGTAAACATTCAATGAAGCAAACTTAAACATTCAATCATTAAAATACGAAAATAAATTGCTTGTGCTTTTAATGAAAAGTATCTATTCTACTCCATGTTTGCTATGCTTCTCATCAGACTTGGCACCAAAAACATTAGTTGCTTCTTAATTATCTCAGTTTTTGTCAAATCTTTAACTCCAAAAACGTAGAGTCACCTGGAAAATTAGGACATACATTTAAATCGATCACATTCTTCTCATGATGGATATAAGTAACCTCATCGACCACTTCATTGCTCATTTGGACTACATTAGACGAACTTGAAGGATTGCGTGTTTGTGATGATTCCACATACTCAAATCTGGAAGGATCTTGTGCAGTAGTTGTTGTTCCTTTTCTCTTTTTTGATTTTGGATCTCTTCCTTTTGGTTGCTGAATCACTGGTTCAAAAGACGTATCATTTTGGGTAAGAAGTTTAGAAATCATCGCAGTAGCAGTTTCTTTTTTGTGTAGAGGCCACTCTTGGTACTTTGAATACAATTCATTAAGCAACTCAACAAATGTATTAGTGTCACTGGATGGATCATGGTTATGTGTCAAGTTCTTTGGCCTAAATGCCCAAAGACCATCTTTCCCCTTTCTACCCGTAATTCTGAATGGGCAATTAACAAGACGAGATGACGTGCTCCTTTTTTGTTGACTGTTTTTACTCCGTTTAGCTCGATAAGGACCCCCACGATCACATTTCAAAGTTATAAACTTATCTACTTTTGAATTGCGGATAGATATCCCGTATCCTTTAGTATAATAAAATTGCCGCACACTCTTTAGTAACTCATCACACGACTCAAATTTGGAGTTAGCTAGATATAGTTCTTCATTCTGAATGCAACAAAAAATAGTAAATATATATTTCAGGTTGACAAACAAAAAAACAGGACTTACAATAACACAACATTACAGCCAAACTTGCTTTTTTTCTTATTTTAAGAAAAATGACACACATGAACATTTTACCTATCATACACATACAAAACAGTAAATTCAAATGAAAGCTTATATATGTTGGTTGAACCTAGTACCAACTACCAAGTAACAACTTTGGTGTTCCAAAAAACGATTACGATATAATATAATAAAGTAGTGAAACAATGAACATAACAATGAACTATGGAATCATAAAATTAAACATTAAAATAGTTGTTGATATGGAGAATAGGAACAAGAAGCCAGTGATACAGTAACAAAATTGCATTTTGTAAAGTAAGAATTTAACAAAACCATACCTGTGTATCCATGATTTAAGTTTGGTAGGGAAGGAGGCACATTATCTTGAAAGATGGAAGTAATTGCAATACTAAAGGAGTGGGGTGCAAGGGTCAAATAATTAGTCAATGCATCTAAAGTTTTTGGTGTATGGAAAAAAATTGGTCTAATGTACTCGTAGAATGTACGCAAGCTAAGTTGGTTTGATTGGTTTTTCTAAAAGAGTGTCACATGTCACAGCTATACCTTATATACATTTACAGAAGTTGTTTTATGTGTTCATAAATAGCATGCGCTATTCTTGTTTTAGTTGCCATGGTCTTAATATATAGGATAGATAAAAACAATAGGCCCTTCATTCTGCAGGAACCAAAATTACTAGACTTGGTAAAAAAACATGCATAGCCCAGTCCTTATCATGTCATATGCTACCCTTTAATTCGCAAACCTGACACTTGCACAGTTTGCTGCTAAACCTCAGCCTTCTGCGCTTGGCACAAATCAATCCAGGTTTCCTTTTTTAGTTCTCTGACATCATCAAGACAACATGATTTATTATTATTATTATTATTATTTTTATTTTTTATTTTTATTTTTATTTATTTTTTGGTTGAAAGGCCAAGAGAGCATTTGTTAATCTGTTATTGCTTATTTATGTAGTCCATTGATACCTTAGCTAGTTTTGCATTTATCATATAGATAGGTAAAATAGAATACTAGCTTATTTCTTTAATAATTATTAAAAAAAATAATAATAATAAAAAAAAAATAAATAAATAAATAATGAATCATACAAAGTAACTTGTTGGAATAACGAACCAACAAACCAAAATGCTAGAGAGGATAACTCGATTTGATGAGTACCTCGGCACATACACAACCTGGTGTCACGAGAGGAAATAAACACACACGAGATGCTCCCAACTATCGTTTTATTAAGAACAATGAAAAGAATGATTTGGTACAAAGCTCCTCTCCCCATCAACTCCTTTTAGAGAGATGAGGGGGAAGAGTTCAGTTTCAAGAAGGATACAAAACCAACCTTGATCACTTGGAGTGCTAGTTAAGTAATACACAAAGAAGGAATCAAAACTATCCTATGAGTATGACAAAAACGAATCGGATATATAACCGACTAATCACGTGAAAGCTACTAAAGTACATATTGCACCATTTTACTTAGCTAATATTGATACTAACTTATAACAAAACTTGATGTTGTTGGATACTAACTTATAACAAAACTTTTTATTAACAAAAAATACCAACTGTGATTCTAAAAATTTCAATGAAACATTTTGTATGTTTGCCAAAATGCGTGTTTTTTACATTACGTGCCGGTAAAAACCATGAGCAAGTTGCTATCACAAAAATTGAGGTGATCATATGAGAAAATCTATGTTGCAAAATTCTGATCAAATGAATATAGCAAAAGCTCTTGTGATGACTAGCACTACTATATTCAACTCAAATTAATTTACTACTTGTACAATAACTGCTCAATACGTCTTTCTTTCGATCCACAATGCTCATTTGTTAGAATGGGTTGTGGTGAACAATAAGGAACTTCAATCTCAATTTTTAAAGCTATACTAAAGAAAATTAACTGTTGAGAATTAACAGATAACAAATACATACATTTTTCAAGTTCGTTTAGGAAGTAAATTCTTTGCATATGAATTGAGCACGAAAATCACTCATTTTTTAGCAGATAATATCATTCAACATTAGACAAGAGGAAAGGTTAAATGCATCGTCTCAAACGTTGACCTCGTCATTACATGTACCTAAGCCTACTTAGCTATAGCAACCATACTTTCGTTAACGACCCATAGCACAACACTAAACGCTAGACTAACAACTAACAAAGCTAGGTAAAAACGCAACAACATGAAAACAAAGACAACCCCCAAATACATCAAGCCGTACCAATCACCATACTAATAACCAACACAACATTGAGACGGATCAACGTGTTGCTAAAACCACCTTTCTTAAGCAACAACAAATCCTCAATCACATTCCTAACAACCACATGACCACCAGCACCAACCCCCTTAGCTCGCACATACAAAAGCGTAACCACCACAAAATAATACTCAAGCATCAACGAAAACTGCGCATATTTCACACCAACTTGCACAAACACTAACCAACTCGACACCGATCCCTCATAATTCATCCAAACAAAAATATTCCTCAACAACATACCAATAATACCTCCTATTAGCCACACATTCCCAAACAACACACACAAAAAATTCTCCGATAGCCTCCCACTTTCACGCAACGACTCGAAAAAAGACTTACGTTCCAAAACAGCTATTGGTGGAGCAAGTCCCCATATCACCAAATGAAACAGTATGCTAAATGCAATAAGACATGAAGTTGTGAAGTCACTCAAATGAAATCGAAACGCGAAGCGTGACGCGAGAGTTGGTATTATAGTAGCGATGAGTAATGTAGTGAGAAGAGGTATGAATGAATGTGATAGTGAATTGAAGGCGGATTTGAAGGTGATAGGTTTACGGAGGAAGGATTGGTGTGTGGTGTAGGTGGTTGAGGATATTCCGATGACGGTGGAGATGATGACGGTGAAGAGTGTGGTTAGGTGGAGTAGGTTTTGGAGGTTGATGCCGGAGGTGAGGTGGAGGTGGATAAAGAAGTTGAGTGGCAAGAAAAAGAGAGAGGGTGATGAAGTGGAGTGAGTTGGCGTTGAGGATGTTGAAGGCGTGGAGATGGTGGTTGCTCACGATGGTGGGAGCCATTGTTTGTTGTATGGTTTGTTTTCTGTTGGGATAATGGGAGCACAAAGTGAGTAGAAATAGGGTAGGAAGGAATAAAGGTTAGTGTGATTTTACTAATTTGCCCTTTTCTTTTTTGTTGTACTCTCTTGAATAGGACAAGGAGTCAAGGATAAAATGTTAAACAGAAAAGCAAGCTTTTATAGAGAAGTTTTTTAGTTACATAGAGAAACTGTATGTAAATAAACATTTTTGTGTATTTAAAAAAAATAATAACCAAAGTTTTGCCACGTTTAAAGGTCAGGCTAGTCACTTTAGCCACGTTAATTGTAAAAACTTAAGCCATGTATATTCGGACAAGTAAATCTAATTTACGTCCTAGATGATTTTTATCTAGAAGTAAATTAGATTAATCGAGACATTACATCTATTCTCAATTTCTCATTGCACGAAATTGGCTCTAATCCTTCTTTCCTGCTCAGGGCATCTGCAACTACTTTTGCATTGCCCAAATGATAACGTATCTTACAATCGTAGTCATTTGACAACTCCATCCATCTTAGTTGTCGCATATTTAGAGCCTTCTTGTCAAACACATACTTTAGACTTTCATGATATGGGAAAATCAAAAATATTTTCTTATATTATAACAATTTAGTCTTTATATTTGTCATCCTATTATTATTTCTAAAGTGATATCAATGCAACAAATATTTGATGAAAAACATGTGACAAAATCATCTTATTGGATCAAACAATTACTCGATCACACGCATGTGTGAGTGCCTAGGGTGTGGTCAAAGGAAAGCCACGGGACCCGATCATTTTTCCTTTTTCGGGCAGAGAACACCTCCCCCTACATGTGGCAAAAACCAAAATTTTCCTTTGAGGGAGTTGAGTCCTGAAACAATCTAGAGATAGAAAAATGAGGTTCGGTTGAGAGAATGTATTTTATTGGTTGTTTTGAGTGGTTGTATGTATATTTGGGGTATTTTTAGAAAGAAATGATATTTCTTCCTACATTGTGTTCCTACTAATCGCTCAACTCACAATATCCTGACACGTGACAAAATTGATCGACGACTTAGATGAAAAAAGATAATGAATGAAATGCGCATGTTAAAATTTTTAAGTGGGTAGGTAGATAAATAGAAATATCAAGTAGGAGGATATAACAAAAAACATTTTTAAATGATAAAAATTAGAAAAAAAGTTGAGTGGTGAAGAAAAAAGACGATGCAATGCCTGAGTCAAAGTTAAGAGAAAAGAAATAAACGAAACATTTTCTTTTGATGTAGAGATGTGAAGATAAAAAAACTCTTAACGAAACGCTCCACCCAGACTCAATATTAAATTCACATACTTTCTTACATATTTTTAGTTGGAAGCAAGGAGATCATAGTGGTTAAACCATTGATGAAATTAGGGCGTACATCGGTTCGGTTAAAAAAAATATGGGTAAAACTAAATAGAATAACCAAAAAGCAAACTAATAACCTGAATTACATAATTTTAATTATTCATTTATTAATTATACATATTTTTTACATCAAAAATATTTTCAAGCTTATATTTATACTATGAAAAAGTTGTAATTTATTTTTTTAATATAAATATATATATTTAGGTAAAATTGGTTTTTGGTTCAGTTTGGTTTTCATTTTTCTGAATCTATAACCAAACCGAAATTGAATATTTAGCTCGATTCGGTTCGGTTTTGGCAAATTTGGTTCGGTTAAAAATTCAGTTTTATTTTTTTCAATTCTTCGTGGTTCGGTTTTGATTTTTGTCGATGAAACCCGAATTTTGGACACCCTAGATGAGATGACTATGACCAAATACGTTTAATAGTTAAGTCACAAAAAATGTAACAACTAATTAACAAGTCTCTTGGTGAAAAGAAAGCCTACAACCAATTTTTTTTTTTTTTTTTTTTTTTTTTTTCGCAGATTATTAATTCACTTTCCATTTGACTAATTTACCCTTTTACTAAACCGTTGGTAAGGTAAAATACAAAGGTGGGTAATTTCCTTATTCTTTCTCTATTTCAACTAACATTCACATTTTCATCTCTCACAAACAAAAACAAAACACTCAACAATGGCTTTCCCCACCACCACTGTTAACCACCGCCACAATCACTTGTTCACAATGTTAGGGTTGGGGTTTCTTTTTCATTTTTATAAACCACCATCACCACCATCGCAAACCACCACCACCACCCCCAACTACCGCATTCTCTTCAACCAAGCAACCACAATCTGCAACACAAATCCACTCCACTTCATCATTATATCAATCCTCTTCATCCCACTCACCTTCTCCACCACCGCTGCCCTCGAACTCTACATTTTTTCTGCTGACGTCACCACCATTCTCCAAACCCTAAATACTTTCAAAACCCTAACCACACTCATCGCCGTCATCATCTCCACCGTCACCGGAATAGCTTTAACCACCTACACCGCACACCAGACCATCCGCTGTACACCTGTCACTTTCACATCCATTTTCAAATCATTATCACATTCATTCATACCTCTTCTCTCCACTTTTTTAGCAGGAATGATAAAACTAGCTTTAATCTCACTCGTAATCACATTGTTAGGATTATGCTTTCATTTTAAGCATTTAACGATATCATTTGTTTTAGTGTTGACAGTAGTGTTTTACATGATAACTTGGGGACTTGCACCGGCAATTGCAGTTTTGGAATCAAAATCAGGTTTTGAGCCGTTACGTGAATGTGCGAAATATAAATCGGCTATGTTTTGTTCCAAATTTTTATACATGGTATGTAATACGGGAGTTTTGATATCGGGAATTTTGCACTATTGCACGTACTATAAGAATATGGAATCGTTGTCAAATTGTTTAGTGTTTGTGGTAGTGAGTGCGATTTATATGATAACATCATTGGTTATCATGCATAATGTGGTTGCCACCACTGTATTGTTTGTGCAAGCCAAGGCGGCACGTGCTGGTGGTGTTTCAGGTGAAGATATGAGAGAGCTTATGGATGGTGGTTTTAGTCGTATGTACATGGTTTTTCATATGATTATTGTGATGAGTTTCGTGATGCTTTTCTAGGATTAATGTGGTTTCTTTCTAATGTCGCATTTTATTCAACTTGTTAGCTAGCTTTTAGTGTAACTATGTTAGTATGTGTAACTGGTCGTTTAGCGGAAATGGAGTTGCTTGTAACAGTTTGCATTCAAATGCGTATTAAGCAACTAGTGAAATTCTATCAGTTATGGTTCGAGTTGTATACAAAATTGAAGTTAATAGTGCAAGTCATTGAGAGAGCTTTCGTTTATATGATTTCACTAAAATTTTGCAACATAAAATCAACTTTCTTATAAGATTTCATCAAGTTCTTTCGATAGTAGTTTTTCATGCACCTAGGATCAAGCAATACAAGCTAACGGTTATCTGAATTTTTAAACAAGACAAGAACAATCTGGGTCGACACAAGACACAACTCGAACAGTGAAACCATCATGTTTTGAAACGTAATGTAAACTGCCCATTTTGCAAAATTAATACTAGTAAATGAATTATTATAACTTGTTCAAATCTCAGTTGTTTAAATACGGAGTATTTCTTTTCAACTAGAGTAGATTATTCATTATGATTACTACAGATATAATGCGTGTTGGAATGGCATATACACGCATTTGTGAAGATGTTTTATTTTTGAAGGTCAAGCATATTTTTTAAAATGGAAAAGAGGGATGCTACATCCACATAAAAATCCCACAAAAAACTCCCACTCGCTGACGTGTCAGCGGGTGATTGGTTTTTAGTGGGATGTGGAACCCACAAAAAACCAATCACCCGCTGACACGTCAGCGAGTGGGAGTTTTTTGTGGGGTTTTTATGTGGATGTAGCAAATTTCAATGGGAAATGCTAAAAGCATACACCAACAAGGCAACAAGTCTCTATCAATCATATAATGTGCTGCATTAGCAACCTGCAAGTTACAAAGCTCATCAGACTTTCACATATCTTGCTGATAGTCTACTTTGAACAGAATCTCTTACACATTTCAGGTTTCCATTTTTATTTGTCTACTTGACTATCAACATCAATATGCTTATTTATGTGATTACTTGATACCTTACAAAATGTAGTAATCATAAAGGCTAAAGATCACAAATAGTAGATTATTTCTTTGATCATAAAATTTTTGACCATAGTGAATCATCAACTTGGATTACTACTTGAACAATATTATTATTACTACTACTTTTCTAGCTAGAAATAAAAAAGGTTGAAATTTAAAACTTTGCTAACTTTATGTACCTCAATGTCACCTGGCAATCAGAATATGGGCGCGTGTAGGCGAATGAGCTAGTCACACACATGGCGTGCTGCTTGATCCAGATAAGATTTTGTCAGCATGTGGTATGGTTTGTTTTCTGTTTGGAAGGAGGGAGCAAGATGAATAGAAATATGGAGAAACAGAAGGGAATTTGAGTGGGATTTTACCAAGTTGCCCTTTTACGTGTTGTCATTACTTGTATAGTACAAGGGTAAAACGGTAGTTTTAGTTAGAACCTTTTTTAAAGAAAAATGGCGAGTTTTGTTGATAACTTGATATAGGGGAAATAAGGAAGGAAATAGACTTGCTTTTACCATTTCAACCCCATCTGTATAATTACCTTCTTGTCATTACCAAGGCTAAATTGGTAAAATGAAAATCGCCTTTACTATATTTCTTAAAAATAAGTGCAAATAGAGTATTCGGGTTTCTTACCTAAGGAGATGCATTATGAATTTAACTAGTGATTTTGACCAAATTTGGAATCAACGCATTTAAGGAATCACCTAAGGTATACAAATAGTCCCTATCATGTCATACATATATTTTGCAGCAATGGGCACAACTTCATCATAATTTTATTTATTTATTTATTTATGCATATAAGTGTAATTGTGTAAAACAATAGATCATTTTTGTTAGCCTAAAAGTGATAATATCACGTACACAAACGCAGTCTACTTTAAAGCAAGATTTCGAAATTGCACATAAGGCTCATGTAGCTATACGTACTACGACCAACTCTACTTCGATTAAACAGCCAATTACACATACTAATTGCACCTACACAAACGACTAGCTAAGGTGTTTGATAAAATGCGACAATTCCCCTAGAAGAACATCGAGTAACTCATCACAATAATCAATTGAAAAATGCCCATCATAATAAACCAACCACCCAACATACGCACCCTCATATCCTCAGAAACATACATTGTAGTCTTCACAACCACATCACCACCACGCGCCGCCTTGGCTCGGACATACAACACAGTAGTGGTCACTACATAATGCATAATTATCGACGACAAATGCAAATGAATCACACTCACTAGCAAAAATAATAACCAAATCGACACCAATTCGTGATTCTTTAAGAAATCACAATAGCACAAACTTGACCAAATCACAAATCCCCTGCCGATTACCATATTAAAAAACTTAAACCTGTGCAGACCCGGTTGATTCTTCACACTTTCACATAACGACACGAAGCCTGACTTTGATTCCAAAACTGCGATTACTGGTGCAAATCCCCATGCCGCTACGTAAAACAGTACCGTAATCACTAAAACACACGATATTCTAATTTTATCAAATTGAAACCCTAACCCTAACAATATGATAACGAGTGAAATGAATGCTAGTTTTATCGTTGCGGCGATGAATGTGGAGAGAAGAGGTATGAATGAATGTGATAATGATTTAAAGGTGGACGTGAAAGTGAGAGGTGTACGGAAGCTGATAGTGTGGTATGTGCTGTAGGTGATTAGAGCTACTCCGGAGATTGCGGAGAAGATGACAAAGGAGATAACGGCGATGAATGTGGTTAGGGTTTTGAAGGAGGTGACGTCAGCAGAGGAGAGGTCGAGTTGGATGGCGGCCATGGTGGCGATGGTGAATGGGAGGAAGAAGAAAGAGAGTGTGAGGAAATGGAGCGAGTTCGTGTCACAGATTGTGATTGATTGATCGAAAACAGTGCGGTTGTTGATGATATTGGTTGTGAAAGCTATTGTTTTGTTAAAGGAACAAGGTAGGAGAGTGATTGTGTTGGAATTGAGCGAATTTCTATTGAGGATTTTGATTGTTTGGCTGAAGAGACGGAGGCGGTTCATGGTGATGGCGGTGGTGGAACCCATTGTTATTGTTTTAATTGTTTGGGGAAGATGAAATGTGAAATGAAATAGAAGGAAGGATGTTGTGTATGATTTTAGCAGTATACCCCTATGTTGTAGTGTAACTTCTGGTCTAGTAAAATAAAATGGTGATATGTAAAATTTTACTAATTTTATGTCATGGTTTTTATATACTGTGTGCCGCTGTAAATTTTTACTAAGTTAGATAAACGTTTAAACTTCCCTTTTAATCTTTAAATTTGACACGAGTTATAATTTTGTTGTTAAGAATAAGTTAGTTACACATTTCAACCACACCAATTAATAATTAATTGTATTGCTGACCATGGTGGTGGGAGCCATTGTTTGTTGTATGGTTTGTTTTCTGTTGGGAAGGTGGAAACAAGATGAGTAGAAATAGGAACAAATGAAAAAGGTGAGTGGATTTTACTAATTTACCCTTTCAAGAAATGTTCTTCCTAAAATATTAGAACAAAGTTAAAGAAATGGTAATTTAGTATTAACTTTTTTCAAGTAATAGACGAGTACCCATGCATAGCAATGAGATTTTTTAGCTGCAAATAGTTTCAGTGATAAAAAAAATGTTTATAGATTATAAACGAAATATAATAAAAGTTTAAGGATTTAAGGATTAAACATAATATTTTGAAACCCGACCGGTTTGACAAAGGCGGTTCAACCGGTTAAACCGTTCCGGTCGAAAAAATGTGTCAAATTAAACCGGGTCAATCTGACGGGTTATGTTGATAAAACGGGTCAAATTAAACCGGGTCAACCCCCGGGTTTATAGAGCCCTGGGTCATCCCGGTTTTGTATGTGTATAAATAGGGTGTTAATAGTTTTCAGCTTTGCATATGATTTTCAAAAATAGTGTAAATACTTCTTAAAATACTTTTAGTTCTTAATATTCAATTTTCACTTTTTGGTTTTTCCATTATATATAGTATAGACATGGAAGGAAATGGCCTGGACTTGCTTTCCGGCCCGATTCACCCGGGTCTTATATTGTACCTATTTGATTAATACATGAGTAAAATGGAAATTGAAAATTAACTTTACTAATTCTAAAGGAAAGTAAAAACAACATTTTCATTTTCTTACACGAAAAGATATAGACTCACATAAGTTTCACAAAAAATCAACACATATATTTGTCACTCAATAATGAAGAGTAGTATCACAATTTGATTAATACATTACAATTGCAACATTTTTATTTTCTTACACGAAAAGATATAGACTCACATAAGTTTCACAAAAAATCAACACATATATTTGTCACTTAATAATGAAGAGTAGTATCACAATTTGATTAATACATTACAATTGCCCGCATGTGCGTGCGAATTTTATTTAAATGAAAGTTATGTGAGCATATATATCATCTCTTCTTGAGTTATATTCAATTTTGTTTTGTGTGTTTTACGTATTTGATCATGGTCATCTGCAAAGCGATATGTAGTTGTTGTGTCACACGTACCTGTAAGCGAGTTAGTGTTTTGTAAACAATTTTTTATTTTTACTTTATTGTAACACATTTTCTTAAGCTTTAGATTTTATACGAGTTAAAATTTCAAATCACTCTCTCATTGCTTTTAAGAAAATGTGAATTAACACAAATATAAAATGCCATAATAAAGTATGGATCACAAAAACATCCCTGTTATGGTGAACAAGGTGGTATAACACACTTATACACTATTGCACTCAATTATGGTCATTGACTTTTCTAAAGTCAACCATATATATACCATTTCTCGATTTAAAACACACTTAAATTGTTTGGCTTTTATAAGTCAACAAAATATGTACCATTCACATAGCACTCACAATTATTCAAATACTTAAAAAAAAATGCAACACCTATCGTAAATCTCACAAACAACAACATCATTGTTAATACAAATATCGCTTAAAACCGTTATTTATATTTTACGATCTTTGCTAAGTTTTGTTAATGACAAAGTATGAACTTTAGCTATAAGTAAATCATCACTTTAAGTGTTTAAGTCTTGTTTAACTAAGGTTTACATTTCCTTTTAAACAAAACATTGTTTTTATTTCTTAAATTAGAAAGTGTCTTGTCACATCACATTTATTTCTTAAAATAGTAATGTCACATCACATTTAGGGCAAGCTTTGTCAATATACATTTATGGTAAGAAAGAGTGTTTGACTAACCATATGTTTGCTTGCAAGACTTGTGTTTGACTAAGTGTAATGAGATGTGACCTTGTTTGGTTTGGAAGATTTATTGCAAATCTAACTGCAGCCCTGACAGAACCCATCTGAGGGTTCCGCCTGATCCGCCAGACCTGCAGAATGGTTTGCTATAAATATCAAACCATTTGTTAGTTTTGAGCCACCCATTTAGGACATATTTTCACATACTCTATCAAACTAACTCAGTAACACTTTGACTTGTGTGACTCTCTTATGTAGCAAGGGACTTCACAAGATCATTCAAGAAGTTACAAGCTTCAACTCTAAAGTTGCAAGTCTTGTTAGCTTTGTCATGTATAAGCTTTGGTAGTTTATACTTCATTTGTATCATGTATGTAGAAGTGATTGGTTAGTATTTTAGGCCTCAAAATACGTAGTGTGTCGGGAGTTGTTGTACCCTTGTAAAAGAACTAACGGGAGTGGTTGTACCCTTGGTAAAGAACTCGACATCTAGCTTAGTGTCGGTAAAAGTGTAAGCGACGATGGGAGTGGTTGTACTCGTGTAAAAGAACTCGACATCTAGCTTAGTGTCGGTAAAAGTGTAAGCGCCGTTGTAAAGGTTTTCTCCACCGGTGAAAAGAGCTTGTTGATTAGTGCTTATAACTCTCGAGTTGGACACTCGGGGCGTGGATGTAGGGCAAGGAAAAAGAGTCCTTGTAGCCGAACCACGATAAACAATCGTGTTGTGGTTTGATCGTTTCTTTCTTTATCTTTGCTTATTACATGTTGTCTTTTAGTTAGAATTGCTAATCACATATAACGCTTTTCAAAGAACTAAACAAGCAAAGTTAGGATCATCACAAGTAAAGCTTTTCAAAGTATGAACCAAGTAAAGTTAGAATTGTCATTCACATGAAAAGCTTTTCAAAGAATCAAACATATAACATATAACATTGTGTTTATATCTTTAAGCAAATGTAAAGTTTTTAAAGGATAGTCAAGCTAAAAAGGATTTAAAAAGCGGTAAACTATTCAACCCCCCTTCTAGTTTTCCACAATTGGTATTAGGAGCTACGTTACTCAAGATCTTTAAAATAGAATGTATTTTAAAACTTGGATCGATCCATGGATTTTAAAAATCTCAAAGAAGGGCAACCTATTCAAAACCCACCGCTATTTGAAAAAGAAAACTTACTTGAATGGAAAAGTAATTTTGAAAACTATGTGAAATCAATTGATCAAGATCTTTGTCATATTATTTCTTTTGGTGATTTCAAACCAAAGAAAACAAGTTTTTGAAAACCAAGATAACTATCTCAAACTTGATAAAAATACTAAAGCTAAAACAATGATTTATAAAGCTTTAGTACCGAATATGAAAGAATGTATTTTTGTCAAACGGCTAATGATGTTTGGAAAAATATGTTAAACTTTCATCAAGAAATATGTCAAGTCAAAGATGATCAATTTGATCTCACATATGAATTAGAAGTCTTAAAAATATTAATAGATAGCCATTTAGTTGAGATGTATACATGTGCTACTAGTTTAAATGTTTTAAATAAAGGTGTAAGTGAAGATGATTACTCATGTTGAGCTCTTAGTGGACTTGCTTGCGATTCATGGAATAACACGGATGAAGATGAAGCCAACCATCCGGTTTGTGATTCTCAACTAGATAAAACATCAAGCAAGGTACATTTTGAAACCAAACACTTTTGCTTGACAAATTTATCCTAGAGTTTTCTAAACTAGAAAATGAGTCTAAACGGTTATGCAACATGTACCTAAAAACTATCTTCAAGAACGAGTCGTCAAAATCTTTTAAGAATATCTTTGAAAAGGAAATCTTGTTAGAAGATAAAATATATAGAATTGAGAGTAATGTTGAAATTGATCTAGAATGTAAATTATGTCTAGATTACAAACATGAGATTAAGAAGCAAAATAAGAAAGGAAAAATATTAGTTAAAATTGATGAAGGCTCAAAATCTCTTGAAAGATTGTTGAGGAGTCAAAGGGTGTTTAAAGATAAAACCGGATTAGGATTTAACTCAAAAGCACCATCAACTAGTAAAACAAAACAAGTAAAAGTTGTCTAACCTAGAAGAGAGATTTAGAGATAATTCAATCTATAATAGAAACTCATGATAAAAAGTTTAAGATTATCATGCTCTATGCTTTTATATGATTATCTAACCTTATTGGATACATGAGTAATTGAGTTTCAAAGCGTGTCATCAACCGAGATTTTACGCGTTGTGTTTATCCTATTGATAGCATCTCTATGCAATTTATAAGGTATGCATTACTTCAACTTAACTTTGATTGTCTCTTGATTCTAGCATTATGTGTTGAAATATGTGTTATTAATAATACTCTAAAAGTGTTTACTTGCTATTAGTAATAACTAAGATTAGATTCTATGCAACAAGGAATTTCGTCATTAGTACTAGTAGGAGATATAAGGTGTTTTGGTTCTTTAACCATCAAGAGATAAACACGAGAAACTCTTGAGTGAGTCTCACTCAACTCTTGCTTACAAGTGAACTAACTAAGAATTTCCTAAGTGTTAAAATATCTAACACTTTTGTGATGCTTGCAAAACAAACCTTTGTTAAACAACATTCTCAAACACCATACTTTGAGTCTTAAATTGTGTTTTTCTTCGATCACTCCTTTATGATAATCTCACATATAACACACAAGGTGAAATAAATCACATTAGCATACATTAGAATGTGTGGAAGAAAATGAGTTTTCAACATCCAGGATTTACACATCAAATGTGACACTTAGTCTTATGATGTTGTACCTCTTGGACTTTATCAAAACAAATAGAGTTCATAGTGTCTTAAGTAAGAAAACCCAAAGAGTCGAGGAGTCATTCAATATAACATTTAACGAGTGATCTCCTCCTTCTAAGATATCATCTTTGGTAGATGATGACTTAGTCGAAAGTCCAATGATGGCAAGACAAGTATGTTGTGTAAAACATTAAGAATAAAAGTACAAAATAACATCTTCTCACCTTGAGTCAAACATTGAATCAAGCAAAATTGACATAAGTTATAAAACTTGATTTATAGGTCATAGTTGTGTCTAAACAAATTCAACAAAAATAGTCTTTGGAATTTAGAGTAAAACAACTAGGGAAACAAAATAGATGTTTTGAAGTAATCATGTGATTATAAGTGTTAATATTTGAAAGTCGTTTTGATAATAAAAGCAAGCTCCAAAAGCAAGAGATTTTAACTTAAAGACATTCCTAGTTACTCTCTTGTTCTCAATGGTTAAGTTATTGATGACTTATCAAGAATGAGATTAGAAAATCCGTAGGTAAAACTAAACGTAGAGAAATGTTCGGAAGACTACTTGTTCTCATAACAATTAGATCCAACATTATGTTTAGCATTTATTTATGTGCTCGTGTTAAAGAAGATCCTTAAACAACTCTTTAGTTGAGCTTGTTTGGATACATCGTAAGGTACTACACAACTAGGATTATGGTATCCCAAAAGAACGGGAATAGAAACCATAGTGTATGCCAAATGGAATTATGTCGGTAATAAGTTGATAAGAAAAGCACAAGTGGTACTTGCACTTTTATACTTACTTACCCAATGATTCTCCAAAACACGTAAGGTTCTCAAATTAGTTTCGGATGGAGAAGCACATCAACAAGCTCCGCTTGAACAAGCAAATACGCGTCTACAACGGAATTCTTTTATCAACATTGTTATCCCTTCAACAAAGGAATCATCGACTTCGGCAACAATTCAATCCATTATGGTCTTAATAGACATATTGTGATCCATCATCATCGCCTTGGTAAGATTGTTCATTGAGGAACGTCTTAACTAAGAAAGTCTTCTACGTTAACCATTCTATCAACTTTTTCACAAAACCTCTTGAATGTGAAGCATTCATCATTCCTAGGCTTAGTCAAAGACTCATAAGACCTAAAACCTTAGTTTTGAACATTAGGATAAAACCACAAAAATCAAGAAAATTCCTTTTGAATTTTTCCTGCAGCTCCCACGGTACCCTCAGACCATACGGGCGGAACCCTATTTTGGGTTCCGCCTGGTCCACCAAAGCTACAGAATGTTTTATTCTTAATTTCAAAACCAAACACCCTATTAACTTAATCATTCACTTTCAAACAACCATCACCCTCTCAAAAACACATAACCACACGAAATTTAGGGCTTTCAATCCAATCTCTTCAAATCCAACTAACTTTGTAAGTGTTCCAATAACAATTGCATTTTTGATTCAAGTATAACATTCTTATTTACATTCATTAACTAGAATCTTAGGGTTTATGCATAAAACTTCTTGATTAATGAAAAACTTGGTGGCTAGCCAATCATGTCTTCCATTAGTTAAAGAATTGTATCCTTTTTGTTGTTATTTTGATTTGCCAAACACACCAAGTGCATTGTCTTTCAAAAATCGCAATCCAAGACTAGAACATGATTCATCACCACATTGTTAAAACAAATGAAAAACATCATTAAAACATCACTTGCATACTATCTCTTGAATGCTAAAGGGGATACATAAATAATATGTATTTTCGGGTACATTCAATCTAAGACACATTCAATTAGGAGAGTGTTGGTTATCTTTTGTTTTTATAACAAAACTTGCAAGACAAAACAATTTGGGAATCAAAATGAGTCAAGATAACCAAGTCTCCACATTGTTTGCATATAGGAATATATTAGAACATCCACATTGTTAAAAGTCATTAACATATAATTTTGTGTTTTTTAGGAATCAACATGCCTCACGCAAATAAATCCGATCACAAGGAAACCCTTAAGTACATGCCCAAACACCATATGACCAAAGGTCTCAACAATGTTCAAGTAGAAACCTTTAAGGCACTAGAAAAACGCTATGTTCATGAAGGAAGAACCATTGATCCATCCTTTCTAGAAGGAACATCCATTCGCCAAAACTTTGCCGCAATCAACTTTGATTGTCTCCTTGATATAGATGAGCCAATTTGTCCTAGGTTCATCATAGAATTCTATGCAACCGTAAACCTTTTCACAAATGTTGTTGGTAAGATATCATTAAACTTCACAACCAATCAAACACCAAATTTCATAGATTTAAAAGACTTAGCTATCATTCTTGGTGTTCCAAATGAGGGAACTTGTCTCTACACGGATAAGTGGCCCATTTCAAGTCTTGATTCTATTGAGCGTTTTTATCCATACGACAACCCTCTAGTTAGTAAGGAAACAATTAAGGAACATCTTTTCGTTAGAACCTCTACCACAAGAAAGAATCGTTCAGGGAATATTATGGATAAGGATCCTTTTGGTATGGAGTTCAATGAGCTTAAACCACAATTTAAGAAGTGGGAAGAAATTCTTAGAGCTAACGTCATAAGTACCATAGGAAATAGAGATCATATCAACACATGTCTTTGCTACATGCTGGTGAGTGCTTATTCACTCACTATTTTATGGCCAAATATCAACCCAAAATGACTATTTGAGCTAACAAATGCCAAAGAAACATGTGTTTTTATGTTGTGAACATGCAGGTACGGATTAATTACAAAAAGACGAAAAATCACATGAAAACCGGAAAAACAGGCACGAGAGTGGAAGATGGTCAAAAAGTCAAAGCTGGGATTTTCAAATCAACTTCAGTCCTTTATCTATTCAGAATTGGCAGAAATGGTCCTTGGTTTATACTTTTGAAGAAAGTCAAGTTCAACCCTTGGAGTTTGGAAGTTTACACAAATAGTCCTTGTATGTTATGGAAATCTGAAAACCAATTACAAAACCTATTCCTAATATTGTTAAAAGCCCAATCCTATAAATCCTACCAAGCCCAACCTCATGTTAACCCATATCCATTACCAGTCCACCCAACTATTAAACCCGGTCAAACCTTTAAATTACCCACGGTCAAAATAACTCTAATAAAACCAAACGTACCCTTTTTTCCCCCTTTTTCCCAGAACCTCTCACCCCCAAACATGAACCCTAATTCTCACAAGGTTCAAATTGACCATCCTTTTACCAATTAACCATCATAATCTCATCATTGGAGCTTCTAGAAGCCTGTCACGTGCTCAGTCATGTGTCAGAGAGACTATTAGTGATACGAGGGACATCTGGCAGCAAGAGATTGGATGGAACGCGTCACATACCTTTCCTTGGATTCTATTTCTAGAAGGGTTGTCAGCACATGGCAGTGAGTATACACGTTTGGGACAGATGGCATGGATTGATTGGGCAAGCCACATCATTGATTCTCATCCAAGGGTTGATATTAGTTTAAAGAAGCACAAAAATGATCAAGTGGCTGAGATGAGAAGAAAGAAGCACAAAGAGTTGCACGGATCGCCAACCTGGCATCAGACCTCAATCCCTCACTCTGCTCCTATAAATAGTGGTAGTTTTTAGCTCATTTGAAGTAGTTTTTAGTGTATTGAAATGCTGTCAATTTCTTTCTAGATTGTATTTAGTTTAGCTAATGTAACTTTCATATCAGTTTTTAATAAAATCTCTAGTTCATTTTCATATATCTCAGCTTATTTCTGTTCTTTTCATTGCTTATTTTGATTTAATTCTGCTTTTATATAGTTTAAAATCCATTGTTCTCAGCTTATTTCTATTTCTATCATCTTAATCTCTATTTCATTTAGTTAAATCTTATTTCAATTTGTTACTCTAATATAGTTTTATATTCATTTACATAAAAATAAAAATAATAAAAAAATTAGAAAAATAAAATAGCTCATCATAGAGTTTATTTTTACTTTTTATAAATTTCACTTTAGCTTTTTAGCTACTAGTGAAGTTTTTTTTTTCGTCTGTGTTAAGAGATAATTAAAGATCAGATGTTGATTGAGGCAGTTGAATTGGAGAATTTGGATAAGCTGATACAGAAGCAATGAAATCAGCCTATCTTAAAGATAGGCTTGCTTAGTGAGCCCCCTCTGTTCCTGCTGAGGGGGAATTACTTGGTATACTCTTGATTTCAATATTCCTTTGGTATTTCTGTTTTGAATTAAGTAACTGTGTTAGCATATATTAGTGTAGATTAGCTTTTATTTGAGTATTGTTTCATTGATTAATAGTGTAGATTAGCTGTTATTTTAAGTATTGTGGTTGTTTGTTGATAGATATTTGTAGTATAATTGTAGATCTGAGACAGATTTGGATTAGTTTTGTGACTCTGATTATCTGATGTAATGTGGATCTGAGTGTGTTAAGTTTTACATCTGTGTTACTGTTTCATTGATAGTACTTTGTTACATAACTGAGTATTGAGATTGAGTTTATAACTGATCTGAGATTGCTTATGCACTTTTGTTACATTTAGAATCTGAGTAAGATTGTGGAATTGTCATTTGGATAGATCTGTGAGTTGAATTTTGTGGATTTATATTGTTGTTGAGTTTGCTGATTTAGCAGCTCATTGATGATTTGATTGTGTTGATTGTTTAGTTTATTGATAGTATAACTGGTTGAATCTTGGATCTGTTGTGGTTTTCACTAGTTTAATTGTCATCTGAAGGGAGTGTTTGGATCTGTTGGTTACTAAGTGGTATAGTTGAATTTAATCTGTCATTGATTCATATATCATTTTCATTAGAGTTATAATAGAGTATAAAACAATAAAAGTCAGTAGGTATTCCATTCAAAGTCAAAGTTAAGTTTCAAATTTTAGTAACTATTAGGTTGTGTTGAATCAGTTAGTATAGTGGAAGTTGTAGTTGTGTTATTAGCATTAGTTAGCTTAATATAGATTATTTGAAGCTTAATATTACTAATTAGAATAGATTTAATAACTAGAAAGTAGTTTTAGTCAAAGTTAAATTGCAATTGATTAATCAACTGAGCTCATCTTGTTGTATCTGAAAGTTGCTAAAATTGAGTAAATTTTGAATAACAAACAGTAGAAGTAAGATTTTTCATTGCTTGAAACTTAATCTCTTTTGCTAGGTTTTGAATTTGCTCCATTAATCTTGGTACTCAGAGCTTATCCTTACTGCTTATTATACCTTTGTAATTGACTGTATAAGACAGTTTTCTGCTTATGAACTGAGGCCTGCGATTCTGATTGTATTCCTGAATTTGTGAATTGACTGATGTTCTGAGTTGTTATAGTGTTGTGCATTGCTAGTTTACTTCTGCCTTTGCTTAATCTTGTTCTGCTTATTTCTTTTAGCTTAATTTTGAGCTTATTGATTCATACTTGAGTATCTGTGGTATTCTGAGCTTGCTATTGGTCATTTTCTGTCACATCTAAGTTAATTGTACCATTTTTAGTTTGTGTATCAAGTTTCATCAAGATTTGTTTACAAGTGCTTATTATTAAGCACTTGTAATAAGCAGTTTTCTACTAAATAAGCAGTTTTCCTTTTCATTTTTACTTAAAAATTTTTATTTTAAGTTCTTTTTAATATTTTAGATTTTCTGGAATTTTTCCAGATTTTTCCAACCCTTTTTACTATTTTACTTATTTTCTTTTGATTTTATTCAATTTTTAAATCATTTTTAAATAGCAAAAATCCATAAAAAAATCAGAAAAAGCTGTGAAAAATACAAAAATATTTTTAGAAATTCTTTTATAATATTTTAGAATTTTTAGAATTTAATTTTCATTTTTCCAATTTATTTTTCTATTTTTCCTTATTTTTAATTCAATTTTAATTCCAAAAATCAATAAAAATTCATAGAAAATTATTAAAAAGTCAAAAAAATATTTTTCTTTTTCTTAAAATTCTTTTTATTAGTTTAAGATTTTTAGAAAATATTTTCAAGTTCGTAGGATCATTTTTCGATATACGTTACGTTTTAAATTTTACGATTGCATTTCCGTTTTCGCGTTTTTAACTTTGGTGCATAATTAGCTTGTACTCTTTGCATATTTCATAGTTGTTAGTGATTACGTGAACTATTTGATTGCTATTTTCACTTTCTCACTTTTCAATTCACGATTTCACGAATCGATATTCTCGATTCCATTCGCCTTCGTTGGGAAACGACTCGGGTGATCCGTATTTTACGCGGATCATTTCGATAATATACTATATATATTATATAATTGGTTTTCACATGAATCAATTTCTGGCGCCACTGTCGCCCGTGAAAGAAAGTTAAGCCTTCCTCCACTTTGTATATATATCTCTATAAAAATTGAAAAATCAAAAACACTTTTCCTAAAGTGTTTACAAAATACCAAAAAAATAATAAAAGTTACAGCCTCGACTCGATCGAAAGAAAGGGCGTTGTAAACCAAAAAAGTCTCACAATATAACGAAAACGTAATTTAGTTGTTTATCGGACTATTTCAATTACTACAACCGAATAAGCGGGAAATACGGATAGCTAAGACATTAAATTGCTAGCTGAAGAGAGATCCATTCTTCTCTCCCGTCCCGTCGCGCGTGGTTTTGAAAGAAACGGTTTTCGATTAACATTACGTTTTAAGAAAAGAAAAACAAAAGAAATAAAAAGTTTTTGTGAAAAATATAAAAAACAAAAAGATTTTCCTTTTCCTTTTTCTTTTCTTTTTAATTTTGCTTTTGGTGTATGCACACCCGCTCTTCTTTTGAGAGTCTTATATCACCTTTGTCAAATCCCGAAAGGGTAATACGACACACACACCGTGTCCATTTCCTTAACGTTGAGGAAATGGATCCGAATAATCAATACCCTCCGGTGGGTGGTGATGAAAACCAACACATGCCGGCTCCTGATCTCCGAACGATGGAGGAGCTGTGCCAAGCCACGATGCATGGTAGAGGTGGCCCGATTGCCCCTCTAAATATTGAGGCTACGGATTTTGGACTTAAGCACCACATGATACAACAAGTCCAAAATTCGTACCAATTTCACGGACTACCGGGTGACGATGCAAATAAGCATCTCGATAAGTTTCTAACCGTCACCCAAAATATGAAGCAAAACGGGGTCTCCGATGACGCCCTCCGTCTCTCTCTCTTCCCCTATTCTCTTACGCATCATGCCACCGCGTGGTTTGATCGCCTTCCCAGGAACTCGATTCATACTTTCAATGAAATGGTTTCCAAGTTCCTGGCGAAGTATTTTCCACCATCGATGGTGACGAAGTTGAGGAATGATATTAGTAATTTTCGACAACTCCTCGATGAGTCTTTGTTTGAGGCTTGGGAGCGTTACAAGCTTCCCATTGATCGTTGTCCGAATCATAATATGCTTCTCGTCACAATAATTGACACGTTTTATAATGGATTGACTTTACGACATAGGGACACGATCAATGCTGCAACTGGTGGTACTTTCATGAAACGTCGTCCCGAGGATTGTTACGAGCTAATCGAGAATATGACGGCCCATTACAACTATTGGGATTCCTCAGCCGAGAGGAATGAGCCAATAAGATTGACTGCGACTCTAAACTCTTCTTCTTCTAACCCCAAGCTAGCCGTCTTGAATAAGAAAATTGACGATTTGTCGACGGCTATGCTAAGAATGTATCAAATGATGCCGAATCAAGTCAAAGACACACAAGTTAATATGGTCAATGTCGTTTGTGAAACTTGTGGTGGTCCACACCCGTATTATGAATGTCCGACGACCGGCTCTTTTGCTCAAGAGAACGTGTATGCTGCGAACATGGGTGGCAACGGTTACCCACTTCTTCAAGGAGACCGTAATCTCCTCAGCTACCGTTCGAGCCATTTTCAAGGACCACCCGGGTTTAATCAACCTAATCAAGTGAATCAGAATAACAATGTGCAAAACCGTAATCATCAATTCAATAACAATCAGAATCACAACCGTGGAAATAATGGTTTTCAAGGACAAAATCAGAATTTTCAACAAAATCAAAACCGGGGAAATTACCACCAAGGCCCGCCTCAAGGGAACAATTTTCAAAACAATGGGAATTTTCAGAATAATAATCATGGAAATCAAAACAATGGCAATTTTCAAAACCGTGGGCAAAGTTTTAATAATCAAAATCAAGCTGCTATTCCAAATCCGTCGCCCACGGAAGAGTTGATTAAACAATTGATTCAAGGTCAACAAGCTTTAATTGCTAAACAAGATGAAACAACGAAAATGTTTGCAACTCAAATCAATGATATCAACAAGCGTTTAAATGATCGACCCTCGGGCTCTGGAACGTTGCCAAGCAACACGATCGCTAACCCGAGGGGCAATGCAAAAGCGATCATAACAAGGAGTGGTGTTACTTATGATGGACCGACGGCTCCGACTACCTCTTCTTCTCTACCTCCCAAGGAAGTCGCCCGTGAACCCGAGGTGACAACGGATACGGAAATTCCTATTAATAATGGAAGGACCGAAGACATCCAACCTCCGGTGGTCCCAACATCTAAAGGAAAGGAAAAGGTTGTTAATGATAATGAAAATAAAACACCCGTTAAAACAAAGTTGCCATATCCATCACGCTTAAATGAACAAAAGCACCGCGAGAAGGATAAAAACCAAATGGAGAAATTTTATCAGATTTTTCAAGAATTACACTTTGATATAAGTCTCGCGGATGCTATACTTTTGATGCCCAAATTTGCTTCGATGCTAAAAGGTCTTTTGAATAATAAGGAAAAGCTTTTTGAAATGTCAAGGACTCAAATGAACGAGAATTGCTCAGCGGTTCTTCTTAAAAAGCTACCCGAAAAGCTTGAAGACCCTGGCAAGTTTCTTATACCGTGCAATGCTGCGCCTTGGTTCAATGCTTCGCTTTGGCCAATCTTGGTGCTAGCATTAACCTTATGCCGATGTCAATATGGAAAAAGTTGTCTCTTCCTAACTTGACACCGACGCTTATGACCCTCGAGCTTGCTGACCAATCTACGTCTCGTCCAATTGGCATAGCTGAGGATATTTTTGTCAATGTTGGGAAATTTCATTTCCCTGCGGATTTTGTGGTTGTTGATTTCGATGCCGATCCACGGGTTCCTCTCATTCTCGGGAGAGGTTTCCTAAGGACCGGTCGTGCCTTAATTGATGTTTATGACGAGGAGATTACTTTACGTGTTGGAAACGAAGCCGTCACTTTTAACCTTGATCAAACCGCGAGATACTCCTCCAATTACGATGTTTCTTCTGTCAACCGTATTGATGTTATTGATGAACTTACGGAGGAGTATGCTCAAGAATTTCTTGGTTTCACCGATAATGCTTCGAGTGGCAATCCCACTCCTTCTTTTGAACCGATCGTCTCCGATTCTTCCCCTTCCCTCACTCCGTTTGAGGGAAGTGATCTCGCTTGGGAAGAAATCAATGCTTGTCTTGTAAATGAATCATTTTCACCAGAAATTGATAATAATAACTTTGATCCGTAGGGGGACATTTTATTAATTGAAAAATTGTTAAACGAAAAACCGATTGTTTCTTCCCCTCCGGTAGACTTAAAAATGGCAGACGTAAAAGAAGTTAAGCCGTCAATAGAGAATCCTCCGGAGCTCGAGCTCAAGGATTTGCCTCCTCATCTCGAATACGCATACTTGGAAAAAAAATGATAAATTACCGGTTATAATATCAAAAGGCCTTAAAGATGAGGAGAAGACACGACTCTTAGATGTGCTTCGGAAGCATAAAAGTGCGATTGCTTGGCAAATATCCGACATTAAGGGAATCGACCCTCGATTTTGTACTCATAAGATTCTTCTTGAAGAAAATCACAAAACTTCCGTCCAGCAACAACGACGGGTTAATCCACAAATCCATGAAGTGATCAAAAAGGAAGTTATTAAACTCCTTGACGCTGGAATGATTTATCCGATCTCGGATAGTTCATGGGTTAGCCCAGTTCATTGTGTGCCAAAGAAAGGCGGAATCACTGTTGTGAAGAATGACGATAATGAGCTTATACCAACTCGACTTGTGACCGGATGGAGAGTTTGTATCGACTACCGCAAGTTGAATGATGCGACACGTAAAGACCATTTCCCGCTCCCTTTTATGGACCAAATGCTTGAACTTTTAGCGGGAAATGAGTTCTATTGTTTCTTGGATGGCTTTTCTGGGTACTTTCAAATTCCCATTGATCCCCAGGATCAAGAAAAGACCACTTTTACTTGCCCGTATGGAACGTTTGCCTATCGTAGAATGCCCTTTGGCTTATGTAACGCTCCAAGCACGTTTCAACAGTGTATGATGGCCATTTTCTTTGATATGATTGAAAAAACCATGGAAGTGTTCATGGACGATTTCTCCGTCTATGGAAATTCTTTCGACTCTTGCCTTTCCCATTTAGAAAGAATGCTAATTCGGTGTGAAAACACTAATTTAGTTCTAAATTGGGAGAAGTGCCACTTCATGGTTAAAGAGGGAATAGTCCTCGGCCATAAAATATCCAAATCTGGAATTGAGGTGGATCGGGCAAAAGTCGATGTTATTGCTAAATTACCACACCCGACTACCGTCAAAGGAATTAGAAGTTTCCTTGGTCATGCCGGCTTTTACCGACGTTTTATTCAAGACTTTTCCAAAATAGCCCGGCCTCTGACCCACCTTTTAGAAAAAGACGCTCCGTTTAACTTCACGAATGAATGCGTCGATGCATTTAATGTTTTAAAGAAGAAGTTAACGGAGGCACCAATCTTAGTTGCCCCCGATTGGAACTTACCATTTGAGCTAATGTGTGATGCAAGTGATTATGCTATTGGTGCAGTTCTGGGGCAACGTAAGAACAAGTATTTTCAGCCTATACACTATGCAAGCAAGACCATGAATGACGCCCAACATCACTATACAACTACCGAAAAGGAAATGTTAGCGGTTGTCTATGCTTTTGAGAAATTTAGGTCTTATTTGCTTCTTAAAAAGTGCATAGTGTATACGGACCATTCAGCCCTAAAGTACTTAATGGCTAAACAAGATGCGAAACCACGTTTAATGCGGTGGGTTCTTTTGCTCCAAGAATTTAATGTCGAAATACGAGACAAGAAAGGAGCTGAGAATCTTGCTGCCGATCACCTTTCACGACTTGAGAACCCCCATCAAAGTGTTCTCGAGAATAAGGAAATTAATGATGCTTTTCCTCTCGAGACTCTTGGGAGTGTGACCAAAATTGACCAAAGTACCCCATGGTTCGCCGATTTTGCGAATTACCATGCGGGGAATTTCATTAGGAAAGGGATGTCGTCCCAGCAAAAGAAGAAATTATTTAAAGATGTCCAACATTATTTTTGGGACGACCCCTACTTGTTCAAAGTCTGTGCGGATCAAGTGATCCGGCGGTGTGTTCACGGTACGGATGCCGTTGAAATTCTAAAGGCATGTCATAGTGGACCCACGGGGGGACATCATGGTGCCAATTTCACCGCTAAGAAGGTTTTCGATTCCGGCTTTTATTGGCCGATGATATATCGGGATGCCCATGAATTGGTGAAAACATGTGATTCATGCCAACGTCAAGGGAAAATCTCTCAAAAGGATGAAATGCCGCAAAATGCGATTCAAGTTTGTGAGATTTTTGACGTTTGGGGCATCGATTTCATGGGGCCATTCCCGTCGTCTAGGGGGAACAAATATATTCTCGTGGCCGTCGATTACTTATCTAAATAGGTTGAAGCGAAGGCGCTCCCCACAAATGACGCCCGAGTGGTTGTTAAATTTTTAAAGAGTCTCTTTGCCCGATTTGGTGCACCTCGAGCCATCATAAGCGATCGTGGGACCCATTTTTGCAATGATCAATTTGCGAAAGTTATGCTTAAATATGGTGTCACACATCGTCTTTCCACGGCTTATCATCCACAAACGAGTGGTCAAGTTGAGGTCTCCAATCGTGGTTTAAAACGTATACTTGAAAGGACAGTAGGAGAGCACCGTGCCTCTTGGGCCGACAAATTAGAAGATGCACTTTGGGCTTTCCGGACCGCTTACAAAACTCCCTTTGGGTGTACACCATATAAGCTGGTTTACGGGAAAGCTTGTCATTTGCCCATTGAACTAGAGCACAAGGCCTACTGGGCTTTAAAACATGCCAACTTTGATTTGATAACCGCGGGTGATCACAGAAAAGTTCAATTGAATGAGTTAGTCGAACTCCGTGATCAAGCTTACAAGAATTCTTTGATATATAAAGAGAAAACAAAAAGAATCCATGATGCCAAGATCAAAGACCGCGTTTTTAACGTTGGTGATCAAGTGCTACTTTTTAACTCTCGTTTAAAGATATTCTCGGGTAAGCTTAAAACCCGTTGGTCTGGACCATTCACAATAACTCAAGTTTTCCCTTATGGAACCATTGAGTTAGCTCAACAAGATGGTCCCAATTTTAAGGTGAATGGTCACCGATTGAAACACTACTTTGGAGGGGATGTACCGACTCTGGTTGTCCCAGATCTCCAAACATTCCCCAAGGACAATTGAATTCGGGGATCGAGTCAAGCTCATGTGACTCGGTGAACAAAAACAAGCGCTTCGTGGGTGGCAACCCATGCTTATCCAATTTCATCTTCTTATTTTCTATTTTCTAACAAATAACGTGAGGAGGGGGTGCCTCTTCTACTCTTGTGTTCCGTGGTTGTTTGTGATGTTTATTAGGATTGTCCGCGATTTATGATGACTCTCGTGCTCGTTACATTCTCTTTGCTCGAGTTTCATTCATCGGTGCTCCTTGGAAATCCTATATCCGTAAATCTTATCGACTAACGTTTTCTTTGGCATAATTAATAAACGGCCTAGAATTTTTTTAGGATTACCTTTACCCGTAAAACATTGAGGACAATGTTTCATTCTAGTTTGGGGGAGGGTGAATCTTTGATTCGATTTTTACCTTGCATTTTTCACAAAAGTTGTGAACTCTCGCAACTCCGTTTTCCACCAAAAAATTTAATTTTTTATCACCGCTTTATTATTAAAAAAAAATGAATGAAAAGTGAAATAAATGATATGAATAATAAGATTTGACACCTTGTTTTGACTTTCCTACCGGCGAGAGTAGAAATAAATGTTTTGACTTGACCGGGCGTGTTGAGCCCTAGCTCGTCTCCCTTAACCAATATAATCAAAAGATTATGGCTAAGCATCCGCGGATCTCATTATTTGGGATTTTAAATTTGCGGAGATCGAGGAATGATAGAGTTTATTTAGAAGTTTCGTGCTATACACGGATCTCATTACTGGGGTTTAAAAAACCCACGAGAGGTACTTGTGGCCTCCTTGTTCCCACAAGCTTGCACACCAATAATAATAGATCTCTAGGTTTAATTAAGGGTATACGGTTTGGGTAATACTTAGTTTTTTCTCGTTCCTAACAAAATCTCTGCATATGGGGGTTTGGTACACATAGGGGTACTGCCAGTGTTACGGTAAAATAGACTATTGCATCTTGCCGGTTCGTAGCCGATGTTGCGATCTTAGTAAAAACCGTAGGACTCGGGGTTTGGCATATGATTATGAATATCAATAATAATAGTCCAAAGCCAAATAAAAAGGCAGAGGAATCCAAAGCTATAAAAAAGCAGCGGATAGAAATCCAAAGTCATAATAAAGCTCTTACATCTTGGCGGCTCATAAACCGTTGATTGTAAAAGAAATAAAGGACTCAGGACCAAAGTATTATTAAAGTGCTTATGATTATGCAAAAATGCCAAGCTTCGACTCCGGGGGTTTCCCTAATAAAAAGCTTCCGTTTCGGGTATCAAACATGGTATGTCTCGGTCGTAAATAAAAAGGGAGCCCCTACAAATCGTGTTAAATCAGAGACCTTCATGTGGACCCGATTTCTGTATGCAGGGATTTTCGAGGGAAAGTTTGGAAACTACTTAGCGTTCAAATTTTGTGCTCTTATCGGACTAATAACTATCAAAACGAGAAAATATGAAGCAATTCATTTCTCATAAATTAAAATCTTGAGATACAAAACTTAGGACCTGGGAACAAGAGGTAATACACAAGTAACTTTTGTGGGCAGTGTTAGCATCTAACTTGTGGATAAACAATGATCTCGATTTTACGCTTAGTTTGGGAGCTTGTGAAAAATCAAGGATGGCGATTTTTATCCGTATGGTCTCTTCTCTGTGAGAAGTGTTTCTACTCGTTGACCCTGAAAATTATCAACAGATAAGAATTGATAATGAAAGTCAAAGCAAACCGTCACATATATAAATGAAAAGTACAAAAATAGTAGTTGTATTTGTTATTCATGAAAAATCGGAAAACAGAGCGTTTTTGGGAATAAATGATTTTATTACTTCTTTCGAACCTCCTTGCTACTTTACAAAGTTAGTAGGAAGAGTTTTGAAATTATTTATCCCAAAAGCGTGAATTGATCACATTGCGTGAGGACACGGCAATACCTTAGTCGGGGGGATTTTGGTGAGTGCTTATTCACTCACTATTTTATGGCCAAATATCAACCCAAAATGACTATTTGAGCTAACAAATGCCAAAGAAACATATGTTTTTATGTTGTGAACATGCAGTACGGATTAATTAAAAAAAGACGAAAAATCACACGAAAACCAGAAAAACGGGCACGAGAGTGGAAGATGGTCAAAAAGTCAAAGCCGGGATTTTCAAATCAACTTCAGTCCTTTATCTATTCAGAATTGGCAAAAATGGTCTTTGGATTATACTTTTGAAGAAAGTCAAGTTCAACCCTTGGAGTTTGGAAGTTTACACAAATAGTCCTTGTATGTTATGGAAATCTGAAAACCAATTACAAAACCTATTCCTAATATTGTTAAAAGCCCAATCCTATAAATCCTACCAAGCCCAACCTCATGTTAACCCATATCCATTACCAGTCCACCCAACTATTAAACCCGGTCAAACCTTTAAATTACCCACGGTCAAAATAACTCTAATAAAACCAAACGTACCCTTTTTCCCCCTTTTTCCCAGAACCTCTCACCCCCAAACATGAACCCTAATTCTCACAAGGTTCAAATTGACCATCCTTTTACCAATTAACCATCATAATCTCATCATTGGAGCTTCTAGAAGCCTGTCACGTACTCAGTCATGTGTCAGAGAGACTATTAGTGATACGAGGGACATCTGGCAGCAAGAGATTGGATGGAACGCGTCACATACCTTTCCTTGGATTCTATTTCTAGAAGGGTTGTCAGCACATGGCAGTGGGTATACACGTTTGGGACAGATGGCATGGATTGATTGGGCAAGCCACATCATTGATTCTCATCCAAGGGTTGATATTAGTTTAAAGAAGCACAAAAATGATCAAGTGGCTGAGATGAGAAGAAAGAAGCACAAAGAGTTGCACGGATCGCTAACCTGGCATCAGACCTCAATCCCTCACTCTGCTCCTATAAATAGTGGTAGTTTTTAGCTCATTTGAAGTAGTTTTTAGTGTATTGAAATGCTGTCAATTTCTTTCTAGATTGTATTTAGTTTAGCTAATGTAACTTTCATATCAGTTTTTAATAAAATCTCTAGTTCATTTTCATATATCTCAGCTTATTTCTGTTCTTTTCATTGCTTATTTTGATTTAATTATGCTTTTATATAGTTTAAAATCCATTGTTCTCAGCTTATTTCTATTTCTATCATCTTAATCTCTATTTCATTTAGTTAAATCTTATTTCAATTTGTTACTCTAATATAGTTTTATATTCATTTACATAAAAATAAAAATAATAAAAAAAATCAGAAAAATAAAAAAAAATAAAAATATTATCATAGATATTAAAATAGCTCAGCATAGAGTTTATTTTTACTTTTTGTAAATTTCACTTTAGCTTTTTAGCTACTAGTGAAGTTTTTTTTTTGAATCTGTGTTAAGAGATAATCAAAGATCAGATGTTGATTGAGGCAGTTGAATTGGAGAATTTGGATAAGCTGATAGAGAAGCAATGAAATCAGCCTATCTTAAAGATAGGCTTGCTTAGTGAGCCCCCTCTGTTCCTGCTGAGGGGGAATTACATGGTATACTCTTGATTTCAATATTCCTTTCGTATTTCTGTTTTGAATTGAGTAACTGTGTTAGCATATATTAGTGTAGATTAGCTTTTATTTGAGTACTGTTTCATTGATTAATAATGTAGATTAGCTGTTATTTTAAGTATTGTGGTTGTTTGTTGATACATATTTGTAGTATAATTGTAGATCTGAGACAGATTTGGATTAGTTTTGTGACTCTGATTATCTGATGTAATGTGGATCTGAGTGTGTTAAGTTTTACATCTGTGTTACTGTTTCATTGATAGTACTTTGCTACATAACTGAGTACTGAGATTGAGTTTATAACTGATCCGAGATTGCTTATGCACTTTTGTTACATTTGGAATCTGAGTAAGATTGTGGAATTGTCATTTGGATATATCTGTGAGTTGAATTTTGTGGATTTATATTGTTGTTGAGTTTGCTGATTTAGCAGCTCATTGATGATTTGATTGTGTTGATTGTTTAGTTTATTGATAATATAACTGGTTGAATCTTGGATCTGTTGTGGTTTTCACTAGCTTAATTGTCATCTGAAGGGAGTGTTTGGATCTGTTGGTTACTAAGTGGTATAGTTGAATTTAATCTGTCATTGATTCATATATCATTTTCATTAGATTTATAATAGAGTATAAAACAATAAAAGTCAGTAGGTATTCCATTCAAAGTCAAAGTTAAGTTTCAAATTTTAGTAACTATTAGGTTGTGTTGAATCAGTTAGTATAGTGGAAGTTGTAGTTGTGTTATTAGCATTAGTTAGCTTAATATAGATTATTTGAAGCTTAATATTACTAATTAGAATAGATTTAATAAGTAGAAAGTAGTTTTAGTCAAAGTTAAATTGCAATTGATTAATCAACTGAGCTCATCTTGTTGTATCTGAAAGTTGCTGAAATTGAGTAAATTTTGAATAACAAACAGTAGAAGTAAGATTTTTCATTGCTTGAAACTTAATCTCTTTTGCTAGGTTTTGAATTTGCTCCATTAATCTTGGTACTCAGAGCTTATCCTAACTGCTTATTATACCTTTGTAATTGACTGTATAAGATAGTTTTCTGCTTATGAACTGAGGCCTGCAATTCTGATTGTATTCCTGAATTTGTGAATTGACTGATGTTCTAAGTTGTTATAGTGTTGTGCATTGCTAGTTTACTTCTGCCTTTGCTTAATCTTGTTCTGCTTATTTCTTTTAGCTTAATTTTGAGCTTATTGATTCATACTTGAGTATCTGTGGTATTCTGAGCTTGCTATTGGTCATTTTCTGTCACATCTAAGTTAATTGTACCATTTTTAGTTTGTGTATCAAGTTTCATCAAGATTTGTTTACAAGTGCTTATTATTAAGCACTTGTAATAAGCAGTTTTCTACTAAATAAGCAGTTTTCCTTTTCATTTTTACTTAAAATTTTTATTTTAAGTTCTTTTTATTATTTTAGATTTTCTGGAATTTTTCCAGATTTTTCCAACCCTTTTTACTATTTTACTTATTTTCTTTTGATTTTATTCAATTTTTAAATCATTTTTAAATAGCAAAAATCCATAAAAAAATCAGAAAAAGCTGTGAAAAATACAAAAATATTTTTAGAAATTCTTTTATAATATTTTAGAATTTTTAGAATTAAATTTTCATTTTTCCAATTTATTTTTCTATTTTTTCTTATTTTTAATTCAATTTTAATTCCGAAAATCAATAAAAATTCATAGAAAATAATTAAAAAGTCAAAAAAATATTTTTCTTTTTCTTAAAATTCTTTTTATTAGTTTAATATTTTTAGAAAATATTTTCAAGTTCGTAGGATCATTTTTCGATATACGTTACGTTTTAAATTTTACGGTTGCATTTCCGTTTTCGCGTTTTTAACTTTGGTGCATAATTAGCTTGTACTCTTTGCATATTTCATAGTTGTTAGTGATTACGTGAACTATTTGATTGCTATTTTCACTTTCTCACTTTTCAATTCACGATTTCACGAATCGATATTCTCGATTCCATTCGCCTTCGTTGGGAAACGACTCGGGTGATCCGTATTTTACGCGGATCATTTCGATACTATACTATGTATATTATATAATTGGTTTTCACACGAATCACATGCTCTATAGCATTTCCACTGGTCAACCATTCAACTTAGCCTACTACCTAGCCAAAAGAATGGCCGACATATCCTTAGTTGGAACAACCGCTCTTCCTTATGGAATGCTTCTTACTCGCCTCTTTAGAGCAATCTCACCCATTTCTCCTAACGATAGTGGAATGCGCCTTGACTATTCTCTCGTTCCTCACATTTTCGTTCCTCTAAGTGATAAATGAGTTTTCAAAGGTAAGGGCAAACGTACTCGCTCACCTACACCATCATCATCATCATCATCATCCGACATGAGCGAGGACGATAAACTTCCTAACTCTAAGTTACCTCCTTTAGAATACCTTCAAGCACTCCCCGTCATTGACAATGCATCCGAAGAGTTCAAGCAAACCAAAGGAATGTTCAAATGCTTTGGAAGGTACCTAAGCAAGCTCAATAAGAAGATAGACCGGTTGTGAGAAGATTAAGGAGTGTTTGGCTTATGAATACTTTAGAATCGTTTATGTGTTAAACTACGTGATTTGTATTGTTTTTCACTTTCATGGTTTATTACGTTTGTAGGATTATGTTTGTATGAGCTTTTATGCATAATGACAATGTTTGAGGTGTTTGTCAATTTTTTATGCTTATGGGAATTATTACTAAGTATAGTGAAATCCTCGACCTCAAGGTCAAAGTCCTATGATATGTATGTTTACGTGTCTAATTTTTGCATTGCCTAACCAGAAATGCATTATCTTTTTGATTTTAGGAGTTTTCAAAAATTTTGAAAATCGTCTCGCGGGTCAAAATCGCGGACTGCCAAATTTTTCAGCACTGGCGGATCTGACGGTACCCAAAATTGGGTTCCGCCAGTGTATTTTCTGGGTAACCCAGAATTGGCCCAACGGACCAGACGGAACCCAAAACAAGGTTCCGCCTGTATACTGCGAGGGTTCCGCCAGACACCTGCAGAAAATTTTTGTCATTTTTCTTAAGTCCAAAACTTGTAAAGTGTCAAACCATTATCCTAAGTGAGAAACATCTTCCATTAACTCCAATAACCATATTAGAACAACTCTCACTTACTAAAACAATTAGGAAGCCACTTCCCTCCAAAAATTCAAATTCAAACATAACTAACCCAAGGAACCCTTTTAAAGGATCCTTCAAACTATTGAAACATTTTCAACCAAATCACATCCCATGATCACAAAGCATTGAGTGCATATGTTGGTCTTTCACTCCACCTTATTCCATTTGATTGACATGCAATGATTTGACATGTTCATGAAAACTTTGTAAATCATTTGAAACCTCAATCTTTGAGTGGTAGAACATCAAATCCAAACACCCATTTCAACATCTCCTCCACCCTATAAATTTGAAAGTTTTGCAACAATTCAAATCACACAATCACCACTAAAACTTCTTCTCTCAAAACATCAAAACCACACCTTTGAAATAACTAAATCCAACACATCATCCGAGTCATCAAAATCCTTCTCAAAAACCACTAGGATTAGTGTTAAACCTTGTTGCTTCAACAAAACCGTCAAGTCAAGCTCATCTTCTTCAAGTGATGCTTCGCTTAACATTTCTTCACCTATCCAAGATTTCCTTAACCTCACTACTTCAACACCATCCTCAACACATTGCAATACCAATGTAATCACCTTTCAAGGTTTGCTTAATCTCGATACTCCAACACCCTCTCCAACACATTGCTACACAAACATAGCCACCATTCCTTCACCTACTAGACCTTCATGTGATTCAACATCACCTTCTCAACAAGCTCAACCAACTAAAACTTCATCACCTCAATCACCAACAATTTCACCAATGGAACTTTTCCATACACCTCCAACATCACCACTACCTTATTTGGAAACATTAGAAGACCTATCACCCAAATCATCAAGTCCACCATCCTTATCACTCTTTGACAGCATTGCTCAAATGGAAACCCAACAACAATCTAGTGAGCAACTAGATGATGAACCCCATCAACCCTCAATGATAGAACGGTTGGCTTACCGTTATGCTAGACCATCCATTTTTCTAAATGATCAAGGCCATACCTACTCACAATCATTTGTGTTTCACCCAATTTACAAAGACCTTCATGGCAATCATTCCGGCGAACCAAGCTTTCACCATTTTGTTCAAAATCAACAACCACAACAACAACAACCATCACCACAAGACTCTTCCCAATAATTTGAATCTCTACTTTCTTCTTATAAGAAAATAGAAGCATCCATATGGGAAAAACCTCCAAACCTTAATGATGAGATTGACACTCATTTAAACCACCTTCATGCCTTCAAACGTATGGTTGACTCTCAAATCAACCATATTACGGTTTTACAAACAACGCTACAATCAACTAATGAAGGAAGCAAAAACACCTCTCAACCATCCACCTTTGCTCCTTCAAGTTCAAACCATCCACCACCAACAAACCAAACCACTCTTCCACCAAATTTTCCTCGCCATGGTTGTGGACAATGCGAAAGAACCGCTCACATTAGTGAAGGGTGTCGAACGGAAATTCGTGAGCTATCCGAAGAAATGAGGTTTATCCTAAACCACATTTTGGATCGTCTACAATCCTTGTCTCACACACCTCAACCTTAGAGTCTCCAAAATGAAACAAAACCGTTTCTTTTGGAAAATGTTTCCCATTTAAACCAACAAACCAAAACCATGTCATCCTTTCAACCTTCAAAATAAAGCCCGCTACAACCTCCAACACACATTTTCATCCTTAAACAACCTTAGCCTTGTTTTTAGAAAATGTTTCTCATTAAGGAAAATGATGATTTCCTTGTAGCTTTTCATGTTCTTAGTTTATTTTTAGTTTTTCTTTATTTTTAGAAGTAGGATGGTGTCATCAAAATTTCTTGTCTTTGACTTTTTAATAGTCAAAATTTTACATGAAATGAATTTCATTCTACTACAAGGTTTGCATTGTTTGTTTAACATTTGGGTATGATGTGTGAACTATTCCTTGCTATGGTAGCATACATATATCTTGTGTGTTAGAAACTAACCTTTCTTTTTGTAGGATCATTATCCATGTTTTTCTTCCTTGATACTCTATTTAGGGGAGAATTATTCAAGGGGGAGCATGAGTATGACATTATTCCGCTCCACAACTCTTAGTTGTGTTTTAGACATGGCATGCTTTCATAACTTGTCTTGTGTGACAACTAACCTTTTTCTTGTAGGTTCAAAATCCATGTCTCCTCTCTTGGCACTCCATTTAGGGGGAGTATCGTCCAAGGGGGAGCAAGTGCTTACTTCCGCTTCGCTACTCTTCTTTTTGTTTCGACAAAAAGGGGGAGAATTTAGAATATAAACTTGTTTCAAAAAAAAAATTTATATCACATTATCTTAGCAAAAACAAGTTTTTATACTAACTTTATAAGACTTAACACTAAAACTAGTGACTTACTTATAAATAAAGTTTATGTTTTGTCATCAACAAAAAGGGGGAGATTGTTAATACAAATATCGCCTAAAAACGTTATTTATATTTTACGATCTTTGCTAAGTTTTGTTAATGACAAAGTATGAACTTTAGCTATAAGTAAATCATCACTTTAAGTGTTTAAGTCTTGTTTAACTAAGGTTTACATTTCCTTTTAAACAAAACATTGTTTTTATTTCTTAAATTAGAAAGTGTCTTGTCACATCACATTTATTTCTTAAAATAGTAATGTCACATCACATTTAGGGCAAGCTTTGTCGATATACATTTATGGTAAGAAAGAGTGTTTGACTAACCATATGTTTGCTTGCAAGACTTGTGTTTGACTAAGTGTAATGAGATGTGACCTTGTTTGGTTTGGAAGATTTATTGCAAATCCAACTGCAGCCCTGACGTAACCCTGGGGGTACACGGGCGGAACCCATCTGAGGGTTCCGCCTGATCCGCCAGACCTGCAGAATGGTTTGTTATAAATATCAAACCATTTGTTAGTTTTGAGCCACCTCTTTAGGACATATTTTCACATACTCTCTCAAACTAACTAAGTAACATTTTGACTTGTGTGACTCTCTTATGTAGCAAGGGACTTCACAAGATCATTCAAGAAGTTACAAGCTTCAACTCTAAAGTTGCAAGTCTTGTTAGCTTTGTCATGTATAAGCTTTGGTAGTTTATACTTCATTTGTATCATGTATGTAGAAGTGATTGGTTAGTATTTTAGGCCTCAAAATACGTAGTGTGTCGGGAGTTGTTGTACCCTTGTAAAAGAACTAACGGGAGTGGTTGTACCCTTGGTAAAGAACTCGACATCTAGCTTAGTGTCGGTAAAAGTGTAAGCGACGATGGGAGTGGTTGTACCCGTGTAAAAGAACTCGACATCTAGCTTAGTGTCGGTAAAAGTGTAAGCGCCGTTGTAAAGGTTTTCTCCGCCGGTGAAAGGAGCTTGTTGATTAGTGCTTATAACTCTCGAGTTGGACACTCGGGGCGTGGATGTAGGGCAAGAAAAAAGAGTCCTTGTAGCCGAACCACGATAAACAATCGTGTTGTGGTTTGATCGTTTCTTTCCTTATCTTTGCTTATTACATGTTGTCTTTTAGTTAGAATCGCTAATCACATATAACGCTTTCAAAGAACTAAACAAGCAAAGTTAGGATCATCACAAGTAAAGCTTTTCAAAGTATGAAACAAGTAAAGTTAGAATTGTCATTCACATGAAAAGCTTTTCAAAGAATCAAACATATAACATATAACATTGTGTTTATATCTTTAAGCAAACGTAAAGTTTTTAAAGGATAGTCAAGCTAAAAAGGATTTAAAAAGCGGTAAACTATTCAACCCCCTTCTAGTTTTTCCACAATCATCATAAGTAGAATGTAATGTTCACATTGATACGGACATCACCATTGCATGTGATGGAATGAACTTCTGATTAGGGGTTTTGTGGGTTGGGAGATGAAGTGGTGGGAATGGTTGAGAGAGAGTAAGAGGGAAACTTGAAAAGTAAAAGTGCATGTGAAGTGAAAAGTCGTTGTTTTAATTTGGTTAGTATATAATCAAGGCAAAATCAAAATGAGAAAAATACCCTCATGTGGAGGGATGTAGGTGGGCTTAACTGGACTTAACAAAAAACAATGTTGATCGTTAGTGATAGAGGTGGACGGTGTTACATAGTTTGTTTTTAAAGATGGACAAGGCAAAAGAAAAAGATCATGGACGAGCGTAAGGATTTGACCCGAGTCACAGGGACCAACCATGTAATTTACTGTTAAATATATAAAGTTTAACATGTTTAAAGGTCAATATGTTAAAAAGCTAAACTTGAAAGAGTGCTAAAATAGTGAGTGTGTTAGTTTAGTGGTTAATCTTTTGCAAAATTAAACATTTAAGGGTGGTTTTGACATTTATCAAGATAGATTATTATTCATCAACAATAATCTCTTAAAAATGTTAATATATAAATAAGATGGTGTGACTATTATAAGGTTTTTGGATAAAAAATGTGATACATGCACTAATAACAGGGCTAGGGGGTTTTCTAAGGTTTACGAGAATCCGATTGTTGGTTGTCGCCTAGTTAAAATTTTTGGTTAAAATCCTAATTTCTTAGAAATGCACCTGGTCTCGAAATTTTGTGCCACACAAATACATGTCTTGTTTAGTTAGAAATACACGTCTTCTTAATTTGTTTACTAGCTTTAATTAAATCGTACATTTTAGTTTATTTTTATTTTTCTTATTCACGTAAAAAAATTGTGCATCCGATGATTTTACGGTCCTAGATCCACCCAATACAAATAACTTACACACATTGGCACATGCATAAGAATATTAGTTCACTTGGCTTTTTAATAAGACACACCAAAACCAACCACAACTAAGAGATACATCATATATAACGCCTTCAGTAAGTTGAATAAACTTTTGGTATGAGAACTAAAACTACAAAGTTCCAAACTTCTTTTTAACAGAGTATGAGACAACATGTTCAATCACATTAAAAATGCATAATTTTGAAAAGGGTGATATGCACATTACAATAAATGATGTACACACCATAAATGTGCGTATATTGTGTTGTATCATGTACATTCCTAATGTAATTTCAATTTCAATTTCATGGTGTGTACAACATCACTTGTGATGTACATATCACATCTCTTTTGATAACTTTACCTTCTATAAAAGAGTATTAGTTCATTTGGCTTTTCAATAACAGAATCCAAACCAACGATAATGAAGAGATACATCATAATATAGCGTATCCTTAGAAGGCTCGTTTAGAAATTAACTTTTTGTATGAGAACGGAAACAACAAGTTCCAAACTTCTTATTAACAGAATATGAGACAACATGTTCAAAATTCAATCACATTGAAACGCATACTTTTGACAACTTCACCTTCTAAAACGCATAGCTCATAAGCTACACCGTAGGTTCTCTGAGCAACTCTATTTTCAATATGGACCAATTAAACATAAGAACATGGCGACGATATCAATGAAGACCAATCCTCAAAGAAATATACCCAACAGTGATAAACAAATACACCATATCACTAAAACGACCATTCACTACAAGATCCATGCCTAAAACTTTCTCCTCCTCCACAGTCTTCGCCTCTTCATCGCCACACACCGCGTTAAAATTCACAAAAACCAAGCTATTCACCACCACACAGTAAGCAATCATCATACACGACTACAAATGATTTGCACTTACTTGCACAATCGATATCCATTTTGATACTGATTCCATATTATTAACGTAAGCACTATAGTAAAGAAATATTGCGATCATACTTCCTGTAACCATTACTAACAGAAAAGCATTCAATCGAATCTTAACCGACTGATTTGCACTTTTACGTAACGCCTCAAATCCAGACTTTGACTCCAAAACCACGATCGCTGGTGCAGATCCCCAGTTTCCTAAGTAGAACGATATCGTAATCCATGAAACACGTATTATGTCATACTCATCAAAAAGAAACCTTAACCCTATAGATTTAGCAACTTCGTTAACGGCACTCAATGAAAGTGTGGTTAGTAGTGAGACGAGAGTTAGTTTTATCATTCCTGCCACAAAAGTGGAGAGAAGAGGTATGTATGAATGTGATAGTGATTTGAAGGTGGATGAGAAGGTGACTGGTTTACGGCGGATGGCTTGGTGTGTGCTGTAGGTAATCAAGGATGTTGCAGTGACGGTTGGGAAGATGGCGGTGATGAGTACGGTAACGTTTTTGAAAGTGATCAGGTTATGGAGGCTGATGTTCAAGGAGAGGTGGAGTTGGATGATGGTGGTGATGGAGAAGAGATCGAGAGTGTGATGAAATGAAGTGAGTTCGTGTTAAGGATTCGCATTGCGTTGAGATGATGGTGGTTGCTAGTTGTGGAAGCCATTGTTGAATGGTAGTTAGTTTTGTTTGGGTAAGAAAAAATGAGATAGTTTGTTTAAATAGGGAGGGAAGGATGTTGCAAATCAATTTGTTTAGGCTGATTTATGGATTTATGATTTGACTAATTTATCCTTTTTCTGTTAGCACGAGGGTAAGATTGTAAATTTAAAAAGTGTTTATGTTTAAACGTGAATAAAATCCGGTAGTACAAGTAACTGTAAATATTTATATAAAATTAGCAAATCAACATGTAAAATCAACACTACATGACTCAATGTTTTGATCTTTTAATATTTTATGTTTTTGTTAGATTAGATGTGAAATTAAAATCGTTTTCTACGCAAGAAAATGTAAAATAATTATAAAATCATTTTCTCTGTGGACAATTTATCATTGAGATTTGAGAGTGCTGTGTTTAAAATTTTGGATACTCTGTATTTAGAATATGCGCTTATTGAAGCCTACCATGGCCCAATACTCAATTTGGCACTTTGTTTTATTGTAGAATCTCCATTTTTAAATAGAACAAATGAAATAACTAACAGTGAAATAAAATGGACATTTGTATCTTATCTGATGTCAACCAACACAATTTAAAAACTGTCTAGAAGAATATATATGGATTATGGATTGTCACATTATAATAGAAACCACACAGAAAAGCTTATCGCAATTTGCAATATTTTGCTAACGGAGAAAGATAATATTCGCTTGGATTTGGTTTCGTGCATAACAACTTTTGCATGTGCTTTTCGTAGCTTTTTATAAAAATGAAATAAGTACTTTTTAACTTATGAAGGATTACCTCATTAAAAGCAGTAGAAAGTAGCTAGTGACATAAAGGATATTCAAATTTTACTATAGATAAAATATTTTTGTAGTAATGATTACCTTTCATACAGTATTATAGAACATGCTCAATTCATGCATTTGGATGACAAGATTCAATATTTCCATTCATTCCTCGATTCGTTTTTGCTACAACCAGCTACAACTGTACCAGATACACATACAAAGAACTTGTAACCACAAAATGTACCCTAATGAACACCCATCATAAACAAATTACTTAACCAAGATACAATACAAACATGCATCACGTAACTAAAACCACCATGCAAACCAACCCTAACAGCTTCGCCATGCGCCACCTGGCGGCATTGCACATACAACACTGTATTCATCACTACATAATTCACAATCAACCACAAAGAACACACGTAATTCACACCAACATACACAACCAAAAACCACTTCGATACAGATTCCATATTCATAATGACCACATTATACGTCGCCATTGTTGAAATCGCACCTACTGTGTAAAAAAATATCCCACACGAAACAAATCAAAACTTAAAAGATTGATTCTCACTTTGACGTATTGACTCGAAACCTGATCTTGTTTCAATCATAATGACAATCGCTGGTGCTGATCCCGATATTCCAATGTGGTAGTATAGTAAGCATTAGACCGTGTAATATTATTATCGGTTTGAAATGAAACCAAAACCCGAACAATGTGATTATGAATGAGATGAAAGATAGTTTTATCAAACCCGCGATGAATGTGGCAAGAAGAGGTATGAATGAGCAGGATAATGATTTCAAGGTGGATTTAAATGTAATAGCTTTACGGCGGATGGTTTGGTGTGTAACGTAGGTGGTTAATGATACTCCGATGATGGTGGAGATGATAACGGTGATAAGTGCGGTTAGGGTTTTGAGAGTGAGTATGTTTTGGAAATCATTGGTTACATAGGATTGAATGGCAGTGGTGAAGGAGACGGTGAGTGGGAGGAAGAGAAGAGACATGGCAAACGCGTTGAGGATTGTGAGTGTTTGATGGAAGAGACGGCGGTGACCGATGGTGGTGAGAGCCATTGTTGAATGTTTAGTTTTCTAGAGGAAGAAGTGTGAGAGTTAGTTGAAATTTGCTAGGGCTATATATAAGGAAGTTAACTATGTGAATTTACTTATTTAACTATATTGTTGTAGCACGTGGGTAAATTATTAAGTGACCAACAGTTTGTTACGTTTAGTTACACGATGAAGAATAAACTTTGTAGCAATTGAAAGGTGGGTAAATCGTTTGTACATATTGGAAGTGTAAGGAGACAGAAGCTAGTTGATGATATATACGGAGTTGTGGCTAGGACACATGCAGTTATTTCAGGGGTATATATGTTAATATAACTCAAAAATGTTAAGTTAGTTGATCGTGGTTAATATATTAGGACGCATTTAGCTAAAACGAAACATCTTTGTTTTCTATAAAGTGTTTTTATACAAAAAAAAATAAAAAAATTAAAATAAAGATTACATTTAAATTGAATATTTCTCATCAAATTATTTACAAAAAATTTACATTTCGCATTTTAAAAGGGAAACTAGCTACAAAACCTGTGACTCCTTTTATTTTCAATCTTGAGAATATAAAATGATATAAAATAAAGAAATTTTTTCTCGAACTAAACTTGCCCGTAGGTTTTTGGTGCACTTGTCTTTTTCCACGTTCATAAAATTTAGCAGCAACGTAGCAAAAGTAGTAGTTATATTGATTTTAATTTTTTTTTTAAAAGGCAACCATAACATTAAGAACCAAACCAAAATAGAAACATACATCAGCCTCCCCCTTGTCTAAAAGGCACAACACATGAGAGGAATGGAAAAATTCAATAAACGCCTACAAACCACTCCATAAAATAAACCGGCCAGTAAGCTAAATAATTACACAAAGCTAAACCTCTACCACTACGATATGAAAAGACTTCAGGACACCACACGAAAGCGATGTGAAGCAACACATACAACTGCGAAATCAAGACATAGTTTGAAAATAACTTGGACCATCGCACCAATCAAACCACGGAATATTAATCTTATTTACTCTATGGGAGATCTAATAGAATGAAAATACTTGGATTTCAGTCAGTAAATCATCAGCTTTTTCTTGTTTTGTCTAAAAAACAATCTTGTTTCTGACTCTCCAAAATATATACAACAATCCAAACTACATAATGCCATATTTAAAATGTCCTCCACCCGCTGTACCAACAAAATTTCCAAGATTCCACCACTTGAAAATTCTTGACCATACAGATGAACCATTGTGGGACGTACATACTGAAAATCCTTCATACCATTTGAGAAGTATTGACCACACATATGAACTATTTTACACGTACCCAAGATTGCAGTTGCTTCTAGTCATAAATGAAAAATAACTCAGTTGGATGTCAAAATTGCTTTTTTGAATGGTGACCTGCATGAAGAAGTTTTTATGGCACCACCTCCTGGGCTCCTGGTGTCTCTCACAAACCAGGAGAAGTTTGCAACCTCTGAAAGGCTCTCTATGGCCTCAAACCTGCACATCATGCTTGGTATGAGAAATTTGCAACAATAGCTATCTCTCTTTGATTTGTCTCTAGCCATCATGATTCCGCATTGTTTGTAAAACATTCAAGTGCTGGGCGTATACTTTTTTCCTTATATGTTGATGATATGATTATTACTGGGGATGTTTGTGTTGGAATAAAATCATGGAAATTGGAGTTAGCTCATCGTTTTGCTATGAAGGATTTTGGCTTAGTACATTATTTTCTAGGTATTGAGGTTGATTTTTCACCAAAATGATATATTTTGTCTCGGTCCAAGTATATAGTTGATTTACTTGATCGTCCAAGAATTATAGACAAAATGGTTGAAGATATTCCAATTGATGCTAAGGTAAAATATACTTCGATAGATGGTGATCATTTGCTGGACTATTGTAGGAAGTTTAGTTTATTCAGTTCATATTGTTATTCAGTTTGTTTCCACTCACACAACAGTCCATTGGGTTGTTGTTTTACACATTCTCATGTATCTTCAAGGTAATCAATTTGAGACACTTTTGTTTCCTTCTATGTATGCCTTGGACCTACATGCTAATTGTGATTATAATTTGGCTGGCGATTCTGTTTCTCGCAAGTCAACTACTGGGTTTTGTTTATTTCTTGGTGATTCCATTATTTCGTGAAAGAGTAAGAAACAAGATATCATTTGTAAATCTTATACTAAAGCTGAGTATCGATCCATGGCAGTGACTACTAATTCCTCCCAAACCAGCTAACTTTATTTCTCAACCACTTGTGAATGGTCAATAATAAAAGTCAAACAGCCCGGGAGGAAATGCAATTATTGTCCAAGGAGTATAGAATATTCCTAGGTCGTTATGTCCCAACGAGGCGTGAAATCTGTAATACAACGAATCTGTGATCTGGTGAAGTTAAATATAAAAACAGGAATATGATTGACTAACACTAGGAATGTGAATAGTAATAGCTCTGTCACAGCTATATCAGTAAAAACGTACAATCAGAAACCCTAGAAATGTAAAAGGATTTACAAACGTACGTTTAGGTTCAAATAAACGTAAACATACAAAAACAAATAGAAATTTATAACAAAAGATGGATTTGCATGCCTTAGCGGCTTAAATACAAATTAAACAAACTTAAAATATTTATTTATAATTACAAATTTATTTAAATGTTAAGAAAACCTAAAAACCTAAAACGCGTACATTTACGTTTAAATAAACGTCTACGTACTAAAATAAAACTGAAAACTGATCAATACAAACCCCACAAATGTGAAATTTATATTTTTGTGATCCTAATAATATAAGAAAATTAATTATGAATTAAAATGATTTTTTACAAGTATTTATGTAATTACTATTAATTAAAAACTATTTACTTATTAATTAACTAATTAAACTGATTTAAATTATTACACATACTAAAAAGACTTAGATAATTAAGAAGATTTTTATAAATCTAATTAAGCATCACATGAATCCTAAAAATTATAAAATTATTTTTACAATTTATTTTTAAGCTATTTCTTAATTAATTACTTGATTATTATTTAAAAGCTAAATATACTAATTTAAATCTAAAATTTAGAAAATTAAAAGTGAAAATTGCAAAAGTAATTTTTACATATGCTTAATAACTTATAAAAGTTAGAAAAATTATAAAAAATTATCTTGGATAAAAATTAAATACTAGAACTAATTTATTTTTGGCTTTTTCATTTAAACTAATTTAACTAAAATTAAATCTAAAAACTATCAAATGAACAGTAAAAAATGTGAAAAAATTACAAAAAGTATTATTTACATAGCTCCAATTTGGTTTGTGACAATTATGCTTAAAGCTCCAATTTGGCTCGTAACATTATTTACATGCTCGGTTCGACTCATTTTTATGATAGTTCTAAACAAAATGAAGCGTATATATAAGTTATCGACCATTATAACTGCATAGAACATAATATATTTTCATAATTATAAATGGATAACACGATGTCTTAACTAATTAGTCAAGTATTATACATTGATTATGTGGCACTTGTCTCACTATGTCATTTTGGACCTCTCGCGACGGGCAATTTTTAGCGTGACGAATGTCGCTGCTAATAGTCCACTGCACGACAAAAAAGTAGCATTCTTGTCTCCGTCTTTGACCAATTTTTGAGCAACGATAACTTGACCTATAACAACGACTTGTCGTCGCTAAAGGTTTGCTAGACGATAAAAAAGAGGTTTATAGCGATGACATGTTTGTCACTATAAGTTTGGTAACGGCGAAAAAATTAGTCAAAGTAAATAAAAACAAATTCCCGGCGGGGGAAATTTATCCACCAAATTCAAGTCGTCGCTAAATGTTTAAATCAAATATAAATGATTTATATATAATTATGTACAGAAATGATTGGTATCACTAAAAACATGTGTAGTTATATGTTTAAAACTGTGAATCATTTATTGGTTTGTAAAAAGTAAAGTCCCTAATTTCATATGCTACAACCAACAAGATGACACCTTAAATAAATTTATTATTAATTAGGCACGTCTTTTATATGTAAATTATTTATAACAATCCAATCTTTTAACCCAAAGTTAATGTAATTTATTTTGACAGCACGTCAACACCATAAAGCGGAAGCTATGGAAGATGTAAAATAGTAGTGATACACTCACAAAAAATATTCCACAAACATATCCACAAAACTAATTGTCATTGTTTGATTGGTTAGGTTCTCTCTTCTTTTATATTCAACCAATCAAATAATACCAAGTAGTTTTGTGAAAGTATTTTGTGGATTATTTTTTGTGAGTGTATCACTACTCAATGTAAAAAATGAATCAAACGTCATATGTCTTTTACAAAGAAGGTCACTGGATCTGATACATAATCAACAACAACTGAGCACTCTTAACAAACTAAAATTTAGCGCCAAAACTGAACTTAAAAACAATATATTTACACTTTCAGTCCCTATTCATTCAAACTATTTATTAACAATATATAGCCAAACAGCAAAACTTTATACAATTCTTTAATGGTCAGGGCGTTGTAAATTTGTAATCCATCTGACAATTATCTCTATCAAAACTTTGTAATTATAGTCGAACTTGTACTAAGCAAATAACGAAGCTTTACTACGCAAATGCAAATTGCAAAATGATCATGTCATTCAATATTCCATTATCATTCATCAATTTTCAGAGACCAATTATTACCAACTAATTACTAACAGCTAAATTCTTTTTTGTTACAAGACTACTACTAAACCTGACTTCAACATTACAAACATCCTATTTCATTTTGGTTACAACTAAAACCTGACCATATTACTCTAATGAATACAGTAAAACAAACTAATTGAACAAACAAACATAAAAACATACATCATGTAATGAAACCACCAGGCAAAACATCCTCATCACTTGAAACTTCCCCATGCACCTCCTTGCCACGCGCTACCTGGCGATATAGCACATACAACACTGTATTCGCAGCCACATACTGCACCATCATCATTAACAAAAAAGAAAAAATAATTGAAACCAAATTGAACAATCGACAACCACTTAGACACTAACTCCGTATTCATAAGAAACACATTCAACATAAGAAGTATTCCAATTACACCAACTGTGTACAACAATATCGAAACTGAAAGTACACTACAAGAAAAAGTGCCTATAGTGACCGAAATTTAGTGCCGACTTTTTTTTGGTCACTATTTAGGCAAAATAGTGACCATAGAGTACATGGACACTAATATTTGGTCATCTATAAACCGTTAGTCACCAAGCTTAAAAATAGTCACTAATCAATATACACGTGGGATATTTTTCGTTATAAAAAAGTAACGACATTACTAGTCATTAAATTTTTAAAAGTTATGGGCGAAAAATATTGATTACTGTGTGACATGTATAGTTAATGCTGTGTACATAATACAATTTTCATAAACATATAAAAAGCTAATGCAAATATTAAGTGATATATATATCATTTCCCCTAAATATAAAAATGATCACATTGCCATTAATTTTAAATGATAAACTAACATGATTTATTAACTTTAAAAACTAATCATTTTATCAATTTGTTTTGACACATAAACTTACCCACAAATACTTATACCAAATACTATCAAAATAAAATAAATATATCAAAATAGATATTAAAAATACGGGAATCTTTTGACCCGACCCGATTCAACTCACACTCCTCCTTCACTCTTCAATTTTAAATCGATATCACACACTTCAATTTCAACCAAATCTATGTCGCACTCCTACTTCACTCTTCTCAATTTCATCTGATCGGATCGATGGTTAGGGTTTTATCAGCAGTTAGGATTTAATCGGTAATACGGTTTGTGGTAGTTACGGTTTGACCGGTAGTTATGGTTCCGAATTAGGTGGTTTCAGGTGGTTTCATTCTATTTGATCGGTACAAACTTATTTTCTTTGTGATTATTATTTAATTATGCAAGTTATTGTTTTGCTTAAGTGAATACAATGTGCTCGATGAAATGCTCATGTGAAAAAAATGAACTTGCTAGTGTAATAGGAGATCAGTTTTAATGCTTATGTTAGCCGAACTATTTTTGATGAGATTTTGTCTGTAATTTGCCAGTGGCTAGTGTAATAGGCAGTTGATATTGATGAAATGCAAGGTGCTTGATGAAATGTTTATATGAAAAAATGAATTTGCCAGTGGCTACTGTAATAGGCAGTTGATATTGAATATTTGAGTTTGTGTAATGATGATGATGCTAAAGAAATGAAGCAATTTATTATGTGATATGTTTATTTGTAGCAAATTACTAGTAATTGTTTTAGGTTGGTTTTGTTATGATGTCTACATGTTACTCTTTGTGTTCTCTGAGCATTATCCATCTCTGTCGGTGAATCACAAGGCAGGTAAAGTTTTATGTTCAAGTTTCAGCATCTTTAGTCAGTAGTAATTTCACCGTATGTCAACTATTCATCCTGATCTTTTGAACAGAAATGTATATGCAATGCCTTCCTTCCTGCCATGCGTTCCATGTGGCCTGGGATCAATGGTACTGCTGGTGGATCAAACGTGATTAGATCCAACATGCCGCATGCGCAAACGTGCTATCCAGGCTTCTTGCTTTATGCTACAGATGTTACAGGCGCCCTTATATCCAAAGGAGACTGAACAAGTGGATAAAAATGTCAACAAGAACTTGGCAGACCAAAATGATGTTGACTCTGGAGAAGAAGGGCTTTGCTATATGTATTGCAGCCGAGGTAGTTTATAAACACACTTAGATATTTCATTAATTTTTGTTATTGGTTTACTGCTATTGATTTATTTTTTCTTTTTGTTATGTATTACAGATTCTTAGTTTTCAGAAGAAGAAAAATGCTGCAGAAAAAGCCCTTATATTGGTTGATTTTAGGTCATTGGTGTAGAACCTACAAGATTCCTTATAGAAATTACGCAGTAATTGCGATTCTTGTATTTAGTTTTGAATAAAGAAATAGATTTTGTGGATGTAATGAATTTTGGATTTCAGTTTTGAATAAATTCTTTTTCATTTCGAATTTTAATAATAGAATTGTGATTACAAGCAGAATTCTTTTCTTTCTTTTTTTTTTGGCCATATTTTACAAATTGGTGACCACTATTTTTTTCGTGATTAATTTTGCATTAGTGGTCACTATTTTGGTCAAATAGTGACCACTATTCTATTTAGTGACAGAAATAGTGATGAAATTCTAAGTCACAAATTTTAATGACCACTTTTATGTGGTTACTATTTAGTGACCATATTCCTAAGTCATCACTATTACCTTTTGTGACCGACTTTTAGTGACTACAAGTGACCACTTTGATATGGTCACTAAATCAGCTTAGTGACCACATATCTACTATTAGTGACCATAATCGTCTGGTCACTAAAGGCCTTTTTTCTTGTAGTGTACGTAACTTTGAAGATTGTTTCTCGCTTTGACGTAATACCTCTTTCCCTGATCTTGATTCCAAAACCACAATCGCTGGTGCAGATCCCCATACTCCTAAGAAGGATACTGTACGTACTACCCGCTAGACAACATGATATTATAAACAAATCGAGAGAAAACTAAAATAAGAGTGTGAGTATGACTGAGGAGTAGGTAAAATCTATCAATGCAGCGATGGACGTGGAAGAAGAGGTTCAAATGAGTTCCGTAATGATTTTATGGTGGATGTGAATGTGAGAGGTTTACGGAGAATGGCTTGGTTTGTGCTGTAGGTGATTAATGCAACCCCGGCAATGGTGGAGAAGATGGCAGTGACGAGTATTGCTAGGGTTTCAAAAGTGAGTAAGTTTTGGTTATCGTATGTTAGCAAGGATTGAATGGCGGAAGTGGAGGCCATGGTGAGTGGGAGGAAGACGGGAGAGAGGGTGAAGTAGTGGAGGGAGTTCTTGTCGAGGATTGTGATTGTTTGTCGGAAGAGACGGTGGCGGTTGATGGCGGTGGGAGTCATTGATGAGTGATTAGTTTTCTTGAGGAAGAAGAAATGTGAGAGGTAGCTAGTTGAAATAGCTTGGGTTATATACAAGGAGGTTGACAGGGAGCATTTACTTAGTTACCCTTGTTATGGCACGAGTGTAAAGCTGTAAAATAGAGAAGTGTCTGATACTTTGTTACGTACAGGTTTATTATCCAATTTAGAATAATCCTAAAAATTAGCTAGTTAGTACATATTGAAACTGCGAGATTATTAGTATTACTTAACGTTTATTATTATTAGTTATAACTTACAACAGAATAAGTTAGCTGTTAATGAGTTTTGGGTGTTGGTTACTTTCAGTTGTCTAGATTAACCTGCTGTGTTCTTGTTTGTTTGGTTTCATGGTCATAGCTTTTGCAACAAAAAATAAAATTTACTAATGAGTTTTGGGTGTTGATTTCTTTTGATATGTGGTATTCATACTTTTTTGTTTATAAGTGACAACCTAATCTGAAACTAGCTAATTCCCCAAAACTTACAATAAAGTGAATCAAGCTATAAATACCAAAACTATAAGTAAGAAATATAACATATAATTAAACACCAATCGTAGAGTTGTCGACGATATATAAACATGTATAAACATATATTATCAAGACATCCGCTAACAAGTGAGCGTTGTGTAAGTGTGTAAGGGCATCCTCAATGCATTGTATAATGCAGAGTTTAATAGAATGCCAATTCACTGCCACGTCAACGTCCAACTTCTCATAAAGTACACTCACAGTGCATTGAACCTTACACATGCAGTTTAATATATTTCCACCTCATCATATTATTTTAGATTGCTTATATATTGAATAGCTAATAATATTTTTTTCTAATTGTTCTAAGTTACCGAAGATCATGAACATTTATAGATGTCATAAATTGAAATACTGAAACAAAGGAAATATAATTATGTGATGTTTATATACGCATAGAATATCTTATCAGTTACTTTTAATATGTATTGTAAGTTACTAATTTAGTTAAAGTTATATGATTTAGTTGCTGAAAGAAATAAAACTTGTGTTCATAAATATATGTTTTTACCAAAACTCTAACAACATATAATTTATCAACATATACTTAGTGGAAATAAATAGAGAATCAAAAGCATATTTACTTGCAATGCTGGCCCACCTCTATGGTATTTCAACCGTGTGTTCAAAGAAACATGGTCTTTAAACTTACGCATGAGTTGGCATCTTCACAATGCATTCAACGTATGCCACATCCTTTTAGACTTTCCATTAAACCATGGATGGCCTAACTAATTAACAATAAATTAAACTAACTAACAAACTTTAGTTGACACGTGTACACAGCTACGATCAGTTGAATAAGAAGAAAATTCAACACACCTCCAATGACAAACTTCAGTTGATCAACTTTAATTTGCATGGATTAACTCCGGCAAAGTTTATAAAAGAATAAAGTTATGTAAGGCTTCATGATGGATTTGATAAATGGTACAATGCATGGTTTTAATCATAGTTGTCAAAATCGCGATCCTGATCGTAGGATCGTACGATCCTACGATCCTACACACAAAAAACGATCAGGATCTTAACAAGATCGTAAATCAGGTAGGATCGTATCAGGATCGTAGGATCGCACGTGGGATCGTGGGATCGGATCGTAAGATCGTAGGATCGCCTATTTTTCTTTTTTCTTTTTTTTTTTTATTTTTTTTATATTAACTTATTATGCATAAGTCTATGTCTTAAAGCCCAATGACTAAAAATTTTTCAAGAAAAAAAAAATTGTATTGCACTCTATTATAAATTATGTCGTTTTATTCTCAGATACAATCAATTTGTTTTTTTGCATTAAACTATATACTGTAATAAAAAAAAAATCACAGAATCACGAACCAATAAATTAACACTATATTTTTGCATTAATCTAAATGTTATCACGGAAAACGTATACTAAAAACATTGAACAAGAAGTAGGTGCACGTATGTAGTAACTTTGCGCAAGTGAGCATTGCAATATATCTAATATTCTATAACTACGGTACTTGAACATATAATATTTTCTTTTATCATCCATTTAGATTCGTTATCATATGAAATATTATATAAAAATATAAAACTACAATCCTTATACAAAAATATATACATTTTCATAGGATCTTACGATCCTGATCCGATCCTACGATCACAATCTTGCAAATCCGAAAACGATCCTAGGTAGGATCCCGATCATGACAACCTTGGTTTTAATTCATCTAATTAAACAACCAGTTTACGTACCTTCTGAAAATGATCCATACCTTTTATAGCCACATCTAAACTTAGTAATAATGTACAACAATCATATACATCTAAAGGTCATAAAGGAAATGAACTTCTATATACAAACATGTAAAACCAAAAACGGATCATCTATTTTGATGATTTTATTCAATATTCGACAAGTGTGCACGTACATTCAAACTAGTCGATTGTAAAGACACAAACTCGACCTACTAAGACATATCGCCTCTACGTCACAAGGCCCAAATAGCTATACTACGAGTTACGACCATAATATGCTAATCAAAACCAATCGACACACTAATTGACCAAACGATTAGGCGGACACACATCATGTAACTAAAACCTCCATGCAAAAGCAACCTATCATCTTCATCTGGCACTTCCTCATCCACAGCGTCTTGACCCCTACGCGTCACCTTGCAACATTCCACAAACAACAACGTATTCGCCACCACATAGATCACAATCATCCATAAACAACACATGTAATTCACACCAACATACACAACCGAGATCCACATCGATACCGATCCCAGATTCGTAAAAATCACACAATTCGTCAGCATTGATTCGACTCCACAAATTGTCCATAAGAATATCAAGAACGAAAGTAACCGAAACTTAGCCGACTGATTAGCACTTTGATTTAACGGCTCAAATCCTGATTTTCTTTCCGAAACAACAATCGCTGCAGCAGATCCCCACGCAACTAAGGAGATCCACGTCATAACCATTAGCACATGTGACAATATTATCAAAGGCTCAATGAGAAACCCTAACAATAACGAATCAACGGTGATAAAAGCTTGTGTGATCAAGAGTGACATCAAAATTACTTTCATTGATCCAGCAAAGAATGTGTAAAGAAGAGGGACGAAGGAACGCGAAAACGCTATGAAGGTTAAGCTGAAGGAGAGAGGTGTACGGCGGATGGCATGGAATGTGCTGTAGGTGGTGAACACTACTCCAACGAGTGCGGGGATGATGGCGGCGATGAATGTAGCTATGGTTATCGGAGTTAGCAGGTTTTGGAAATCGGTAGTGAGGTTAAAAGCGGAGAAGACGGTGAGTGGGAGGAAGAGTAGTGAGAGGGTGAAGAAATGGAGTGAGTTCGAGTTTAGGATTGTGATTGTTTGATTGAGGAGACAGTTGTGGTTGATGGAAGCCATTGTTGATTTGTTGAAATGAATTGTTTTGTTTACATGAAGAAGAAGAAATGTGAGGGTTAGTTTATATAGGGATGGAAGGAAGTTGATAGTTTGACTAAAACAGAATCAGTTATTAAAGAAGTGTTTGTTGTGTTCAGTTTTAAGCTGTTACTGTGGTTAGAACAGATCGAATCAGTTAGCTGTTACGTTTTGTGTATTCCGGTTTGTTGATGCTACAATTAGCTTGTTGTTGGAAAATACCTCGACAACAACCCCGAAGTTCGATCGCGGAACGCTAGATCGCGAGTTATATCAAGAACCCGTAACAAACACGAGAGACTACAAAAGACCCGACAAGAATATATGCACACGGTATACCCTCAAACACCCCTTTATTAATCAACCAATAAAGCTTACAATTTGAGGAAGAAGAATGAATAACTAGCATCCCCTCATCTCTATTTATATAGAGATGAGGAGGTGGAAACATAGCTTGCCTTGCACTCCAAGCTACCTAATCCTAGTTTATGTCTAACACCTAATCTAATTACAAAGTACACTTAAGCCCCTAAACTATGTTTAAGTTTACTACTAATATATATAACAATTTCCACCTTACGAGTAACACTTAAACATAACCGATACTCAACATCTTTTCCTCGTGCTGGAACCTCGGACCGGGGACCACCTTGTCGACCAGGCATTGTACTTCAGTAATTTTCCAAGATTAGCTTCCGTAGACTCCTTCACTTTCTTCTTTTCAGCAACATTACCCTCTGCACCTTCTTGACCAGGTACTCCGGTTACCGTAATGTCTGCCCCCACCTTTATACCAAGGTGTACCTTTTCCTGCTCATTTACCAAGCAGCCCGTGTTTGTCTTTTCTTCAAGTTGTTTGTCCTCCAACTTTCTTTGAGCCACTGCAGCATTATCGTTACTAACCTGAACAACCTCAGCTTCACGATTTTCCTGAGCTCCCTGCAGTTCCACCTCAAACCAAACACGTTCATCAACCTGTACTCCATGGACTCCTGTTTTAACACCAGGACCAAGTTGTTTGAACCCAACTTGTTTATTACCAAGTTGTTTGAACCCAACTTGTTTATGACCAAGTTGTTTGAGCCCAACTTGTTTATGACCAAATTGTTTGAATCCAACTTGTTTTGAACCTCCATGCTTTTGTACACCAAAAGTCTTCACTTTTGCTTCAAGAGTATACACACAGTTCTCTTTCCTGATCCCAGTCATCATAACCCGACAACCTTTGATCACCTTGACTTTACCCATCTGCATCTTCACAGTATAACCCTCTTTTTCAATCGCTACTCAAAATACGATTCAAAAACCGAAACTGAACCTCGATACCTTGATCTAGAACTCGAACTTCGATGACCACAATAACCGTAGTTCGTTGACCAGATTGATTCTTGTAGATCAAGTTCATTTTAGTTCATAATTGTATTCCGGTTTGTTGATGCTGGGAATATATAGTAACGAAATAACAGTTATCAACCCCATGAACCAATGCGCATACACATTAGCCAGCCACTCCCTTTAACGAGAAAGCATGCATCTGCTTTATACTTAAACTTGATTTATGTTATAGGTTCCTCAAAATAGTGTATATATGACACGACTAAATTGTACGTAACAGTTGGACTTGAAAGCATGAGTGCAAACAACAAACAAGAAGTATTATCTCCCAGTATTTAATTTGTTAACGTGAAAGCAAACAACAAACAATAACACAATATTATAAAGGACTAGTTACACGATAATGTATCATAGTTATCATGATTTCTTTGTATATGTATTGAACAAATTTTTTTGTTATTCTATGAACTAAAACTTGCTTTTTATAGTTTTTTTGTATTTTATGACCGTTTTGTCCTTCCCGAGTTAATAAAATGAGAAGTAAAATGGTCAATAAAAAAAAAGTTTAATACATAAGATAGCAAATTTTTTTTGTTCAATACATATAGTAAGAAATCATGATAACTATAATACATTTAAAAACCATTAACCCTATTATAAAAATGAAATATCAACCTCATAATGAAATTAGTAACAAACTACTACCATTGTTGACTTGTTGTATACTATTTATACAAACACGGTCCTTTCGTGGTTTTTGAAAGCATTATACCATTATCTTATATATATATTATATAAAGCTTAAGTAGTCTTATAAATGTAAAGGGGTCATAATAAATGTCCCAAGAATTAAAAGTGAAATGTGGAGGCTTTATGTTTTATTACATTGATTTAATAGTCATGCATAAGGGTAAGTACATAAGATTAGTGATTCAAGTAATTGAAAAAATTTGTTAGTACAAGGTAGTGTAAGCAACAACAAAAGTATATCAATTACACAATATTGGGTGACTTAATTTAATGTGCAAGAGGATTTGTGCACAAATTGTAGTACGGTACAAGGTAGTTTAAGCAACATGAAAAGTATATCTTCTATACTATCTAAAGATTGGAGTGCTTAATTTAATGCGCAAAAGGCATTGTGCACAAAAGTTTGTACGGTACAATATGTTTTGCATGAGGAATCGTGCACAAAAGTTTGTACGGTACAACATGTTTCAAGCCATCTCTAAACCTCAAAGAATACAAACCAAAAATGCCATGAATGAATAAATTAAACACACCAATTAGTGGTTAGTCTTTTTACCTTCCCGTCTATGAGTTACAAATATTTTATCAACTATATAATGTGTCAAAAATCACACACAACAAACCACAACTTCCTTCACACCGCGTGCACATTGGGCTACAACTTATTATGGTGGTAAAGTAAGCATCATATCGTCTTACTTATTTAGCATATTGATTTATGTTATTTTATGTAAATCTCATGTGTGTTTTGTGTGTGTAAGAATGTAGGACATAAAGATTGTGCTTAGGAGGTTTTGTAGTAACATCATCTTCTCTAATGGTTTAAGAGATCCTACACATCGTTTCTTATCAATTAAGTGGAACATGCACGAATATTTTTACTTTGATCAAAAATGCAATATATTGATTAACTGTATATAAGTTACTAATGATCAACTATATCTAATTGTTTTTTGTAGCGCGTCAAGAAGCATTAAAGAAAGAGATCGAGAAGTCACAAAATTGTATCAAGAACAAAACATGCAAAAGACCAATTAACAACAACAACAAAGACAACAAGAACAAGAACAACAACAACAATAATGCCACGGCCACCGGTGGGATGAATACTTAGCATTTATATTAATAGTACGTTACAAATTAAACATGCAATATTTTACTTAATGTAATACAACTAAACGGGCTAATACTATTGATTCGTTAGCAAGTAAGTTTATTTGACGAGCATTCAATTTTTAGTCAAAAATTATTACTACACTTTGTTGGTGCATTTTAATATTTTTGCTCTTAATGTAGTTTTTTGTCTTGCGGTGTGTTAATGTCACTTTCTTAATTAAATGTCTTGGAATATTGCGTGACTTTGATATTTGGTATGACTGTGTAAATTATGTCGATGTTACAAATTAAAAATGGTAGTATATAATAGAAATATCTTCACACGATCATCTTAACAATAAGTATCTTCTAAATCGAAAAAGTATATAAACGAGAAGAAAATTGTATTTCAAATGTTATCCTACACCTATCACGAGGTAAGCATTATTCATTTGAGTTTGATATCATGTGATTCATGTCGTCATACTGTAAATACTTAGAGTGAGTTACTAATGAATGCTCCAAATTTGATATTATAGTTTATGGGAAAATGTTGTAATAATACATTAATTAAAAAATTATTTATATAACTTACTCATATTAAAAGATTACATATGAAAATCCTCATTTACATATAATATTTTACAAAAAACCTCTTCACATTAAAAAAAGAGATCGAGAAGTCACGAAAATTGTATAAAGAACAAAACATGCAAAATGCTAATGAACAACAACAAGAAGAACAACAACAAGAACAATGTCATGGCTATCGGTGTCAATATAGATAGACACTTAGCATTCATATTAATAGTAATACGAACTATAATTTATTATACGAATTATAATTTATACTCTTGAATATACTAATTACTTTAATATTTTATGTTTTTATAGTTTTGTTAAAAAGGAAATTTGTTTTATAATTTGCTTTTAATAATGTAATTTATTTGAACAATGAAGTCCGTCTTTCACAAAAAATGAGAGTTTCAAACATGAACCGAAAATTAATCCCGAACATTACGAAAAAAACAATTAGATCCAACCTGTGTGCATCACATGGGTCCTGAGGCAGTCCAAACCTGTGTGCATCGCATGGGGATGAATATAAAAGGTCTCTAACATTAATGTCATTGCTTCATATTTAAAATAATTTATGTAACTTATACATATTAAAATATTACATTTGAAGAGACTCTTTTCAATGTAATATCTTGAAAAAAATCTCTTCACATATACTCTTTTAATGTCAATAAACTATTTTAAATGTGTGACATGCTTGGAAATGTGATACCATCACAACTTAGATATATAATGACGAAAATAAGTGTCGAAGATTATGCTATAAAAACTTATATACAGCCAATGTGCAACTCAATAAAGTATTTTAAACACGTATAAAGCTCAGCAATGTGTGACACCATGACAACTTAAATATAAAATGACGAAAATAAATGACGAATATTAAGCTATGAAAACTTCTATACAGCCCATGTGTATCGCACGTATTTTAAATCTATGAAAACTTCTATACAGCCCATGTGCATCGCACAAACATTGTTGGCTATCATAAGAAATAGTTATAACTTAGCCGGATGTATTAATATTAGTTAGTTCCAATAAAAAACGATAGAGTCAATACCAAAATAAATAGACAAAAAATATTACATAAAAAATACATCTTAAAAGATTACATGTCAATAAACTATTTTAAATACGTATCATGCTTACAAAATGTATGCTACCACGACAACTTATATATATAATGACAAAATTACGTCTCGAATATAAACTGACGAAAATAAAAGACGGGTATTAAACTTTGAAAACTTCTATACAGCCCATGTGCATCGCACGGGCTTTCATGACTATGAACATTTAGATCGAGCTTGTGTGCATCGCACTGGTCTGAATGCCTAGTTACAATATAAATTTGAGTAGCGATTGGCATGCCTAAAAATTAGATCATAACATTTGGATTAATCAAAGGATATCATGAGGAGAGAGAAATATCATACTCTACTTGTCATATGTTGAATTGATTAGGCATAAATTTAGTCATTCTATTTAGGCATGTCAATCATTTTCATATAAATTTTATAAACACGAATATCTTGTATCATTGTACCTGTTTTGATTTAGTCTTCAACGACATTAGAAAATTAGACTCAAATAGTCAAATTTGTGACAATAATACTAGTTATAATACCTGTGCACGCACAGGGTTTTTAAAATTTCATTTTGATTATGTATTATTATCGATTAAAAAATGAATCACTTAACATATTTCAATTGGTTTTATTTGGCAGACTAAAAATAAAAAATCATATGTATATATGTTATAATCTATCTATTATTTTATGAGAATGCTTTGAGATTAAAAATTATATTTTATTATTCAAGCAAAATCACATGATGATACTTGACTTTCATGACATATTCGTGATATATGTTTTTAGTTTTGCAAACTCATGCTATCAATTTACGATATGTTTTGTAATTGTGGTATTTTTTTTACTTATATTTTTGTTAAAATATATAGCATATTTAGATAGATTTGAAGATTGATTCATTTCTTTGATTATTGATAACCATCATACCATGTTTACTAATGTACATTTTTGTTTGGAAAATTGCATTTTCATAAGTTTGTGCTATTTACTTCTCATGTTTGATCATAAAATTATCAAATTAATGTAGATACTTACACAATAGCTTCTTTATTACATAAAGAGAAAAAAAAAAAAAATATGTGATATAAATGCATGAAAAAATGAAAAAGAGTACATTCGCAGGTCTTTTAGGATTGTTTGAATCCTTACCGTCATTTCACTTTAGTGCAATTTTCTTTACAATTGGCCAAGATCATCAAGGTAAAAGACACCCATATTTTAAACCATTGGTTGATACCCATAGTGTTATTGATGACAACAAACACCTGCTAAGTTTCATTCACTCATTAAAAGGCACCTGCTAAGAATTCCTACCATAAAATTCTCCATATATGCACTAAAATACATCTTTGGTACATTAAAATGCATTAATATATTATCTAAATCAGCAACTTAACTTAATTATACATTCATACCTTGAGCAGGCGTAGAAAATCCTTCCATGACAATTATGTGTTGATAGTTAATCTTCTTCTAAAAACGCACACAACAAATTGCATTGCATTTTAGTGTGTGTGATAAGATCATAAAACTGCAAAAACCACTTACATGTTGCATTATAATGAGGATAACAACAAAGTTAGTTATAAAATCAAATAAGAAAACTTCAGATTAGAACCAAAGGGGTGTTTGGTTATGCTTATTAAAGGTACTTATTGGCTTATTCAATTAGCATAACACAATAAGTTTATAATAAAGCTATAAGTTTTTTTTGAGAAGCTTAGTAAAAATCCTCTGAACTCACAACTAATTATATCATAGCTTAGTGTGTTTATAGTAAAAACACAAATATTAAGTGTAGAAGTTTACAATAAAACATTAAAAAAAATTGCTTAAAGTTGGTGTGTATAACAAAAAAGTTAAACAATAAAAAAGGTTACTAAAAACTATCAGGTAGATAAGGTATAAGCCAAAGTTCTTTTGAGTTCTCTTTCAGATTCTATCGAGAAGCAAAAAGAGGTTAACACATAAATCATAAGTATAGAAGGATGGTATCTCACATCCGTGATTACCAACTCAATAAAATTAACTCAGTATAGTAACGTAATAACCTGATTAAAAACTATATATGCTTGCTTAATAATTCTCATATACTTACTTTAATTCCTTTACAACGGCCAACTATTAATTTTTATTTATTTATTTATTTTTGATGAAACATCATGTCAACGAATAAAGTTAGGTTATCAACTACATAGTTTTTCTTTTTTTTGATTTAGAAGGTGATTGTTATCAAATAAGGATTTTGATGCGTGCATTTTTTTAAATATAATCTAAGGAAAACACCTTATAAATTAAACAATGACTATCTAACCTATGTGTTTGTTTGTATTTTTTTTAAATAATTAGCTTTGTATAATATTTTTAACTGGCATACATGTTGAGGTTAATGTTGATATTATTGTTTAACTTTAACTATTGATATCATGTTGTACAAAATATGCGAGTTTAGTAGCACATAATGAGCATTAATGAAGTTAAAATATGATTCGTAAAGTTTTTAAAATATTTTTATGGATATTCATATATATATATTTTAAATAACAATTTCATGAGTTGTTGTTATAAGTAGAATCACGTATATTTATTTTCATATCAGATTAACTCGTGTTTACCATTTGATAGTTATATTCTCATTACTAAAAATTTAGCTGTATTTAATATTCAAACCCGTGTACGCATAAATTAAACTTTTAAATATAATAACATGAGTCCTTATTTAAAAAAATATTCTAATTGATGAAAGTCTACAACTAACAATATTAAAACTAATTCACATATTTACAAAATTTTGTAATTTAAATAGATGAAAGTATGAAACTAATATTAATACTCATATCATTTTAAACAAAGTTCTTATTATAAAGTATAAGGGGTATAAAGTGTAAGGGGTTGTTTGTATTTTTTCTAAAGTTATTAAAAAAACATGGAAACCTGTAATTTTACACTTAGCTCCATATATTTTATGTAAAATTCAACCACTAATATTTTATTAATTACTTTCTCTTTTATTTAAGTTTTTGTTTTCATAAATTTCAAACCTATATTTTTTTATGAATTTTTTTGCTTAACCAAATTTCTCCACAAAATTTATTAAGTTTGACCAAAATCAATTTAATTTTGACTTTCTATTGACCAATCATATTGTTTTATTTCACAAACGTGGCAAAATCGAGCTCTCCTATTGGTCTAATTTTTTTTTTCAATGAGAAGGGTTTTGCAAAAACACTCTGAAATGATGTAATTCTTTTATTATATAAAAGATTACTTGGGTCACCTTTGAGAACTTTTTTGAAATTATATAAGATATTCTTAACATACATAAAACACAGTAAATCTTTTGTAAATATTTTTCTCGAGCTTGGACTAAAATTGTTTGTTTTGTACTACTTTATATACTCTTTTGAAAATATAATTAAAAACTTAAGACAAAATCATAAATGTTTTAAACTATAAGGTGTCTAGTGTATATGACATAAAGTCATCTTATTCTTCACCTGAAACACAGCCATACTCCTCTTCATACGTCAGTTCTTTAAATTGTTGGAACTTAGACTTGTTATGATGAACAATCAAAACACATATACTATAAATTTGCTAATTTTATTTATACTTGCTAATATTGTTCATTACAATCTTACAGAAACTTTGACCCTATATATACATATCGAAAAGGTACAATACAAAGGGTTGTGATGGTTCAATCTTGCCAACAGTCATAACCCTTCATATGTAACTGTCAATAACTGTATATTAATTGTCATACAGAACATAACTAACTAACTATATACATAATATATACTTGACTTTCTAAGTATTTACACCAAGACCCCTATATTTAGTTTATACACCAATACACCCCCTTAAACTAAATATAGTTAAAGGTCTTCATCCTTGATTTGTCTTTACAAGAGTCCTGGTTCTTCATCCTCTGAGATGAGAAGTGCTTCCTGCTCTTTGTCTTTCCATTTTGTGCATTCTTTTGCCATGTGACCAATTTCACCACATCCAAAGCATGGGTACTTCTTCTTGTCTTGATCTTCATGCACCATGCCTTTTCCACGTCCTCTTCCTATACCTTTTCCACGTCCTTGATCACCACGTCCCCTTTCATTAAGCCTGTTTCTAGAATTTTTTGTACTTGCTAACAGTAATTTGCTTGGATCATACTCTTCTGGTTCGTTAGCACTCTTAATACGTTCTTCAAATGCTGTTATTCTTCCAACGGCCTCTTCGAATGGCATGGTATCTATTTCTGAGTATTATTCAATGGTGGCTACAATCAGTAGAAACTTCTTCGGAACCGAGTTGAGTAACTTTCTCACAATTATCGTATCCTCAAGGGTATTGCCAAGGCTTGCAAATTTGGCTTTTATACTACCCAACTTTCCTGAGAAGTCTTTCACTCTTTCGTTTTCTTTCATCTTCAAAGTTTCTAACTCACTTCTTAGTGTTTGTAGCCGTGCTTTCTGGATTAGGTCTGCACCAAGGTATCGTACTTTCACTGAATCCAATACTTCCTTTGCAGTTTCATATTGTGCAACTTGCAACAAGATATCCTTTGGTATTGTCTGGAATATCATAGCTTTCGTTGTATGCATCTTCTTTTCATCTGTTGCACTACTTCCTTCTTTCGGGTTGATCGTCTCCCAAAGGCCATACACTTTTAATATAATCTGTCAACTGTACGTATTTAAGTGCTACATTTTCTTGAACTTTAGACCTACTGCTTCCTTCTTTGTCGTTCGTCATGCTTTCTTCCTTTCTCTCTTCTTTCTTGCTTTGACGTGCTTTAGCCTTTCTTGCCTTCTTTCTTCCTTTCTTTCTTTCTTTCTGGTACGTGCTTACTTACGTACCTTTTCGTTCAAGCGTGCTTACTTACGCGTTCTTTAAACAGGTGTGCTTACTTACGCTATTTTCTTACTGGCGTGCTTACTTACGCCTTCGTTCTTATAAGCGTGCTTACTTACGCTTATTCGTGTGCTTACCTACGCGTTTCTTTCTTTCAAATGAACGTTCTTCTTTCTATGATGATGATTTGTTGTGTATCTTCCTTCTTGATTAATTGCAGCCCTATACACGTACTTCCTTCCTTGAATCAATCCAAACCTTTGATGTCCTTAATTAATCATACTTTCTGCCTTTCTTTCTGATTTTGAAACTCTTGAACAGCAGCCTGAATAGGCCAAATTGCACTTTTGAACAGCCTTTTGGTCCTATTCTTTCTTCCTCTTCGCTGCTTTCTGTTAAAAAACAGCAATAGTTCCTTTCTGTTTGGTTTTTTCGAACAACAATTCAATATGTCGCTTCATGTAAACTTTCAAAATCACAGCAGCCCCTTCAATCGATTCTTCTTTTTTTGAACAGCAATCAATTGGTTGTCTCCCTTGGATCAAAAACTCTTGCTCTGATGCCAATTGTTGGAACTAAGACTTGTTATGATGAACAATCAAAACACATATACTATAAATTTGCTAATTTTATTTATACTTGCTAATATTGTTCATTACAATCTTACAGACACTTTGACCCTATATATACATATCGAAAAGGTACAATACAAAGGGTTGTGATGGTTCAATCTTGCCAACAGTTACAACCCTTCATATGTAACTGTCAATAACTGTATATTAACTGTCATACAGAACATAACTAACTAACTATATACATAATACATACTTGACTTTCTAAGTATTTACACAAAGACCCCTATATTTAGTTTATACTCCAATATAAATAGCTTATAACTAGTGGATTTTCATCCATTTCATAATATGTATCAAAGAACCTTAGATTTCAAAATACCTTATTATCACTTTTATGCCAGAAATCAAATTAAACCAGCATTGATCTCTGTAATTAAATAACCCATCTAACATCATGGTGCCCTCATAAAATCGGAGGTCTTGTGCGGTTGAGCACCCTGCACATGCTGAAATCATGCCCTATATGCTCAAATAAAGATTTGTGCTTTAATGGTACAACAAGGTTGTAATGCTGCATTAGAGACATTACCCATGGATATAAAAGGAGAAAAAATTGGTTTTATGAAGAATGCATACAATACCTTGATTCTATGTTTGGAGAACCGGGTCTTACGGGAAATTACCAAGGAAACAAGTGTTGCATGAGTTTGGACAAAGTTGAATAGTCTCTATATGACTAAGGCGTGTTTACCAAATTAAGTGGTTATATATATACTTTTTAATTAGCAATGCTTCCCCCAATTAAGAGTTATTAATGGTAATTTGGGCTCACATTTCTTCTCAATTAGAAGAAAAGGAACACTTCCTAAGTCGTTAGCAAATAGACTGTATTTGAAGAAGAAGTTGTACACGTGCTATATAAGTCTGGGTACAAAACTGGTGATCATATAGATGAGTTTAATAAGTTGATATTTGATTTGACGAATATTGATATAGAGATTAAGGATGAAGTTCAAGCACTTATGTTACTTACATCATTGCCATAGTCTTATGAAAGCTTTGTGGATACACTATTGTATGTGAGGGAATCTTTGACAATGAAGGATGTCCCGACAAGTCTAAATTCAAAAGAGTGGAAAAAAAGAATTGGAGGCACAAATGAAAAACTAGTGACAGGTTATATGTAAGTAGAAGATCAGATTAATCACGTAAAGCAAATTATGATGGATGTTTGTGGTTAATGTCAATGGGTGGAACTGTTAAACTTAGATGCTTCATGTGTCATTCAGAGAGTCATGTGAAGAGAGACTGTCCAATGAAGAAGTCAAGTAGGTCTATCAGGAAGGGTAAGCATGGTTAGTATTCGGATTCTTCTGATGACGAAGGTACAACTACTTTGGAGAAGCTTTGGTGGTAATCAAGAATGATGAGTTGACTAAATTGGTAATGGAGTCAGGTGGATTTTATCATATGACACATAGGATGGATTTCTTGTTTGACTTTAAGGGTGTTGATGGTTGTTTGCTTTAGTTAGGTGATAACGGGACATGCACTATCAGAGGGATAAGGAAAGTGAAGATTGCGTGATGGTTTAAGCTTTATAATGGAAGATATCAGGTATATTACAAGGTTAAGAAGAAGCTTGATTTCATTGGGTACTCTTTATACTGTGAAGATGCAAATGAGTAGATTCAAGATGATCAAAGGTTGTCGGGTTATGATGACTGAGATTATGAAAAAGAACAATGTGTATTTTGAAAGAAAAAGTAAAGACATTTGGAGTACAAAGGCATGGATGTTCAAAACAAGTTGAATTCAAGCAACTTAGTCATAAACAAGTTGGGTTCAAATAATATGGTCATAAACAAGTTGGGTTCAAGCAACTTTGTCTTGGTGTTAAGACACGAGTTTATAGAGTACAAGTTGACAAATGTGTTTGGTTTGAGATGGAAATGTATGGAGCTCATGGAAATTGTGAACCTAAAGTTGATCAGGATAGTAACAATGATGATGCAATTGCTCAAAGAAAATTGGAGGTTAAACAACTTGAAGAGAAGACAAACACAGACTACTTGGTAAAGGAGCATAAAAGGTTACACCTTGGTATAAAAGGTGGGGGCAGACCTTATGGAAATCGGAGTACCTAGTAAAGTGGGTGCAGAGGGTAATGCTGCTGAAAAGAATAAGGTAAAAAGTCTAAGAAAGCTAATCTAGGGAAATTACTCAACTACAATGCTTGGTCGACAAGATGGTCCTCGATTTGAGATGCCAGCATAAGGAAAATGTGTTGAGTATCGTTTATGTTTAAGTGTTACTCCTAATGTGGAAATTTTAGAATGTTAGGAGCAATTAACATAGTTATAGGTTTAAGTTTACTTTGTAATTAGATTAGGTGCTAAATTGGAACTAATGTTACTTAAATTTGTCTTGCAAGGCAAGGAAGAAGCCACATGGTCGGTTGGTTCATGGAGGGTCGGTCAGGTGTTGTTTCTTGAACCAACTCAAACATGGTTTCTGCCTCCTCATCTCTATAAATAAAGGTGGGCGGGACACTAGTTCTTTAACATTCTTCTTTCCTCGTTGTAAAGCTTTATTGGTAATTGATAAAGGAATCGTTGAGGGTATATCGTTTACATATTCTTGTTGATAAATTTGTAGTTTCGTGTACTTCTTTATTCATTTGTATTTGTGACTGATGTTTAGTTTCTAGGTTACGTGTTCAACATCTTATGGTTTGTTGCGATTTTGTTCATCATTATCATACCAACTTTGGTATTGTTCGTGAAGTTGCTGGCGTATTGAGTGATTAATGTTGTGTGTTAATGTGTAAATGTGTATTTTATTGTACCGCGTTTTCAGCATTGTTATTACATACAAAAATGAGTTGTGTGTTATTATCGTGTCGTATTTTTATTTAACAATCCGTTTAGAAAATTTTGGTGTTTGCTATTATTGTTTAGACTCTTTACCCATGGATCGAACCATTTGGTTACGGGGCATGGCGGCGCAAGACACATGCTCACACCTTATTTTAGTGGAACACTCTTTAAAAATTGATTGATAGTTCTTGTTAGCGTTCCGATAAAATTTTTATTGAAACATGCCAAATACTACTTCGGCTACTCCAAACCGAAGGAGTGAAGGATAGACAAAGGCACATTCACGACGTGAGTATGGCTAAGGATATTGATGTTTCCGCGTGAATAACAGGAACCGAGGCAACGAAAGGTGAAGCTTTCACCGTTAGGTTACCGTGCCAAGTGGTCCCACTTTATTTTTTATTATTTATTATTCGGTTTGTGATTATATGTAAGGTATTTAGTGGGGTATTTTTATATATGTGAGTATTTTTAATAAAAAAAAAATGTGTTAAGAGGTGAAGTGGTTTAAGATGGATGAGAGTGAAAAAAGTGATAGATTGATGAAGGAGAAAGAAAACTGATATGTCGCTGATATGGAAATTGAAGTAGTGTGAAGTAGGGATGAGCACGGTACCGGTACCGTACCGAACCCGTACCGAATTAGTGGTACTGATTTTTTTCCGAGCATAAATAGTGGTACCAGTACCGTACCGAACGGGATTCAGATACCGGTTTCGGTACCGGTACTGGGAAATCGGGTTTTTCCCGATTTTATTCGGGAATTTCCTGATTTGGTACCGGTCCAGTACCGAATTAGTGGTCCTGATTTTTTTTCACCTTATTTCGTAGTTCCGGTATCATACCGTATATCAAAAACGGTACCGTTTCGGTACGGTACCGGTACAGTTCCGGTACGGTTCCGAGATTCGGATCGAAATGCTCATCCATAGTGTGAATGTTGGAACTTGGAAGTAATCTCATGTTAAAAATAAATAATTAAATAAATAAATGATAATTGATCCTCAGGAGTATTTCTACTACCTTTGCTTCCTTCTTTCCTTAAAATTGAAAAATATTGCTTTTGTTTTAACATTTTACATTTGTCATATCTTTTAGATCTCCCAATCACTACTCGTGTACAAATTGGTATAACTCATTAACCCCCCAAATTCCCTTCACTTGTCTCCCCCCATTTATTTCTTCTTCTCACCTCTGCTCCCTTTATCCCAACAACTTAACAATGGCTCGCACTATCGTGAACCACCGTCACCTCAACGCCATCAAAATCCTCAACACCAATTCCCTCCACTTCATCACCCTCTCTCTCCTCTTCCTCCCACTCACCTTCTTCATCCAACTCCACCTTACCTCCACTGACGTCACCACCATTCTCCAAACCCTAACCACACTCATCGCCGTCATCCTCTCCACCCTCAGCGGAGTAGCCTTAACCACCTACAGCACATACCAAGCCATCCTCCGTAAACCTATCACCTTCACATCCACTTTCAAATCATTATCACATTCATTCATACCTCTTCTCACTACATTCATTTCCGGTTCAATAAATCCATTTCTCTTCTCACTGTTAGCATTATGGTTTCATTTCGATTTATTCAAAATATCATGTGTTGTTGCATTTCTCATACCCTTTTACTCCATGGTATTGGGACTCGCACCACCAATAGCTGTTTTGGAATCTAAATATGGTATCCAGCCGATAAGTGAAAGTGCCAAGCTATCGGTTAGGTTTCGGTTTATGCTGTTTGTGAATGTAGCAGTAACATTAGGTGTGGTTGGAACATTATTGTGGTATTGTGCTGTTTTGAAGAATAAGGAGTCGGTGTCGAATTGGATGTTGTTTGTGCAAGTTGGGGCGAATTATTTGCAATGTTCTGTTATGATTATGCACTATGTTGTGTCGGTTACGGTCTTGTATGTGCGAGCCAAGGCGTGGCATGGTGATGGTGTTGTGGTTGTTAGGAGTAAGATGGAGGTTACGGATGAGGATATGAGGGTGCTTGTTCATGGTGGTTTTAGCTATTTCATGTTGAGTTTTTATGTTGTTTTGGTTATTAGTATCGTTATTGGTATGTTATAGCGAAATTGTGGTATTGCGTTTTATCTAGCTTGTTAGTCGTTAATTAGCTTTTACGCTCCGTTCTCGAGTTATTTTTTAAAAGGAAAGGAAAGGAAATGATAGGAAATTGAAATTTTATTGTGTTCTCGAGTTTTTTTTGGACAGAAAGGAAAGGAAACAGGAAGGAAATGATAGGAAAATTCTAGTGATTTTCCTATAAGAATTTTCCGCCCAAATATGGGCGGATTTGGACGGAAAGTATTTTACACTCGCACTATTTAGTATATAATGACCAATATAACTTTCAATATTTACTCATATTCAACTCTTATGATAAAATGAACATATCTAAAAGTGCATAAATGTAATTATGTCTCTTTTTCTTTCTTTTCTTCCCAACTCGAGAACATAACATTATTTCATTTCCTTTCCTTTCATTTCAACTCAAGAACACGAAATATAAAATCAACTTTCTTTCCTTTCCTTTTCATTTCTTTTCTCTTCTTTTCACATCATTTCTATTCCCACCTAGAAAAACTCGAGAACGCAGCGTAAATGTTTGTATGTGAAATGGGTTGTTAACGGTGAGTCACTTTATTTTGCATACTCTAATTTTGGTGCATACCAATGAACAAATCTCCACCATTCATTTAGTTTGATGAGATTAACCTAAGATTAAATAGTAAAACATAAATCCATGTTTTTTTTCCTTTTTTTCTTTTTCCTTTTGTCTTTTTTATTATTTTTTTCCTCTTTTTTCTTTTCTTTTCTTTTTTTTTTCTTCTTTCAATTACGTAAATTTTATTTTTTTTCTTTCTTTTTTGTCTAATTCACGTAGCTCCTTTTTTCTTTACTTTTTTTTTCTTTTTTTTTCTTTTAATTCACTTTTCTTTTATTTCACTTTTTTTTAGTTCACTTTTTTCTTCTCGTTTCGTTTTCGTTTTCATACGTCTTTTACTATTTTCATACGTTTTCGTCCGTTTTCAAATATTTTTGTCTGTTTTCTTACGTTTACGTCCGTTTTTCGTCCGCTTTCTTACGTTTTCGCCCGTTAACGTCCGTTTTCAACTGTTTTCTTACATTTTCGTTCGTTTTCATATGTTTTCATACGTTTTCGTTCGTTTTAATACGTTTTGTCTGTTTTCTTTCGTTTTCGTCCATTTTTCATACGTCTTCGTCTATTTTCAGACGTGTTTTTACGCTTTCATACGTTTTCGTCCATTTTCATACATATTCGTTCGTTTTCTTGCGTTTTTGTTCGTTTTCATCCGTTTTCTTTCGTTTTCATATTTTATTTGTTTTTGTCCGTTTTTTAAATGTCTTTTGCCATTTTCAGACGTTTTCATATAATTCTAAATATCACAAGTAATATTCTGAATATCACAAGTGATATTTTTTTTTTGGGAAAAAGGGACAAATCCCCGACAAATATAAGTGATATTTTAAATATCACAAGTTATATTTTTAATATCACAAGTGATATTTTGTGATACTCTAAACATCATAAGTTATATTCTGAATATCACACGTGATATTCTGTGATATGCAGAATATCACAAGTGATACTATGAGTACCACAAATGATATTCTGGATATTATAAGTAAAATTCGTCCATTTTTCATACGTCTTCGTCCGTTTTCAGACGTGTTTTACACTTTCATACGTTTTTATTCATATTCATTTGTTTTCTTACGTTTTCGTTCATTTTCATACGTTTTCATCTGTTTTCTTTCGTTTTCGTCCAATTTTCAAACGTTTTTGTCCTTTTCATACATGTTTTTATACTTTCATACGTTTTCTTCCGTTCTCATACATTTTCGTCCGTTTTCTTATGTTTTTGTCTGTTTTTTCATTCGTTTTCGTCCGTTTTTAAATGTTTTTTTTGCATTTTCAAACGTTCTCATATGTTTCTAAATATCACAAGTGATATTCTGAATATCATAAGTTATATTCTGAATATCACAAGTGATATTATGTGTTATTCTAAACATCACAAGTTATATTCTAAATATCACAAGTTATATTCTGAATATCACAAGTGATATTCTGTGATATTCAGAATATCACAACTGATATTCTAAATATCACAAGTGATTTTCTGTGATATGCGGAATATCACAAGTGATACTATGAGTACCACAAATGATATTCTGGATATCATAAGTAATATTCGTCCTTTTTTCATACGTCTTCGTCAGTTTTCAGACGTATTTTACGCTTTCATACGTTTTCATACATATTCATTCGTTTTCTTACGTTTTCATACGTTTTCATCCGTTTTCTTTCGTTTTCATCCAATTTTCAAACTTTTTTGTCCTTTTCATACATGTTTTTACACTTTCATACGTTTTCTTCCGTTTTAATACATTTTCATCCGTTTTATTACGTATTCGTCCATTTTTTCATTCGTTTTCGTCCGTTTTTAAATATTTTTTTTGCCATTTTCAGACGTTCTCATATGTTTCTAAATATCACAAGCGATATTCTGAATATCATAAGTTATATTCTGAATATCACAAGTGATATTATGTGTTATTCTAAACATCACAAGTTATATTCTGAATATCACAAGTGATATTCTGTGATATTCAGAATATCACAACTGATATTCTAAATATCACAAGTGATTTTCTGTGATATGTAGAATATCACAAGTGATACTATGAGTACAACAAATGATATTCTGGATATCATAAGTAATATTCGTCCATTTTCAGAGGTGTTTTTACGCTTTCATACGTTTTCGTCTATTTTCATACATATTCGTTCGTTTTCTTACGTTTTCGTTTGTTTTCATACATTTTCATCTGTTTTCATCCGTTTTCTTTCGTTTTCGTCCAGTTTTCAAACGTTTTTGTACTTTTCATATATGTTTTCACACTTTCATACGTTTTCTTCTGTTTTCATACAATTTTGTCCATTTTTTTTACGTTTTCGTCCATTTTTTCATTCGTTTTTGTCCGTTTTTAAATGTTTTTTGCTATTTTCAGACGTTTTCATATGTTTCTAAATATAATAAGTGATATTCTGAATATCAAAAGTGATGTTCTGTGATATTCTAAACATCACAAGTTATATTCTGAATATTACAAGTGATATTCAGAATATCACAAGTGATTTTCTGTGATATGCAAAATATCACAAGTGATACTATGAGTATCACAAATGATATTTCGGATATCATAAATAATATTCTGTGACATTCAGAATATCACAAGTGATATTCTGAATATGACAAGTGATTTTCAACAAATGTTTTGTAACATGAAAATCACAAGTGATATTCTGAAAATCACAAGTGATAGATATTTAGAAAATCACAAATGATATTTAGAATATCACCATTGATATTTAGAAAATCACTGATATTTAGAAAATCACAAGTGATATTCTGAATATCAATTGTGATATTCAGAAACGTATAAAAACGGACGAAAACGGACGAAAACGTAAAAAAAACATACTAATACATATGAAAACGGACGAAAAGATAAGAAAATCACAAATGATATTCAGAATATCACAAGTGATATTCTGGATATCACTGAATATCACTTGTGATATTTAGAAATCACTTGTGATATTAAGAAACGTAAGAAAATTGATGAAAATGTAAGAAAATTGACGAATACGTATGAAAACGGACAAAAACGTATGAAAGCGTAAAAAGACGTATGAAAACGGACAAAAACGTATAAAAAATGGACGAAAACATATAGAAAACGGACGAAAACGTATTAAAAAGAACAAAAACGTAAAAAATTGGACGAAAACGTATGAAAACGGATGAAAATGGGCGAAAACGTAAGAAAACAGACAAAAACGTAAGAAAACAGTCGAAAATGTATGAAAACGTAAAAAAAACGGACTAATACATATGAAAACGGACTAATACATATGAAAACGGACAAAAAGATAAGAAAATCACAAATGATATTCAGAATATCACAAGTGATATTCTGGATATCACTGAATATCACTTGTGATATTCAGAAATCACTTGTGATATTAAGAAACGTAAGAAAATTGATGAAAATGTAAGAAAATTGACTAATACGTATGAAAACGGACAAAAACGTATGAAAGCGTAAAAAGACGTATGAAAACGGACAAAAACGTATAAAAAATGGACGAAAACGTATAGAAAACGGACGAAAACGTATTAAAAAGAACAAAAACGTAAAAAATTGGACGAAAACGTATGAAAACGGATGAAAATGGGCGAAAACGTAAGAAAACGGACAAAAACGTAAGAAGACAGTCAAAAATGTATGAAAACGTAAAAACACGTCTGAAACGGACGAAAACGTATGAAAAATAGACGAAAACGAAAGAAAAATCGATGAAAACGGACGAAAACGTATGAAAATGAACAAAAACAAAAGAAAACAGAGGAAAACGTAAGAAAATGAATGAAAACGAACGAAAGTGTATAAAAACGGATAAAAACGTCTGAAAATAAATGAAAACGTCTAAAAATGAGCGAAAACATAAAAAATTGACAAAAATGTCTTAAAATAGACGAAAACGTATATAAACATATGAAAACAGACAAAAATGTATGAAAACGGACGAAAATGTATAAAAACGGACGAAAACGTTTGAAAACAGATGAAAACGGACGGAAATAGACGAAAACGTTTGAAAAGAGACGAAAACATAAAAAACGTATGAAAATATATGAAAACAGACGAAAATGTATGAAAGTGAAGAAGAAGGGAAAAAACGTAAATTAAAAAAAACTTGAATTAGAAAGAAAAAAAAAGACCGTGAATAAGAAAAAAAAAACAAAAAAAAATAAAAGAAGAAGAAGCGTGAAAAAAAAGACACTAAAAATAACAAAAAGAAAGGAAGGAAAAAAAAGAATAATAAAAAAGATAAAAAGACAAAGAAAAAAGGAAAAAAAAAACATGGACTTAGGTTTTCATATTTAATCTTAGGTTAATCCCACCATTAGATCAAACTAGATGAATGGTTGGGATTTGTCCATTGGTATGCACCAAAATAAGAGTATGCATTTGAATTTTCCTCTGTTAACGGTTGCTCATAGTAGTGTAATGACGAGATTGTCACAGATGGTTTAAGATTCTGCGTTTATCATTTACCCGCATCTAATGTATGTTGAATGATACATTTGTTTTGATAAATGAATTTATTCAGGGATAATTACCAAAATAGATCAGCCGCCCAAAGCACTTTCCTTGAATAGATTTTTTAAAATCACTTTCCTCTAGCGGATCAGGGCATCTTGGCGACTGAGCGACTCAACAAAGGTGTGACACGTGTCCTATTATTTTATATTATAGTACATGTATGTGTAAGGTATAATGTATAGGGCAACTCGTACTTTTTGGGCAACTAGTATAGGGCAACTTTTTGTGATTTAATTTAATTTTATACAATCTTATCACCTAATCCTCATTAATCACATACTCACCTCATTTATTTACACACACTCTTTTACTTATTTACACATACACAATCCACACACTCTCTTCTTGTCAAAACTTCCAGCCACCACCGAACCTGACAACCACCGTAGCTGAGGAAAACAGTTAAAGAAGTCAACAACAAAAGTATTAACATGTTACTATTAATCAAGTGTTAGATGTTATTTTTCATAGATTTGTACATATTAATTGTAGATCTGAGCTGTATTTTATTTCAATATTTGAAAATAGTGTTTTTTTTACAGCCGCCTCTCCGCAGCAAGTGGCTTGTCGCCGGAAAGTTGCCGTTGCCGATACTGTATCGGTGAATGTTGATAAAGTAATTTTTATTCTTTTGTTTTCAGATATATGTGTTATTCTTTAGATCCACATGAGCTTACGATTTTTTTTTTTTTTTTTTTTTTTTTATTAAAGATAAGAGACGGCCACCATGAAGGATAATCGGACTTGGCTACAGCTGTGGCGGCAGAAGCGGAGTAAAGTTTTTTCAGATAAGATTACATTTTCATGAGTAAATTAACACCTTTGATTGAGTAATATGGTTTGACATATGTGTTAATTAAGTACCAAAAGAAACGTAATACCTATATGGACATATGTTTTAATTATGGACCCAAAAATTACATATGACTTGCATATAATTTGAGATATGTGGTAACACATATGGTTTTAACACAATGTGGCAATAGTTTGAGTTTATATTTGTTAAAGGTTATATTTAAGAAGGTAAAGTTGCAGTTTGATGTACTTGTGGATTCTATGAAAGTGTTTGAATTTGAAGTTGAATGTATCAAGGTATGTAATAGGTCCTCGAATAACTTGATGGCTCAATGCTTTGATATGGAATTTACATATCATCTAAAAACATCCATCTACCAAGTAATTCGGCCATACACAGCTTGTTACATTGAACTTCATCTGTAGAACCTCAATTATAAAGATGCGTCTTTCCAGCGTTTTTGATGGTGTTCGAGAGTTAATTTGAACACCGTCCCTAGTATGCATTTGTGTGGTTGACGTTGATCACAAGTTAGTGCCTTTTTTGTAGCCGTATCTTTATGGACGGTGTTGAAAAAAACTCTCGAACATCAACAACAACGCTGTAAAGACGTATCTTTATCATTGAGGGGTGTTGATTGCGATAATGATATAGTGTGTATTGTTCATGACAGGCCACACTCCTTCATTATCCCATTCAACACGAGTCCTAATACTCACTTTTATCTAGAATCTACAATTGTATCATACTTTATGTAATCTTAGTTAGCTTAATAGCCCAACGTTGTTGTGTTATGCGTGTTGCTTTATTAACTAAAATACGTTTACTTTAAAGTCCATCACGTTATTCATTTTTTAATATTGACAAACGATGTTACAACATATTTAGCCATTCTTAGTGTCCACAACAGTTCCTTTTGTTATTTCATCAATCTAGCAATTTGCTTGGTGCAAGCTTTTGCTCAAAGAGTGATGAAAAAGCAAAAGGGAGTGGTGGGGGCAGTCAGAAGGGTTAAGTATGTTGATTTTAGCCTATTTCAGTTGCACAAACTAAGCTGTAATAGACATGTAACATCGTGTGTCAATATTGAGAAATGAATAACGTGATGCAGTTTAATAAACTACATAATTACTTGTGTTGTGTTTGTTTCTAGTGCCTTCTTGACATAAAGTTTGTTTGGTTGTTTCCTTCTTTCCCTAGGCTTTGAAACCGTTAATAAAACTGGTATAACAAGAAATGACGAGGCCGTCTGTACGTGGTACCAAACCGCCAGACAGAACCCCAAGAGGATTGCGAAGCCGTTTATTGATAATCAATCCGGAAACCATATCCCCTCCTACACCTCCTGAATTTGACGATCCTTTGGAACTACGACAATGGGTGCCATTTCTAGAGGTATGCAAAAGTTTAACTATGTTTTCCCCCTCAATTTTGGTTATCTACTACCTGTGATATTTACATAACTTAGATGCTTGAATCATAAGTAAGTTAGGTTATACAATGATTACATAACTATTCAATTCAATAGGTTCAAACAACCTTAGGGATTACATTTTTCGAAATCTTAATGACTACAGCAATCTTAGTTTTCAGGAGATGAGTCTAATCCTAAATGGGCCGACTCGTAGTCAAATTCTTCAATATCTTCTTGTTCAATCTCCTCATCACCATCCTCTGGTTTGGCATCTTCAAACAAATTCATCCGTGGCATATTGTCCAGTTGGTTCGCATGATCTTCTGCGAGTCGTTTTTTTCTTTGTTTCTCTGCTGCTGCTTCCTTTTGTTCTCGCCCCATGTTTAACTCAAACTCGTTTTCCCACTGGATGTATGTTTCGTCAGAATCCCATACATAGTCAACTGACTTGGGGCTCTTTTTTTTTCTTCAACAATAACTGTTACATATAAATAAACCAAATTAATTTGTAGTAAGCATAAATAAGTTTCTATTAGATTATTAAAAAAAAAAAAAAAATCTGACATACATTTATTTCTCATCCTTTGATACACTTTTTACGTCAACCAATTGCTTTCTGCAAAAGATTAACAAAATTAGGACACATAATATACAAGTAATTAATTTTTTAAAACAAAAAGAAAAATATAACTACATACTTTGGGGGTTTCTCTGTCTGCAACTCAATATTTGCATCAGTTGCTGGTATTTTTTTTTTTTTTATGATGAAACTGTTTTGGATGAATACATTCTTGGTTATGTTTTAGATTAGGATTCACAAACAGTATTTGGTTTTACTAGTGTTTAAGATTGGATGATGTAAATTGGGTGAATAGAACCCTGCCTATATAGATGAATAAGATGGCAAACCAAGAGGCACCATTTGAATTAACTATACTTTATTTATTGGAAGTTCAATGTAATAAATACTTGAATTTAGTTTAATGTTAAAAGGTGCAATTAACTGTTAAAAATAATTGCACTAATATAACTGTAATACAGAGTGTAACCATTATGTAACCAAAACAAATATATTATGTTTAACTTTTATTTGTAGTAGCAATTTAGTTGGCGCAACCTTTTGGTCAAAGAGTGTTGAAAAAACAAAAGGAATTGTTCGGGGGACGCATAAGGGTTGTTCATTTTAGCCTATTACATTTGTACAAACTATGCTGCAATAGACATTTAACATTGTTTTGAGGATTGAAGTAATGAGACCATCATTCACTAACCATACTCAATTAATATAGAATGATAAGAAGGAAAGAGAGGATGTCGTAGAAGTGTCTTTGGTGCAAATACAATTTTTCGCCATATCCTCTTTTTCCTTCTTATCATCCCATATTGATTGAGTCTATGTTAGGAATACAAATATTCCTGTAAAAGTCTCGGTCACCTAATGATTGTAATAGCATTAAGATAGCTCGTAGTTAATTAATTAGTTAGTTAGATATTAGTTTAGTTTAAGTAACACCGTGGAAGAAGGACGGGTCTTTACCCACTGTATGCCTGATCCACAGCCCGGGTGTAGGCGTTTTGTAGGTAACTATAAATACCCCTCTCCACATGTGGAGAGGGTTGGAGCTTCCATTATTCTCAATCTAATATTCTCATTTTTCTCTCTACTCTCTCTCTCTAGGAATCCCTCCCAACTCTCGTTCTCTCTCTAAATTCTAATACAATTCGAATCATAATCACATAAACCATTCTAGTTAATATTATGAGAATCCTACAATTGGTATCAAGAGCCATGGTTACATTCTTGGGTTAGCAAGGTCTTGAATTCTAGGATTAGTCTTGGTGGGATACTTGGTTCGAATTGATTTTTGCCTCATATATTCACGTTTGTTTTTTTATTAGTATTGTTACTAGGCTGTAATTTCGTGGTTAGGTTCTAGCTTTTGATTTCGTGGTGTATTGGTTATAGTCCAAGTCCGTTTCAGCCCATTTATATTCTGCTTTCAAGTCATGTGTTTCTGGGTTTGATAATATTTCCATACCTTCTGGTGTTCCTTTTGGGTCTATTCACGTTAAAGGGTTGTTCTTTGTAGCGGTTATATCCAGTTTCTTACTTGCGGTTGGCAATTGAAAGATAATATTATCTTAAGTGCCTTGTCTTGTATTGTGAGTACAGCTGTTGGTTCTTGGCAGCTTGTGTGTAGAAAACAAAATATAGATAGTGACTGGTCTTTATCTTTGTGTCCAGCGGTTACCTCTAAACCAGCGGTTGCCTTTAAAAACTGTGGCTATCTTTTTAGTTGCGGTTACTTTTTTATTTGTGCTTGGCCTAAACCAAACGCTGCCCGATTTTCAACTCATTCAGCGGTTACCTCTTATACTAGAGGTTGGCTCGAATCTTATATAAGTACAACATCATGCTGAACAACATAGTAAGTAATTAATGGTTTCAGTCGCTAATCTACATTAACATGAACAACAACAAAGTTACATCAAGACCAGAGGCCATTCTTACGCGAATCTGAATACATCATCGATCTATAAGTTTAAAGCGTAGCTATATTTAATACAAGATACTCAATTGCAAGTACTAATCAATACCGATTCACTCTTACTTCCATTTCGTTTTGACAAGTATGTTTAAACCATAAGGATCCCAGTTTGCTCAACTCGTCTACTAATCTTCAAAGATTCAAGAGTTTATTCTTTAACTCTCAACCATCATCAAACCATTACAATACTTACTTGTTTCATATATATCTATACTACTATATAATGTATTTGGGACAATTCTAAAAATAGCAAGGCTTAAAAATTCAGACTTTAACTTACTTATTATGGCAATAAATGACCAGACACCAGACCACACACAGGAGCCACAACAGAGTTGCAACAGTTTGTTATTCTCCACTTATATAACAACTAAACCGTTTAGTTGTCTTCATACTCTATAGCCGGTCCTCATTCGCCCCGATTTGCAGTAAATCGGCCAAACTAGGCGTTTTGGTCAAAAGTCGGTCAACGCCGGTCAACAACAGTCAACGCCGGTCAACGACGTTTTAACTTCAGATCTAGGGTTGAAGAAGGTGAAGGTGAGAGAAAAAACGCCGGTCAACAACGGTCAACGACGGTTTAACTTCAGATTTATGGTTGAAGAAGGTGAAGGTGAGAGAAAAACGACGGTCAACGCCAGTTAACAACGGTCAACGACGGTTTAACATCAGATCCAGGGTTGAAGAAGGTGAAGGTGAGAGAAAATGTGAAGTGGAGGCTCTCTCTTTAATGTTGTGTAACCCTTACCCTACTATTATATATGACACATACAATAGGCCCAACAGAGTGGGCTTTAATAAAAATAGACCAAATCTTTATCTAAATGTAACTTTTAACAGTATAAGTGTCAAACAGTAGAAATGTTGTATCCATCTGGAATATACATACCTTTTTAGAGGGTACACATATAATGTAAAAACTATAACAGTAGCAAATGCTTGATATGTATCCATTTAATGTGAAAAGGTGTCTATAACAGTAGCAAACACTTGATATGTATCCATTTGAACCTCCCATATTCAAACCCGATGCTAACGCTTCTGCAAATATAAATAACATGAAACAAATTAGGAACCAGCAATGATAAAAACATTGATTCTGAATTTGACTATTGTAATATCAAACTGTTGAATATTATGCATCATATCCAAACATAATCATGTGCATTTCTGTCTATATATTGTAGCAATCAATGACGACTGATGATGAAAATGCAAATGCTGTTGGTAACCAAAGCAATGTGCATACTGGAAAACGTAACTATAGCAACTATACTGCACGACAAAAGGATAACAAAGTACTTAAGAATGGTACTGGTGATGTCTCTCAAGCAGATCTATACAAACAATATCATAATGTTATTAATTGTTAATGCATTTTTCCTTAAATATATTCTTGTAGAGCGTGTAGAAAAGAAAAGAGATTATAATAAACAACACTATGCGCGTCAAAAGGCGAAAAGACTTAAACAAATAGCTTCTGGCGAAGGCAGTAGTCAACATGCCACAGCTGCTACAAATGTATCTCTACAAGTAACTACTCGAATGGATATAAAAACACCGGAAAGGGCGCCATTAGGAATAATGGAAGACCGAAGAGTAAATTGTTATTCGTCACCAATGAAGGACAGTGAAGTAATAGATATGATGGCAGGTGATAGTAACACACTAACCACACCAGGTGATAGCGTACTAGCAAACAAAGAAAACATACCCCCATGCCAAAATGCGCTTCTTCACAGCTTGAATTCTGGAAAACCTCCAGAGACTTCACAAAAATCATGTCGAGATATAAAAACTAAGAACAGAAATTATTATCAGCGAAGCAAGGAAAAGAATAGGGTACTGATGCACAACTATCCAAGCGGTCAAACATCAACAAATATGACAAATGCCATTCACATGCCTGATCATACAAATAGAGCAGGAGTTCCCCACATATCCTCGAGATTGACATTTGAAAGCAACAATGGTAACACAAAACCTGGCGCTATTATTATTTTTTTACCTTTTACCAAGTTGTTACATAACAGTTTTCATGAATTAATTTTGCATTCTTACAACAGGCATTCGAGGTGAGCCTCGTAGACTACTACCTTCATTTGATGCTGTCATGACTAAAGCATCACCTATAACAGGTTAGTATTTAATTTGCACAATCGACACTTATCCGTTACAACGTATTCTTACATTTAAATGGCTTACATGCAGAAGGTTGTACCGATGGCAATGCCAATCCATCGATCATAGGCAACAGCCAAGGCGTGGATCCATACGATTTTATTTATCATGGTGTCCCTAAACAGCACCGTGTTTTAAAGGCACAACCACCATGTGCGGATTGCGGAGCAAAACGGATAAAGTTTGAATTCCCAACATTTTGTTGTATGAAAGGAAAGACAAAATTGGTATCCTCAAATGTTCCAGAAGAACTATTTAATCTCTTCACATCACAATGTGAATTGGGTAAAGTGTTCAGGCACAACATACGTGCATACAACACAAATTTCTCATTCACATCGATGGGTGTAAATTTGGATACTTCCATGACCAATATGACATCTGGAGTGTATACTTTTCGTGCGCACGGAGGTATGTACCATAGAATCGATCAGTTGGTTCCTAGGGATGGACAACCTAGGTACCTACAGTTGTATTTTTATGATCCTGAAACCGAATTATCGCATAGACTTGTATGGACAAATCTTGATAGACAAATTGTTGAAATTTTGACACGAGTTCTTGCAACAAACCCTTACGTGACAACGTTTCGAAGCCTTGCTGACTTAGGACCACTCGACCGATACAGAGTGACATTAAATGCATCAGTGGAATTCGACCAAAGGAATTACAACCTCCCAACCACATCTGAGGTTTGAATAAAATTATTTAACTTGTGCAAATTTTTAAATATAATCTGATGTAATTTTTATAAAATGTGTCGGTTTGTAACTTTATGCAGGTTGCTGGCATTTGGGTTGAAGGTAACAACAACATTACTGCATATAAGAGAAGCATTGTTGTATGTGGGAGGTCCGATTACCCAACCCAGATTCAACCTCACTTTGCTTCTTACGATCTGTTGTCCTATGTTTTGTTCTTTCCCAATGGTGAGCCTGGATGGCATTCAAAAATACCAAGGGATGGCGAATCCATCGACGAAATCATTGGGGATGGAGAAAATATTGATGAAGATAATGAAGGTACGAGCAATATCACTCAAAAATTTTATTGCATAATTATAACTATAATTAATAAATATTACTGAAAGTTTATATATATCATACTTAGTATTATAAATCACCTCATTCTTTGTAGAGCCTAACGGAACTGGGGGTAGGAAGACTGTAACCATGCGGGAGTACTACTGTTACAAGTTCCAGATCCGGTCTACTCCAAACGTGCTTTTATTAGGTGGCCGATTGTTACAACAGTTTGTCGTTGACACGTACATAAAGATTGAGACTTCACGTTTGCTATTTTGTGAGCGAAACCAAAACAAGATTAGAGCAGATTTGTACCAAGGTATTGTGGATTGTGTCAATGCGGGTGAAGTTCAACCAAATAGACTCGGGCAACGAGTTGTCTTGCCTGCATCGTTCATTGGAGGACCCCGTGACATGCGCCGTCGATTTTTGGATGCCATGACCTTAGTTCAAGATGACGGGAAGCCTGATATATTCCTTACTATGACATGCAATCCCAATTGGCCAGAAATCCAGACTGAGCTATTGCCCGGTTAGGCTGCACCAGATCGACCAGACCTTGTTTCAAGAGTGTTCCGGGCCAAATTAGAGGATCTAAAAGAGCAACTCTTCAAAAGGCATGTACTAGGTGTTGTTGGTTCACATGTTTATGTCATTGAGTTTCAAAAGCGTGGCCTACCTCATGCTCATTTCCTCCTGATTATGAGAGAAGATCACAAAATGTCGAATCCAGATCAGTATGATAAAATCGTGTGTAGTGAAATTCCAGACCCGACAAGGCATCCGGTAATGCACGAGCTGGTCAAAAAACACATGATGCACGGTCCATGTGGAAGCTTACAAACCAACAGCCCTTGTATGCAGGGTGAGCCGAAACAATGTCGTTTCAAATACCCCAGGCAATTCAATGAGCAAACAACACAAGGAAAGGATTCATATCCGTTATATCGAAGGAGGGACAATGGGATGAAAGTGGACGTGCGTGGAAATACACTAGACAACAGATGGGTGGTCCCTTACAACCCAAAGTTGCTAATGATGTTCAACTGTCACATAAACGTCGAGGTATGTTCGAGTATTGTTTCAGTGAAGTACGTATTTAAGTATGTCTATAAGGGTCATGATCAGAGAGACGTGTATGATGAGATCTTGAGGCACGTGGATAACCATATCCCGGGCGTGTTCTTTATAGATGGCCCAGGAGGAATGGGAAAAACATTTTTGTATAAAGCTTTGCTTGTAAAGGTCCGGTCTCGTGGTCTCATTGCAGTCGCGACCGTTTCATCGGGTGCTGCAGCCAATAACATGCCGGGTGGTAGAACAACTCACTCCCGATTCAAGATTCCAATTAACCTTGAAAATAACTCACTCTGTAATATTAAAAAACAAAGTGGGACTGCAAAATTGCTAACAGCTGCCAAACTAATCATATGGGATGAGGCTTCGATGGCTAAGAGGCAGGCTGTGGAGGCACTAGATCGATCAATGCAAGACATCACGGGGGTAAGACTCCCTTTTGGTGGAAAAATAATGGTCTTAGGAGGTGATTTTAGACAGGTTTTGCCGGTCGTGAGACGCGAAACGAGAGCACAAATCGTAGACTCCAGCCTACGAATGTCACCGCTATGGTCTGTGATGAAAAAATTTAGGTTGACTCTGAATATGCGAGCGAGAACAGATCCATGGTTTTCTGATTTTCTTTTACGAGTCGGTAATGGAGATGAAGAAGTGGTTGACGAAAATTACATTCGCATCCCTGATGACATGACCATTCCATACAACAATATGGCTCAATCTAAGGAAGAGTTCATCAATGCAATCTTTCCTTATTTGCAAGTCAACGGAAATTCATCAGATTATATCATTTCTAGGGCGATCTTATCAACCAAAAATGAGCATGTGGACGAGCTTAACGAAAATTTGATCGATAGATTTTGCGGAGACGAGAAAATCTATTACAGTTTCGATGAAGCACAGGATGACAAAAACAACTTCTATCCTATGGAATTCTTAAACTCGCTTAATGTCAGTGGTTTGCCTCCTCATGTTCTTCGGCTCAAAGTTGGGTGCCCGATAATACTTTTACGGAATATAGATCCCTCAGATGGATTATGTAATGGCACCAGACTTATATGCAGAAAGTTTGAGCCAAACCTAATTGATGCGGAAATAGCTGTTGGACAGCATGCCGGCAAACGGGTATTCTTGCCAAGAATCCCTCTATCTCCGTCTGAAGCCGACATGTTTCCTTTCAAGTTGAAAAGAAAACAGTTTCCAGTTCGGCTAAGCTTTGCTATGACAATCAACAAAGCTCAAGGACAAACAATTCCGAACGTTGGCATTTATCTTCCAGAACCGGTTTTCTCACATGGACAACTTTACGTTGCCCTTTCAAGAGGAATTTCGCGTCACACGACAAAAGTATTTGTAAATCCTACGAAGAAGTTTAATATTGATGGAGTTTACACACCAAATGTGGTGTATCGAGAGATTTTACATGATGACTAACACACTTAAGTCATTTAATTTTGTTTAAAAGCACTTCTATAATAAATTACGTTTCTTTTTTAATAACGAATACAATTGAAAATTCATGATTTATTCTTTTTTACACATAATTCATGTATGCCTAATTGACTTTTAGATCAAACAAATACATATATTCCTACTAATTGTGATAACCTGGTTCAAACATTCAACTAATCTTAAAAAACATAATCATAGCAGCACATTGGTAATTCAAAAACTCCTAAAAACAATTTGTTCATACTTTTAATTGACCAATAAGCAATCATTACTATTATATAGATATCAATAGACATAAGCCCTACCAAATTGAAAACTTATAAATTAAAAAATAAAAAAACAACTATGATGTTCTTACCTCATCATATCAAAAATAACACTTGAATCAAGAAGAACTGAAAATCAGAAAGCTTCTATGTTGACTTTGTTGTTCTTCATCTTGAATCCTCAGTGTCATTTTTTGTAGATCAATATTCTGTTATCAGAATTTGTCAACAATGTTTGGATAAGGTTGTGAGATAACAGACAATATAAGCTCTTGTGTTTTGGGGTGAATATGAATTGAAAAAGTAATTGATTTATTGATTGTAATATACTTTTTGAAAGTTTCCCTGATTTAAACTTTTCAGGTTGCTTGGGTCACGAGATCAGGTAGATCCGATTTGGAAGTTCTTGTGTTTTGGGGTGCAATGTTGTTAACTGGGAGTACTGATGTCTAATTGGGATTTATAAGTTTGACTTTTGACTATTACTAATAAATACACATCTCCAAAATTTTATAACGTGTATCTCTAATACTTTATATAAAAAATTTAATTTATGTAAAGTGAAAAAACATATAAAAGAACGACATTTGCTAGGCACAACATTTAGTTACCGGGTATTCACCGCCGTAATACGCGGGTACCATGCTAGTATGAAAGTTAAAAGATGAACAAAACAAGTATGTTTCATTATTTTCTTTCGGTTCAAAGATAAACACAAAGTACACCTACCTTTGTTTTATCATAAACCTTGAAGTTTCTCCTGATTGTACTTCATTCGATCATCTTTGATTACAAAAAAAAAAAAAAAAAAAAAAAAAAAAAAAAAAAAAAGGACGTGTTTGTTTGTTGTGGTTTCTGGTTTGTTGTTGGTTGGAGATAAGAAAAAGAGGCGTGGTTAAATGTGTTTAGGGTTAATGTTAAGACCTCTTTTATTGCGTGATATTAGGGTTAGATTAAGTCATTGGACTTGGGCCGAAACTGTGTGATTAGGCTGGTAAGTCTATCAAGGGGACGTGGTGCTTGATTGTGTTTATTTGGACGTGGGCTGGACAAACTTGCTGGGCCTGCGATATTTTTTGTTGCTGTTTGGGCAGATTGGGACGAGCATATTGTATCTACAAGGGACATTATTTGTAGTTGGGACATATCTTCTTTGTTTTGTTTAAACCAAGAGTAGTAATTTTTGGTTACCATTATTTTTCGGGTTCAGGTATCACTCTTGGTGCTAAATTGTTGAGATATAATTTTAGACAACGGTTTGAGTGAGCTTCAAGATTCCGAGAGTGACAGTCGTTTGGGCGTGAATTATAATGAGTTATTGATGTGTTGGAAGTTTTGTCGTGCGGGCTAATATTACTTGTGGTGAATTTGTTTGGTATATAATTTTGGTACACGTTTTTTATTGAGCTTCAAGAACTCAAGATTGATATTTATTTTGTATTGAGCTATTTTCGGGCCTATTGAATATCTACGGAGTTTGTTTGGATCTCTATCATACGATCATCAAGTTCATCAAACAATCATCTTAATCATTTACCGTTCCTACTGTTCCTCATCGTCTCACGGTTTTTTCTTGATTTTGTAAAATCCCGCGAAAGAACCTATTTCTCGGTTTAAGTCATAGAATTGTAAAATCCCGTGCACGGTTACATCATGTCTACCACTTCAGACTCTGTCATTTCTGAGAGAGAACTTCATCAGCCGCAAAAATTGCTCGATAATGCAAAAGATTGTTGCATAGAATGTTTTCAACAACTTCATTCACACCTATCAGTACTTCTTGAGGGAACTGGATTCAAGATGGGATTCGAACGTGCATTTGTAACACTCTTTGGTCAAGATGTTCAGACTTTCACATGCACAATGATTCTTAACTTAGATCAACTACAACAACAACTTGACAAAAGAGAATTTTCCAAAATGGGATCCATGGCTGCCCTTTGTGTGATCAACAAACAACTCCAAGTGTTCTTTGATTCGAAATTCACTCTGGAATATGACCATTATAGTCAGATGATGAAAAAGTGTTTTGCTGATCACACGGGAATAGAGGTTGATACGTTCAGAGACACACTCATCCAACTTATGGATAAAGTGAAAAGATTCATTGAAGAAAAAGCACAACATATACCTGCATATGATGACAAGGTGAAGGCATGTAGGGTGCAATCTTGTGATGGTATTGGCGATTCGGGTATATCATCGGATGTTGGGTCAGTTGTCATGATATGCAATGGGTCAGTGACTGATAAGCCTGACACTACCAGCAGTTCAGTGACTCTTATTACACATGACATGGATGCAGATTTCAGACCAATAAAAGAACAAGTATCATGTGCTGAGGTACCCCTAACTGTACATCATAATGTGCTTTTTGATGAACGACTGCATACTGATCAAGTTATGCCCAGTTATGACACATATTTGTTGAAAAAGACTGATAGCAATACCATTTCTGATTTAACAAATATGAATCATAAAGGGGGAGAAAATGATCAGGATGCTGAACGTGATGATGAGTCAAGTTCTTTGTTTACAGCTGAGTCTTTTAAATCAAATGATATGGTTGATAAAGAAACGTTTAATGAACTTTCAAAGAGATTCTTACAACTTGAAAAACATTGTATTTCACTTGAAATCGCAATGCAACAAAAGGAAGAAAGTTTTCAAACTAACCAACCATGTAAAGATCCGGAACTTCCTGATTTCCGCGAATTCTTTTTGATTAATGATTTGAAAGCTCAGCTAGAAACCAAGAACTTGACAATCAACAACCTGAAAAAACGTATTACTGAGTTATGTGATATGTGTAATGAAGTTAAAGCTAAACATGACTGCAATGTTATTGAATTGGAACATAATGTGGCTAAATTACGTGATGAAAATGAGTCTTTGAAAATTCATTGCAATGAACTGTGTGATTCAATCAAAGAAACGAATACTAAAACTGTTGAGCAAACAACGTCTTTGATTGCAAAAATTGATGAACTCAAAGCTCAAGTTCAGGAAAAGGGTTTCACAATAACAGCATTAAAGAACGAGCTAAGAAAAGCAACAGGGAATAGTGTGAACACTAAGTTTGCAAAACCATCAATCTTGGGGAAACCAGTTTTTCAATCGAATAGAAACCAATCAGTTGTTAGACAATTGACTGCGTTTAGATCTGAGAGACCAAAATTTTCAAAAACACGGTTTGCCTCCCAAGTTGATGCGGAACAAGTTTTGACAAAACCAGTCACTACACATTATTGGCCCAAGATTATTGCCTCTAGTTCTTCTAAGCCTCAACAAGTAGTTACTCCCACACCCAGCTCCTCTAGGATTAGTTCGAAAACAGTGTCGAAACCTAGCACTAAGGCTCAAAACACTTATGTTATATAAATGACCTGCACAAGAACTATGATCTAGAAAAGGATAGGAAAAGGGCACTGCTTCATAAGGATGGAATCTTAGGTTCTCAACCTTGTATGATCCCTCGTAGGATATTGAGGTACAATGCTAAGGTTCAACCTGTTAAGTCTAGGAATTACAGTAAGTCATCTACAATGCATAAGAAGCAAAACAAACCTAAAACTTCTCCTAGGTGGACACAAACTGCTAAATCATTGGAGACTAGGAATATCGTTAAGCCTTCCACTATGCATAAGAAGCTTAGTAATCCTAGACCTTGCTATAAGTGGATTCCAACTGGTAGAATTTTTAAGGACATTGGACTTAAGTGGATACCTACCGGAAAGGTGCTTACTGATGGCAATGCCATGGTTGACCATGAAACCCCCAAGGGTTTGGATACTGTTGTCACTAACCTATATATGTGCTATCAAGTTTGTGATGTTAGTGCAGGTAGTCCTTACTCAGTTGCAGGTACATCAACCATTCACTATATGAGAAAACTCAAAGTCTGGAGACCTAAAGCAATCATTTCCCCAGCTTTAGGAGTTTTAGAATGTCGATGCTGATGTATGTGCATAATGACGTCTGTTCACATCAGTTCAGGCCTCGTTCTTCAACGACTATGACGTTTGAACTAATCAGTTCAAGCCTCGGTCCTCAATGTCATCATAATGGCGTCTGCTGACAACACTTCAGGCCCCGCTCATCAAAGAAAAGAAAGGTGTACGATTCAGTGCGCCTTATCTTCGGAAGAAGAGAAATCTTCTTAGTTTTGACCATTCTCAACAACACGGTTCATGCTTCCTCCATGTTCATTCAGTCATCAAGTGGATCTACTCATCTTTGATCGAATTCGTATTCACTTGCTCATTCAAAAATGGCAAACATCGTATGCAATTTTTGAGGGGGAGAAGAGTGAATAAACTACATGATTGAATGTATTCTTATTCACATGCTCAATCAAAAATGGCAACCTCATATGCAATTTTTTTGAGGGGGAGAAGTATGAATAAAATACATGATTAATTGTATTCTTATTCACTTGCTCAATCAAAAATGGCAAACCTCGCTTGCAATTTTTGAGGGGGAGAAGTGTGAATATACCACTTGTTGATTGATGCTTGAAGAATGGTCATACGACTCTCCTCCAACACCTAATATTCTACTTACTAAGGATGACTGGGATTTATGTTTGATGATTACTTCCAAGCTTCAACGAATGATGATTGATCAAGATGCACCATCTAGAAGTATTATGAATGATGATTGATCACTTGCTCAAGTAATCCAATATCTAGTTATTCCTCAAGGTGTTGATGATGACTATCATGATTACGAAGTTGCACACATGAATAATGATCCGTCTTTTCGTTCTTAAATCAAGGATTGTTGCTCCTACCAATGTGCACTTTGTAAATCAACTCGAAGAACATTATGGAAAATGTCGGTTAAAATGTCTAAACGGCTAACAATTTGGACATGAAATGTCAAGTGATCACGGAGTTTATTTGGCATCCCTTAATTGATATTGAAGAGTATTTTATGAAGGCGTCTACTTATTTCATCATCGAAACTTCATGCATCGATTGATGACTTGCGTGAACTCTTAAAGTTTATGATTGGGACTTGTATTATCTAGTTATACCCGATGGAAGGAGTTACATTGTAGTACTCACGGGATATGGCTATCACTTCAAGGAGTTACATTGTAGTGCTCAGTGTCACACGCAATTGCGAATGTGGATAGTCTCAAGAGGTGTTGTACTTACTCTTCTACATCGTTCTTTAATCAACAACAGTGCAAGCTTAAGTTACGGATTTGGGGAATTCTTCTTCAGTTTCAACTTTGGTATATCGGGTTTACTTCATCAGTGGTCACTTCAAATAGCCTACATAAGGGTTGGTAATGATTGTCATAGAGAGTTTCTACAGCAGTTGATTCTCATAGGATATATCTGAGCAAGTGATGTTCTTCTAATATATGTTGCTGATTCTGAAGTATCAAATCCAGCAAGGGGGAAGGAGACATACATCTGAATGCATTAAGAGTACACGTGATGAACTTAATACTTCTTCTTTGAAGTTATCCCGGGAAGACAAATGTCATAACCGCAGAGAATATCAGTGTATTAACTTGTGGCGTTTGGTGTACCATTCCAACTACGTGGGGGGAAGTGGTCTTCTGATACTTGTGGTATGTGTTACTTCAGCTTTCAATAGGAAGAATTATGAGAAGAACAATTGGAGCGTGAGATGATATTGCTTATCGACATCTTCATATGAGTTGATATGATTTATCGCAAAGTGCTTCTGGTTAATGCTTCATGTACACAATGGTATGATGATTCCGATGAGATCGCAACCATCAGGGGAGAGATTTGTGTACATCAAGGACGCGCAACAGGTTCACGTGATCGGGCTTAATCACATATTCCGGAGGTGATATCCACAGAGATGATCAGTGCTTCAACCTGTTACTTTGGTGTCATCGTTCTCTTCTTGTGTTGGATACATGCGTACAACATGGAGTGAGTTGGTATATGTAAGATAACTGGAAAGCAATCGGTGAAATAAAGATGTCGATATATTATTCCCCTGAATAGACGACTGCTCTAAACCAGAAAGTAATGTGTACATTGGGGACGTACAACAGGGTCATGTGATCGGGCTTCATCATACATTCCGGGATTGATAACCGCAGAGATGATCCATGGTTCACCCTGTTATTTCGGTGTTATCGTTCTCTTCGGGTTCTCGAGCTTCATACAATGAGACTTTTTGAATCACTTCAACCTCTTGGGGGAAGTGGTCTCATGTAGGTGATTGTCGGTTTGGGGGGAAGCTACCAAAGCTTCACAATGAGGAGGCAATAAAAACTATCAGAAATTTGGTGGGTGTCTAGCGATTAACTCAGTTGTGAGATTCTAGTGATTTGTTAACTACTTGTGTTTGGTGAATTGTTGTGACTTAAGTCGTTTCCATTAGTCTGATTGTAATTTGACGTTGTGAGTTAATCTTTACGACTTGACTTATTACGATCGGATCTATTGTAACTTGACTTGTCGCGACTTGACACTTAATGCTAATTGTTACTTATCCAAGATCTCTCTCTAAGTCTAACTCGCATATTATATCTTTCGGTTTCTTTTGTTGACTTTAGTAAAATCCCGGGAGAGAATCGATCTCTCGGTTTAAGTCACAAGAGTTGTAAAATCCCGTTTAAGATTATATCATGGCATCTACAGATTCAGACAATTATTCAAGAGCCTCGAAAGCTTTGGTGGTGAAAGTTTAAGAGATGTTGACTACATACTTCTACAACGAGCTGAACGATAATCTCATTTTGGTGCTCATGTCAACATCACCTTAAACTGTTTGGTATCCTTTGTACATATCTTATACAAATACGTAAATAGAAAAATATAAAACCTATAAAAACCATAAAAATCTGAAAAATCATATAAAATACAAAAATATTCTTCTCACGACATGTCTCTTGTGTAATCAATATTATGTACGTTTCTAGAAATGTCATTCAATAATGACACGGAATCATACATATGCTTGAGCAAGAGTTTTTCGGTTTCAAATAAAGTTTTTTTTCTAAAACATGTCGTCTCTCAAAACATTCTTCAAAACTATGGCTTGTAGTCATTTCAGGCTACAACCCGAACTTAAAATTATGGCTTGTAGTCATTTCAGGCTACAACCCGGACTTCAAAAATGTGGCTTGCTATTACTTCAGATAGCAACCCGGTTTTCAAAATTAAGGAAAACACGTCGCCAAAAAGACGGTTGTTCCTAACAAAGGGTGCCGTTCATCCGAGCGTGAATTACTTTATATTCATGCACCCTCGATCTAATGTACGCTTCAGTGCATTATTTCTTGATAAAGAAGAGAAATCTTCTTTTTATCGCCAAATACTTTCCCTTCTATGATTTTTCCGGAAAGTGTTTGTGCAAAACTTGGTGGTACCATGAAATGTTGAATGAAAATCAAATTGAACTCAAAAGTTTGATAAAATTTTCACTCAATCAATGACGTTAATAGTTTATGAAAATATTTATGCTTTAACATCCGTCATTGATTGAGGGGGAGAGTGATTTCTCAAAATTTTATGTATCATCAAAGCTCCCCACACTTCGTACATAAAACCTTGCAACAAAATGATTTGTGATGTGTTATGTGTCAGAATGAGTACATTTTCAAAGAGTTTTTGTTAATACTTCGAATCTTTTGCAAACTCTTCAAATCTGACACATAACAATCTCCCTCACAGATTGAGGGGGAGCAAGAAAAAGGTTCCTTTTATCAGACAATATTAAAAATTAACCGCATTTCTCTCCTAAACGTTTTTCTAAATTATTTAAATCAATTGAGATCAAAAATCTCGAAAGATTTGAAATTTTTGATCGGGGGAGAGAATGTGATTTAAATATGAAATCTGATAATCAAAAGTGATCTTTTGTACTCAATAATAGGCTCCCGCATATGTGCTAAACACTTTCGAATATCGATGCACATATTGAGGGGGAGCAAAAGGCGTTTGTGGAAGTAATACCTAAGACCGACCATTTATCTTTTTGCATGGAGTTATAAGGACGGTTAAGGTTAGGTATGAGTTCCCATGATCCATCAGAACCGGAAGGATCTTCCCAGGGAAAATGCATAGATAGATTAGAAGTCCTTAGGAATGATTGAAAAAAGGAGAAAAGTGAGAAAGGGAAGAGTGCGGACTGAGATAGAGCTAGGACTGGAACAAACCCAACAAGGTTCTAGTGGTGAAGTCTCGGTAAGCACTGAAGGGGTTGAAGAATTAAAAATAATTGAAAAGAGAAAGGGTGAAAAGAAATAGCCCTCCAAATATTCAACCTTAGGGCAGAAACCGGGTTCAATTCATAATCTACTGGCGGTTACTAAGGTAACACCGGTATTGAAGACAAGACGTCATGGACCTAGTGACGCACTGCACCAAACTTCCCAACCACTCAAGTTCTCTTAAAAGAGCTTGTTTCAATCTCACGGGGAACCCTGTGCAATGTATCGACCGCTCATTGCGAGCTATGTTGATACCTAAAACAGGAGACGCCTCCCCAGTCTCCAGGAGCGGATCAAAACGCACTATTGAGTCTAGAGCCATGAGATCATCCATAAATCTCGTTAGAACACACTTCCAATATGCTTATTGTTTCACACAATGTGGAAAGTAAGATAAAATATTTAGTGTCCTACGCATTATCCTTGTGGTATTGCCAGAACATCCGAGTGATATGAAAATATTCACAATGAAGATGGAAATCCTTCTAGAGCGAACATCACTCAAGCTCTTGGTAGGTGACATGTGAGATCTATCTTGGATCAATGATCAAGTGACAACTGGAAAGCAACAATGGTGCGATTCAACATTGAATCAAACTTGTTCCAGGATATGGATTGACGGATACTTTTGCTAAAACCTTTCAATGTGCTCACAAACTAACTTTTCTAGCACATTGATTGTGTAATATCTTTCAAACAAAAGTATTTTTGATGGAAATGTGATTCAAAGTATAAAACTCTCGTCGTGTCTCAAAAATGTTTATCATAGGACACGCGAGTGATTTCTATAAATCCATTTCTCATCAATTCGTGAATAATTATTCACCGATTCACTCTATCGTGCTGTCTGCTTTGAGACGTTCCGGTATGAGAACATGCTAAGTATGAAGATTCCGAAGTGGATTCTTTGGAAAATTCATTACTACAAGCTGGAAATTCCTGTCAAGGAGAGTCTTCTTTAAAAGAGACTCTACCTGATCACAGGTCGGTTTTCACAAAACTGGAAGGTAGTCTGTCCTCGCAGAACGAATGACAAAGCCATATTCGTTCTCTATCTTTATTGCTAACTGTTTTATCTCAAGGACACATATAAAGATGGCGTTGATGACTCCAGTTTCCAGCTGAATCGGGTCAATCCATACCTCATGCTCACACATCTTTCACACTATCAATGAAGATGAGAGACTTGCTACAACAAATGTTGAGAGACTACCAACAACGTTTCCGCAACTCTGATGAAAAAGTCTCCTGATCCATAACTCTAAAGTCAAGTCTCCGGATCTAGAAGGGTGTGAGCATGATGGTCCTTAAGTCACTACATCACATGAAGGCAATACGACTATGGATGAGCTTAGAGATTTACTTTGGCTGATGATCTCAAAGAAGCTCAAAAGATCACACATCACAAAGGAATTCAAATCACAAGTTCGCTTGCTTGAAGTACAAAGTGTGTAGAAAAGTGAAGAATCAGATCCTACGAGCTACAAAGACTAAAGAATGCTTAAAGACCAAAGATCTTAATTTCAAAGGTGACCTCGCTTAGGGGGAGATTGTTAGGAATACAAATATTCTTGTAAAAGTCTCGGTCACCTAATGATTGTAATAGCATTAAGATAGCTCGTAGTTAATTAATTAGTTAGTTAGATATTAGTTTAGTTTAAGTAACACCGTGGAAGAAGGACGGGTCTTTACCCACTGTATGCCTGATCCACAGCCCGGGTGTGGGCGTTTTGTAGGTAACTATAAATACCCCTCTCCACATGTGGAGAGGGTTGGAGCTTCCATTATTCTCAATCTAATATTCTCATTTTTCTCTCTACTCTCTCTCTCTAGGAATCCCTCCCAACTCTCTTTCTCTCTCTAAATTCTAATACAATTCGAATCATAATCACATAAACCATTCTAGTTAATATTATGAGAATCCTACAGTCTACCCAATAATTCTGAGTTCCCAAAATATATTATAAGATACGACATTCATTGGTTTATTAGGTACTTATTTAGGGTCTTTTATTTTATACATTGAACTTGTGTATGTCATGGGCTTTTTTTTTTTAATTAAAATGTTATGTGCAAGGGTTTAGTTTTTTTTTTTGTAAAACTTTTGTTATTTTCAATGGTGAATTGATAGTTTTGCATGGGGAAGATGAACTTCCTGCGTCGGTTACTACAGTAGTTATGTCATTCCCTATTTATATTCCTGGTTTAGTTACTAAATAATATTTCTAACCTAACTTATCATATCAGCCACCCTACTCCGTCATCCATTATCCATGGCTTCTACTTCTTCCAACAACATCAATCAAATCAAAGCAGCATCTGGGTCTTATAATTTGGCAACAGCATTCAAGTTCTATTTCAACAATGAAATTGCTGAAGAGAAGGCTTGTTTGAAAAGATACTTGGATGAGCGTAACCAACTCGAAAAGAAAGTAGAGGACCGTCAGGTTACACTCAATGAGACTCATCATCTGCGTTCATTCAACCAAAAAGCAGTTCAAATTCTTCGTTGTCTAGTTGAAACACAGGAAAGGGAGCGTAAAAGGATTCTTTTGTTGACTGCTCTTATCAATGATATAAGTGACGGGATTCATGAGAAGGAGCGCCAAGCTAAGCTTGTGGAGGTTCATGAACAACTCTCCTCTGATGAAGATTAGAGTATTGAATGATTGTTGTCTTTTGGGGTTATATTTTCGTACTTGTTTTTGTTTCTTTATGTTCAATGCTTGATTATCAAATGGCTGTAAGCCTCAAATTGTAATGACTTTGAATTATAATGAAAATTAAGTTTTTGGTTTTTCCTTTTTCAATTGTTGATGCAAATGCGACTCTCATCCATTTGTTGTGGTTGTTTACTATGGACATGATTTGTCATGGCATATTAATTCTCTATTTGTACCATATCATATACTTTTTTCTACTGGATCTCCACTACACATAAATTCATTCAATATTGAATACTTGAATGATAGTCATATTTTAACAACAGGTTATATTGAATACTTCAATTATATTCATATTTAAATATGTGCATTAGAATGGATAAAAGTAAATGGATGTCTAAATGGGTGGTTGGCAGTTGGCACACAGGCCATTGTGTTATGCTGTTTTCAAAAAATTTGCTTTTGGCGGTCCTTGTCCCCCTTTTTCCCGCCTATCCTCTTGGGAACCATTGAACCACTACTTCCCCAGGCTATTTAAACCCTCGCTTGTTTGGGTAAGAACACACAAAAACAAACATATTCCCTATACAAGATACACAATTAATAATGGCAGCAAATACACCGTTTCAAAAAGTAGTGGAGCATAACCACAATGTGGTGGCGCAACCAAATGTGGTGGAGCCGCCGCAAAAAGTAGTGGACCATAACCATAATGTGGTGGAGGTGCGGCGAAATGTGGTTTTAGATCAGCACAAAGATGTGGAGGAAAGTGGTAATGGTATCGGGCAGAGGGATCCTTTAAATTTGGAAAAACGGATTAGTGATCTTGAAATTATCTATCAACAACTCAAAGAAAGGAAGGAAAGGAGGCAAAGGGATGAAAGCATGGAATACAGCTCTGGTTCGAACAGTTTTGGTGTTTGAATGTTTGTATTTTTCTAGTATCTCATGCTTATGGTGTTTGAATGCTTTTAGTATGGAAATAAATAGGTTATGTATGGAATGTTTCTTACTTTTGATCAATATTAATTAAAATTAGTATGTTTAATTAATTGTTTACGCTTGATTGTGAATGTTTAATTTGGATGAGAGTTTGAATCTTTGCAAATTGGTTATATTTGGATGAGAGTTTGTATCAGACAAGTTGTATAGTGTTTTTCACATTATGAATGTCTTATTTTGTTATACATTTTGTTTCTTTGGCCATGTCCTAAATTGTTTTATACACTTTCTACAAATTAGTTGGAGATTAATATAAATTTACCTGATGGAAAAAAAATGATGATCAAATAACAACATAACAGGGTAAACCAATCTACAACCATGTTTCAAGGTTTCATCTTTTGAACATTATCAAGATGGAAAAAGGAAACCCACCACAAAACAATCTAATAGTTATGTTTCACATATATCTTCGGAAGTTGCCTTGTATTGTTGACTGTGGCCTTTTGTGGAGCTAGAAATTGCATTCTGCTAGTACCTTCCACTTGTGACTGTGGTACCTTAATTGTATTGCTACCACTTGGTTTAACACCTTGTGGTTGTTCCTCACCGTATACTTCCCGTCTTAGGTCTTCTAGATCTTTAGGTGGCAATTGCATATTTGGTTCAGCATTTGGTCCATATCGCTCATAAATCTCAGGAAATATGACCTCTCTTAGTACCTTGTTGGACCATTCCCTATCGCCAGGGTTTATCTTCTTAAGTCTTTTACGACTAGACATATTCTTCTGGCAGTGATGCAAAAATGCTCAAGAAATTTACTACAATGGGGAGTAAAAAGATATGAGGTGAGGAATGAGATGTGACAATCAGGAAGAAGATGTGGAAAAAAGGAAAACCCTATGCCCACTCTTAAATAGAAAAACCCAAAGCACAAACTTAGTCACATGGAAACACTGCAGCATATTTCACACAGTTGTAAGTAAACACAAACCACAGAGTCATTCATATTCAATAAGGATTGAGTTTTGAAAATTAACCCAAACCACACAATATTTTCAATTGAATAGTCATATTCGGCATGACTTTAATAGTCAAACTAGGTATGACTTTAATAGTGGTATTAGTCACATTTGATATTGTATTCTGGTATGTAAGTGGGTTATTAGTAACGGTATAAACCGTTTACAAGTTACCATATAACGTTTACAAGGGTTAGTAATTTAGTTTTTGGTTTACGTTGACTTTAATAGTCAAAAGTGGTTTTTCCAAACACTGCAGTATAGAACTTTACTGCATATACATGCTAATGTAAATGGAGAAACATAAAGCATCTAAAAAGAAGCATATAATTTCATTGATGAAAAGTAGAGGTCTTTGGGTTTATGTTTCTATTGGGCCAAGTTGCATAAACATTGAAAAAGTTGCCCATAGTTTATAAAAGTTGCCCAATCAAAATTTTGCCAATTTGTACCTGACACTTGTCATAAGTATACACAATGTGGTCAGAAGTACAAGTGCCCAACAATACTGTGGGATTTTTTCAGTAAGTGCTAAAATTAAAAGTCAAACTACAAAACTCAAAGTTACTTAACACTAGATTAAATATACAAGTAAAACATCATTCAATTGAACTATACATACTGAAACCCATAAAAGCAAACCAACATTAACAAAAGAAAATACCAAGAAATACAAATGTAACATACTAGTGTTTATAATTTTTGTAAGGTTCACATTGTTATAAAAATTTGTTTTGCAAGTTATGAAATACAAATGTAACATAATAGTGATTGGGTTCAGTTTCACATTAATTATAACTAGTAAATATTGATTTGATTGACATGAATTAGACCAAAAAAGTCTGCCTGGGAAGACAACGACTATGTAACAATTTATTGCTGGTTTAATTTCTGCAATGATTACGTTTACCACTTGTTTACTACTAGTAATTTTTTGTATTTTATATAATTGGAGTTGCTCATTGTATGGTTTCATGCCTTTCTTATAGGTGTTATACACAACACATAACCTAGCTTGTTTTACCATAACCAGAGAATCATCAAAAAAATGGCTGAAAAACCTAATCTGAAAGAACTTCAAGAGATGAGTGGTTCAGATGAACTACATAAATGTATAAAGTTCCTGTTCTCTCAAGAAATTCCGATGAATGAAACGATGCTCATGTGGCTTGGTGAGCGACGCGATGAGCTCCGTATCAGCATTGACAAGCGTTCAGCGAGAATGAATGAGGTTTTTTACCTTAAATTCGATGAAGAAGAAGCTGCTGATGATACCTATGAATCCCTTCGTGAGGTTCAAGTGATGGAGGTCCGTTTGCTCGAGTCCTTTGCGGCCATTCTGAAAGAAGTTCGTGCTCTTATATCCAAGAAGGAGCATGCCATTGCCACCTTGAATAAGTATGATTAGGACTAAAGGTTAATTGTTGTTTAGGTTCTTTTGTGTTTGTCAGTCGTGTAGGTACTTTGGTTTGGTTTGGTGGTCTTTTATTTTGATGTTGTTTGATGGTTTAATGGAACTGCTATGCAATTACCCAGTTAAATAATGAATGGTATTTATGTTTGTATGTAACATTCTTGTTTAATTTGTTGAGGTATTTATGTGTGACACAAAACCATGTTAACAAATCATACTGGTTGTCAAACCCATATGAACTATAAACATTATCAGCACAATCACACACAATGCTTAAAGATTTTATGATCCAGATAGCTTTTATATACTTACTTACAGATGTTTTAAGAGATGCGTATAGCAGCTTACTTGTGTAAGTCCTCGTTAAAACAACATTTGACAATAAAAGTCAACTCTTTGTTGCATAATACATAAACAACTCTGTTTTTGGGTTAAAACAGCCTAATACACATATTAATGGACCTTGTTATTTGGATCACACCTCAACTATTACTGGTAAAAACTAAACAACAAAAACATTTAAACAAATAACATAATAACTAATTATGCATTAATACCATTGTGAAAATACATCCATTTCAGACCTGATAGAAGGACTAAACACCATCATACATCAACAAAACTACCTAAACACGTACCATAAACAAAATACATCATAACCCAGTACCAAACTTGCTTTCCATTACTTTTATAACCAAAATACCACCACAAAAGACGTTTTACCTTGAAAAAGATGGTTGTTCACAACTGGGCCAAACAGTAAGAAAGTTAATATTTAAACTGCATTAACTTCTTCATGATCCTTGACTTATCACCAGCACGGCGAAGACTTGCCTGTCGCCTTTTAATCAAGTACTCAATTTCTTCCAAATCCTCCTGCTGCGATACCTTAAGACGGACCAAGGGTTCTTTCAGCACAGCATAGTTCCCAAACTTTTCAAGCTCCAGTAAGATAGCATGCCTGTGCTTAACACGTACCTCTATTTCCTCGATCATCCTCCCATAATCTTTCTCATCACCCCTATTGGCGTCTCTCTCCCTAGCAAAAATATTATGGAGCACCATATCAATACGCCTACAACCAATGTCATTTGCGATTTGATCGTAAATTGGTATGATAGACGCCATGTATTTGGAAATGTGGTTGCGTATCCAAGAAGAGTGTTGTAGAAGAATATTTTTGGAAATGAAGTAGATCAAGCATTCTTAAATACGCAATAAACTAAAAAGTTGCCCAAAAAATAGTGTAGGAACCAAATTGGAACAGTAGTTAGTTAAGTCACAGTTCCCAATGCAAAAAAATTGTTGAAATTGATCAGAGTTGCCCAAAACCTATAAAAGTTGCCCAAGCATACCCTTGACCAATAACTGCATGACACTTGGCATAACTATAGAAAAGTAACTCACAAGTACAAGTTGGCCATGGGTAGTGTAGGATTTTTTTCTTTTATCTTGACTTTAATAGTCAAACGATGAAACTTTATACATGGGTTTCATTTGTTGGTCTTAAGAATGGTCAAAAGATGAAACTTTACACATGCTACTGATTTAAGTAAGTCATGTTCTTCAGATGAGGTGGAAATCAAGTGTATTTGAACATGTTCTTTGTTAACTATCATGGCCACATTTCTGATATACCCAACAAAGTATGCAAACATTGTACATTTACCAATGATCATATATATCATATAAGACATTACTAATTATCAATACTAATGAGAAATATTGCAAATATAGGACATTATAATTAAAGATACACAATATATTGTCTCAAAACATCAACAACTACAATTAAAAATACATAACAAATTTTGTCCCCAAACTTTTCTGACTAGCTGGAAGGCCTAGAACGCAGTTCGTTATTCTTGGTTGTCTTGGACCTGAAACCTTAGACATGCGTCTCTTCTTCAGTTGAACATGGCCTTTTGCATCATAACTCTCATCAGAAGAACTTGAATCATCAATTGAGTCAAGACTTGATGGAATATTTTTAGAACGGGAACCTTTTTTTTTTATAAATAGAACTTATTGGAATTTTCTTTGCCCATGTTTTAGGAGGTATTTTGTTCACCAAAGAAGCTGAAGGTTTTTTTAGTGTATCCTCATAAAACTCAAGGCTGGTGTCAGAATCCGAATCAATAAATATTACCTCATTTTGTTTGGGTGGTTCTTGTGCCTCCTTGGGCCTTCCAAAAATAGCATCAAGTTTTGCTATAGCCTTTGCCTCCATTGCCAGTTTTTCCTCTTTCACCTCCTTCAGACTACCATACATTACTTCAACCTTTGACACCCTCTTGCCAAGTGATTCAAGCTTTGATACCCTCTTGCCAAGCGCTTCAACAGGTGCACAAATATGAAGTGTCGACAATTAATAAACACATACAATTAAACTAAAAATAATCATAAAAAGAAAGAAAGGTATACACTAACCATTAGCAACATCACGTCGATTGTTCTCCCTTTGGCACAGGTCTTCTAGAATCACCTCAGCCATTTCCTCGTCATCATACCATTTAGTGCCATATTTACTCAAGACATAGTCAACCATAGCATCGTTAACCACCATCTTACTAAAATCATTATTTTTTGAACAAGAAGCTGCCATTGAATGACTTAACTTGAAAACAATGGTTTATTGTTGTGATGAATTAGGATGAGGGTGTGTGTTTCTTTGTTGACTAAATAGTTGTTAGTTTAATAAGGTAAGTGATAAGTGATAAGTGATGAATGAAGTTTTGGAATACCGTGTAATAAATGTCTGTATAACCTACGTTCCATTGGCATTATCAAAATGTAGTAGTATACAACGTTCAACGCAAAAGTATTAAGACGTGTGTCTTTTCCAATGAAACCGTTTAGTTGCCTAAAGCAATGGTTATAAATTGGAACATTTGTAATCAACAAAATCATTCAAAAAAACTTAAAGGTATACAATATCAAAAATGGCATCAACCTCAAAAATTAATGTGCAAGAGAAACAAGAAAAGGTAGGAGCAATGCAACAATCAAAAACAGAGGAGTTTGAAGATAAAGCTTTCATACTTGAAAAAGAAGAAGCTGAAGAAGAAGAAATAGAGGAAGAGGGAACATTTGAAGAAGCGGTGGATTGGTATATGAAAGAAAAGTTTAAGTTTCTGGAAAAAAATTTGAAAGAATTTGAAAAAAGAGAAAAAGCTGCAAAAGAAAAACCAACCAAGTATAAATACACTTGGAAGAATATGTTGGCAAACAGAAAAAGCAAAAACATGCCCGATCAGGAAGAAGAAGACTCATCAGATGATGAGTATTTGGATTATGACAACCTACATTTGTCATTTGATCCCGAAAAATGTCAAAAGTTTCATTGTTAATTGTTTAATGTAATGTTTATTTTATTTTCAATGAAATCTTTATTTTTGTGTTCTTTTTTATCGAAATTGAATTCAAATGTTTATGTTCTGTTTCATTCAATTTGTCAAACTAGAAAGTAAGTAACAATGAACTTCAAAGTTCAATCAACAACATTTCTAGGTGGGACAAAGCCAATCAAAGAAAAATGTGTTGACTTTAATAGTCAAATTTTGTTATTCCAATTGCATTTTGACTTTCGAAAGTCAACCTGCGGATTACATGCTTCTGTTTGTTAAAAAAAAGCATCCTATTGAAACAACACTGATGAATTGAAACTAGATAATCATTCATTGTTTATTATTGTAAAAAATGTTTTGTTCATAAACATTAAAAAATTACAAATTGTTTATGTATGCTTTTGCATATTACATCCTACAACAGCCTAGTTTCATTAAAGATAAGACTGGAGGAAGCAACAACCTTAGAGCGACAGAGTGGAGGCGAGAGAAACATTCAGCAGAGACGGCAATGGCGGATGGTGGTGCACTCAGGTGGTACTCAGATACGGTGGTGGTGGTGGAGAGGTGAGGTGGTATTCAAATATGCTTGCTGCTGGTGGTGGTGATGGTTGAAGAAGCTATGAGAATCAAATATGCTTGCTGGTGGTGGTGGTCATGGTTGAAGAAGCTATGAGATTGATGGGGTATATAGTATATATATAGTGTGCTTTGAAGTGTTTAGGACTATATTAATTTGTTTTGTGAACGTTAAGTATCATTAAAGCTAAATGACCAACTTAATCTTTGTACCGTATGATTGTTAAAAGTGGTGAAAGTACAAAAAAAAAAAAAAAAAAAAAAAAAAAAAAGTTGCCCAATACAAGTCGCCCAATATATAGCTAGTTGCCCATGAAAAAACCTTAAAATACCTTATACAACACTTACACATACCTTACAAATACATTCTAATTTTTGTACTTTAATAATTAAATATTGGACACGTGTCAAACTCTTATTGAGTTGCTCAATTTTTTAGTTGCCCGATCTAATTTTGGGAAGTGAAATTTCAAAGTCTAAAAAGTGACTGGTCAAAAAGTCAATAATCCGTTTTGGTAATTATCCCATTTATTTATTGTCCATTACCAGTTTATCACTAATCAAAGGTGATGTATTTGATCTGATAGTGGTCATAAATTGACATCTAAACTGTTGTATTTTCTTTAGTTGTGATATGAAAAATCAAAGTCCATATTTTCACCAAAATCCATAGCAGTGTGGATCTGCATTCAGCAGTTGACAATTATTAACCATTTTATTGTTCAAGTATTATGCAAAATTGATGTGAATAGTGCAACTTATAACGAGAGCTTTTGCATATATTGAATTGATCGACTAGAATCTTGCGATAGAAACTTTCTCAAGTGATTTCATAAAGCTATCGTGATAGTAACTTGACTAGATCATAATATCATTTTATACCTGTTAAGATTGTCAATATTCTTTAACGATACAAACGCTGTTTTGGGGAGAGAGAACCTGCACCGTCTTGTTTTGATAGGTACCAAGCATACATCTGTTTTGACCCGTAATGTAAACCGCCCATTCTGCAAATTCTACAAAATGCTTATTCTGCAAATCACAATTGCTCGCATATTTTTCTAGTGAAATCAGGCGATTTAATAACATCAGAATGATGTTTTCGATTTTGTATGATCCATTTTTTTGTTTTCAAAGTACTACTAGTAATAAATTGCTCATTATCTGTAATCATTTATTTCTTTTGTTTAATCAAAGTACTAAGAAACTACTCGTTAGTACATGTTGTCTTGATGTGGAAATTAGCTAGCCAAGCATGAGAGTTAAAATGAAACCTAGATATTAGTGGCAAGAGCTTGTAGAGGTGTCAAGTTCAATTCCGGCTAGGTGCAAATAATTCTAAGTGGTCATATCAACTTTCTTGTAAAACCGGTTTGAGTCAGTGTGACGGTAAGCTACAATCTCATGGATTAATTATGCAAAAGATCAAAAATCATGGTTACCTAAAAAAAATAAAAACAAACAAAATGAAACCCCTATTGGTTCATAACAATTTTAGAGAGCTAAAGCTTAAAACAAGTGATAGGGGGACTCGCCTTCTTTTAATAAGAATTAGGTGGTGTTTGAATTTAACCTTTTTTATTTTTATTTTTTATTTATTTATTTTTTTTTTTAACAGCAAATTTTATAAAAGAAAAACAATCTAGCCAAGAACTAGACTAATACAAAGACAGTATGTTTTGAAGCCACTCAACCCAACTAATACAAAATTTTGGGTTTCGATACTTTAGCCAATTAAAAGAATACAAAACAATATTATCAACTAAATCTCTTTTCCGCATCTTCCCCGAATAAAAAAGGACTGAATTCCGATATCTCCATAGGAACCAACACATCGAAACACCAATAACTTCGAGATTGACTTTACGATTTCGGACATTAGCATTATGATCACACCAATGTAGCCATTCCGAAAAATCATTCATATCCCTCGTAGCCACTGAAACACCACATACAGGACACATGATAGATGTGATTTCAATCCCTTTGCGGGATAGATTATAACGTGTTGGAAGCTTGTCTAATCTAGCTCGCCACATAAATATGTTTACTTTCCTGGGCAATGAAGAGCACCATCTAGTGGCTATACTTGAACCCAACAAAGACTGGTTATCAATATATTTTCTTGTAATACTAACTCAGAACATACCTTGGGAATCAATAACCCACCAAAGCTTATCTTGACCTTCCTGGAGAGCTACATTCAAGACCGCTTCAGAGAGCAATTGTAATTGTTGATGCTCAACTCCCCCTCTAACGTCACAACGCCAGTCCCACCACCAATGACCATTAAACCACCGATGCCAAACCAAACAATTTTGATCATTTTCTAGCCTGAAAAGACGAGGGAAGCGACTAGACAAGGGTTGATTATCTAACCAAATGTCCTTCCACAACCGTACCTTATCACCACTAACAAGCGAGTAGACAAGTGTTTGAATTTAACTTAATTGACTTAATATGAAAAACCATAATTTATTAAGTCAATGTGAAAAGTTGTTAATTTGTTTTTCACTTAATGAAAAGAAATGACTTAATATAATAAGTGATCAAAGTGAGGATCTTCATATTAAGTCATCTGTTAATTAACACGACTTAATCATAAAATTAAACAAACAGGCCCCTACTGTAACAAATAAGTACTCTTAGGGCTTGTTTGTTAATTTTTTTTTATTAAGTCATGTTTAATTAAGAGATGACTTAATGCAGACACTCTCAGTTTTATTACTTAATATTTTCAGTCATCTTTCTCTATTAAGTTATAAATACATTTTTCATATGACTGAATGAATTTAGTTTTTTCCCTATTAAGTCAATTTCAAACGCCACCTTAGTCTCTTAGTACGTATAATTAGTTGAATTTATCATTTAAACCATAAATTAGAATCAACATAACATATATCGGATGAAGAACACTTGAGTGGCATCCCCACAAACCCAATCATTCACCTATACACGCACACATAAAATGACATTCCTTCATTTTGCCACTTGAAAAGTCTGATTGGGAGCAATGAGGTCGTGCGTTAGTACTCCATTTCTGTGACAATTTTACCCTTTTACTAAACAAGAAGTTAGTTACGATACAAAACAAGGGTAAATCAATAAAATCATACACAATTTTCTTCCTTACATTTCATTTCAACTCTCAGTCACTCACATTTCATTTTACTGATGAAACAACAATGGCTTCTACCACCAGCATTATCGTAAACCGCCGTCGTCTCTTCTGCAAAACAATAAAAATCCTCAACACAATTTCACTCAATTCCAATACAATCTCTCTCTTTCCTTCTCCTTTCAACAAAACAATTTCTTTCACGACGAATACCATTAACCACAACGACTGTATTTTCGATCAAACGTACAGCCATTATTTACAACACCAATCCACTTCATTTCCTCACTCTCTCCCTCTTCTTCCTCCCATTCACCATCATCACCGCCACCCTCATCTTCTCTTATGACGTCACCTCCATCATCCAACAGCTCCACCTCTCATCTACTGACGTCACCATCAATCTCCAAACCCTAACCACACTCATTGTCGTCATCATTTCCACCATCATCGGAGTAGCTACAATAACCTACAGCACATACCATGTTGGTGATTTTACATCACCAATATGATTTAAGTGTAATGGATTGACTTAGTTGACCAATGTGTAATCATAATAAATGTTCAACAAGTCGGGATTGTGCGGAGTGCACACTTATATGACGTTATTATGATTATCGCCCCGAATCACGGGGGTCCGTGGGCAGCGCCCCCGGTAGCGGAGTTCCAGGGGCGGCAGCCCCTGGTAGCAGGGTCCAAGGGGCGGCAACCCCTGGCAGGGGTCGAACTGCCAGGTCAGCTGGAAAATAAAATTCCCGGTATTTTAGACATTAATTTTTACCCGTTAATTTTACCATTTCGGTAGTTAAATAACTGCCTTGGCATTTACAACCGTTTTGGTTTTATTGGTCATAATTTTCTGTTTCTCGGGTTCTGGTTTTCATAACATCAAAACATATTCTTGGTTCAAAATCTGAGTTTTATCCGATTAAAGATTTCGATAGAACCATTGAAATACTTCGATCTGAAAGTGTTTACACGACTCTCAGATTACTGTGATCCAATAATTCTAACAAATATCTAAGTAACTGTGATCATGACGAACGGAGGAGAATCTGTGAAGGATATGACGAGCAAGTTTGACAAGTTGGTTAAGTTTGAAGGGCATGATTTCCGTCGCTGGCAAAAGAAGATGCACTTTCTTCTTACCACCCTGAAAGTTGTGTATGTTCTGAGTACACCCACTCCCGAACGGAACGACAATGAAACTTTGGAACAGACTAGGAAGAGGATGAAGTGGGAGAACGACGACTACATATGCCGTGGTCACATTCTAAACGGTATGTATGATTCCCTCTTTGATGTCTATCAAAACGCTGAATCTGCAAAAGCACTATGGGAGTCCCTAGAATCCAAATACCTGGCAGAAGATGCTTCTGCAACGAAGTTTCTTGTGGGTAATTTTATGAATTACAAAATGGTTGATACCAGGCCTGTCATGGAACAATTTCATGAGATGTTAAGGATTCTGGGACAGATTACCCAACACAATTTGTTGATGGATGAAGCCATATCGGTTGCAGTTATCATTGATAAACTGCCCCCTTCCTGGAAAGAATTCAAACATGGTTTGAAACATAAAAAGGAAGATTTAAATTTGGTTCAACTCGGTAGTTATCTACGAATTGAGGAAGGATTAAGAAATCAGGAACTTGATAATAATCCTAAAGGAAAGAACCAAATTTGATCATCTTCTGTTAACATGGTTGAAGGTGATGGAGCCAAAAATTCAAACAACAATAAGAATAAACGAAAGTTCAAAAGTGGCGATGATAAATTTGCCAACAAGAAGGCTGCTGTTACATGTTGGAAATGTAACAAGCCTGGTCATATGAAGAAGGATTGTCGCTCTCGTAAGGACAATAAAGGTGTTGGTGCAAGTGGGTCTAAGGATCCTGAAAAGCAACAAGGTTATAATTCTGATTCTATATAGAATTTAGATAATGTTTTACATTATGTTTCTATTATTTCTGATGCATTTTATGTTCAGGATGATGACGTTGCTTGGTGGGTTGATTCGGGTGCAACAAGTCATGTTTGTAAGGATCTTCGTTGGTTTCAAGTTTGTAAATCGATTGAAGATGGATCATTTGTAAAGATGGGAAACGTTGCAACTGAACCAATCAAAGGAATAGGGCGTATTTTATTGACTTTCACTTCTGGAAAAACTTTATGTTTAGATAATGTATTGTATGTACCCGAGATTCGAAAGAATCTTGTTTCCGAAATTGTGTTGAATAAGTGTGGCTACAAACAAGTGTTGGAAAGTGACAAGTATATCTTGTCAAGACATGGTTCATTTGTTGGATTTGGTTATGTATGTAATGGAATGATTAGATTAAATTTGAAATATCCTTTGTTTAATGCATCTGCTTGTATGATTACTTTTAGTAATAGCAATACTTTAAGTAAATCTGAATTATGGCATGCTAGATTAGGACATGTTCATTACAAGAGAATGAAAGATATGTCTAAAATGAGTTTAATACCTGCTTTTGACATGACACATGAAAGTTGTAAGAGTTGTATGTTAACAAAGATCACTAGACAACCTTTTAAGGGTGTGAATCGGGAAAGCAAAGTATTAGATCTCATACATAGTGATTTATGTGATTTTCATGCCAATCCTTCACTAGGACATAATAAGTACATAATTACTTTTATTGATGATGCTTCTAGATATTGTTATGTCTATCTATTGCATGCTAAACATGAAGCTCTTGATAAATTTAAAATTTATAAACAAGAAGTAGAACTTCAAAAATAAGATTTGATAAAAGTATTGCGTACTGATAGAGGTGGTGAGTATTATGATCCAGTTTATCTCCAATCAACCGAAATAATACATCAAACCACGGCTCCTTACACACCACAACAAAATGGGGTGGCTGAAGGGAAGAATAGTACTTCAAAGGAAATGGTGAATTCCATGTTATCCTATTCTGGACTTAGTGAAGGATTTTGGGGTGAGGCTATGTTGACAGCATGTTATATTTTGAATAGAACTCCAAATAAAAACAGTAAACAAACGCCTTATGAAAGTTGGACCAAGAAGGTACCAAATTTGACTTATTTGAGGGTTTAGGGCTGTAGAGCGGTGGTAAGGTTAACTGAGCCTAAAATGAAAAATCTTGGTAAAAAAGGTATAGATTGCATCTTCATTGGGTATGCTGAGCATTCCAAGTGTTATAGGTTTTATGTTATAGAACCTAATGATTATGTGTCGGTGAACTCTATAATAGAGTCAAGAGACGCTATATTTGATGAAGAACGGTTCACGTCTATACCTAGACCAAGAGGTATGGTTCAGTCATCTTCAAGTAAAACAGTTGAAGATGAGATTGAAGTACCTGGTCCATCTATTCCTAGAAAAAGCACTAGAACAAGAAAAGCTAAGTCTTTTGGTTCTGATATTCAACTTTATTTAGTTGAAGGAACAAGAGATAAGACTTTATCTCAACGTGAATATTGTTTCATTATCGAGGAGGATCCAAAGACCTTGAATGAAGCAATGGCTTCTAGGGATGTTGTCTTTTGGAAAGAAGCAATTCAAAGTGAGATTGATTCCATCATGCATAATGATACTTGGGAATTAACAGATTTACCTCATGGATGCAAAGCATTAGGATGTAAATGGACCCTTAAAAGGAAAATGAAAGTGGATGGAAGCATAGATAAATATAAAGCCAGATTGGTTATCCAAGGCTTTAGACAAAAGGAGGGAATTGAATTATTTGATACTTATGCTCCTGTTGCTAGGATTTCCACTATTAGATTGTTGTTAGCTCTTGCAGCTATACATGATCTAGTTATTCACCAAATGGATGTGAAAACTGCATTCTTAAATGGTGATTTAGATGAGGAAATTTACAGGAAACAACCTGAAGGGTTTGTAATGCCTGGACATGAAAGCAAGGTATGCAAATTGAAGAAATCATTGTATGGTCTTAAACAAGCACCAAAACAATGGCATCAAAAGTTTGATGATGTGGTCTTGTCTAATGGTTTTTCTTTAAACCAAGCTGACAAGTGTGTATATAGCAAATTTGATACTTCTGGTAAAGGAGTGATAATTTGCTTATATGTGGATGACATGTTGATCTTTGGTACTGACCAAGATCAAGTAGATAAGACAAAGGAATTCTTGTCATCTAATTTTGATATGAAAGATCTGGGAGAGGCTGAGGTGATTCTTGGTATTAGAATCAAACGAGGAAACAATGGTATCTCTATTTCTCAATCTCATTATATTGAGAAGATACTGACAAAGTTTAACTTTAATAATTGTTCTCCTGTTTATACTCCTGCAGATCCTACTGTGAAGTTTCGACCTAATACAGGAGCTCCAGTGAAACAACTAGAATACTCTAGAGTTATTGGATGTCTTATGTATGCCATGATTAGCACTAGACCAGATATAGCTTTTGCTGTAGGAAAGCTTAGTAGGTACACTAGCAATCCTAGTGCTCTACATTGGCAAGCTCTGGGTCGAGTATTTCAGTATTTGAAAGGAACCATGAATTATGGTTTGACATATAGTGGTTATCCTTCCGTTATAGAAGGTTATTCCGATGCCAGTTGGATTAATAATACGGAGGATCACTCGTCTACGAGTGGTTGGGTATTCCTTCTTGGGGGAGGTGCTATTTGTTGGGCTTCAAAGAAACAGACGTGTATTACAAGCTCAACCATGGAGTCTGAATTTGTTGCTTTAGCTGCAGCTGGTAATGAAGCTGAGTGGCTAAGGAATTTGGTTTATGAAATTCCTTTGTGGCCTAAACCGATATCAACCATTTCTATCAGATGTGATAGTGCTGCTACTTTGGCTAAGGCTTATAGTCAAGTGTACAATGGTAAGTCTAGACACTTAGGTGTTAGACATAGTATGATTCGTGAGCTTATCATGAATGGTGTGATATCTGTGGAGTTTGTAAAAACTCAACTGAATTTAGCCGACAATTTAACCAAAGGGTTAGCAAGAGATCTCGTACACAAGGCGGCTATTGGGATGGGTTTAAAGTCCACCTAATTAAATCCTTGTATCAAGATACCCAATTCACATCTAACGTAATGTTAAATGCTGAATTCAATGAGGAAAGCTTGATATCTTTGGATTGGAACACATAATTACATCATCCCACGGTATGTGTTCAGTACTGCAAGATAAAGGAGGTTGAAATTATATTTCTTAATGGTTTTTTGACAAATTGCATGTGCAGGTGCAAGAATAAAAAACCACCTATATAAGCATGAAGTTTAGCTGCTTCAAGAAGCTTGGGACTTGGCTTTGATATGCTTATTGAAGGATAGGACACAAGCTAGTAAAAAATAGTGTCAAGTAGAACATGTGAATGTGTAAACTGTTGTGTATATTATCTTCATGTATTCACTATGAATAGAAAGAGTTCAATCCTTTAGTGACACTCTGATATTCGAATATTTGAAATGCTAATGTACTAATGTGAAATTCAATCGTCGCGACATTTCATTTATGCATCAGTTTGTTGTTTGTTATGAGTTTGTTTTAAGTTAATCAAGATTACACTTAAATGGGGGAGGAATGTTGGTGATTTTACATCACCAATATGATTTAAGTGTAATGGATTGACTTAGTTGACCAATGTGTAATCATGATAAATGTTCAACAAGTCGGGATTGTGCGGAGTGCACACTTGTATGACGTTATTATGATTATCGCCCCGAATCACGGGGGTCCGTGGGCAGCGCCCCCAGTAGCGGAGTTCCAGGGGCGGCAGCCCCTGGTAGCAGGATCCAAGGGGCAGCGCCCCTAGCTGGGGTCGAGCTGCCAGGTCAGCTGGAAAATAAAATTCCCGGTATTTTGGACATTAATTTTTACCCGTTAATTTAACCATTTCGGTAGTTAAATAACTGCCTTGGCAGTTACAACCGTTTTGGTTTTATTGGTCATAATTTTCTGTCTCTCTGGTTCTGGTTTTCATAACATCAAAACATATTCTCGGTTCAAAATCTGAGTTTTATCCGATTAAAGATTTCGATAGAACCATCGATATACTTCGATCTGAAAGTGTTTACACAACTCTCAGATTACTGTAATCCAATAATTCTAACATACCACACCATCTTCCATACACCACTCACTTTCAAAGCCACATTCAAATCATTATCATCTTCATTCATACCTCTTTTCTCCACTTTCATCCTCGCAACAATAATACTACTGTTTATCTTACTGATAATCACATTGTTAGGGTTCGGGTTTCGATATGATAAAATCAGAATTACGTGTGGTTTAGTGATTACGGTATTGTTTTACGTAGTAACGTTGGGACTCGCATCACCAATCGCGGTTTTGGAGTCGAAATCAGGTTTCGTGACGTTAAGTGCATGTGTGAAGAATCAATCGGTTATGCTTTGGTTTAAGTTTTTTAAATTGGTGATAAACACGGTATTGGTGATCGGAGGAATTTTCGGGTATTGTGTTTCTATTAAGAATAAGGAATCGGTGTCACCTTGGGTACTGTTTGTGGTAGTGAGTGTGGTTTATTTGGAAGCGTCGTTGATGATGGTCCATTATGTGGTGTCCATTGTTGTGTTGTATGTGTGAGCTAAGGCAGCGCATGGTGGTTATGTGGTTGTGAAGACTACGATGCATGTTTCCCGTGAGGAAAGGAGGGTGCCTATGTTAGGTTGGTTTAGTCATACGACGGTCATTTTCTTCTATTTCATTATCATGATTCGTTTCTTGATATGATGTTCTAGGGGTATTGTCATTTCTTTATCAAACTCGATCATTAGCTAGCTTTTTAGTGTTGGTGTTTGTATGTGTAATTGGCCATTTAGTTGAAGTAGAGTTGCTCGTAATATAGTATACAGTAAAACCTCTATAAATTAATACTCGATAAATTAATAACCTCGATAAAATTAATAATTTGTCCGGTCCTAACTTGGGACCAGTACAAATTTGGACCCCAATACATAAAATAGTAAGATAATAATTTTTTTGAAACCCCGGTGTATATATATTAGTCCCAACGAAATTATAAATTAATAATTACTAAAAATTTCATATATTTTTATATATGCGTGTGTGTAAGAGACACACTTCAAAATCCTAAGATTGTTTAGTAAAAAGTGAATTCATTATCACTTGTTATTTTTTGTTGAACTTCAAATATATATTGAGTTTATCTCAAAATCTCCTCATTGCAATAAAGTGTTGGTTTGTTGTCTTCTCGTATTGCAACAAAAAGTGTTAATTTTATTTTCATAAAATGTGAATATTAATTCATATAATTTTAATTGAAACTTGTTTTTCAAATTTATTTTTCATCTTTAACTAGTATATATTGTATCTAGTATATTACACTTGAAAATTTAAAAGTCATATACAAAATCTCTTTAAATTAATAAATTATTAATTTATCGATATAATAATATCTCGCTAAATTAATAAAATATCTCGGTCCCAACGTTATTAATTTATAGAGGTTTTACTGTAGATAGCTACGTGAGCCTTATGTGTATTTTCAAGATCTTGGCGTTTGTGTAGGTGATATGTTCACTTAGAGCTTTCGGCAAACAAAAATGAACAATTTTCGTTTTATATTCATATGCATAAGTTTCATTTCCTATAAAAACTCTATAAATGTAAGTATCGAGCGAATGATCCTTCATTGTTCAAGTAGTAAACAAAAATGAAGTGACCAGTGAAACTCAACACATTTTTTTTCAAGTATATATTGATTTGAGCGAAAGTTTTCCATATATATAAAGTTTCTCGTATCTCGTATGATCATTTCATCAAGTTCTGGTGATAGTAACTTGCTGATGTGCTAATTTGAATAACTTGTTAAATCAGAGTAGATAATTCATTTTTCTATTGTCAATCTTTTTACCTATGCGCAACTATAGGGTATCAAGTTAATTATCGCAAAAACAAGCATAGTGATGTTGAAAGTCCAGTAGACAGTTATAAAAAGAAACCTGAAAGGAGCAACTAGCAAGAATAACTGTACAAATCTGAATTTTAGCAACATCATGAAAGTCTGACCAACCTAGCTTATAGCTTACAGGTTGCTGAAGTTGCGCTCATTGCTGCAAAATATATGTGACATGATAGGGACCATTTGCTCATTGATAACAAACAGACTATAGGATAAATTTTAAATTTCACTTGCCCATCTTTTGCATGCATGGTGGTTTTCTTATATGATTAGGATTTTGATGTGATTTGGTTATTAGTGTCTAATTTGGTATGGATTCAAAATTTTGAAAAAGTTGCTAAAAATATCATTTCCCTTGTCAAATCTACCCAAAATTTTCTTCATTTTCTTCATCATCTGACTATTTCAACTTAGGAGTGTCCAAAAGAACGAGGAATCAAAAGAACCGTACCGGTATTGTACCGGAACCGAACCGTATATTAGAACCATGGTACGGTTCTTGGATCCTAAAATTCCAAATTTTAGGTTCTTGAGACGGTTCGGGTCGGAACCGTCCGGTTCCGGTACTTTCTCGAAAGAACCGACTATTTTAAAAATATGAAATTTTATAAAGTTTATTTGGGACATTGTGTAATGTGTATATCATTTTAAGGGAAAAAATACTCATTAATAAATGTAACATAAAAAATCTAAAACTTAAAAACACATAATATAAAACTCAAACACTTTTAATCTATTCAAAGATCATCATCATTCATCAACATGAAAGTATGTTTATCTTGAAATCATTATCGTAAATTTGATACTTACCTATAGTAATAGAAAAATCAATTGAATTATATAATGCAATATGTGACGAATGACGAATTGTAGTTAACAAGTATAATGGGTTGTCATTTGTTTTGTGATATTGGAAGTATGAATGCATATTATATTATATAAAAATGTTGATCAATTGGTGTTGTTGTACTTCATGCTTTTCGATTCAATATGATGCGTAATATTTAATCAAGTATATTAAATAACTAAATCAAGTATATAAGTTGTTGTTTAAGTATACAATATTTAATCATGTACATTAGTTAAATACCGTGTGTATTTGTATTGTTATAGCATTATTAGCATGTCTTTATGAATGATAAACGAAGAAAAAAATAAATTATTTAAACACTTTTAGGTTCTTGTGGGAATTACCCGAAATTCCTGTACCGGAACCGAGTACCGTACCAGAACCGTTATTAAATGATATCGATATTTTCACGTTTATTCGTTTGACCCAGATTGTCCCTTATTGTTCAAGGTGTAACCTTGAGTGATATCGAATTGTCCCATATAGTTCAAGTAGTAATCCTAGTTAATGATAGATTAGGAGGGTGGCAGTGGTGGGCGGCATCACCAATGGCATGTCTTTGCCGGCGGTGAACACCACCGCCATTTCGCCGGCATGCCCAACGGTATGGTCTCAGCGGTGATAAATGCTTCGCAAGTATGGAACGGCATGGAAGAAATGTGACCGTTGGGAGAGGAAGAAATGTGACCGTTGGCTGGGCCAAAAAATGAAAAAGAAATGAAATTTAAAAGCTTAATCCAAAAAATGATATGGGATTTTGGTTTTGCTTGTTTCTTTCCTATTGTTAGTAAGAAAAAAGATGCAATGAAAAAGAAAATGGTGCATAATTGTGAGCATAATAAAGCATGGTTATTAGCTGAAAGTGGTGGATGTGCAGTTGGTAGTGGAGAAGAATTGAGTCTTTGGAAAGAAGCATGGTTATTTATTTATGGTGAAATATTATCTGCTACTAGGAATTTCTCCAAAGGTACTTACTTTTTTTTTTTTTTTTTTTTTTTTCAATGTGATATCTTTGACTTTTGACTTAACTGAATGCTATGAATTATGTATTTTTTTAGGAGAAAAGTTGATTTGAGTACTAGTTTTTTGTTACATACTAATGGACAAATCCCCACCATCCATTTAGTTTGATCTAATTGTGGAGATTAACCTAAGATTAAACATGAAAACCTAAGTCAATGTCTTTTTTTTTTCCTTTTTCTTTGTCTTTTTTATTATTCACTTTCTTTCTTTTTTTTCTTTCTTTTTTTTTTTTTGCTTTTTTTTTTTTCCAATTAACGTTATATATTTTTTCCTTTTTTTTCTTCTAATTCACGTTTTTTTTTTTTTTTTTTTTTTTTTTTTTTTTTTTTTTTTTTTTTTAAATAAGTCAAGCTTTTCTTTTTTAAATAAATTCACGATTTTTTCTCACTATATTACGTTTTCGTCCGTTTTTGTCTGTTTTCACATGATTATATACGTTTTCAGACGTTTTTGTCCGTTTTTAGACGTTTTTTACCGTTTTTATATGTTTTCGTCCGTTTTTTTACGTTTTCGTCTGTTTCAGACGTTTTTGTTCGTTATTATACGTTTTCGTCCGTTTTTTTACGTCTCGTCTGTTTTCAGACGTTTTTATCCGTTTTCGAAAGCTTTTATATGTTTTCAGACGTTTTTGTCCATTTTCATACGTTTTCATCCGCTTTTATACGTTTTTGACCGTTTTCAGACGTTTTCATCCGTTTTTATACGTTTTTGTCCGTTTTCATATGTTTATATACGTTTTCATCCGTTTTTACACGATTTCATCCGTTTTTATACGTTTTCGTCCGGTTTCATATGTTTACATTTGTTTCCGTCTGATTTCATACGTTTTCTTCTATTTTTTTATGTTTTCGTCCGTTTTTAGACGTTTTCGTCCTTTTTCCTACATATTCGTCTGTTTTCTTACATTTTCGTTCATTTTCATATGTTTTCGTCCGTTTTTCAATTTTTTTTGGCCAATTTTAGACGTTTTCATACGTTTCTGAATATCACAAGTGTTGGAACCAAAGTTTTACTATTTTATCAAGTCTCGGTCATTTGTAATAATGCTAGGTTGCTTAGTTATTATTTACTATCATTCATATTTTGTATTAAGTTTACTAGGCTTAAGAATGAGGTCCATGGGCCTCAAGCCCATACGTTTTATGTGAAGGGAAGGAGTAGGAGTGTTGCCCTAGCTCCTTTCCTATAAATACTAGTCTTAGGCCATTTGTAAACTTGGTTGGTTATTTGAAAACATTAAGGAAACTCTTGCATTTCATATTCTCTAATTTCTCATAATCATCCCACTCTCATTCTCATCTCATTTCTACCTTTATTGTGCTTGTGTTTACTAAATGGTGACCTAACAAGTGGTATCATTCGCTAGAGGAAGGTGTAGTTATTGTTTTCATTGATTTCTATCTTAAAAATCGTTTTTTTTATCGAATTTTTTTGTGAAAATTTAAAACTTTTTGTTAGTTTCTTGGTTTTTCTCACATCTTTGCTTACAAACTTGTGTTTAAAATCAAAACAAACCAAAAAGTTCCAAACTTTTTACAAAACTAGTCGATTTTGATTATTTGTACTTTTATCGAGATTTTTATTAAGTTTGAAAAATTTCCTAAAGTTTTCTACTTTCTTTAAGATCTACTCATTTTATACACAAAAGTACAAGTATCTTGAAATAAAAACGAGTTTTAGGATTGCTTTCTTTGTAAAACAACAACTACCAAGTTATCGAAAACTTGCTTGTCCCCATTTTCGAGATCTTCTCTAAGTGCACTACCTCGACTTCGTTTGTGTGGACTCGGTATTTTCTTTCTTGTATAAGAAAGTTAAGTACTTCGACTTTTGGGAAAGTTTTCGAAATTGTATAATTTCGAAAACTGGTTTTCGCAAACTTTGTGATTTTTCGAAAAACTTACTATTTTATCGAAATCACTACAATATCGAAAACTAATTAAGTTTCGCAAACCTAAAAGATTCGAAATCTTATTTTTTCGATAACTTGCAAAAGTTTCGAAATCTTATATTTTCGATAACCTGGCCAGTTTCGAAATCTTAGTTTCTCGATAAACCTAAGTTTTTTTCGAAAACCTTGTTTCTCGAAAATCTGACAAGTTTCGCAAACCCTATTATCGAAATCACATATTTCGCAATCTGAAGTTGTGCTAAGTTTCTCGATACTTGGTTAATTCTACACTTTCTACAAGATCCATTTCTATACAAGTATTCTAAGATGTCTCAACCACCTAATCACTACTTTCCTCATGTTCAACAACATTCACCTCAGCAACAACAACCTCAGCAGTATCAGCAACAACATTACCTTCCGCACCAAATGAATCAACAACCTTCTCAAAGACAAACATACAATCCACTACATCACTACCTAATGATGCAACAACAACAGATCATTCCTCAACAACAACCGTATCAAATGCCACAACAAAACACTCAGTTTTCCTCCAAACAACCTCACTGGTTTGACAGAATGTGTGAAGTTATTACAACTCAACAATCCCGACATGAGGCAGGATCACTTGAGACACCTCCAATGCTAACACCTGGTAACTATGTGCAATGGTCAAGTCGATTCCTACGATTTCTTGAACTAAAGAAACCTCATGGGCACTTCTTGAAGCAAGTGATACTTGAAGGACCATTTGAGTGGCCAACAAGATTTGAAGCTGGTGATCCAAATGCTGATCCTCCACGTCCTCCTGGTGATAGACCTCTTCCAGAATCTGCCCTCACTGAAGAACAAAAACTACATCGTGAAGCTGATCAGTATGCAATGGCTTATATACTTCAAGGTATACCTAATCCGATCTATCGAAGTGTCGATGCTCAGAAAACAGCCAAAGCTATGTGGGAACACGTTCATCTCCTTATGGAAGGCACTCAATTGAACAAAGATGACATGGAATCCAAGCTTTACATGGAATACACTGACATCACAATTGAACCTGGAGAGTCACTTGAATCCTACTATCATCGTTTCACAAATGTGGTCAATGATCTGGAACGTCATAAAATCACAGTACCAAGGATCGCTGTGAACTCCAAATTTGTTGGTAGTCTTGGCCCTGATTGGCATAAATATGTGACATTTGTTCGTCAAACGAAGAATCTTCATGATGCTCCATATGGTTTGTTGTATGATTTTCTGAAACACCATGAACCTGAAGTGGAAAAAGATAGAGCTCTACGAGGAGGATACACACCCACACCAACACCAAATTCTTTGGCTCTCGTAGCTCAATCTCCCTATGCTCCACCACCAATGTCAAATCATGCATATGTTCAAGAGCAGAACTACTTCAGTTATCCACAATCTTCCACCTCGAACCAAATGGTCCCTTATGATTCATCTCCACAAGATTCTTCTACTCAACTTGTTCCGTCAAACAAAAATGATGCTGTGTACTACTCCAACTCCAATGATGATGACGATGATGACTTTCATACGTTGAATCAGGGACTTGCTCTTATTGCTCGTGCTTTCAGCAAATTCTCCAATAAAACAAACAATCGTCAACGATCATCTTCTAATACAAGGAATCAAGCTGTTGTTAATGATGGAAGAGTGGAAATTCAGAATCGTAACTATGGTCGATCTGGTTCAGGAAGCTCTTCAGGAAATTATGGGAATGGTCAGAGGTTTAGTAACAATACCGGGTTCAGAAACAACTCAGGATCTCCTCAACAAAGGTCTGACTCAGTTGCTACAAGGAACTCCAGCTCAGGGAATGCAGTTTGGTGCTACAATTGTAATGAACAAGGTCATATAGCTACAGCATGTCCCAAACCGAGAACTCGGGGTAGTAAGTTTCATAAGCAGGCATTACTCATGGCTCTTCAAGATGAAAAAGACGGACATTTCCCTGAACAAGATAACAACTTCATGGCAAATGTCAACAATGATGATGACATGGAAGATCTGGAAGCTAATGCAGCTGTGATGCTTATGGCCAACATGCAGGAAGTTAAGCTCAATGATTCAGGTCCAGTGTATGACACTGACGGCTTGTCTCAGGTACATGACCTCAATGAATGCTTTATTAATGAAATAGTCTCATCTTCTGCTTATGAATCAGATATGGCGCAAGTTGTTCCATCTTCATCATCTCATAAAGATGAACAAATAAACACAGTTGTCATATTCGATGATGACACAGTTGTTTCATTTGATGATCCTATTGAGAATGATAAACATGATCATTTCGAACAACATGAACCATCATTGGATCCAGACCCTGATCTCATATTGATTTCTAACCAACTGGATGCTCAACAAGTGCAAATAACAAAATGCAACGAGAAAAACAAAGTTTTGAAAGAACAAAATGCGTCACTTGCAAGAGATATTGAATGTTATAAAATTCAGCTTTCTAATCAGGAAGACAAGACTAAAAATGCAAAAAGTTTTGAAAAAGCTTTTCACGATTCATACAACAAAGAACAAGATCTTCAACGCAAAATGCAAGATTTAATCGAGTCAAACGGAAAGTTGATTTCAAAACTCGAAAGTGAAAAGAGTGAATTGAAAATGCAAGTCGAACGTCTTCATTCAGAACTTTCAAAAACAGAAACAGAATTGTCAAGTTGTCAAAAAGATTTTTGTGAACATAAAATACGAAAAAGGAAGTATATAGATGAATTACTCGGTAATATTGTTGATCTTGAAAAACAACTGAAAGAATTTCGTAACATTGTTTACAAACACGGGAACTCTGTCACAACAATTCAAAAATTTACTTTAAAACCGAGACCCTGTTCAGGATTTGCACTTGGCGATTACAATTCAATGTTTCTTCACAATGCATTCAAAGATATTCCTAAAATTTACAGTATGGATTATTTGCTTGATGATACAATTGTGCGTGCTGTTGTTTTTGATACTGAGGAAGAAGAAGAACATGAAGACGAGAGTCGGTCCAAAATGAGTAATGTTCAATATTGCACACCATATGACTATTCAAAAAATCCAATTAAGTTTGTTACTCAAAAGGATTTACCCGAGAAATCATGGTTTATCGAAGAGTCATATGTTTCATCTCACAATGAGGCCCCTGTCCAAACTGTAGCACAAATAAATGGTCCTTTACCATCATCCGGTGAACTTTCACCCTTACCAAAAAGTGTTCGTGTCTTAAATTATTTCAAAACCTTTATGGAAGACATCGAAATTTTGGAGGAGACAATTGAACGCAATTCTGAAATAAAAATTGAAACGTTTCAATCCGCTTACGAGCGCGAAAAGAGAGACATTTTTCAAAAACAAATGTTGCCAATTGTCAAACACCTCCGTCTCTGTGCTACACGTTGGGATCAGGAACTTCAAAAGGAGGTCAAAAATATGATAAACGTTTTCAATGCTACTGAAAATGACATTTTGATTCAAAAGCAAAGAAACAGAGTTTTGAAAAATGATGCTGATCGACTCTTGGAACAAGTTCTCAACGCTGATATTTTGTCTGTTATCATGAATGATCTCTATAATTCTGGTACTTCTATGCTTAAGCATGATCATTGTGTTGATAATAGTTTGTTGAATATGGAAATTGAGACACTGAAACATGAGAATGAAATACTGAGAAAAAAGAATGATGATGTGACAAAACAGTTTTCAAAAGAAATTTGTCTACTCAACCAGAGGATTGAATGGTGTCAAGCTCAAAGTCTTGAACGAGAACTGGAACTTCAAAAACAAAACATTTCAACCTCTTGTCAGCTTTGCAAAAACAATGAGTCTTTCAAAAGTTTGTGTCTCAAATACGAGCAAGAAATTGCGGATTTAAAAATTGAAAACGACGCATTTCTACAAAACCACATCGACATTAAATATTGCAATGGCATACTTGAGTCAAATATTCAGGATAAGAATCACATCATCATAGAGTTAAAAGAGAAAATAAAGATACTTCAAAAAGGAAAGTTTGTTGACACCACGGTAATAGCACCAGGAATGTATCATGTAGACAAAACTGATAAAGGAAAGATTGTTCAAAACACTAATGTTGATAACTCCACTTCTACAGGACTAGTCTCCACTACTAGCGTTAGCAGACCCAAGCGAAAAAGTAAAAAGAAGAATAGGATCTTGCAACGTAAGAAAGGACAACTAGAAGCTCAAGAAGTAGAAGATCAACTTAGGAAATTGAATAAGACTCATGTTGCATCAGATTTAGACTCTAATCTGGCAAATTGTAATCAAAATCTAAATGTAACAAATGATGAACCTTTGACTGTTTTGAATATTAATGCATCTTGTGTGTTTTGTCGTAAAAGTGTATCATCTGGTGTTCATACAAAATGTATTGCTAATTCTCTTCTCCATCGTCATAAGAAACGTAGGACACGCATTCCTTCTAGGCCCACTACTGCCTCTAAGTCTAACTTAGGAAAGCCGTCTACTACGGTTTCTAATGAAGTTGAAGTTACCCCCATAAGTGCCAAGAACAAATCTAGGAATGAACCAACGACTAGTGCATTTAACATTAAGAAAGCAAAAACTAGTTGGAACTGGCAACATTGGTTACAATACAAACCAGACTTTAAATGGATTCCTAAACTGTTGAATACATGTGTTTCTAACCAACAGGAACCCGCACTGTCTTTGGGTTCCACCCTTACTTCTGTTCCATCTGTGCCCTTTTCTTGTGATGCAGGTGGTACAGATCATTCTCTGGATTGTTGATAGCGGATGCACCCGACATATGACAGGCAATCTCAAACTGTTGAAAAACTTTGTCTCAAAGTTCATTGGTACTGTCAGATTCGGGAATGATCATTACGCTCTAATCATGGGATATGGTGACTTTATCAGCGGGAACATTGAAATCAGCCGTGTTTATTATGTGGAAGGCCTTGGACACAACCTTTTCTCTGTTGGTCAATTCTGTGATGGAGATCTAGAAGTTGCATTTCGTGAGAAAACTTGCTTTGTTCGTGACTTACAAGGAAACGATCTTATGTCTGGCTCACGTGGCTCCAATCTTTATACAATATCAATGTCAGATATGATTGCAACATCTCCGATATGTCTTCTCTCCAAAGCAGAGTCAACTAAATCTTGGTTATGGCACAAACGTCTTTCGCACTTGAATTTCAGAACCATGACTGACCTTGCTCGTTATAAACTTGTCGATGGATTTCCAAGATTCCGTTTCACCAAAGATCACTTATGTCCAGCCTGTGAACAAGGAAAAAGTACTCGTGCTCATTTTCCGTCTAAACCTGAGCAAAGTACAAATCATGTCTTACAACTACTTCATATGGATTTATGTGGACCGATGCGCGTTCAAAGTATCAACGGTAAACGCTACATACTCGTAATTGTAGATGACTTCTCCAGATAGACTTGGGTTTATTTCTTACGAAGTAAAGATCAGGCTCCTTCAATGATCATCACCTTTCTCACTAAAATTCAAGTTCAGCTACGCAACACGGTACGAATCGTCAGAACTGACAATGGAACCGAATTCAAAAATCAGACACTTAGGTCTTATTATGAGAAAGTGGGAATTGAACATCAAACATCTATTCCTAGAAGCCCAGAACAGAATGGTGTGGTTGAAAGACGCAACAGGACGTTAGTGAAAGCTGCTAGAACTATGTTGATTAATGCTCAATTACCAGATTACTTGTGGGCAGAAGCTGTTTCAACCGCATGTTATACTCAAAACCGTTGCATGATCACAAAACGCCATCGTAAAACACCATATCAAATTGTTCACAAAAGAAAACCGAACATCGACTACTTTCATGTATTTGGAGCACTTTGCTATCCGAAAAATGATCGTGATGATTTAGGTAAACTCAAAGCTAAGGCTGACATCGGAGTGTTCGTTGGATATTGTGAAAATTCCAAAGGTTTTCGGATATGGAATCGTCGTACAAGAGAAATTCAAGAAACCATTCACGCTAATTTCGATGAACTCACCCAAATGGCTTCTGAGCAACACAGCTTAGGACCCGAATTTAACCGTCTTAACTCTCCGGCATCTTCAGCTGAACCTTTGCCACTTAACCGCAAAGAATTAGAAACCTTGTTTGCTCCACTATTTGATGACACAATTGAATACCGTCCTACTGAGGTCTCACCAAATTCCGCTGCTCAACCTGATCACATTCAAGTACCAGACTCACCTCAACAAACTTCTACAAGTATTGAGAGAGACGGTCCTCCAATTGTATCACCATCTACAGCAGAACAAACTGGTTCTACTTCCTGCCATCCAGCTGAAGATCTTACACCACAATCAGTTCCGCAATCCGCAGAGCATGATCCTGATGCGTTCTTTAATCCGTTTGCACCAGCTACTACAATTCCTGATATAGCTGAGTCGTCTACACGCAACCTGGATCCTGCCAACATGCGAGATACGTATCAACTACACCCTTCAACACATAAATGGACTCGTGACCATCCACTTGTTCACATTATTGGCCACCCAGATGCACCTGTTATGACTAGACAACGACTTCACACAGATGGAGAAACTTGCATCTACGCACTCACAGTTTGTCATGAAAAACCCAAGAACATTAAAGAAGCAATGACTTATGACAACTGGATTGAATCTATGCAAGAGGAATTTCAGCAATTCATAAGATTAGAAGTCTGGGAATTAGTTGAAAGACCTGACGGAGTCTTTGTCATCGGGTTAAAATGGATCTGGAAGAATAAGCTTGATGTAGAAGGGACAGTCATCCGCAACAAATCACGTCTGGTAGCGAAAGGATACTCTCAACTTGAAGGTCTAGAATTTGCTGAATCCTTTGCTCCAGTGGCACGACATGAAGCTGTTCGGATCTTTTTGGCTTATGCTGCTCATAGGAATATGGTAGTTTACCAAATGGATGTGAAAACTGCATTTCTGAATGGAGAACTCCGTGAAGAAGTTTATGTCAGCCAACCTGAAGGCTTCGTTGATCCTGAGCGTCCTAATCACGTCTACCGACTCAAAAAGGCTCTCTACGGACTCAAGCAAGCCCCACGGGCGTGGTATGACAAACTGTCCACTTTCTTACTGGCCAATAAATTTTTTAAAGGATCGGTGGATCCCACACTATTTACAAAAACCTACGGGGAGGACTTACTTGTTGTTCAAATATATGTCGACGACATCATTTTTGCCTCAACAAAAAGAAGTTATTCTAATGATTTTGCAAAATTAATGAAAGATAATTTTGAAATGTCCATGATGGGTGAACTTTCGTTCTTTCTAGGACTTCAAGTTCATCAATCACCCCGTGGAATTTTTATAAATCAGTCTAAATATGCTCTTGAAATTTTGAAGAAACATGGAATGATGTCTTGTGATACTTATAATACACCAATGGGCTATACCACAAAACTAGATGCTGATTTACATGGGACTCCCGTTGACCCTACTAAATACCGAAGTATGATTGGGTCCCTCATGTATCTCACAGCTAGTAGACCTGATATAGTTTTTGCTGTCTACATGTGTTCTCGTTATCAGTCAAGACCAACTGAAAAACACCTCAATGAGGTCAAAAGAATCCTTCGATACATAAAGGGAACCATTAACTTGGGAATCTGGTATCCGAAGGATTCTGGTTTTGAACTAATTGCTTTTTCAGATGCTGATCATGCAGGATGTTTAGACACACGCAAAAGTACATCTGGTGGATTACAGTTTCTCGGAGACAAACTTGTGTCATGGCAATCTAAGAAGCAGGACTGCACGTCACTGTCATCTACAGAATCTGAATACGTAGCCATGTCTGCTTGTTGTGCTCAAGTCATCTGGATGAGATCACAACTTAAAGATTATGGCTACCTATTCAACAAGATTCCTATTTACTGTGATTCAAAGAGTGCAATTGCTATCTCCTGCAACACTGTACATCATTGCAAATCCAAACACATCGATCTCCGTTATCATTTCATCAAAGAGCATGTGGAAAGGGGTACAGTTGAACTTTATTTTGTTGGAACTGAGTACCAATTGGCGGACTTACTTACCAAATCCCTGGCACCATCCAGGTTTGCTAGTTTAGTTCACCAAATTGGTATGAGATGTTTGACACCAGAGGATCTGGAAAAGTTTTTAAAACACCACTGATCGTCAAACATCACAACTATCTCTGTATAATAGTTTGTTTTCTTTCTTTACTATAAATTAATATAAACACAAAAAGATTTTTCACATTTTATTTTTCATAAAAAAAAAATGCAAGTATATCGCTTCCATTCAACACCTTGTTCTTACTTTACAAGTGTTGAGGGGGAGTCACGCTTAAATCTTTTACCAATTTTAATTGGTATACTTGCATGTTTCTCGTATTTTTACGGTTCGGAGAGTGTGTGGATGATTTCTTTTACATCACTTTGTCTCAATTGTTTTACGTTTTCATAAGTTAGCTTTACGGATGCATATCTCTAATATCACTTAAGTTTGCTAGTTAATTTAGGTCTCTAATAGACATATCTTAAAGTTAAGGGACCAAAAGTGACTAAACTTTAAATTTTCAAAATAAATTTAACAAACAAACCGTACAAACAAAAAACCCACAGATTCATAAACTCTTAAACCCCTAAAACCCTTTTCTAACACACGGCTCTAATTCAATCAAGAAATCCAAGACCTTGATCATCAATCTGTAAGTTCCTATATAATCACTAGGGAATAACATACATAGGATCTTGGTTAATTGAATTTTCAACGGTTCGATTTCATGTTTTCTTGATGTCGAGAACTAGGGTTAGGAATTTCGAAAATTGCGCTTAACATGTTGTGGTGTTTAATTCTTGATGGGGTTTAGTTACTAAGCTTGTTTCTAACACATACTCATCATTTATTTATACATTCCATCATGTTCACTTCGTTTTTTTCGAATTCGTAATTTTGGGTCGAAGTGGGTTTATAAGGTTCTGTGCTTATTGGATTGATTTTATTGGTGGGATTTGTTTCTTAGGTCTCATATTTGCATGTTTAATCTAGCTATGATGATTCACACCATTTGAACATGATTCTCGAAAAACTTGTATGCTTCGTTCGTTAATAATATCGAGCTAAATGTGTCTTATGTGTTGACTACTGTGTTTATGTGTCATTATAAGCTTTATACATGTAGTTGAGATATGCTAGTCTCCGTGATACTCTTTTGTCTCAAATTTGTTAAGTTATCGAAAACATGTTCTTGAAAGTTATCGAAAACTTCATGCTTTTGTCTAAGTAGTGTTTGTCTATCTTGGTGACAGGCCAAAATCATTGGAAAAGTTCTTTGTGAAGGAAATGTACGTGTGACTTCAATTTAATTCGATTTAATTCTTGTATAAGAATTTTTTCGAGAACCTGAGTTTTTATCGAAATCTTTTACAAACTTATCGAGAAACTTATCTTTCTCGATAAATGTTGTTCAAACTCAATTTCCTCGAAATTATTTTTTTTTTCGAAATCATTATTTGAGCTAAAACTTTTCGAAATCATCAGATTCTCGAAAATTTTATCGAAAAATAATGTTTCTCGATAACTCAATTTTTTCGAAGAAAAGATCTCGATAAAAGATCTCGATAAATGTCAATTCTGAGGAATTTCTTTCGGGAAGTCACTTTCTCGATAAAGTTTCACTATATCATTTTTCAAAATCATCAGTTTCTCGAAAAGTTGAAAAAGATGTTTTTCTCGAAAACATCAATTTTTTCGAAAAAGAAAGAAATCTCGATAAAAGTCAATTATGAGGAATTTTTTCGAGAAGTCACTTTCTCGATAAAGTTTCACTATAACATTTTTCGAAATCTGTTTCTTTACTCAAGTTTGCGATAAAAGGTCCATGATATATTTTTCGAAATCTTGTTTGGCATTGTCATGTTATATCTATGTATCATTGTTGTGATTCATTATTGTTGTGTAATGTGATGTAATTGTGAATTGTGATTGTCATGTTGTGCTTATTTGCAATATGCATTATTTGACTCATAACAAAATGACGCATTTGTGCTTAACTGTCTCAAGTAGATATCTGTATCCAAACTCTAAACTGTGCTAACACATAACAAATTTGGATGTTTGGTTTATGGTGATACCTTTCAGATAAACATGACTGAACACAATGAGAACGTCGCTGAACAAACTCTTCCATTACTCACCTTGGATGACATCACTCCCGAGAACTACAATGTCACGATTGGCATCAACAATCCCCGCGTTGATTTCAACAAATTGAATATCACAGAGAAATCATGCATGATTGTGAAAGACATCCTACTTGCACATCCTTGCAAACCTCTGCTCACCTGTTCTACTTCAGTTCCACTATTCTACCTTCATCAGTTCTGGCTTACTGCTCGGGCTAACTTGGATGATGAGTCTTTCACTGTTACATTAGATAGCCAAGATTACTCGGTAGATCATGACGTTCTTCGAACAGCCCTTCTCATGCCACAAACTGACAACGAATTTGCTCCGATACTACCTGACCTGGAACTTCTTGACTTCTTCATTGAATTAGGATATGAGGTTGATGATGATGTACCTCTAGTCAAGCTTTCCAAATTTAATGTCAAGTATATCCCTCAGCCTTGGAGAACATTCTGTCTGTTGGTGGTAAGATCTATATCTGGAAGGAAAAGTGGTCATGAACATCCAAGGCTCGAACACCTGCAAACATTCTGGGGTATGGTGACTCTGACACCGATTGACTTTGCAGTTCCTATCATGAATGATATAGTACACAGTATTCAGACTGAACGTGTGAAGACTATGATACCATTCACAAGATTCACCAAGCTTATCATAGAACATCTCTGCAAAAGCTCTCCAGAATTCGTCAAAAGGATGGCTGATCCTAATGAGCCGAAGCACCTCTTCGAGGACGACTTCACCACCTCATTCATCAAAACGACCACTTCCTCAACAAAGATCAAGGGAATGAGGCTTCCAGAATACCTACTGAATGACAAAATCAAGAAGAGTCTGAACTACAAGCTGTATGACAACGCTTACAAAGGTGTACAGGAAGAAGCAACAATAAAGACTCGTAGCAAAGGAGGTGTAAAGTCTGGGAGTACCACGAGCACCACTGCATCACCTCATACAAGATCTAAGTCTGCTACAATGGCAAAACCCAAGACTACTACCACACCTAAACCTACATCCAAACCCAAACCTGCTACCAAGCCAAAGAAGAAGGTTACTCCTGAATACATTCTTCGTGATGAACCAACACCTCCACCTTCTGACACCGAATCCGAGTTCGACACGGAATCTGATGAAGCAGAACCAGACTATGAACTGAGATACAGAGCACCTGATGAAGGATTTCCTGCAACAGAGATTGCCATACAACAAAGTCTTGAAACTTATGAAGAAGAGACAAGGAGAAGAAAATGAGTCACTATCAATGAGCCTAATGATGATGAAGACGAACCAATCGTTGAACCGTTGGTCGATAAACGCAAACTCAAAAGTATAGTTGTCGACACTAGAGCTGAAGAAAAACGGCTTAGGAAAGAACAGAGGAAAGCAAGTCTTGAAAGCCGACTTTTATCACACCCTCCAACACCACCACCTATCGATCAGTCAGAACATGTAAGGGCTACAAGCAGCATGGTTCCTCCCACAACGTCAGAATCAGCTCCACAACCTGATGACAACGTTAAGGATACTGACAAGGCTGAAGATGTCCACATGACAGAGACTGCTAATTTAGAGGAGAATGTTGGCGGACAAGCACACACTGCTACGGATCAGGAACAAGAATATCTCATCACTCCAGAGTTTCTTGCACGAGAAGCAGAGGAAGCAGAGGAACGTCGTAGAAAGGAAAACGAAGAGAAGAACGCATTCGACACCAACATATTTCTTCAGTCATCTTCTCAACAGACTTCCTCAGCACAACCTCCACCTCCACAAGACTCTCCACCAAAGGATCCGACTCCTCCCGCATCTTCTTCAGACTCTCACAACGAGTCATCGTCCGAATCATCACCTGAGCACTCATCACCCACACCTTCTGAAATAGCATCTAAACAGCATTCGATCAATGAACCAAAACAACAAGTTGATCTTCAGGAGCAAGTGAACAAACTCACCGACATGGTTACCAAACTTACAAAACAAGTTGAGAACTTCCAGGATTCTACGCAGCTGATCGACAAGTTCTTGAACTCTGATTACGAAGGCTTTATCAGAACTGCAACACATGATTTTCTCACTGAAAATCTAGTTGAGATGATCACTCCTAACGTAGCAAACCTTCTCGAACCAATCAATGACAACTTGGATCACAGAATCAGGAGTGTTACAAAGAAAATGTTGTCTACTACACCATTCACGCTTCACACCGCAAAACCTTCTACTGTGACTCCACCTGTCCCTGAACTGTCCTTCAATGACATGCTTGCCAAACTCTTTGACAACATTGCCTCTAAATCCAAACAGACTGCTGAAGAAAAAGCCCTGTATGATGCTATGGTGGCTTACATATCAAAGGAGTCATGCAAAGATGCTGCTGGAACCCGTAAACGGACTAGAAAAGATGACGATCCTGACCCAAACTCCAAAGGCAAGAAACCTAAGTCTGGAACAGGTCCCTCATCCTCTCTACAGCCACAAAAGGACTCCACTCCTCCTGGAACTCAACAACAACCCTCAACTACTGGTAAAGGTCAAACCGAAGATGAAGAAATTTTCATGGAACACAATGATGACTTCCAGGATCAACTTGACACCGATTACCGTGCTCCACCTACTCATGATTCTCATGCTGGACCATCGTCACCGTCCAAAGCTAAAGACAAAGATGCTACATCTAAGTCTAAGAAATCCATGAAGAAAAGACGTCATACATGGCTCGACAATGACGATACTCCTCTTAATGACTGGTTGACAGACATGGTTCAAGCACAACCTCCTCTAGAAGATGAAGAACCCCTTCCGGGCAATACTCTACAGTTTACCCAAGTTATCATGAAGGATCTTCAGATCAACAAACTTACAAAGACGGAGCTAAGAAGAATCAATCAGGACGCACAAGATTTTCTCAAGAAAAGATCTGGAAACAAAGTTGAATACGAATTTCATTTGCAGAATATAGCCAGTGCAATGTCTACCGAATTTGACTGGCTAAATCCTGAGATGAATATCGATTTCAGTTCTAAGAACCATGAAAAACCTTACTTCACCGACTGGACAAAACCATTACCTTTGACAGGATTTCCAGATAAGCCCAAGTTACCCTACAGCTATTTCTTAAACAAAGATCTTCAAAATATCAAACTCACCCAAGAGAAAACCAAGAAGAAATATGCTTCATCACTCACAATCTCCGTACCAGCCGCCAGATACGAAATTCCTGCCATCGAAGAAACAACTCGTGTTTTCAGCAACTCCATCGTAGCTTACGACAGAGATGCCCTACACGGCATTCAACACTGGCCAGAACGTCGTCGTCTCGGTTATACTAGCAGATTGGGAGAGAAATCTTTGGAAGATGTGAAGCATAAATCTAAGATCATTGCCATCTTGGAGATTCATGAGTCACAACGGTTTAACTACAAATTCATGCGTGAAATTGTGGTTAAACGACAAGATGAAAAGAAGTATAAGTTCTCCGAAGCAGACTTTCCAGACCTTAATCTGAATGACATCGAAGATATGTATCTCGAAAAGGTTAAAGGAAGAATGCGGGGTTTCGACAAAGATGTACAGTACAACTTTATGGCATCACTACTTCTTTACATCCGACGACTGATTGTTCAAGAAAGAGTGGAAGATATTCAACTGGGTGTGGAAAGTTACCAACAGAAGATCAATTTGACAAAGCCACAATTCTACTTTGATGGAATCTATCAAACACCACAGTTCACTCTCAATCAAGAACCGTTTGGTTTCACCTACGTCAACAGCAAAAAGCTACAAAGCTTCATGAGGTTCGATGAGGTCCACAAATTCTGTGATGTTACACTCAAATCTGTTCGTGATGGGCTTGTCAGAAGGTTGAACGATGATCGACGTAAGATAGCTAAGGGGGAACCACCTAGATGGAAATCCAGCTCCAGAAGACAAGTTCGTAACTTTGTCTTAAAGATTGAAGAAAGGTTATTTCGACGGGAACAAATCAGACGACTGGAAAGCTATATCGGCGTCAGACCTTCGTTTCCTGTCAGACTCTTCGAAAGACCAGAACCTCAGTTCACTAACTTCGATGCTCCACTACCAGCCGAAGAGTAACTTGGTACATTTGATTAAATTTTTCATTATCAATTGTTTCATTTGATTGAATCATGTTTTATTATGGTTTGTGCACACATATCAGTGTACAACCCGAACTTGTAAAGAAAGGACCCTGAGGTACGCATCAGTGCCTCAATCCTAACATAAGGAGCGAAGGCTTCTTACTTTTGAGTAGACTTAATCAAACATTTCTGATTTTTCATAATTCTGCTCAAAAGGACAAGTATTTCACCTCAATAAGACCTAATCACTTGTTGAGGGGGAGCACTTGTCATAACAAAATACTTTGCTCAAATATCAAATGTTCTTGGTGAATCTCCCCGTAAGACTCAAAAGGCATATTTTAATCTCTAAGTTTGTCAAAAAAAACACCATTTTGTATGCTATTTTTGAGGGGGAGAAAATGTAAAAGTGATTAAAATATACGAAGTCAAAGCTTAAACGTTGTATCATAAGCGAGCTAGACTCAGTATTGACCCACGAATTGACGAGATAATACAAGTTAGTAATATCGAAAGGACATATCCTCGACGGGTAATAACATCAAGTTAGTTACTAGAGCTAGTTGTCACCTAAAAGCTGACAATGCAACTCTTTAACTAACCACGTAAGCGTGTCTCGAAAAGGATATGTCTCAGTAGAAACGTACCGTCTCGAGAAACCTTCTGTGGACTTGACCAGGCCGGGTAATAACTTCAAGCTAGTCTAACTAGTGATGTAAGCGTGTCTCGAATCGGTCCTGTTCACGGAAAGTGGATCAATTCAAAAGTACTTGCTCCTCCCGCATGTGCAAATTTATGAAATACTTATGAGCACATGTGCAGGGGGAGCCCTTCAAAAGTGTACACAAAACTCTCAAAGTGTTAACCAAATTATTTGATTATCACAAACACTTTGAGAGATTTTCTTTCAAAGGTTTCTTGGCTACTGTCGGAGTTATAAGGTGATTAAGATAGGAATATCCGTCCTATGATCCGCCAGAGCCGGAGGGATCTACCCAAGGACATCTCCCATAGTTAGTATTAGAAGTCCTTAGGTATGATACGAAAAAAAGGAGAAATGAATGAAAGGGAAAGAAGGAGTTGAAGAATTAAAAAGAAAAGTTAAGTAAAGGGTGAAAAGAAATAGCCCTCCATATGTTCAACCTTAGGGCAGACACCGGGTTCAATACGTATGCTACTGGTTGTTGTAAAAGACAACACCGGTATTGAAGACAAAGTCGTCATGGACCCAGTGACGCAATGCACTAAACCTTCTTAACCACTCAAGTTCTCTTAAAAGGATTTGTTTCATTCTCACGGGGAACCCGCGTAACCTATCGACCTATCTCTTAGAGACGGTTGATATTGAAGCAGGAGACACCTCCCCAGTCTCCGCATAGGAAACCTAGGTGTGCACTTATAGAGTCTAGAGCCTTGAGATACATCAAAGATCTCTTAGGAACACTTAGTATTTCTACGACTGGTGTTCTACATCAATGGGCATCAGTTGTAAACTATCGAGTCCTTCGCAGATCTTAGCAATCTGCCGAGAACGTTTATGAGAGGATTACGTAAGTATTTCTCAATGATTGAACGGAAATCCTGCCAGGGTCAACTTCAAACAGCCCTGACAGCAGGTCACTTCGGTAACCTCACACGGGTTACGCTTAGTGTTTGCGGTGGTTCCATTACGATCTACAGTCGTGGAGTGATCCCCAGCGACTCACCCAGTCATTGAGCTACCTAGTAGGTCTCGTAAGCTCCTTCGGGAGTATCTGATATGGGAACGGCCTGGATAAGGATTAGAAGGAGTCTTCACACTATGCTGTTGACGAGCTCTAATTCCTTATCCGTAAGTACCGGATATTTATTGCTAACTGTTTACTCGCAGGTACCTCACTTCCATGATGGTAGATTCCAACATGCTCATACATACATCTTGAAGTCAAAGAAAGCTCCCCAAAGATCAAAGTAACACAAAGTTCAAAGAAAGATTCTACGCCAAAAAGAAGAATCTACAAAGTATAAAGACCAAAGATCTTAAGTGAAAGAAAGGGACTACGTGCATGTATAAGTCAGAACTCAAAGATGTATGAGTATGTTGGAATGGCGGACAACCACCACAGACGCAGGAGTGACGAATGGAAGATTACTTCGTAACACAATCACTACAACATCATCAAAGAACAAAGACAAAGAGCAAAGTATATCCATCATTATTCTAATCATTTCTGAAGACGTCTAAAGCTATGAAAGTCAAAGATTAAGACGAAGACGTCAAGCAACTATGATGACCGACCCTTAGGGGGAGATTGTTGGAACCAAAGTTTTACTATTTTATCAAGTCTCGGTCATTTGTAATAATGCTAGGTTGCTTAGTTATTATTTACTATCATTCATATTTTGTATTAAGTTTACTAGGCTTAAGAATGAGGTCCATGGGCCTCAAGCCCATACATTTTATGTGAAGGGAAGGAGTAGGAGTGTTGCCCTAGCTCCTTTCCTATAAATACTAGTCTTAGGCCATTTGTCAGTGTTGCAAAATTCATCTCTGAGTCAGACATAGGTGGTCAGCCTATATCTCACTATCCCGTGTTGAATATAGATGACCAGTCTATATTCCACCGAGGTTCCATGAATTTTGAAATACTCAGTTCAGTTATACTAATACCATGTCCTTCCCAATACCAAGACGTTCAGAAAGACTAAGGCAGGTGACCAAACTCGAGGTCGAATGATGAAACTATGCAGGGAGAAACATAACAGGGTGACATATATGATACGTGAACATGCTTATATGAAAGACAATGATAGAAATCAACTAGAATAAGTGAGTATAATATACCAGATAATGAGACACAAATCTCATCACCTAAGTCAGCAACAAACCACAAGTGAGGCATCATCTTGGCAGGCAGGCACGTGACGGTCATAGGGTTAAGTTTTTCGTAAAAGTAGCTATAGTCTAGGTTTTAAAAACACTTAGTTTGCTATAGCCAAAGCTCTGATACCAATCTGTCACACCCCCAAGATCGGGTCCAGCGGAAGCATACGTGTAGCTGGGGTGTAACTCAATTGATATCACAACACAAGTACAAAAATGGTTTTCACTTTAATCATTTAGGATAAAATCGTTAACTCAAAATGTTGAATTTACATCGTTAAAAGTAGAGCGGAAGTAGGCCCTTAAAATAGTTTAAAACGGTCCCCATATAAATAATCAGAGTCTTCTATGACCATGCCATGCCCTGCCAAAACCTCCTGTAGCGTGCCATATGCTAAAAACCTGAAAATACATGCTAAAGTGTCAACACGAGGTTGGTGAGTTCATAGAGTTTGTTTAACAAATAATGCCTATAGAGAAATGATCGCCCAGCAAAGGCATTGTAAATCCACTCAGTTACAAGTCCCGCCATAAGAGACTTGTAACCTGTGTGTTTACAACCCACTGCCAAATGTGTTAAAGTCTACGGAAACAAAAGTAATATGTGGACCAATAATCAAAGATAAGTGTAGTTTGACCAATACATTTGGTTATGTGACCAATTCATTCGGTATGTGACCAATTCATTCGGTATGTGACCAATTCATTCGGTCGTATTACCCGTACATTCGGTTATGTGACCCGTTCATTTGGTCATGTATGTACATAGTGGAAAAGCCGGTTCATTCGGTTAAGTGTGCATAATAGTGGAAAAAGCTTGGGTCCAAAGGTAAAAAGGATTAAGTGTGATGCAATTGAATATACACTACATTCGAATGAGTAAGAAATTCATAAATGGAGCAAGTAAATGTTTGACTAAGCATGTAGCAAAAACCAATTAAATCAAGTATACATTTAGATGGAAACGAGCATGTATTCTCCCCCAAAACCGTTATAGAACAAGTTAAAATAGTAGGGGCTATGACTCACCTGGAGCGATAGCAATGATGACAAGAATGGATACACTGAAAAGAGGCACGATTCTCTAACCGCAACCTAATATGAGTAATAACGATCTACCTTAGATCATGACATAATGAAATGAATGCACGTGCACATGATGCCTATACCACTCGTAACTTGGAAACACTAGTTATTGTCAAAGTATAATAGTTTCCATACTTAGGAAAAATAAGTCCAATAGGAGTTATAAAAACTTGTCGTAGTATATCGTATAAAAATGTTAGTGTTATATTCCTCGTTTTGAAAACCTTGTAACAATATCTAGAAGTCGCGTCATTTAACCTTTGGCGATACGGGTCTCAATTGATGAGAAAATCGACTCTTATTGTTGTTACTTGAAAGTATTATATTCAACACTTAGAAAATTTCATTATAGTAAAAGCTGTCAAAAATATATAGTTTATCGGGTATATAGATGAGGTCGTAGTTTATTCGTTATAAGTCTATTCGATGAACGGCCAATTGATTTGAAAAGCTTGCTGGAAGGTCTTGATTTCATAAAACTACGGCTCGGACTCAAACTGATCCGATCATAAAGAAAAACAGCCGAGAAAGTGGTGTCTCGCAAAGACAGTTTTACGGCAAAATAATAATAGAAAAGCTGATGGAAATTTGTAAAAATCGTCTAAGTTCAAACACTTGTATCTTTTTCGTTATAAGCTCGTTTTCTACGCTCTTTATATCCCCGGAATCGTGGGATGGCATACTAATATATTTTTGATAAATCGGGACGGCTAAATCAAGTTTTAGGCCTCGAAACAGTCCATGAAAATCGTGGGACAGCAAGGTATTTTTCAGAAAATAGTTTTCGTCGTTAAAATTGAAAATAGTATATCTTTTTCGTCGTAACTCGGATTTTAGTGATTCAAGCGGCCACGGTTTCGTTTTTGAAAGTATTTTCTGAATATCTAACCCAATGTTACCCGGAAACCCCTGAGTTTTCTGAAATTGGCGATTTGGGACAGAACCTATATTTGAAAGTATTTTTCGTTCTTAATATTCGGAAAATCATATCTCCTTCGTTATTAACTCGTTTTTATCCCCGTTTTCGGCTATAGTTTCGTCTCGGAATATATTTTCTAAATCTTTGGTCAAAAGTTACACCCTTGCCCCTGAGCTTTCCACGTTTGCCAAAAAGGGACAGCAACATTTTGAAAGTGTCAAAAATAGATTTTCCTAGTTTCTAACTTGTTCAAAACCACATCAATCACCACAAAACTAGTCTAATCCTACCATACACCTTCTTAGGGTGTCATGGGTTCCTAAACCTCATAAATCAAGTGGATCTAACAAGGATCTAACCATAAACACTTTCTAAGGTTCAAAAGTTAAAAGTTTGTAAAATAAAGTGGTATAAATCAACATATGCATATATATCTTGAATAAACTTGAATGATCAATGAAACAACTTGAATAATTTATAAAAATAGGTCTTGATAACTTACTTGAAGATTAGTGGACTAGTGGAGATGAAAAACTTGCAAAACCTTGTGTTTAAACTTCAAAACCCTAACAAGAAGTACTAAATAACCTAGCTTATCACTTGATCTTGGAAAAATTTATGTTTCTTCTTGTTGTTTTTGTTTGAGCCGATCACCCCAAAGAAGAAAGGAAGAAGAGAGAATTTTGTTGGTGTAAAATGAAAGTGAAATGAAAAAGATGAGATGAATTTGAGTACATATTTGGTAGTAGATAATTAATTTATGGACAAGATCCACAAATTGTGGAGAAAGCATAGGGGGGGGGGGGGCGGCCACATGGAAGAAAAAAAAGAAAACTTGGTCATTTGTAAGATAGTTGGTGTAGTGGTGTAAGATTTTGAGTTTATTAGTTGTTTTAGGTAATGCCGGGTACCGAGTTAACTAGAAATAAATCGTAACGAGACAAACTAAAATATAATGAATTTGTAAAATTGTAAAATAATATTCCTGATGAGAATCGGGTGTTAAAATAATTATCGGGTTGAAATATCGCAAACCGACGGAGTTTTAAGCTCCGGACGTATAATATAGCAATTGTTTAGAAAACGCCGGGTAAAATAATAATATAATTTTTATATTATAAGAATGAGTATAAAAATATATTGGGATCATAGTCGGGAGTGTCGGACGTATTAGTCACATTATTGATCGTTTGTTAATGTTTATTTAAAAATAAACATACGTAAAAAGTCAAATATATCAAAAGTATTAATTTGAATATCCTACGAGTGGAATAGTATGCATGTTTCATAATAATGATATGCAGACTATTTCTAGTCCGTATGAGATGTCCCAAGTGATAATGCATGAATTCGCTCCTGAACCAATACGGTTACGCGAATTTGAATACTCGTAAACTGAATTTACGATGACATGAGTAATGCACGTGAATAGTGGTTTTCTCTCGGAAATGAATAGTGTCAAGTGAATAGTAAAATTTCCGAATGTTTCTCGAAATGTCAAATTGACCTCAAAAACGATGAATAGTGACCGATGAATAGTAAATGGTGAATAGTAACTTGTGAATAGTAAATTTTCGAGGGTTGGAAAATGACCGGAAATTACGAGTTGTGACAATATCACAAGTGATTTTCTTTGAAAATGAAAGAAAACGTATGAAAACGAACAAAAACAGTAGAAAACGTAAGAAAGTGAAAAAAACGTGAATTAAAAAAATGTGAAAATCACTTATAATATTCTGAATAACACTTGTAATTTTCTGAATATCACTTTTGATATTCAGAATATCACTTGTGATTTTCATGTTACAAAACATTAGTTGAACATCACTTGTGATATTCGGAATATCACTTGTGATATTCAGAATATCACTTGTGATTTTCTGAATATCACAAGTGATTTTCAACTAATGTTTTGTAACATAAAAATCACAAGTGATAATCTGAATATCACAAGTGATATTCAGAAAATTACAAGTGATATTCATGTTACAAAACGTTAGTTGAAAATAACATGTGATATTTATAATATCACTTGTGATTTTCATGTTACAAAATATTAGTTGAAAATCACTTGTGATATTCGGAATATCACTTGTAATATTTAGAATATCACTTGTGATTTTCTGAATATCACTTGTGAATTTCATATTACAGAACAATTGTTGAAAATCACTTGTGATATTCAGAGTGATATTCAAAATATCACTTTTGAAAAAACGTGAATTAAAAAAAGCATGAAACCACTTGTAATATTCTGAATATCACTTGTGATTTATATTCAGAATATCATTTTTGATATTCAGAATATCACTTGCGATTTTCATGTCACAGAACATTTGTTGAAAGTGACTTGTGATATTCAGAAAGTCACTTGTGATATTTAGAATATCACTTGCGATATTCAGATATCACTTGCAATATTTTGAATATCACTTGCGATATTCTGAATATCACTTCTGATTTTCATGTTACAGAATGTTAAAAATCACTTGTGATATTTAGAATATCGCGAGTGATATTCAATATCACTCACGATATTCTGAATATCACAAGTGATATTCTGATAATCACAGTATATCACTTGTGATATTCAGAAAGGCATGAAAACGTCTGAAAACATTTAAAAACGAACGAAAACGTATAAAAACGGACGAAAATGTATGAAAACGTAAGAAAACGTAAGAAAACGGACAAAAACGAATGAAAACAGATGAAACCATATGAAAACGTATAAAGATGGACGAAAACGTATAAAAACAGACGAAAACATATGAAAACGGACGAAAACGTATGAAATGGACGAATATATATGAAAACGGACAAAAACGTATGAAAACGGGCGAAAACGTATGAAAAATTCAAAAACAGATGAAAACGTAAGAAAACGGACGAATATATATATATATATATGAAAACGTATGAAAACGGGTGAAAATGTAAGAAAACAGACGAAAATGTATGAAAAAAATTCGAAAACAGATGAAAATGTAAGAAAACGGACGAAAACGTATAAAAACGGACGAAAACGTATTAAAATGGACGAAACGTATGAAAACGGGTGAAAACGTAAGAAAACAGACGAAAACGTATGAAAACGAGCGAAAACAGACGAAAACATATGAAAACGGACGAAAATGTATGAAAATGAACGAAAACGTAAGAAAACTGACGAAAACGTAAAAAACCGACGAATATGTTTGAAAAACGAAAAAACCATAAAAAAACGCAAAAAAAATAAAAATAAAAATAAAAATAAAAAATAAAAATGTGAAGTTAAAAAAAATAAAAATAAAATAAAAATGAATAAATAAGATAGACAAAAAGGACAATAAAAAAAACATGGACTTAGGTTCTCTTATTAAATCTTAGGTTAATCCCCACCATTAGATCAAACTAGATAAATGGTGGGGATTTGTCCCTCAGTTTGTAACAAAAACTTAGTTTATAAAATAACTCACCTCATTTTTTTAGATATAATCATGTATTTTTTTTTCAAGTATTATGTAATGTTATTTTAATTATTAATGAAATATTTATGTTTTTATTAAATTGTTTAATTTAATTTATGAAAATAAAAAATAAAAAAATAAAATTAGTTGGGAGGTATGAAAAATGCATGGTTGCCACTAAAAAGGGGTTGGGAGGTATGAATGATGTGAAATGATATTATTGGTGGATTTAAGAGGTATGGGTGAATCGTAAGCATGACTGCCACCATTCTTATGATCCATATTTTTTATGATCGAAGTAATGATTTACTAATTATATTTAACCTGCCTAAATATTACAGTACAATTTAAGGCTCAAGGAATCACATAAATAAGCATAATGTGATGTCCATAGTCAAGTAGAAAGCTAAAAAGAGAAACCTGAAATGAAATTTGTAATAAGTAATTCGGTAAAAAGAAGACTATTAGCAAAATCTATGAAAGTCTGATGGGCTTTATAATATGCAGGTTGCTAGCACAATATATATGACATGATAGAGACTTGGTTCGACAAAAGTATTATTGTAGTTATCTACATGCAAATGAAAAAAAGTTGGAATCCAAATTACCATTCCACCCTTGTACTAATGAGAAAGTCCAATACAACCAAGGAGTAAAACTAGAGGCTCTTTCTTTTTCCAAACATGATATATAAAACAGACCCAAGAAATTACTAGACTTGAAAGACCTATTGTTGCAATAGTTTCTATCTACACCTGGTTAAACTTTCATTTGTTGTTGAAATGAAAGACATAAGTCATATTTTAAGACCACTAGCAACTAAAACAAGAACAATACATGTTATTTATGAACATAGAAAACAAATTGGAGGAACGTATATGAATACATTTATAATTGTTGCTCATAAGTTATATTCATAGATATGTTATATATAAAAAAACGAGTTATGAGTGACGATAGTTAATGAGTGGTCCAAGTGTCAAGCCACATCATTGTGTAAATGTTTTTTTGTAATATCATGTGTATTTTTAGCATACCCCTTATTCAAATTACTGGTTTCATAGTTTTGTTTAGTAACAATACCTGAGTTTTGAACCCATCATCACACAAACTCAAACCGGATAAAACTCTCATTTTTCATGAGGTTGGAGTAGTCATTTTAGGATTATTTACACCTAGCAGGAATCGAACTTAAAAATTCAAAACATTCTACCGTGTTAATCACAAGTTCTTTTGACGTACATTCCACCTCTAAGTGATTAGTAATTCAAATAAGTGGACACATAATAGTCTTTGTGGTTAACCATGGCCACTTAATACTTGCAACAAATTAGTAAAGTTTTTAAATTTAAAGATAGAATTTACGAGCTTTTTTTTTTTTTTTTTTTTTTTTTTGCTCTATAGGTTGCAAGTAAAATTACATCTTACCCTTGTACTATCTGAAAAGCTACAACAAAGAGGAGGGGTATATAAAGTAAAATCATACTCACATCCTCTTCATTTTTCTTCTATTTCTACTGCCCTCTCCATGTTTCCTAAAAAAACAAACCCACTCAACAACAATTAATCCCTCTCACCAGCATGAACCACAACCTTCGTCTCACTCCATTTCATCACACTCTCTCTTCTCTTCCTCCCACTCACCTTCTCCATCACCACCATCATCTAACTCCACCTCTGACCTCTCCTATGCTGACGTCACCACCACTAGTACAAGAGACTTTTGGCTACGACTTTTTTTTGACAATACCGACGACTTGTCATAGGCAAAGTGCGAATGCCGACGAAGTTTCGTCGGCCCGAGTTAGTCGGCAATGCCCCGTCGGGACTTTGTTTGCCGACGTCATTTGCCAACGCCACGGTGGGGACCACACGATTTTCAGTCAACGAACTCTTTCATTCGACAAGATATTTGCCGACGACTTGGCGTCGATATATAATCGATGATTAACAAACTTGATTAACCGTTTGATTAATGAAACTTAACCGGTAATATATTTACTGACGACATGTCGTAGGTAATTAAAGAGATATAAGAAGAAGAAAAACAGCAGCAGCAGCAATGCTGCAAAAAATTTTCCGAAATCTTGAATAACCATCTCATTCCTAATTTCGAGTACAAATAATTTGCAAATATACAAACACAAACACAAATTTTATACAAATATTTTACAAACTAACTAAACACAAATTAAACAAAAAAAAAAAAAAAAACAAATATATCTTTATACTTGTTGGTGGTCGGCTGTGGTGCCCGGTTGGTGGCAGCGGTGGTCCGGCAGCAGCAGTGGTTTTGCGTGGTCTCTTTTACACAAACAAAAACAACCACAAACACAAGTCATTAATAAATCAACACAAATTCAAATCTATATAAAAAAAACATTTATAAATAACACAAATCCACACAAACAAAATTTTAACCACAAACATAAACACAAATTAACAAACTCAAACACAAATCTATATAAACAACAATAAGCAAAAATTTATTAAATTTACCTTTTGTTTCGTGTGGTGGTGGTGGTGGGTCCACGACGGCAGCAGTGAACGGCGGCCGATGGCTGTGGGAAAGTAAATAAAATCATAAACCAAATCAAATTCATAAACAAATTAAAAATAAAACCCATACCAAGAAAACAAACTAAAAACACAAACCAAATAAAAGTGAAAGAGGAGGTGGTGCGGTGGTGATAGTGATGGCGTCGGTGGTGGTGTGGCGGAGAGAGTAGTGTAGTGAAAGAGGAGGTGGTGAATGAGATAAAAGTGTTGTGTGGAGTGTAGATTTAGTTTTGGTGAATGAGAATAAAGTGAAAGAGGAGGTGGTGAATGAGATAAAGGAGGTGGGATTTGTTTGAATTTTGGTGAAATTTTGATAAACTCATGACGCCGTCAGAAGTGACTTGCAGAAATTCTTATGTTAAGTTTCCGGAAAATTTCGGGAAAAACTTGGTTCTACTTCCTGGAAAATCCTGCAAAACTTCATTATGACTCGATACAAGCATTTGACTCTAACAAATACGAATATACATGTTCACTTAATATTGTGGAGAATCATGATCGGTTTGTTTCTTAAAAACATATTTGGGGTTTCCCCTTACACTTATCTTTTGCAAAAATACCTTTGGATGAAGTTAAGACTACGCAAAACAACAAAATAAAGTATTTCCACTATTTAGTTTAGAAACATGATCTACCAACAATAAAAATAAAGCATGCATACGGAAGCAAATAACAAACAAACAAAATAAAAATCACACAAAACATGGGTTGCCTCCCAAGAAGCGTTTTTCTTTATTTACGAGTCTTGTAGCTAGACTCAAGGTCATGGGTTACGTTTTCCTTTCCCACTTTTGTGCCGACTCAAAACATCTAACCCAATTCTCATCACGCTTGTATTCCGGGCCTAAATTCATGCAACCCGAATAGTATGTTCGCCTCTTCTCATAATAGGCGTCATCAGTAATTCCATCTTCCTTAACCTCATAGGGCCGAATCTCATCAATTTGTAGATTCTTGATGCCCTTTAATTCTTCCTTCATGTGAGGCATCATAAAAGTGACCTTCTCTATCCCATCAGTAAACTGAGCTATCCCCTTCTCATGGTCGTAATACATCTTAGTCTTCTCAACAAAAGGTTGTCCTAAAACTATTTCTCCTAGGTGTGGATCTATAATGCCTCTAACATCTTCTAGGATTACAAAGTCGCATTGATAAGTAAAATTTCCTATAAAGATGTGTACCCCTTTAACTCTCCTGACGAAATTACATAGCCTATTAGAATTGTAAGGGTCTTTTTTAGAGCTTAACCTTTCGTTCATTATCCAATTGTAATAGAGCCTAGACATGATATTTATGGGTGCTTTTAAGTCAATGTATGTATGCTCTCTAGACATGCACCCAATCATGCAAGGAATTTTTATGTTCCTGAAGTTATGCCTCCTAATCCATGGTGTCTTTCTATATTTTGAGGGGCAAGGGTGTTGTAAAAGGAACCTATGGTAACTCAATTCATCCAGGGTTGGAGCGAAGTCCGTAAACTCAATTTTCATTTGGAGAGGCTTAATGAATTCCTTAAATGTGTTAACTTTTCTCTTTCTTCTTTTATGCGCTATAAGCCTCTTGCTAACTTCTAAACGGCGACTCTTTAAATCCGTGAAGACCAAACTAGTACAAACAAAAACACGAAGAATTAAGATAGACTAAAGAGAACCTAAAATAAAAATAAGATCTTACTAGAAAGGAATCTAGCAAGTAGAACTAATAAAAAGAGATTCTAACCTAGACAATAACTATTCCCCGGCAACGGCGCCAAAAACTTGATGTGTGGGGTTTGCACCAGGCTTTACCTCTCGAGGGATCTAGAGAAGCTTACAACCCCCACCAGGCAGTGTACCTGATCGATGTAGTATAGTATAATGACAAGTACCGGGGGATTGATCGTTCAGCTAGGAATAGTGTCGCTAGGATTAGAAAACCTAAAGACTAGGTCTAGAGATGAGGGATGATTCTTTTTGTATTTTTATATTTTTTAGGAAAGCAAGTAAAAATCTCGGGTTTGAAGGATTTGGGCGGAATTAGTTGCTAGTCAACTAACCCAATACTAAGATGCAATCAAAATAAAATACTAGAAATGAAAATAAACTATATTAAACTAAAGTTGTGAGCAATAAATGGGAGAAATGTGTTTACTTAGATTTCACTACTCCCTAGATATCTTTTACACGTTAATTACTTGTTATAGTTGCGTGGATGACGGATTGTATTCCTTAATACCATTCATGGGGTGGCGTACTTACTTCCCCAATCCTATGAGTGCCTACTTCACTCCTACGTCGAGCCGGCTAAGAAGCTCCTAACATAGGATCATTAGAATTTACTCATGCATTAAATACAACCAATAAAACCTAGTACACATCGGTTCATGTTTCCTAAGACGTTCAAGCATGTTACACAATGGAGATCTGCCAGTTTTCTTAAGCCTAACATTGAAATCATTCATCCAATACAACCATAAACAAGTAATCAACACATAATTAACATCTAGGTTTCATTAGATCTAAGCAAACACAAGATAAATCTAGCCTAGCATGTTAAAATCAAGACAAGCACGAGATATAGACAACCAACACATAGACATATTGATTGAATTAAGAGAAGACTTATCTCAATAGCACATGAAAGGATTCAAGGGGTGAAAACCCTTGAATATACTGTAAAATACGAGCTAGGGTTCACAAAGTTCGGCCCTAGGGTTTCTCCACATAAGTTCCTCTTTAATGAATGAAAAATAGAAAACTATATATAGAGTTTAGAGGGTGACGGCGTCAAGAACAAATGTCTGACGCCGTCATCTCGCTGCCAAATAGTTCCTCGGACTGCCTAGATCTGGGTCTGACGCCGTCATGTAATCTCCTTATGCAGGCCGTCACAAAATTAACTCTTGACGCCCTTGTTGTGACGCCGTCAGGTTTGTACTGGATCGTCACCACTTTTACTCTTGACGCCGTCATGAATTTCCTCTTGACGCCGTCAGGTACTGTTCTCAGCATGGAAAATTAAGTCTTTGGCGTTTTCTTCACTTTTATGCTCCAAAAACGTCCGAATTGCTTCCTTTTCCAAATTTCACTCCCAAAGTACCTAAAATCACAAAAGGAACGATTTAGGGCAATATTTGATCAAATAAATTCAATTCTGGGCTTAAATGACCCCCTAAAAGTGGTTTATTTTTCGCCTCATCAATTTAATATGGTCATTTGTTTCTTATCGTCATTATTGTGTTTTTTGTTTTTCTTAATGGTTGTTTGGATTGTTTCTTTCGGTTCGGTTTCGGTTTTATACAAAAACCGAGCTAAACCGAACCATGCTCACCCCTACGAGATTCTATAGTTATACACGAGATGTTAAACGAACGAGCCGAGATGCTATGGTTATACACGAGATGTTCAACGAACGATCCGAGATGATATGGTTGTACACGAGATGTTAAACGAACGATCCGAGATGCTATTGGTATACACGAGATGTTCAACGAACGATCTGAGATGATATGGTTGTACACGAGATGTTAAACGAACAATCCGAGATTCTATTGTTATACACGAGATGTTAAACGAAAGATCCGAGATTCTATGGTTATACACGAGATGTTAGACGAACAAGCCGAGATTCTATGGTTGTACAAGAGATGTTAAATGAACGAGCCGAGATTCTATGGTTTTACAAGAGATGTTAAACGAACGATACGAGATTCTATGGTTGTACAAGAGATGTTAAACGAACGATCCGAGATTCTATGGTTGTACAAAAGATGTTAAACGAACGAGCCGAGATTCTATGGTTGTACAAGAAATATTAAATGAACGATCCGAGATTCTATGGTTTTACAAGAGATGTTAAACGAACTAGCCGAGATTCTATGGTTATACAAGAGATGTTAAACGAACGATCCGAAATTCTAGGGTTATACACGAGATGTTAAACGAACGTTCCAAGATTCTATGATTGTACAAGAGATGTTAAATGAATGAGCCGAGATTCTATGGTTATACACGAGATGTTAAATGAATGAGCCGAGATTCTATGGTTATACACGAGATGTTAAATGAACGAGCCGAGATTCTATGGTTATACACGAGATGTTAAAGGAACAAGCCGATATCATATGGTTGTACACGAGATGTTAAACGAACGAGCCGGGATCATATGGTTGTACAAGAGATGTTGAACGAACGATCCGAGATTCTATGGTTATACACGAGATGTTAAACGAATGAGCCGAGATCATATGGTTGTACACGAGATGTTAAATGAATGAGCCGAGATGATATGGTTATACACGAGATGTTAAATGGATGAGTCGATATGCTATGGTTGTACACGAGATGTTAAACGGACGATCCGAGATGATATGGTTATACACGAGCTGTTAAACGGATGAGTCGATATGCTATGGTTGTACACGAGATGTTAAACGGACGATCTGAGATGCTATGGTTATACACGAGATGTTAAACGAATGAGTCGATATGCTATGGTTGTACACGAGATGTTAAACGAATGAGCCGAGATGATATGGTTATACACGAGATGTTAAATGGATGAGTCGATATGTTATGGTTGTACACGAGATGTTAAACGAATGAGCCGAGATGATATGGTTATACACGAGATGTTAAACGGATGAGTCGATATGCTACGGTTGTACACGAGATGTTAAACGAACGAGGCGAGATTACATGGTTATACACGAGATGTTAAATGGATGAGTTGATATGCTATGGTTGTACACAAGATGTTAAACGAACGAGCCAAGATGATATGGTTATACACGAGATGTTAAACGGATGAGTCGATATGCTATGGTTGTACACGAGATGATAAACGAACGAGCCGAGATGATATAGTTATACACGAGATGTTAAACGGATGAGTTGATATGCTATGGTTGTACACGAGATGTTAAACGAACGAACTAAGATGATATGGTTATACACGAGATGTTAAACGGATGAGTCGATTGCTATGGTTGTACGGCTTTCTAGCTCTTCCAAATACTCTCTATAGCACGACTTTCGCCTCAACCATTCTAGAATCTTGTCTCTCTGCCACAGTGCACAGTTTGCATAAGAACCATATTCATCAAAAATTTCAACGCCCCAATGATTTATAATTTCATTATACATGAGCTCGTGTGATAAAGCCTTCGACCACTCCTATTGCGGCGTTAAACCATCCATTGTTATGTGTGTTTTGTGAGAATTGACAAACGGGTTTTTGTGAGTTTATGTGTGTTTTTCCAGGTTAAGGATTATTAAAAAATTGGCAGGACAAAGGGGAAATGAGGCGGGAAAATAAATCCCGACGACATGTCGTCGGTACCAAATAGGCGGGAAAAAACCTCGCCCAAATATTCGCTATTATTCGCAAGCGCGGGACGACAAAAATTGGTTTGATTAAATCCCGACGACATGACGTCGGAATTTTAACAAACAAAACGTGGTTAAACCATGATCAAAACGTTAATCACAATAATTTTTTAATTAGTAAAATACCGACGACATGTCGTCGGTATATTATTGGCGGGTCAAATTCCCGCCCAAGTTTTCCCAATTATTGGAAAAGTCAAATTTGACCAAATAAATACCGATGACATGTCGTCGGGATTTTAAAATCCTAAAAATTCAACGCGAGTTTGCTGGGTCAAGCGATTTTTTTTGTCGTTTAGCGTAAATGCCGACGCCATGTATGTCGTCGGGATTTTGTTCGGCGCCAGTTCTCCTTATTCTTGTAGTGCACCTTTCTCCAAACCCTAACCACTTTCAAAACCATAACCACACTCTTCACCATCACCGGAGTAGCTTTAACCACCTACAACATACACCAGGCCATCCTCCGTACACATCTCACATTCACTTCCACCTTCAAATCACTATCATCTTCATTCATATCTCTCCTCTATACTTTTGTAGCAGGAATGATTAAACTAACTCTCCTCTCACTCTTTACCATAATTTCATCATGCCGTTAATGAATTTGCTAACTCGTTAACGCTAGCGTTTCATCTCGATAAGTTTGATATAACATGTGTTTTAGTCACTGCTATAGTGTTTTATATAGTAGAGTGGGGATGTGTACCATCAGTTGTGGTTTTGTAGTCCAAATATGGATTTAAGGTGCCGCGTAAAAGTGTAAGGCAGTCAGTTATGGTTGGAGTGTATTCGATTGTGTTTGTGTTGTCTACAGGAAGCATGATTGGAGTAATGTTGTATTATTGTGCGGTTGTGAATAATATGGAATCTGTGTCGAAATGGATATTGATTATGCACGTGAGTGCATATCATATTCAGTCATGTAGAAGGTAAAGTTTCAGATTGTGCGTTGTAGAAGGTAAAGTTTCAAGTTTCGTTATGTTACTAGAGATGTTGAATTCGTAGTTTCGCTTAATATGGAATGAGGAAACTAATATACTTCATTTTTCATTGTCATAATTACTCCATATGACTCAAATTAAAGCTGTTAATTAAGTTAGTTGTAATCGATTAAAACTGATAATTAGTTAGCTGTTAGTTTTTGTGTATAAATAGTGACACTATTTATTTAGCTGGTGTTAGTTACTTATCACTGTTGATCTTTGATCTTCATTCTTGAATACCTGTATATGTGTTATTTGCTTTCGTGTTCATAGAATTTAGCAACAAACTAAAGTAGCAAATCTACTACGAAATCTCAAGTGTTCATGATATTTGGTATATAACGATCCCTGTGTATACATTAGCCTAGACCTCTAACGAGAAATCATGAAGTGTTATGAGGTCATCAAAATGGTAGAACAAAAATGGCTGTCAAAATATATAACTTAAACGTTTGAGATAGAAAAATAACCATGTTTCACATACATCATTCATATATGGTTTACATCATTTACACATATACGTGTATATGAAACTTCCTTTAACAAACATTGCCTCTTTTGACTAGAAACTTATTCACCCATTTCTGAAACTTTCAATAAGATGTAACAAAGTAGAATAACCCAACATATAAGTGACATATACATCATATAAATAAAACCTCCGGTAGCCTCCTCCTTAGCCACTACATGAACAACATCGCATTCATCCTCATTCATGATCACGCTAACATACTCCCTGGAAACATCCCTCTCCACCTTTGTCACGCATTGCATGTACAACACTGTGTTTGCCACCACATAACGCAAAATTGTCAAAGATGACTACAAATAAGTTGCAAAGACATGCAAAAACAATATCCATTTAGTTGTCAATCGATAATTATATGCAGAGAGAATAAGTGATGGGCCTATTGCATAAGTTGTATGAAAGACTATGGAAAAAGACTGATAACGAAACTCAGTTGATTGCTTTTCATTTTGTTGTAGAGGCTCAAATCCGGATTTTGATTCCAACACCCCGATTGATGCAGCTGATCCCCATATTGTTATTAAGAACAATATGATAAGTATTAGAGCATATGACGCGATCATGTTTAGAGGTATTGAAAACATTAATATATCGAAATGGAACCCTAATGCTTTAACAACTTGGGTGATGGTGAGGGGGGACAACGTTAAGAATATGAAAATGAGGGTTAGCTTTATTAGCCCCGCGACTAATGTGGAAAGCAGAGGTTGAAAACTATTATCTCGATATTGCTTCTTATTAAACTAGAAGGACCGAAGTTGTTAGATAGAAACTTAATAACCGATTAGTTAGTTATTTTCTGTAAATTGTGAAAGGGTATGTCGAATGGACACAACCCTTCTAACAGTCACGATGGTTCGAAAGACAACCATTCGTTTAGTATAAATAGACATGAACATGTAATGTTACAAGTTTAGAACGATAATAGTTATTCAGATTTATTTACTTGCAATTTCATATCGACTCTAAACCTGTGGGACCAACATTTGGCATCAAGAGCCACTCGTTATACACTTCGAAACCAGAAAACTTAAACGAGAACGATTTGGAAACCAAAAGAAAATAGGCGCTGGAACTTTGTTTCAGATTAGTACACGCAGCGTACAAACAAGAATACGTTGCCTGGATAACTAGGACACAAGAAAGGTAAGTGCACGACCATACTTGTGGGGAAATTGCAATCGAGAAGACACCAAACATAGTGGTGCCTTATTGGTTGTGTTGTTGTGATTACTGTACGCGGCAGAAAAGAAAGAAAAGGAAACAAGAGTTTGCAGAAACTTTGTTTGGTGATTAATATCACACAACAACAACACCGAGACCCACTGTTGTATTACAACGCAACAGGAAGGAAGAAAGAAAGACCCATTTGTTGTCATTTAACGCAGCAAATTTGGAAGAGAACGACGTCAAAAGGAGAGACCCACTGTTGCACATACAACTCAACACGATGGAAAGAAAGATATATTGCTTGAACATAAAAAAGGTACCGAGGAAACAAGAAACAATCTTAGAATTGTTTGGCGCACGCTAGCAATACAAGGACAGCAACAACGAAGGAAAAACAATCTGATTAATTGTTTGTAAAAGATATCGAGGGTATTGATTGTTGTGGGACATACGGTGTGGAACAAAAGCGAAAGGAAGGAAGTATTGTGGGAAAGCGTTAGAGTAGTAACAAGCAACGTAGGCAACAAGGCGAAAGCAATTCATTAACCTTGTTTGAAAGACATACCACCGAGATAGTATTAGAAGAAAGGGAAAAAAAACAAATCCCTTTGTTTTAAAAAATACCGAGAAGTATTTTTAGGCACTTTGTGGTATTACTAACTTGGAAATCAAAAGCAACACAACAAACAACAAACCTTGTTGTTTACCGAGAACATAGAGAGTTTTGAGAGGGAAGCCGAGCCAAAAAAAAAGGAGTCTAGGGCACGGTTGGATTCCAAGTCGACACAAAGGAGGATAAAGGAAGCAACGTGGTGAAGGCGTGGTAATTTGGAAAGCAATTTGACAACAACATCAAGGGGTGTACGTGAATTAGCTTTGGTGAACAAGGGAAAGAAAAGCATAGTTGGCATAGTATTCTAGTGCCGACATAAAGGGCAATACACGTTTGTGTTTTGACACAACAACGAGGTCACAACAAAATTCAAATTTTGAATTTCATTTACATAGTATAGATACTTGTTTATACTATTAGGAAATCACGAGAACTATATTTTGATCCCGTTATATTAGGATTCCCGGTTAACTATTTCTGTTCCCGTAGTATTAAGTTATACCACTAGTTAGAAATTCTCATAAGATTTAGAAAGTGAAGATAATAAACACTTTCAAGATGTCCGGTGACGAAACAAATAACGCAACACCAAGACCCGTAACACCTATTGCACAATACCAATGTTCCAAACTCAAGAACACAAGCTACAAAGTTTGGAAAATACAAATTAAGGTTATATTAGAAGCACAAGGTTTATGGGAAGCGATAGAACCTAAGGAAAACACGGAAGTAGATATTAAGAAAGATAAGGCAACAATAGCCTTTCTATATCAAACGTTGACCGAGGATGTGATTTTACAAGTATCATGTTGTAAAACGGCAAAGGAATTATGGGAATCGTTGAAAAGGAGACACGTTGGAGAAGAGAAAGTGCAACAAGCACGGTTACAATCATTGATGATTGGATTTCAGACCCTTCAGATGAAGGAAGATGACACGGTGGATGCATTTACAGCCAAACTAAACGGCTACACCACAAAGGCTAAAGAAGTAGAAAAAACTTTGGATGAATCACTTTTAGTTAGAAAACTACTAGATTCCACACTAGATAGGTTCATTCAAATAGTAGCATCCATAGAACAGACAAACGATCTTGATAATATTACCTTAGATGAGATCTCTGGAAAACTTAAGGCATTCGAGGAAAGGATAAAACTCCGGAAGGGAGGTCAAGCAGAAAGCCAGGATAATTTGTTATTCGCACAAGGCGAACACTCTAAAAATGGGAAACGTTTTACAAAACGTAGAGGTAGATCAAACTACTCACGAGGGAACTGGCAAGATAATAAGAATAAGGATAACTCGAATGGAAAACTCAACTCACAAGGATAAGTCAAATAAAGATAGACGTGAGTGGGATATAAGGAAAGTTAAATGTTTCAATTGCGGGAAACAAGGACATATAAAGAAAGACTGCAGAAAACTATCAACAACCCAGGAACAATCAAACCTTATCTTAGAAGACGATGAACCATCACTATTAATGACTAGGCACGAAACTGAACACGAAGAAGTTTTGTTGAACGAAGGACTACAACCCGGAAAGTATGCTACAGCAGATGCTAGCATATTGTATTTAGATAATGGGGCAAGTAACCATATGACGGGAACCAAGAGTCATTTTAAGGATATTGACGAAAGCATCACTGGATGCGTTCGTTTTGGAGATGGATCATATGTGGAGATAAAGGGTAGAGGTTCAATACTATTAGGATGTAGAAACAAGGAACAAAAGATTGTGTCGGACGTTTACTACATTCCAAACCTCAAGAGCAACATACTTAGTCTAGGACAACTTACCGAGATAGGTTGCAAGATCATCATGGATGGAAACAAACTGACTTTGTATGATAAGAATAAGAAATTATTGATGAAGGTAGAAAGATCAAAGAATCGACTTTACAGTATTAGACTACAAATAGAGGCACCTATATGTCTCTTAGCAAACGTAGATAACCAAGCATGGTTATGGCATGCTAGATTAGGTCATCTGAACTTTGATGCGTTAGACAAGATGACAAGGAAAGGTATAGTAAATGGAGTACCAAGAATAAATCATGCAGGAAATTCTGTGACGCATGTTTATTAGGGAAACACATTAGAACACCATTTCCACACAAAACTAAATTCAGATCAAAGAGCCCATTGGACTTAGTATATGGAGATCTTTGTGGTCCCAAAAGTCCAGCCACACACACTAGAAAGAAGCTCATCTTCTTGTTAGTAGATGACTGTACACGTTTCATGTGGGCCTACTTTCTAACATCGAAAGATCAGACATTTAACACATTTAAGGAATTTAGACAGAAGATTGAAATGGAGTTGAAGTTGAAATTGAAGATGCTAAGAACAGATAGAGGAGGTGAATTTACATCAAATGAATTTACCAAATACTGTAAGGAATATGGTATAGCAAGACAGTTGACAGCACCATACTCACCTCAACAAAACGGTGTAGTAGAAAGGAAAAAGAAGACAGTGTTATCAACTACTAGGAGTATGATGAAAGCGATGAAGTTACCCTTAACTTTTTGGGCGGAAGCAGTCAGACATGCCATATACATACTCAACAGGGTACCTACGAAAGCCCTGGAAGATAAGACACCTAATACGCTCGGATCAACCACTTAACCAAGGAGGGTCAAAATAGTCAACCCTAGTGTATGTGCTCCGGTGTATAGTGTTTTCTCGGGTCGTTAAGTCCCGACGAGGTGTGCAATGCGAAACTGAATAACATTTCGTGATCGGGTGATGTGAATGGGGTATAAAGAAATATTTGGATTTTGCTAAACTAAATTAAATAAATAAATGCCAAAAATAACTTAACTAAACAAGTAACGAAAGCACGTAAAGCAAATTTAAACTAAAATGTAATTAAACTTAAAAACGTACGAAATTTTAAAAACGTAATTAAAAAAAATAGCTAACTTTAACTAAAAATTTAAATTTTGAAATTAAAAACTATTTTAAAAGTTGTAAAATTGCTAAACGTAACTTGAAATTTTGAAAAACGTAAAAGAAAATGAAAACGGGTCGTTACCGGGCTTGGTAACGGCTTTAAAAGTGAATTTTGAGAAACAAAAATGCTCTGGGCGTAAAACTAATTTTCCTAGGTCCTAAAAGTAAAAAGAAAATTTTGGAAAAAAAAATATTTTTTTGCTATTTAATTTTTTTAATATGAATTAAATACTAAAATAATAAAATAAATCTTAGAAAAATAGTAAAACAATTTGGAAAATTATGAAAATTTTTTGGAGAGTTTATTATACTAAAAAGGAGCTAAGGAAAATACAAAAGTGAAATAAGCAGGTAAAATAAGCAGAAATAAGCAATATAGAAGCTGGTGAGTTAATATAAGCTAAACATGCAAGGACTATATTAAATAGTTAACTAAGGGAAACATGGCAAGTAAAATGGCATGGAGCAGATGGTAGTGAGTGTTGTAGTGATCTGTGTTTGCGAGCAAGGTGACGAGGTTTCGACCCTTGGTTCAACTCTTATTTTATAAACATTTTTTTTTTTCAAATCTTTTAAACAAACTTATTAAAAACATGAAAATAAACATTTTCTAAAACTAAAACTATTTCTAAAACTCACTAAATAAGCAGTTTAAAAGGAAAGTTGGCAACAGTTTACTAAAATAAGTTAAAAAAAAAGATTTTTGGAAACTTAAAAAGCTACACATAAGCTAATAAGGCAGTCCTAATGGGGAAATAAGCTAAGGGCATCTAGGGGAACTAAATAAGCTCAAAGGAAGCAGAATAAGCAGTAAAAAAAAGAAGCTAAAGGCACTAATCAAGCAATTCCTAACTATGGCTGCTAAAAGAATGGGCTAGAGGAGCTGATAAGGGGGTATAAAAAGCAGTGAAGAAAAATTTCTAAAATCACAATACAAAATTAAAAATACTAGTGGCTACACAAGCTGCTAAACTATTTGAGTACAAAATTCTAGGTCCTAAGTCCTAGAGATAAGCAAACTAAAATTGAAAATCAAAATGGGTTTAGGCTATGTAATGACTGCTACAGTAGGTATGCAAAATGGGTCAAAAGTGGTGATGGACCTACAAAACTATACTAACGGGTATCTAACTAAGTGCACAATCCTATTTGAAGCTAAAATGGAACAACAAAAACAACTAAGAAAGCTTAATTCTATAATCTATCCTATTATCTAATTTAGAACAGTCAAAACAAGAAAAAAAATGGAAATCAAGCTTAGAATCTTAAAAACCAAATGAAAGTGTAAAATTTTGATTGAAAACTACCTACAACACCTAGATAAAGCTGAATGAATAAAAAAAATGGTAAAAACAGTTTTTGGATGCAAAGAAAGCTTGTGCCAAACACCCCTTTATGTGATGGCTGTGAACATTTTTAAAAGAGAAAAGGACTTTTAAGCTAAAACTTGGAAAGGAAACCATATGATAAGCTATATTGAGTATGAATAAGCATTAATAAACTGGAAATAAGCATTTAAACAAGCTAAAACAACAAAAAGCAAATATATTTTTTTTGACTGAAAACTGAATCTTCATGAAAGGAACTTGAGTTACAACAGAAAAATGAAATTACAACTTAATTAAAATGCTAAATTTAAATAAAAAGAACAAGTAGAATGGTCAAAAACTTTTCTAAAGGCATGAAAAGTCGGACAAATTTCAACAGTGACGATGGAATTTATTATATACTACTGTGCCACAGCTTCATGTCCCTTTGTCTGCTTTCTGTGTGTTATCTCAGTGAGAGCAAAGAGCTTGCGTTCCCATTTGTGTTTCTTCATTCAACCACAACCATTGATTTACACTTGGTCCCCAAGCCTTGCAATCTTGTCCATTGGATCATAAAGTTTATTGATGGGATATCATGTGACTAAGGTTTGTCTGCTATGGGTGTGAGCTGGAAAGCTTGAGAGGGACAGGCCAGTTGGGATTTTTGGAGGGAAGCAGGGGAGTTTGTTTGACTTGTGTTAGTCAAAGGGTAAAAACGGGGTTGTGTTTGTGTGGGTTATCAGGTGTGGGAGTGGACTTGGTGTTGTTTGGTTTTGTAACTGGGCTGGTGTTTATAATGCGCTAAGGGTTTGATAGCAGGTTTATGGGATTAGGGGATGTAGGATTAAGCTAAAATTTAGGTGTAAAGTTAGTTTAGGTAATTAGTTAAAATTAGTTTAGGTAAAAACATTAAAACTGAAAAATATATTTTCTTTGTAGTTTTTTTTTTTTTTTTTTTTTTTTTTTTTTTTTTTTTTTAATAATAATAATAATAATAATAATAATAATAATAATAATAATAATAATAATAATAATAATAATAATAAGATACTTAGAAAAAGTTTTATCAAAAAAAATGTTTTGTGCTTTTATTGGAAAATTGGTTTTTGATTCGGTTTTGGGAAAACGGTTTCGGGTTTTGTTTTTTAAAAAGATTTTTCATTTAAGTTTCGAGATTTAGGGTTATTAAGGGAATTGTGGTGTAGGGTAAAGGGTTAAATGGTAATTTAGGTTTAAGTTATGTTTTCCATGCTCACCCCCATATCATGTCCCGGGATTGTCTTCGACTCTTCAATTCTTCGATAAATGTTCCAAATTGTGTCGAATCGGTCCGGTATTGCTCCGTTTAGCTCATTTTCCCATCCAAGCTCCGTTTTGCTCACTTTTGCCTTGTTTTCAATCCATTTGTACCTGAAACACACAAAAACACACTCAAATGATATTTTTAACATTATATGGTCATTTTTGGGTGCTTTTAGTCGTTTTGGTGGGTTTTTCGGGTCTAAAATGATGAGTAAAAGGCCACTCATCAACACCATATGAAGCCCTCTACAAAAGAAAACCAAATCCGGAATACCTAAGAATATTCGGATGCACAACTTATGCTAAGATAACGATACCTCACTTGAAGAAGTTAGATGATAGAAGCATACTGATGGTTTATTTGGGAGTAGAGGAAGGATCAAAAGCATGTAGGTTATATGATCCGATAAGAAAGAAGAAATTTGTAAGTAGGGATGTAAAGTTTATGGAGACAAAACCATGGGATTAGGATAAAAGTGACGAGGATATAGGCACACAAGACACATTTTGGGCTAGTTTTGTGGTAGATGAAGTTGATTATGGAGATAATGCACTAATCAACACAGAGCACAATGATAACGTTATCATGAACCGGAACCTATACCAGAACCAGACTCACCAGTCACACCACCAACATACACTTACAACCCACATTCCGAAGAGGAAAAAGAAGCTACTGATAGTTCATTAGGAAGCTCAGATCAGAGATATGATCATAGACCGATACGAGGCTTTAGAGATGTAACAGAAATCTATGAAAACGCACGTGAAGTAGAAGCACCAAGTTTATTCTTCACAGAAGAAGAACCTCGTAATTACAAGGAAGCATCAAAGGATAAGAAATGGATTGAGGCCATGGAGATTGAATTGGATTCAATCAACAAGAATCACACATGGACTCTCACAACATTGCCAGAAAATCAGAAAGCAGTAGAACTCAAATGGGTTTATAAGACCAAGAGAGATGCACACGGAAAGATCATTAAATATAAGGCAAGATTAGTAGCAAAAGGTTATGTACAAGAACACGGAATAGACTTCGATGAAGTGTTTGCACCCGTTGCTAGGATAGAGACAATTCGGTTGATATTAGCGCTAGCAACATATCATGGTTGGCAAGTACACCACTTAGATGTAAAATCAGTATTTTTACATGGAGAATTGAAGGAAGAAGTCTATGTTACACAACCTGAAGGTTTCATTCAAGAAGGAAACCTAGGAAAAGTATACAAGCTAACTAAAGCTCTGTATGGCTTAAGAAAAGCACCAAGAGCTTGGAACGTAAAGCTTGATCAAACCTTGAAGTCATTAGACTTTAAGAAATGTAATCTCGAACAAGCAGTTTACACGAAGAGAAGTAAGACTTCTACACTGATAGTTGGAGTATATGTAGATGATTTGATAATCACGGGAACTCCAAAGAAGGAAATAGACTTGTTCAAATCCCAGATGAAAGACAAATTCGAAATGAGCAACTTAGGATTGTTAGCTTATTACCTTGGGATAGAAGTTACACAGACAGGAGGAGAGATTACAATCAAGCAAACAGGATACATTAATAAGATCTTGAAAGATACAAGTATGACGGACAGTAATGATACGAAGATACCTATGGATCCCGACACTAAGTTGGTCAAGGCGGAAGATGGAGAATCAGTTGACGTAACTTACTACCGAAGCTTAATTGGAAGCCTTAGGTACTTACTGCATACAAGACCAGATCTTAGTTACTCAGTCGGACTACTCAGCAGATTTATGCAAGACCCGAAGGATCATCACCTGAAGGCAGTGAAACAGGTAATCTGATATATCAAAGGAACAAAGGAGCATGGCATAATATACAAGAAAGAAGGCGGATGCAGGATTACAGGTTACAACGATAGTAGTTATGGAATCAACACCGATCAAGGAAAAGGAACTACTGGAATCGTATTTTACTTTGGAGAGTCACCCATTACTTGGTGTACTCAGAAGCAACCTACAGTGGCACTATCATCATGTGAATAAGAATTCATGGCAGCTACTGGAGCAGAATGTCAAGCTTTGTGGTTAAAACGGCTACTTAGTGAATTGACTGGATGGCAAGAAAATAGGATAACCCTTAGAGTTGACAAGATATCAGCTATAACACTCGTGAAGAACCTAGTATTTCATGGAAGAAGCAAGCACATAGACATTCGCTATCATTTCATTCGAGAATGTGTAGAGAATGGTCATATCAATGTGGAACACGTTAGTGGAGAACAACAAAGGGCGGACATCTTAACAAAGGCCTTACCAAGACTGAAGTTCGTGACTATGCGACAAATGCTCGGAGTTCAACACTTAGGTCGAAGCAACGATCAAAATTAAGGAGGAGAATGAAAACTATAATCTCGATATTGCTTCTTATTAAACTAGAAGGACCGAAGTTTTTAGATAGAAACTTAATAACCGATTAGTTAGTTAAGTTAGTTATTTTCTGTAAATTGTGAAAGGGTATGTCGAATGGACACAACCCTTCCAACAGTCACGATGGTTCGAAAGACAACCATTCGTTTAGTATAAATAGACATGAACATTTAGTGTTACAAGTTTAGAACGATAATAGTTATTCAGATTTATTTACTTACAATTTCATATTGACTCTCAACCTGTGGGACCAACAGAGGTATGTATGAAAGAGATAGTGATTTGAAGGTGGATGAGAAGGTGAGCTGTTTATACTGCATGGCTTGCTTTGTGCTAAAAGTGATCAAAGCTATGCCCATGACGGTTGGAATGATGATGAAGAAAGTGAAGGTGAGGAATCTTGTAATTAGACTTTTGACGGTGAGGAGGTGTAAAGAGGATATTATGGCTTTTATGAGGATGAGGTTAAATGGATCAAATTCGGTGTTGACATCAGAGGATGACGAGGAGTGATAGAATTGAGCAATGGATAAGGATAAGAAGGTGAAGGGAACAAAGAGGAGAGAGATAGTAATGAAGTGGAAAGAATTGGCATTGAGGATTCCGATTGTTTGGCGATAGATTTGTTGACGATCACGGGTTGTTTGGGTGGTAGTGGAAAACATTGCTAAACATTAGAGCTCATAGGTTCAGTTAAACAACTCTAAATAACACCTTTAGCGTGACAGGCCTTCAATTTGCAGCATACAACACAACTTATTTTGCTAAATGTTTTCTTTGACCGTGGGAGAAGAGATAAGAGTATATAAACTTCATTAGTGGAGTTGAATTGGTAAAAGATGAAGAAAACTTGAGAATGAGCTTGTTTGACAATGTCATGTGCCATGGTCAACTACAAATTTAAATGCGTTTGACAAGTCAAAACTTGACTTAGCTTGTATGACAATTTTCTGCATCTTCCATGTTCTAAATCACTCATAGCTTGATTTCGACCTTTGATTATGACATTCTAAATTCACTTAGTGGAGTCGATGATTGTGATTATTTCAGCGATAACACTATCGTTGTGTTTAATGGTGATGAAAGAAACTGTTTTGTTGAAAGTAGAAGGAAGGAGAGACATGGTGTTGGAATTGAGTGACTCTATGGTGATCTTGGCAGTGATGGAAGCCATTGTTATTGTTTTGTTTGGAGAAGATGAGATGTAGAGTAACTTTACTAATTTTATACCTAGTATTTGGTCACAGTAATGGGGTACTAGTATAGCGCGACCTTACTTCTATTCAGAATTTTACGAGTGGCAAGAGTTACTAGTGTAATATATAAGAGCACTTGGTGTCATGTCAAGGCAATATTACTCATTTTGGTATCACGGGGTACCACGCCATCATGACAAACCTCCATTACAACCCCCCTCTTATCATAACATAACCACTCGCCACTATACCCCTTGCTCTAAATGTTGTTGGATATTGATGCAGGCTCAAGTGTGGAGGAACAGACCCTATTGTTTCTGGAGACCCAAGACCGTGTAAGAAAAAAGTGTTCACTAAAATTATCATAACTTGGCCTACAGGGCTTTGTTCAGGCCCATGACTAGTCATTCAAAGCTTGTGGCGATTTTTAGTATTTATAATAATTTATAAGTCTAGTAATATTATACTCTAGTATATATTTATTGATTCAAATTAATTTGTTATCCTCAGGGAATATACACAGCGGAGTCAAGTCTTAGCCATCAGTGTCATATTCATCTTGCTAAACACTTTAGCAACATGACTTCATTATTTGATGTAAGCCTAGGTTTTTGCACTTGGTATGAATCAAACCATCAGGTTCCTTACTAATCTCTCTTCTTGATCACTTTTAACATCAACACCATATGTGTATTGATGTTTGTTTAGGCAACCCAGTCCATTCATGCCTTAAATTGCTTTAACCCTAGCTTAAAATATACAATATGTATGGTTTGTTTTTTTCTGAGGAAGATGGAAAGAGTGGGGAGTAGAAATAGTCAAATGATAAAGAAAATTTTGGGTAGATTTAACAAGAGAAAGACACTTTCTAGATACCAACTTTTTAAAAATTATGAATTCATACCAAAATAAGACACTAATAACCAATGTCACATCAAAATGAGAAAACCACCATGCAAAAGATTGACAAGTGCAAATTAAAATTTATCATATAGTCTATATTTTATAAAGGGTATTATGGTTTTCACACTACTAGTTAATCATTTGTACTTTTTAATATTACTTTTATCTTTCTAACACATGGTGCACTTATTATTATTATTATTATTATTATTATTATTATTATTATTATTATTATTATTATTATATATTTTTTTTAGTTTTCAATATCTAAAAAATCGGTATTTTTCTTTAAAAACAACTTTCTTTCTCACACACGCCATAAACATATTATCTATCATCTCCTTCCTCAAAACCACCTACCATACCACATAAGTTCAACCACCATTACCAACATCCGGCCAAACTACACAATTGCCGACCAACTCAAGTCTAATACACGCAATCGCAGCACCAGTCTCCGACCAACCCAGGTATAATATACCCCATTACCATCACCAAGCCACCAAACTACACCCGTTGACATCGCCAAACTATCACCACCACCACTGCAAAGACGACGCCAAATCACAGAAGTGACACCACAACACGCTACAACGTTACTAGCGGTTAAGATTTAGTGTCACGATCATGGGCGGAGATAAAGGGGGGGGGGGGGTCCGGGGGGTCACGTGACCCCCTGGCGAAAAAAATTGTAGTGTAAATTTTTGAAATTTATCGGCTATTTTTGTAATTTGCCCCCCAATGGACTAATTTTTAGTGTAGTTTCTAAAAATTATCATATTTTTCCCCCTCAACAAAAAAGTTCTGACTCCCCCTGGTCACGATATGGTTAAGATGAATTCCAACATCTCAGATTTAGTGGCTTACAGTAGCCACACCATCGGTCAAACCACCACTTTTACAGCCGCCACACCATTAGTCGTCACTCTAACACCGGCCACTACCAGTTTGATCAGACTTAATTTCACGAAATTGCTAAACCTCTGCTTTCATGGAAAATGTTACTCATTCCATGTTTCCTATTATATGTCTACATGACTTTTTAAACATCACAATTTACAATGGCTTGGTGGGTTTACACACCGCTAAAATAAGATCCATAATACATCAAAATTACTTCGAGCTCATAGAGCATATAACCTCTTATTAAGAGGCTCTTAATTCATCATCATTGACATGATAATCTGGAATTCTAACGGTTTGTGATACAATTCTTGGAATATCATGGCCCATCACTGATTAGTACTTTTCCCATAGCTGGCAAGGGTTTGCGACTTCACAATAAGTTAGAATATGGGCGAAGAGAAATATGAGTTTCGATGTTGATGTTGAGATGCATGCTTCTTTAAGTCTAAGTCCCATTCTTTATCATCACCAAGAAGACCCGATGCTTGACATGCAGCACGGTATGTAGGATACAGTATTCGGTTGACTTTGCGAACCTATGTAAATCCTCTGCAGCCTTTTTGGCGGGAAAGAAGCATTCAAAATTAGAAGAGCTCTCCTAAAGTTGGATGTATGTAGGCTAATCTACCAACAGATGACTGGTTTGTCTTTCCAGGCTGCCAAGCTTTTCTATCTTGATACCAAACAAACTCCAAAGTAAATGCTAAGTATGTTAAGTGACGTCCATCTTCATTCTCAATGTTGTATTCAAACCACTGTACGTGTAAGTGTTGTTAGCTTGAGATCACATTGTGTAATTAGAAGATAGTGTTTCACATTGTGCGTTGTAGAAGGTAAAGTCTCAAATTGTGCGTTCTTATTAGTGATTTTGAATGTGTAGTTTTGCTTAATATGGAATGATATCTCTACATTTTGGTATGATTCAAAGTTGTAAGCGGTCAAAATGGAGAACTAGTTACCTGGTAGCTTCTGTGCTCATGAAATAATATCTCTATATTTAGTTATTCTCACTGTTGATCTTGTATCTTCATTCTTGTGTTGATGATATATGTTATATCGATCTCTGCTGATGCATTAGCCACTCCCTTTGACGAGAAATCATGACTCGTGGGAATCCAAAGGGTATACGATAGCCGAACAAAAATGGCTGTCAAATATAGCTTAAAGTTTGAGATAAAAAAATAACCATGTTTCATATATAAATTCCTTATATGTATAACAATTTATATACACAAACATCGGCTTTTATAAGTAAAAACTTATAGAATAATGGGATAATGACATGAAAATGTATTTAAGTTGTCAACTTTTGTTATTCCATGTAGCCTACTTTTTTTTTTTGATATTAAAACACAATGCATACAAAAAGTAGACTATTCCATGTAGGTGACTCGTTATTCCCTTAATCGGTAACCATATGTTCTTTTGTTTTTTTTAATGTTCCACATAGACAAAAACCCACCTGTCACTTTATATCTAAAAAAACGCAATCTCTCTCTTGTCACTTTCATCAAACCGACAAAAACCCTAAATTTAAAATCCTCCAAATTGATTGTCGTTTTCGAAGGTTTCTTTAAAGAGAAAATTACCAAATGAGTACAAAAGTACAAAGGAGTTCCACTTTCTAGTCAATTTTCCATCTAATTCTCAAAAGAGTCATGCTCAACTGCTCGACTCCACCCTTTTTGTGACAAGTGTCATTTATAAGTACAAAATTTAGGTGAATATAATTTATTACTTTTTATGAGATTACAAATATACCCTTATGTTTTATTAATTATATTTGTCAATATATTTGTACTTTGTGCTTTAATACTTGTACACCACCTACCTCAACTATCTTTTTATTTATTAGTGTACCTAACCCCACCAATCAAATCACTCACCCTCTCTTTCATTATTTCACCACCACCACTACACAAATCCCTCACCATCTCCGGATTCTTCCCACACTTATATGGACAACCAAGTCAATTATTCCCAATGGTTGTTTTAATTATTTCCCATCACATACGTAGTACCAACAATACTTCACTTTAGCATTTGTACTTATGTTAATAAAATTCACTTTATTTTATTCAAACACGAGGACCACATCAATGTGTTTCAAAAAAAGAAAAACCATTCTTGATCCTTAAAAAACTCGCATCGTCAAAGATCTTTAAAGATCTGGCCAGAGTTATCGTTTGTGAAGATCCGACCTGGTTTATCGCTTGTAAAAAGACACCACAAGATCCGGCCAACACCCAAAAGATCCGGCCAAATTTATCTTCAAAGATCCGACCAAATTTGATCGTTTGTGATCTGAGTCGTCGCCGGATTTGTCGTCACCGGATTTGATCGTTTGTGATCCGGCCAGATTTGATCGTTTGATCGTTTGGAGTGAGGCTGTAACACTTTGATAAGAAAAACTTTTTTATTTCATTTCAATTTTTTTTCAAAGAGTGATTTTAGAAATGTTTTTTTTTTTTTTTTTGATGAGAAAGATTCGTGAGAAAGATTGGTCAGAAAGATTGAATTTTCATTTTATGTAAAATATGTGTATTTGTTGTTATAAAATTTATGTATTTGTTAGTAATATTATTTCTTTGTAATTTGTGTATTTGTTGTTATAGAATTTATGTAAAATATGTTATGAATTGATTGTTTGTTGGTAAATTAATCTTGTGATGGTAAATTAAGTAGTCAGAGGGGTGGTGATTTGCCAGAAATTTTTATTCGTTGGTGGTTGAGCAGTGGGTGGTGGTCAAGTAGTAGTGGTCGAGAAGTTGAGCATTGGTGGTCGAGAAGTCGAGCAGTGGTGATGGTGGTGGTGGTAGACTGGTGAAGTGGGTGGTGGCAGGTGGTTGAGCAGTGGCGATGGTGGTGGTGGTGGTGGTGATAGACTAGTGAAGTGGGTGGTGGCAGGTGGTTGAGCAGTTGAGCAGTGGCGGTGGTGGTGATAGACTGGTGAAGTGGGCGGTGGCAGGTGGTTGAGCAGTTGAACAGTGGAGTTGGGCAGTGGTGGTGGTGGTGGTGATGGACCTGTGAAGTGTGAAGTGGGGAGGTGGTGGTCGGAATTTGGAGATGGTGGTGGTCGGAATCTGGGTGTTAGCATATGAAGATGATGAATAGTTAGGTGGATACAAGTGTATAAGCACAACATACATGTTTCAAAAGATAATTGAAAAAATGTAATTAATAAAATGGTGAGGAAGGTGATAGAGGTTAGGTAGGGGTTAGGTGGAATAATTAATAAAGTGATAATAAATGGTGAGGAAGGTGAGTGGGGTTAGGTAGAAGGGTATATTTGTAATTTTACAATATAACAATAAATTATATCCACTACTTGCCTTGACACTTGTCACAAAAGGGATGGAGTCGAGCAGTCAAGCAGTTGAGCATGACTTTTTTGGGAATTAGATGGAAAATTGACTAGAAAGTGGAACTCCTTTGTACTTTTGTACTCATTTGGTAATTTTCTCTTCTTTAAATTGGTATGTGCAAAAGGTTTGTTATAGTTTATTCTTTTTGTCCCCTGCAATTATTTTTTGTATTTTATTGTTTTTTCATGCAAACTGATTAGGTTTCAAACGACATAATGTGTTTCTAATATATATATATATATATATATATATATATATATATATATATATATATATATATATATATATATATATATATATATTTTCATATGACAGCATCTGATTCAGATGCATCTAGACTGAGGATTAATGAAGTCAGGAAAAAGGATGCTGGCAATATGAGTTACGTTGAGCTTATAGCTTGGGCCGAGGAAGAAGCAGGTAAGAGTCCTTTTAAGACAATTGTTGATAAGGGTAAGAGTCCTGTTAAGAAAAATGTTGATAAGGGTAAGAGTCCTGTTACGAAAACTGTGGATAAGGGTAAGAGTCAAACTGTGGAAAATTCAATGGTGCTGCACATAAGTGTTATTCTCAACTTTGCTGTAAATAAATACGTGTCTGTTGAAAATTCAAAAACAATTACCATTAATAAGTGTAATTAATAAGAGTATGTTGCATATAAAAGTTTGCTGCAAATTCACAAACAAATTCCATTAATAAGTGTGTTCATTTAAGGTTTGTGTAAAAGAGATAAAGTGAAAAAAAGAGGAGGTGTGAGGTTTTAATTGGGTGGGTCACATACAACAAAAAAAGAAAAGAAAAAAAAAAAAAAAAAAAAAAGGCAAACAACCGGCTCCACCAAGGAATGCCCAGTCATGCTACATGGAATAACAAAAGTTGACAAGTTAGATACATTTTCAAGTCATTATCCCTATAATAATTGCTGGAAGTTTAAATAACATGTAACAAATTAAAATAACCCAAACTATAATTAAAATATCCATCATATAACTAAAACCTCCGTTAGCCTCCTCCTTAGTCACTACATGAACATCATCACCATCATCCTCATTTGTGATCACGCTAACATACTCCCTGGAAACATTCCCCTCCACTGTTGTCTTGCATTGCATGTACAACACTGTGTTTGCCACCACATATTGCAAAATCATCAAAGATGTCGACAAATAAGTTACAAAGACTTTCAAAAACAATACCCATTTATCCGATCCAATATTATATGTAGAAAAGGCAAGTGTTGGGCCGATTGCATAAGCTGTAATAAAGACTATGGAAAAAGAGTGATTTCGAAACTCAGTTGATTGCTTTTCACTTTTTTGTAGAGGCTCAAATCCAAATTTTGATTCCAACACCGCGATTGATGCAGCTGATCCCCATATTTTTATTAAGAATAATATTATAAGTATTAGAGCATATGACGCCATTATGTTTAAAAACACTGAAAGCATTAACAGATCGAATTGGAACCCTAATGCTTTAACAACTTGGGTGATGGCAAGGGGGGACAACGTTAATAATAGGAAAATGAGGGTTAGCTTTATTAACCCCGCGAATAATGTGGAAAGCAGAGGTATGTATGAAAGAGATAGTGATTTGAAGGTGGATGAGAAGGTGAGCTGTTTATGCTGCATGGCTTGCTTTGTGCTATAAGTGATCAAAGCTATGCCCATGACGGTTGGATTGATGATGAAGAAAGTGAAGGCGAGGAATCTTGTAATTAGACTTTTGACGGTGAGGAGGTGTAAAGAGGATATTATGGTTTTTATGAGGATGATGTTAAATGGATCAAATTCGGTGGTGACATCAAAGGATGACGAGGAGTGGTAGATCAATTGAGCAACAGATGAGGATAAGAAGGTTAAGGGGACGAAGAGGAGAGAGATGGTAATGAAGTGGAAAGAATTGGCATTGAGGATTCTATTTGTTTGGCTATAGATTTGTTGACGATCACGGGTTGTTTGGGTGGTGGTGGGAAACATTGCTAAACGTTACAGCTCACAGCTTCAGTTAGGACGACTCTGAATAACAGTGTGACAGGCCTTCAATTTGCAGCATACAACACAGCTTATTTAGCCAAATGTTTTCTTTGACTGTGGGAGAAGAGATAAGATTATATAAACTTCATTAGTGGAGTTGAATTGGTAAAAGATGAAGAAAACTTGAGAATGAGCTAGTTTGACAATGTCATGTGCCATGGTCAACACAACTACAAATTTAAAATGCATTTGACAATTCAAAGCTTGATTTAGCTTGTATGAGAATTTTCTGCATCTTCCGTGTTCCAAATTTCTCATAGCTTGATTTCGACCTTTGATTATGTCCACAAACAATAATGGCTAAGTGCTGTCTATGCTATTGTCTGTCTAAATGGTTTATTTTATTTCGACCAATCTAAGTATTTACTCTATGGATTGACCAGTTACGCCTATACGTAATAATAACTATCTTCACTTAAGAAAATATAGTATACTGTCCCCTGAAAAAAAGTTTTACATTAGAATATACTGGTCGGAAAGCTTAGATCCACCATGAGTCGCCTGAGTAGCTTTAACCACCTACTGCACACACCAGGCCATCCTCCGTACACCTCTCACATTCACTTCCACCTTCAAATCACTATCATCTTCATTCATACCTCTTCTCTCCACTTTTGTAGCAGAGATGATTACACTAACTCTTGTCTCACTTTCAGTCATACTTTCATCAACTGCCGTTAACGAATTCGCTAACTCGTTAACGCTAGCGTTTCGTCTCGATCAGTTTGATATAACACATTGCATGTTTTAGTGATTGTTATAGTGTTTTGTTTATCAGACTGGGGACCTTTACCATCAGTTGTGGTTTTGGAGTCCAAATATGGATTTAAGGGGTTGTGTAAAAGTGCGAGGCAGTCGGTTATGGTTCGAGTGTATTACTTTGTGTTTGTGTTTGTGTTTGTGTTGTTTACAGGAAGTATGATTGGAGTAATGTTGTATTATTGTGCGGTTGTGAATATTATGGAATCTGTGTCGTTTTGGATATTGATTGTGTGAGTGCTTATCATATTCAGTCATGTATGATGGTCACCCTCTATATGGTGACGAATAGTGTGTTGTATGTATGGTTTAAGGCTGGGGATGGTGATGAAAAGGTGAAGATTGTGGTGGAGGAGGGACGGGGATTTACGGCTAAGGATATGATAGTGCTTGTTCATGGTGGTTTTAGTTATACATTGCATTTGTTTGTTATCGTCGCGTTTATTAGTCTCTACGTTGGTTTCCATTGATGTTGTAGCTTATTGTTTGTTGTCTAATTTGCTAGTTTTTAGTTTTTGTAATTGGTCAGAAGTATGGTTGGTGATAGTAGATCTATGTAGGCCAGAAGTTGTAGCTAGTGACGAGATTGTCTTAGAAAATATTGTTTCAGATTGTGCGTTGTAGAAGGTAAAGTTTCAAATTCCGCTATCTTACTAGTGATGTTGAATATGTAGTTTCGTTTAATATGGAATGATATCACCACATTTTGGTATGAAGGAACTAATATATTTCGTTTTTCATAGTCATATGTACTCCATATAACTTAAATTAAAGCTGTTAAGTTAGTTTGTAAGCGATTAAAACATATAATTAGTTAGCTGTAATTAGCTTTTGTGTATGAATAGTGACACTAATTAGTTTTTGTAATTAGCTTGTAAATAGAATTTAGCAACAAACTAAAGTAGCAAATCTACTAAGAAATCTCAGGTATTGATGATATTTGGTTTTGGTATATAACAATCCCTGTGTATACATTAGCCACGACCTCTAACGAGAAATCATGAATCTTACCCGATCAGTGTTATGAGGTCCTCAAAATGGTAAATGAAGGTGTTTTCATTTTTCAACAAATGTCAGTGAGTTTTAAAAGCTCACATGTGGGAAAGCCAAAGGTGCTAGGAAAGTAGAACAAAAAATGGCTGTCAAAATATAACTTAAACGTTTGAGTTGGAAAAGTAGCCATGTTTCACATACTCTTTCATATATGGTTTACATCATTTACACATTCCTGAAACTTATAGACCCATTCCTCAAACTTTCAATAACATGTAAAAAAGTAGAATAAGCCAACATATAAGTGACATATACATCATATAAATAAAACCTCCGGTAACCTCCTCCTTAGTCACTGCATGAACAACATCACCATCATCCTCATTCATGATCACGCTAACATACTCGCTGGAAACATCCCCCTCCACCTTTGTCATGCATTGCATGTACAACACTGTGTTTGCCACCACATAATGCAAAATCATCAAAGATGACTGCAAATAAGTTGCAAAGACTTGCAAAAACAGTATCCATCTAGTTGTCGATCCAATATTATATGCAAAGGTAAGTGCTGGGCAGATTGCAAAAGCTGTAAGAAAGAGTATCGAAAAAGAGTGATATCGAAACTCAGTTGATTGCTTTTCACTTTGTTGTAGAGGCTCAAATCCGGATTTTGATTCCAACACTGCGATTGATGCAGCTGATCCCCATATTGTCATTAAAAACAATATGATAACTATTAGAGCATATGACGCGATTATGTTTAGAGATAGTGAAAATATTAATATGTTGATATGGAACTCTAATGCTCTAACAACTTGGGTGATGGCGAGGGGGGATAACGTTAATAATAGGAAAATGAGGGTTAGCTTTATTAACCCCGCGACTAATGTGGAAAGCAAAGGTATGTATGAAAGAGATAGTGATTTGAAGGTGGATGAGAAGGTGAGCTGTTTATGCTGCATGGCTTGCTTTGTGCTATAAGTGATCAAAGCTATACCCATGACGGTTGGAATGATGATGAAGAAAGTGAAGGTGAGGAATCTTGTAATTAGACTTTTGACGGTGAGGAGGTGTAAAGAGGATATTATGGTTTTTATGAGGATGAGGTTAAATGGATCAAATTCAGTGTTGACGTCAGAGGATGACGAGGAGTAGTAGAATTGAGCAACGGATGAGGATAAGAAGATGAAGGGGACGAAGAGGAAAGAGATAGTAATGAAGTGGAAAGAATTTCCATTGAGGATTCTGATTGTTTGGCGATAGATTTGTTGACGATCATGGGTTGTTTGGGTGGTGGTGGGAAACATTGCTAAACGTTACAGCTCACAGCTTCAGTTAGGATGACTCTAAATAAAACCTTTAGCGTGACAGGCCTTCAATTTGCAGCATACAACACAGCTTATTTAGCTAAATGCTTTCTTTGACTATGGGATAAGATGAGATTATATAAACTAGTGGAGTTGAATTGGTAAAAGATGAAGAAAACTTACGAGCTAGTTTGACAATGTCATGTGCCATGATCAACACAACTACAAATTTAAATGCATTTAACAAGTCAAAGCTTGACTTAGCTTGGATGAGAAAACTCATAGCTTGATTTCGACCTTTGATTATGTCCACAAACAATAATGGCTAAGTGCTATCTATGCTATTGTCTGTCTAAATGGTTTATTTTATTTCGACCAATCTAAGTATTTACTCTATGGATTGACCAGTTACGCCTGTAATATATCTTCACTTAAGAAAATATAGTATACTGTCCCCTGAAAAAAAAAAATTACACTAGGGGTCGGAAAGCTTAGATCCACCATAAGTCTGATCAGTAGGCTAAAACTGAGTAAATCGGAAATTGATGAAAGAAATGAAAACTGATTTTGGTAAATATACTTACATTTCACTTGAGCATTTTTACGCTTTGTTGCTTCTGTTACTTTGAAGCTAGAACTGTTATCTCATAATAGATGTCATAATCATATATGCATAACCTTTCCTTTTCTTTTCTTCTTTCAGCTTGTTAATCTGTTCCAAATGCAGCTATTAAAAGGGTTGAAAGATAAGTTGCTTATTTGAATGCTGGTGTTATTCAACTTTTGCCTACTATTTTATTTGACAAATCCTACTAATCTTATAATGATGTCACAACTCACCAACCTTATACTTTCTACACTAATATGCTATTAGTTGTTTATTACCCATTATTCTAAAAAGTATAATAAAGCCAGTAGTGGTTACTATGAATCAGCATCAATTTATCATTGAAGAATTAATATGACATATGAATATTGGATATTTGATCTCAGCGTGGACTTAATATTCCAGAATTCAATATTTTTGCACCATGTTTGATGTTGATTTTTAATAATTTGGTTAAGTTCTGGACCATATACTAACACAATTCACTGTTAACAATTTATACACATTGTATTATTGCTTTCTGTTAATCAAAAAGATTGGGTCCTCACAGTTTTATGTTAACATTAACTGTCTGTTTCCTTATCTTACCTTGGCCAGTGAAAGAAACATATATTTCCACAAGTTTCTTTAAGATAATTAGTGCCAAAAACTTAGTTTTCTGCTTAGTGGCATTTTAAATAATACAAATACTTAATTAGTGCTGATATTAGAAGTAATCACATGGGTGATGGTCCAACCACTTGATTAAATTTACTATTATATACATTATTTTAGTACCCAATTAGACGTTACCTGCCTGACCATTATTAGATTCAGAGTAAACTACATTTTTGGTCCATGTTGTTGTATCAAAATTGCACTTTCAATTCAATTTTGAAAAACTGAGACATTTCAGTCCAAAAGTCCACTTGGACTTCACTTTTGGTCCAATTTTCTAACCTAGTTAGTTTAGTCGTTAAGTCAGTTGCAACATTAGTCCTTTAACCTAACGGTCGTTTGCAATGTTTGCACTGTTAGTCCTTTCAGTTAAAAAATTAGGAAAAAAAATTGGAATTTTTTTTTTCCAAAAAAAATAATTTGAAAAAAAAATTCTAATAAAAAAAATTTGACGAAAATTAACTTCTTTTCAAAAAAAATAATTTGAAAAAAAAATTCTAATAAAAAATTTTCTTAAAAAAATTGACGAAATTTTTTTTTCCAAAAAAATAATTAAAAAAGAAATTCTAATAAAAAAATTTCTTAAAAAATTCCAAAAAAAAAATTTTTGACGAAAATTTGAAAAAAAAAAAAAAAAATCTAATAAAAATTTTTCTTAAAAATTCGAAAAACATTCTAAATAGCGATCTAGTTTTTTTTTTTAAATAGAAATTTTTTTTTCAAATTATTTTTTTTTGAAAAAAAAAATCGTCAAAAAAAAATTTAGAATTTTTTTAGAATTTTTCAAAAATTTTTTTTTTTTTGGAACAAAAAATTTTCCAAAAAAAAAAAATCCAATTTTTTAACTGAAAGGACTAACGGTGCAAACATTGCAAACGACCGTTAGGTTAAAGGACTAATGTTGTAACTGACATAACGACTAAACTAACTAGGTTAGAAAATTGGACCAAAAGTGAAGTCCACGTGGACTTTTGGACTGAAATGTCTCACTTTTTCAAAATTTGGCTGAAAGTGCAATTTTGATACAACCACAGTGACCAAAAATGTAGTTTACTCTTAGATTAAAAATTGTGTTCTTCCTTTCTCTATTTCAAGTTATCGTTTAGAGTTAACTACATTTTTGGTCCTCGTGGTTTACCGGGTATAACGGTTTTGATCCAATAGTTTAAAACGTAATGGATCCAGTCCAAGATCCGACGACCCGTAACACTTTTGGTCCAAATTTTTGTTGACTGTTAGTTTGACCAATTAAGACACGTGAAATGACTAAAATACCCTCATCTTAATGGACTAAAAGTGTTACATTTAGCAAACCATAAGGACCAAAAATGTAATTAACTCATAAATTTATAAAACCAAAAAATGTATATAAAAAACGTATATAAGTTGACAGAAATCTGAGAACTAAATTTTCTTAAAAAAAAATATATAAAAACGTATATAAAACATATATAAAAGAGTAGATAAAATTGTATATAAAAATGTATATAACAACGTTGATAAAAACGTAGATATATAAAATAAAATAAAAAATGTATACAAAAACGTATAATAAAACGTAGATAAAAACGTATGTAAGCGTAAATGAAAACAAAGAGAAAAATATGTGTATAAAACGTGTATAAAATTGTGCTTAAAAACTTATATAAAAACGTAGATAAAAATGTAGATAAAAACATGTATATAAAAGACTAGAGAAAAACATAGATTAAAACGTAGATAAAACATAAGTAAAAATGTATATAAACATGTGTATAAAAACTATTGGACTAAAAGTGAAACACTCGACAAACCACAAGGACCAAAAATAATGTAGTTAGCTCTTTATTTAACAACAAAACTGAAAAGACAAAAATGCCCTCAGATTTAACGGTCAAAATTGGTCAAACAAACGGTGGACCAAAATTTGGACCAAAAGTGTTACGGGTCGTTGGATCTTGGACTGGATCCGTTACGTTTTAAACTATTAGACCAAAACCGTTATACCGGGTAAACCACGAGGACCAAAAATGTAGTTTTTGAAAATCTTAAAGAGTTTATACGCATACACATGTAACTGTATATTTTATCTCTTTAATCATTGTACTTTACAATATCGAATATTACTTGAGGGTGTATGGAGATCAAGAAGGATAAAGATTCAAGGTGGTTCGATGTTGAGCTTGTACCTGAAAGTTACATATTTTCGCCTACAGATCGACCACAAAATCTTGATGTTGCTATTTGTGATTCCATTCCTGTGATAGACCTTGCAAAACATATTCAACCAATTGAATCAATCTTGAAGGCTTCTCAAGAATTTGGTTTCTTTCAGGTACTTATAAAATTTACGCATATATAAAATGAACTTTTTAAACACTTTTTTTCACATCTTTGAAATAGGTGATCAATCATGGAGTTCCAGAAAAGATAATGAGTGATGCAATGAGTGTTCTTAAGGAATTCTTTGATATGCCATCCAAAGAAGCAACGGGGTATGTCCCACATAATAAAGGTTGGATTTACACAAACAACGATTGCACAAAAGATGGTGTGCATATATGGAGGGAAAATCTTAAACATCTATGTCATCCTTTGGATAAATGTACTAAATTGTGGCCCAATAAACCAACCCGATATCAGTAAGTTTCAATATATATTTTTCATCGTATAATCATAAAGCATCACTTAAGTTACATCTTCTAAGAGAAATTGCATACAGGGAGGTGATTGCAGCCTACTTGCTTGAAATAAATACATTAAGTTTCAGGATTTTAGAGATGATTTGTGAAGGACTAGGACTTGAGCCAGGGTACTTTAGTGATACGAGTGAAGTTCAGATATTGTCATCAAACTTCTACCCATCTTGCCCTGACCCGAGTCTAACATTGGGAATATTGGCTCACCAAGACACTAGCCTCATAACCCTTGTGTATCAAGGTGATTTGACTGGTCTACAGTTTTTGAAAGATGGCCAATGGATTAATGTTGGATCCATTCCTAATTCCATTGTTGTTAACATAGGTAACCAACTCGAGGTATGCTAGTTCCATAAGCTAATTAGCTTTAAGAATATTTGTATATGTTTAATGTAGAGGTGGCAATTCCGATCCTTTTACAGGTCAAAATGGTCGATATGGGCTCTATTTAAGCTCAAACAAGTCAAAAGAGTCAAGTTTAAAAAGTTGGCTAAAATGGGAATGGGTCAAATCGGTTAAATAATTTAAAGTATTATGGGAAGGATATTGTTTTTGTAATCATATTGAATGCCCAAGCTATCTCAGTTTGTTTTTAGAAAATGGACCAAAAAAGTCTTTATAGGTCAGCATGCCCGTTTGAGCATTAACAAACCTTTTTTGACTTGTTATGACACGCCTATCTTGTCACATCTAAATTGTTAGTGTAACTGATTCATGGTGTGAGTTTGTTTTGCTGAGTGCAGATAGTTAGCAATGGTAAGTTGAGAAGCATTGATCATCGAGTAGTTACCAGTAAGGACAAAACTAGAATAAGCATTGCAACCTTTGTGAACCCGTCTTACGATTGTATCATTGAACCAGCAAAGGCTTTGGTAAACAAATATGAACCATCACGCTACAAAGCAAGTCGATACAAAGAGTATGTTGATCGCAACAAAGCATTTGGTGACTACACTGTCGCTTTAAGGAATGTTGTAATCTCGGAAAGTTGAGCAATAGTTGTTTGCATAATGCTACTAGAAACCTTTTAGTTTTCAATTATCGCTTGCAGAAAATCCTACCAACAATATGCATGTTGTTTGCTGTATATGACGTTCTTCATTACTAGTGAATATTATTAAACAACTTTAACAAAAGTTTATCTTATCATCTGTAAACCTAGTTTTTGTATAATAATGATAGAAAGATATCACTGGTGTCCAACATTAGAATTTGGGAATTTTTAATTTTTAAGAAAATGCTTGAGTTGTTTTCAAATTCTAACAAAACAAACATACAGATAATAGAAACAGTAAGGACTGAAACACATAGTCAACAGCATAAAATAGTTTACAGCAAAGAGTCTAATCAAACACAACAAAATTTTATCAGAATTTAGAAGGTTTTATTTATTAAATACTATATTTGTGAACTTTCAACCCATTCATAAGTAAACAGGTCAAATTGGGGGTTGTACAATAAACCGATTTTTTGAATGTACCGAGCCTAATATTTGACCTTGATTGCTCTATTGACCTCTTTTACAGGTTCAACTTTGGTACAGCATATAATATGATTTATGAACGACCGTGTCCACGCCGTCCTCAAACCCTCTAAAAACTAACTGAATACCTCAATTTTATAATGGTTGTAAAGATGAAAAACTGGTAATAAAACATGAAAGAAAGGAAACAGCAAACAGCTTTTTCACCGTATAAGAGAACGGTGTAGAAATATAGGACGAATAAATTATAAGCTTAAGAGCCAAGAAGATATTTTGGAATTTTCCAAATTGTGAAGTCAAAACAAGCATTATCCAAAATCTCCACAACCAAAATCACTACGAGTAGCAGATTTATATGCTTTTGGAATGCACCAAGCTAAACATAAGATAGAAGTACTATAATCTGTTAGAATATTAGTGTGTAATAGTTATAGGATAAAATTTAGGGGGTTAATTGTATTTTAGCTCAAACTTAAGGAGGTTAGTCATGGATTAGGAAAGTTCCTAACCTCCTCAATTGTAGAATCCTTGTTCACCAAGGATTAGGTTTCTCCCCCCTCATTCTCTATAAATAGGGATGAGGGGGTGATGTTTTATTTGTACCTTCTTTTCTTGCTCACGTTTAATAAACGTTTGAGTGTAAAATATCTCGTGTGTGTTGGTGCCACTCGGCATTAAGGGATCATAACCCTTTGCCGAGGTCTTGTTGGAGTAGTTCTTGATTCGTGGTTCCGCTCTAGAAATCGGTATGTTGGATTTCTTCCAACAATTGGTATCGGAGCCTTGTTCGAGAAGAACGAATCACACAACGTGGTTAGAGCCAAAACAAAAGAAATGAGTGAACCGGGTTTGGTTCGTCGGTTACTGTGCAGTCGTGGGAAAATTGGCGCTGCGGGTTCATTAACCGTTGGATTTCTATGAAATTCTAACCGTAGGTTGAAGACACATAGATCTAGGATCTCACCGGAGGGATCTTGCATCGGAGCTTCCAAAAAAGAGATATAGGTTGTCGAGTTTTCTGGTTTGGTTGTTGTGTTCTTTGTCGTTTTCGGTTATTGTTTGGCTATCGTTGTGTAGATTACATGGTCCAAGGTTTCTAGGTTTGCGAGTCAAGATTACTTAGGCAACAAGGTTCTTGAAGTTGTCTTGCAAGGAGGTGGATCGATTCTCCTAGGGTTATAGGAAATCGCTTTCGTTTGTCACAAGGTTCTTGGAGTTTCGGTTTTGAGCTTCAAAGGTGACAAGGTTTTGCAAGAAGTTTCAACTTCAAGTTTTTGGTTTCTTGGAATTCAAGTCTTGGTAGTTCTTGGAAGACAAGTAAGGTTTAGCTTTGTCTTGGGATTCAAGAAAAGTGATTACTTGGAGTACAAGGTATATCAAGGTTGTAGACTTGAGGTGGAAAGATCGAAGCTTTAGGGTTTTTCTAAAGGTTAGTAGATCAATTATTACAAGAAAGCGGGTTTAGCACACGGCTTGTGAGACTTGTTGGTAAAGTTGGTTAAAAAGCAACTTGACAAGGTTTGTAGCAAGGTTAAAGAAGAGCTAGTATGAATACTAGGTTAAATATCGAAAAGCTCGATGGGAATAGTGTACAAAAGCATGGAGGTTTAAAACAAGTTGGATTCAAGCAACTTGGTCATAAACAAGTTGGGATCAAACAACTTGGTCATAAACAAGTTGGGTTCAAACAACTTGGTCCTGGTGTTAAAACAGGAGTCCATGGAGTACAGGTTGATAAACGTGTTTGGTTTGAAGTGGAACTGCAGGGAGCTCACGAAAATCGTGAAGCTGAGGTAATTCAGGAGAGTAACGATCATGATGCAGTGGCTCAAAGAAAGTTGGAGGTTAAACAACTTGAAGAAAAGACAAACACGGGCTGCTTGGTAAAAGAGCAGGAAAAGGTACACCTTGGTATAAAGGTGGGGGCAGACATTACGGTAACCGGAGTACCTGGTCAAGAGGGTCCAGAGGGTAATGTTGCTGAAAGGTATAGAGGTGACAGTAATATGGCTGCTTCAGGAGTTGCTGGAGTGATAAATGAAGATGCATATGAGTCATTGACTTTCAGGGATACAGTTGCTTGTGAGGTAATTTCCAAGTGGATGGCTGTAATGAAAGAAGATATGGATACTCGGCCTAGTATGTGTATGCTCGGCAACGGTTTCAGGCGAAGCAGTGACGACAGTAACATATATTACTGGAACTATGCACAAGGTATGTTCATATATCTATTCCTCTATATAGATTATACGGGGTTTACTTGCGAAAGCAAGGCTGAGATCTGGGTTTCCAAGGGTTTGCTGGATGAAGCAAAGGAAATTATACTTGGTATGGGGATCTTCAGGACTCAGAGTGGTAATACTCTGAGGGTGTCACGATTCAGGTTTTCCAACGGGATGTCGGTTCGGATATTGTTGGGGGGACACTCTACACTGTCGTTAGAGGATGGTCTATCAAGGAATCGTGATGAAGAAAAGAAGAGTAAGGGGTCATGTATATATGCAGTTGGAAGTCATGAGTATCAAGTGGTCTGCAAGAGACCTGACATAACATCTGCAGATGTGGGAATGTTGGATAGGTTTGATCGTGGATTACAGACGGACGTACATGCTTTTGTGGATTATGACTACGCCATGGGTATATCGATCACTACCATGGGTAGATCAATCACAATGTACGGTTTTATGATACATGAATGTGCTGTGAGCTGGGAAGCTATGTTGCAACACATGATGACTTTGTTAACAACTGAAGCGGAGTATATGACACTTGCTGGAGAATTGAAGGAGGATACATGGCTAAAGGGACTCTCTACAGAATTAGGATTTGAGCTAAGGTTAGTAGCGGGTATTGCTACTGATGCTTTGACGAAGGCGATCCCCGGTCCGAGGTTCCAGCACTGGTTGAAGCTGCTGCGTATTGGAGAAGGCTAACTATTACCACTAAGGTGGAAATTGTTAGAATATTAGTGTGTAATAGTTAGGATATAAGTTTAGGGGGTTAATTGTATTTTAGCTCAAACTTAAGGAGGTTAGTCATGGATTAGGAAAGTTCCTAACCTCCTCAATTGTAGAATCCTTGTTCACCAAGGATTAGGTTTCACCCCCTCATTCTCTATAAATAGGGATGGGGGGTGATGTTTTATTTGTACCTTCTTTTCTTGCTCACGTTTAATAAACGTTTGAGTGTAAAATATCTCGTGTGTGTTGGTGCCACTCGGCATTAAGGGATCATAACCCTTTGCCGAGGTCTTGTTGGAGTAGTTCTTGATTCGTGGTTCCGCTCTAGAAATCGGTTTGTTAGATTTCTTCCAACATAATCAATAAAAAAATTTCACCGTTATGAAAATGATTAGGCAATAGTGTTGGGATATATAATATCAAAGTACTTCTGTATGTCAAAGTACTGCTGCATGAAGAATAAAGTCAAAGTATTGCTGAAGATAAAAGTCAAAGTACTGCTATTACTAAAGAATGCTTAAAATACTTCGAAGGAAACAAGGACTTATGTGCAATATTAGCTAAGGATTAATGTGTAATATTGAACGAATATTCTAGAATTAGTTAGGGATAATGACTTGTCGTTCAAAGATTATATGTTGTAAACCGACTTAAGGTTATCTATATAAAGAGCCTTAAAGGGTATTAGTCGATATAAATTTTATAAGTTTTAGAGTTGTTAAAAGTCGATAAATAGTTAGGGATTGTTAGTGAATCTGTGTAACAAAGCAGGTTCAAAGTTTGGTTAATATAAAAGTTCTTCTTAAGCTTTGTGTTAGTAGATTCCGCAAACTTTACAAGATTAAACAGTGTTTCAATATTAATAGTGTTAAGATTACTTAATATTATTAAACCTTTACAAGCTACAAAAGTAGTTTGATCAGAGTACATCGATCCAACAAGTGGTATCAGAGCTTGTGTTGGAAACTCTGATTAAGAAGACAAACCTTTAAACCGATTTCACTACAAATCCTTCAAGATGTCGACAGAAGCTGCACCTGCTCCCTCAATCACTGCTATTAGAATCCCTATTGTTAAGAAGGGAGAATATGATTTATGGGCCATGAAGATGAGGCAGTACATTGCCATCATAGACCATGCACTGTGGGATGTGATTGTCAATGGTAACATGCAAATTGATGAACCAGTAGAGGTACCTGGACAACCAACACCACCAAAACCTACTGTACTTGCTACCAAAAGAAATCAAGACAAAGCTCTCAACATAATGCTTTCTGCTATTCCTGATGGTCACTTATTAAAGTTTCATGATGCCAAGGATGCCAAACAATTATGGGCTGCAATAAAGAAGAAGTTTGGAGGTAATGATGCTTCCAAGAAGATGCATAGGAATTTGCTGAAGCAACAATTTGAAACTTTCACTGTTGGTGAAAGAGAAGGTCTTGATTCTGCTTATGAAAGATTCCAAAATCTTCTGAGTATGCTAGAACTATATGATGCTGAGGCATCAGTTGAAGATGCTAATTTGAAGTTCTTGAGAAGTTTGCCATCAGCATGGCATGTAGTTGCTACTATGATCAGAGGACAACCAGGGCTGGATACTATGGACTTTGATGATCTCTACAACAATCTGAAGGTGTATGAGCATGAGATGAATGGTACTACAGGTTCAAGCACACATCAGAAACCCCAAAACATTGCTTTTGCCTCTTCTGAAAACAGAAACAGTACTTTCAACAAAGGTACTGCCTATCCTGTTCAAAGTACTGTGACTTAAACACAGGCTCCATGTACAACTATGGTCACCACCAATTCATCACAATCAATTATCCCCACTTCAGATGAAGTTCTATGTTCATTTTTTGCTCAACAAGCATCTCTACCTGTCACCTATCAAGAAGATGTATCTCAAATAGATGATGATGCTTTGGAAGAAATTGATATCAGATGGCAAGTTGCCATGCTCACTGCAAGGATCAAGAAGTATGTGAATAAGACAGGAAAAAGCATCAATTTCAGAGCTAAACAGGGAATAACATTTGATAAGTCCAAGATTGAGTGCTTCAACTGTCTAAGGACTGGTCATTTTGCAAGGGAATGCAAATTTGCAAAGTTTCAAGCAAACAAGATGATTGAACCACTCAAGCCTGAAAGAAAAGAGATTCCAATTACTGAACCAAAACCAAAAGCTTTGGTCACTCAAGAGAATCTGTCCGAGATTGATTGGTCTAATGAGTTTGATGATGAACCTGTAACCTATTCAATGGTTGCATTGGAAGACTGGAGCACAACATTTGATGAAGAGCCTGGATATGCAGCTTTGGAGTCAAGAGATGGTCTAGGAAGCTTTGATTGGAGCATGGAGTTTGAAGAAGCACCTGTTCAGCTTGCTATGGTAGCTGCTTCACCAAGTTCATCTACTAGCTCTGAGGTATGCTCTAAGTGCAATGATATGTATCAAAAGTTACTTAGTGAATATGTAGCTGAAAGAGATAAATTTCAAAAAGCTAGGGCTGAGATAACTGGTTATCAATTGACTTTAGAGTCAATGGAGGCCAAAATCATTACACATGAAAACAATGAAGTAGCATGGGCTGAAACATATAAACAACAGGATTACCTAGTTAAGTTAAGTGAATGGAAACTAGGATGTAAGGTGTCTGAACTAGAGAAAGTGACTGCTGAAATGGATAAGTTGTTAGAAAAACTTGTTGTGTGGAATGAGGCAGGTGTGTCACATGTTCAATTTGTTGAAAAGCAAAGAACATCTAATATTAAAACAGGCCTAGGTTATGATAATGATAGCAATGAATGTATTCCATTTAAGGGCAAGGAACTAAATCTTACAGTAGATACCTCCACTAGTGATGAAGAGTTCATAAGTCTAGATGAAAACACTTCTAGTGATGAGGAATACCCTAGTCCAACACCTCCTGTATTTAAGAAAGAAAAGGGATATAATGCAGTTCCTAACCCCCCAGGTAGCTTTCAACCACCTAAAAAAGATGTTGACTGTTATGGTGTAGATAATCTAGAGTTTAGGAAAAAGCTTAAAAGTCAATCTAACCCTGAAACTTTAGAAAAGTCTGTTGAAGCACCTAAGGTTGAAGAGAACAAGTTTTCAAAACAAGAAGTACCTCCAAACACTTTTCAAAGTACTGCTGATCACTCAGCAGTACCTCAAAGAAAATTCTTTCAAAATACTGCTAATTTTAGAAAATCTTATGGAAGGGGATTTGGGGATATTGGTCCAAAGGTCTGTTATGTTTGTTATAGTCCTCATCATTTGATTAAAGACTGTGATTATCATTCAGAATACCTAAGTAAATATCCAAAGACCAGAACTGCACAACCAAGTAATAGGGAGAACAAACCAGTTTGGAATTATACAAATAGGGTTAACCATAGTAATTTCTCAAAAGACTATAGGTACCCTCATCAGAAAAGGTCATACTCCAAACCCTCAGTACCTTCACAAAGTACTGATAGAAAGTTCCCTAACCAAGATGCTTCTAGCAAACACTCAAGTGTAAGACCTAGGAGGTTCAACCACTACAAACCTAGAAGGCCTTACAACACAAGAAAAGATACTAGAACCAAGAACCCAACTCCTAAAGTTACAACTAAATGGGTTAAGAAAGAAAGTACTGCTGGGGTAGAACCAGTACTTTCAGAGGTTAAGGGTGAAAAAGGGAAAATTGATCATGATAAACCAACAGTTTTGGAAACAAAAACCTTAATTCTTGATCATGCTTTCAAAGACAGTGGTGATTACATACTCAAAAATTTTGAGTATGTCACTCCACAAGGGGAACACAAGTCAGTAATGGCTTGGGTTCCTAAAAATAACTAACCTTTTTCATGTGAATGTAGGGCAACCCAGAGGAGGAGCTTAAAGATCATCTTATTATAGATAGTGGTTGCTCTGGCAGTATGACAGGAGAAAAGGAGCTCTTGTCAGATTTTAAAGCTTATTTTGGAGGAAAAGTTGCATTTGGGAATGATCCTGATGGAGGAAGAATAACTGGCAAAGGAACTATCAAGGCAGGAAACATTGATTTTGAAGATGTTAGATATGTGAAGGAGCTCAAATTCAATCTTTTGTCAGTATCTCAGATTTGTTATAAGAAGCACCCTGTGTTATTCTTTGACACAGAATGTCTTATACTTTCTCCTGATTTCAAGTTAGAAGATAGAAAGTTGGTGTTGCTGAGAGCACCAAGAACTAATGATTTTGTTGGATCGATATACTCTGACCAAACTACTTTTTAGCTTGTAAGGGTTTAACAATATTGAGTAATCTCAACACTATTAATATTGAAACACTGTTTTACCTTGTAAAGTATGCGGAATCTACTAACACAAAGCTTAAGAAGAACTTTTATATTAACCAAACTTTGAACCTGCTTTGTTACACAGATTCACTAACAATCCCTAACTATTAACTTTGATCGACTTCTAAACGTATCTAAGACTTGTAAAACTTATATCAACCAATGCCTCTTAAGGCTCTTTATATAGATAACCTTAAGTCGGTTTACAACATGTAATCCTTGAATGACAAGTAATTATCCCTAACTAATTCTAGAATATTCGTTTAATATTACACATTAATCCTTATCTAATATTGCATATCAGTCCTTGTTTCCTTCGAAGTACTTTAAACATTCTTCAATAACAACAGTACTTTGACTTTATTCTTCAGCAGTACTTTGACTTTATTCTTCATGCAGCAGTACTTTGACATCCAGAAGTAATTTTATATTTCATATCCCAACAATCCTCCCCTAACTTGAACTCTACTTGCTTGATTTCAAGTTTCTTTGTTATCGTTAATCTTCAAATCTTTAATTATGCAGTGAGGTTGTTTCTTTATTCCTTTTCTTCTATCTGTCATCTGTCAAAGTACTCTTCATCAGCATCATATCTTCCATAGTATCTTCTCAGCAACTCATCAACATTTTGGTACAAAGATCATCAAATCTTAAAAGTTTCATACTATTCTCATCACTTCCAGGTGTGTTAACTCCTGTGAGAGGTGAATCATTGAAAATTATGATTTTTAGCAACTCATCAGCTATCAACGGATTTGATATGTCTTTACCATGAGCCGTTTGCTATAGACTAGCCAACTCTTGATCACTTGGATGTATGGTGAGTTGATAACCTAGTTTTTGGTAAACTATCAACCATCAACGGATTTGATTATCACATCAGAGCCGTACCCTCATGATGAGTCAAACTCTTTCTTGTTTGTTAAACATGGTGAGTTGATTACCATTTGTTGTGTAGTATAAATACTAACACCATGTGTTTCTTTTCAAATCCTTTTTCCTTTTCTTTTAAATATCAAAACATTTATTTATTTTTTATTTTAAAGAACTTATACTGGTTTATATCAGCAAGCAGTACTTTGATAAAGTACTGTTTGTTTTTGCAGTACTTTGAAAAATACTTTAATTTTACAAAACAGATCATACCAGTATTATGCAATATTACTCTTCAGACTTGACCCATCTGATAAATAGCTTGATAACATCCAAAGCTACTTCAGATTCATCTTCAAGTTCCATTCCATGATCCAGCATTCTGAGCATTATTTCTCTGATCAATGGATATCTCCTCTCAGCCAACATGTGAATCATGGTACCATCTTCCATCTCTAGTGTATGAACTCCTGATGACTCAAAGAATCTCCATCTTGTTATTTCCCAATTCTCTTGATCATTCCAGAGAGGATCAACACTTGTTTCTTCAGTATCCCAGATGGTAAATAAGTCTCCAAGCAGAACTAATCCCACTTCTGAAGCTTCATTCTCTGTATAATAAGTCTGCACTTGCACATATAAGTCATAAAGATCTGCACTTGTGATACAGTGCAACAAATCCCATAACATATAAAATGTTGTGAAGCTTTCATCTTCTCTGTGGATCATAAAATAATTTCCCTCTTTAGATTCAACCACAGAAAATGAGATTATCTTGGGCTTCTTTCCAGAATCTTCAATCTTTTTATTCTCAAAGTCAGTAACTCTTAAATAATTTCTGAGTTCATCAACTGTATCTTCATAAACTAACTTCAGCCTTTTTGTCAGTTGATCATCTTCAGCTAATTTCTTTCTTTTCAATCTCCTTTGCTCAGCTTCTTCCTTTCTGATAACTTCTAATTTCTTCTTTCTATCAACTTCCATGGGTACAAAGCTTTCTATCTCTCTTCTGATATCTTCTTGTACTTTGTCCCATAAAGCTTTTATTTCTGGATACCTTTGTTTATGTAAATTCTTGTATCCCTTCTTTCTTAAGAATTGCATCATCCAATTCCTTTCCTGAGCTTTGGTCATTGACTTCTTTGTAATTGGCCTGCTAACTTCTTCCAAATACTCAGCATCATATTCAGCTTGTTGCTTTCTAGCAAGCTCTAAATCATCTGCAGTCTCTAATTCTCTAATCTGAGCAATAGAAAATTTCTTCTTCTTCTTCTTAGTATCTTTCTGAACCATTATTCCTTTCCCTTTATATTTCGGATCTAGTTTTTCTGATTCAGAAGTACTTTCATCATCTTTTCGTGCAGGCTCAGATATATGTATTCCTCCAGTAGGTCTTCTTAAATTCATCATAACCTTAGCAATTATTTCATCATCACTAGCAGTATGTACTCTTTCTTCTTCTTGCTGTATAAAAGTGGAAGGACCAGCTTCATCTTCATGATACTTTATAGAAGGACCAGCAATATCTTGTTCAGCAGTACCTTGCACAACAGTATTTTCAACAAAAGTACTTTGAGCATTATTTCCTTCTAAATCAATTTCCTCTGTATCCCCACATTTTACATTCTCTTGCTCAACTTCAAGATTAATTTTCTCTGTCTCACCACTTTTTCTTTCAGTACTGATTTGAGCAACATTTTCATCTTGATCATTCTTGTTCACTGAAAATTGAACCATATCATCAAATCTATCCAAATTATCATCCTGATTCCTCCCCAATTTGATAGATGATGATCTCCTATGCCTCCTCTTAGACTTAGACTTCTTCTTTTTAGATTGTGGCTTCTGAGACTGCTTCTTTTCTTTTACATATAGCCTAAAATTCTGAACAAGAGGCCAGACAAATTTCTTCAATCTTCTGAACTTCTTTCTTAGCCTTTTGATTTCTGCAGCTTGAGAAGTAACAGTTGACTTCAGCTTCTCCAATTCCTTAGCCAAATCAGAATTACTCTCAGTACCTTTAATTCCCTCATCTCCTCCAGGTGTTTGAAACCTACCTGTGGAAGTATAATCATTGGGATTAGGTACTTGTGAATCCTCTGAAGCAGTACCTTGAGGATCAGTACTTTGTGGAGAAGTACCTTGAGCAGAAACAGATTTATCCAAAGAGGCTGTGACTAAGGGAGTCCTTTCACCTGAAACAACATGATGAGGAGAAACAATAGGTGGTGTGGGGGTATGTACTGAAGCAGAATGCTCAGCAAAATCAGATTGAGCAGCATTATTAGAATGTACAGAACCACTATTGTCTTCTTCATCCCTAACAGCTTGAGCTACCTCTAACATATAATCATTAAGAGGTGTATTCCTACCCGAAAAATTAACTCCCTTATTGGACATAAAAGTGAAAACTTTAGATGGCATTCTAATGGTAGGTACATAATCCTGAGGTTTGGGTATACCATCTAGTGGATTTTCTAAAAGCAATTGAACAAACCTAGGATACATAAGAAAAGGTTTGCCAGCCTGAATATGAGTAAGCATACCCTCAAGAATCATGTATGAAAAGTTAAAAGGCTGATTGGTAATAAGACCAACAAAAGCAGAAGCTATGGAATGACTAAATTGATCCCAAGCAGTACTCTTTGGACTCAAACAATGTAGCAAAACATGAATAAGAAATTTCCAATGACGACTAACCATAGCCTTCTGAAAAGTAAGCTTAGTCAATGAACCTTCATACCCAATATCTCTGAGTGTATTCCAAACTTCTTGTTTCCCAAATAAAACAGAGCCTCCTTCATCATCAAATAACAAAACCTCCCTGATTGAAGCTTCTGTAACACGTATAACTCTTCCAGCAACTGTAGCAGTAATGATATCCTCTCCATCTTCAACATGTGACCTGGCTGTATCCCAAAAAGCTTGAATCCAGGGTCCGATAATCTCAGGATTGACAAGGATGGAGTAACAGATGTTGGTACCAGTGAGAAAATCAATAATTCCATGAAAATCAAGGTTTGCTTGGGTTTTCTCAAGGTTTGCAATCATGTTGTGTTTGGTGTTGGTACGTCGATTAGCCATGATGATTAGGGTTAGAGTAAGAAAAGTGATGATCGATGCAAAGTAGGTATGACGTTATAAGGATGAATAAGGTGAATAAAAGGAAAAGATATGCGGTTTATATAAGGATAAAATTACAAAAAATCACGGTTAATTAATGATTTTACCGTTATTTTTGGAAGTAAATATCCCATATCTTTCGAAAGGTTGTTAGCCGCAAATCTGACCATTGGAACAGTATCTGACACGTCAGCGAACCCTTTTAATAACACCAAGCAGTACTTTCCATAAAGAATGGAGCAGTACTCTCCACCATAAGCTCAAACAGTATATTTACCAAAGTACTTTCCCACTAAAAATCTTGAATATTGACCATTTGACCAAAATATCTTAGAAAGTCAACCCTCATTAATGACTAGCACCAAATTAAATCCCAAAACAACCAGGGTAAGTGAACTTCAATACACTTCATTAAATGCCCATTTACCTTCACCTTGCTTATAAAAGCTAGTTCACCAATACTTTGCAAACACCATAATTTCTCTTAACAAAAACAAGTAAGCAAAATGAGTCACATACCAATTGTGAACATCTCTTCAGACTCAGAAGGTACCACAGACTCAGAGATAAGATACTACTCTGATTCTGAGTTTGAAGATCCAGGATGGTTAGACTATTTTCCTCCTCATGTGCAATGGATGGGACACCAAGAAGCTTCATCAACAATGAGTGCAGCCAACTCTACCATAACTGATGCAGGCAGTGCTACCATCAAAAAGCCCAAAAAGAAAGTTGGTTCTGGGTCAACTTTGGCTAAAGAGCTTCCACATGCATTGACTCAGGCCCTGGAAACAGCTATCCAGAATATGAAGTGGCCTGCTCCAAGAAAAGAAAGACCTCCCAAACAGGTTCTTGGCCTGGCTTGCCCAAGAAAATAGACTTCTTTTGATGACAAGAGAAGGACTGCTCAAAAGGGAAAGCAAAGCTATGAGGGCAAGGGTAAAAGGCCTATGGAGTAGGTGTGTGGAGCTTGGTAGTAGGTTGATGGAGTCTTGTGTTTTTGTTGTCTTTGTTGTGTCTGTGTCTGTTACTTGAAAACAAGAATGGTGTTGTACTTCTGAATGGTAGTTGTAAAAACATAAATGAATAAAATCCTTTCTGTGGAATGATACATGTAGCCTCTCCTCAAATAATGACTAACTAATAATTACTTATGCCTCCCCTCAAAAATAGCTTACATATTAATCATGCCAATACTCACAACTAAGAAAGTAAATCTTGAAACATCAAAGCCCTTTGTAAGTAGATCTGCTACATTATCATCAGTATGAACTTTAACCACATTGATAAGCCTTTGTTCATAGCAATCTCTGATAAAGTGATGTCTAATCTGAATGTGCTTGGTCTTGAAATGATAGACTGGATTCTTAACAATACAGATAGTACTCTCATTATCAATGTTGATAGGAGTATTCTTAAAATTGAATCCATAATCCAAAAGTTGATTCTGCAACCAAAGTACTTGTGCACAACAGCTTGCAGCAGCTACATACTCTGCTTCTATGGAAGAAGTTGCTGCAATTGTTTGCTTCTTACATTGCCATGACACTAATCTGCTTCCAAGGTACTGGCATCCTCCAGTTGAGGACCTTCTGTCATAGTTATCTCCAGCATAATCACTATCTGAGAAGGCATGGAGATGGAAAGGTGAATCCCTAGGATACCATAATCCTAGCTTAGGTTATTGCTACCTGAAAATCCTCTTGACAGCATTCAAATGAGATACTTTTGGATGAACCTGATGTCTTGCACATAAGCTCACAGCAAAAGTAATATCAGGTCTTGATGCAGTTAAATACATAAGACATCCAATCATAGACCTGTATAGTGTGACATCAACATCTTCTCCATCTTCATCTTTTCCCAAAGGTTTGTTAGTATCCACTGGTGTAGATGTAGGCCTAACAGTTGTAAAAGTGAATCTCTTAAGAATATCTGCAACATACTTATCTTGACAAATATAAATCCCATTGCTTGACTGTTGTACTTGAAGGCCTAAGAAAAATGTTAATTCTCCCATGGAACTCATCTGAAACTCTTTCTGCATAAGATCTTCAAATTCCTTCACCATAGATTGCTTGGTAGCACCAAAAATAATATCATCTACATATACTTGAACAAGCATAATATCCTTCTTATCTCTCTTGATAAACAAAGTCTTGTCAATAGCTCCTCTTCTATAACCATGTTGCAATAGAAAATTGGAAAGCCTTTCATACCAAGCTCTTGGAGCTTGATGAAGACCATAAAGAGCTTTTATTACCTTGTAGACTTTGTTTGGGTGTGCAGGATCTTCAAAACCAGGAGGCTGTTTGACATAGACTTCTTCTGTGATTCTGCCATATAGAAAAGCACTTTTAACATCCATCTGATATACAGGGAATCCCATATAAGATGCAAAGGCGAAAAATAGCCTGATGGCTTCAAGCCTTGCCATAGGAGCAAAAACTTCATCATAGTCTACTCCTTCTTCCTGTCTATATCCTTGAGCCACTAACCTTGCCTTGTTTTTAATAACATTCCCTCTTTCATCTCTTTTTACTCTGAAAACCCATTTAGTTCCAATAAGTTTCTTTCCATCAGGTAAATTACATAATACCCAAACTTCTTGAAGTTTAAACTGTAGAAGTTCTTCTTGCATAGCTTCCACCCAACTTTCCTTGGCTAATGCTTGTTTGATATTCTTGGGCTCTTCCTGAGATAGAAAACAAGCAAATAAACACAACTTCTGATCCTTGTGATTCACCCTGTTTTGCTTGTAGATAAAACTAAGTAAAGAAGTATGTTGTTGAGACATATTCTTAGCCTTAGTCCTTGTGAGCACCCCTGATGATGAGGGTCCAATAATATTGGTAACAGGATGAGTTTTATGAATTTTGAGAGTAGGAGTTGGTGAGACTTCAAGATTGTCTTCCAAATTAGTTATGTCAGGATCTTCATTAGAATCTGAGAAAATGCCTTCTTGATCCAATTCATCATCAGTGTCTTCTAAAGTAATTGTGTTTGGATCAGCAGTATCTTCTAAGTCAGGCATATTAGGATCATGAACAGCATCAGTATTTATCCAATTTGAAGTATTCAATGGTTGAAAAGTACTTTCAAATGGATTAGCAGTACTTTGGGGTAAAGTACTAGCTGTTTCTTTTGCCTTCTTCTTTTCTGCTTCATAAGCTCTCCTTTGTTCATCATCATACAATTTAGCCATTGTTTCTTGAAAAAGCATCCTAGAAAGTTCATCTTGAATGGCTTGATCTTCTGCAGATACTGGTATTTGTGGTGGAACAGTACTTTGAGGATCAACAGTACTGTTAGGTTTAGAAGTACCTTCCTTCTCATCATTGGCATTATCTTTTGGCTCATCTTCAGATCTTAAATTAACATCATGAACAATGTACTGTGCTTCTTCTTCAGTGGGAGTAACTTGATTTTCTTCCCTTACAGGTACATAATTCATTGATGAAGACATTAAATCAAGATCAAACATCCAATCAGGACCTTTACCTTTAGAATTCTCTTGTTCTTCCAAAAAATCAACATGAAGACATTCTTGAACCTTCTTGGTAGCCCTATTGTACACTCTAAATCCTTTGCTATTTGTACAATATCCCAATAAATATCCTTCATCTGACTTCCCATCAAATTTGCCCAAATTATCAGCAGTCAATGTTGCAAAAATCGTGAATCGGTCCCGAGGTGGTCGGGGGCCGAGTTGCGATTTTTGGCCGATTAATCGGCCGATTTTCTTGACTTGGCCGATTAATCGGCCGATTACCTTGGAATTTCCTACAAGTTCCAGGGCCGAGGCCGATTAATCGCCGATTAATCGGCCGCCTCAGCCGATTTTTGCAACACTGTCAGCAGTATTTAAGATGGTTAGGGGACATCCAAAAGGTTTCATAAACTTGATGCTTGGCTTCTTCCCCATGAGTAACTCATAAGGTGTCTTCATTTGAGGTTTAGTCACTGATACTCTATTCAATACATAGCAAGCAGCACTAACAGCTTCAGCCTAGAATGGAACAGGTAGTTGAGAATCTGCAAGCATTGTTCTTGCTGCTTCTATAAGAGTTCTATTCTTTCTTTTTGCAACTCCATTTTGTTGAGGAGTTCTAGCAATACTGAACTCTCTTTTAATTCCTTTCTTGGCACAAAATTCATCCATAAGCTGATTCTTAAACTCAGTCCCATTATCACATCTAATTCCTCTAACCTTGAGTCTTAACTGATTTTCAAGTGCTATAATTAGGTCATGAATAGCATCAAAAGTTTCATCTTTAAAGCATAAGAAAAAGACCCAACTAAATCTGCTACAGTCGTCTGTTACAACCAAGCAGTACTTCTTTTTGTTCAGACTGACAACTGAAACAGGTCCAAACAGATCCATGTGCAGCAATTCCAAAGGCTCTCTAATAGTCTTCTCATCAATCTTCTTATAAGAGGCCTTGTGCTGTTTACCCTTCTTACAAGCAAGACATGTGTGATCATTCTTGAATGTCTTAGAAGGTAAACCTCTAACTAAATTACCTCTGACCAGCTTATTGATATTCTTGAAATTAACATGTCCCAGTCTTCTGTGCTATTGATGTGCTTCCTCCATAGATGCTCTTGCAATCAAACATGTTGCTCTTTCAGCAGAATTTACATTCTTCAAGTCTATGCTGTACACATCATTAGTTCTTGGTGCTCTTAGTAACACCAAGTTTCTATCTTCTAACTTGAAATCAGGAGAAACTATAAGACATTCTGTGTCAAAGAATAACACAGGGTACTTCTTATCACAAATCTGAGAGACTGACAAAAGATTGAATTTGAGCTCCTTCACATATCTAACATCTTCAAAATCAATGTTTCCTGCCTTGATAGTTCCTTTGCCAGTTATTCTTCCTCCATCAGGATCATTCCCAAATGCAACTTTACCTCTATAATAAGCTTTAAAATCTGACAAGAGCTCCTTTTCTCCTGTCATACTGCCAGAGCAACCACTATCTACAATAAGATGATCTTTAAGCTCCTCCTCTGGGTTGCCCTGCATTTACATGAAAAGGTTAGTTATTTTTAGGAACCCAAGCCATTACTGACTTGTGTTCCCCTTGTGGAGTGACATACTCAAAATTTTTGAGTATGTAATCACCATTGTCTTTGAAAGCATGATCAAGAATTAAGGTTTTTGTTTCCAAAATTGTTGATTTTTCAAGATCATTTGTCCCCTTTTCACCCTTAACTTCTGAAAGTACTAGTTTTTCCCCAGCAGTACTTTCTTTCTTAACCTATTTAGTTGTAACTTTAGGAGTTGGGTTCTGTGTCCTAGCATCTTTTCTTGTGTTGTAAGGCTTTCTAGGGTTGTAATGATTGTGCCTCCTAGATCTTACATTTGATTGTTTGCTAGAACATTAGGGAACTTTCTATCAGTACTTTGTGAAGGTACTGAGGGTTTGGAGTATGACCTTTTCTGACGGGGGTACCTATAGTCTTTTGAGAAATTACTATGGCTGACCCTATTTGTATAGTTCCAAACTGGTTTGTTGTCCCTTGGCTTATTCTCCCTATGACTTGGTTGTGCAGTTCTGGTCTTTGGATATTTACTTAGGTATTCTGAATGATAATCACAGTCTTTAATCAAATGATGAGGACTGTAACAAACATAACAGACCTTTGGACCAATATCCCCAAATCCCCTTCCATAAGTGTTTCTAAAATTAGCAGTATTTTGAAAGAATTTTCTTTGAGGTACTGCTGAGTGATCAGCAGTACTTCGAAAAGAGTTTGAAGGTACTGCTTGTTTTAAAAACTTGGTCTCTTCTACCTTAGGTGCTTCAACAGATTTTTCTAAAGTTTCAGGATTAAATTTACTTTTAAGCTTTTTCCTAAACTCTAGATTATCTACACCATAACAATCAACATCTTTTCTAGGTGGTTGAAAGCTACCTGGGGGGGGTGAGGAACTACATTATAACCCTTTTCTTTCTGAAATACAGGAGGTGTTGGACTAGGGGATTCCTCATCACTAGAGGTGTTTTCATCTAGACTTATGATCTCTTCATCACTAGTGGAGGTATCAACTGTAAGATTTAGTTCCTTGCTCTTAAATGGAATACCTTCATTGCTATCATAACCTAGTCCTGTCTTAATATTGGATGTTCTTTTCTTTTCAACAAATTGAACATGTGACACACCTGCCTCATTCCATACAGCAAGTTTTTCTAACAACTTATCCCTTTCAGCAGTCACTTTTTCTAGTTCAGGCACCTTGCAACCTAGTTTCCATTCATTCAACTTAACTAGGTAATCCTGTTGTTTATATGTTTCAAGCCATGCTACTTCATTGTTTTCATGTGTAAGAATTTTGGCTTCCAATGACTCTAAAGTTAATTGATAACCAGTTATCTCAGCCCTAGCTTTTTGAAATTTATCTCTTTCAGCTACATACTCAGTAAGTAACTTTTGATACATATCATTACACTTAGAGTATACCTCAGAGTTAGTGGATGAACTTGGTGAAGCAGCTACCATGGCAAGCTGAACAGGTGCTTCTTCAAACTCCATGCTCCAATCAAAACTTCCTAACTCATCTCTTCACTCCAAAGCAGCATATCCAGGCTCTTCATCAAATGATGTGCTCCAATCTTCCAATGCAACCATTGAATAGGTTACAGGTTCATCATCAAACTCATTTGACCAATCAATCTCTGACAGATTCTCTTGAGCAACCAAAGCTTTTGGTTTTGGTTCAGTAATTGGAATCTCTTTTCTTTCAGGCTTGGGTGGTTCAATCATCTTGTTTGCTTGATACTTTGCAAACTTGCACTCCCTTGCAAAGTGACCAGTCCTTTGACAGTTGAAACACTCAATCTTGGACTTGTCAAATGTTATTCCTTGTTTAGCTCTGAAGTTGATGCCTTTTCCTGTCTTGTTTACATACTTCTTGATCCTTGTAGTAAGCATAGCAACTTGCCATCTGATATCAATTTCTTCCAAAGCATCATCATCTATTTGCAATACATCTTCTTGATAGGTGACAGGCAGAGATGCTTGTTGAGCAAAGAATGAACATAGAACTTCATCTGAGGTGGGAGTAAGTGATTGTGATGAATTGGTGGTGAACATTGTTGTGCATGGAACCTGTGTTTCAGTCACATTACTTTGAACAGGGTAAGCAGTACCTTTGTTAGAAGTACTGCTTCTCTTTTCAGAAGAGATAAAGGCAATGTTCTGTTGTGTGCTTGAACCTGTAGTACCATTCATCTCATGCTCATACACCTTTAGATTGTTGTAAAGATCATCAAAGTCCATAGTATCCAGCCCTGATTGTCCTCTGATCATAGTAGCAACTACATGCCATGCTGATGGAAAACTCCTTAGAAACTTTAAATTAGCATCTTCAACTGATGCCTCAGCATCATATAGTTCTAGCATACTCAAAAGATGTTGAAATCTTTCATAAGCAGAATCAAGACCTTCTCTTTCACCAATAGTGAAAGTTTCAAATTGTTGCTTCAGCATATTCCTATGCATCTTTTTGGAAGCATCATTACCTCCAAACTTCTTCTTTATTGCAGCCCATAGTTGTTTGGCATCTTTGGCATCATGAAACTTTAGTAGGTGACCATCAGGAATAGCAGAGAGCAGTATGTTGAGAGCTTTGTCTTGATTTCTTTTGGTAGCAGCAGGTACAGTTATTTTTGGTGGTGTTGGTTGTCCAGGTACCTCTACTGGTTCATCAATTTGCATGTTACCATTGACAATCACATCCCACAAAGCATGGTCTGTGATGGCAATGTACTGCCTCATCTTCATGGCCCATAGGTTATATTCTCCCTTCTTAACAATAGGGATTCTAACAGCAGTGATTGAGGGAGCAGGTGCAGCATCTGTCGACATCTTGAAGGGTTTGTAGTGAAGTCGGTTTAAAGGTTTTAAAGGTTTGTCTTCTTAATCAGAGTTTCCAACACAAGCTTTGATACCACTTGTTGGATCGATATACTCTGACCAAACTACTTTGTAGCTTGTAAGGGTTTAACAATATTGAGTAATCTCAACACTATTAATATTGAAACACTGTTTTACCTTGTAAAGTATGCGGAATCTACTAACACAAAGCTTAAGAAGAACTTTTATATTAACCAAACTTTGAACCTGCTTTGTTACACAGATTCACTAACAATCCCTAACTATTAACTTTGATCGACTTCTAAACGTATATAAGACTTGTAAAACTTATATCAACCAATACCTCTTAAGGCTCTCTATATAGATAACCTTAAGTCGGTTTACAACATGTAATCCTTGAACGACAAGTAATTATCCCTAACTAATTCTAGAATATTCGTTTAATATTACACATTAATCCTTATCTAATATTGCATATCAGTCCTTGTTTCCATCGAAGTACTTCAAACATTCTTCAATAACAACAGTATTTTGACTTTATTCTTCAGCAGTACTTTGACTTTATTCTTCATGCAGCAGTACTTTGACATCCAGAAGTACTTTTATATTTCATATCCCAACAGATGTGTACAGCATAGACTTAAAGAATGTAAACTCTGCTGAAAGAGCAACTTGTTTGATTGCAAGAGCAACTATGGAAGAAGCACATCAATGGCAGAGAAGATTGGGGCATGTCAATTTTAAGAACATCAATAAGCTGGTCAGAGGTAATTTAGTTAGAGGTTTACCTTCTAAAACATTCAAGAATGATCACTCATGTCTTGCTTGTAAGAAGGGTAAACAGCACAAGGCTTCTTGTAAGAAGATTGATGAGAAAACTATTCGAGAGCCTTTGGAATTGCTGCACATGGATCTGTTTGGACCTGTTTCAGTTGTTAGTCTGAACAAGAAGAAGTACTGCTTGGTTGTAACAGATGACTGTAGCAGATTTAGTTGGGTCTTTTTCTTATGCTTTAAAGATGAAACTTTTGATGCTATTCATGATCTTATAATAGCACTTGAAAATCAGTTAAGACACAAGGTTAGAGGCATTAGATGTGATAATGGGATTGATTTCAAGAATCAGCTAATGGATGAATTTTGTGCCAAGAAAGGAATTAAAAGAGAGTTCAGTATTGCTAGAACTCCTCAGCAAAATGGAGTTGCAGAAAGAAAGAATAGAACTCTTATAGAAGCAGCAAGGACAATGCTTGCAGACTCTCAATTACCTGTTCCATTCTGGGTTGAGGCTGTAAGTGCTGCTTGTTATGTGTTGAATAGAGTATCAGTGACTAAACCTCAAATGAAGACACCTTATGAGTTACTCATGGGAAAGAAGCCAAGCATCAAGTTTATGAAACCTTTTGGATGTCCCCTAACCATTTTAAACACTGCTGATAATTTGAGCAAATTTAATGGGAAGTCAGATGAAGGATATTTATTGGGATATTGTACCAATAGCAAAGGATTCAGAGTGTACAACAGGGCTACAAAAAAGGTTCAAGAATGTCTTCATGTTGATTTTTTGGAAGAACTAGAAAATTCTAAAGGTAAAGGTCCTGATTTGATGTTTGATCTTGATTTAATGTCTTCATCAATGAATTATGTACCTGTAAGGGAAGAAAATCAAGCTGCTCCCACTGAAGAAGAAGCACAGTACATTGTTCATGATGTTAATTTAAGATCTGAAGATGAGCCAAATGATAATGCCAATACAGAAAAGAAAAGTACTTTTGAGCCTCAAGGTACTGCTAAACCTAACAGTACTGTTGATCCTCAAAGTACTGTTCCACCACACATCCCAGTATCTGATGAAGATCAAGCCATTCAAAATGAACTTTCTAGGATGCTTTTTCAAGAAACAATGGCTAAGTCCTATGAAGATGAACAAAGGAGAGCTTATGAAGCAGAAAAGAAGAAGGCAAAAGGCACTGCCAGTACTTTACCCCAAAGTACTGATAATCCATTTGAAAGTACTTTTCAACCCTTGGATACTTCAAATTGGATAAATACTGATGCTGTTAATGATTCTAATATGCCTGACTTAGAAGATACTGATGATCCAAACAAGATTACTTTAGAAGACACTGATGATGAATTGGATCAAGAAGGCATTTTCTCAAATTCTAATGAAGATCCTGATTTAACTAATTTGGAAGATAATCTTGAAGTCTCACCAACTCCTACTCTCAGAATTCACAAAACTCATCATGTTTCCAACATAATTGGACCCTCAGCTTCAGGGGTGCTCACAAGGACTAAGGCTAAGAATATGTCTCAACAACATACTTCTTTACTTAGTTTTATCTACAAGCAAAACAGGGTGAATCACAAGGATCAGAAGTTGTGTTTATTTGCTTGTTTTCTATCGCAGGAAGAGCCCAAGAATATCAAACAAGCATTAGCCAAGGAAAGTTGGGTGGAAGCTATGCAAGAAGAACTCCTACAGTTTAAACTTCAAAAAGTTTGGGTATTATGTGATTTACCTGATGGAAAGAAACTGATTGGAACTAAATGGGTCTTCAGGGTAAAAAGAGATAAAAGAGGGAATGTTATCAAGAACAAGGCAAGGTTAGTGGCTCAAGGATATAAACAGGAAGAAGGAGTAGACTATGCTGAAGTTTTTGCTCCAGTGGCAAGGCTTGAAGCCATCAGGCTATTTTTGGCTTTTGCATCGTATATGGGATTTCCTGTATATCAAATGGATGTTAAAAGTGCTTTTCTATATGGCAAAATTACAGAAGAAGTTTATGTCAAACAGCCTCCTAGTTTTGAAGATCCTGCACACCTAAACAAAGTCTACAAGGTAATCAAGGCTTTGTATGGCCTTCATCAAGCTCCAAGAGCATGGTATGAAAGACTTTCCAATTTTCTACTACAACATGGTTATAGGAGAGGAGCTATTGATAAGACTTTGTTTATCAAGAGAGATAAGAAGGATATAATGCTTGTCCAAGTGTATGTAGATGATATTATTTTTGGTGGTACCAAGCAATCTATGGTGAAGGAATTATTATGCAGAAAGAGTTTCAGATGAGTTCAATGGGAGAATTAACATTCTTCTTGGGACTTCAAGTGCAACAGTCAAGCAGTGGTATATATATTTGTCAAGATATGTATGTTGCAGATATTCTTAAGAGATTCAATTTCACAACTGTTAGGCCTACATCTACACCAGTGGATACTAACAAACCTTTGGGAAAAGATGAAGAAGGAGAAGATGTTGATGTCACACTATACAGGTCTATGATTGGATGTCTCATGTATTTAACTGCATCAAGACCTGATATTACTTTTGCTGTATGTTTATGTGCAAGACATCAAGTTCATCCAAAGGTATCCCACCTGAATGCTGTCAAGAGAATTTTCAGGTATCTTAGGCAACAACCTAAGCTAGGCTTATGGTATCCTAGAGATTCACCTTTCCATCACCAAGCTTTTTCAAACAGTGATTATGCTGGAGATAACTATGACAGAAGATCCACAACTGGAGGATGCCAGTACCTTGGAAGCAGATTAGTGTCATGGCAATGTAAGAAGCAAACAATTGCAGCAACTTCTTCCACTGAAGCAGAGTATGTAGCTGCTGCAAGTTGTTGTGCACAAGTACTTTGGTTGCAGAATCAGCTTTTGGATTATGGATTCAATTTCAAGAATACTCCAATCAACATTGATAATGAGAGTACTATCTGTATTGACAAGAATCCAGTGTATCATTCCAAGACCAAGCACATTCAGATTAGACATCACTTTATAAGATATTGCTATGAACACAGGCTTATTGATTGAAGTAAAAGCGGTCAGATATTATTGACCAAGGTCAATAAGTCAAAGACAGCTCCGTTCCAATTCTCCGGTGATAGTATAATGTGTCCCCGGGTCGTTATGTCCCAGCGAGATTGAAATGGTGCTTTGGAAATCGCTTAGGAATGAGTGGCACTGAGGACAGTAGCCAAGATGATTTGGAATTGATTTTACTACTGATATTTTGGTATTTGTACAATGAGATAATATTCACAAATAACAGATGTACAGATATATGCACAAATTCACAATTAGAAATCAGGTAACAGACAGAAAAGTGGATTTTATCAGATTACAAACTACAGGGGTGCAAGTGAACTTTTTAAAACTTAAAATTAAAAAGAAAATTTAAAATGTAAATGAAATGATAAAAATGATTATTTTAATATTTAAATATTATTTAATTAATAAAAACTATTAAAAATGTAATTTAAAGCTAATTTAAATTAACTAATAATTATAAAGATTACAAATTAAACTAAAAATTTGCAAAAATAATTTCTAGACTTAAAAATGAACTTGAAGAAAGTATAAAAAATAAAAATGAATATTTTTGTCTTTTTATGAGTTTTTTATCAATTAAAAACTATTTATATTAATAAAACTAATTAAACTATTTTAAATTACTAATAATACTAAATTAACTTAGAAAATTATGAAAAAATTTATAAAACTAATTAACCATCACAAGAATCCTACAAAATTATAAAAACTTCTAAAAATTATGTTTAGGCTATTTCACTAATTATTTACCTTTTAATTAATTTAAATCTACTTTAAATAATTAAAATAAGAAAATTGGAAAATGAACAGTAGAAATTAAAATTATATTTTCTAAAAGTCTTAACTAATTTATAAAACCTAGAAAAATTAAAAAAACCTACTGTTGTTACTAAAAATATAAGAAAACTAATTAATAACTAATATTACCTAATTAATTATTTAAACTACTTTTAAATCTAATAAATAGTAAACTAATTAGGAAAAATCTAAGAAAATTATTTTAAATACTTAAAGATACTAGGAAATTAAGAAAATTATAAAAATAGAAAAGTGCTTATAAATAAGTTGAAATGAAAAATGAAAAAGATAGATTCTATTAAATAGAAGCTATCACTAATTTTATGTTTGGTTTTTTGGAGTTCTTCTTTTTGACAGCTAAATACAAGATGAAAATAAGTAACTTTTGTGAAACAACTTTTCTTTTAGCTTAAAAATAAGCTGTGTGCACCCCCTTATCTAAAACAATTTGACTTTCTTTGACTGAGTAGGCAAATAAGCTCAAATGACAATATGTGGGGTCCACTGATGTAAATTAAGGTACAAATAAGTTACTTGGACTTAAATAAGCTAAAAACAACAAGCTATGAGCACTGATAAGCTAATAAGCAACAAAATAAGCACTTGATACTTGAACTTCAACATAGAAATGGGACAATCTTTAGCAGTGATTCCAGGTGGGGTCCACTAGGCCTAAAGTCAAACAAATGGTCAAACTATGGAGCCTGGTAGGAGGGGGTTGGGAAAAGCCAAATGTGGGTTGTGGGACCCACTAGGTTGGTCAGAAACCACCACCAAAGGTGGCTTGGTGGAGGTCTGATCTGATGCACAGGGCAGAAGGTTGCCCTGCAGGTGTGTTCCAAGGGCAAAAGTGTCCACTAGGAAAATTTGCAAAAATATAACAATTATGCAAATCACAAGTACTACTGATAGACTAATTCCCCAAGCAATTTCAAACCTTAGAACCAAGTACACAAATCATGAAAATTCTTGCCATTTTTGTAAAAATCTGAAACACGCATTTTTGACTTTTTGAGTAAACTTGCTTAGTTGACTTTGATGAATTTTGCTTGATCCTAAGTGACTGAAAATAAGTTAATAATCTAGACTAAGGTTGATTTAAGTTGAAATTACACTCTATGCTAAGTAATGAAGGAATTTTGGACTCCAAATCTCACACAGTTGACTGTGTGGGTGGGATCTTTGTAATTTTGACTTTGGACCAAAACACTAATAGTTTTTATGATCAAAATGGTATACTGAATACTTATGAATGCTACACAAACCAGTTTCAACCAACAAAACACAGAGATCAAAGGTGAACCTCACTAATCCAAACACTCCTATACTAGATAGTTTTGTGGATTTTCAATGAGTTTAACTTATTTATCCCACAAGTCTGTTTCCAAATGCTTTAATATGATTCACAAGGATGATTTAGACTCAGAAACACAGGTTGCATACACTTAAACACAAGAAAACAATGTAGTTGCTAATATGGCAGTTTGAACAAATATTATGAGCAACAAAGAAATCTAAGTATAAACACCTTATTTCAAAACACAATCTTAACTAATAATACCTAACAAACTCAAAGAACACAGAATGGAAATAACAAGCAGGCTAGGGAAATTATAAGATATTTAGAGGAAAATCAAAATAAGCAAATCTTACAAACCACCCTTAGCATGAACAAAGGGTTTTCCACAGATGCCTATCTTTAGATAGGCTTATTCCACTTCCAAGATTGCCCTTCAATGCCTCTCAATACCTGAAATCAAACTCAAAAACAAACACAGTTGACTTATGTTGACCTTTTTTATATTTTTGATTTTTTCTAGTAATACTGAGTTTTATAGTCTCTATAAGCTTTAATAAGCTTACGGGAACCTAAGTGAGCTTATATCAGTCCATGAACCTTGGTACAATTGACTACTAATATTATTGAGAAATTCAGAAATTTAAGTAAATTGGAAAATCACAAAACAGAACTAAAACTTGGATTTTTATAACTTGAAAAGACTTAGATTACAATAAAATAGCTACTACAATACTTGAATTATGAAAATTACACTGACTTTGAAAATCTAATTCAATACGACATAAAATTTAACTAAATTAACTACTCTCTTTCTTCCTTGCATTCTCTTTTCTTTTATAGGCCACCATTAGGGTTTCTATACTTCTCTGATCAAATCCCATCAACAATTGTAGCCCTTGGATCACTGAGACTCTCTAATCTTGTGCCACGTGTTTTGGCGGGAAAGAGAATTTTTGCAATTTGCTTCTGCTAACACCAATTGGAGGGGGAGCATTAAATGCTTGGGTGATTAGGTGTAGGGTGAGTGGTTTGGGCGGTGGATTTGACAAGGATGGTGGGGTGGTGGTGATGGGATGGCTGCAAGTGGTGTGGGGGAGGCTGGGAGAGGGAAAGGGGGTAGGGGTGGTGTTTGACTTGGTTTGAACAAGGGGTCAAACTTTGACCCCGTTTTAATATAAAAAGGGTGTTTGGGCTGTGGGTGTTTTGGGCCAAAAGAAGGGTGGATGGGCTTTGGTATTTTGGATTGGATTATGAATTGGGTAATAATATTTAAGGATCCGGTTTGGTTTTATTTGCACAAGGACCATTTTTGTAATAAGCCGAAAGTTGGAGGGTGTAACTTGGCATCCTTCCAAAGTGTTTCAAGGGGTGTTTTATGCCAAGTGATGAATAATATGAGGTCCAATATTGATTTTTCCATTTTAATTTCACCAGGGACTATTTCTGCCAAACTTTTAAATTTCAGGGACCTGTTGTGTAATTTCACCAAACTTTTTCACCAAGGACCAATCCTGCCATATATGAGAAGTACAAGGACAAAATTTGTTTTTCTCAAAGTTTTTAATATCCCAGGGACTATTTTTGACAATTTTCCAAACTTCAGGGACTAAACTTTACATTTTGTGAAACTTTGCACCAAAGGACTAATTATGTAACTTTTTGATTTAAAAGGACCTTTGGTGACTTTTTCAAGTTTTTAGAACAACCAGGGAATAGATTTGACAACTTTTGAAAGTTGAGGGACTGAAACTGCCAATTTTGCAAACTTTGTATGTTTTTCATCTGTTTTTGATTATTTTGCATTTGAAACATGTAAAACACTTTCCTGGGATATTTTCACTATTTTGATTCAATATTGAGTGTTTTTAGATGTTTTGGCAGCTCAGGAAAGGTAAAAATGATGAGTATTTACACACTCATTAATCCCCCACACTAAAACATTGCTAGTCCCTAGCATTCTTTTGAGAAAAACTTGATGGATTTGAAAACCTCTTTACCAAAAGCCATCACTTCTGGAGTAGCCAGGTGTAAGAACTGGGGCACACCTGATAACCGTGTGATTTTGAGCAAACCACCAGCTGTCAAGGGATTTGATTAGTCTTTACCAAAAGCCGTTTGCTTCTGGACTAGCCAGCATCTTGATGGACTAAGTCAACATCTTGGTGAGCTGATTACCAATTATGGATTTTCCATGGCCTTTACCACAAGCCATAATCTTGTGGGCTAGCCAACTCATTCGCTTTATGGGATATGGCAAGTTGATTTACCATACAATTTTTGGCAAATTGCAAGCCATCAACGGGTTTGAGATGTCTTTACCAAGAGCCGTTTGCTCCTGGACTAGCCAATCCATTTGTCATTAAGACTTTGGCGGACTGATTACCACAAAAATTTTGAAATAAAGTGAAAAATTTTTGAAAAATTTAGGCCAAAATAGGGGTACTTAGAAAGTATTTTGTGATAAAATTCGTAAGAATTTTACCCCCCCCCCCCCACACTAGAATTGAATATTGTCCTCAATATTCAAAGTCCCGGCTATTATGCCAAATCTCTGAACGGAAAAGGCTAATATTCGAAACTAACTGTGGAAATATCGATTTTATTTTTCACTTTATTTATCTGCACATATAAACATTTTTCATTTATTTTCATTTTTTCATTTTTTTTGAACTGAAACCTATATACATATTTCCTTTTCAAAAGGTGGGGGACGGCCACTCCCCCACACTAGAGTGGTAGAAAGTAGAAAGAAGTCAGAAATACGGGTGAAAACCCATATATTTTGCTAATTTTTGTTCACCGAGTCACTAGCTTGACTCGATCCCCGAATTCATTGGTCCATGGGGAAAGTTTGGAGATCAGGGACAACCATGGATGGTATGTCCTCTCCAAAATAATGTTTCAAACGATGACCATTCACTTTGAAGTTGGGACCTTCGGGTTGAGATAACTCAACAGTCCCGTATGGATATACTTTAGCAACAGTTAATGGTCCAGTCCATCGGGTTTTTAATTTCCCCGAGAAGATCTTTAACCTTGAGTTGAAAAGAAGGACTCTGTCACCGACGTTGAAAACGCGGTTCTTAATCTTAGAGTCGTGAATATTCTTTGTCTTTTCTTTGTAGATCAAAGAGTTCTCGTAGGCTTGATCACGAAGTTCGTTTAATTCATTGAGTTGAACCTTACGGTGATCACCCGCTTTATGAAGGTCGTAGTTTGCATGTTTCAAGGCCCAGTAGGCTTTGTGCTCGAGCTCGATCGGTAAATGACACGCCTTCCCGTATACAAGCTTGTAGGGAGTACACCCGATGGGTGTTTTGTAAGCTGTACGGAAGGCCCAGAGTGTATCATCTAGTTTATCCGACCAGGAAGCACGGTTTTCACCTACTGTCCTCTAAAGAATCCGTTTAATACCACGGTTTGAAACCTCCACCTGCCCACTTGTTTATGGGTGATACGCGGTAGAAAGACGATGAGTAACACCGTACTTAAGCATGACTTTTGCGAATTAATCATTGCAAAAGTGAGTACCGCGATCACTAATGATGGCACGGGGAGTTCCAAAACGAGCAAAGAGGGATTTCAAAAATTTCACAACAACTCGGGCATCGTTAGTGGGTAAGGCCTTAGCCTCAACCCATTATGACAAGTAGTCAACTGCCACGAGAATGTATTTGTTTCCACGAGAAGATGGGAATGGCCCCATAAAATCAATGCCCCAGATGTCAAAGATTTCACAAACTTGAATGGCATTTTGTGGCATTTCGTTCTTTTGTGAAATATTCCCGTGACGCTGACAAGCATCACAAGCTTTGACTAACTCGTGGGCATCCTTATAGATCGTGGGCCAATAGGAACCGGAATCAAACACCTTTTTGGCGGTGTAGTTAGGACTATGGTGGCCCCCGATGGGTCCAGCATGGCAAGCCTTGAGAATATCAGCGGCTTCCTTTCCGTATACACATCGCCTGATGACTTGATCGGCACAGATTTTGAAGAGATAGGGGTCGTCCCAGAAGTAATGTTTAACATCTTTGAAGAATTTGTTCTTCTGTTGGGATGTCAACCCCTTCACGATGAAGTTACCCGCATGGTAATTTGAAAAGTCGGCAAACCATGGGGTAGTAGAGTCACCACGAAAAGCAACCGCATTGAGTGTCTCGAGAGGAAATGTTTCATTTATTTCCTTTTTCTCGGACACATCCTGATGAGGGTTTTCTAATCGTGACAGATGATCAGCAGCAAGGTTCTCGGCTCCTTTTTTATCATGGATAATGATATCAAATTCCTGGAGGAGGAGAACCCAACGGAGTAGCCTCGGCTTTGCATCTTGCTTTGAAAATAGGTACTTCAAAGCCGAGTGATCCGTATACACTACACATTTAGTCAAGATTAAGTATGACCGGAATTTCTCAAAGGCATACACCACAGCTAGGAGTTCTTTTTCAGTGGTGGTGTAATGACTCTGAGCCTCGGTCATAGTTTTGCTTGCGCAGTGTATAGGCTGAAAGTATTTTGCTTTACGTTGCCCCAAGACCGCACCTATGGCAAAATCACTAGCATCGCACATAAGCTCAAAAGGTAGGTCCCAATCGGGGGCAACAAGAATCGGTGCCTTGGTAAGCTTTTTCTTTAATGTTTCAAAAGCTTCGATGCACTCAGGAGAGAAGATGAAAGGAGCATCCTTCTCGAGGAGATGGGTCATAAGCCGGGCAATCTTATAGAAATCTTGGATAAACCTACGGTAGAAGCCGGCATGACCCAAAAAGCTCCTGACACCTTTAACGGTGGTGGGATGAGGTAATTTAGCAATGATATCGATTTTGGCTTTATCAACCTCAATCCCATTCTTTGAAATTTTATGGCCGAGGACAATGCCCTCTTTAACCATAAAGTGACTCTTCTCCCAGTTGAGACTTAAATTCGCTTCTTTACAATGTTTAAGCATCTGTTCCAAGTGGGAGAGACAGGTCTGGAATGAATCCCCGATGACTGAACAGTCATCCATAAATACCTCCATGGTTTTCCCGATCATGTCGGAAAAGATAGACATCATGCACCTCTGGAACGTGCCTGGTGCATTACATAAGCCGAAAGGCATACGTCTGTAAGCAAAAGTTCCGTAGGGGCATGTGAAGGTAGTCTTCTCTTGATCCTGTGGATCAATGGGGATTTGGGAGTAACCCGAAAAACCATCGAGGAAGCAGTAATATTCATTCCCCACAAGTCTTTCGAGCATCTGGTCCATAAAAGGAAGAAGAAAATGGTCTTTACGGGTGGCTTCATTCAATTTATGATAGTCAATACATAATCGCCAACCCGTGACCAAACGAGTTGGAATCAACTCGTTTTCCTCATTGGTGACAACGGTTATGCCACCCTTTTTAGGAACACAATGAATTGGGCTAACCCAAGAACTGTCAGATATAGGGTAAATCAATCCCGCATCAAGAAGTTTAAGAACCTCTTGTTTGATAACTTCGTGGATTTTGGGATTTACCCTTCTCTGTTGTTGCACTGCTGGCTTAAAGTCATCCTCCATTAAGATTTTGTGTGTACAAAAGTCCGGGCTTACGCCCTTAATGTCGGAGAGCTTCCAAGCAATTGCTTGCTTGTTTGCCTTAAGAACCTTTAGGAGTGCAGCCTTTTCCTCATCTTTCAAGTCTTTAGCAATAATGACGGGTAATTTATCATCACCCTCCAAAAATGCATATTCTAGATGAGGAGGCAAGTACTTGAGCTCAACCTCGGGAAATTCTTCAGATTTTTCAGTTTTTTCAATAGACTTAATTTCCTCTTTATGAAGTATTTTGGGAGATGGAGAGGGTGAAGGATCGTCATTTAACAATCTTTCAAGAAGAAGAATGTCCCCCTCCGGGTCAAGATAGTTTTCATCAACCCCATGTGGGATTGAGCTATCCTGAGCAAGAAAAGCTTCGACCTCTTCCAGAAGGAAGTCACTCCCCTCAAACGGAGTGAGGGAAGGGGAAGAGTCGGAAATGATAGGATCAGTAGAAGGAGTGGTACTGCCAATTGCTGAGAAACCAAAGACTTCTTAAGAATACTCCTCAGATGCAACATCGATGATGTCAATTCGGTTAACCGTTTCAGCGTCATAGTTGGAGGAGAATCTTGAAGTCTGATCAAGATTGAATGTGATGGCTTCACCACCAACACGTAGAGTGATTTCTTCTTCGAATACATCGATTAAAGCACGAACCTTTCTTAAGAATCCCCTCCCGAGAATGAGAGGAACTCTTGGGTCAGCATCGAAATCAACAATCACGAAATCTGCCAGAAAATGGAACTTTCCTACTTTCACGAAGATATTTTCGGCAATGCCGAGAGGACGAGATATAGTACGGTCTGCAAGCTCGAGAGTCATGCAGGTCGGAGTGAGAGCAGGAAGAGAGAGTCTTTTCCAGACTGTGTAAGGCATAAGGTTAATGCTTGCGCCAAGATCGGCCAAGGCAAAGCATTCAACCATCCCCGGGAAAATACAAGGAATGAGAAATTTCCTGGGATCTCCAAGCTTTTCGGGAAGCTTTTTCAAGAGCATTGCTGAGCAATGCTCATTAAGTGGAGTTTTTGCCATCTCACAGAGTTTTTCTTTGTTGCTTATCAGATTTTTGATTGTTGATGCAAATTTAGGCATGAGAAAAAGAGCATCCGCGAAGCTAATATCGAAATGTAACTCTTGGAAAATTTGATAAAATTTTTCCATCTGATGATTAGATCTTTCGCGGTTCTTTTGATCATTCATACGTGAAGGATATGGAATTGACGGCTTAGGATCGTTTTTTGGAATTTCATCAGAACTCACAGGAGGATCAAATACAACTTTCGGCTTACGAACCGGGACCGGGACAACTTGAGGGTGGACGTTGTTGGTACCTCCGTTATTAGTAGGAAGTACCGTGTCCGTGGTAACCTCAGGTTCACGTTCCGCTACCTTAGTAGGAGGAGAAGAAGAGGTAGAGGGAATCGTGGGTCCATTGTATGATACCCCACTTCGGGTAGTGATCGCTTTGACATCGCCCCTCGGGTTAGCGATCGTGTTGCTCGGTAGTGTACCCGGGCCCGAGGGTCGATCATTTAAAGACTTCTGAAGCTCAGAGATCTTGCTGATCAATAACCGATTTGTTTCCTCTTGTGCTTTCATAAATTGTTTTAGCACTTCATCGGAGGAAGACGAGGGTGGAACAACGTTTTGATTTTGATTAGGAAGATTTTGAACACGGTTGTTTTGAAAATTCCCTTGATTTTGATTGTTGTTACCCTGAAAAGTGTTTCTCTGATTGAAATTACCCTGATTGTAATTCCCTTGATTTTGGTTTCTTTGAAAATTTCCTTGAAAACCTTGATTTTGATTGCCATTTTGAAAATTGTTTTGATTAAAATGACCTTGATTTTGATTCGGGTTTTGGAAATTTGAGTTTTGACCTTGGTTAAAATTCTGATTCGAGTTACGGTTTTGATTTTGGTTAAAACCGGGAGGTCCGAGAAAATTTTTGGAATGATAGCTTAAGAGATTACGGTCCCCTTGTGGTTGGTAAGAATTACCCCCCATGTTGTAGGAACCATTAGCAGCATAAACGTTCTCTTGACGAAAACCAGCAGTAGCTGGACACTCGGAATACAGATGAGGGCCCCCACAAGTTTCACAACTTCGGGCCACGACTTTCACTTGTTGATTTTGAACCTGATTTTGCATCGTTTGGTTCATTCTCAACACAGTCGTAGAGATATCATCCATCTTTTTGGTGAGAGCAATTATTTCAGGAGATGATGATGAAGGAATGATAGATTTACATGACTCATCCCTCTCCGCAGAGGAATCCCAAAAGTTATGGTGGGCAGTCATGTTCTCAATCAAGTCATAGCATTCTTCGGGACGCCTTTTCATAAAGGTCCCACCAGCAGTAGCATTGAGAATATCCCGGTGCCTCAATGTCAGACCATTATAGAAGGTGTCTATGATGGTAACTTGTAACATATTGTGGTTAGGGCACCGATCAATAGCTAGCTTATAACGTTCCCAAGCCTCAAAAAGAGACTCATCGGGACGTTGCTGGAAGTTGCTGATATCATTTCGTAACTTGGTAACCATGGAAGGTGAAAAATATTTTGCTAAAAACTTGGTTACCATTTCATCAAAGGTACGAATAGAATTCTTTGGGAGTCGGTCAAACCATGCAGTGGCATGATGAGTGAGAGAATAGAGGAAGAGATACAGCCGGAGGGCATCATCGGTGACACCATGTTGTTTCAAGCTTTGGGTGACGGTGAGATATTTATCAAGATGCTTGTTAGCATCGTCACTCGGTAATCCATGAAATTGACACGAATTTTGGACTTGTTGGATCATGTGGTGCTTGAGGCCAAAGTCCGTAGCCTCAATAGCGAGTGGTGCAATAGGCCCGCCCCTCCCTTGCATGGTAGGCTGGCACAGCTCCTCCATCGTTCGAAGATCGGGAGCTGGGTCATCCCTGGGAGGGTCAGGAGTTGGTAATGGTGGTGGTGGCCCAGCGGCCATTTCAGTTTTTGGTTCTTCTGTAACAGTACGTAACTCGTGTACGTTTTTCTGATGTTTATGTTTTGTTTGTAACCGAGTGCGCATGCACTAAAAACAATTTTTCAAAACAAGATCGAGGCAAAACCACAGTGAACTTAAACCAATAATCACAAGTGAATGGCTTCTTTAAAAAAGGTACACCACTCACAGGGATATAAAGGCAAGTTTTTATCTTAAGTTTGGGAACTTATTATGTCCACACCCCCAGTTGGTAGGTGTTTAGCCTTAGTTTGCGGTGGTAAGATTTTATGTATTTATTAATTTGAAAAACTGTTTTTGGGCTTATGGGTTTGTGTGCAGAAAACTTTGGGAATTATTTTTGGAACTGATTCGTTAACCGAAATCGTTCTTTTAAGATTACTCGCAGGCTGGCGGGAGGAAGTAAATAGGTTTCCTCTTCAGTTCGCAATTTAATGTCATAACTTACCTTAAACCAACTGTTTCAGGTTGTAATCTTAAAGAAAACGAAGTAATTTAACTTCACAGTTTGTTTTGTTGTTTTTGATTTTTTTGGTGTTGTTAACACTTTAGGAAAAGTGTTAATGAACTTTTTTTTTGATATGATTATGTTTTTACAAAAAACTTTTTACAAATTTGTGTGAAATTTGTACAGGGAGGGTTTTGAAAACCACTAAACTTAAAACGATTTTTAAAACACGCAACAACCTCCCCGGCAGCGGCGCAAATTTTGATTGAAGTAAAAGCGGTCAGATTTTATTGACCAAGGTCAATAAGTCAAAGACGGCTCCGTTCCAATTCTCCGGTGATAGTATAGTGTGTCCCCGGGTCGTTATGTCCCAGCGAGATTGAAATGGTGCTTTGGAAATCGTTTAGGAATGAGTGGCACCGAGGACAGTAGCCAAGATGATTTGGAATTGATTTTGCTACTGATATTTTGGTATTTGTACAATGAGATAATATTCACAAATAACAGATGTACAGATATATGCACAAATTCACAATTAGGAATCAGGTAACAGACAGAAAAGTGGGTTTTATCAGATTACAAACTACAGGGGTGCAAGTGAACTTTTTAAAACTTAAAATTAAAAAGAAAATTTAAAATGAAAATGAAATGATAAAAATGATTATTTTAATATTTAAATATTATTTAATTAATAAAAACTATTAAAAATGTAATTTAAAGCTAATTTAAATTAACTAATAATTATAAAGATTACAAATTAAACTAAAAATTTGCAAAAATAATTTCTAAACTTAAAAATGAACTTGAAGAAAGTATAAAAAATAAAAATGAATATTTTTGTCTTTTTATGAGTTTTTTATCAATTAAAAACTATTTATATTAATTAAACTAATTAAACTATTTTAAATTACTAATAATATTAAATTAACTTAGAAAATTATGGAAAAATTTATAAAACTAATTAACCATCACAGGAATCCTACAAAATTATAAAAACTTCTAAAAATTATGTTTAGGCTATTTCACTAATTATTTACCTTTTAATTAATTTAAATCTACTTTAAATAATTAAAATAAGAAAATTGGAAAATGAACAGTAGAAATTAAAATTATATTTTCTAAAGTCTTAACTAATTTATAAAACCTAGAAAAATTATAAAAACCTACTGTTGTTACTAAAAATTTAAGAAAACTAATTAATAACTAATATTACCTAATTAATTATTAAACTACTTTTAAATCTAATAAATAGTAAACTAATTAGGAAAAATCTAAGAAAATTATTTTAAATACTTAAAGATACTAGGAAATTAAGAAAATTATAAAAATGGAAAAGTGCTTATAAATAAGCTGAAATGAAAAATGAAAAAGATAGATTCTATTAAATAGAAGCTATCACTAATTTTATGTTTGGTTTTTTGGAGTTTTTCTTTTTGACAGCTAAATACAAGATGAAAATAAGTAACTTTTGTGAAACAACTTTTCTTTTAGCTTAAAAATAAGCTGTGTGCACCCCCTTATCTAAAACAGTTTGACTTTCTTTGACTGAGTAGGCAAATAAGCTCAAATGACAATATGTGGGGTCCACTGATGTAAATTAAGGTACAAATAAGTTACTTGGACTTAAATAAGCTAAAAACAACAAGCTATGAGCACTGATAAGCTAATAAGCAACAAAATAAGCACTTGATACTTGAACTTCAACACAGAAATGGGACAATCTTTAGCAGTGATTCCAGGTGGGATCCACTAGGCCTAAAGTCAAACAAATGGTCAAAATATGGAGCCTGGTAAGAGGGGGTTGGGAAAATCCAAATGTGGGTTGTGGGACCCACTAGGTTGGTCAGAAACCACCACCAAAGGTGGCTTGGTGGAGGTCTGATCTGATGCACAGGGCAGAAGGTTGCCCTGCAGGTGTGTTCCAAGGGCAAAAGTGTCCACTAGGAAAATTTGAAAAAATATAACAATTATGCAAATCACAAGTAATACTGATAGACTAATTCCCCAAGCAATTTCAAACCTTAGAACCAAGTACACAAATCATGAAAATTCTTGCCATTTTTGTAAAAATCTGAAACATGCATTTTTGACTTTTTGAGTAAACTTGCTTAGTTGACTTTGATGAATTTTGCTTGATCCTAAGTGACTGAAAATAAGTTAATAAGCTAGACTAAGGTTGATTTAAGTTGAAATTACACTCTATGCTAAGTTATGAAGGAATTTTGGACTCCAAATCTCACACAGTTGACTGTGGGGGTGGGATCTTTGTAATTTTGACTTTGGACCAAAACACTAATAGTTTTTATGATCAAAATGGTATACTGAATACTTATGAATGCTACACAAACCAGTTTCAACCAACAAGACACAGAGATCAAAGGTGAACCTCACTAATCCAAACACTCCTATACTAGACAGTTTTGTGGATTTTTAATGAGTTTAACTTATTTATCCCACAAGTCTGTTTCCAAATGCTTTAATATGATTCACAAGGATGATTTAGACTCAGAAACACAGGTTGCATACACTTAAGCACAAGAAAACAATGTAGTTGCTAATATGGCAGTTTGAACAAATATTATGAGCAACAAAGAAATCTAAGTATAAACACCTAATTTCAAAACACAATCTTAACTAATAATACCTAACAAACTCAAAGAACACAGAATGGAAATAACAAGCAGGCTAGGGAAATTATAAGATATTTAGAGGAAAATCAAAATAAGCAAATCTTACAAACCACCCTTAGCATGAACAAAGGGTTTTCCACAGATGCCTATCTTTAGATAGGCTTATTCCACTTCCAAGATTGCCCTTCAATGCCTCTCAATACCTGAAATCAAACTCAAAAACAAACACAGTTGACTTATGTTGACCTTTTTTATATTTTTGATTTTTTCTAGTAATACTGAGTTTTATAGTCTCTATAAGCTTTAATAAGCTTAAGGGAACCTAAGTGAGCTTATATCAGTCCATGAACCTTGGTACAATTGACTACTAATATTATTGAGAAATTCATAAATTTAAGTAAATTGCAAAATCACAAAACAGAACTAAAACTTGGATTTTTATAACTTGAAAAGACTTAGATTATAATAAAATAGCTACTACAATACTTGAATTATGAAAATTACACTGACTTTGAAAATCTAATTCAATACGACATAAAATTTAACTAAATTAACTACTCTCTTTCTTCCTTGCATTCTCTTTTCTTTTATAGGCCACCATTAGGGTTTCTATACTTCTCTGATCAAATCCCATCAACAATTGTAGCCCTTGGATCACTGAGACTCTCTAATCTTGTGCCACATGTTTTGGCGGGAAAGAGAATTTTTGCAATTTGCTTCTGCTAACACCAATTGGAGGGGGAGCATTAAATGCTTGGGTGATTAGGTGTAGGGTGAGTGGTTTGGGTGGTGGATTTGACAAGGATGGTGGGGTGGTGGTGATGGGATGGCTGCAAGTGGTGTGGGGGAGGCTGGGAGAGGGAAAGTGGGTAGGGGTGGTGTTTGATTCGGTTTGACCAAGGGGTCAAACTTTGACCCCGTTTTAATATAAAAAGGGTGTTTGGGCTGTGGGTGTTTTGGGCCAAAAGAAGGGTGGATGGGCTTTGGTATTTTGGATTGGATTATGAATTGGGTAATAATATTTAAGGATCCGGTTTGGTTTTATTTGCACAAGGACCATTTTTGTAATAAGCTGAAAGTTGGAGGGTGTAACTTGGCATCCTTCCAAAGTGTTTCAAGGGGTGTTTTATGCCAAGTGATGAATAATATGAGGTCCAATATTGATTTTTCCATTTTAATTTCACCAGGGACTATTTCTGCCAAACTTTCAAATTTCAGGGACATGTTGTGTAATTTCACCAAACTTTTCCACCAAGGACCAATCCTGCCATATATGAGAAGTACAAGGACAAAATTTGTTTTTCTCAAAGTTTTTAATATCCCAGGGACCATTTTTGACAATTTTCCAAACTTCAGGGACTAAACTTGACATTTTGTGAAACTTTGCACCAAAGGACTAATTATGTAACTTTTTGATTTAAAAGGACCTTTGGTGACTTTTTCAAGTTTTTAGAACAACCAGGGACTAGATTTGACAACTTTTGAAAGTTGAGGGACTGAAACTGCTAATTTTGCAAACTTTGTACGTTTTTCATCTGTTTTTGATTATTTTGCATTTGAAACATGTAAAACACTTTCCTGGGATATTTTCACTATTTTGATTCAATATTGAGTGTTTTTAGATGTTTTGGCAGCTCAGGAAAGGTAAAAATGATGAGTATTTACACACTCATCACTTATCAATGTGGTTAAAGTTCATACTGATGATAATGTAGCAGATCTACTCACAAAGGGCTTTGATGTTTCAAGATTTACCTTTTTAGTTGTGAGTATTGGCATGATTAATATGTAAGCTATTTTTGAGGGGAGGCATTAGTAGTTATTAGTTAGTCATTATTTTAGGGGAGGCTACATGTATCATTCAAAAGAAAAGATTTTATTCATCATTCAGCAAAGTTCTTACAACAACCATTCAGAAAGTTCATACATCATCATTGTTGTTACCAAGCTACTGACACAGACACAGACAACACAAGACTAAACAAACCACCATCTACCACAACCTACTACCAAGCTTCACATACCTACTCCATAGGCCTTTTTCCCTTGCCCTCATAGTTAGGCTTTCCCTTTTGAGCAGTTTTTCTCTTGTCATCAAAAGAAGCCTGCTTTCTTGGGCAAGCCAGGCCAAGAACTTGTTTGGGAGGTCTCTCTTTCCTTGGAGCAGGCCACTTCATGTTCTGTATTGCTGATTCCAGGGCTTGAGTCAGAGCATGTGGAAGCTCATTAGCAAGAGATGAACCAGGGACAGATTTTTTCTTCTTGGTCTTTTTGTTGGTAGTGCTGGCTGCATCAGTTATGGTAGAGTTTGCAACACTTACTGATGAGGAAGATTCATGGAGTCCCATCCATTGTACATGGGGAGGGAAATAATCTAACCATCCTGGATCTTCAAACACAAAATCAGAGTAGTAACTTATCTCTGAATCTGTGGTGCCATCTGAGTCTGAAGAGATGTTAACAAATGGAATGTGACTCATTGTGCTTACTAGTTTTTGTGTTCTGCTAACGAAGGAAAAGGTGATTGCAATTTGTTGTTGGTAAAGTTGCTTTTATAAGCAAAGTAAATGTAAATGGGCATTTAATGAAGTGTATTGATGTTCACTTACCATGGTAGCTTTGGGATTTAATTTGGGGAGATTGTCATTAATCAAGGTTGACTTTCAAAGATATTTTGGTCAAATAGTCAACATTCAAGATGTTTTTTTTGGGGAAAGTACTTTGGTCAACATACTGTGTGAGTTTATAACGGAAGGTACTGCTCCATATTTTATGGAACGTACTGCTTGGTGATATTAAGGGTACGCTAATGTGTCAGATACTGTTCCAACGGTCAGATTTGCGGCTAACAAACTTTCAAAAGATATGGGGATAATTACTTCCAAAAATAACGGTAAAATTATTAATTAACCGTGATTTTTTGTATCTTATCCTTATATAGCTCATATCTTTTCTTTTTATTCACCCTTATTCACCTTTCTTGTTACTTAAACTCATTCCTATTTTTCACCAATCATAACTTTTCTCACTCTAAACCTAATCACCATGGCCAATCGACGAACCAACACCAAACATAACATGATAGCAAACCTTGAGAAAACCCAAGATAACCTTGACTTTCATGGAATTATTGACTTTCTCACTGGAACCAACATCTGTTACTCAATCCTAGTCAACCCAGAGATTATTGGACCTTGGATACAAGCGTTTTGGGATACAGCAAGGTCACAGGTTGAAGATGGAGAGGATATTATTACTGCTACAGTTGCTGGGAGAGCTATTCGTGTCACAGAAGCATCGATCAGAGAGGCTCTGTTATTTGATGTTGAAGGAGGCTCTGTTTTGTTTGGTAAACAAGAGATTTGGAACACACTCAGAGACATTGGGTATGAAGGACCTTTGAATAAGCTTACTTTTCAGAAGGCTTTGGTTAGTCCTCATTGGAAATTTCTTATACATGTTTTGCTTCATTGTTTGAGTCCAAAGAGTACTGCTTGGGATCAGTTTAGCCATTACATAGCTTCTGCTTTTGTTGGTCTTATTACCAATCAACCTTTCAATTTCTCATACATGATCCTTGAAGGTATGCTTACTCATATTAAGGCTGGCAAACCTTTTCTAATGTATCCTAGATTTGTTCAATTACTTTTAGAGAATCCATTAGATGGGATACCCTAACCTCAGGATTATGTACCTACCATTAGGATGCCACCTAAAGTGTTCACTTTTATGTCTCATAAGGGAGTAAATTTTTCGGGTAGGAATACACCTATCAATGCTTATATGTTAGAGGTAGCTCAAGCTGTTAGGGATGAAGACAACAATAGTGGTTCTGCACATTCTAATAATGATGCTCAATCTGATTCTGCTGAGCATTCGGCTTCAGTTTATACCCCTACACCACCTATTGTTTCCCCTCAGCATGGTGTTTCAAGTGAAAGGACTCCCTCAGTATCAGCTTCCTTGGATAAATCTGTTTCTGCTCAAGGTACTTCTCCACAAAGTACTTCTTCTAAAAGTACTGCTTCAGAGGATACACAGGTACCTACTCCCAATGATTATACTTCCACATGTAGGCTTCAAACACCTGGAGGAGATGAGGGAATTGAAGGTGCTATGAGTACTTCTGATTTGACTAAGGAATTGGAGAAGATGAAGACAACTGTTAATGCTTAGGCTGCAAAAATCAAGAAGCTAAGACAGAAGTTCAGAAGGTTGAAGAAATTTGTTTGGCCTCTTGTTCAGAATTTTAGGCTTTATGTCAAGGAAAAGAAAAAGTCTCAGAAGCCAAAGTCTAAAAAGAAGAATTCTAAATCCAAGAGGAGGCATAGGAACTCATCATCTATCAAATTGGGGAGGAATCAGGATGATAATTTGGATAGAGTTGATGATATGATTCAATATTCAGAGGAAAAGAATGATCAAGATGAAAATGTTGCTCAAAACAGTACTGAAAGAAAAAGTAATGAGACAGAGCAAATTAATCTTGAAGTTGAGAATGAGGATGTAAAAAGTGGTGATACAGAAGAAATTGATTTAGAAGGAAATAATGCTCAAAGTACTTTCGGTGAAAATACTGTTGTGCAAGGTACTGCTGAACAAGGCATTGCTGCTATTGGAACTTCTGTAGTTGGACCTTCTACAATGAATTATGAAGATGAAGCTGGTCCTTCCACTTTTGTACAGCAAGAAGAAGTAAGAGTACATACTGCAAGTGATGATGAAACAATTGCTCAAGTTATGATGAATTTGAGGAGACCTACTAGAGGAATACATATATCTGAACCTGCAAAAAAAGATGTTGAAAGTACTTCTAAATCAGAAGATCTAGATCCAAAAGATAAAGGGAAAGGGATCAAGGTTCAGAAAGATGTTAAGAAGAAAAAGAAGAAATTTTCTATTGCTCATATTAGAGAATTAGAGATTGCAGAAGATGTAGAGCTTGCTAGAAGGCAACAAGTTGAGTATGATGCTGAGTATTTGGCAGAAGTTAGTAGGCCAATTACAAAGAAGCCAATGACTATTGCTCAGGAAAGGAACTAGATGATAAGTTTTTTGAGAAGAAGAGGATACAAGAATTTACATAGAATGAGGTATCCAGAAGTGAAAGCTCTGTGGGATAAAGTACAAGAAGATATTAGAAAAGAAGTAGAAAACTTTGTACCAATGGAAGTTGATAGAAAGAAGAAATTAGAAGATATCAGAAAGGAACAAGCTGAGCAAAGGAGATTGAAAAGAAAGAAATTAGTTCAAAATGATCAACTATCAAAAAGATTGAAGATGATTCATGAAGACACAGTTGATGAACTTAGAAATTATTTCAGAGTTGTAGACTTTGAGAATAAGAAGATTGAAGATTCTGGAAAGAAGTCCAAGATAATCTCATTTTCTGTGGTTGAATCAAAAGAGGGGAATTATCTTACGTTCAACAGAGAAGATGAAAGCTTCACAACATTCAATATGTTAGGGGATGTTTTGAATTGTATTACAAGGGCAGATCTGTATGACTTATATGTGCAAGTACAGTCATACTATGCAGAGATTGAAGCTTCAGGAGTGGGATTAATTTTGCTTGGAGACTTAATTACCATCTGGGAAACTGAAGAAACAAGTGTTGATCCTCTGTGGAATGATCAAGAGAATTGGGAAATCACAAGATGGAGATTCTTTGAGTCATCAGGAGTTCATACACTAGAGATGGAAGATGGTACCATGATTCATATGTTGGCTGAGAGGAGATATCCATTGATTAGAGAAATTATGCTCAGAATGCTAGATCATGGAATGGAACTTGAAGATGAATCTGAAGTAGCTTTGGATGTTATCAAGCTATTTATCAGATGGATCAAGTCTGAAGACTAATATTGCATAATACTGGTATGATTTGTTTTGTAAAATAAGTATTTTTCAAAGTACTACAAAGACAAACAGTACTTTAACAAAGTACTGCTTGTTGATATAAACCAGTATAAGTCCTTTAAAATAAAATAAAATGTTTTGATGTTTAAAAGAAAAGTAAAAGGATTTGAAAAGAAACACATGGTGTTAGTATTTATATTGCACGACAAATGGTAATCAACTCACCATGTTTAACAGACAAGAAAGAGTTTGACTCATCATGAGGGTACGGCTCTGATGTGATAATCAAATCCGTTTATGGTTGATAGTATACCAAAAACTATATGGTTATCAACTCACCATACTCCAAGTGATCAAGATTTGGCTAGTCCATAGCAAACGGCTATTGGTAAAGACTACTCAAATCCGTTGATAGCTGATGATTTGCTAAAAATCATAATTTTCAATGATTCACCTCTCACAGGAGTTAACACACCTGGAAGTGATGAGAATAGTATGAAACTTTTAAAAGATTTGATGATAACTGTACCAAAATGTTGCTGAGTTGCTGAGAATATTTATTGAAAGAAAAGATGCTGATGAAGAGTACTTTGGCATATGACAGATAGAAGACAAAGAGATGGGGAAACAATCTTTCTGAATGATTAAAGATTTGAAGATTAAAGATAACAAAGAAACTTGAAATCAAGCAAGTGGAGTTCAAGTTAGGGGAGGATTGTTGGGATATATAATATCAAAGTACTTATGTATGTCAAAGTACTGCTGCATGAAGAATAAAGTCAAAGTACTGCTGAAGATAAAAGTCAAAGTACTGCTGTTACTAAAGAATGCTTAAAGTACTTCGAATGAAACAAGGACTTATGTGCAATATTAGCTAAGGATTAATGTGTTAGGGATAATGACTTGTCGTTCAAGGATTATATGTTGTAAACCGACTTAAGGTTATCTATATAAAGAGCCTTAAGGGGTATTAGTCGATATAAGTTTTAGAGTTGTTAAAAGTCGATAAATAGTTAGGGATTGTTAGTGAATCTGTGTAACAAAGCAGGTTCAAAGTTTGGTTAATATAAAAGTTCTTCTTAAGCTTTGTGTTAGTATATTCCGCATACTTTACAAGGTTAAACAGTGTTTCAATATTAATAGTGTTAAGATTACTTAATATTATTAAACCTTTACAAGCTACAAAAGTAGTTTGATCAGAGTACATCGATCCAACAAATAGCACCATTCAACCTCCACTCTCAGTTGAATCACCATCAGACCAAGCGCCAACGCGTTACTTCACGGTAGTTATACATGCAAATGAGCTAGTTTGACAATGTCATGTGCCATGGTCAACTACAAATTGAAATGTGTTTGACAAGTCAAAACTTGACTTAGCTTATATGACAATTTTCTGCATCTTCCGTGTTCTGAATCACTCATAGCTTGATTTCGACCTTTGATTATGCCATTCTAAATTCACTTAGTGGAGTTGAGGATTGTGATTGTTTCAGCAATAACACTATCTTTGTGTTTAATGGTGGTGAAAGAAACTGTTTTGTTGAAAGTAGAAGGAAGGAGATACATGGTGTTGGAATTGAGTGAATTTGTGGTGATCTTGGCGGTGATGGAAGCCATTGTTATTGTTTTTTTTTGGAGAAGATGAGATGTAGAGTAACTTTACTAATTTTATACCTAGTATTTTGGTCACAGTAACGGGGTACTAGTATAGCGCGACCTTGCTTCTATTCAGAATTTTGCGAGTGGCAAGAGTTACTAGTGTAATATATAAGAGCACTTGGTGTCATGTCAAGGCAATATTACTCATTTTGGTCTCACGGGGTACTACACCACAATGACAAACCTCCATTTTGCAAACCCCCCCTTATCATAACATAACCACTCGCCACTCACCACTATACCCCTTGCTCTAAATGTTGTTGGATATTGATGCAGGCTCAAGTGTGGAGGAACGGACCCTATTGTTTCTGAAGACCTAAGACCGTGTAAGAAAAAAGTGTTCACTAAAATTATCATAACTTGGGCTACAGGGCTTTGTTCAGGCACATGACTAGTCATTCGAAGCTTGAGGCGATTTTTAGTATTTATAATAATTTATAAAAGTCTAGTAATATTATACTCTATTATATATTTATTGAACATGACTTCATTATTTGATGTAAGCCTAGGTTTTTGCATTTGGTATGAATCAAACCATCAGGTTCCTTTTTTTTTTTTAACAGCAAGTTAGTAGTTAGTGATTCGAGCCTGCAGTGACATCCAATTAGGAAGTATGCAAGGATCGAACCTTTCTCCTTAGGAGATAAACCCCACTCCTGCTTCTATTTTTTCGGGCCTCTAAAGGTCCATGGTGAGACTTGAACCTGAGACTTCTCCAAAGATACCTCCCCAAGGTTACCCTTGGTGGCCAACTGAGCTAGCCTAGTCGGTTCATCAGGTTCCTTATTAATCTCTCTTCTTGATCACTTTCAACATCAACACCATATGTGTATTGATGTTTATTTAGGCAACCCAGTCCATTCATGCCTTAACTTGCTTTAACCCTAGCTTAAAATATACAATAAGTTTTTTTTTTTTTTTTTTTTTTTTTTTTTTTTTTTTTTTTTTTTTTTTCTGAGGAAGATGGAAAGAGCGGGGAGTAGAACTAATCAAATGATAAAGAAAATTTTGGGTAGATTTAACAAGAGAACGACACTTTCTAGATAGCAACTTTTTAAAAATTATGAAATCATACCAAAATAAGATACTAATAACCAATGTCACGTCAAAATCCGAATCATACGAGCAGTGGCGAAGCTAAAAAATTTTCAGTGGGGGGTCGGGATCTAAATTTTTTTTTTCCTAACGCTATTTTTCGGGTAATACCGAAATTTTGGCGGGTCAAAACCGAATATACCGAAATTTTTCTACACGAAAACTATATACCCACTACATCGCAAAAAAAAATTTGGAGGGTCGGGCGCCCCCTCCCGCCCCTGTGTAGTTGCGCCCCTGCATATGAGAAAACCACCTTGCAAAAGATTGACAAGTGCAATTTAAAATTTATCATATAGTCTGTATTTTATAAAGGGCATTATGGTTTTCACACTACTAGTTAATCATTTGTACTTTTTAATATTACTTTTATCTTTCTAACACATGGTGCACTTATTATTATTATTATTATTATTATTATTATTATTATTATTATTATTATTATTATTATTATTTATAATAACATCACTTTCATTATTATTATTATTATTATTATTATTATTATTATTATTATTATTATTATTATTCACCCTGCTTCGGCGGGATTGGGTTTGTTGTTGTTGTTGTTGTTGTTGTTGATTATTATTCATTTATTTTTTATTTTTTTAAGTTTTCAATATCTAAAAAATCAATATTTATCTTTAAGAACCACTTTTTTCACACACGCCATAAACATATTTTTTATCATCTCTTTCCTCAAAACCACCTACCATACCACATAAGTTCAACCATCATTACCAACATCCGGCCAAACTACACAATTGCCGACCAACTCAAGTCTAATACACGCAATTGCAGCACCATCTCCGACCAACCCAGGTATAATATACCCCATTACCATCACCAAGCCACCAAACTACCGCCGTTGACATCGCCAAACCATCACCACCACCACTGCAAAAACGACGCCAAATCACAGAAGTGACACCGCAACACGCTACAACGTTACTAGCGGTTAAGATTATAGTGTAAATTTTTGAAATTTTTTGGGTATTTTTGTAATTTGTCCTTCAACGGACCAATTTTTAGTGTAGTTTCTAAAAATTGTCATATTTTGCCTCCTCGACAAAAAAGTTATGGCTCCGCCGCTGGTCACGACATAGTTAAGATGAATTCCAACATCTCATATTTAGTGGCTTACAGTAGCCACACCTTCGGCCGAACCACCACTATTACAGCCGCCGCACCATTAGTCGTCACTCTAACACCGGCCACTACCAGTTTGGTCAGACTTAATTTCATGAAATTGCTAAACCTCTGCTTTCATGGAAAATCTTACTCATTCCAGGTTTCCTATTATATGTCTACATGACTTTTTAAACATCACAATTTACAATGGCTTGGTGGGTTTACACACCTCTAAAATAAGATCCATAATCCATCAAAATTACTTCGAGCTCATAGAGCATATAACCTCTTAATTCATCATCATTGACATGATAATCTGGAATTCTAACGGTTTGTGATACAATTCTTGGAATATCATGGCCCATCACTGATTAGTACTTTCCCCATAGCTGGCAAGGGTTTGCTACTTCACAATAAGTTAGAATATGGGTGAAGAGAAATCTGAGTTCCGATGTTGATGCTGAGATGCATGCTTCTTCAAGTCTAAGTCCCATTCTTTATCATCACCAAGAAGACCCGCTGCTTGACATGCAGCACGGTATGTAGGATACAGCATTCGGTTGACTTTGCGAACCTCTGTAAATCCTCTGCAGCCTTTTTGGTGGGAAAGAAGCATTCAAAATTAGAAGAGCTCTCCTAAAGTTGGATGTATGTAGGCTAATCTACCAACAGATGACAGGTTTGTCTTTCTAGGCTGCCAAGCTTTTCTATCTTGATACCAAACAAACTCCAAAGTAAATTCCAAGTATCTTAAGTGACGTCCATCTTCATTCTCAACATTGTATTCAAACCACGTACTGTACATGTAAGTGTTGTTAGCTTGAGATCACATTGTGTAATTAGAAGATAGTGTTTCACATTGTGCGTTGTAGAAGGTAAAGTCTCAAATTGTGTGTTCTTGTTAGTGATTTTGAATGTGTAGTTTTGCTTAATATGGAATGATATCACCACATTTTGGTATGATTCAAAGTTGTAAGCGGTCAAAATGGAGAACTAGTTAGCTGGTAGCTACTGTGCTCATGAAATAATATCTCTATATTTAGTTATTCTCACTGTTGGTCTTGTATCTTCATTCTTGTGTTGATGATATATGTTATATCGATCTCTGCTGATGCATTAGCCACTCCCTTTGACGAGAAATCATGACTCGTGGGAATCCAAAGGGTATACGATAGCCGAACAAAAATGGCTGTCAAATATAGCTTAAAGATTGAGATAAAAAATAACCATGTTTCACATATAACTTCCTTATATGTATAACAATTTATATACACAAACATCGGCTTTTATAAGGAAAAACTTATAGAATAATTGCTGAAAGTTTAAATAACATATAACAAATTAAAATAACCCAAACTATAAGATCACAATACATCATATAACTAAAACCTCCGTTAGCCTCCTCCTTAGTCACTACATGAACATCATCACCATCATCCTCATTCGTGATCACGCTAACATACTCCCTGGAAACATTCCCCTCCACTGTTGTCTTGCATTGCATGTACAACACTGTGTTTGCCACCACATATTGCAAAATCATCAAAGATGTCCGCAAATAAGTTACAAAGACTTTAAAAAACATTACCCATTTATCCGATCCAATATTATATGCAAAAAAGGCAAGTGTTGGGCCGATTGCGTAAGCTGTAATAAACACTATGGAAAAAGAGTGATTTCGAAACTCAGTTGATTGCTTTTCACTTTTTTGTAGAGGCTCAAATCCAGATTTTGATTCCAACACCGCGATTGATGCAGCTGATCCCCATATTTTTATTAAGAATAATATTATAAGTATTAGAGCATATGACGCCATCATGTTTAAAAACACTGAAAGCATTAACAGATCGAATTGGAACCCTAATGCTTTAACAACTTGGGTGATGGCAAGGGGGACAACGTTAATAATAGGAAAATGAGGGTTAACTTTATTAATCCCGCGACTAATGTAGAAAGTAGAGGTATGTATGAAAGAGATAGTGATTTGAAGGTGGATGAGAAGGTGAGCTGTTTATGCTGCATGGCTTGCTTTGTGCTATAATTGATCAAAGCCATGCCCATGACGGTTGGATTGATGATGAAGAAAGTGAAGGCGAGGAATCTTGTAATTAGACTTTTGACGACGAGGAGGTGTAAAGAGGATATTATGGTTTTTATGATGATGATGTTAAATGGATCAAATTCGGTGGTGACATCAAATGATGACGAGGAGTGGTAGATCAATTGAGCAACAGATGAGGATAAGAAGGTTAAGGGGACGAAGAGGAGAGAGATGGTAATGAAGTGGAAATAATTGGCATTGAGGATTCTATTTGTTTGGCTATAGATTTGTTGACGATCACGGGTTGTTTGGGTGGTGGTGGGAACCATTGCTAAACGTTACAGCTCACAACTTCAGTTAGGACGACTCTGAATAACAGTGTGACAGGCCTTCAATTTGCAGAATACAGCACAGCTTATTTTGCTAAATGTTTTCTTTAACTGTGGGAGAAGAGATACGATTATATAAACTTCATTAGTGGAGTTGAATTGGTAAAAGATGAAGAAAACTTGAGAATGAGCTAGTTTGACAATGTCATGTGCCATGGTCAACACAACTACAAATTTAAAATGCATTTGACAATTCAAAGCTTGATTTAGCTTGTATGAGAATTTTCTGCATCTTCCGTGTTCCAAATTTCTCATAGCTTGATTTCGACCTTTGATTATGTCCACAAACAATAATGGCTAAGTATTTACTCTATGGATTGACCAGTTACGCATATACGTAATAATAACTATCTTCACTTAAGAAAATATAGTATACTGTAAAATATTAGTAGTAACTTAAACATATATTAGGGGCTTAAGTGTACTTTTGTAATAAGATTAGGTGGTAGACTAGAACTAGGATTAGTTAGCTTGGCTTGCAAGCTAAGGTTTCTACCCCTCATCTCTATAAATAGAGATGAGGGGGGATGCTAGTTTTTAACATTCTTCTTCCTCAATTGTAAAAGCTTTATTGGTATTAATAAAGGGTTCTTTAAGGGTATATCGTGTGCATATTCTTGTGGGTTCTTTGTAGTCTCTCGTGTTTGCTACTTGTGCTCGATACAACTCGCGATCTAGCGTTCCACGATCGAGCTTCGGGTTTGTTGTCGAGGTATTGTTCAACAAGTGGTATCAAGAGCCACGGTTATTGTGGTCATCGAAGTTCGAGTGCTAGTTCGAGGTGCCGAGTTGGTTTGAGGTTTGGTTTCGGTTTTCGAATCGTATTTTTGGAGTAGCAGCGATCGGTCGTCGAGAGGAAACGTGAGGGTTCTTTTTCTTTTATTAAAAAAGGGTGATATTATCATATCATAATATTATTACACTGCAATATATATCTCACGTGGGAAGCATATATACTACAAAGTTGGCATCGTATTTGAGGTATCTTGTTTGCGCTTTATTTAAATTCTTGTGGTTCAAGTTTCGATCGTGGTTCGCTTAGGGTTCAAGTTTATGGTCGGGTTTACTTGTTTGAAATCGAGGGTTTAAGGTTATTCTAATTGATTCGATTTGCAAGAAGGGTTTATAGCAACAAGGGGAATATTGCACACGGCTTGTGAGGCTTGTCGGTAAAGTTGGTTAAGAAACAACTTGACAAGGTTTTTAGCAAGGTTTAAGAAGAATGGCTAGTTCGATAACTAGGTTTGACATCGAGAAATTCGATGGGAAGAATGACTTCGGGTTATGGCAAATAAAGATGCATGCTTTAATGGTACAGCTGGGATGTGATGCTGCATTAGAGACATTACCCGCGGACATGGAAGCAGGTGAAAAAGCTGCTTTGATGAAGAAGGCATACAGTACCTTGATTCTATGCTTGGGAGACCGGGTTTTACGGGAAGTTACCAAGGAAACATCTGCTGCAGGAATTTGGACGAAGTTGACTAGTCTGTATATGACTAAGTCCTTAGCAAACAGACTGTATCTGAAGAAGAAGCTGTACACATTCTATATGAGTTCAGGTAAGAAACTGAGTGATCATATAGATGAGTTTAATAAGTTGATACTTGATTTAGCGAATATTAATATCGAGATTGAGGATGAGGATCAGGCACTTATGTTACTTACGTCGTTACCATCGTCTTACAAAAACTTTGTAGAGACATTGTTGTATGGGAGGGAATCCTTGACAATGAAAGATGTTCTTGCGACTCTGAATTCAAGAGAGTTGAAGAAAAGAACAGAAGGCACAAAGGAAGAAATTGGTGACGGGTTATATGTAAGGGGAGGGTCAGATCATTCAAGGAAAGCTCATTCTGGTGGAAGTTCGCGATTCAAGTCAAGGGGTGGAACTGGTAAACTCAAGTGCTTCATATGTCATTCAGAGGGTCATTTGAAGAGAGACTGTCCAATGAAGAAGTCAAGTGGGTTCGTCAAGAAGGGTAAGCATGATCAGGATTCTGATTCTTCGGATGACGACGGTAACGCCTACTTTGGAGAAGCCTTGATGGTAGTCGGGAATGATGAGATGGCTGAATTGGTAATGGATTCAGGTGGGTCTTATCATATGACACCTAGGAGGGATTTCTTGTATGACTTCAAGGATATTGATGGTGGTTCGGTTCAGTTAGGTGATAACAGGACATGCACTATCAAAGGGACAGGAAAAGTAAAGATATAGTTGCATGATAGTTCAAGCTCTGTACTGGAAGATGTCAGGTATGTTCCAGGGTTAAGAAAAAGCTTGATTTCATTGGGTACTCTTGAAAAAGAGGGTTGTACTGTGAAGATGCAGATGGGTAGAGTCAAGGTGATCAAAGGTTGTCAGGTTATGATGACTGGGATCAGGAAAGAGAACTGTATGTATACTCTTGAAGCAAAAGTGATGACTTTTGGTGTGCAAAAGCATGGAGGTTCAAAACAAGTTGGATTCAAACAACTTGGTCATAAACAAGTTGGGTTCAAACAACTTGGTCATAAACAAGTTGGGTTCAAACAACTTAGTCCTGGTGTTAAAACAGGAGTCCATGGAGTACAGGTTGATGAACGTGTTTGGTTTGAGGTGAAACTACAGGGAGCTCAAGGGAATCGTGAAGCTGAGGTTGTTCAGGTTAGTAACGATGATGCTGCAGTGGCTCAAAGAAAGTTGGAGGACAAGCAACTTGAAAAAAAGACAAACACGGACTGCTTGGTAAAGGAGCAGGAAAAGGTACACCTTGGTATAAAGGTGGGGGCAGACATTACGGTAACCGGAGTATCTGGTCAAGAGGGTGCAGAGGGTAATGCTGCTGAAAAGAAGAAAGTGAAGGAGTCTACAGAAGCTAATCTTGGAAAATTACTGAAGTACAATGCCTGGTCGCCAAGGTGGTCCCCGGTCTGAGGTTCCAGCACGAGGAAAAGATGTTGAGTATCGGTTATGTTTAAGTGTTACTCCTAAGGTGGAAATTGTTAAATATTAGTAGTAACTTAAACATATATTAGGGGCTTAAGTGTACTTTTGTAATAAGATTAGGTGGTAGACTAGAACTAGGATTAGTTAGCTTGGCTTGCAAGCTAAGGTTTCTACCCCTCATCTCTATAAATAGAGATGAGGGGGGATGCTAGTTTTTAACATTCTTCTTCCTCAATTGTAAAAGCTTTATTGGTATTAATAAAGGGTTCTTTGAGGGTATATCGTGTGCATATTCTTGTGGGTTCTTTGTAGTCTCTCGTGTTTCCTACTTGTGCTCGATACAACTCGCAATCTAGCGTTCCGTAATCGAGCTTTGGGTTTGTTGTCGAAGTATTGTTCAACATATACTGTCCCCTGAAAAAAAGCTTTACATTAGAATATACTGGTCGGAAAGCTTAGATCCACCATGAGTCGTCTGAGTAGCTTTAACCACCTACTGCACACACCAGGCCATCCTCCGTACACCTCTCACATTCACTTCCACCTTCAAATCACTATCATCTTCATTCATACCTCTTCTCTCCACTTTTGTAGCAGAGATGATTACGCTAACTCTTGTCTCACTTTCAGTCATACTTTCATCAACTGCCGTTAACGAATTCGCTAACTCCTTAACGCTAGCGTTTCATCTCGATGAGTTTGATATAACACATGTTTTAGTGATTGTTATAGTGTTTTGTTTATCAGACTGGGGACCTTTACCATCAGTTGTGGTTTTGGAGTCCAAATATGGATTTAAGGGGTTGCGTAAAAGTGCGAGGCAGTCGGTTATGGTTCGAGTGTATTAGTCCAAATACAGGAAGTATGATTGGAGTAATGTTGTATTATTGTGCGGTTGTGAATATTATGGAATCTGTGTCGTTTTGGATATTGATTGTGTGAGTGCTTATCATATTCAGTCGTGTATGATGGTCACCCTTTATATGGTGACGAATAGTGTGTCGTATGTATGGTTTAAGGCTGGGGATGGTGATGAAAAGGTGAAGATTGTGGTGGAGGAGGGACGGGGATTTACGGCTAAGGATATGATAGTGCTTGTTCATGGTGGTTTTAGTTATACATTGCATTTGTTTGTTATCGTCGCGTTTATTAGTCTCTACGTTGGTTTCCATTGATGTTGTAGCTTATTGTTTGTTGTCTAATTTGCTAGTTTTTAGTTTTTGTAATTGGTTAGAAGTATGGTTGGTGATAGTAGATCTATGTAGGTCAGAAGTTGTAATGACGAGATTGTCTTAGAAAATATTGTTTCAGATTGTGCGTTGTAGAAGGTAAAGTTTCAAATTCCGCTATCTTACTAGTGATGTTGAATATGTAGTTTCGTTTAATATGAAATGATATCACCACATTTTGGTATGAAGGAACTAATATATTTCGTTTTTCATAGTCATATGTACTCCATATAACTCAAATTAAAGCAGTTAAGTTAGTTTGTAAGCGATTAAAACATATAATTAGTTAGCTGTAATTAGCTTTTGTGTATGAATAGTGACACTAATTAGTTTTTGTAATTAGCTTGTAAATAGAATTTAGCAACAAACTAAAGTAGCAAATCAACTAAGAAATCTCAGGTGTTGATGATATTTGGTTTTGGTATATAACAATCCCTGTGTATACATTAGCCACGACCTCTAACGAGAAATCATGAATCTTACCCGATCAGTGTTATGAGGTCCTCAAAATGGTAAATGAAGGTGTTTTCATTTTTCAACAAATGTCAGTGAGTTTTAAAAGCTCACATGTGGGAAAGCCAAAGGTGCTAGGAAAGTAGAACAAAAAATGGTTGTCAAAATATAACTTAAACGTTTGAGTTGGAAAAGTAGCCATGTTTCACATACTCTTTCATATATGGTTTACATCATTTACACATTCCTGAAACTTATAGACCCATTCCTGAAACTTTCAATAACATGTAACAAAGTAGAATAAGCCAACATATAAGTGACATATACATCATATAAATAAAACCTCCGGTAACCTCCTCCTTAGTCATGAACAACATCACCATCATCCTCATTCAAGATTGTACAACACTGTGTTTGCCACCACATAATGCAAAATCATCAAAGATGACTGCAAATAAGTTGCAAAGACTTGCAAAAACAGTATCCATCTAGTTGTCGATCCAATATTATATGCAAAGGTAAGTGCTGGGCAGATTGCAAAAGCTGTAAGAAAGAGTATGGAAACAGAGTGATATCGAAACTCAGTTGATTGCTTTTCACTTTGTTGTAGAGGCTCAAATCCGGATTTTGATGCCAACACGGCGATTGATGCAGCTGATCCCCATATTGTCATTAAAAACAATATGATAACTATTAGAGCATATGACGCGATTATGTTTAGAGATATTGAAAACATTAATATGTCGATATGGAACTCTAATGCTCTAACAACTTGGGTGATGGCAAGGGGGAATAACGTTAATAACAGGAAAATGAGGATTAGCTTTATTAACCCTGCGACTAATGTGGAAAGGTGAGCTGTTTATGCTGCATGGCTTGCTTTGTGCTATAAGTGATCAAAGCTATGCCCATGACGGTTGGATTGATGATGAAGAAAGTGAAGGCGAGGAATCTTGTAATAAGACTTTTGACAGTGAAGAGGTGTAAAGAGGATATTATGGTTTTTATGAGGATGAGGTTAAATGGATCAAATTCGGTGTTGACATCAGAGGACGACGAGGAGTAGTAGAATTGAGCAACGGATGAGAATAAGAAAGTGAAGGGGACCAAGAGGAGAGAGATAGTAATGAAGTGGAAAGAATTGGCATTGAGGATTCCGATTGTTTGGCTATAGATTTGTTGACGATCATGGGTTGTTTGGGTGGTGGTGGGAAACATTGCTAAACGTTACAGCTCACAGCTTCAGTTAGGACGACTCTAAATAACACCTTTAGCGTGACAGGCTTTCAATTTGCAGCATACAACACATCTTATTTAGCTAAATGCTTTCTTTGACTATGGGATAAGATGAGATTATATAAACTAGTGGAGTTGAATTGGTAAAAGATGAAGAAAACTTATGAGCTAGTTTGACAATGTCATGTGCCATGTGTTAACTGATGGCTCATTTGGATAATAATACAAGTTGCTATGATTCATTGAATTTTCACGTATGGAATCTTATCAAAGATATGGAAGATTTAGAAGATTTGAAGATTCTGATTTTTGCAAGTTGTATGATGCAATTAGGCAACTTGGTAGCAACTTGGGAGGTTCTTTGAAGCCTATAAATAGAAGCTTTCACTTGGAGTTTTAGTACACCAAAAAAACACACAAGCACTTCTTGTTGTGTAGTTAGAATAGTTCTCTCTTTTTTGTTCTAGTTGTAATATATTTCTATAAGAAATATATAAGAAAGTTTGGTGTTACATTCTCTTGTTTTGTTTAATTTTCAATAAGCTAGTTTGAGGTATAGTGTGGTGTTGAAACATACACATTCTTTACCTAGTCGGTGGGATATTATCGTGGTTATTCCACAACAAGTGGTATCAAGAGCCAAGGTTATTCTTAGTATGCTCTGTGGTTGCAATTTATTTTGATCCTCCACATCAGAAAAGAATTACGTTGGTTTTTTTTGGTTAAAGCTATTGAAAATTAATTTGTACACGAAATGGTGGATGGCAAAGTTGACAAACCTTCTACATTGGTGGATCCAACATCTCCAAGTTGGGCTAGACCGGTCTTGACGAATGCAAGATTGGCGGTGGAGGTTTTTGATGGCACAGGCCATTTCGGTATGTGGCAAAGTGAGGTTCTAGAAGCTCTTTTTCAGCAAGGTCTTGACATTGCCATTGAAGAAAGTAAACCAGAGGATGTAGAAGATAAGAATTGGTTAACCATCAATCGGTTAGCTTGTGGTACGGTTCATTCATGTCTTTCGAGAGAGCAACGATATGCTTTCTCAAAAGAAACATCCACCTATAAACTGTGGGTGGCATTGGAAGAGAAATTTCTGAAGAAAAATTGTCAGAATAAGCTCTTTATGAAGAAGCGACTCTTTCGCTTCACTTATGTACCAGGTACCACGATGAATGATCACATTACCAGTTTTAACCAACTGGTAATCAATTTGATGAATATGGATGAGGTGTTCAAAGACCAGGATCTAGCATTAATATTGTTGGGATCGCTTCCAGAGGAGTACGAGTTGCTTGAAATAACTCTACTTAATGGGAAGGATGATGTGTCTCTTAGTGAAGTTTGTGCTGCCTTGTATAGTAAAGAACTGAGAAGGAAGGACAAGCAAATTAGTTCAAGTGGAGATGCAGAGGTTTTGCTGGTCAGAGGTCGGTCGCAGAAGAAGGGCACCGATAAGAGATGGAGATCCAAGTCGAGGCAAAGACTAAGCAAAGATGAATGTGCCTTTTGTCATAAAAAAGGTCACTGGAAGAGAGATTGTCCAAAGTTGAAAACCAAGGACAATCACTACAAAGGGAAAGCTGTAGCGGAGGCGAATGTCACCAAGTGTGATGATGAAGAATCAGATCTCTCACTTGCAACATCGTCAACCAAGAATGCTTCTGACGTATGGTTATTAGATTCCGCATGTAGCCATCATATTACACCACATCGAGAGTGGTTTAGTAATTTTGAAGAACATGAGGAAGTTGTTTATACGGCAGACGAAACTCCCCTCACTACTCATGGAATTGGTTTCGTTCGATTGCAAAATGAAGACGGAACAATTGTGACCTTGAAAGGTGTTCGTTATTCGCCAAAGTTGAAAAAGAATCTTATTTCCGTTGGTACCTTAGAGTCTAAAGGATTCGAAGTAAGAGCAAAGGATGGGGTTATGAAGATCATCTATGGCGTACTTGTAGTAATGAAGGGTATTCGAAAAATAAACAACACGTATCACTACAAGGGTAGAACAATTGTTGGAACTGTAGCAGCTGTTACCGATGGTGATAGAAATTCAGAAGCTGTGAAGCTATGGCATATGCGCTTAGGACATGCAGGAGAGAAATCCTTGAATTTGCTCATAAAGCAAGGATTATTGAAAGGAGTGAGTTCCTGTAAGTTGGATCTCTGTGAGCATTGCATCAACGGGAAGACAACAAGGGTGAAATTTGGGACAGCTATCCACAAGACATAAGGTATCTTGGATTATGTCCACTCTGACGTATGGGGTCCCTCAAAGACAAGATCTTTAGGAGGGAGACACTACTATGTGACCTTTGTTGATGAATTTTCCCGAAGAGTTTGGGTGTACACGTTGAAGACAAAGGATGAAGTGCTAGGAGTGTTCATCAAGTGGAAAAAGATGATGGTGACTCAGACGTGCAGAAAGATCAAACATCTCCGAACAGATAATGGTGGAGAGTATAAAAATGATCAGTTCACAAAATTTTGTGAAGATGAAGGCATCGTCAGACACTTCACTGTCAGACATACACCACAACAGAACGAGGTGGCAGAACGCATGAACCGAACTTAGCTGGAGAAAGTTCGGTGTATGTTATCCAATGCTAGGTTGGGTAAAGAATTTTGGGCTGAAGCTGTGATGTATGCGTGTCACCTCGTTAATCGTTTGCCATCTACTGCCATTGATGGGAAAACACCATTTGAGAAATGGTATGGAAAACCTGCTACAGATTATGATTCCTTGCATGTGTTTGGTTCCGCTGCATATTATCATGTGAAGGAATCAAAGTTGGATCCCAGAGCAAAGAAAGCATTATTCATGGGTATTACCTCTGGAATCAAAGGCTATCGTCTATGGTGTCCAGAGACGAAGAAGACTATCTTTAGCAGGGATGTCACCTTTAATAAATCTACCATGTTGAAGAAGGTGAATGCTAAGCAGTTAGATGAAACTCCTAAAAAGGTGGAGTTTGAAAGAATAATTGTACCAGATGATAGAGATGATTCTCTTGTGGTAGAAGGAGGTTATGAAGAAGAGGAGGTTCAAACCGAAGAACCTCCACAGCAACAACATGAATCAATTGCTACCAGCAAGCCCGAAAGAAACACTAAAAGGCCTACTCGCCTTAATGATATGGTGGCTTGTGCATCTTCAATTGCAGCTGATGATGTTCCTACTACTTACTCTGAAGCGGTTCGAGACTCAGAGAGCGGGAAGTGGAGGATTGCCATGAGTGAAGAAATGCAGTCTCTTCGGAAGAATCAGACATAGGAGTTGACCAACCTCCCAAAAGGAAAGAAGGCAATTGGATGCAAATGGGTGTATGCAAAGAAAGAAGGATTTCCTAGCCAAGATGATGTTCGCTACAAAGCAAGATTGGTAGCTAAAGGCTACGCTCAAAAAGAGGGAATTGATTACAATGAAGTTTTTTCTCCAGTGGTAAAGCATTCCTCTATTAGAATTTTGTTGGCTTTGGTAGCACAGTTGGATTTGGAACTAGTTCAGATGGATATGAAGACTGCATTTCTACATGGAGACTTGGAAGATGAAATCTATATGGTTCAGCCAGAAGGATTCAAAGTTGCTGGAAAAGAGCATGAAGTATGTAAGCTTCATAAATCGTTGTACGGATTGAAGCAATCCCCAAGACAGTGGTACAAGCGATTTGATAAGTTTATGATGGAGTCGAAGTACACAAGAAGCAAATATGACCATTGTGTCTATTTGAAAAAGCTACAAGATGGGTCCTTCGTATATCTTCTTCTATATGTAGATGATATGTTGATAGCTTCTCAAAGTCTAGACGAGATTGAAAAGTTAAAGACTCGGTTAAAAAGCGAATTTGAGATGAAAGATCTCGGTGAAGCAAAGATGATTCTTGGCATGGAGATAGTCAGAGACAGAAAATTGAGGAAGCTCTGTTTGACTCAGAAACAATATCTGAGAAGGATTCTAAAGCGTTTTAGGTTCGACAAGCAAACAAAACGAGTTAGTACTCCACTCGCTTCTCAATTTAAGATTAGTGCTGCTATATCACCGAAAAATGATGCAGAGAGGGCATACATGGAGAAAGTGCCTTATGCAAATGCTATGGGTAACTTAATGTATGCTATGATATGTACTCGACCAGATATTAGTCATGCTGTTGGAATGGTGAGCAGGTATATGCATAACCCTGGTAAAGGACATTGGCAAGCTGTTAAATGGATATTACGGTATATCCATAACACGGTCGATGTAGGGTTAGTATTCGAGCATGGAAGTAGTCAGTGGGTAGCAGGATATTGCGATTCTGACTATGCTGGAGATTTAGACAAGCGAAGATCTACTACAGGCTACGTTTTTACTCTGGCAAAAGCTCCAATTAGTGGGAAGTCTACCTTACAGCCAACTACTGCTTTGTCAACTACGGAAGCAGAGTATATGGCGATTACAGAGGCTGTATAGGAAGCAATTTGGCTTCAAGGGTTGCTTGGTGAACTTGGAATCAATCAGAAATTTGTCATGATGCATTCTGACAGTCAGAGTGCTATTCACTTAGCAAAGAATCAAGTTTATCATGCAAGAATGAAGCACATTGATGTTCGGTATCATTTCATACGAGAGATACTGGAAGAAGGTAGAGTCAGAATCCAGAAGATTCATACTTCTAAGAATCTCGCAGATATGCTGACTAAAGTATTAGCTGGGATCAAGTTCAATTATTGTTTGGACTTGATCAATGTTGTGAAAAGTTGAAGATTGGTTTGACGACTCCACCAACGATAGTTGATGAGCCAAGGTGGAGATTTGTTAACCGATGGCTCATTTGGATAATAATACAAGTTGCTATGATTCATTGAATTTTCACGTATGGAATCTTATCAAAGATATGGAAGATTTAGAAGATTTGAAGATTCTGATTTTTGCAAGTTGTATGATGCAACTAGGCAACTTGGTAGCAACTTGGGAGGTTCTTTGAAGCCTATAAATAGAAGCTTTCAATTGGAGTTTTAGTACACCAAAAAAACACACAAGCACTTCTTGTTGTGTAGTTAGAATAGTTCTCTCTTTTTTGTTCTAGTTGTAATATATTTCTATAAGAAATATATAAGAAAGTTTGGTGTTACATTCTCTTGTTTTGTTTAATTTTCAATAAGCTAGTTTGAGGTATAGTGTGGTGTTGAAACTGTTGGACTTGAAATAATCAAGAATCATAAGTCTTTAAAGTATAAGGACCATATATGTATTATAGATAGTTAATAACTGTATTTCTGTATATTAGTGATAGGGTATAACGTTTAGAAGATATCTCTTAGGAAGAGTCACATCGGTTCATTCATACCGATTGATCTCCTATATATACTCATGTATTGTAAACGTTTTAGTATGGTGGAATAAATATTAGTATTGTGTGTTTATCAGAATCTTTCCCACCCTCTCTGTTATCAAATGAGTCACTGCATAACAGATTCTTGTGCATACTCTTATCAATATTGTTCATACAAGTAGCATGATTCTCGAAACAAGAAAATTCAATATGGTATCAGAGCCCATGGTTTAAAGATCCTGGAAGAAGAAAAACAAAGAAACCTGTGGAAAAATGTTTGCGAGATCATTTGCAGTCAAGAAAGTTATCGCCAATAGAGAAGAAGAAAACCCAAAACAAAGCATGAAGATGATCATGGAGATGTTACAAGACCTGAAGGATCATCACCTGAAGGCAGTGAAACAAGTAATCCGATATGTGAAACAAGTATACAAGAAGGAAGGTGGCTGCAAGATAACAGGTTATAGTGACAGTAGTTATGGAATCAATACCGATCAAGGAAAAGGAACTACTGGAGTCGTATTTTACTTTGGAGAGTCACCTATTACCTGGTGTACTCAGAAGCAACCAACAGTGGCGCTATCATCATGTGAATCAGAATTCATGGCGGCTACTGCAGCAGCATGTCAAGCATTATGGTTAAAACGTTTACTTAGTGAACTAACTGGAATTAAAGAAAAAAGGATAACGCTCAGAGTTGACAACGTATCAGCTATAGCACTCGTAAAGAACCCAATATTTCATGGAAGGAGTAAACATATAGACATTCGCTATCATTTCATTCGGGAATGCGTAGAGAATGGTCATATAAATGTGGAACACGTTAGTGGAGAACTACAAAGAGCAGACATCTTAACAAAAGCTTTACCAAGACTCAAGTTTACAACTATGAGACAAATGCTCGGAGTTCAAGACCTTGGACAAAGCAACGATCAAGATTAAGGAGGAGAATGTGAACCTAGATAATCTCGACATAGCTTTGAAAAGAAACATGAAGGACCAAACGTGTTCATTATAAAGTAAATAACCGAATAGCGGTTAAGTTAGTTAAGTTAGTTAAGTTAGTTATTTCCAGAAGTTAGTTAATAACCGAAAAGGTGTGTTGTTTGGTTTGTACCTGTTCGAATGAAACAGAACCAACACAACCTTCTATTGAAACGTTGCAATGGTTCGAACACAACCATTCGCTTAGTATAAGTACTTATGAATTGTAACATTACAATGGTTAGACAATATATAAGTTATCTTTTGTTATTGTTAGTTTGAAAATCAATATTTGTTTCACCAACACATCGATCCACATATACATACGATTGGGACAACATTTGGCATCAAGAGCCTTGTTGGATATCTCGTTACAACCAGAAAACAAACCCAGAAATCCAGAATCTAGTGTATCGAGTTACAGAAACCAGAATCCAAACCCAGAAACCCACGACCAGAAATAACGCAAACCTTTGATCCTTGTTACATTAGAAAGGTTGCATAGATAACTTAGGGACATAAGAAAAACCGTATACATTTTTCTTTGTGTCGAAATTTGCAAACGAAAAAGGTTTCCATTCAGAAAACTTTGGTACTTTGGTTTGTTGTGATTCGTACGCCACAACAAAACCAGAAACTTGGAAGATCTTCTTGTTAAGTTAACAACAAGAAACGTACTTGTGTGTTCTCTACTACAACACAACAAGAGAAGATTAGACGTCTAGAAAGATCGTGTACAAAACTTGGTACGCAAGAAGAAGAAGCGCGCAGCAGAAGCAGAAAAAGAAAAACAAATTGGCATTGCTTGGATTTAGAGATAGATACCGGTACATACAAACATATATACGAAGAGTAGGCACGTTGGCAATACAAGAAGCAACACACAAGTTTGAAGAAATCTGAAGCGAATTGATCACTCACTTCACAAAAAGAAAAAATACCGACTAGGTATTAGGCGTTGTTGAATAAACGGTGTGGACAAGAAATAAAGAACGAGAAGGAGTATTGTGAGAGCAACGGTTGCAAAGAAGCAAGCAATAGCAGGAACGACAAACAAATAAATTTGTTTAGACGTTGATTTGTGATTTTGGTACTACGAGTACTAAAGAAGAAGAAAAGCAAAACATTTGCTACGGTATTATTTTTTTACCGAAAGGAGACTTGGATTAAGAGAAACAACGACAACAAATTCTGAAGGTTGATCGTGGCCAGAAATTCAATTCGAGTAGGAATTTTTGGAGTAAGCCTATACATAACAAGGGTACGAGGCAGAGTAGTAGGAGCCAAGTCAAGAAGAAAAGGAACAACGTGGAAATTTGGTTAATAAAACTCGACAACCAGATTTGAAAGGAGACGAGGAAAGATTAGTACGTGGTTGATATATCTCTTTGTATCGACACACAAGTGGGAACGCAAAACAATACGAGGTCACGTTATCATTATTGGATTTCATTTATACATTTATAGTATAGATACTCATTATTAGGAAATCCCGAGAACTATATTTGATCCCCGTATTACTAGGATTCCCGGATAACTATTTCTATTCCCCGTAGTAGTAAGGTTATACCATACTAGTTAGATTTCCCATATAAGTCAAAAGTGAAGATCGTAAATACATCTAGAATGTCGGGTGGAGATGACACTAACGTCAATAGCACTGTAGTTAAACCCATTACACCGCTTACACAATATCAATGTCCTAAACTCAAAACCACAAACTACAGTGTTTGGGCTATTCAAATTAAGGTCATATTAGAAGCACATGGTTTATGGGAGACTATAGAACCCAAAGAAAACACTCAAGCCGATGATAAGAAGGATAAGGCAACTATTGCCCTCCTATATCAAGCATTAACCGAGGATGTGATATTACAAGTAGCAAGTTGTAACACTGCTAGAGAATTATGGGAATCATTGAAAAAGAGACACGTTGGAGAAGAAAGAGTGCAACAAGCACGATTACAATCCCTAATGATAGGATTTAATGCCCTTCAAATGAAGGATGAAGAGACGGTGGATGTATTTACAGATAAACTAAATGGTTATGCCACGAAGGCAAAAGAATTAGGAACAACCTTGGATGAATCACTTTTAGTACGAAAACTATTAGACTCCACACCAGATAGGTTCATTCAGATAGTAGCATCCATAGAACAGACAAGTGATCTAGATGATATAACCCTAGATGAGATCACTGGAAAGTTAAAAGCATTCGAGGAAAGGATAAAACTCCGAAAGGGAGTACAAGCAGAAAGCCAGGATAACCTATTATTTGCACAAGGCGATCACTCTAGACATAAGAAACGATTTAACAAGTATAAGGGTAGATCAAACTACTCAAAAGGAAACTGGCAGAATAAAGGAAATAGAGACAACTCGAATGGAGAAAACCCAACTCACAATGGTAAGTATAATAGAAATAGAGGTGAGTGGAAGAAGAAGATTAAATGTTTCAATTGCGGGAAACATGGACACTTTCAGAAAGAATGTAGAAAACAACCAACAACTCAAGAACAATCAAACCTTATCTATGAAGATGATGAACCATCACTGTTAATGACTACACATGAAGAAGTATTGTTAAATGAAGGACAAATACAACCCGGAAAGTATGCTACAACAGATGATAGCATATGGTATTTAGATAATGGTGCAAGCAACCATATGACGGGAACAAAGAGTCATTTTAAAGATATAGACGAAAGTATCACTGGACGCGTTCGTTTTGGAGATGGATCATATGTAGATATAAAGGGTAGAGGTTCAATAAATATTAGTATTGTGTGTTTATCAGAATCTTTCCCACCCTCTCTGTTATCAAATGAGTCACTGCATAACAGATTCTTGTGCATACTCTTATCAATATTGTTCATACAAGTAGCATGATTCTCGAAACAAGAAAATTCAATATGGCATCAGAGCCCATGGTTTAAAGATCCTGGAAGAAGAAAAACAAAGAAACCTGTGGAAAAATGTTTGCGAGATCATTTGCAGTCAAGAAAGTTATCGCCAATAGAGAAGAAGAAAACCCAAAACAAAGCATGAAGATGATCATGGAGATGTTACAAGTTTTTTGGCAGAAAAGAAAGAAGATGTTGCAAGAAGAGAAGTTCCAAAAGAAGGATGTATTTGCAGATGGCAAGAAGAAGGCATGGTGAAAACCTATTATGAAGATGCAATTAGAGCAAATCTAGGGAAAGTAGGAAGTGATGAAAATGATGTTGGTGCATACATTAGACCACAGCCGGATGCAGATTTGGAAGATGCAATAGATACAATGGATGAATCACCAAAGAAAAGAAGTAGAATTGAAATGGAAGAAGTAAAGATGATCAAGAAGATCAACCATGGAACGAAACAGAAGGCAACAGACCACGATTAGACCAGAAGTAACAAGGCGATCAATTATAGAAGAAGGAAGAAGGAGCAAGGCTGTAAATTGGATGAACAAAGGAACAGAGTGAAGATCATGATGAAGATTATGATTTCTTGATTAGGGAAGTGATGTTGGACTTGAAATAATCAAGAATCATAAGTCTTTAAAGTATAAGGACCATATATGTATTATAGATAGTTAATAACTGTATTTCTGTATATTAGTGATAGGGTATAACGTTTAGAAGATATCTCTTAGGAAGAGTCACATCGGTTCATTCATACCGATTGATCTCCTATATATACTCATGTATTGTAAACGTTTTAGTATGGTGGAATAAATATTAGTATTGTGTGTTTATCAGAATCTTTCCCACCCTCTCTGTTATCAAATGAGTCACTGCATAACAGATTCTTGTGCATACTCTTATCAATATTGTTCATACAAGTAGCATGATTCTCGAAACAAGAAAATTCAATAGAAACATACACATTCTTTACCTAGTCGGTGGGATATTATCGTGGTTATTCCACAACACCATGATCAACACAACTACAAATTTAAATGCATTTAACAAGTCAAAGCTTGACTTAGCTTGGATGAGAAAACTCATAGCTTGATTTCGACCTTTGATTATGTCCACAAACAATAATGGCTAAGTGCCATCTATGCTATTGTCTGTCTAAATGGTTTATTTTATTTCGACCAATCTAAGTATTTACTTTATGGATTGACCAGTTATGCCTATAATAATGACTATCTTCACTTAAGAAAATATAGTACACTGTCCCTTGAAAAAAAAAAAATACATTAGGGGTCGGAAAGCTTAGATCCACCATGAGTCTGAGTAGGCAAAAACTGAGTAAATCGGAAATTGATGAAAGAAATGAAAACTGATTTTGGTAAATATACTTACATTTCACTTAAGCATTTTTACGCTTTGTTGCTTCTGTTACTTTGAAGCAGAACTGTTATCTCATAATGGATGTCATAATCATACATGCATAACCTTTCCTTTTCTTTTCTTCTTTCAGCTTGTTAATCTGTTCCAAATGCAGCTATTAAAAGGGTTGAAAGATAAGTTGCTTATTTTTGAATGCTGGTGTTATTCAACTTTTGCCTACTATTTTATTTGACAAATCCTACTAATCTTATAATGATGTCACAACTCACCAACCTTATACTTTCTACGCTAATATGCTATTAGTCGTTTATTACCCATTATTCTAAAAAGTATAATAAAGCCAGTAGTGGTTACTATGTATCAGCATCGATTTAATATTGAAGAATTAATATGACATATGAATATTGGAGATTTGATCTCAGCGTGGACTTAATATTCCAGAATTCAATATTTTTGCACCATGTTTGATGTTGATTTTTAAAAATTTGGTTAAGTTCTGGACCATATACTAACACAATTCACTGTTAACAATTTATACACATTGTATTATTGCTTTCTGTTAATCAAAAAGATTGGGACCTCACAATTTTATGTTAACATTAACTGTCTGTTTCATTATATTACCTTGGATTGGCCAATGAAAGAAACATATATCTGCACAAGTTTTTTTTAAGATAATTAGTGCCAAAAACTTAGTTTTCTGCTTAGTGGCATTTTAAATTGTTGGACGGTGTGGTCTACCCACATGGCATAGCTCAGGTGCATAGCCCACTTTTGAATAAAATGAATTCAAATGGCAGGGGTAGACTTCTAGCTCAACTATTGAGAGTATGACTCAATTGCATTTTTCTCTTGTGTTTGTCTGCTCTTGTGTTTGTCAACAAAGGTGGCCACCAACTACCTCATCTATACTACTATACAATTTATTTGGGACTATTCTATAATTAGAAAGGCTTAAAAATTCAGACTTTTACTTACTAATTATGGAAACAACCACCCCTAACAATAACCCTCAACAATTTATAACCACTTCAACAACCACCCCAACAATTTATAACCACCTCAATAACCACTCTCAACAATTTATAACCACCTCAACAACCACTTTCCACCACCCCACCTCCCTCCTCTTCACCCCAACAATCCGCCCCCCGCATCGCGCGGGCACCTTTCTAGTTTAACACATGTATGCAACTTATTTTTCACTATAAAAGGTGATGGAACTGAACTTCATTCGACATCCAAAATATTAACAGACACACTTGTTTGTTGAAACAATAGTGGAGAGTATTTTGTAGAGAGAAAAAGAGTGTTATAGAATTGTTGTATAAAATTCTATACGTGTGAGCTTTTGAGGGGAGTGTATAAAATCAAGTGACTGTCCAAAATACTTTCAAGAGTATTTTTCGGAGTCTAGATTTTGAGCGATACACTGTGTAACCTCGGTACTCCATATTTGCTAGTGAAATTCCAGTCTCGCTTCCGCCTGTGGGCGTAGGTGATTACCGAACCATATTAAATCCCGGTGTCTTTATTTATTGCGCAATTGTTCTATTTTATTACTTGTCTCGAAAGTATGTTAATCACAACATAAATAATACAAATACTCAATTAGTGCTGATATTAGAAGTAATCACATGGGTGATGGTCTAACGGTCCAACCACTTGATTAAATTTATTACTAGTATATACATTATTTTAGTAACCAATTAGACGTTACTTGCCTGACCATTATTAGATTAAAAATTGTGCTCTTCCTTTCTCTATTTCAAGTTATCGTTTATTAAGTCCACAGAAGACTTTGAAAATCTGAAGAGTTTATACGCATACACAAGTAACTGTATATTTTATCTCTTTAATCGTTATACTTTACAACATCGAATATTACTTGAGGGTGATGGAGATCAAGAAGGATAAAGATTCAAGGTGGTTCGATGTTGAGCTTGTACCTGAAAGTTACATATTTTCGCCTACAGATCGACCACAAAATCTTGATGTTGCTATTTGTGATTCCATTCCTGTGATAGACCTTGCAAAACATATTCAACCAATTGAATCAATCTTGAAGGCTTCTCAAGAATTTGGTTTCTTTCAGGTACTTCAAAAATTTACGCATATAAAATGAACTTTTTAAACACTTTTTTTCACATCTTTGAAATAGGTGATCAATCATGGAGTTCCAGAAAAGATAATGAGTGATGCAATGAGTGTTCTTAAGGAATTCTTTGATATGCCATCCAAAGAAGCAACGGGGTACGTCCCACATAATAAAGGTTGGATTTACACAAACAACGATTGCACAAAAGATGGTGTGCATATCTGGAGGGAAAATCTTAAACATCTATGTCATCCTTTGGATAAATGTACTAAATTGTGGCCCAATAAACCAACCCGATATCAGTAAGTTTCAATATATATTTTTCATCGTATACTCATAAAGCACCACTTAAGTTACATCTTCTAAGAGAAATTGCATACAGGGAGGTGATTGCAGCCTACTTGCTTGAAATAAATACATTAAGTTTCAGGATTTTAGAGATGATTTGTGAAGGACTAGGACTTGAGCCAGGGTACTTTAGTGATACGAGTGAAGTTCAGATATTGTCGTCAAACTTCTACCCATCTTGCCCTGACCCGAGTCTAACATTGGGAATATTGGCTCACCAAGACACTAGCCTCGTAACCCTTGTGTATCAAGGAGATTCGACTGGTCTACAGTTTTTGAAAGATGGTCAATGGATTAATGTTGGATCCATTCCTAATTCCTTTGTTGTTAACATAGGTAACCAACTCGAGGTATGCTAGTTCCATAAGCTAATTAGCTTTAAGAATATTTGTATATGTTTAATGTAGAGGTGGCAATTCCGACCCTTTTACAGGTCAAAATGGTCGATATGGGCTCTATTTAAGCTCAAACAAGTCAAAAGAGTCAACTTTAAAAAGCTGGCTAAAATGGGAATGGGTCAAATGGGTTAAATAATTTAAAGTATTATGGGAAGGATATTGTTTTTGTAATCATATTAAATGCCCAAGCTATCTCAGTTTGTTTCTAGAAAATGGACCAAAAAAGTCTTTATAGGTCAGCATGCCCGTTTGAGCATTAACAAACCTTTTTTGACTTGTTATCTGACACGCCTATCTTGTCACATCTAAATTGTTAGTGTAACTGATTCATGGTGTGAGTTTGTTTTGCTGAGTGCAGATAGTTAGCAATGGTAAGTTGAGAAGCATTGATCATCGAGTAGTTACCAGTAAGGACAAAACTAGAATAAGCATTGCAACCTTTGTGAACCCGTCTTACGATTGTATCATTGAACCAGCAAAGGCTTTGGTAAACAAAAATGAACCATCACGCTACAAAGCAAGTCGATACAAAGAATATGTTGATCGCAACAAAGCATTTGGTGAATACACTGTCGCTTTAAGGAATGTTGTAATCTCGGAAAGTTGAGCAATAGTTGTTTGCATAATGCTACTAGAAACCTTTTAGTTTTCAATTATCGCTTGCAGAAAATCCTACCAACAATATGCATGTTGTTTGCTGTATATGATGTTCTTCATTACCAGTGAATATTATTAAACAACTTTAATAAAAGTTTTATCTTATCATCTGTAAACCTAGTTTTGTATAATCAAACACAACAAAATTTTAACAGAATTTAGAAGGTTTTATTTATTAAATACTATATTTGTGAACTTTCAACCCATTCATAAGTAAACGCGTCAAATTGGGGGTTGTACAATAAACCGATTTTTTGAATGTACCGAGCCTAATATTTGACCTTGATTGCTCTATTGACCTCTTTTACAGGTTCAACTTTGGTTCAGCATATAATATGATTTATGAACGACCGTGTCCAAGCCGTCCTCAAACCCTCTAAAAACTAACTGAATACCTCAATTTTATAATGGTTGTAAAGATGAAAAACTGGTAATAAAACATGAAAGAAAGGAAACAGCAAACAGCTTTTTCACCGTATAAGAGAACGGTGTAGAAATATAGGACGAATAAATTATAAGCTTAAGAGCCAAGAATATATTTTGGAATTTTTTAAATTGTGATGTCAAAACAAGCATTATCCAAAATCTCCACAACCAAAATCACTACGAGTAGCAGATTTATATGCTTTTGGAATGCACCAAGCTAAACATAAGATAGAAGTACTATAATCAATAAAAAAATTTCACCGTTATGAAAATGATTAGGCAATAGCACCATTCAACCTCCACTCTCAGTTGAATCACCATCAGACCAAGCGCCAACGCGTTACTTCACGGTAGTTATACATGCAAATGAGCTAGTTTGACAATGTCATGTGCCATGGTCAACTACAAATTTAAATGCGTTTGACAAGTCAAAACTTGACTTAGCTTATATGACAATTTTCTGCATCTTCCGTGTTCTGAATCACTCATAACTTGATTTCGACCTTTGATTATGCCATTCTAAATTCACTTAGTGGAGTCGAGGATTGTGATTGTTTCAGCGATAACACTATCGTTGTGTTTAATGGTGGTGAAAGAAACTGTTTTGTTGAAAGTAGAAGGAAGGAGAGACATGGTGTTGGAATTGAGTGAATTTGTGGCGATCTTGGCTGTGATGGAAGCCATTATTATTGTTTTGTTTGGAGAAGATGAGATGTAGAGTAACTTTACTAATTTTATACCTAGTATTTTGGTCACAGTAATGGGGTACTAGTATAGCGCGACCTTGCTTCTATTCAGAATTTTACGAGTGGCAAGAGTTACTAGTGTAATATATAAGAGCACTTGGTGTCATGTCAAGGCAATATTACTCATTTTGGTCTCACGGGGTACCACACCACCATGACAAACCTCCATTTTGCAAACCCCCCCCCCCCCCCCCCCCCCCCTATCATAACATAACCACTCGCCACTCGCCACTATACCCCTTGCTCTAAATGTTGTTGGATATTGATGCAGGCTCAAGTGTGGAGGAACGGACCCTATTGTTTCTGAAGACCTAAGACCATGTAAGAAAAAAGTGCTCACTAAAATTATCATAACTTGGGCTACAGGGCTTTGTTTAGGCACATGACTAGTCATTCAAAGCTTGAGGCGATTTTTAGTATTTATAAAAGTCTAGTAATATTATACTCTATTATATATTTATTGAACATATCTTCATTATTTGATGTAAGCCTAGGTTTTTGCACTTGGTACGAATCAAACCATCAGGTTCCTTTTTTATTTTTATTTTTTTTATTATATTTTTTTTAACGGCAAGTTAGTAGTTAGTGATTCGAGCCTACAGTGACATTCAATTAGGAAGTATGCAAGGATCGAACCTTTCTACTTGGGAGATAAACCCCACTTCTGCTTCTATTTTTTCGGGCCCCTGAAGGTCCATGGTGAGACTCGAACCTGAGACCTCTCCAAAGATACCTCCCCAAGATTACCTTTGGTGGCCAACTGAGCTAGCCTAGTTGGTTCATCAGGTTCCTTATTAATCTCTCTTCTTGATCACTTTCAACATCAACACCATATGTGTATTGATGTTTATTTAGGCAACCCAGTCCATTCATGCCTTAAATTGCTTTAACCCTAGCTTAAAATATACAATAAGTATGGTTTGTTTTTTTTCTAAGGAAGATGGAAAGAGTGGGGAGTAGAAATAATCAAATGATAAAGAAAATTTAGGGTAGATTTAACAAGAGAACGACACTTTCTAGATAGCAACTTTTTAAAAATTATGAATTCATACCAAAATAAGATACTAATAACCAATGTCACGTCAAAATCCGAATCATATGAGCAGTGGCGAAGCTAGAAAATTTTCAGTAGGGGTCGGGATCTAAATTTTTTTTTCTAACGCTATTTTTCGGGTAATACCGAAATTTTGGGGGGTCGAAACCGAATATACCGAAATTTTTCTACACGAAAACTATATACTCACTACATCGCAAAAAAAAATTCGGAGGGTCGGGCGCCCCTCCCGCCCCTATGTAGCTGCGCCCCTGCATATGAGAAAACCACCTTGCAAAAGATTGACAAGTGCAATTTAAAATTTATCATATAGTCTGTATTTTGTAAAGGACATTATGGTTTTCTCACTACTAGTTAATCATTTGTACTTTTTAATGTTACTTTTATCTTTCTAACACATGGTGTACTTATTATTATTATTATTATTATTATTATTATTATTATTATTATTATTATTATTTATAATAACATCACTTTTATTATTATTATTATTATTATTATTATTATTATTATTATTATTCATTTATTTTTTATTTTTTTAAGTTTTCAATATCTAAAAAATCAATATTTTTCTTTAAGAACCACTTTTTTCACACACGCCATAAACATATTTTCTGTCATCTTTTTCCTCAAAACCGCCTACCATACCACATAAGTTCAACCACCATTACCAACATCCGGCCAAACTACACAATCGCCGACCAACTCAAGTCTAATACACGCAATCGCAGCACCATCTCCGACCAACCCAGGTATAATATACCCCATTACCATGACCAAGCCACCAAACTACCGCCGTTGACATTGCCAAACCATCACCACCACCACTGCAAAGACGACGTCAAATCACAGAAGTGACACCGTAACACGCTACAACGTTACTAGTGGTTAAGATTTAGTGTCACGATCATGGGCGGAGATAAAGGGGGGTCCGGGGGGTCACGTGACCCCCGGGCGAAAAAATTATAGTGTAAATTTTTGAAATTTTTCGGGTATTTTTGTAATTTGCCCTTCAACGGACCAATTTTTAGTGTAGTTTCTAAAAATTATCATATTTTGCCTCCTCGACAAAAAAGTTCTGGCTCCGCCGCTGGTCACGATATAGTTAAGATGAATTCCAACATCTCATATTTAGTGGCTTACAGTAGCCACACCTCCGGTCAAACCACCACTATTGCAGCCGCCGCACCATTAGTCGTCACTCTAACACCGGCCACTACCAGTTTGGTCAGACTTAATTTCATGAAATTGCTAAACCTCTTCTTTCATGGAAAATCTTACTCATTCCAGGTTTCCTATTATATGTCTACATGACTTTTTAAACATCACAATTTACAATGGCTTGGTGGGTTTACACACCGCTAAAATAAGATCCATAATCCATCAAAATTACTTCGAGCTCATAGAGCATATAACCTCTTAATTCATCATCATTGACATGATAATCTGGAATTCTAACTGTTTGTGATACAATTCTTGGAATATCATGGCCCATCACTGATTAGTAGTTTTCCCATAGCTGGCAAGGGTTTGCGACTTCACAATAAGTTAGAATATGGGCGAAGAGAAATCTGAGTTCCGATGTTGATGCTGAGATGCATGCTTCTTCAAGTCTAAGTCCCATTCTTTATCATCACCAAGAAGACCCAATGTTTGACATGCAGCACGGTATGTAGGATACAGCATTCAGTTGACTTTGCGAACCTCTGTAAATCCTCTGCAGCCTTTTTGGTGGGAAAGAAGCATTCAAAATTAGAAGAGCTCTCCTAAAGTTGGATGTATGTAGGCTAATCTACCAACAGATGGCTGGTTTGTCTTTCTAGGCTGCCAAGCTTTTCTATCGTGATACCAAACAAACTCCAAAGTAAATTCCAAGTATGTTAAGTGACGTCCATCTTCATTCTCAACGTTGTATTCAAACCACTGTACATGTAAGTGTTGTTAGCTTGAGATCACATTGTGTAATTAGAAGATAGTGTTTCACATTGTGCGTTGTAGAAGGTAAAGTCTCAAATTGTGCGTTCTTGTTAGTGATTTTGAATGTGTAGTTTTGCTTAATATGGAATGATATCACCACATTTTGGTATGATTCAAAGTTGTAAGCGGTCAAAATGGAGAACTAATTAGCTGGTAGCTTCTGTGCTCATGAAATAATATCTCTATATTTAGTTATTATCACTGTTGGTCTTGTATCTTCATTCTTGTGTTGATGATATATGTTATATCGATCTCTGCTGATGCATTAGCCACTCCCTTTGACGAGAAATCATGACTCGTGGGAATCCAAAGGGTATACGATAGCCGAACAAAAATGGCTGTCAAATATAGCTTAAAGATTGAGATAAAAATAACCATGTTTCATATATAACTTCCTTATATGTATAACAATTTATATACACAAACATCGACTTTTATAAGTAAAAACTTATAGAATAATTGCTGAAAGTTTAAATAACATGTAACAAATTAAAATAACCCAAACTATAAGTTCACAATACATCATATAACTAAAACCTCCGTTAGCCTCCTCTTTAGTCACTACATGAACATCATCACCATCATCCTCATTCGTGATCACGCTAACATACTCCCTGGAAACATTCCCCTCCACTGTTGTCTTGCATTGCATGTACAACACTGTGTTTGCCACCACATATTGCAAAATCATCAAAGATGTCCGCAAATAAGTTACAAAGACTTTCAAAAACAATACCCATTTATCCGATCCAAAATTATATGCAAAAAGGGCAAGTGTTGGGCCGATTGCATAAGCTGTAATAAAGACTATGGAAAAAGAGTAATTTCGAAACTCAGTTGATTGCTTTTCACTTTTTTGTAGAGGCTCAAATCCAGATTTTGATTCCAACACCGCGATTGATGCAGCTGATCCCCATATTTTTATTAAGAATAATATTATAAGTATTAGAGCATATGACGCCATCATGTTTAAAAACACTGAAAGCATTAATAGATTGAATTGGAACCCTAATGCTTTAATAACTTGGGTGATGGCAAGGGGGGACAACGTTAATAATAGGAAAATGAGGGTTAGCTTTATTAACTCCGCGACTAATGTGGAAAGCAGAGGTATGTAAGAAAGAGATAGTGATTTGAAGGTGGATGAGAAGGTGAGCTATTTATGCTGCATGGCTTGCTTTGTGCTATAAGTGATCAAAGCCATGCCCATGACGGTTGGATTGATGATGAAGAAAGTGAAGGCGAGGAATCTTGTAATTAGACTTTTGACGGTGAGGAGGTGTAAAGAGGATATTATGGTTTTTATGAGGATGAGGTTAAATGGATCAAATTCGGTGGTGACATCAAAGGATGACGAGGAGTGGTAGATCAATTGAGCAACAGATGAGGATAAGAAGGTTAAGGGGACGAAGAGGAGAGAGATGGTAATGAAGTGGAAAGAATTGGCATTGAGGATTCTATTTGTTTGGCTATAGATTTGTTGACGATCACGGGTTGTTTTGGTGGTGGTGGGAAACATTGCTAAACGTTACAGCTCACAGCTTCAGTTAGGACGACTCTGAATAACAGTGTGACCGGCCTTCAATTTGCAGCATACAACACAGCCTATTTAGCCAAATGTTTTCTTTGACTATGGGAGAAGAGATACGATTATATAAACTTCATTAGTGGAGTTGAATTGGTAAAAGATGAAGAAAACTTGAGAATGAGCTAGTTTGACAATGTCATGTGCCATGGTTAACACAACTACAAATTTAAAATGCATTTGACAATTCATAGCTTGATTTAGCTTGTATGAGAATTTTCTGCATCTTCCGTGTTCCAAATTTCTCATAGCTTGATTTCGACCTTTGATTATGTCCACAAACAATAATGGCTAAGTGTTGTCTATGCTATTGTCTGTCTAAATGGTTTATTTTATTTCGACCAATCTAAGTATTTACTCTATGGATTGACCAGTTACGCCTATACGTAATAATAACTATCTTCACTTAAGAAAATATAGTATACTGTCCCCTGAAAAAAAGTTTTACATTAGAATATACTGGTCGGAAAGCTTAGATCCACCATGAGTCGTCTGAGTAGCTTTAACCACCTACTGCACACACCAGGCCATCCTTCGTACACCTCTCACATTCACTTCAACCTTCAAATCACTATCTTCATTCATACCTCTTCTCTCCACTTTTGTAGCAGAGATGATTACACTAACTCTTGTCTCACTTTCAGTCATACTTTCATCAACTGCCGTTAACGAATTCACTAACTCGTTAACGCTAGCGTTTCGTGTAGCACCCCCAACTCAAAATACGGCAGCCGACATGCTGGGGGCGCTACGCGAACCGAAACCAGGCACATTTATAGCTAACGACCACAACACGGGACGTTTAAAAGTACCTCAAAACACATCATTCGTTTTACAAACCATTTTAGAGTACATAAACTCTTTAACAAATAGCAGCGGAATATAAATAAAAGTTTGCAGCGGAAAATGACAAAGTTTAGCAGCGGAAATATCAAGTTTAGTAGTAGAAATACAAAGTTTAGCAGCGGAAAATATTAAAGACACACCAAGGTTTTACGAATGACATGAGTAATAAAGATAGTAAAAGTGATAAAGCTGCCATGACAGAAAACTTCCTTCCTCCAGCCACTCCACCACGCCCAAGACCATGATATTCCAAAACTTAATTTGTAGCAGTACCTGAGAAACACATGCTTAAAAGTCAACGCAAAGGTTGAGTGTAATCCATAGGTTTAAAGTAATAAAGTTGAGCACAAGGGTTTATAATCATATGATATAAGCAACAAATGCAAATATCAGGGTAATCAAGGTAACACCTAATATGTAGAGGCAACACGTGCATACATACGGTTGATGATACTAAGCTCATGACACGCAAAACGTTAACCAAACCAATCGACAGTACGATGTGCTGACATAAACAATAACCGCGGAATTTCATAATAATAAATGCCCTCAAGGCCGGGCACTTGCGCACTTGCCAATACCCAGCAAAAACGACAAATAGTACACCCGCATGTCAAGCCGTTGACAACTACGAGTGGGATGGTCAGTCCTATAGGCCTATAAACTAAGTTCGCGCTCACCCGCAGGTGACTAATGGCTCATGATCGGAGGGTCTTTCAGGCAAGATAAGCTACTTAGTACATCGTCAGGAAATATATCAATCAGGAAAAGCATACCAAAATACTTGTGCTCAGAAAACATTTAAAGCATGTATCTCACCCCAAGGGTTTGAAAACAATTAAAATATAAAAGCAGGGCTATGAATCACACCTTAACAATAGCAGCAGGAAACGAGATATAGCAATCAATCAAATATGCGTCACAGCAAAAGGGACCTCAGCACAACCTAATCAATATAAATGGCATAACTCAGAACTATACTCGAATATCTCAATAAACAATGCTTGAATAAAAGATTTTGTAAAAATACAATGGCATTTGAAAGAAAAATAGATTTTTAAAAGTCTCGCGTGGGTGACGAGAAAGAAAGATAGAGAGAATATGTCGTCAAGAGCGTACGTCAATTCGAGAAAGTCAAGAGTAGACGAAAGAATATCTCGAAGAAAAGAATTCGAAATAAAAATATATATTTATATAAATCAACAATTATTATGCTAGAAGAAACTAGTTTCGGCTATTTTACCCATTTTTCCCAAAACGAAACGTTGAAGACAATATAGTTAAAAAGGTTTTCAAAATATAATGCAATCCATAGATATTAAAAGATTATAAAAGATTTTTACAAAATTTCGGCATGACCTGCCCGTTTATACAACATTTCCCGAGTCAACCACTCTTTATTTTAAACAATATTACTATATATATAAGTAAATATGATTGGATATATCATTCGCGTAGTCCGTTAGTTGTTTAGGTTTATCGACCATTTTGTATTGTTCGGGTTCCAGGTACGTTAAGATCTTTACGGGCCTAACGTACCCTACCGTCTCATGTACCAAAGGGTCCATAACATCCAAATAACCAAGGCCGTAAATCCAATACGTCCAATACAAGCTCACAATACAACAATACGGAAACAATGTCCGATATCCAAATCCCTTAACTATATCCAACTTATTTTATAGTTTCATATTTATTTATCCGTTTTATTTAAACTTAGCCGAAACAAGTTCCAAAATATATAATCATAACAAATAACCACGAGAATCAACGTATAATACAAAAATTAACCTAGTCACACCGGGTCAACCCGGTGTCGACCAGTCAACTGTCGGTCAAAGGGGAGCCCACACGAGTCAACAATAGCATTTATACTTATAAATATATAAAATAAAATTTAAAATATATATATATATATATATATATATATATATATATATATATATATATATATATATATATATATATATATATATATATATATATATACACACACGATATACATATAAAAATAAATAAAAATATGAAGTTTTTATTAAAAATATTTTATGATGAAAACTAAAAATATATATATATTTTTAAATGATTTTCGGATTATTTAATAAATAAATAAAAATTTATAAAATAAATTTCTATAAAAATAATTTTCGGTAATAAATAAAAATATATAAAAATTTATAATATTTTCATATTTAAATAAATATTTTCGGTAAAATATTATTTTTTTATATAAAAATACGAAAAATTATATTATTAATATTTTTAATGTTTTTAATTAAATAAAAACGAAATAAACTTACAATAAATAAAAATAAATAAATAAAGGTGCGTTTGGGTGGTTACCGAGCAAGAAAGAAAGGCAAAAAGAGTGGGGAAAGTGGTGGTTCATGGTGGTGTTGATGGTGGCATTGATAGGTGCGGCGATGGTGGTGGTTTTGGGGTGTTCGGGATGGTTTTGATTTAAACGACTTGTATTTTTGGAACGAGCATGTCCCGATCTACAAAATATAAAAAGTTTGTTTTTGGGTTGGCCGAAAAATTTTCCGGTGGCCGGAATAGTAGCCGGCGGCGGCGGCGTGTGGGTGGTCACCGGTTGGAAAAAGAGAGGGAGAGGAGAGAAATATTTTTAGAGAGAGAAAGAGTGTGTGTGTTTTATTTGTGTGAAAATGAAGAAATGGGGGTGGTTTGGGGTATATATATGATGAAATAAGTGTGGGGTTTGTTTTGTAATTAGTGAAAGTGTAAGGATAGGTGGAGGGTGATACTCCAAGGGCCAAAGTTGCCAACGCGATAAACTTCTTACGATAAACGCTTCGGGGCTCGAACGACATAGCAAACGGACTCGAAAAATTACGAAACTTGCGCCATTGTTCACGAAATAATTTTTTCAATAAAAACAAGCATAAACTTTAGAGTTTTTCCAAAACTCAAAATAATTCAAATAATTTGGCAAATGCAATAAGTTCGAGTGTTCTAGTTTGTGCTAAGTCAATCAAGGAATAAAGTTCTCGTTTCCAATATATCTCACGTTTCTCAAGCCCAAATAATCACAAAAAAAAAAGTTTTAATGTGTCTCAGGTACGAAAATAAATATTTTGGCTAGAAGTAAGTTTAGAAAAAAAGTATCGGGGGTTACATCACATACATCTATTTAGAAATCCGTCCCGGATTTAGTTTTGAGTTGTCAGTCCCGGCTTTGAAAAGATTTGGGTACTTGCGTTTAAACTCGTCCTCGCGTTCCCAAGTATACTCCGGTCCCCTCTTGGAATTCCAACGAACTTTCACAAGAGGAATACGACTCTTCTTCAATCGCTTAACCTCACGATCCATAATCTCAACAGGCTCCTCAACAAAATGCAAATGCTCATCAATCTCAATCTCCTCAAGCGGAATTACAGCGGTTTCATCGGTCAAACACTTCTTCAAATTCGACACATGGAAAGTAGGGTGAACTCTACTGAGCTCCGGTGGCAATTCTAGCTTATATGCCACGGGACCAATCCCCTTCTCAATCTTAAATGGTCCTATGTAACGGGGATTCAACTTTCCACTCTTACCAAACCTGATCACACCTTTCCAAGGCGATACCTTCAACATAACCCTATCTCCTACCTGAAATTCTAGGGGTTTACGTCTCACATCTGCGTAACTCTTTTGACGGTCGCGAGCAACTTTCAATCGGTCTTTAATCTGAGCAATCTTCTCGGTCTTTTCACGAACTAAATCTGGTCCAATAAGTTGTGCTTCTCCTACTTCATCCCAACATATAGGTGATCGGCACTTCCAACCATAGAGTGCTTCAAACGGTGCGGCCTTAATACTCGCATGGTAACTATTGTTGTAGGAAAACTCAATCAAGGGCAAATGGAAATCCCATCCATTCCCGAAATCAATCGCACATGCTCGTAACATATCTTCCAAAGTCTGGATGGTTCTCTCGCTTTGACCATCAGTCTGTGGATGGTAAACGGTACTCATGTCAAGGTTCGTGCCTAACGAATCTTGAAGTGATTTCCAAAAGTTCGAAGTAAACCTGCCGTCTCGATCTGAGATAATAGACACTAGCGCTCCATGTCGAGATACTATCTCCTTTACGTAGAGCCTTGTCAACTTATCCATGCTGTAGTTCTCTTTGATTGGCAAAAAGTGTGCGGATTTAGTCAATCGATCGACTATTACCCAAATAACATCGAATCCTGTTGAAGTCTTTCGTAGCTTGGTGACAAAATCCATTGTTATTCTTTCCCATTTCCATTCTGGGATCTCAGGTTGTTCTAGTAAACCAGACGGTTTCTGATGTTCAGCCTTAACCTTGGCACACGTAAGACACTTACGGACATAATCTGCAATCTCAGCTTTCATATTGGGCCACCAATATAGCTTCTTCACATCCTGATACATCTTGTCAGATCCTGGGTGAATAGAATACTTTGACTTATGAGACTCGAGCATAATCAAGTCTCTCAGTCCTCCGAACAAAGGTACCCAACTTCTTCCTTTGTAACACATAGTTCCATCTGAACGTTTCTCAAGTTTCTCCTTCCTAATCATCCCATCAACTTTCTCCTTCTTAAGTTCTCCTCTTTTCACGACTTCTTCTTGTGCTTGCAGAATCTGAGTGGGTAAATTCGAGTTAATCGTCAAAACTAAAGCTAGAACGCGTAACGGTTTCAAACGTTCCTTGCGACTCAAAGCATCAGCTACAACATTAGCTTTCCCAGGGTGGTATCGTATCTCGCAATCATAATTGCTCAACGTCTCCAACCATCATCGTTGTCGCATATTCAACTCCTTCTGATCTAATATATACTGTAAACTCTTGTGGTCAGTAAAGACAACACACTTAGTACCATAAAGGTAATGTCTCCACAACTTGAGGGCAAAAACCACGGCTCCTAACTCCAAATCATGAGTGGTATACTTCTCTTCATGAGTCTTAAGCTGTCGGGAAGCATATGCCATAACCTTCCCTCGTTGCATCAAAACTGCTCCTAACCCTTGATACGAGGCATCACAATAAACCACAAAATCATCTACTCCATCTGGCAAAGCCAATATCGGTGCACTACAAAGCTTCTGCTTCAAAGTCTGAAATGCCTTCTCTTCTTCTTCTCCCCATTCATACTTCTTATCCTTATGAGTCAATGCAGTTAACGGTTTAGATATCTTGGAGAATCCCTTGATGAATCTCCTGTAATACCCAGCCAATCCTAGAAATTGACGAATTTCTGTGGCGTTAACCGGCGTTGACCATTTCTCAATCGCCTCAATCTTAGCGGGATCCACATGTAATCCTTCACTATCAATCACATGACCCAAAAATTGAACCTTCCGAATCCAAAATTCACACTTTGAGAACTTTGCGTACAACTGCTCGTCCTTGAGCAACTTAAGAATCGTAACCAAATGTTGTTTGTGCTCTTCCTCGCTCTTTGAGTAGATCAAAATATCGTCGATAAAGACTATCACGAACTTATCTAAATAAGGCTTGCATACTCGGTTCATGAGGTCCATGAACACTGCAGGCGCATTGGTCAAACCAAAAGGCATAACTTGAAACTCATAATGACCATAACGAGTCCTAAACGCCGTCTTGGGAATATCCTCTTCCTGAACCCTAAGTTGGTGATAACCAGACCTCAAATCAATCTAAGAATAGTAACTCGATCCTTGCAACAGATCAAACAAATCATCAATCCTAGGTAACGGGCAGCGGTTCTTCACAGTTAACTTATTCAATCCTCGGTAGTCGATGCACATCCTAAACGATCCATCCTTCTTCTTTACAAACAATACTGGATCTCCCCAGGGCGAAGAACTAGGTCGAATAAATCCTTTATCCAACAGTTCTTGCAATTGCTTAGACAACTCCTCCATTTCCGATGGCGCTAAATGGTATGGTGCACGCGCAACAGGTGCAGCTCCTGGAACTAACTCGATGCGAAACTCCACTTGTCGGGCTGGCGGAAGTCCCGGAAAATCTTCAGGAAATTCACGCACTACAGGAACATCCTCGAGTCGCTTCTCTCCCGAATCCTTCTTAGCCACGTGTGCTAGGAATGCGTGACATCCTTTCTCAAGATATTTCATGGTACATTAACCATAAAATCATACTATCGTGTATCAAGACCATGATATAGCAAGCATTTAACATCAAAATAGTACATCACCATAATACATCATTGATTTCATACTTGACATTGGTCTTACAAGATATGCAAGACAAGTACAAGTTTCAAATAAAATCTACCAACTGAAGAATTCAGTTTAGCATATATTAGGTAAACTACTATTAAGATACCAACTAATATAAATGATCCAATCACTGATCTCCTGAACGATCTCCATACATAGCCATCACATCAATGCTGTCGTAAGACCTGAGGCGGGTCATCCTCTCTGCATAGGCCTGTCTCTGCATCTCATGCAACTTACTCCATAACTCGCCGATACTAGTACGATAGTGCCGACTATCAATGTCCAAGAACACCTCCTTCATGGTCAACTTGTCAACCATCTTCTCCAACTCGACCATCTTCCTATCTAGTGAATCCATACGCTCCTGAAATGTAACACTCATCCGCTCCAACCAACTCGACCTCTCCACCTGCCTCTGAAGCTCCACATACATCTCTCCTACAGCTCTCCTATCATCCTGAACCTCTTTCCTCAATCCTGCAACCTCAGACTGCCTATCACTCATATGCCTAGTGATACTCTTATGACTATTCCTACACCACTCTACATCCTGCCTCAAACGACTCATAGCAGCTCTAAGCTCTGACGGAGTAACACGGGCTGCTGCCGATGACTCACCAATCTCGTGCGTAGAAGTAACCTCAGCTTCAAGCGCGTATCCTAATGCCTCAGACATATCCGACTCATACGTCACATCCGACACAACAGGTGAAGGCGGCGGGGGAACATCCTGATCCTCCTCCATAAACTCCTCATCACTATCCTCCTCTTCATCATCATCGTCATCCATCTCATCTCCATCATCCTCTAAACCTAACTCATCATCTAAACCAACGTCAACATCCAACTCAACATCAACATCCAACTCAACATCATCTCCTAAAGGCAATGGGACAACAACAGGTGGGAGTGGAACCTGATCACGGGGAACTGGAATGGACATGATACTCTACAAGAGTATAAGAAAACATAAAAATACTAGCCAAATTTTCGCGGAAAACCATTTTATAAGCCAAAGCATGATAGTGGAAAGAGTCCAAACCAATCTCAATATAAAACACACACACACACACATATATATATATATATATATATATATATATATATATATATATATATATATATATATATAAAGTTTAAAAGAAATACTTGGACGCGAAGTGGCACGGAAGGATGTCGGCTTTCTGTCTCAAAACATTTTGACTTCAGGAAAAAGTTTATAGTCGAGTGCGAGCTCGTTCTCTATAAACGATGGCTCTGATTCCATTCTGTAGCACCCCCAACTCAAAATATGGCAGCCGAAATGCTGGGGGCGCTACGCGAACCGAAACCAGGCACCTTTATAGCTAACGACCACAACACGGGACGTTTAAAAGTACCTCAAAACACATCATTCGTTTTACAAACCATTTTAGAGTACATAAACTCTTTAACAAATAGCAGCAGAATATAAATAAAAGTTTGCAGCGGAAAATGACAAAGTTTAGCAGCGGAAATATCAAGTTTAGTAGTAGAAATACAAAGTTTAGCAGCGGAAAGTAAATAAGTTTAGCAGCGGAAAATATTAAAGACACACCAAGGTTTTATGAATGACATGAGTAATAAAGATAGTAAAAGTGATAAAGCTGCCTTGACAGAAAACTTCCTTCCTCCAGCCACTCCACCATGCCCAAGACCATGATATTCCAAAACTTAATTTGTAGCAGTACCTGAGAAACACATGCTTAAAAGTCAACGCAAAGGTTGAGTGTAATCCATAGGTTTAAAGTAATAAAGTTGAGCACAAGGGTTTATAATCATATGTGTTGATATAAATAATTGACTAAAAACATTATTCATATCTTCCGATATCTCTATGTTTTGATAATCACAAAACTTAAACTAATCAAATCCAAAGATCATGACGTAAACACGTATTTAGTAATAAATAATCACTTTCACCAACAAATCACTTAAGGTATGAATAAACAAAGTGTTTAGTGCTATGTATGATCAAAGGGGTATTTAATTAACTAATACAAAGTTTATTTAATTATATAATCTTATTATATATTTTTGAAAAACACTTTTGGTAATAAGGAAAAATGTTTTAATCATACTAAATATATGATTTCAAATATTTAACCAAAATCAGTTAGTTTTTCACCAAATAAACTTTCCCCACTAAAAGACAAGTTTTCTGGCCGTTACAGTTGGGCGGCCCCCTTAATTTTAAGGGGGCCGGCCATGCTTTAAGGGGGCCGGCCACGCTCCTCTGTCAGAACTTGTTGCCTATAAATACCACCTTAAACCTGGATTTTTTCCCCACCTTTTTGCACAGAAACTTTCTGTTCTAGATCTCTATTTCAATCCAAAAAATCCTTTGATCATTTCATTTCATAAGCCTTTGTTTCCAAGTGATCCAAAGCCTCATTCTTTCAAGTGCAAAGAGAAGAATACTTCTATTAGAAGTATTACAACTTAGTATCATCTTGCTATCTAAGTTGTTTGTTTACATTTCCTTGTACATCTTTCATACTTTGGTGAATAAGGTGTATGTATTAGTTAACTAGATTTAGTTGAAGAATCTAGAATTGTTGTAAGTGTGAAGTGTGACTTGAAGTGAAGAAGAAGGGTTAGATAGTAGTGGTGATAGGAGATTGTAGCAATAGGAGCTTGTAGTGAAGAAATTAAGGATCTCTAGTGGAGTAGACTAGAAGACATTTGTAGATTGAAGTTGTGAAGACATTAGTGGCTTGAAGGTGTCAAGACATTAGTGCATTGAAGGTGTGAAGACATTAGTGGCTTGAAGGTGTCAAGACATTAGTGCATTGAAGGTGTGAAGACATTAGTGGCTTGAAGGTGTCAAGACACTAGTGCATTGAAGTTGCAAAGATATTAGTGACTTGAAGGTGTCAAGACATTAGTACTTTGAAGGTGTGAAGAGAATAGAAGATCGGTGTATAGAAGATTGGTGTGTAGAAGATTGGTGTGAAGAAAATAGTAGATTGGTGTGAAGATTGGTGTGTAGTTTGGTGTGTAGATTGGTGTGTAGATTGGTGTGAAGATTGGTGTGTAAATTGGTGTGTATATTGGTGTGTACGGTTTTCTCCGCCATAAAGGAGGTCTTTGATCTAGTGAAGAAAACTCTCGAGTAGGTGACTCGGGGAGTGGAGTAGGGCAAGGAAGGTGTCCTTGTAGCCGAACCACTATAAATCCTTTGTGTCTCGGTTTGATCTTTCCATCCCTCACTCTTTGATTTATTACTTACTTGCATTTCATACATAGTCATAATTGATAGTATTGTGCATATGTTGATTTCACATAAAGATCAAACTAAAATCCATTCATAAAACTAATCTTACAAAAACAACCTAGTACATAAAATTATATCTATACACTACTACTACACATATATATGCTTACATAAAATATATGAAATTGTATATTCTTTCCTAACATTATACATAAGCATTGTATATATAAAACCTTTAATAAATCTTGTATTTGTGCTTTTGTAGTTAAGTGTTTTGAAATTGTACATTATACATAAGTAATATTTATACAAAATCATAAATTAACTAGTATATATATTTATGTATTAAAGTGATTTGAAGGTTTCATCTTAGAAACTATCTTTTATAAAATAAGCAAAACGAAAAAGACGTAAAACTATTCAACCCCCCCTTCTAGTTTTCCACAATTGGTACCAGAGCCACGTCTAACAAGATTTTTAAAATATACTGTATTTTAAAACTTGTAACGATCTATGGAATTCGAAAAATATCTAGAAGGAGAATTTAAGCAAAAACCACCATTATTTGAAAATGATCGTTTTCTTGAATGGAAAAATAAATTTGAAAATTATGTGAAATCAATAGATCTTGATCTTTGGCATATTATTTCAATTGGTGATCTTAAACTAACCAAAATGGATTTTGAAAATCAACATAATAATCTTCAAATAAAAATTGATAAAAATACTAAAGCTAAATTACTTATTTTCAAAACTCTACCAAATGTTGAATATGAAAGATTATTTCCTTGTAAAACGGCAAATGATATTTGGAAATGCCTTTTAAAGTTTCACCAAGAGAAATGTAAAACCAAAGATGATAAACTTGATATTGCACATGAAATTGTTACTCTAGAAAGTTTAATAGATAAATATTTAGTTGAAATAAACACATGTACTACTAGTTCAAATGTGATCATTGAAGGTACCAATAATGAAGAACACATGTGTCAAATCCGAAGAAAGCATGTTAATAAATCATGGTGCAACAAGGACGATAAAGACGATGTAAATACGGAATACGTGAACATCCTAACAAATGTTAATACAAATAGTGATGACAAGGATTACATGCTCCAAGATCCAAGCAATGCTACAAACAAAACATGGAGCGACATGAAGAATGGAGTTGATCACCGTATAGCGAGTGAAGAGTGTACAAGTACAAATAAGGTACAATTCAAAACCAAACATTTTTGCTATGATCAATTTACATTAGAATTTTCAAAAATGGAAAATAGCTTCAAACACTTTTGCAACATTGACTCAAAAATTATTTTTAAAAATGAATCTTCAACATCCGCTGAAAATAACTTTGAAAAAGAAATAATTTTAGAAGACAAAATGTCTAGACTTGAAAGTAATATTGAAATTGATCTTGAATGTAAAAATTGTCAAGACTATAAACATGAAATTAAAATGGAAAAGGAAAAAGCTAAAATATTAGCAAAATTCGAAAATAGTTCTAAATCTTTAAAATATCTACTTAACATTCAAAAGTCATTTTATGATAAAACCGGATTAGGATATACGGCAGATGAGTATTTGACAAATACATCAAAACAAATAAAATTTGTTAAACCTAATGGAAAAATTTAGAACTATTATCATTTACATCCATTGATTATTTCTCTAGTCAAGAAAGTTATTGTTTGTTTGCTAAAACAAACAAATAATGAATTCTTGTACTTCTCGACGACATCCTCTTCATATGCATTTAAGTGCATTGGATGTTCGCTACTAATCAAATCGGACCCATGAGAATCTGGGTACCAAGCTCTCTGTCATGTGTAGGTAATTAACGATCAAAGGAACTACCACTTTTTGGATCGCTCTATTCGCTTTCTTTCATTTGATGACCATTGTCTTTATGGTGTGTTCGTTACTACCTCATGACGAAGGATTCTTGTTCTACCATTCTTAATCTGCACGACTTGTGATGATTGGGGCGACCGATAGTGTTTCTATGATCAAGTCTCCTTGATCCTTTTCGCATTAGGATATTACTTCGCTTCTTCAACTTGCTTTGGGGAAAACCTTCCTGACGTTTTATATTGCTCTCATGACCACTCTTAAAGAAGAGTTGGACCTGAGGTAAGTTTTCTTTTCAAAAACTTGCCTACATTACATTAAGATAAAGTATGCTTCAATTAGTATATTAATATGATTTAATTTATAAGTTGCTATGCTTTTAGATCATGAATACCAATATATGCATACATGACATTAGGATAATTAACTCTCTTGTTGCTATGTCTATTATCATTTGTCTTAGTTTTCATCTATATTGATAATCTTCTATGATTTAAAGTAGAATGCTTGCCATTTATGCTATATGATCTTACTAGTTGCATTAATAGATGTGGTATAATTAAGACTTGCTAGTAACTCAATATTACAATGTGTCTTGTATACATGCATACATTCATATGCCTATATTGTATTCATTGATGATTTTCTTTGTCCCTTCCTATCTCATTGCATTTAGATGTTTAATGTCTACCATATCTCTTTCATATCTTTAGTTGCCAATTAGAGATTTGTATATGTGACAATGGGCTTAATCGATTCTCTTGAAGTGTATCTTTCACTTGAAATTTCTTGATTGTCAAAATCAAAACATCATATTTTTTAAAAAAAAAAAAAAAAAAAAAACTTCTTTCTTTGAATTAAAACCTTTCGAATATCTATTTTATGCTTTTTCAAACAACATGCTTAATCATAAGCTATCATAACATTATTTTGATCTTTATCAAGATAGAAACATTTTTCTTTTTAAAACAAAACAAATTTTGTTTTATTGGGATACTAACTTGAATGTATCTCAAAACATTAAGCTAAGTATTAGTGAATCAAGTAAACTTCATATTTGGTAATCTTCGATAGGTAAATTTAGGAACTCGATTTATTCTAAAAAGGAGAATGACTACTGGAGAATCTATTGACTAGAAATTCAATTTAACCTAACGGTTGAATTGCTTCTATGTGAGAAGTTGGGTGTGTGTAACCCGTAAAAACGGTCGTGTTTAGCCTGAATTGAGCACCACTAGTAATAGTCTCATACTCATTCTCCAACTTGATTAAATTGCACTTCCTATATATACCTAACGCTAATTTATTTATATGAACTTTGCTTCTCATTAGACTCTTTCATTCTCAGATTTATGGGATTAAGTGAAAACTTACTTTCAAACATTGTTGAATAAAACTAAAAACATTTTGTTTAAAACATTGTTATTATCTTCTCATATATGTCATACACTTATGTGAAATTGACATCTACAATTTAATCAAATCATTTCATGAGAATCATGGTTTGCCCATATGGATCTTGTTTGTAACAAGTCTTGAAGTTCATATAATCATATCTTCCCACGTGTTTATCATAAGCAATCTTCAATTTGTTTGCACTAAGCCTACTTACCATTATCTTTATATAGTTGCATGCTTAACTAGTTTGCTTTATTGCTTCCTTAGTTACCATACTTAATTGAAATATTAGAAAATAACATGATTATGAGGAATTTGTTGTTCACTTTTATTATTTCCCTACATTCATGAATAGTATACTCTATATTGCCTCAAGAGTTGGACTTACTTGAATCCAAATCCAAAAACACAACCTTTTTGAAAATTTTCTGCCAAAAACCCATTTCTGGCATTCTGGGAATCACCAGATGGGCGGCCCCCTTAAATCATAAGGGCGGCCCCCTTAAATTTAAGGGGACCGGCCTCCATTTAAGGGGACCGGCCATCTGATGGTCGGGGATACTGTTTTCTTTATCACTTTTTGACCCATTTCAGCCTATACTTCCCAAAATTCACAAACATATTTTGTCCCATGTTATCCCTCAAAATTTACCTTCCTAAACCACATTTCTCATACACTATAAATACCCTCTTCCCATCATTAATGCCATCACACTCAAACATGTCATCTCCCAACAACCAAAAACCAAAGATTTCAAGAACCGCAAGGATCTCCGTCAAACCCGTTTGGAGGAGGAAACTTGATTCTTGTCATAACTCTTGTGATGTTGTTTCAAGTCAACCAACAACTCAACCTCAAACCCACTCAAATGAGTCATCCCACAACCTATCTTCCACTAATACCCTCATTAATGCTTCCTCTTTTGATGAGCATGCTCAATCCCAAAACAACAATCCAAATATCTCAATCAACACTTCACATATTGCTCATTCAACAAAGACATCATCCACTCATGAAGAAACTCTTCCACCCATATCATGTTTTCATGATTACCCAAGTTCAAACATATCTCCACCACCTAGAGTACCACCACCACTTCCTACAACCTCACATGCTACTCCAATGTTGCATGTGCAAACCTTCACCCAAGACAACTATCATGCTCCACCACCATCACCTTCCTCCGAACACTTGAAGTTCGTTGAGGAGCTAAAAGAGGCACATGAGCTTAGTGCTCTTTTAGCTTTACATCTTGCTCAACGCAATTTGGATCCACCACAATCAAGCTCACCATCATCACCACATAACAAAAACCAACTTGAGAAGCATGTTAACAATTGCCCTTGTTGCATCTTCCTTCAACAACAAACCATTGCTTTGAATGAGCACTTCACTTGGATTGAGTATCTTCTTACTAGATCTCAACAAACCCCATCACTTGAACAACATCACAACCCTCAACCAACAAACTCCACCTCAAATCCACCACCTCCAAGCTCTACAAACTCACCAACACTCATGGAACCAAGAGTTTACCTCCACTAAACCACCAAGCATTTGATATGCTTATGTTTTCTCATTTTCAAATAAAACTCCTCAACCATTTTGGGATTCAAGAAAGTTTGATGACACTCCTTGTTGGCACTATAGGATGTTCTATGTTATTTAGAATTCTATTTGTATTGCCTTTGTAACAATGATTATGGGTTGACATAATCATTTCTCTATTATTAAATGGTTTAATATATGTTTCTTATTACCTTGTGCCATGATTATTACTTGCTAATATTATGCTATATGTATTTGCTTGTGCCATGCTTGTGCTTCTAATATTTTTCTTGCAAGTATTACTTTCTCGAAACCTTGGTGCCCTCAAACGAGGGGGAGCATACATCAAGGGGGAGTTTTCTACCCGTTTAAACTTCTCTCACGAAGCTTATTCGGCCTAACCTTTTTGATTCTACAAAAAGGGGGAGAAGTGAATGTAAACTTACTAAATACTTGTCTAAATATTAATTTTTGGATTTAATAAGTTTAGGTTTTGTAATCATCAAAAAGGGGGAGATTGTTGATATAAATAATTGACTAAAAACATTATTCATATCTTCCGATATCTCTATGTTTTGATAATCACAAAACTTAAACTAATCAAATCCAAAGATCATGACGTAAACACGTATTTAGTAATAAATAATCACTTTCACCAACAAATCACTTAAGGTATGAATAAACAAAGTGTTTAGTGCTATGTATGATCAAAGGGGTATTTAATTAACTAATACAAAGTTTATTTAATTATATAATCTTATTATATATTTTTGAAAACACTTTTGGTAATAAGGAAAAATGTTTTAATCATACTAAATATATGATTTCAAATATTTAACCAAAATCAGTTAGTTTTTCACCAAATAAACTTTCCCCACTAAAAGACAAGTTTTCTGGCCGTTACAGTTGGGCGGCCCCTTAATTATAAGGGGCGGCCCCCTTAATTTTAAGGGGGCCGGCCATGCTTTAAGGGGGCCGGCCACGCTCCTCTGTCAGAACTTGTTGCCTATAAATACCACCTTAAACCTGGATTTTTCCCCACCTTTTTGCACAGAAACTTTCTGTTCTAGATCTCTATTTCAATCCAAAAAATCCTTTGATCATTTCATTTCATAAGCCTTTGTTTCCAAGTGATCCAAAGCCTCATTCTTTCAAGTGCAAAGAGAAGAATACTTCTATTAGAAGTATTACAACTTAGTATCATCTTGCTATCTAAGTTGTTTGTTTACATTTCCTTGTACATCTTTCATACTTTGGTGAATAAGGTGTATGTATTAGTTAACTAGATTTAGTTGAAGAATCTAGAATTGTTGTAAGTGTGAAGTGTGACTTGAAGTGAAGAAGAAGGGTTAGATAGTAGTGGTGATAGGAGATTGTAGCAATAGGAGCTTGTAGTGAAGAAATTAAGGATCTCTAGTGGAGTAGACTAGAAGACATTTGTAGATTGAAGTTGTGAAGACATTAGTGGCTTGAAGGTGTCAAGACATTAGTGCATTGAAGGTGTGAAGACATTAGTGGCTTGAAGGTGTCAAGACATTAGTGCATTGAAGGTGTGAAGACATTAGTGGCTTGAAGGTGTCAAGACACTAGTGCATTGAAGTTGCAAAGATATTAGTGACTTGAAGGTGTCAAGACATTAGTACTTTGAAGGTGTGAAGAGAATAGAAGATCGGTGTATAGAAGATTGGTGTGTAGAAGATTGGTGTGAAGAAAATAGTAGATTGGTGTGAAGATTGGTGTGTAGTTTGGTGTGTAGATTGGTGTGTAGATTGGTGTGAAGATTGGTGTGTAAATTGGTGTGTATATTGGTGTGTACGGTTTTCTCCGCCATAAAGGAGGTCTTTGATCTAGTGAAGAAAACTCTCGAGTAGGTGACTCGGGGAGTGGAGTAGGGCAAGGAAGGTGTCCTTGTAGCCGAACCACTATAAATCCTTTGTGTCTCGGTTTGATCTTTCCATCCCTCACTCTTTGATTTATTACTTACTTGCATTTCATACATAGTCATAATTGATAGTATTGTGCATATGTTGATTTCACATAAAGATCAAACTAAAATCCATTCATAAAACTAATCTTACAAAAACAACCTAGTACATAAAATTATATCTATACACTACTACTACACATATATATGCTTACATAAAATATATGAAATTGTATATTCTTTCCTAACATTATACATAAGCATTGTATATATAAAACCTTTAATAAATCTTGTATTTGTGCTTTTGTAGTTAAGTGTTTTGAAATTGTACATTATACATAAGTAATATTTATACAAAATCATAAATTAACTAGTATATATATTTATGTATTAAAGTGATTTGAAGGTTTCATCTTAGAAACTATCTTTTATAAAATAAGCAAAACGAAAAATACGTAAAACTATTCAACCCCCCCTTCTAGTTTTCCACAATATGATATAAGCAACAAATGCAAATACCAGGGTAATCAAGGTAACACCCAATATGTAGAGGCAACACGTGCATACATACGGTTGATGATACTAAGCTCATGACACGCAAAACGTTAACCAAACCAATCGACAGTACGTTGTACTGACATAAACAATAACCGCGGAATTTCATAATAATAAGTGCCCTCAAGGCCGGGCACTTGCCAATACCCGGCAAAAACGACAAATAGTACACCCGCATGTCAAGCCGTTGACAACTACGAGTGGGATGGTCAGTCCTATAGGCCTATAAACTAAGTTCGCGCTCACCCGCATGTGACTAATGGCTCATGATCGGAGGGTCTTTCAGGCAAGATAAGCTACTTAGTACATCGTCAAGAAATATATCAATCAGGAAAAGCATACCAAAATATTTGTGCTCAGAAAACATTTAAAGCATGTATCTCACCCCAAGGGTTTGAAAACAATTGAAATATAAAAGCGGGGCTATGAATCACACCTTAACAATAGCAGCAGGAAACGAGATATAGCAATCAATCAATAATGCGTCACAGCAAAAGGGGCCTCAGCACAACCTAATCAATATAAATGGCATAACTCAGAACTATACTCGAATATCTCAATAAACAATGCTAGAATAAAAGATTTTGTAAAAATACAATGGCATTTGAAAGAAAAATAGATTTTTAAAAGTCTCGCGTGGGTGACGAGAAAGAAAGATAGACAGAATATGTCGTCAAGAGCGTACGTCAATTCGAGAAAGTCAAGAGTAGACGAAAGAATATCTCGAAGAAAAGAATTCGAAATGAAAATATATATTTATATAAATCAACAATTATTATGCTAGAAGAAACTAGTTTCGGCTATTTTACCCATTTTCCCCAAAATGAAACGTTGAAAACAATATAGTTAAAAAGGTTTTCAAAATATAATGCAATCCTTGATTATTAAAAGCTTATATAAGATTTTTACAAAATTTCGGCATGACCTGCCCATTTATACAACATTTCCCGAGTCAACGACTCTTTATTTTAAACAATATTACTATATATATAAGTAAATATGATTGGATATATCATTTGCGTAGTCCGTTAGTTGTTTAGGTTTATCGACCATTTTGTATTGTTCGGGTTCAAGGTACGTTAAGATCTTTACGAGCCTAACGTACCCTACTGTCTCGTGTACCAAAGGGTCCATAACATCCAAATAACCAAGGCCGTAAATCCAATACGTCCAATACAAGCTCACAATACAACAATACGGAAACAATATCCGATATCCAAATCCCTTAACTATATCCAACTTATTTTATAGTTTCATATTTATTTATCCGTTTTATTTAAACTTAGCCGAAACAAGTTCCAAAATATAGAATCATAACAAATAACCACGAGAATCAACGTATAATACAAAAATTAACCAAGTCACACCGGGTCAACCCGGTGTTGACCAGTCAACTTTCGGTCAAAGGGGGGCCCACACGAGTCAACAATAGCATTTATACTTATAAATATATAAAATAAAATTTAAAATATATAATTACAAAATATATATATATATATATATATATATATATATATATATATATATATATACGTATAAAAATAAATAAAAATATGAAGTTTTTATTAAAAATATTTTATGATGAAAACTAAAAATATATCTATATTTTTAAATGATTTTCGGATTATTTAATAAATAAATAAAAATTTATAAAATAAATTTCTATAAAAATAATTTTCGGTAATAAATAAAAATATATAAAAATTTATAATATTTTCGGATTTAAATAAATATTTTCGGTAAAATATTATTTTTTTATATAAAAATACGAAAAACTATATTATTAATGTTTTTAATTAAATAAAAACGAAATAAACTTAAAATAAATATAAATAAATAAATAAAGGTGCGTTTGGGTGGTTACCGAGCAAGAAAGAAAGGCAAAAAGAGTGGGGAAAGTGGTGGTTCACGGTGGTGTTGATGGTGGCGTGGATAGATGCGGCGGTGGTGGTGGTTTTGGGGTGTTCGGGATGGTTTTTATTTAAACGACTTGAACTTTTGGAACGAGCATGTCCCGATCTACAAAATATAAAAAGTTTGTTTTTGGGTTGGCCGGAAAATTTTCCGGTGGCTGGAATAGTAGGCGGCGGCGGCCTGTGGGTGGTCGGCTGTCGGATAAACAGAGGGAGAGGAGAGAAATATTTTTAGAGAGAGAAAGAGTGTGTGTGTTTTATTTGTGTGAAAATGAAGAAATGGGGGTGGTTTGGGGTATATATATGATGAAATAATTGTGGGGTTTGTTTTGTAATTAGTGAAAGTGTAAGGATAGGTGGAGGGTGATACTCCAAGGGCCAAAGTTGCCAACGCGATAAACTTCTTACGATAAACGCTTCGGGGCTCGAACGACATAGCAAACGGACTCGAAAAATTACGAAACTTGCGCCATTGTTCACGAAATAATTTTTCCAATAAAAACAAGCATAAACTTTAGAGTTTTTCCAAAACTCAAAATAATTCAAATAATTTGGCAAATGCAATAAGTTCGAGTGTTCTAGGTTGTGCTGAGTCAATCAAGGAATAAAGTTCTCGTTTCCAATATATCTCACGTTTCTCAAGCCCAAATAATCACAAAATAAAAAGTTTTAATGTGTCTCAAGTACGAAAATAAATATTTTGGCTAGAAGTAAGTCTAGAAAAAAAGTACCGGGGGTTACATCTCGTCTCGATCAGTTTGATATAACACATTGCATGTTTTAGTGATTCTTATAGTGTTTTGTTTATCAGACTGGGGACCTTTACCATCAGTTGTGGTTTTGGAGTCCAAATATGGATTTAAGGGGTTGCGTAAAAGTGCGAGGCAGTCGGTTATGGTTCGAGTGTATTAGTTTGTGTTTGTGTTGTTTACAGGAAGTATGATTGGAGTAATGTTGTATTATTGTGCAGTTGTGAATATTATGGAATCTGTGTCGTTCTGGATATTGATTGTGCGAGTGCTTATCATATTCAGTCATGTATGATGGTCACCCTCTATATGGTGACGAATATTGTGTTGTATGTATGGTTTAAGGCTGGGGATGGTGATGAAAAGGTGAAGATTGTGGTGGAGGAGGGATGGGGATTTACGGCTAAGGATACGATAGTGCTTGTTCATGGTGGTTTTAGTTATACATTGCATTTGTTTGTTATCGTCGCGTTTATTAGTCTCTACGTTGGTTTCCATTGATGTTGTAGCTTATTGTTTGTTGTCTAATTTGCTAGTTTTTAGTTTTTGTAATTGGTCAGAAGTATGGTTGGTGATAGTAGATCTATGTAGGCCAGAAGTTGTAGTGACGAGATTGTCTTAGAAAATATTGTTTCAGATTGTGCGTTGTAGAAGGTAAAGTTTCAAATTCCGCTATCTTACTAGTGATGTTGAATATGTAGTTTCGTTTAATATGGAATGATATCACCACATTTTGGTATTTCATAGTCATATGTACTCCATATAACTCAAATTAAAGCCGTTAAGTTAGTTTGTAAGCGATTAAAACATATAATTAGTTAGCTGTAATTAGCTTTTGTGTATGAATAGTGACACTAATTAGTTTTTGTAATTAGCTTGTAAATAGAATTTAGCAAAAAACTAAAGTAGCAAATCTACTAAGAAATCTCAGGTGTTGATGATATTTGGTTTTGGTATATAACAATCCCTATGTATACATTAGCCACGACCTCTAATGAGAAATCATGAATCTTACCCGATCAGTGTTATGAGGTCCTCAAAATCGTAAATGAAGGTGTTTTCATTTTTCAACAAATGTCAGTGAGTTTTAAAAGCTCACATGTGGGAAAGGCAAAGGTGCTAGGAAAGTAGAACAAAAAATAGCTGTCAAAATATAACTTAAATGTTTGAGTTGGAAAAGTAGCCATGTTTCACATAATCTTTCATATATGGTTTACATCATTTAGACATTCCTAAAACTTATAGACCCATTCCTGAAACTTTCAATTATATGTAACAAAGTAGAATAAGCCAACATATAAGTGACATATACATTATATAAATAAAACCTCCGGGAACCTCCTCCTTAGTCACTGCATGAACAACATCACCATCATCCTCATTCATAATTACGCTAACATACTCGCTAGAAACATCCCCCTCCACCTTTGTCATGCATTGCATGTACAACACTGTGTTTGCCACCACATAATGCAAAGTCATAAAAGATGACTGCAAATAAGTTGCAAACACTTGCAAAAACAGTATCCATCTAGTTGTCGATCCAATATTATATGCAAAGGTAAGTGTTGGGCAGATTGCAAAAGCTGTAAGAAAGAGTATGGAAAAAGAGTGATATCGAAACTCAGTTGATTGCTTTTCACTTTGTTGTAGAGGCTCAAATCCGGATTTTGATTCCAACACTGCGATTGATGCAGCTGATCCCCATATTGTCATTAAAAACAATATGATAACTATTATAGCATATGACGCAATTATGTTTAGAGATATTGAAAACATTAATATGTTGATATGGAACTCTAATGCTCTAACAACTTGGGTGATGGCAAGGGGGATAACGTTAATAATAGGAAAATGAGGGTTAGCTTTATTAACCCCACTACTAATGTGGAAAGCAGAGGTATGTATGAAAGAGATAGTGATTTGAAGGTGGATGAGAAGGTGAGTTGTTTATGCTGCATGGCTTGCTTTGTGCTATAAGTGATCAAAGCTATGCCCAGGAAGGTTGGAATGATGATGAAGAAAGTGAAGGCGAGGAATCTTGTAATAAGGCTTTTGACAGTGAAGAGGTGTAAAGAGGATATTATGGTTTTTATGAGGATGAGGTTAAATGGATCAAATTCGGTGTTGACATCAGAGGATGACGAGGAGTAGTTGAATTGAGCAACGGATGAGAATAAGAAGGTGAAGGGGACCAAGAGGAGAGAGATAGTAATAAAGTAGAAAGAATTGGCATTGAGGATTCCGATTGTTTGGCTATAGATTTGTTGATGATCATGGGTTGTTTGGGTGGTGGTGGGAAACATTGCTAAACGTTACAGCTCACAGCTTTAGTTAGGACGACTCTAAATAACACCTTTAGCGTGACAGGCCTTCAATTTGCAGCATACAACACAGCTTATTTAGCTAAATGCTTTCTTTGACTATGGGATAAGATGAGATTATATAAACTAGTGGAGTTGAATTGGTAAAAGATGAAGAAAACTTATGAGCTAGTTTGACAATGTCATGTGCCATGGTCAACACAACTACAAATTTAAATGCATTTAACAAGGTAGTGATACGTGGGAATCGCACCAGGCTTTACCTCTCGAGGGATCTCGAGAAGCTTACAACCCCCAGCAGGCAGTGTACCTGATCGTTGTAGTATAGTATAATGACATGTACCGGGGGATTGATCGTTCAACTCAAGAATAGTGTCACTAGGATTAGAAAGCCTAATAACTAGATCTAGAGGTGAGGGATGATTCTTTTTGTATTTTTATGTTTTTTTTAAAGCAAATAAAATCTCGGGTTTTGAAAGAGTGGGCGTAATTAGTTGCTAATCAACTAACCCAATAACTAAAGATGCAATCAAAATAAAGTAATAAAAATGAAAATGAAGTCTAATTAAACTAGTGGTGTGAACAATGATAAGGAGAGTTGTGTTTACTTAGGTTTCATTACTCCCTAGATATCTTTTATAGGTTGATAGTTTGTTACAATTGCATGGATGATGGGTCGTATTCCTTAATACTAGTCGTAGGGTCGTGTACAATATTCCCTAACTCTATTAGATCCTACTTCACTCCTATGTCGAGCCGTTAGAAGCTCCTAACATGGGATCATTAGAATTCTCCTACGCAATAAATACAACCAAAAATCATAGTACACCTCTGATCATGTTTCTTAAGACGTTCAAGCATGTCACCAATGGAAGTCTGCCTGTTTTCTTAAGCCTAACATCGAATACAATCATCCGTAACAACTATAAACAAACAATCAACCCATAATCAACATCTAGGTTTCACTACATCTAAGCAAACACACAAGAGATCTAGCCAAGCATGTTAAATTCAAGACAAGCGTAAGATATATTCAAACAACACATAGACATATTGAATGAATTGAAAGAGTACTTATCTCAATTGAACATGAAAGGTTTCAAAGGGTAAAAATCCTTGAAAAAGCTATAATATTCGGACTAGGGTTTCTCTCCAAAGTTACACCCTACTTGTTCCTCACTAATGAATGAAAATTGCAAAACAATATACAGATTTTACAGGGTGACGGTGTCAAGAAGGAAATTCTGACGCCGTCAACTCGCCGCCCATAATGAAATCGGATTACCTAGATCCACTTTTGATGCCGTCATGTGCAATTCTACTCTGGGCCGTCACTCTTGTTTGGACCATGACGGCCTATGGTGACGCCGTCATGTCCATAGTGTAAAACTCTTCTGGATCGTCACGGACTTTATCCACTTCCACCTCTTGTATTACTCTTGACGCCGTCACTTGAGAACTCTTGACGCCGTCAGGCACTGTTCCCAGCAAGGAAAATTAAGACTTTGCCATTTTCTTCACTTTTATGCTCCAAAAACGTCCAAAATGCTTCCTTTTCCAGATTTCACTCCAAAAGTACCTAAAATGACAAAAGGAACGATTTAGGGCATTATTTGATCAAATAAATTCGAATCCGGGCTAAAATGACCCCATAAAAACGGTTCATTTTTCGCCTCATCAAATACCCTTACACTTGAGATTTGCTTGTCCTCAAGCAAATGCGCTTTTATTCTAATCAAAATACAAGTTAGGGGTCATTTAACACTAATATAAAAATAATTACAACAAATAATCGTTCCACTAAAGACCAAAGACAAGCACGGAGGTCATACACTAGCACCTCATAAATAGTGTTTAGATACTCACATCTCTCGGGTGTAATGAAGTATATATCACAATATGGAAATGGAAAACATCTCTCACTACCTGTCATAGCAAAATAGATTACCATAGGCATGGGAAAGGATCAAACCTCCACCACATGGCATAAGCACCTAGGATAAACTATCAAAGAGGTCTTTTAAAGGGTTATAACGTTAGGTGTAGGGATATGGAATACAAGGTTTCATTGGATATAGGCAATCTTTACTGGTGGCGAGTTAATCATCTTGGTTAATTACATGTACAATATGGCGTTGCTAAGCCAAGACTAGACTCGACTTAAGCTAATGAATCAAAAAAACAAAGAATAAACATAGAATGAAACGGGATGGTAGTCTGTATGTATTTCTCTTTTTCCTTTTTTGTATTTTTTTTATTTATTTTTTATTTTTTTATTTTTTTTTGTGCATACACTCTTACCCTACCATCCAAAATAATACATCATAGGGAATGTACATTTCCCTTACACTTAAATTTTTACATACTTTACAATAAACTAATCTAATGACTCGAATCAAGATAATCAAAACACTTGGAGTACTTTTAAGATTAACGCACATATGGGGGTAATAATATGATGTTCTTCCCCATTACTCCATAACACAAGTACTTTACCCATGAGTCCCAATCGTCCCAAAACAATATGTACAAGGATATGACTCGACTTAGGAACCATGTAATCAATTAGACAATTAACTAATGGTTTAAACAAATAACAATAATGCACTAAAGATAAGTGCATACACAGAAGGCTAAGGCGATTTGGTTGTACATTTAAGTGGGTTGTAACAAATTCTTCCTTTAAGTAAGATGCTTAAAGTTAGAAATGAAAAGATAGGCTCAGAGAGGTGTACTAGGGGTTTCGTGTACTAAAAATGAGTACAACGCTAAGGTGTGGGAAAAATTAGTTGACTTTACTAGCCAAGTAATATGACTTAAATGGTCAAGTAATTATGATACAGGTTTAACACAAGGGTGATCCTAATGCCTCTTATCATGTAGTAAATCCTACTACACGAATGTAGTCTCACTAGCGGTCTTGGTATGCATCACTCACGCAAGTTCTAGAATCTAAATGCTACCGGTACACTCATAAGCACTAATAGTAAATACTTTTACTATCAAATCTAAAGGCGAACCTCACATATTTGGGTGTAAAATTTTTCTGAATAGTATGGTTTTGTGCTAGTCATACGATCTCCTATCCATGAGACGCTTGCTATGGCTAAAGTTTCACTCCTAAATGTTGTACAAAATTTTAAATTTGGCGCTAAAATTACACTAACAAGTATTTCTCATACTTTTACTACACACCTACCATCAAACAAACAAACTCAAGTGCAAGTGTATCCTATAAGGTATCATCATTTACCCTCCCCTTACACTTAGGATGAACATTGTCCCCAATGTTCAATTAAAGAATGTAAAAGTGAAACAGGTAAAAGAATGAAATCAAATACTCCCCTGATTCGTTCGGTGTGGATAGTGTGGTAACAAGGTTAGATCTTCCTCCAAGAAAATGAACATTCAAAGCTTCCCTTCCAGAAAAATAAATCATCTTCTTGTCATACATAACCTGTTAAACTAGAGAAAACAAAAAAGGCAACCTCGCGTAAAATCGGCGGCAATCTATATATACTAACAAATCCTAGAAAGCAATGTAAGATATAATGCTTGTGGAATGAATGTTTGCAGATTTCCTGGAGTTTATAAAACTAAAGAATTAACAAAAACTTTAAGACTCCGTTAGAAAAAACAAAACTAGCAAAATTTCCAGAATTTCCAGAATTTTACACATGATGCCGTCAGGAGTTAACTCCTGTCGCAGTCAGAAGTGACCTGCAGAAATCTTTACGTTAAGTTTCTGGAAAATTTCTGGAAAAACTTATGTCCTACTTCCTGGAAAATCCTGCAAAACATCATTATGACTCGATACAAGCATTTGACTCTAACAAATACTAATACACATGTTCATTTAATATTGTGGATAATCATGATCAATTTCGTTGCTTAAAAACAAATTTGGGGTTTCCCCTTACACTTATCTTTTGCAAAATACCTTTGTATGAAGTTAAGACGAAGTTAAACAACAAAATAAAGCATTTTCACAATTTACTTTGAAACATGAGCCACAAACAATAAAAATAAAGCATGCATACGGAACCAGAGTAACAAGTAATTAGAATCTTTGATTGAAAACCCCAAAGAGGCAACCGGAGTAACACCAGAGGAAAAGATCAGGCATCGATCGATTGAAAGGAAACGAAAAGTACTTTCGATAAATCATATCGACCAATTACGGTTACCCAACAAAAGGAAGGAACGATTTTTTTTGGTATTTCCCTGTATTTTCTGATTTTAACCTAGAATTAGATTTAGTTTTTAGAGAAAAGGGAAAGTAAGGGGAAGAAGAAATAGTAAGCAGGGTAAGTAGTCAGATTAACAATTTGGATTTGGGAAAAGATTTAAGTAATTATTTATTTATTTTCTTTTCAATTTATTTTATTGATAAGAAAATAATAGGTATAATCTCAAATTAATTGAAGAAAGTAAGAAACCGAACCATTGTGGTTCACATAGTAAGAAGTAAGAAAAAACCGAGGAGTTGCAAAAGACCGGGCAACACCTAGACGGAGTAAGTTCAGTACGAGTACGAATAGGCAATTGTGACCGGCCGATTGTCTAAGTAAGTAAGTAAGTAAAACTTTAACGTTTCAAAGTAAGTAAGAGAAAATCTATTTTTTCATAAGTAAGTAAGTAAGTGAAAACCTAGTGTTTTCAGAAATCTTAGATTTTCACCAGTAAGAGAAACCGTAGTGTTTCACCCCGTAAGAGAAACCGTAGTGTTTCACCCCGTAAGAGAAACCTCAGCGTTTCGCCAGTAAGAGAACATCGTAAGTAAGCACGTTTACAAGAAAGAAAGCGTAAGTAAGCACGCTTGAACGAAAAGATACGTAAGTAAGCACGTACCAGAAAGAAAGAAAGATAGGAAGAAAGAAGGCAAGAAAGGCGAAAGCACGTCAAATCAAGAAAGAAGAAAGAAAGGAAGAAAGCATGACGAACAAAAAAGAACGAAGCAAGTTTAATCGATCCAACAAGAAGCAAGGAAGAAAGAGAGCGACGGTCCATCAGAAGAAAGAAGCGATCGATTTTCTGTGAAGTCAAGTAAAGAAGACTCGATTTACGTCTATAACATTAAGGGGTGAATGTTGGACCTTAATGTTATAGAAGCAAAAGTTAGGGGACTTAGTATGTATATTATGTACGTAAAAGCCTGTAAACCGTTTAGTATTGGGCTGGGTCAAGAAATATAACCGTTTAGTAAGGGTTCTAACGGTTAGATAGTTATTGTGTCGATTACTTTTTAATGAAACGGTATCCTCTCTTCCTGTTGGTGCCGCTTCATATAGTATATATAGGTTGAGAGTCTGTAAACAAATCATCAATTGTAAGATATTCATTCAATCGATCAATACATATTCAGGTTATATTCTTGTTGTATTTTTATGTTACAAGTTTCTGTCCCAAACCCTTGTTCCATTTATACGGATCAAAGAAGATTAAAACCTGTGATGTATGCAGTCTGATTTAACAACATGTTTTAGGTTTCTTCTTTCTGGATATTACTTGGTTACGTCCGTCCAGCTGAATGTAAGATCTTATAGAACAAAACAATGAACACCATATAAATAACCAAAAATTTCCAACTTTACACTGCAAGAAAAGTTTCTGGAATTATTTTACTACACATTTACACATGTAAAGACAAGAGAAGAAAATAATCTAGGATATTCTAGCTTTATATATGCATAAATCTAAACATACAGCTTGAGTCAGTGACGAATCATCCGAGACCAAGTGAACGAAAAAGTCAGATGTCTGACCCATTGGCTAACCTAACTTGAAGCATTTATCAGACCTCAAAGAGAGGGAATTAAAGGTTGTTAAATTGAAATTGAACTGATGATGCGCTTAGATGTTATTACCTTTCACAGAACCTCATAAATACGTATGACAATATTAACCAGAAATGCTTACTCACCAAGTGATCCTGCCTGATACGTTAAAATAACACTGTGATAAATATCAGTTAAACTTCTATAAAGGAAACACCCAAGTTTTGATCGAAATAAGTAATCATGAGTTGAGAGACAAGAAATAGTACTTAGTCCTCAACGGTTGGTGAAAGCAAATTAATTTACTTAGGAAGTGAGCTAAGAAGAGGCTCATGCACATAAACATGATACATCACACACTTAAAACTTAATTAAAAAAATAAATAAATAAATAAATAAAAATAAAATAAAAATAAAAAAAATTGCTATAAATTACCTTCTTTATTAGTTGCCGAATCACACCTGTGAAACGTGGGATTTAAATTCATGTTGCCTGTGAAACGTGAATTGAACTGATGATGCGCTTAGATGTTATTACCTTTCACAGAACCTCATAACACCTGTCATAACAGTAACCAGAAATGCTTCCTCACCAAGTGATCCTGCTTGATACGTGCCTCCACTCGCGGGTTGGACATTGGCAAATAAAGTTCCATGCATTTCATTCGCCATCTTATCCATTTAAATTAGCAGCATCATAAAGATAGACAAAGATTTATTATAATTCTAAAAATAAAAATGGAAAGAATAAACATACATTATACAAAATATAGCAAATGCGTTCAGGCATGAAACGAATATTTGGACGCTTGACCCCAATAAGTAGATAGAGGGCAATGTAGAGAAGCCGCAAATGCTACCTATCAAGCATAGATGAAACATCAGGCAAACTTGTACAGAACAACAAACAGAATAAAAAGGTTAAAAATTGAAAAGTGTATCATCACTTTTTGAAAATACAAGAAACATTTTACACCATCTTGATCAATGTCAACAACTTACTATGGGATTGATTGACATTGCAAATAATGGCACCATGAGACAATAATAAGCAGGTTAAACAACCAATACCAAACACCCAAAAGTTAACAAAATTAGTTTTACCACTTCGTCATAGCTAATTAAAACATGTCATCTATATATATACACTGACCCTTAAGTACATATAGCTATATAAACTGGCCCTTAAGAAGACATTATCTATATTGGTTTTCTTTCACTATACATAACCTACTGGTTATTAGAGGAGTCCTGATAGACACATTAGGAAACAACAAAGAAGAGTTTGAGTGTGTAACATATTGTGAAAAAGTTCAAAACACAAAAAGGCCTTAATATATATTGCATACTCTTCCTACCAATAACTAAGAACCTAAACAGCAACAACTCATCCAATTCTTAACCACGATATACACACCAATAGCTAATGTAACACAATTTTATACAAAGATGAACATTTTTTCTTTTTCTTTTCCTAAAGGCATTTGGGATAACTAACATATATGTTTACTGATACAATTGAAACATGAGAAAGTTATGTTATAATATATACTCCACTCAAGCATTAAATCAAACACTTGGTGGGCAAAACATAGATCAAGTTATAGCATTTGGGATGAGAGGAATATTTTTGTTTTTGTTTAAAGAATGAGAGGAAAAATTAGGTACTTGATAATTTAATCTGCTTAAGCAAAACAAATCGAATAAGGGTTGTAATGTTATATCATATAAATTTATCCAATTTGAAAGTAAAATAATGATAACAGAAAAAGTAGTGTTATTGAGAATTGTGATTTTTAGGAGTAGTGAATCATATAACAAAATCAAATTAAAGCCTTAGAGTAGAATCAAAAAATTATTGATACGATTTAGGGAAAAAACGAAATTCCCTGGAGCTGTAGAGAAGTGATATTGAGAAAATTGAATGTAGGTTATGTGACGTCAGCCAAGGGGTTAGAAAAAGGGACGCGTGTATTATTGACGTCAATATATGACGTCAGAATTGGGCTTATGGAATTCAAAAATCTTTTCTTTTATTATATATAAAGATAGTTTCGTTTGAATACATTAATTTCAAGCTTTTATTTCAAACAAATAACTTTTAAATAAAAAGTTGATTCATGAAACTTTTAAAACATTTTAAAGCTGTTAAAACTTTAAATTAATGATATTCCTTCTAAACATTTGTTTAAACTTATAGATATATGTCATTTTACATCTTATAATTATATTTAACAGCTAACTTACCAAACACTTTTATTGAAAAAATTAAAAAAAAATAAAAAAAAAATACATCTTGTAGCTTATGTTAACAGCTTTGCAATTTAAAGCTTACAACTAGTTTTGCCAAACATACCCATAATGTCATGCAATTTAGTGTAACTGATTGTAAGTCTTTGATTGAGAAAGTTAAAAACAAGGTTAAAGATGTTGAGTTAATCTCGACATTAGAAGTAAACAAACTTTAGTGTTAAATATGTAAAATAGAATAGTTTGTGTAAGAACTTGTATATTTGAAGGGTTGTGTTGGTTAACCGCCATGGGCCTAACCATCGCAGTGGTTCAATGGCACTGGTTCATCAACTATATGTATGTATGTATCAATCCTTACAGATCAATCAATCAATGTAAATTCATAGAAATCAATAAAAGAACTTAGGTTGATAATTTCTTGTTTTACATATTCGATCCAACAATTGGCAACAGAGCTTTGGGTATTATCACACCAAAGTTCTCATCATCTACCATTGCTATCAAGAAACCTAGAAACCTGCTACCATAACTGCGCCAATTTCAATAGGATAACCACCATCAATTTTTTCTTACAGGGTTCAATTGAAATCAGAGGGGGGTGCCCAGGGCGGCCGAAATCTAAATGAAATCTACCACCTACTGGCACCAAAACCGAAAAAGGGGGTTTACCTTTAATCGGTACCGGAAAAACTGGAGATCATCCAATTGGCTAGATAAGACCATCAAATCAAAAGGAAAGACGATCAGGCAGTAAGCTTCGACCAGAAAAACAAGAAGAGGGCAACGTTTAACATACGGTTGGGGAGACCACTGTTTAAGAAGAAAATAGGGTACTCGGTTGAACAAGAGAAAGAAAAAAAAAGGCGTTTGTTTCATTGTTTTACTTTTTATTAAGGTTGAAAGTCCTTTTACAAAGTTATAAATTTTATAAAAAAGTTTAATCTAAACAATGACTGGAAAAGAAGACACAAAGCAAGAAAATAGTTCTAAAACCTATAAGGAAATAGGTTCCACAACCCATTTCCAATGTCTGGTGTTGAAGACAACATATTACACTACATGGGCAATTTGGATGCAAATTATAATGGAAGAAAATGGTCCATGGGAAATGATTCAACCACAATTGTCAACACAAGCCGATACGACGAAAGACAAAAGTGATATCGCCTACAATTATCAATCACTACCAGAAGATCAACTACTTCTCATTTCAATATACAAGACTGCAAAAGCAGTTTGGGACGCCTTGAAAACGTGACACGTTGGTTTAAACAATGTCCAGCAAGTAAGATTGCAAACACTCAAGACGGAATTTGAGATGTTGCAGATGAAAGAAAAGGAATCAGTCGATTCATTTACTATAAAATTAACGAGTATTATCAACAAGACAACAAGCTTGGGATTAACATATGAAGATTCTACTCTCATACGAAAATTATTAAATGCCGTACTCGACAAATTTTTCAAATTGTTGCATCCATCGAACAATACTCGAATTTAGATACTATGTCTTTAGACGAAGCAATCGGAATACTGAAGACATTTGAAGACAGACTCAAGTACAAGAAAGAAAGATCAGTGGATACACAAGAAGGATTGATGTTCTCATAGCATGAAAATCGAGGCCAATCTTTCAAAGGACGTGGTCACGGTAGATTTAACCAATCACGAGGATGGGGGAATAAGAAATTCAGATTAGAAAGGAAGAATTGGGAACCCTTAAGGAATAGTTTCAAAAAAGAAACAAATGGCAATACAAAGAAATATATCCCTGATATAAGTAAAGTATAGTGTTTCAAATGCAAAAAGCATGGACACTATGTAAGCAAATGTCCATAAGGAGACCAAGAGAAAGAACAGTCCAATCACATTGAAGAAGATCTATAGCCGTGATGAATGTTTGAGCACTCATCAATCCCCCACACTAAAATATTGCTAGTCCCTAGCAATCTTTTGAGAAAACTTAATGGATTTGAATCTCTTTACCAAAAGCCATTACTTCTGGAGGCCAAATGTTTTAGTTCAAGTAAGAACTATGGTACACTGATAACCATGTGATTTTGAGCAAACCACCAGCTGTAAACGGATTTGATTTGTCTTTACTAGAAGCTGTTTGCTTCTGGACTAGCCAACTCTTGATGGAATATAGTCATCATCTTGGTGAGTTGATTACCAATTATGGTTTTCCACTGCCTTTACCACAAGCCATAATCTTGCGGGCTAGCCAACTCTTTTACTTTTTAGGATATGGCGAGTTGAGATACCATACAATTTTGGGCAAATTGTTAGCCATAAACGGATTTGATATATCTTTACCAAGAGCCGTTTGCTCCTGGATTAGCCAATCCTTTTGTCATTTAGACATGGCAGACTGATAACCACAAAAAATTTTGAAGCTCAAGTGAAAAAAATTTTTTTTTAATTTTTGCCAAAAACGGGGGTACTAGATGGTAAAATGTGATAAAATTCGCTAGAATTTCCCCCCACACTTAGAATTGAATATTGTTCTCAATATTCAAAGTCCCGGTTATTATGCCGACTCTTTGAACGTAAAAGGGCAACATTACAAGCTAAATGTGGAAACACCATATAAATTTTTTTTTCACTTTGTTGGTAACCACAGCAGGGGTAACTCCCCCACACTTAGGGTGAAAACCCTAAGTACATGCTACTGTTTTTGTTTACCGAGTCGCTAGCTTGACTCGACCCCGAATTCATTTGTTCTTGGGGAAGCATGATGTGGAAGAGATAATCTCCATCGGACTTTCGTTCAAGATGTTTGGACAAACATTTGAAGCACGTGAAAGTTCCACACCGATGAGATATACAGACCCTGGCTTAAGATAGTATAAACTATAAGCGGTGATGCCGGGGTCAAAGATTATACCCACTTGGGGTTTTGTTATATGGACAACTTGTGTCCTTCGGCTCTTGGCCTTAGATTATACCCACTTGGGGTTTTGTTATATGGACAACTTGTGATTAGATAAAAACAATTTTCTTCGCGGCCCAACTGCATAGAATGTTTTATTGAGGATAGGAAAATGGCTCATTAGCCTTACAATAAGTCTGTTGGAACAATCGATTACATAAAACACTTTTTTAAATTAATTGCATGCCACGTCCGAGGTACTTCTATGTCGTCCATGGTTTGGAGCTTGTACGTGCCATGTTGGTAAGCTTCCGTTATCCAATAGGGGCCTTCCCAGTTCGGTCCTAACTTTCCTTGATCTTCCACTCTACTGGCTTCGTTCTTCCGATATACAAAATCTCCCACTTTGAAAGCTTCGGGTCTAACCCTTTGGTTGTAATATTGCTCCACCTTCTTTTTGTATTTGGCCTCTCTTATCGCCGCCATTTCTCGTCGTTCTTCCAACAAGTTTAAGTTCAAGTTGATTTCATCGTCGTTATTTTCGGCGTTTGCCATCATGGTCCGAAAGGTAGGCATACCAATTTCCGCTGGGATGACTGCTTCGCTTTCGTAGGTCAGACTAAAGGGAGTTTCTCCATTGCTAGTTTTCAAGGTAGTACGGAATGCCCATAGTATGTTTGGTAATTCATCCACCCATCCAGATCTTTCTCTTCCGAGTCGTGACTTGAATCCTTTCATTAAGCTTTTATTTGCTCTTTCCACCAATCCGTTGGCTTGAGGGTGAGCTACGGCCGTGTTGATTTGTGTGATATTCAACCTTTCACACCAACTCTTGAATGGGTCCCCCACAAAGTTACTTCCGTTGTCCGTGACAATTATCTTGGGTAATCCGAACCTACAAACGATGTTGTCCCATACAAATTTTTTCACTTCTTTTCCGGTTGTTTTGGCTAGGGGCTTTGCTTCCATCCATTTTGTAAAGTAGTCGACGGCCACGATTACATGTTTAACCTTTCCTGGAGCTTCGGGTAAAGGTCCCAACACGTCTATTGCCCATTGGAAGAAAGGCCATGGTGCCATGACGGAGGTTAGCACTGTTTTTGGTAACTTAGGAACCAGAGCATGTATTTGACATGAGTCACATTTTTGGATAGCTTCTCTAGCGTCTCGATGCATGGTTGGCCAGTAATAACCCTGTCTCATAAGTTTGGCTACTACGGACCGTGGTCCGGAATGCATACCGCATGCTCCTTCGTGCACCTCTCGGATTACATAATTGGCTTGGAGAGGTCCTACACACCGCAGCATTGGTCCTAGATAGGATTTTTTGAATAGTACATCATCAATCAGTGTATAATGGCTTATTTTCATACGAAGGGTTCGGGCTTCGTTTTGATCCTCCGGCCATATCCCTTCTTTTAAGCATCGGAGTATGGGTGACATCCAGTTTTCTTCTTCTTCTACTACTATTGCGTTAACTATCTCTTCCTTAGTGGATGGCTTCTCCAATACTTCCACTAGGATTTCTTTTGTTAAGTGGTTGAATGCTACAGATGCTAACTTGCTTAATATGTCTGCTTTTTGGTTTTGGGCTCTCGGGATATTCTTTATCTTGAAGTGTTTGAAGCAAGCAATATATTCCTTGGCCTTGGCGAGGTACTTTGTGATGCTCTCCGTATACGCAGTAAACTCTCCATTGATTTGGCTTGCCACTAGGTTTGAGTCCACCCGTACGTCCAGCGCTTCTATATGCATTTCCCTTGCGATTCTCAGTCCGGCCAGGAGTGCTTCGTATTCTGCTCCGTTGTTGGTAGCTTCAAAGTTTAATATGAGAGCATAAGTATATTCTTCTTTTTCTGGACTGATCAGTACTAGTCCTGCTCCGGAACCTTTTTTGCTAGAGGCTCCATCGGTGTATAAAATCTAGTCTCCAGTCTGAGAGATATTGCATATCTCCTTGCCCTTCCTTTTCGAATCCGGATAAGCTGTGCCGATGGGCACTTCATTGATGAAGTCAGCCAGTACTTGTCCCTTGACAGCATTCCTTGGTTCATAGGTAATGTTGTAGGCTCCCAGTTCTACCGTGTATTTGGCTAACCGTCCGGAAGATTCTGCTCGGTTCAATACTTGCTTAATAGGATGGTCCGTTATGACTTTGATGGGGTGAGCTTCGAAATATCGCCTTAGTCTTCTGGATAAATGTAGGAGGGCTAAAGCCAATTTTTCTACCGGAGCATACCTCTTTTCGGCCTCGTGTAACGTTCGGCTTACATAATGAACTGGGATCTGCCGTCCTTCCCTTTCAACCAACATTACCCCACTTATTGCTTCCATCGCAGCTGATAGGTATAGGTACATGTCCTCTTTCGGTTTTGGCGTTGTTAGGCATGGGAGCTCCAGAATCATCTTCTTCATTTCTTGAAAAGCCCTTTCAGCTGCCTCTGTCCATTGGTATTTTTCTTTATTATCTTTGGTGATGTTCTTTAATGTTTCAAAGAAAGGTAGAGATCTTTCGGCAGATTTTGATAAGAAACGGTTTAGTGCTGCGAGTTTACGACTTGGACTTTGCATTTCCTTCAATGATTTTGGTGATTGCATATCAGCAATTGCTCTAGTTTTCTTGAGGTTTGCCCTAATCCCTTAGGAAGTCACCATATAACCAAGGAATTTTCCTTCCTCCACTCCGAAGGAACACTTCTTAGGATTTAGTTTCATATTGATCCCTCGGAGATTGTCGAATGTTTCTGCTATATCGGCCAACAGATCTTTTTCCGTTTGACTCTTGATAACCATGTTGTCTACATATACTTCCAAGTTTCGGCCAATTTGCGTCCGGAAGGAGAGTCTACTAGTTTCTGATAGGTTGCTCCGGCATTTTTTAGTCCGAACGGCATTTTAACATAACAGTATGTTCCGTGATCGGTATAGAAGGCCGTTTTCTCTTTGTCTTCCTTTGCCATTTTCACTTGGTGATATCCTTTGTAAGCGTCTAGGAAACATTTGTAGTGGAATCCCATTACTGATTCGATCTTCCAATTTATTTCGGGCAACGGATAGTAGTCTTTGCGACATGATGAGTTGAGGTTCTTGAAATCAATACACATCCTCCAAGTATCGTCCGGTTTCTTTACTAGTACAGGGTTAGAGATCCAGGTTGGGTATCGGACGGGTCTGATTATTCCGGCCTTTAGCCACTCTTCCACGTCTTTGTTTATGGCTTGGTTCTTTTCCTCTGAAAAGAATCTCTTTTTTTGTGCAATAGGTTTGTCTTGGACGTTTACATTAAGCTTGTGTTCGGCCGCCCATCGGGGGACGCCAGTCATATCCAATGGTTTCCATGCGAAAATGTCCTGGCTGTTCTTAAGTAACGTTATTAGTTGCCTTCGTCCTTCTTTTGAGAAATTTTTCCCTATCGTCACCAATTGTTCCGGGTATGCCGGGTGAACCAGTATTTCCTCGGTTCCCGTAGTTCTTTCTTTGATCAAGGGTCCTGGGGGACTTTCGGTTTTAGCTTCTTTTTCTAGTAAGAATTTCTCTTCCAGCTTTCTGCATTCTGAAATGATGACTGACCGGGTAACCAAAGTGGCGATACCCCTTGGTGTTGGGAACTTCATCATGGCATGTATTGTCGAGGGGATGGCTCTTAGTTTCTTAATTCCGGAACGTCCAAGTATTATGTTGTAGGGGGGGGAGATCTTACTATTGCAAATCTCATGGTCGTTCGGCGATATAGTCCTTCGTTTCCGAAACATACTTCTAGTTTAATTTTTCCCAATGGATTTATGGCCTCTCCGGCGAATCCAACTAGTGGTGTGTTCATTTTTGTCAATCGAGATTGGATGGAGGGATCAAGATTTAAAAAGCAGTGCTCATACATTACCTCTACCGAAGCTCCCTGGTCAACATATACCCTACGTACAGTATATCCCTCGATTTCCGCTTCGATTATGAGTGGTTCTTCAGAAGCATCTCCGGGAAGGATCGGAGGGAAGCTTATAGGTGTGTTCATCCATTCTTCCTCTTGGTCTATGATTTTACGTTTATGCTTCCTCTCCGGATACCGGATCATGTTGATGATTCGGCCCTGGTTGGTTTGATTATTATTTCTTGGAGGTGCTCTGTCCCTTTGCCGGACATCCCTTATCAGGTGGTCTAGTTTACCCGTCTCCATAGCTTTCTTAAGTTGTTCCTTCAGATTGTGACAATCGTTGATGAGGTGACATTTCTCTCCATGATAATCACAATATTTATCCATATTTTCCCTTGATGGTCTTCCTCTCAATGGGGGCGGTGCCGGAAGTCTAAGTTGGTGTTCAGTTGCAAGGATTTCTTTGGGGGCTTTGGTGAGCACGTTTAAGTCTATAGGCCTGGTATCTCTCCGATTCCCATCATTACGGCGGTAATCCATTCTGTAGTCGGTCCTGTTGGTGTTTTCGTTTCTGGCTTGGCCGTAAGGTGCGAAGTGGTCATTTCGTCGGGGCCTGAATTCTTCTCGGTGGATATCTCTCCTGAGATTTCCCCTGAAGGAGGATCATTGTATGTTTTGATCATTTCGGTTATATGAGTTAGGATGATAATCTCTTCGGTAATTATTAGTCCATTCTCCCCTTGGTACTTCAGTCAACCGATATGCTCTTTCGGAACAGATGAAGTCGTCAACCCTTATCATCATTTCGGTTACTGTTTGAGGAATTTTCTTAGAGAATCTCTTTGCTAGCTCTGGGCATTTGCACCCGTCCATGAAAGAGGATATTTGCATTACCTCCAAAACACCGGAAATGCGACTAGCTTCGTCTGTCCATCGTTCTTTGAACTCTGAGAGGGCTTCATTAGCTTTCCAGACAATCTTGGTTATTTCCACGGGATCTCTAACACATTTTCTGCGAAGGGCGAATCTTTGCACAAATTGCTCACACAGGGTATCCCAATTGTCAATACTTCCTCGTGGGAGGCTATCAAACCATCCTCTGGCTGCATCGTCCAAAGTTTGTTGGAACATCATACACCATATGGGCATGGGCCAAGCGCCCTGGTTGTCAGCTCCTTCGAATCTTGTGACATGATCATCCGGATCTGTGGACCCGTCGTACAACTTTATGTGGGAAGGCATCAGATATTTTGCGTTTTTGGGCCCTGAAAAATCAATGATCCTTCGGGTGAAAGGACTCTTGGACGCTGCTTTGAAAGGTTTAGAAAGATCGTCCGTCGTTTCCTCTTTGACTTTCTGAGCTCCGACATCTTGGGGCTCTTCGTCTTCGAAGTCGAGCCGGATAGGTTTGATTGGTGTTTCCCCCGTGGCATTGTACTGTTGGATTAGGGCTTTTAGGGTGGCGAGTTGATTCTGGATTTGTTCTATGCTGTCATGGTTGGTATTGACAGATGGATTTTTTCCACTTCCTTCAGGTGTTGTAGGAGTAGGACCTGTCATCTCTTAGTTCGGGTAGAGTGAATGACGGGTCCCACGGATGGCGCCAATTTGTTGAAGTAAAATCTTGCTTCTACTTCAGACAAGCGGAATGAATCCTTCGGATTATGATTGATCCTTCGGATTCAAGGTGATCCTTGTTTATAGTGTACTGCTTCGGATGTCTGCAAAACAGGTACGTCCGTTAGTCTCGCCCCAGGAATGTATCCCAGGACCAACCTCCGGCGTGAGAGTAAGTATATATTCTTAGAGAAAGAATGTATGAATAAAGTTAGAGAGTAAGAGAATTAGTTAACCTTAAATGAAGATTTCTCCTCTATTTATAGGCAACTCATATGGATTGCCAGGCTGGTTTGTACTTAATCCCTTAGTGCTTACCAGTTTATGCTCCACTACCATGTACTTTCTTGTACTTACTTGTACTTTGGTTAGTGGACGGAGGGTTCAGACGTTATTACCTAGTACCTTTCGGACGTTGGTCTGTTCAGAAGGTATTACCTAGTACCTTTCGGACGTTGGTCTGTTCTGACTGGATGTGTTTGAATACGTTTTACCTGATATGTATCCGGGGGGTGTGTATTCCGTATGGCATGTATCCGGAGGGTACATACGCCAACAGGAGTTGAATTGGTAAAAGATGAAGAAAACTTGAGAATGAGCTAGTTTGACAATGTCATGTGCCATGGTCCACACAACTACAAATTTAAATGCATTTAACAAGTCAAAGCTTGACTTAGCTTATATGAGAATTTTCTGCAACAAACAATAATGGCTAAGCTATTGTCTGTCTAAATGGTTTATTTTATTTCAACCAATCTAAGTATTTACTCTATGGAATGACCAGTTACGCCTATACGTAATAATAACTATCTTCACTTAAGAAAATATAGTATACTGTCCCCTGAAAAAAAGTTTTACATTAGAATATACTGGTCGGAAAGCTTAGATCCACCATGAGTCTGAGTAGCTTTAACCACCTACTGCACACACCAGGCCATCCTCCGTACACCTCTCACATTCACTTCCACCTTCAAATCACTATCATCTTCATTCATACCTCTTCTCTCCACTTTTGTAGCAGAGATGATTACACTAACTCTTGTCTCACTTTCAGTCATACTTTCATCAACAGCCGTTAACGAATTCGCTAACTCGTTAACGCTAGCGTTTCGTCTCGATCAGTTTGATATAACACATTGCATGTTTTAGTGATTGTTATAGTGTTTTGTTTATCAGACTGGGGACCTTTACCATCAGTTACGCCTATAATAATGACTATCTTCACTTAAGAAAATATAGTATACTGTCCCCTGAAAAAAAAAAAAAAAAAAAAAATTACATTAGGGATCGGAAAGCTTAGATCCACCATGAGTCTGAGTAGGCTAAAACTGAGTAAATCGGAAATTGATGAAAGAAATGAAAACTGATTTTGGTAATATACTTACATTTCACTTAAGCATTTTTATGCTTTGTTGCTTCTGTTACTTTGAAGCTAGAACTGTTATCTCATAATGGATGTCATAATCATATATGCATAACCTTTCCTTTTCTTTTCTTCTTTCAGCTTGTTAATCTGTTCCAAATGCTGCTATTAAAAGGGTTGAAAGATAAGTTGCTTATTTGAATGCTGGTGTTATTCAACTTTTGCCTACTATTTTATTTGACAAATCCTACTAATCTTATAATGATGTCACAACTCACCAACCTTATACTTTCTACACTAATATGCTATTAGTCGTTTATTACCCATTATTCTAAAAAGTATAATAAAGCCAGTAGTGGTTACTATATATGTATCAGCATCGATTTAACATTGAAGAATAGATATGACATATGAATATTGGAGATTTGATCTCAGCGTGGACTTAATATTCCAGAATTCAATATTTTTGTACCATGTTTGATGTTGATTTTTAATAATTTGGTTAAGTTCTGGACAATATACTAACACAATTCACTGTTAACAATTTATACACATTGTGTTATTGCTTTCTGTTAATCAAAAAGATTGGGACCTCACAATTTTATGTTAACATTAACTGTCTGTTTCATTATATTACCTTGGATTGGCCAATGAAAGAAACATATATCTGCACAAGTTTTTTTAAGATAATTAGTGCCAAAAACTTAGTTTTCTGCTTAGTGGCATTTTAAATAATACAAATACTCAATTAGTGCTGATATTAGAAGTAATCACATGGGTGATGGTCCAACGGTCCAACCACTTGATTAAATTTACCATATACATTATTTTAGTAACCAATTAGACGTTACTTGCCTGACCATTATTAGATTAAAAATTGTGCTCTTCCTTTCTCTATTTCAAGTTATCGTTTATTAAGTCCACAGAAGACTTTGAAAATCTGAAGAGTTTATATGCATACACAAGTAACTGTATATTTTATCTCTTTAATCATTATACTTTACAACATCGAATATTACTTGAGGGTGTATGGAGATCAAGAAGGATAAAGATTCAAGGTGGTTCGATGTTGAGCTTGTACCTGAAAGTTACATATTTTCGCCTACAGATCGACCGCAAAATCTTGATGTTGCTATTTGTGATTCCATTCCTGTGATAGACCTTGCAAAACATATTCAACCAATTGAATCAATCTTGAAGGCTTCTCAAGAATTTGGTTTCTTTCAGGTACTTATAAAATTTACGCATATATAAAATGAACTTTTTAAACACTTTTTTTCACATCTTTGAAATAGGTGATCAATCATGGAGTTCCAGAAAAGATAATGAGTGATGCAATGAGTGTTCTTAAGGAATTCTTTGATATGTCATCCAAAGAAGCAACGGGGTATGTCCCACATAATAAAGGTTGGATTTACACAAACAACGATTGCACAAAAGATGGTGTGCATATCTGGAGGGAAAATCTTAAACATCTATGTCATCCTTCGGATAAATGTACTAAATTGTGGCCCAATAAACCAACCCGATATCAGTAAGTTTCAATATATATTTTTCATCGTATAATCATAAAGCATCACTTAAGTTACATCTTCTAAGAGAAATTGCATACAGGGAGGTGATTGCAGCCTACTTGCTTGAAATAAATACATTAAGTTTCAGGATTTTAGAGATGATTTGTGAAGGACTAGGACTTGAGCCAGGGTACTTTAGTGATACGAGTGAAGTTCAGATATTGTCATCAAACTTCTACCCATCTTGCCCTGACCCGAGTCTAACATTGGGAATATTGGCTCACCAAGACACTAGCCTCGTAACCCTTGTGTATCAAGGTGATTCGACTGGTCTACAGTTTTTGAAAGATGGCCAATGGATTAATGTTGGATCCATTCCTAATTCCATTGTTGTTAACATAGGTAACCAACTCGAGGTATGCTAGTTCCATAAGCTAATTAGCTTTAAGAATATTTGTATATGTTTAATGTAGAGGTGGCAATTCCGACCCTTTTACAGGTCAAAATGGTCGATATGGGCTCTATTTAAGCTCAAACAAGTCAAAAGAGTCAACTTTAAAAAGCTGGCTAAAATGGGAATGGGTCAAATGGGTTAAATAATTTAAAGTATTATGGGAAGGATATTGTTTTTGTAATCATATTGAATGCCCAAGCTATCTCAGTTTGTTTCTAGAAAATGGACCAAAAAAGTCTTTATAGGTCAGCATGCCCGTTTGAGCATTTACAAACCTTTTTTGACTTGCTATCTGACACGCCTATCTTGTCACATCTAAATTGTTAGTGTAACTGATTCATGGTGTGAGTTTGTTTTGCTGAGTGCAGATAGTTAGCAATGGTAAGTTGAGAAGCATTGATCATCGAGTAGTTACCAGTAAGGACAAAACTAGAATAAGCATTGCAACCTTTGTGAACCCGTCTTACGATTGTATCATTGAACCAGCAAAGGCTTTGGTAAACAAATATGAACCATCACGCTACAAAGCAAGTCGATACAAAGAATATGTTGATCGCAACAAAGCATTTGGTGACTACACTGTCGCTTTAAGGAATGTTGTAATCTCGGAAAGTTGAGCAATAGTTGTTTGCATAATGCTACTAGAAACCTTTTAGTTTTCAGTTATCGCTTGCAGAAAATCCTACCAACAATATGCATGTTGTTTGCTGTATATGACGTTCTTCATTACCAGTGAATATTATTAAACAACTTTAATAAAAGTTTATCTTATCATCTGTAAACCTAGTTTTTGTATAATAATGACAGAAAGATATCACTAGTGTCCAACATTAGAATTTCCGAATTTGTAATTTTTAAGAAAATGCTTCAGTTGTTTTCAAATTCTAACAAAACAAACATACAGATAATACAAACAGTAATGACTGAAACACATAGTCAACAACATAAAATAGTTTACAGCAAAGAGTCTAATCAAACACAACAAAATTTTAACAGAATTTAGAAGGTTTTATTTATTAAATACTATATTTGTGCAACTTTCAACCTATTCATAAGTAAACGGGTCAAAATGGGTTGTCTAGTTAACAGATTTTTTGAACGCACCGAGCCTAATATTTAACCCTGATTGCTATATTCACCTCTTTTACAGGTTCAACTTTGGTTCGGCATATAATATGATTTATGAACAACCGTGTCCACACCGTCCTCAAACCCTCTAAAAACTAACTGAATACCTCAATTTTAGAATGGTTGTAAAGATGAAAAACTGGTAATAAAACATGAAAGAAAGGAAACAGCAAACAGCTTTATCACCATATAAGAAAACGGTGTAGAAATATAGGACCGATAAATTATAAGCTTAAGAGCCAAGAAGATATTTTGGAAGTTCCCAAATTGTGAAGTCAAAACAAACATTATCCAAAATCTAACCAATAAGGCAACATTTGAAACAGAAGTACCATAATCAATATCACTATCAGTTGAATCACTATAAGTCAAAACAAACATTATCCAAAATGATTAGGCAATAACACCATTCAACCTCCACTCTCAGTTGAATCACTATCAGACCAAGCGCCAACGCATTACTTCACGGTAAAAAGATAAAGCAGCAATGTTTGATGGCAATTCGAAACCTTTAGCCTCCAGCCTAGAGAGAACCTACCAACAAAAGGATAGCAATGAATAGACAGCAAAAATAAGAACAGTGGAATGCTCCAGTTAGTATTTAAATCATGATCAGGCGAAAAGGATAGTTTGTGTTGTGAGTTTAAGGAGGTGCCTTTCTAAAACAATTTAAGGGGATGCTTGGGTACGCAAGTCAAACCGATTATAATCAGCTATGACTGTTTTTCTAAAACGATACTGATTCTCATTATCTACTGTCAAAACAACCAATTAAAAGAAACATTTTACCTCTTCAAGCCCCAATAATCACTTTATAAACATATCCAACGACCCCACAACTCATATCTTTAACTTCGATCAAACATACTTCAAACATCACTAAAAATTTACAAAGACACAAATTTCAAAAAAATATAATGATACCTCAAAACAAGCGAACCCAAGTTTAAGCTCCTTCACATGGCAAAGATTTAATAAAAATCCTTTAAGCATGTCTTCTTCCTCGGTCAACTCGCTTATATAATCTTCCTCATCATACCCATAGGCATAAATATAATTTTCGTTTTTATACAGAGATATATAATCTAAGTGAGCTTTAACTAAAGAAGACACACATAGCAATGAAAGCTTTAGCAAAGTTAAATTATTTCGGATTGTTAGTGACAAAATATTAGGAGCATTAATTTTGATACTATTTTTACCATTTCCAATTCTTGTATAATAAGGGTGTCTATATCCCGAGAATACTAAGTTCTTAACACTATGTGAACTAATCTCAAGCTGTCTAAACCCATAGCAATAGTGCAACTCCAAAGTTTCCAAAACCGGACTACCCGACAATATATTTTGAATCAAATCTTCATCTAGTTTCCCATATGATATACACAAACTCCTGAGGTTTTTCCAGCTAACGGCGCCAGTTGGATTAAATACACAATATCCCAATTTTAGACGTATCAAACACGAATTGTAGAAAAGAGACTGATCTAACACAAACATGTGCCTCGAACTCGTAGTCTTTAATGATATATCAAGGTCTTGAACGTTACGATTAGCAGCGTAGGAAATCCAACTATTAATTTCGGAAGCATACAAGGTATAGTTTTCTGCATGGAGTTGGAATTTGTTAAGCTTTAAAGCGATACTTTGATTTATGATTTTGTCTATGTACCCAATACCCTTGTATCTAATTAAAACCTTATCCGGATTTTCTACTACTAAAGTATTATATTCATCTTCGAAAATAAGGCTAGGAACTGAAATCCAAAGATGACGCCATCTTCTGGAGAGTGTACTTGTCCTAAAGGCTTCTTTCGTTTTTGGCAAACGAGAGATGATTTCAATTAGTAAGCAATCCGGTAACAAACTTATTCGATCTTCTTTTCCGATTTTGCTTTGTTTTTGATCAATTTCCATGGCGTTAATTTATCAGTTTATGGAAATTTGCAACATTCGGGCTGTTGGCGATCAGGAAACAAACCAATATACCGGGCCAGAATGCGGAATCGGACCTTATAAAGATGTCGACACACCACAAGAACTCGAGTAAAAGAAACACCACACGATAATGCTCCCAAACATTAAATTTTATTAAAGAACAAGGAAAGAATGAGGGGAACTTCTAATCCTATTATGATTAGGGCCGGCTGCAGCATGCAACAAAACAAGGAAACAAAAGAAGAAAGTCGGTTGTTGTTTGGACTCCCTGTATGGTAGAGTTTTTTTTTTTTTTTTTTTTTTTTTTGAGAGTTATTAGTTTTTTTTTTTTATAAAAATAATCTTTTTTATAATAAACTAGACTATAGACCCGCGGGTTTCGCGGGTGGCAACAAAAAATGCTTTTTATTTAATGTTATCAATAAATTATTGAAACTTAAAATCCGCAGACTAATAGAAAACAAAATCATAAAATTTTAACTGTAGTAATAACACAATTATTGTTTCACATAAATGGAGTGACAAGTTAAAATGAAACATTATACATTAACACATAAGATAGATATATCTGACTATCTGTTAACAATAACTTGACACACACTGAACAATATGTAATAGTGTATTTACCCCAAAACCAAGTAAACTGTCATTAAGCGAAGTGAAAATGATAGCTACATATGAAATAAAAGATTCAACCCGGACACCAAGACCTATTCATATATGATTGAGTTGGCGCATGTTGTAACCATAGAATGATGCATGACCATAATACAATACAATTGCAATTCTGTTCATACTCGTAATCCACATAACAAATTTGCTTCAAGTGCACTAATAGATGATCTTTCGGGTACTTCATCACATTAGTTCTATGCTTCTTAAGACTTTGACCGTTGTGACTTTTGTCACCGTTTGACTGCATATTTCAACAATGTTAAAAAATATTCAAATGATTCATAGCACTTTTAACAATCTTGAGGAGAAAATAGAGCTACTCAGATAATTTTAATTAATATAAGATGGTGCAGGAAGTGCACTGGAAAATTTAAGTACAACATAATTTATGAATATACTTAAGATACTTTTAATGACATCCTCCTTGAAAAGTCCAAAAATCAACCCGTCTCCATGTCATGCAATGATTACCATAGCCTGGAAATAGGAAGGTGAAATTAAACTGTTACCGAATCTAATAAAAAAAAGTATCAACAACTACATGGTCATATTATATACCTGAAAGACTAATATAATAGGTATCCACATCCGATCAAAGCTCCTATAAAGGTGAAAAAATGTGTGCCCTTTAACAGAATTTGTTTTGTTGGACCTTAATGTTATAGAAGCAAAAGTTAGGGGACTTAGTATGTATATTATGTATGTAAAAGCCTGTAAACCGTTTAGTATTGGGCTGGGTCAAGAAATATAACCGTTTAGTAAGGGTTCTAACGGTTAGATAGTTATTGTGTCGATTACTTTTTAATGAAACGGTATCCTCTCTTCCTGTTGGTGCCACTTCATATAGTATATATAGGTTGAGAGTCTGTAAACAAATCATCAATTGTAAGATATTCATTCAATCGATCAATACATATTCAGTTTATATTCTTGTTGTATTTTTCTGTTACAAGTTTCTGTCCCAAACCCTTGTTCCATTTATACGGATCAAAGAAGATTAAAACCTGTGATGTATGAAGTCTGATTTAACAACAGTGGCATCAGAGCACGTTAATCGATCCAGGGAAGAACGAGTGCAAGTGATGATCGATTGAAAAGCAAGAATCAACAGCGAAGGGTTGTTGTACAACCTTTGTGTGTAGTAAGAAAAGAAAGAAGGAAGATTACCTGTTCATTCTTCGATTGGAGAAGTAAGAAGACGATCAGAACCAGAGTAACAAGTAATTAGAATCTTTGATTGAAAACCCCACAAAGGCAACCGGAGTAACACCAGAGGAAAAGATTAGGCATCGTTCGATTGAAAGGAAACGAAAAGTACTTTCGATAAATCATATCGACCAATTACGGTTACCCAACAAAAGGAAGGAACGATTTTTTTTGGTATTTCCCTGTATTTTCTGATTTTAACCTAGAATTAGATTTAGTTTTTAGAGAAAAGGGAAAGTAAGGGGAAGAAGAAGTAGTAAGCAGGGTAAGCAGTCAGATTAACAATTTGGATTTGGGAAAAGATTTAAGTAATTATTTATTTATTTTCTTTTCAATTTATTTTATTGATTAGAAAATAATAGGTATAATCTCAAATTAATTGAAGAAAGTAAGAAACCGAACCATTGTGGTTCACATAGTAAGAAGTAAGAAAAAACCGAGGAGTTGCAAAAGACCGGGCAACACCTAGACGGAGTAAGTTCAGTACGAGTACGAATAGGCAACTGTGACCGGCCGATTGTCTAAGTAAGTAAGTAAGTGAAACTTTAACGTTTCAAAGTAAGTAAGAGAAAATCTATTTTTTCAAAGTAAGTAAGTGAAAACCTAGTGTTTTCAGAAATCTTAGATTTTCACCAGTAAGAGAAACCGTAGTGTTTCACCCCGTAAGAGAAACCGTAGTGTTTCACCCCGTAAGAGAAACCTCAACGTTTCGCCAGTAAGAGAACATCGTAAGTAAGCACGTTTACAAGAAAGAAAGCGTAAGTAAGCACGCTTGAACGAAAAGATACGTAAGTAAGCACGTACCAGAAAGAAAGAAACATAGGAAGAAAGAAGGCAAGAAAGGCGAAAGCACGTCAAAGCAAGAAAGAAGAAAGAAAGGAAGAAAGCATGACGAACAAAAAAGAACGAAGCAAGTTTAATCGATCCAACAAGAAGCAAGGAAGAAAGAGAGCGACGGTCCATCAGAAGAAAGAAGCGGTCGATTTTCTGTGAAGTCAAGTAAAGAAGACTCGATTTGCGTCTATAACATTAAGGGGTGAATGTTGGACCTTAATGTTATAGAAGCAAAAGTTAGGGGACTTAGTATGTATATTATGTATGTAAAAGCCTGTAAACCGTTTAGTATTGGGCTGGGTCAAGAAATATAACCGTTTAGTAAGGGTTCTAACGGTTAGATAGTTATTGTGTCGATTACTTTTTAATGAAACGGTATCCTCTCTTCCTGTTGGTGCCGCTTCATATAGTATATATAGGTTGAGAGTCTGTAAACAAATCATCAATTGTAAGATATTCATTCAATCGATCAATACATATTCAGGTTATATTCTTGTTGTATTTTTCTGTTACAAGTTTCTGTCCCAAACCCTTGTTCCATTTATACGGATCAAAGAAGATTAAAACCTGTGATGTATGAAGTCTGATTTAACAACATGTTTTAGGTTTCTTCTTTCTGGATATTACTTGGTTACGTCCGTCCAGCTGAATGTAAGATCTTATAGAACAAAACAATGAACACCTTATAAATAACCAAACATTTCCAACTTTACACTGCAAGAAATGTTTCTGGAATTATTTTACTACACATTTACACATGTAAAGACAAGAGAAGAAAATAATCTAGGATATTCTAGCTTTATATACGCATAAATCTAAACATACAGCTTGAGTCAGTGACGCATCATCCGAGACCAAGTGAACGAAAAAGTCAGATGTCTGATCCATTGGCTAACCTAACTTGAAGCATTTATCAGACCTCAAAGAGAGGGAATTAAAGGTTGTTAAATTGAAATTGAACTGATGATGCGCTTAGATGTTATTACCTTTCACAGAACCTCATAAATACGTGTGACAATATTAACCAGAAATGCTTTCTCACCAAGTGATCCTACCTAATAAGTTAAAATAACACTGTGATAAATATCAGTTAAACTTCTATAAAGGAAACACCCAAGTTTTGATCGAAATAAGTAATCATGAGTTGAGAGACAAGAAATAGTACTTAGTCCTCAACGGTTGGTGAAAGCAAATTAATTTACTTTGGAAGTGAGCTAAGAAGAGTCTCATGCACGTAAACATGATACATCACACACTTAAAACTTAATTTAAAAAATAAATAAATAAATAAATAAAAATAAATAAAATAAAAATAAAAAGAATTGCTATAAATTACCTTCTTTATTAGTTGCCGAATCACACCTGTGAAACGTGGGATTTAAATTCATGTTGCCTGTGAAACGTGAATTGAACTGATGATTAGATGTTATTACCTTTCACAGAACCTCATAAACACCTGTCACAACAGTAACCAGAAATGCTTCCTCACCAAGTGATCCTGCTTGATACGTGCCTCCACTCGCGGGTTGGACATTGGCAAATAAAGTTCCATGCATTTCATTCGCCATCTTATCCATTTAAATTAGCAGCATCATAAAGATAGACAAAGATTTATTATAATTCTAAAAATAAAAATGGAAAGAATAAACATACATTATACAAAATATAGCAAATGCGTTCAGGCATGAAACGAATATTTGGACGCTTGACCCCAATAAGTAGATAGAGGGTAATGTAGAGAAGCCACAAATGCTACCTATCAAGCAGTAGATGGAACATCAGGCAAACTTGTACAGAACAACAAACAGAATAAAAAGGTTAAAAATTGAAAAGTGTATCATTACTTTTTGAAAATACAAGAAACATTTTACACCAACATTTTACACCATCTTGATCAATGTCAACAACTTACTATGGGATTGATTGACATTGCAAATAATGGCACCATGAGACAATAATAAGCAGGTTAAACAACCAATACCAAACGCCCAAAAGTTAACAAAATTAGTTTTACCACTTCGTCATAGCTAATTAAAACATGTCATCTATATATATACACTGACCCTTAAGTACATATAGCTATATAAACTGGCCCTTAAGAAGACATTATCTATATTGGTTTTCTTTCACTATACATAACCTACTGGTTATTAGAGGAGTCCTGATAGACACATTAGAAAACAACAAAGAAGAGTTTGAGTGTGTAACATATTGTGAAAAAGTTCAAAACACAAAAAGGCCTTAATATATATTGCATACTCTTCCTACCAATAACTAAGAACCTAAACAGCAACAACTCATCCAATTCTTAACCACGATATACACACCAATAGCTAATGTAACACAATTTTATACAAAGATGAACAATTTTTCTTTTTCTTTTCCTAAAGGCATTTGGGATAACTAACATATATGTTTACTGATACAATTGAAACATGAGAAAGTTATGTTATAATATATACTCCACTCAAGCATTAAATCAAACACTTGGTGGGCAAAACATAGATCAAGTTATAGCATTTGGGATGAGAGGAATATTTTTGTTTTTGTTTAAAGAATGAGAGGAAAAATTAGGTACTTGATAATATAATCTGCTTAAGCAAAACAAATCGAATAAGGGTTGTAATGTTATATCATATAAATTTATCCAATTTGAAAGTAAAATAATGATAACAGAAAAAGTAGTGTTATTGAGAATTGTGATTTTTAGGAGTAGTGAATCATATAACAAAATCAAATTAAAGCCTTAGAGTAGAATCAAAAAATTATTGATACGATTTAGGGAAAAAACGAAATTCCCTGGAGCTGTAGAGAAGTGATATTGAGAAAATTGAATGTAGGTTATGTGACGTCAGCCAAGGGGTTAGAAAAAGGGACGCGTGTCTTAATGACGTCAATATATGACGTCAGAATTGGGCTTATGGAATTCAAAAATCTTTTCTTTTATTACATATAAAGATAGTTTCGTTTGAATACATTAATTTCACGCTCTTATTCCAAACAAATAACTTTTAAATAAAAAGTTGATTCATGAAACTTTTAAAACATTTTAAAGCTGTTAAAACTTTAAATTAATGATATACCTTCTAAACATTTGTTTAAACTTATAGATATATGTCAGTTTACATCTTATAACTATATTTAACAGCTAACTTACCAAACACTTTTATTGAAAAAATTTTAAAAAAATAATAATAAATAAAAAATACATCTTGTAGCTTATGTTAACAGCTTTGCAATTTAAAGCTTACAACTAGTTTTGCCAAACATACCCATAATGTCATGTAATTAAGTGTAACTGATTGTAAGTCTTTGATTGAGAAAGTTAAAAACAAGGTTAAAGATGTTGAGTTAATCTCGACATTAGAAGTAAACAAACTTTAGTGTTAAATATGTAAAATAGAATAGTTTGTGTAAGAACTTGTATATTTGAAGGGTTGTGTTGGTTAACCGCCATGGGCCTAACCATCGCAGTGGTTCAATGGCACTGGTTCATCAACTATATGTATGTATCAATTCTTACAGATCAATCAATCAATGTAAATTCACAGAAATCAATAAAAGAACTTAGGTTGATAATTTCTTGTTTTACATATTCGATCCAACAATTGGCAACACAGCTTTGGGTATTATCACACCAAAGTTCTCATCATCTACCATTGCTATCAAGAAACCTAGAAACCTGCTACCATAACTGGCGCCAATTTCAATAGGATAACCACCATCAATTTTTTCTTACAGGGTTCAATTGAAATCAGAGGGGGGTGCCCAGGGCGGCCGAAATCTGAATGAAATCTACCACCTACTGGCACCAAAACCGAAAAAGGGGGTTTACCTTTAATCGGTACCGGAAAAACTGGAGATCATCCAATTGGCTAGATAAGACCATCAAATCGAAAGGAAAGACGATCAGGCAGTAAGCTTCGACCATAAAAACAAGAAGAGGGCAACGTTTAACATACGGTTGGGGAGACCACTGTTTAAGAAGAAAATAGGGTACTCGGTTGAACAAGAGAAAGAAAAAAAAGGCGTTTGTTTCATTGTTTTACTTTTTATTAAGGTTGAAAGTCCTTTTACAAAGTTATAAATTTTATAAAAAAGTTTAATCTAAACAGTGACTGGAAAAGAAGACACAAAGCAAGAAAATAGTTCTAAAACCTATAAGGAAATAGGTTCCACAACCCATTTCCAATGTCTGGTGTTGAAGACAACATATTACACTACATGGGCAATTTGGATGCAAATTATAAAGGAAGAAAATGGTCCATGGGAAATGATTGAACCACAATTGTCAACACAAGCCGATACGACGAAAGACAAAAGTGATATCGCCTACATTTATCAATCACTACCAGAAGATCAACTACTTCTCATTTCAATATACAAGACTGCAAAAGCAGTTTGGGACGCCTTGAAAACGTGACACGTTGGTTTAAACAATGTCCAGCAAGTAAGATTGCAAACACTCAAGACGGAATTTGAGATGTTGCAGATGAAAGAAAAGGAATCAGTCGATTCATTTACTATAAAATTAACGAGTATTATCAACAAGACAACAAGCTTGGGATTAACATATGAAGATTCTACTCTCATACGAAAATTATTAAATGCCGTACTCGACAAATTTTTTCAAATTGTTGCATCCATCGAACAATACTCGAATTTAGATACTATGTCTTTAGACGAAGCAATCGGAAGAGTGAAAACATTTGAAGACAGACTCAAGTACAAGAAAGAAAGATCAGTGGATACACAAGAAGGATTGATGTTCTCATAGCATGAAAATCGAGGCCAATCTTTCAGAGGACGTGGTCACGGTAGATTTAACCAATCACGAGGGTGGGGGAATAAGAAATTCAGATTAGAAAGGAAGAATTGGGAACCCTTAAGGAATAGTTTCAAAAAAGAAACAAATGGCAATACAAAGAAATATATCCCTGATATAAGTAAAGTATAGTGTTTCAAATGTAAAAAGCATGGACATTATGTACGCAAATGTCCACAAGGAGACCAAGAGAAAGAACAGTCCAATCTCATGGAAGAAGATCTATAGCCGTGATGAATGTTTGAGCACTCATCAATCCCCCATACTAAAATATTGCTAGTCCCTAGCAATCTTTTGAGAAAACTTAATGGATTTGAATCTCTTTACCAAAAGCCATTACTTCTGGAGGCCAAATATTTTAGTTCAAGTAAGAACTATGGTACACTGATAACCATGTGATTTTGAGCAAACCACCAGCTGTAAACGGATTTGATTTGTCTTTATCAGAAGCCGTTTGCTTCTGGACTAGCCAACTCTTGATGGAATATAGTCATCATCTTGGTGAGTTGATTACCATTTATGATTTTCCACTGCCTTTACCACAAGCCATAATCTTGCGGGCTAGCCAACTCTTTTACTTTTTAGGATATGGCGAGTTGAGATACCATACAATTTTGGGCAAATTGTCAGCCATAAACGGATTTGATATATTTTTACCAAGAGCCGTTTGCTCCTGGATTAACCAATCCTTTTGTTGTTTAGACATGGCGGACTGATAACCACAAAAAATTTTGAAGCTCAAGTGAATTTTTTTTTTTAATTTTTGCCAAAAACGGAGGTACTAGATGGTAAAATGTGATAAAATTCGCTAGAATTTCCCCCCGCACTTAGAATTGAATATTGTCCTCAATATTCAAAGTCCCGGTTATTATGCCGACTCTTTGAACGTAAAAGGGCAACATTACAAGCTAAATGTGAAAACACCATATAATTTTTTTTTTCACTTTGTTGGTAACCACAGCAGGGGTAACTCCCCCACACTTAGGGTGAAAACCCTAAGTACATGCTACTGTTTTTGTTTACCAAGTCGCTAGCTTGACTCGACCCCGAATTCATTTGTTCTTGGGGAAGCATGATGTGGAAGAGATAATCTCCATCGGACTTTCGTTCAAGATGTTTGGACAAACATTTGAAGCACGTGAAAGTTCCACACCGATGAGATATACAGACCCTGGCTTAAGATAGTATAAACTATAAGCGGTGATGCCGGGGTCAAAGATTATACCCACTTGGGGTTTTGTTATATGGACAACTTGTGTCCTTCGGCTCTTGGCCTTAGATTATACCCACTTGGGGTTTTGTTATATGGACAACTTGTGATTAGATAAAAACAATTTTCTTCGCGGCCCAACTGCATAGAATGTTTTATTGAGGATAAGAAAATGGCTCATGATCCTTACAATAAGTCTGTTGGAACAATCGATTACATAAAACACTTTTTTAAATTAATTGCATGCCATGTCCGAGGTACTTTTATGTCGTCCATGATTTGGAGCTTGTACATGCCATGTTGGTAAGCTTCCGTTATCCAATAGGGGCCTTCCCAGTTTGGTCCTAACTTTCCTTGATTTTCCACTCTACTGGCTTCGTTCTTCCGATATACGAAATCTCCCACTTTGAAAGCTTCGGGTCTAACCCTTTGGTTGTAATATTGCTCCACCTTCTTTTTGTATTTGGCCTCTCTTATCGCCGCCATTTCTCGTCGTTCTTCCAAAAGTTTAAGTTCAAGTTGATTTCATCGTCGTTATTTTCGGCGTTTGCCATCATGGTCCGAAAGGTAGGCATACCAATTTCCGCTGGGATGACTGCTTCGCTTCCGTAGGTCAGACTAAAAGGAGTTTCTCCATTGCTAGTTTTCAAGGTAGTACGGAATGCCCATAGTATGTTTGGTAATTCATCCACCCATCCGGATCTTTCTCTTCCGAGTCGTGACTTGAATCCTTTCATTAAGCTTTTATTTGCTCTTTCCACCAATCCGTTGGCTTGAGGGTGAGCCACAGCCGTGTTGATTTGTGTGATATTCAACCTTTCGCACCAACTCTTGAATGGGTCCCCCACAAAGTTACTTCTGTTGTCCGTGACAATTATCTTGGGTAATCGAACCTACAGACGATGTTGTCCCATACAAATTTTTTCACTTCTTTTCTGGTTGTTTTGGCTAGGGGCTTTCCTTCCATCCATTTTGTAAAGTAGTCGACGGCCATGATTACATGTTTAACCTTTCCTGGAGCTTCGGGTAAAGGTCCCAACACGTCTATTGCCCATTGGAAGAAAGGCCATGGTGCCATGACGGAGGTTAGCACTGTTTTTGGTAACTTAGGAACCGGAGCATGTATTTGACATGAGTCACATTTTTGGATAGCTTCTCTAGCGTCTCGATGCATGGTTGGCCAGTAATAACCCTGTCTCATAAGTTTGGCTACTACGGACCGTGGTCCGGAATGCATACCGCATGCTCCTTGGTGCACCTCTCGGATTACATAATTGGCTTGGAGAGGTCCTACGCACCGCAGCATTGGTCCTAGATAGGATTTTTTGAATAGTACATCATCAATCAGTGTATAATGGCTTATTTTCATACGAAGGGTTCGGGCTTCGTTTTGATCCTCCAGCCATATCCCTTCTTTTAAGCATCGGAGTATGGGTGACATCCAGTTTTCTTCTTCTTCTACTACTATTGCGTTAACTATCTCTTCCTTAGTGGATGGCTTCTCCAATACTTCCACTAGGATTTCTTTTGTTAAGTGGTTGAATGCTACAGATGCTAACTTGCTTAATACGTCTGCTTTTTGGTTTTGGGCTCTCGGGATATTCTTTATCTTGAAGTGTTTGAAGCAAGCAATATATTCCTTGGCCTTGGCGAGGTACTTTGTGATGCTCTCCGTATACGCAGCAAACTCTCCATTAATTTGGCTTGCCACTAGGTTTGAGTCCACCCGTACGTCCAGCGCTTCTATATGCATTTCCCTTGCGATTCTCAGTCCGGCCAGGAGTGCTTCGTATTCTGCTCCGTTTTTGGTAGCTTCAAAGTTTAATATGAGAGCATAAGTATATTCTTCTTTTTCTGGACTGATCAGTACTAGTCCTGCTCCAGAACCTTTTTTGCTAGAGGCTCCATCGGTGTATAAAATCTAGTTTCCAGTCTGAGAGATATAGCATATCTCCTTGCCATTCCTTTTCGGATCCGGATAAGCTGTGCCGATGGGCACTTCATTGATGAAGTCAGCCAGTACTTGTCCCTTGACAGCATTCCTTGGTTCATAGGTAATGTTGTAGTCTCCCAGTTCTACCGTGTATTTGGCTAACCGTCCGGAAGATTCTGCTCGGTTCAATACTTGCTTAATAGGATGGTCCGTTATGACTTTGATGGGGTGAGCTTCGAAATATCGCCTTAGTCTTCTGGATAAATGTAGGAGGGCTAAAGCCAATTTTTCTACCGGAGCATACCTCTTTTCGGCCTCGTGTAACGTTCGGCTTACATAATGAACTGGGATCTGCCGTCCTTCCCTTTCAACCAACATTACCCCACTTATTGCTTCCATCGCAGCTGATAGGTATAGGTACATGTCCTCTTTCGGTTTTGGCGTTGTTAGGCATGGGAGCTCCAGAATCATCTTCTTCATTTCTTGAAAAGCCCTTTCAGCTGCCTTTGTCCATTGGTATTTTTCTTTATTATCTTTGGTGATGTTCTTTAATGTTTCAAAGAAAGGTAGAGATCTTTCGGCAGATTTTGATAAGAAACGGTTTAGTGCTGCGAGTTTACCACTTGGACTTTGCATTTCCTTCAATGATTTTGGTGATTGCATATCGGCAATTGCTCTAGTTTTCTTGAGGTTTGCCCTAATCCCTTAGGAAGTCACCATATAACCAAGGAATTTTCCTTCCTCCACTCCGAAGGAACACTTCTTAGGATTTAGTTTCATATTTATCCCTCGGAGATTGTCGAATGTTTCTGCTATATCGGCCAACAGTTCTTTTTCCGTTTGACTCTTGATAACCATGTCGTCTACATATACTTCCAAGTTTCGGCCAATTTGCGTCCGGAAGGCAGAGTCTATTAGTTTCTGATAGGTTGCTCCGGCATTTTTTTTGTCTGAACGGCATTTTAACATAACAGTATGTTCCGTGATCGGTATAGAAGGCCGTTTTCTCTTTGTCTTCCTTTGCCATTTGCACTTGGTGATATCCTTTGTAAGCGTCTAGGAAACATTTGTAGTGGAATCCCATTACTGATTCGATCTTCCAATCTATTTCGGGCAACGGATAGTAGTCTTTGCGACATGATGAGTTGAGGTTCTTGAAATCAATACACATCCTCCAAGTATCGTCCGGTTTCTTTACTAGTACAGGGTTAGAGATCCAGGTTGGGTATCGGACGGGTCTGATTATTCCGGCCTTTAGCCACTCTTCCACGTCTTTGTTTATGGCTTGGTTCTTTTCCTCTGAAAAGAATCTCTTTTTTTGTTCAATAGGTTTGTCTTGGACGTTTACATTAAGCTTGTGTTCGGCCGCCCATCGGGGGACGCCAGTCATATCCGATGGTTCCCATGCGAAAATGTCCTGGCTGTTCTTAAGTAACGTTATTAGTTGCTTTCGTCCTTCTTTTGAGAAATTTTTCCCTATCGTCACCAATTGTTCCGGGTATGCCGGGTGAACCAGTATTTCCTCGGTTCCCATAGTTCTTTCTTTGATCAAGGGTGCCGGGGGACTTTCGGTTTTAACTTCTTTTTCTAGTAAGAATTTCTCTTCCAGCTTTCTGCATTCTGAAATGATGACTGACCGGGTGACCAAAGTGGCGATACCCCTTGGTGTTGGGAACTTTATCATGGCATGTATTGTCGAGGGGATGGCTCTTAGTTTCTTAATTTCGGAACGTCCAAGTATTATGTTGTAGGGGGAGGGAGATCTTACTATTGCAAATCTCATGGTCGTTCGGCGATATAGTCCTTCGTTTCCGAAACATACTTCTAGTTCAATTTTTCCCAATGGATTTATGGCCTCTCCGGCGAATCCAACTAGTGGTGTGTTCATTTTTGTCAATCGAGATTGGATGGAGGGATCAAGATTTAAAAAGCAGTGCTCATACATTACCTCTACCGAAGCTCCCTGGTCAACATATACCCTACGTACAGTATATCCCTCGATTTCCGCTTCGATTATGAGTGGTTCTTCAGAAGCATCTCCGGGAAGGATCGGAGGGAAGCTTATAGGTGTGTTCATCCATTCTTCCTCTTGGTCTATGATTTTATGTTTATGCTTCCTCTCCGGATACCGGATCATGTTGATGATTCGGCCCTGGTTGGTTTGATTATTATTTCTTGGAGGTGCTCTGTCCCTTTGCCGGACATCCCTTATCCGGTGGTCTAGTTTACCTGTCTCCATAGCTTTCTTAAGTTGTTCCTTCAGATTGTGACAATCGTTGGTGAGGTGACCTTTCTCTCCATGATAGTCGCAATATTTATCCATATTTTCCCTTGATGGTCTTCCTCTCAATGGGGCGGTGCCGGAAGTCTAAGTTGGTGTTCAGTTGCAAGGATTTCTTTGGGGGATTTGGTGAGCACGTTTAAGTCTATAGGCCTGGTATCTCTCCGATTCCCATCATTACGGCGGTAATCCATTCTGTAGTCGGTCCTGTTGGTGTTTTCGTTTCTGGCTTGGCCGTAAGGTGCGAAGTGGTCATTTCGTCGGGGCCTGAATTATTCTCGGTGGATATCTCTCCTGAGATTTCCCCTGAAGGAGGATCGTTGTATGTTTTGATCATTTCGGTTATATGAGTTAGGATAATAATCTCTTCGGTAATTATCAGTCCTTTATCCCCTTGGTACTTCAGTCAACCGATATGCTCTTTCGGAACGGATGAAGTCGTCAACCCTTATCATCATTTCGGTTACTGTTTGAGGAATTTTCTTAGAGAATCTCTTTGCTAGCTCCGGGCATTTGCACCCGTCCATGAAACAGGATATTTGCATTACCTCCAAAACACCGGAAATGCGACTAGCTTCGTCTGTCCATCGTTCTTTGAACTCTGAGAGGGCTTCATTATTTCCGGACAATCTTGGTTATTTCCACGGGATCTCTGACACATTTTCTGTGAAGGGCGAATCTTTGCACAAATTGCTCACACAGGGTATCCCAATTGTCAATACTTCCTCGTGGGAGGCTATCGAACCATCCTCTGGCTGCATCGTCCAAAGTTTTTTGGAACATCATACACCATATGGGCATGGGCCAAGCGCCCTGGTTGGCAGCTCCTTCGAATCTTGTGACATGATCATCCGGATCTGTGGACCCGTCGTACAACTTTATGTGGGAAGGCATCAGATATTTTGTGTTTTTGGGCCCTGAAAAATCAATGATCCTTCGGGTGAAAGGACTCTTGGACGCTGCTTTGAAAGGTTTGGAAAGATCGTCCGTCGTTTCCTCTTCGACTTTCTGAGCTCCGACATCTTGGGGCTCTTCGTCTTCGAAGTCGAGCCGGATAGGTTTGATTGGTGTTTCCCCCGTGGCATTGTACTGTTGGATTAGGGCTTTTAGGGTGGCGAGTTGATTCTGGATTTGTTCTATGCTGTCATGGTTGGTATTGACAGCTGGATTTTTTCCACTTCCTTCAGGTGTTGTAGGAGTAGGACCTGTCATCTCTTAGTTCGGGTAGAGTGAATGACGGGTCCCACGGATGGCGCCAATTTATTGAAGTAAAATCTTGCTTCTACTTCAGACAAGCGGAATGAATCCTTCGGATTATGATTGATCCTTCGGATTCAGGGTGATCCTTGTTTATAGTGTACTGCTTCGGATGTCTGCAAAACAGGTACGTCCGTTAGTCTCGCCCCGGGAATGTATCCCAGGACCAACCTCCGGCGTGAGAGTAAGTATATATTCTTAGAGAAAGAATGTATGAATAAAGTTAGAGAGTAAGAGAATTAGTTAACCTTAAATGAAGATTTCTCCTCTATTTATAGGAAACTCATATGGATTGCCAGGCTGGTTTGTACTTAATCCCTTAGTGCTTACTAGTTTATGCTCCACTACCATGTACTTTCTTGTACTTACTTGTACTTTGGTTAGTGGACGGAGGGTTCAGACGTTATTACCTAGTACCTTTCGGACGTTGGTCTGTTCAGAAGGTATTACCTAGTACCTTTCGGACGTTGGTCTGTTCTGACTGGATGTGTTTGAATACGTTTTACCTGATATGTATCCGGGGGGTGTGTATTCCGTATGGCATGTATCCGGAGGGTACATACGCCAACAGGAGTTGAATTGGTAAAAGATGAAGAAAACTTGAGAATGAGCTAGTTTGACAATGTCATGTGCCATGGTCCACACAACTACAAATTTAAATGCATTTAACAAGTCAAAGCTTGACTTAACTTAGATGAGAATTTTCTGCAACAAACAATAATGGCTAAGCTATTGTCTGTCTAAATGGTTTATTTTATTTCAACCAATCTAAGTATTTACTCTATGGAATGACCAGTTACGCCTATACCTTATGTTGTTGGTAATAAATGTAGCCGAATCGACAGGATTTTTGTTTCGTGGAGTGTGATGTCCGAGTGGCCTAATGCGGAATATCGGGCCTTAGCTAGAGAGCGTTCGGATCATAGTCCGCTTCTTTTAAAGGTGGAAGATCGTAATTACGGGCCTAAACCGTTCAAGTTCTTTAATTTGTGGCTTCTTAGATCAGATTTCGATGACCTTGTGACTAATACTTGCGCGAGTTTTAATGGGAATGGGGAGCCGGATATTCGATTTAACAATAAGCTTAAGTTCTTGAGAAAGGCGATTATGTCTTGGAAGGAAAAGGTGGTAAAGGGTGAAGAAGTTGAAAGCGAAAGTTTAGCTCAAGATTTGGCGGACTTGGATGAAATTATAGAGGAACGGGATTTGACAGAAGAAGAACAATGGGTACACGCGGAAGCCAAAGCTAGAATCAAAGAGTTGGAAGAGATGAAAAGTAGAGATCTTAGACAAAAATCTAGGGTGAGGTGGGCGAAGGAAGGGGATGAGAATACGCGGTTTTTTCATGGTGTTATTAATAAGCGGAAGATGTCTAATTCTTTTCTGGGGTTGTTGATCAATGGGACTTGGGTGACAAAACCAAATCGTGTCAAAAAAGAGGTTTACGGTTTTTTTAAAAGAAAGTTCGAAGAGGAGATGGTGACTCGGCCTCATTTAGATTGTTATGGTTTACGAGTTCTTTCTGAAGAGATGGCAGAGAGTTTGGTTGCTCCGTTTCTGGAAGGTGAGATAAAGGAAGCGGTGTTTGATTGTGGCAGTGACAAAGCCCCGGGGCCGGACGGGTTCAATTTCCGATTTATAAAAAAATATTGGAGTTTGTTTTCCGCTGATTTTGTGCAGATTTTCCATTCATTTGCGAGTACGGGTACAATTAATAGGGGTGCAGGTTCGTCCTTTATCACGCTTATTCCTAAAGTGTCGGATCCGGTGTCTCTTGGGGACTATAGGCCTATTAATCTTATTGGGGTGGTCAGCAAGGTCATCTCTAAGGTGTTGGCGAACAGGTTGAGGATGGTGATGGGTGAGATAACACATGATACGCAATCGGCTTTTTTAACGGGAAGGTACATCTTTGATGGTCCTCTCATGATCAGCGAGATTTTAGCTTGGGCAAAAAAGAAAGGAAAGGAATTATTTTTGTTCAAGATCGACTTTGAGAAAGCATACGATAACGTTAACTGGGAGTTTTTGCTTTCGGTGCTACGTCAAATGCGTTTTCCGGAGTTGTGGTGTAGATGGATTCATGGTATTCTTGCTTCTGCTAGATCTTCAGTCCTGGTAAATGGTTCTCCGACTTTTGAATTCGGGTGTGGAAAGGGTTTACGTCAAGGAGATCCCATTTCTCCTTTTCTATTTATCATTGTTATGGAAGCTTTCTCCGGTATCCTTAGAAAAGCATGTGATGTGGGAGCGTTTCATGGCGTAAAGGTTTTGGAAGGGGGATCGGGTATTTCGCATTTGCTATATGCGGATGATGCCATGGTTATGGGGGAATGGTCTCATTCTAATCTTAATGCGTTAAGGAGAATGCTTTGTATCTTCCACATGTGTTCAGGGCTGCGCATTAACATTAATAAATCCACTCTTTTTGGTGTGGGTAAAAATGACGAGCAAGTGAAGTTTGAAGCCGAGTTGTTAGGGTGCAAGCCGGGTACTACTCCGTTCAAGTATTTGGGTATTCTTGTGGGCGTTAACATGGGGCGTATCAATAATTGGGAGCCGGTTATTAGTGTGTTTAAAAAGCGGCTATCCAAGTGGAAGGCTAGTAACATGTCGATGGGAGGTAGGGTGGTATTAATAAAATCGGTTTTGGAAAGCCTTCCGTCTTATTACTTCTCGTTGTATAAAGCTCCTTTGGCGGTGATTAACAAGCTTGAAGGAGTTATTAAGAGATTCTTGTGGGGTGGAAGTGATGAGATTCGAAAGACGCATTGGGTGGCTTGGGAGGATGTTACTAAGTCGAAGGAAGAAGGTGGGATAGGATTGAGCAAGCTGGAGTCGATTAATAACGCTTTGATATTGAAGTGGCTATGGAGGTATAAAGTGGAGAGAAACGCCTTATGGAGAAGATTGATTGATGCAATACATGTTACTAAAAGGAAATGGGATACTTATCCGGTGAATGCGAGTATTCGTGGTACGTGGTCTAAAATAGTTAATATCGGTTATCGTGTTAAAGTCCATGGGAAGCATTTTACGAGCATGGTTCGGGGTGTCGTTGGTAGGGGTTCGGAGATTAAATTTTGGACTGATCCGTGGGTGGAAGATACTCCTTTAAAGCTATTGTTTCCGAATTTATTTCGCTTGGAAAAGAATAAATGGTGCAATGTCAATGACCGGTTGGTTGAGAGTTCTGATGGTGGTCCGATACAGTGGAGTTGGAACAGGTACCCGGCTTCGGATGTTGAAGCTCAAGAGCTTTTGGGCTGTCATAGATTACTTGCTGATGTTCGGCTCAATAGAAAAACGGATGAATGGGTTTGGAACGATGAGGTGAACAAAGAATTTACGGTGAAGGTCACTCGAAGATGGTTGCTTCAAGAGACACAGAGAACGAGTGTTAATATCTATAAGTGGTGTAAGTGGCTTCCCAACAAATGTAATTTTTTCATGTGGAGGGCGAACTTGGATAGACTTCCGACAATGGTAGCGTTAGCGAGGAGGAATATTGTTTTTGGAGATAATGTTTGCTCGTTGTGTGGTGATGTGGAAGAAAGTACGGATCATATTTTCACAGCTTGTATCATCACGAATGGGGTTTGGGATGCTATATGTCGATGGTGTAACATTCCGAAAGGGTTCTTATTCTCTTTCCGTGACATTATTGATATGGTGTCTAGGATGGGTGGCTCCAAAGATCGAAAACAATTGGTGTATGGGGTGATAGTGTTGACGTGTTGGTGTGTTTGGAAAGCGAGGAACCGGAAAAGATTCGAGAACATTGAAGTCAACGTCACAAAGATCGTTTCGGATGTCAAAGCCTTGGGTTATCTTTGGTTCAAGAATAGGTATAATGGGGGAAGGTAGATTGGAAAGGATGGAACTCTTTTTGTATTGATGTGATGTAATTTGCGAGTGGGTTTCTCCGCCTTGGAGATTCCTTCTTTCGTTTGTGTTTAATGAAATTAGCCTTTCAAAAAAAAAAAACTATCTTCACTTAAGAAAATATAGTATACTGTCCCCTGAAAAAAAGTTTTACATTAGAATATACTGGTCGGAAAGCTTAGATCCACCATGAGTCTGAGTAGCTTTAACCACCTACTGCACACACCAGGCCATCCTCCGTACACCTCTCACATTCACTTCCACCTTCAAATCACTATCATCTTCATTCATACCTCTTCTCTCCACTTTTGTAGCAGAGATGATTACACTAACTCTTGTCTCACTTTCAGTCATACTTTCATCAACAGCCGTTAACGAATTCGCTAACTCGTTATCGCTAGCGTTTCGTCTCGATCAGTTTGATATAACACATTGCATGTTTTAGTGATTGTTATAGTGTTTTGTTTATCAGACTGGGGACCTTTACCATCAGTTACGCCTATAATAATGACTATCTTCACTTAAGAAAATATAGTATACTGTCCCCTGAAAAAAAAAAAAAAAAAAAAAAAAAAAAAAAAAAAAAAAAAATTACATTAGGAATCGGAAAGCTTAGATCCACCATGAGTCTGAGTAGGCTAAAACTGAGTAAATCGGAAATTGATGAAAGAAATGAAAACTGATTTTGGTAATATACTTACATTTCACTTAAGCCTTTTTATGCTTTGTTGCTTCTGTTACTTTGAAGCTAGAACTGTTATCTCATAATGGATGTCATAATCATATATGCATAACCTTTCCTTTTCTTTTCTTCTTTCAGCTTGTTAATCTGTTCCAAATGCTGCTATTAAAAGGGTTGAAAGATAAGTTGCTTATTTGAATGCTGGTGTTATTCAACTTTTGCCTACTATTTTATTTGACAAATCCTACTAATCTTATAATGATGTCACAACTCACCAACCTTATACTTTCTACACTAATATGCTATTAGTCGTTTATTACCCATTATTCTAAAAAGTATAATAAAGCCAGTAGTGGTTACTATATATGTATCAGCATCGATTTAACATTGAAGAATAGATATGACATATGAATATTGGAGATTTGATCTCAGCGTGGACTTAATATTCCAGAATTCAATATTTTTGCACCATGTTTGATGTTGATTTTTAATAATTTGGTTAAGTTCTGGACCATATACTAACACAATTCACTGTTAACAATTTATACACATTGTATTATTGCTTTCTGTTAATCAAAAAGATTGGGACCTCACAATTTTATGTTAACATTAACTGTCTGTTTCATTATATTACCTTGGATTGGCCAATGAAAGAAACATATATCTGCACAAGTTTTTTTAAGATAATTAGTGCCAAAAACTTAGTTTTCTGCTTAGTGGCATTTTAAATAATACAAATACTCAATTAGTGCTGATATTAGAAGTAATCACATGGGTGATGGTCCAACGGTCCAACCACTTGATTAAATTTACCATATACATTATTTTAGTAACCAATTAGACGTTACTTGCCTGACCATTATTAGATTAAAAATTGTGCTCTTCCTTTCTCTATTTCAAGTTATCGTTTATTAAGTCCACAGAAGACTTTGAAAATCTGAAGAGTTTATACGCATACACAAGTAACTGTATATTTTATCTCTTTAATCATTATACTTTACAACATCGAATATTACTTGAGGGTGTATGGAGATCAAGAAGGATAAAGATTCAAGGTGGTTCGATGTTGAGCTTGTACCTGAAAGTTACATATTTTCGCCTACAGATCGACCACAAAATCTTGATGTTGCTATTTGTGATTCCATTCCTGTGATAGACCTTGCAAAACATATTCAACCAATTGAATCAATCTTGAAGGCTTCTCAAGAATTTGGTTTCTTTCAGGTACTTATAAAATTTACGCATATATAAAATGAACTTTTTAAACACTTTTTTTCACATCTTTGAAATAGGTGATCAATCATGGAGTTCCAGAAAAGATAATGAGTGATGCAATGAGTGTTCTTAAGGAATTCTTTGATATGCCATCCAAAGAAGCAACGGGGTATGTCCCACATAATAAAGGTTGGATTTACACAAACAACGATTGCACAAAAGATGGTGTGCATATATGGAGGGAAAATCTTAAACATCTATGTCATCCTTTGGATAAATGTACTAAATTGTGGCCCAATAAACCAACCCGATATCAGTAAGTTTCAATATATATTTTTCATCGTATAATCATAAAGCATCACTTAAGTTACATCTTCTAAGAGAAATTGCATACAGGGAGGTGATTGCAGCCTACTTGCTTGAAATAAATACATTAAGTTTCAGGATTTTAGAGATGATTTGTGAAGGACTAGGACTTGAGCCAGGGTACTTTAGTGATACGAGTGAAGTTCAGATATTGTCATCAAACTTCTACCCATCTTGCCCTGACCCGAGTCTAACATTGGGAATATTGGCTCACCAAGACACTAGCCTCGTAACCCTTGTGTATCAAGGTGATTCGACTGGTCTACAGTTTTTGAAAGATGGCCAATGGATTAATGTTGGATCCATTCCTAATTCCATTGTTGTTAACATAGGTAACCAACTCGAGGTATGCTAGCTCCATAAGCTAATTAGCTTTAAGAATATTTGTATATGTTTAATGTAGAGGTGGCAATTCCGACCCTTTTACAGGTCAAAATGGTCGATATGGGCTCTATTTAAGCTCAAACAAGTCAAAAGAGTCAACTTTAAAAAGCTGGCTAAAATGGGAATGGGTCAAATGGGTTAAATAATTTAAAGTATTATGGGAAGGATATTGTTTTTGTAATCATATTGAATGCCCAAGCTATCTCAGTTTGTTTCTAGAAAATGGACCAAAAAAGTCTTTATAGGTCAGCATGCCCGTTTGAGCATTTACAAACCTTTTTTGACTTGCTATCTGACACGCCTATCTTGTCACATCTAAATTGTTAGTGTAACTGATTCATGGTGTGAGTTTGTTTTGCTGAGTGCAGATAGTTAGCAATGGTAAGTTGAGAAGCATTGATCATCGAGTAGTTACCAGTAAGGACAAAACTAGAATAAGCATTGCAACCTTTGTGAACCCGTCTTACGATTGTATCATTGAACCAGCAAAGGCTTTGGTAAACAAATATGAACCATCACGCTACAAAGCAAGTCGATACAAAGAATATGTTGATCGCAACAAAGCATTTGGTGACTACACTGTCGCTTTAAGGAATGTTGTAATCTCGGAAAGTTGAGCAATAGTTGTTTGCATAATGCTACTAGAAACCTTTTAGTTTTCAGTTATCGCTTGCAGAAAATCCTACCAACAATATGCATGTTGTTTGCTGTATATGACGTTCTTCATTACCAGTGAATATTATTAAACAACTTTAATAAAAGTTTATCTTATCATCTGTAAACCTAGTTTTTGTATAATAATGACAGAAAGATATCACTAGTGTCCAACATTAGAATTTCCGAATTTGTAATTTTTAAGAAAATGCTTCAGTTGTTTTCAAATTCTAACAAAACAAACATACAGATAATACAAACAGTAATGACTGAAACACATAGTCAACAACATAAAATAGTTTACAGCAAAGAGTCTAATCAAACACAACAAAATTTTAACAGAATTTAGAAGGTTTTATTTATTAAATACTATATTTGTGCAACTTTCAACCTATTCATAAGTAAACGGGTCAAAATGGGTTGTCTAGTTAACAGATTTTTTGAACGCACCGAGCCTAATATTTAACCCTGATTGCTATATTCACCTCTTTTACAGGTTCAACTTTGGTTCGGCATATAATATGATTTATGAACAACCGTGTCCACACCGTCCTCAAACCCTCTAAAAACTAACTGAATACCTCAATTTTAGAATGGTTGTAAAGATGAAAAACTGGTAATAAAACATGAAAGAAAGGAAACAGCAAACAGCTTTATCACCATATAAGAAAACGGTGTAGAAATATAGGACCGATAAATTATAAGCTTAAGAGCCAAGAAGATATTTTGGAAGTTCCCAAATTGTGAAGTCAAAACAAACATTATCCAAAATCTAACCAATAAGGCAACATTTGAAACAGAAGTACCATAATCAATATCACTATCAGTTGAATCACTATAAGTCAAAACAAACATTATCCAAAATGATTAGGCAATAACACCATTCAACCTCCACTCTCAGTTGAATCACTATCAGACCAAGCGCCAACGCATTACTTCACGGTAAAAAGATAAAGCAGCAATGTTTGATGGCAATTCGAAACCTTTAGCCTCCAGCCTAGAGAGAACCTACCAACAAAAGGATAGCAATGAATAGACAGCAAAAATAAGAACAGTGGAATGCTCCAGTTAGTATTTAAATCATGATCAGGCGAAAAGGATAGTTTGTGTTGTGAGTTTAAGGAGGTGCCTTTCTAAAACAATTTAAGGGGATGCTTGGGTACGCAAGTCAAACCGATTATAATCAGCTATGACTGTTTTTCTAAAACGATACTGATTCTCATTATCTACTGTCAAAACAACCAATTAAAAGAAACATTTTACCTCTTCAAGCCCCAATAATCACTTTATAAACATATCCAACGACCCCACAACTCATATCTTTAACTTCGATCAAACATACTTCAAACATCACTAAAAATTTACAAAGACACAAATTTCAAAAAAATATAATGATACCTCAAAACAAGCGAACCCAAGTTTAAGCTCCTTCACATGGCAAAGATTTAATAAAAATCCTTTAAGCATGTCTTCTTCCTCGGTCAACTCGCTTATATAATCTTCCTCATCATACCCATAGGCATAAATATAATTTTCGTTTTTATACAGAGATATATAATCTAAGTGAGCTTTAACTAAAGAAGACACACATAGCAATGAAAGCTTTAGCAAAGTTAAATTATTTCGGATTGTTAGTGACAAAATATTAGGAGCATTAATTTTGATACTATTTTTACCATTTCCAATTCTTGTATAATAAGGGTGTCTATATCCCGAGAATACTAAGTTCTTAACACTATGTGAACTAATCTCAAGCTGTCTAAACCCATAGCAATAGTGCAACTCCAAAGTTTCCAAAACCGGACTACCCGACAATATATTTTGAATCAAATCTTCATCTAGTTTCCCATATGATATACACAAACTCCTGAGGTTTTTCCAGCTAACGGCGCCAGTTGGATTAAATACACAATATCCCAATTTTAGACGTATCAAACACGAATTGTAGAAAAGAGACTGATCTAACAAAAACATGTGCCTCGAACTCGTAGTCTTTAATGATATATCAAGGTCTTGAACGTTACGATTAGCAGCGTAGGAAATCCAACTATTAATTTCGGAAGCATACAAGGTATAGTTTTCTGCAACAAAAAATGCTTTTTATTTAATGTTATCAATAAATTATTGAAACTTAAAATCCGCAGACTAATAGAAAACAAAATCATAAAATTTTAACTGTATTAATAACACAATTATTGTTCCACATAAATGGAGTGACAAGTTAAAATGAAACATTATACATAACATTATACATTAACACATAAGATAGATATATCTGACTATCGGTTAACAATAACTTGACACACACTGAACAATATGTAATAGTGTGTTTACCCCAAAACCAAGTAAACTGTCATTAAGCGAAGTGAAAATGATAGCTACATATGAAATAAAAGATTGAACCCGGACACCAAGACCTATTCATATATGATTGAGTTGGCGCATGTAGTAACCATAGAATGATGCATGACCATAATACAATACAATTGCAATTCTGTTCATACTCGTAATCCACATAACAAATTTGTTTCAAGGTGCACTAATAGATGATCTTTCGGGTACTTCATCACATTAGTTCTATGCTTCTTAAGACTTTGACCGTTGTGACTTTTGTCACCGTTTGACTGCATATTTCAACCATGTTAAAAAATATTCAAATGATTCATGACACTTTTAACAATCTTGAGGAGAAAATAGAGCTACTCAGATAATTTTAATTAATATAAGATGGTGCAGGAAGTGCACTGGAAAATTTAAGTACAACATAATTTATGAATATACTTAAGATACTTTTAATGACATCCTCCTTGAAAAGTCCAAAAATCAACCCGTCTCCATGTCATGCAATGATTACCATAGCCTGGAAATAGGAAGGTGAAATTAAACCGTTACCGAATCTAATAAAAAAAAGTATCAACAACTACATGGTCATATTATATACCTGAAAGACTAATATAATAGGTATCCACATCCGATCAAAGCTCCTATAAAGGTGAAAAAATGTGCGCCCTTTAACAGAATTTGTTTTAGGTTTCTTCTTTCTGGATATTACTTGGTTACGTCCGTCCAGCTGAATGTAAGATCTTATAGAACAAAACAATGAACACCTTATAAATAACCAAACATTTCCAACTTTACACTGCAAGAAATGTTTCTGGAATTATTTTACTACACATTTACACATGTAAAGACAAGAGAAGAAAATAATCTAGGATATTCTAGCTTTATATACGCATAAATCTAAACATACAGCTTGAGTCCGCAACGAATCATCCGAGACCAAGTGAACGAAAAAGTCAGATGTCTGATCCATTGGCTAACCTAACTTGAAGCATTTATCAGACCTCAAACAGAGGGAATTAAAGGTTGTTAAATTGAAATTGAACCGATGATGCGCTTAGATGTTATTACCTTTCACATAACCTCATAAATACGTGTGACAATATTAACTAGAAATGCTTACTCACCAAGTGATCCTGCCTGATACGTTAAAATAACACTGTGATAAATATCAGTTAAACTTCTATAAAGGAAACACCCAAGTTTTGATCGAAATAAGTAATCATGAGTTGAGAGACAAGAAATAGTACTTAGTCGTCAACGGTTGGTGAAAGCAAATTAATTTACTTTGGAAGTGAGCTAAGAAGAGGCTCATGCACATAAACATGAAACATCACACACTTAAAACTTAATTAAAAAAATAAATAAATAAATAAAAATAAATAAATAAATAAATAAAATAAAACTAAAAAGAATTGCTATAAATTACCTTCTTTATTAGTTGCCGAATCACACCTGTGAAACATGGGATTTAAATTCATGTTGCCTGTGAAACGTGTTCACACAATCGAAATTGAACTGATGATGCGCTTAGATGTTATTACCTTTCACAGAACCTCATAAACACCTGTCACAACAGTAACCAGAAATGCTTCCTCACCAAGTGATCCTGCTTGATACGTGCCTCCACTCGCGGGTTGGACATTGGCAAATAAAGTTCCATGCATTTCATTCTCCATCTTATCCATTCAAATTAGCAGCATCATAAAGATAGACAAAGATTTATTATAATTCTAAAAATAAAAATGGAAAGAATAAACATACATTATACAAAATATAGCAAATGCGTTCAGGCATGAAACGGATATTTGGACGCTTGACCCCAATAAGTAGATAGAGGGCAATGTAGAGAAGCTGCAAATGCTACCTATCAAGCAGTAGATGGAACATCAGGCAAACTTGTACAGAACAACAAACAGAATAAAAAGGTTAAAAATTGAAAAGTGTATCATCACTTTTTGAAAATACAAGAAACATTTTACACCATCTTGATCAATGTCAACAACTTACTAAGGGATTGATTGACATTGCAAATAATGGCACCATGAGACAATAATAAGCAGGTTAAACAACCAATACCAAACGCCCAAAAGTTAACAAAATTAGTTTTACCACTTCGTCATAGCTAATTAAAACAGGTCATCTATATATATAAACTGGCCCTTAAGAAGACATTATCTTTATTGGTTTTCTTTCACTATACATAACCTACTGGTTATTAGAGGACTCTTGATAGACACATTAGGAAGCAACAAAGAAGAGTTTGAGTGTGTAACATATTGTGAAAAAGTTCAAAACACAAAAAGGCCTTAATATATATTGCATACTCTTCCTACCAATAACTAAGAACCTAAACAACAACAACTCATCCAATTCTTAACCACGATATACACACCAATAGCTAATGTAACACAATTTTATACAAAGATGAACAATTTTTCTTTTTCTTTTCCTAAAGGCATTTGGGATAACTAACATATATGTTTACTGATACAATTGAAACATGAGAAAGTTATGTTATAATATATACTCCACTCAAGCATTAAATCAAACACTTGGTGGGCAAAACATAGATCAAGTTATAGCATTTGGGATGAGAGGAATATTTTTGTTTTTGTTTAAAGAATGAGAGGAAAAATTAGGTACTTGATAATTTAATCTGCTTAAGCAAAACAAATCGAATAAGGGTTGTAATGTTATATCATATAAATTTATCCAATTTGAAAGTAAAATAATGATAACAGAAAAAGTAGTGTTATTGAGAATTGTGATTTTTAGGAGTAGTGAATCATATAACAAAATCAAATTAAAGCCTTACGCTAAGTTCTCGAGTTTTAAGTGAAAGGAAATGGAAAAGAATTGGAAAGAGAAAAGAAATGGAAAAGGAAAGTAAGTGTAGTTGTTATGTTCTTGAGATAGAGGAAAGGAAAAGGAAAGTAATGATAATCATGTTCTTGAGTGGGAGGAAAAGGAAAATAACTTGATGAAATTACATATATGCCCTTTAGTTGTTAATGTAAAATATTTTAAAAAATGTATTTTAGTCTTTACACAATAAAAACTTCCCTTTCCTCCCAAAAGTGGGAGGAAGATTTAGTTACTAAATCTTTCTCCCTATTTCCTTTCTCTTTCCAATTCTTTCCTTAAAAAAAATCAAGAACACAAAAAACTGTCAATTTCCTTCCCTTTCCAATTCCTTTCAAACTCGAGAACTGAGTGTTAGAGTAGAATCAAAAAATTATTGATACGATTTAGGGAAAAAACGAAATTCCCTGTAGAGAAGTGATATTGAGAAAATTGAATGTAGGTTATGTGACGTCAGCCAAGGGGTTAGAAAAAGGGACGCGTGTATTAATGACGTCAATATATGACGTCAGAATTGGGCTTATGGAATTCAAAAATCTTTTCTTTTATTATATATAAAGATTGTTTCGTTTGAATACATTAATTTCAAGCTCTTATTTCAAACAAATAACTTTTAAATAAAAAGTTGATTCATGAAACTTTTAAAACATTTTAAAGCTGTTAAAACTTTAAATTAATGATATACCTTCTAAACATTTGTTTAAACTTATAGATATATGTTATTTTACATCTTATAATTATATTTAACAGCTAACTTACCAAATACTTTTTTTGAAAAAATTAAAAAAATAATAAAAATAAATAAAAAAATACATCTTGTACCTTATGTTAACAGCTTTGCAATTTAAAGCTTACAACTAGTTTTGCCAAACATACCCATAATGTCATGCAATTAAGTGTAACTGATTGTAAGCCTGTGATTGAGAAAGTTAAAAACAAGGTTAAAGATGTTGAGTTAATCTCGACATTAGAAGTAAACAAACTTTAGTGTTAAATTTGTAAAATAGAATAGTTTGTGTAAGAACTTGTATATTTGAAGGGTTGTGTTGGTTAACCGCCATGGGCCTAACCATCGCAGTGGTTCAATGGCACTGGTTCATCAACTATATGTATGTATCAATTCTTACAGATCAATCAATCAATGTAAATTCACAGAAATCAATAAAAGAACTTAGGTTGATAATTTCTTGTTTTACATATTCGATCCAACAATTGGCAACAGAGCTTTGGGTATTATCACACCAAAGTTCTCATCATCTACCATTGCTATCAAGAAACCTAGAAACCTGCCACCATAACTGGCGCCAATTTCAATAGGATAACCACCATCAATTTTTTCTTACAGGGTTCAATTGAAATCAGAGGGGGGTGCCTAGGGCGGCCGAAATCTAAATGAAATCTACCACCTACTGGCACCAAAACCGGAAAAGGGGGTTTACCTTTAATCGGTACCGGAGAAACCGGAGATCATCCAATTGGCTAGATAAGACCATCAAATCGAAAGGAAAGAGGATCAGGCAGTAAGCTTCGACCAGAAAAACAAGAAGAGGTCAACGTTTAACATACGCTTGGGGAGACCACTGTTTAAGAAGAAAATAGGGTACTTGGTTGAACAAGAGAAAGAAAAAAAAAGGCGTTTGTTTCATTGTTTAACTTTTTGTTAAGGTTGAAATTCCTTTTACAAAGTTATAAATTTTATAAAAAAGTTTAATCTAAACAATGACTGGAAAAGAAGACACAAAGCAAGAAAATAGTTCTAAAACCTATAAGGAAATAGGTTCCACAACCCATTTCCAATGTCTGGTGTTGAAGACAACATATTACACTACATGGGCAATTTGGATGCAAATTATAATGGAAGAAAATGGTCCATGGGAAATGATTGAACCACAATTGTCAACACAAGCCGATACGACGAAAGACAAAAGTGATATCGCCTACATTTATCAATCACTACCAGGAGATCAACTACTTCTCATTTCAATATACAAGACTGCAAAAGCAGTTTGGGACGCCTTGAAAACGTGACACGTTGGTTTAAACAATGTCAAGCAAGTAAGATTGCAAACACTCAAGACGGAATTTGAGATGTTGCAGATGAAAGAAAAGGAATCAGTCGATTCATTTACTATAAAATTAACGAGTATTATCAACAAGACAACAAGCTTGGGATTAACATATGAAGATTCTACTCTCATACGAAAATTATTAAATGCCGTACTCGACAAATTTTTCAAATTGTTGCATCCATCGAACAATACTCGAATTTAGATACTATGTCTTTAGACGAAGCAATCGGAAGACTGAAGACATTTGAAGACAGACTCAAGTACAAGAAAGAAAGATCAGTGGATACACAAGAAGGATTGATGTTCTCATAGCATGAAAATCGAGGCCAATCTTTCAGAGGACGTGGTCACGGTAGATTTAACCAATCACGAGGATGGGGGAATAACAAATTCAGATTAGAAAGGAAGAATTGGGAACCCTTAAGGAATAGTTTCAAAAAAGAAACAAATGGCAATACAAAGAAATATATCCCTAATATAAGTAAAGTATAGTGTTTCAAATGTAAAAAGCATGGACACTATGCAAGCAAATGTCCACAAGGAGACCAAGAGAAAGAACAATCCAATCTCATTGAAGAAGATCTAGAGCCGACACTACTAATGGCAACAATTGAAGAGCACCAGAAAGTTTTCTTAAACGAGAAGAATCTCGAACCAAGTAAGACAACTACAAATGATGTAATTCTATGGTATTTAGACAATGGTGCAAGCAATTACATGACAGAAGTCATAAACCATTTCAAGGAGATTGACGAAAAGATTATTGGAAATGTACAATTCGGCAATGGATCGTACGTAGAGATCAAGGGAAAAGGATCCATACTATTGGAAGGCAAAAACAAAGAACAACAGGTTATCTCATAGGTATATTACATTCCAAACCTGAGGTGTAATATACTAACCCTAGGACAATTAATGAAGAATGGTTGCAAGGTAGTCATGGAAGAGGATCTATTACTACTATATGATTCAAGCAACCATTTTTTATTTAATTGATCTTGTAGAGCAAGGATCGGGATGTTAGGGTTTGTAACAAGAATTTTACTAACCTCTGTTGATATGAATCGTGCAGTTATAATTCTAAGATCTCTTGTTTTGAGGCATTTATGTTCAGCAGTCAATGTTTTGACACTCTAAGACACTTCATCCCCGACTTTTGAGACGTATATGGACCAAGGGCATATGGGTTTGTCACCCTGCTTTCTAAAACATTTTTTGTCCTTAAAGGTTTTGCTTGTCCCAATCTTGCCCTTTCACTATGAAGAAGAAGGATTATTTTGATAACCTCCTTTCTTTGAGATATTATCATTATTTTCATGTTTCTCCTTACCATACCCTACAACAAGCCTAGCACAATACGTTATCACCCTTTCGTTATCACACTTCTCTACCTTAACATCTCTTTTAGTCTCTAAAGCATACATCTTTATCTTCTCTATTATTTCCTTCCTTGTTGCAAACACTTGTGTTACAAAGAACTCACCCATATGAAGGTTTTCTTTTCCCCCTGTACTCCTTTCTAATTTGTTTCAACCTTTTCTTTATCGCGTTCACAGCAGTGGGAGCATGATGATCTTCACCACTATCAAATTCATCAGTCATAACCATGTATATCCCAATGCTCTGCCATATTAGCAGCCATGCTTGTAAAATTGTCAATGTGGATATCAAGTCCAAACTTAAAACCTTTCATGTCCACCTGTGGCTCAGTTGAGGCTATCTCATCTTGTCAAAATCACTTGCTCACTTTTATCCACATTATTTGGTTCATGAGTGTCCCCTTCAACATGCTCTTCCCTCTCAACAACCTCTTCGTCCACATCATCATCATTAAACCCCAAAACAACATTCTCATTTGCTTGATCAATGTTGGCAAACACATATTCATTTACTTACTCAAGTTCATCTACCATGTCTGAATAGTCTTCATCATCAGCATCTTCATCAGCAACATTGTCTTGTTAGAACAAGTCATCATCTAAATCAATGAATGTTTGTTTCTCAGCTTATACAACACCACTAACACTTGTATTCTCTATGCCCTCTTGCATATTTTTAGCTTGCCTACACTTATCCATTTTACAGTGTATGTCATTCAACTTTCTGGTAAAACTGATCCCGTCAACTTTGCTTGTTGAAGCTTGACTTTCATTCTGAAAAGCGTAAACAACTTCATTGGAATCAAGCCATCCCAACAACAACATTTTCCATTGCCCTTCTTTAGCAAGTTTTTTAGCAGGATTCTCCTCCAATATTTCCTCAATAAGCCTCAATGTAAACCTCTATTTCTCTATATCTAGGAACATAATTCAATAGCTTAACTACATCTTCCTCATACATTAAAGGTAATAATCCATCATCCAATGATTCATCAGGTATCCTAAATGAGCGAATAAAATCTTACCATCGTTCATACCTAGGTCATTTAACAATCCATCATACTCATCAAGCGAAAAACGGTCATAATCAACCAAATCATACCAATCTATAACTGGAAAACGATATATCCTTCCTAGTGGTAAGGTAAATTGTCCACTGTGAATGATTTTAAGCGTAAACAAGTTGTGGTATGATTCAATGTACAGTACAAACATCAACAAACACACAAAGAACAAAAAAATAGACTAGCATCTATAAGTAAAATGTAAAATAATTTTACTCATATTCTGCATGTTGTTATAACAATTAACAGGAATTAAACTTACCATAAGCATGAGCTATATCAGGGATCGGGGTACTTCGTGCGCGATTTTGCCCAAACGGACGAGTCACCATTTTCAAGATCTTGTTTATTTTGGATCGTGTTTAAGAAATTTAGAGAAGAAAATGAAACTAAGTTTAAATCAAAATAAGGTTTAGGAGTTTATCGGGTTATGTGAAATTTGGCAGGTGGGTGTAGCAGGGACATAATCGGCTACGTCCAATTAATGGAAGTACTATTGACTGTTAGCTCTCGGTGACAAATTTGTACCTAACTTTAGCTCTCGGCAGCAAATTTGCAATTTTTTTTGGTAAACTACAAAAATGGTCACTAACGTATCGCGAAATTGCAAAAAAAACACCAAGTCATAAAGGCGTGCAAAAAAGCCACTAACGTTACACAATAGTGCAAAAAGCCACCGAGAGCCAAATTCCGTTAGTTTCCTCGTTAAGTGTCACATCACTAGGGGTATTATAGTCATTTCATTGCTTTAAGGATTAATATGTCCACGTGTCATAGCACTGTTACTTTAGGGACTAAATTTGCAAGTTAAGTTTTATCTTTTATTTCACAGCCACCACCATCACCACCCTCTACCACCACACAACCAACACCACCACCCTCTACCACCACACAACCAACACCACCACCCTCTACCCGAATTAGAATTCCAAAAAAAGTTTGTGTCTTTTTCATAATGAGTCTATAAATTCTTGTATAGACTCACAATCAATTATTACCCGCTATGCCCGTAACCTGAGCTTACGCTTGGTTTGCAATCTCACTCTGACATGGGGTTCATCACCCTTCTCATCCAAGATGATGTTGCGGGTCTTCAAGTATTAAAGGATGATGAATGGATTACTGTCTATTCGGTATCTCATGTCATCTTAGTGATTTTGGGAGACCAAACAGAGGTATCACTTTTTAACTTAGCTAGTAATAATGTTTAATAAATGCAGTCTAATTAGAGCTTAGAAAAAGGGTTTGTTAAAGTGGTTAACATTTAAAGTATGAATTGTGAAGTCTTTTGGGATCATTGATTGCAATTCTTATTAATTAGTCATTCTTGTCTAATTTGGTTCCTGTATGCAAATCATAACAAATGGAATTTACAAGAGTTTTATGCATCAGGCCATAACAAATGCTAATAAAGCAAGGCTTTCAGTTGCTACATTCCATGACCCTGCCAAAATGACAACAATATCACCAGCATTTAAACCTCCTCGGTCCAATATTCCATTTGTTATACTTGTGATGGTAGAATTCCTGCCAAATCATTTTCCGATGAGTAGCGACAACCAAATATGGCAGGCGACCACCATCGCACCACCATTCCACCGCCATTACATCACATGTAGGTGTCGAATCTTGGTGTATGGTCAAACCAAACATCAAGACCAATCACATGTTATAAAAGCAATACATAAGAAGTGGGGCACTTTTGTGTTAAGTTGTGCTGAACACTAAATGCAAAGAACGCTCTGTATAAAGCAACTATCAAGCAAGGCGACTTCTTGTTGAATCGGATTCAGAAGCTTTCTCGTGTTATTGATCTTTAAGTTTTTTAGCTCACTTTCCATTTTCCGCCACTTGAGACACCTAGTAACAAAACTCTGTAATAGCTGCAAGCTTCGCTACATTCTTCTTTTGTAACAACTGTTTTCAGTATGCCTTTTTATGGTCAAGATGATTTTATGTTTACATTGATTCTTATGAAATCAAGTATTGGACCCATATTTTATTTTTCCATTTGAGTTTAGTTTACAAATAGCGAGCCCAATCGTTTGGATGTTTTGTCATGTCTTTACTGTTCAACATCTCTTGCAGGCTTCAGTGGGTTTGTACATGAGCGATGTGGAAACTGGAACATGCAACACTTAATTCGCCTTTTTAATATCAGAATCAAAATTGACTAGGACCTTGACTAGGTGGTTCATGTTTGCACATTGGGTTGACCCTTTTTAATGTGATAATCAACACTTCTATCAACGCTCACATTTGATCAGATTCTTTGATGATCGGAATTTTTATAAGGTAATAAAGTTTCTAAGAAAGAAGAAGAAGAGGGGTTTGATGGTGGTGGTTGTGTGGTTGTGGTGGAGGGTGGTGGTAGAGGAGGGTGGTGATGGTGGTTGTGTTTGCATTTTCGCATTTCTGGGTTTTTGTTCTTGGTGTTCTTGATTTAGGAATTAAATTAATTGGAAATTCAAAAGAAATTCAAATGGGGAAGAAGAAGAGGGTATATTAGTCATTTCACTGCACTTAACGAGGAAACTAACGGAATTTGGCTCTCGGTGGTTTTTCTGCACTTTTACGTAACGTTAGTGGTTTTTTTGCACGCCTTTATGACTCGGTGTCTTTTTTGCAATTTCGCGATACGTTAGTGACCATTTTTGCAGTTTACTTTTTTTTTCTCTCTAGTATTATTTGCAATTTTGGCAAATATTAGGGACAAAATTTGCAATTTACTCTTGTTTTTTCTATTGATAAAAATACATTATTAAAAAACATAGAAAAAAAAATAATAATAAAATCGTAAATACACGAACAGCATAAGTTAGTAAGGGCATGTTTGTTTAATTTTTTTCATTAAGTTATGTTAATTAACAGGATTACTTAATGTGGAGACCCTCACTTTTATTACTTTTTATTTTAAGTCGTTTCTTTTGATTAAGTGAAAAACAAACAACTTTTCACATAACTTAATAAATTAAGTTTTTTAATATTAAGTCAATTAAGTTTTATTCAAACACCACCTAAGTACTCCGTATTAGGGTATGTTTGGCAAAACTAGCTATAAGCTGTAAACTGTAAAGCTGTTAACATGAGCTATAAGTTGTATTTTTTTTTAATAAAAGTGTTTGGTAAATTAACTGTTAAATGTAATTATAAGATGTAAAATGACATAAAAGGACATATTTATAATTGTAAACAAATGTTTGGAGAGTATATCAGTAATTTAAAATTTTAACAGCTCCAAGATTTTAAAAAGCTTTATGAATCAGCTTTTCATTTATGAGCTATTTGTTTAAAATAAAAACTAAAAGTTAATGTGTCTGTTGGCGTATGTGCCCGAATGGCCGGGAACCGTTCGGCTTATAGAGACATAGCCGAAGAGCACGTTGCCGAAGAGAAACCTCAACGGGCGTAAGCCGATGTCACAACACAATCCCAGGATTTTAGGGATCGTGTCGCCCACTTGCTCTGACACTCACCAACCAGGTATGGCTTGCTCCTTCCCAAGGCAGAGTAGGTAATGAGGTGAGTAGTATAAATACCCCCCACCTCATCTATGATTCAACTAACACATACATACTACTTGATGAGGCGAAAAATGATCCGTTTTTAGGGGGTCATTTAAGCCCGAATCCGACTTTATTTGATCAAATATTGCCCTAAATCGTTCCTTTTGTGATTTTAGGTGTTTAGAGAGTGAATTCTGGAAAAGAGGCTATTTTGGACGTTTTTGGAGCATAAAGTGAAGAAAACGACAAAGTACCAAAAATCCAAGCTGGAAATACAAGGTGACGGCGTCAAGGGTTTGCTCTTGACGGCGTCAGACATGAAGAATAATTTACTGTAGCTGGTGACGGCGTCAGATGGAGAGGTGACGGCGTCAAAGTGACCAAGATTAATTTACCGTGGGTGGTGACGGCGTCACATAGGCCGTCACGATTGGATCTAGGGCGTCCGAGGAAGTGTATGGCGGCGAGTTGACGGCGTCAGATTTAACTCTTGACGCCGTCAGGACGATTTTCCTATATATAGTTTTCTAGTTTTTTCATTGAAAAGAGAGAAGTTTTGGTGAAACCCTAAAGACGATTTTGGTGCCTCTTTTACAGGTTTTTCAAGGGTTCCAAACCCTTGAGACCTTGCATTGTAATTGAGATAAGTATACTCTTAATTCAATCAATATGTCTATGTGTTGGTTGTTTATCTTTTGTTCTTATCTTAATTCTACTATGCTAGGCTAGATCTCTCTTGTGTTTGCTTAGATCTAATGAAACCTAGATGTTGATTATGTGTTGATTACTTGTCTATTCTTGTTTTGAATGAATGATTTATATGTTAGGCTTAAGAAAACTGGCAGATCTCCAAATGGTAACATGCTTGAACGTCTTAAGAAACATGAACCGAGGCGTACTAGGTCTTTATTGGTTGTATTTAATGCATGAGCCACTGTTTACAATCCCTATAGTTGTGCTGGGTCATGGTGTAGGAGGAGATAAGAGCTCATAGAGTTGGGGAGTTATGTATGCCACTCCACGAATGGTATTAAGGAATACAACCCGTCATTCATACAAGTGTAACAAGTAATTGACATGTAAAAGATATCTAGGGAGTAATGAAGTCTAAGTAAACACAATTTCTCCATATACTGCTCACAACCTTAGTTTAATATTAGTTTAATTTTATTTTCATTAGTTTAATTAGTTACAAAGTAGTTTTTGGGTTAGTTGAATAATAACTAATTCCGCCCACTTTTCTAAAAAACCGAGATTTTACTTGCTTTCATAAAATATAAAAACACAAAAATAATCATCTTTCATCTCTAGAACTATTAATTAGGCTTTCTAATCCTAGCGACACTATTCCTAAGCTGAACGATCAATCCCCCGATACTTGTCACTATACTATACTACAACGATCAGGTACACTGCCTGGTGGGGGTTGTAAGCCTCGCGAGATCCCTCGAGAGGTAAAGCAAGGTGCGATTCCCACGCATCAAGTTTTTGGCGCCGCTGCCGGGGAATAGTTATTGTCTAGGTTAGGATTTCTTTTTATTAGGTCTACTTGCTAGATTCCTTTCTAGTAAGATTTTTTATTTTTATTTTTAGGTCTTCTTTAGTCTATCTTATTTCTTCGTGCTTTTGTTCGTAACTCTTTACCATCCGACATCATGGAAGGTGGTAACGTCTTTGAACCCATCATCCCACCACAACAAAACCCACCATTAGAACCCCTTAGGCCCCGAACCTTAGGAGAATATTCCCGACCTAGCCACCAAGGCTACCGAAACACCATTGAGCTCACCGGAGCCAATGTGACCCCCTTGCGATCCGACACCATCCGGTTGGTGCAAATCGGATGTGCATTCCATGGACTTCGTTCCGAAGATCCAAACCAACACCTTAAGGACTTCCTCAAAATCGTAGATTCCATAGACCTAGGTGTTGAAACTAGAGAGACTACCCGTTTACGCCTATTCCAATTCTCTCTACGGGATCAAGCTAGTCAATGGCTTGAGCGTTTACCCGCGGGATCCATCACCACATGGGATGATCTCACCACCCGTTTCCTTGCTCAATTTTTTCCACTGGGGAGAACTACTAAGCTTAGGAATGACATCTTGATGTTCCAACAACGTCAAAATGAATCTCTTTGTGAAGCATGGACTCGTTTCAAGGACTTACTCCAAAAAGTCCCTCATCATGGCATAGATCTGTGGCTCCAAGTCCAAATCTTCTATGACCATATCGACATCTCCACGAGGCGAACCATTGACCAATCGGCCGGTGGTAAGCTACGTGATCTTAGTGCGGAACAATCATGGGAACTCATAGAAGATCTTGCTCTCTATGACAACGAAAGTTGGAATGATCCCCGTGATTTGAACAAAACGGTCAAGGCAATATCTTTGCCTTCGAATAATTCAAGCACTCCCGACCGTAGGATCATGGAACTTGAAGGTCGAGTCAAGTCTCTCATGAAATCTTACGAAATTCATAAGCCTTCAAGCCAAGTAAGCAGAATCGCTTCTACATGCAAACTTTGCAATGGCCCTCATGAGACCTACAACTGCATGGAACTTCCAAAACGTGCTTATAACGAATTCACATCATCACACTTAGGGCAAGGTCCTCGAACTTTTGCCGAAGCATATGAGGCATGGAAGGATAAACCTAATTTTAGAGGGTACCAAACACGAAGTGTATCATTTAATGATTCCTCACCCCTCACTTGGTCCGAACATTTTCCATCACAAGATACCTCTAGGCAAAGCTGTGAAGATGATTTAAAAAAATTCATTCTTTCTCAAGAACTGCAGCTTACGACACTCGAGGCAAAATTCAAACAACAGCAGGCTGACGTGAACAACAAGATTTGTAATCTGTTGACGGCTATCAAAGAGCATATTGATAATAAGCCCATTCACGTTGATGAGGTTAAGTCTGCTACCGTCATGAGTCCACCAGCCTCCCCTGTAAAGATAAAAAGTCCTAGCAAGCTATTCAAACATCTATCCCCTGACAAGAAAGGACCTATCAACCCCTCTGGACCAATCCACTTTGTAAACACCATCACCACAATTTCAGCTGCTGCATCCAAACCAACCCAACAACAAACTGACAACCTTAGTCAGACAACGAATGATGAGACACCAAAGGTTGACCACGCTTCGGCAAGGAAACCTGCCAACTCACCCGAGCAGTGCACCGCGCAGAAATCCGACAAACTGGATGATTGGAACGAGACATCGGAGGAACAGGAGAAAGACCCAACCATTTTGAGCAAATCGGTTATAAAAGAATCCGAAAAAGAGGATGCTATAAGTTGGGATAGCAATCAACCCAAGGGGAACGACCCTAAGCTTTTCAAAATCCCCTGTACCATTGAGGGAAAGGTCTTAATTAATAGCCGTATAGATCCTAGCTTCCCGGTCAGCGTAATCCCACTTTCTCTATACCGCAAAACCTTCCCAGAGGACGTCGTATGCAAGAAAGTAATAGAGAATGTATCAATTAGGATTGGATAATTTGATTACGATACTGAGCTCACTGTGGTTGATGACGTGGACCCTCTCGCCAATCAAGCATTGACCAACCTCGTCCTTGGGATACCATTTATCAATGAATCGGGAGCAATCCTTGACGAGAAGGATGGTAGTGTATTATTAACCAATGGTGTTAGAACGGTAGTTTTTCGTGGGAATGGTGAGGAAGTTTATGAGTATCGTCCCTCCCTTGAGGGGAATCCATACGGGTCAAAGGGATGAGAGTTGAAAAAGATCAAACGACGTAATCCGAATAACCTAAAAATCCCCTGCATGATCGGTCACAAACACTTCGAGAACGTGTACATTAATGTATTCCTGCCAAAGAATTTCATGTCATTGTTTCACTATAACAATATCTGCAGATGGGGGATGATTTACAAGGGAGAGAAAGTGGTTGGTAAGGATCATGAAATCCAAGTGTTCATAGGAAATATGGCATTCACTATGGAGTTCACAATTGTGGACAACATAGAGGACTTTGTTGACCCTAGGTTATCGCAAGTTGTATTTGGAGCGCCCTTTTGTGAAATCACTAAGTTGATGGTGGATGACTTGAACGGAATCATGACTTTCACTGACGGGATTAGGAGGATTTCATACCAAACGCCATACAAAAGAAGAGACCTTAGGGAGATAGATTGCGACGGGCTTGATGTTATGAGCTCCCAACTTGTCTTGTGTGATGACGATGTTAGAAGAGGTTGTAGAAATGTTTCTGATTTATCTTGTGGGTTCTTTAAGGATGTTAGTGAGCTTGGCTCTAAGTATCGGAGGGATGTTTTCGAATTTGAAGATCCAAAGTACTTACACTATGAGAGCGACACTAGTTTAGAAGATGACCTAGGTAGTGGAACCAATGATGAGATCACGTAGTAACCCACGACTTTGAGTCTAGCTACAAGACTCGTAAATAAAGAAAAGCGCTTCTTGGGAGGCAACCCATGTTTTGTGTGATTTTAATTGTTTGATTGTTATTTGCTTCCGTATGCATGTTTTATTTTTATTGTTGGTTGATCATGTTTCTCAATTAAAATGTGAAATACTTTATTATGTTGTTTAGACTAGTCTTAACTCCAACCTAAAGGTATTTTTGCAAAAGATAAGTGTAAGGGGAAACCCCAAATATGTTTTTAAGAAACAAACCGATCATGATTATCCACAATATTTAATGAACATGTATATTCGTATTTGTTAGAGTCAAATGCTTGTATTGAGTCATAATGAAGTTTTGCAGGATTTTCCAGGAAGTAGGACAAAGTTTTTCCAGAAATTTTCCGGAAACTTAACATAAAGATTTCTGCAGGTCCATTCTGACGGCGTCAGGAGTTAAAATCTGGAAATTTTACCGGTTTTGTTTTTCTAACGGAGTCTTATGGTTTTTGTGAATTATTAAGTTTTATAATCTCCAGGAAATCTGCAAACTTCATTCCACAAGCATTATATCTTATTTTGTTTTCTAGGATTTAGTAACTTATGTAGGATGCCGCCGATTTTACGCGAGGTTGCCTTGTCTACTTTTGTCAGGAATTACAGGTTATTTGTGACAAGAAGATGATTTATATTCTGGAAGGGAAGCTTTGATTGTTCGTTTTCTTGGAAGAAGATTTAACCTGGCCAACTAAAATCCATACCGAGCGAATCAGGGGAGTATTTGATTTCATTCTCTTTACTTTTTAACTTTTACATTCTTTACTTGAACATTGGGGACAATGTTCATCTTAAGTGTATGGGGAGGGTAAAAAGATGATACCTTACATATGCACTTTCGCTTGAGTTTGTTTTGTTTGATAGTAGATGTGTAATAAAACTATGAGAAATACTTGTTAGTGTAATTTTAGCGCCAAATTTAAATTTTTTTACAACATTTAGGAGTGAAACTTTAGCCATAGCAAGCGTCTCATGGATAGGAGGTTGTATGACTAGCACATAACCGTATATTCAGAAAAAAATTTCCACCCAAAAATGTGAGGTTCGCCTTTAGATTTGATAGGAAAAGCATTTACTATTAGTGCTTATGAGTGTACCGGTAGCATTTAGATTCTAGAACTTGCGTTAGTGATGCATCCCGAGACCGCTAGTGAGACTACATTCGTGTAGTAGGATTTACTACATGATAAGAGGCATTAGGATCACCCTTGTGTTAAACCCGTATTATAATTACTTGACCATTTAAGTCATATTACTTGGCTAGTTAAGTCAACTAATTTTTCCCACACCCTTTGCGTTGTACTCATTTTTAGTACACGATACCCCTAGTACACCCCTCCGAGCCTATCTTTTCGTTTCTAACTTTAAGCATTTTACTTAAAGGAAGAACTTGTTACACCCCACTTAAATGTACAACCAAATCGCCTTAGCCTTCCGTGTATGCGCTCATTTTTAGTGCATTATTGTTATTTGTTAAACCCTAAGTTAACTTTCTAATTGATTACATGGTTGCTAAGTCGAGTCATATCCTTGTACATATTGTTTTGGAACGATTGGGACTCATGGGTAAGTACTTATTTTATGGAGTAATGGGGAAGAACATCACTTATTACCCCCATATGTACGTTAATCTTAAAAGTGCTCCAAGTGTTTTGATTTTCTTAATTCGAGTCATTAGTATAGTTTAATGTAAAGTATGTAAAGATTCAAGTGTAAGGGGAGTGCTCAAACCCCTATGATGTATTATTTTGGATGGTAGGGTAAGAGTGTATGCAAAAAAAAAAAAAAAAAAAAAAAAAAAAAAAAAAAAAAAAAATCGAAAAAAGTTAAGAAAAAGAAAAAAAATAGAAAAGAAAAAAGAAAAAAAAAAGAAAAAAAAAGAAAGAGAAAAAACATACGGACTACCATCCCGTTTTTATTTTATGTTCATTTTATGTTTTTGTTATTTTTCATTTATTAGCTTAAGTCGAGTCTAGTCTTGGCTTAGCAACGCCATCTTGTACATGTAATTTACTAAGATTGTTAACTCGCCACCAGTAAAATTCCCTTTATCCAACAAAACCGTGTAATTCATATCCCTACACCTAACGATATAACCCTTTTAAAAGACCTCTTTGATAGTTTATCCTAGGTGCTTACGCCATGTGGTGGAGGTTTGATCCTTTCCCAAGCCTATGGTAATCTATTTTGCTATGACAGGTAGTGAGAGATATCTTCCATTTCCATAATGTTATATTACTTTATTACACCCGAGAGATGTGAGTATCTAAACACTATTTGTGAGGTGCTTGTGTATGACCTCCGTGCTTGTCTATTGGTCTTTAGTGGAACGATTATTTGTTATAATTACTTTTATATTAGTGTTAAATGACCCCTAACTTGTCTTTTGAGTAGAATAAAAGCTCATTTGCTTGAGGACAAGCAAATCTCAAGTGTAAGGGTATATGATGAGGCGAAAAATGATCCGTTTTTAGGGGGTCATTTAAGCCCGAATCCGACTTTATTTGATCAAATATTGCCCTAAATCGTTCCTTTTGTGATTTTAGGTGTTTGGAGAGTGAATTCTGGAAAAGAGGCTATTTTGGACGTTTTTGGAGCATAAAGTGAAGAAAACGACAAAGTACCAAAAATCCAAGCTGGAAATACAAGGTGACGGCGTCAAGGGTTTGCTCTTGACGGCGTCAGACATGAAGAATAATTTACCGTAGCTGGTGACGGCGTCAGATGGAGAGGTGACGGCGTCAAAGTGACCAAGATTAATTTACCGTGGGTGGTGACGGCGTCACATAGGCCGTCACGATTGGATCTAGGGCGTCCGAGGAAGTGTATGGCGGCGAGTTGACGGCGTCAGATTTAACTCTTGACGCCGTCAGGACGATTTTCCTATATATAGTTTTCTAGTTTTTTCATTGAAAAGAGAGAAGTTTTGGTGAAACCCTAAAGACGATTTTGGTGCCTCTTTTACAGGTTTTTCAAGGGTTCCAAACCCTTGAGACCTTGCATTGTAATTGAGATAAGTATACTCTTAATTCAATCAATATGTCTATGTGTTGGTTGTTTATCTTTTGTTCTTATCTTAATTCTACTATGCTAGGCTAGATCTCTCTTGTGTTTGCTTAGATCTAATGAAACCTAGATGTTGATTATGTGTTGATTACTTGTCTATTCTTGTTTTGAATGAATGATTTATATGTTAGGCTTAAGAAAACTGGCAGATCTCCAAATGGTAACATGCTTGAACGTCTTAAGAAACATGAACCGAGGCGTACTAGGTCTTTATTGGTTGTATTTAATGCATGAGCCATTGTTTACAATCCCTATAGTTGTGCTAGGTCATGGTGTAGGAGGAGATAAGAGCTCATAGAGTTGGGGAGTTATGTATGCCACTCCACGAATGGTATTAAGGAATACAACCCGTCATTCATACAAGTGTAACAAGTAATTGACATGTAAAAGATATCTAGGGAGTAATGAAGTCTAAGTAAACACAATTTCTCCATATACTGCTCACAACCTTAGTTTAATATTAGTTTAATTTTATTTTCATTAGTTTAATTAGTTACAAAGTAGTTTTTGGGTTAGTTGAATAACAACTAATTCCGCCCACTCTTCTAAAAAACCGAGATTTTACTTGCTTTCATAAAATATAAAAACACAAAAATAATCATCTTTCATCTCTAGAACTATTAATTAGGCTTTCTAATCCTAGCGACACTATTCCTAAGCTGAACGATCAATCCCCCGGTACTTGTCACTATACTATACTACAACGATCAGGTACACTGCCTGGTGGGGGTTGTAAGCCTCGCGAGATCCCTCGAGAGGTAAAGCAAGGTGCGATTCCCACGCATCACTACTCTCACCAGCATTTATTACAAACCCTTCATCGTTTCACATACTCATCCTCACACCGGAGGTTGGTCTTGGGATAAAACCCAAGGCGAGCCTAACGTGTGCTACTCTTGTGTAGGGTATTTCAAGAGACCGAGAGACAAACCTAACGGCGGGGCCCTCTCGCAAGGTTTTACCTCAACAAATTGGCGCCATCCGTGGGACCCGTTATTCATTCTACCTAAAGAATCCGAATGTCAGGACCTCCTCCTTTTCCCCCCTTTCACACACCTGATCCCCAGGTCGGAGGAAGTGGGGATAACAACGACAATACGAACAATCACGATGATTCAGAGAACGATTCGTCCAACCTCCAGGCGATGATACTCAGTCAGATGGCATCTTTAACGGAGCTTATTAAGGAACATAATGCAAAGGGAGGAAGGGTAGTTCAACCTATACGTCTGGATTTCGGAGACGAGAATGACAAAGATAAGGGAAAAGAGAAAATGACAGAGGCCGATGAGGAGCTGAAGAAACCTTTTAAGGAAGTGCTAAGATCTCCATTCACCTGTCGAATAGTCGAATTTGTAGGAGAAAACTATGTGATGCCGCTGAATATGAAGTTTTATGATGGGTCTTCGGATCCGAATGATCACCTCACAAGGTTCACCGGGGCCGCCAACCAAGGACAGTGGCCGATGCCAACTTGGTGTCTCATGTTCCAACAAACCTTGGATGGGGCAGCCGGAGGATGGTTCGAACGACTGGAGCCGGGCAGTATAGACAGTTGGAACAGTTTAAGGGAGCAATTTTCAACTCGGTTTTCATTACGAAAGAAATGTACTAGAGACCCCATGGAAATCACCAAGATTGTCCGGAGGGCACATGAGTCGTTACCAGACTTCAAAGAACGGTGGACAAACGAAGCAAGCTATATCAGTGGGGTTCCAGAGATCATGCGTATTTCGGCCTTCATGGGTGCACATAAGTGTCCAGCTCTCGCTAAGAAGTTCTCAGATAGGGTGCCACGAACGTTAACCGAGATGTTCACCCGAGTGGATGACTTCATAAGATCAGAAAAAGCTTTCCGGGATACGGAACTGCCCAAAGGAGAGGGAACGGACACAAGCCGAGGAAATTACTCTGCTCCCAAGGGAGATCGGATGGTTAGAGGAGGTTTTGGAAACAAGTTCATAGGAGATCGCCGAAACGATCAACGACGAAGAGATGTATTCCAACCTTATATTTCTCCTCGAACCAACCCCAGTCGGGTCGAGACAAATAGCCGAAGTAATTACCAACGCTCAGAACCATTTTGGAACAACGCTGAGCGTACAAATATAGGTTCGCTGGTCAAACTCCCACGTGAAATCTTGACTACCGAGCGTCAGTTGAATCTGCCTCAACCTCCACCGATGGTCGGTAGACCGAGGGCAGAAAACATGGATAGGTTTTGTGAGTACCACGGCGAGAGGGGTCACCTCACGAACGATTGTCACCAACTCAAAAAGCAATTAGAAATGGCATTGAAATCCGGGAAGCTCGATCACCTACTCAGAGACTGGAAGCAAAGGGATGCCAGAGGAAATAGGGATCCCCCCCAGAAAAGATGACAGAGGAAAGAATAAGGTGATTAACATGATCCGGAACTCGCCCATCGTCCAGAAAAGAAAGTACGGAGGCCAGGAGGAAGACTGGATGAAAGTGCCTATAGTATTCCCATCCATATCAACAGGCGATTTGTCAGAAGAACCACTTATCATAGAAGGGGACATAGAAGGATATCTAATAAGGAGGATATACGTAAACGAAGGGTCTTCTGTCAACGTAATGTGTTTCCGCAATCTAGATGCATCCATCAGGGAAAAGTTGGAAGAAACCAACACTTCGTTGATTGGTTTCTCCGGAGAAACAAACAGGCCGTTGGGAAAAATAGAGCTAGAGGTAAAATTCGGTGATAATGGCTTGTTCCGAAAGACCATAATGAAATTCTGTGTGGTACAATCCCCTTCACCTTACAATGTTATACTAGGAAGGACGGGATTGAAGGGGCTTAGAACCGTTCCATCCACCATCCACTCCATGATCAAGTTTCCCACACCCTGAGGGGTAGCCACCGTAATGGCTTGACCGGCGGCAGTTCTGCAATGCCGGAAGCTAGAAGAAAGCCAACAGGATAACCCACGAGGAAAAGCAAAACCAAAGGAGAATGCCGCAGATGATTTCTCAACGGAAGAGGTGCTTGTGAACCCAGCGTATCCTGAACAACTGGTTACTATAGGGAAAGGGTTCTCTGCGGAGTGTCGGAGGTATCTTGTTGAATTTCTAATAAGGAATAACGATGTGTTCGCATGGCAACCTTCAGACATGACCGGTGTTCCTAGGCGATTAATAAAACATCACTTGAATGTGAATGTTTCAGACACCCCGGTCGCTCAAAAAAGAAGAAGCCTCTCGGCTGAAAAGAATCAAGCGATATTAAAGGAGGTGGAGGAGTGGCTGAGAGCCGGTATTGTTAGGCCGGTAAGATATCCTACGTGGATTTCCAATCCGGTGTTAGTCAAGAAATGTGACGGAAGTTGGCGCATGTGCATTGATTTCAAAATTTTAAATTCTTCCTGTCCGAAAGATTATTACCCTCTTCCCGAAATTGATTGGAAGATAGAGTCGGTGGTAGGATACAAATACAAATGCTTCTTGGATGCATATAAAGGGTACCATCAAGTACAAATGGCAGAGGAGGACGAAGAAAAGACGGCATTCTACACGGAACAAGGAACTTATTGCTATACAAAGATGTCATTCGGTCTGAAAAACGCAGGGGCAACCTACCAACGTCTAGTTGATTCGGCTTTCCGGACTCAAATAGGAAGAAACTTGGAAGCTTACGTGGATGACATGGTGATTAAAAGCAAAGGTGAAAAAGAGATGCTGGCAGATATTTCCGAAACCTTTAATAACCTAAGGAGGATCAACATGAAATTGAATCCTAAGAAATGCTCATTTGGTGTAGAGGAAGGAAAGTTCCTAGGATACATGATAACGTCCGAAGGTATTAGAGCAAACCCCAAGAAAACAAAGGCAATTTCGCAAATGCAGTCCCCGAGGACTTTAAAAGAAATGCAATCTCTAAGCGGGAGATTAGCTGCACTGAATAGGTTTCTTTCCCGGTCAGCCGAGAGATCACTCCCCTTCTTTGACACGTTAAAAAACATAACCAAAGAGAACAAAGAAGAGTACAAATGGACGGAAGAGGCCGAGGCTGCTTTTCAGTCACTCAAGAAGTTAATACTAGATCTACCATCATTATCGACCCCCAAGAAGGGGGAAGTCTTATACATGTACCTTGCCGCAGCCAAAGGTGCCGTTAGTGCAGTACTGATGACGGAGAAAGAGGATAGGCAACTGCCTGTTCATTATGTCAGCCGAACATTACACGAAGCCGAGAAGAATTATGCTCCGGTCCAGAAATTGGCTCTGTCTCTGCTACACGCGTCTCGCAGACTGAGAAGGTATTTTGAAGCTCACCCAATAAAAGTCATAACGGACCAGCCCGTAAAACAAATACTCAACAAAGCCGAAGCGTCAAGACGAATGGCCAAATATTCGGTTGAGCTGGGAGCTTATGATATAGATTATATTCCGAGAAATGCGATTAAGGGACAAGTTCTCGCGGACTTCATTTCGGAAATCACTGTTGAACCGAAGGGTACTAGACGAAGACCCCAGGAAGAAGATGTACAGGACGTCCCAAAGCCGGGCAATTGGATTCTTTACACAGATGGGGCATCCAGCAAAAAAGGATCCGGAGCGGGTTTAGTGCTAATCGGACCTGATTTGGTCGAACACACGTATGCACTTCGTCTCAACTTCCCAAGTACTAATAATGAAGCAGAATACGAAGCGCTCTTAGCCGGCTTAAGAATCGCTAAGAAAATGAAGGCGGAGGAATTGGAAGTAAGAGTTGATTCTAAGCTAGTCGCAAGCCAAATAAACGGAAATTTCATGGCAACCAAGGAAAGTATGATTCAATACCTAGCAAAAGCGAAGAGTATATTGGGGGCTTCAAAAAGTTCAAAATTTACAACATACCAAGAACCCAGAATTACAAAGCCGATGTATTAAGCAAATTAGCATCAGTAGCTTTCAACCATCTTACCAAAGAAATACTGGTTGAAGTATTGCAGAAGCCGTCAACCGAAGAGAAACAGGTGGGAGCAATAGTCGAAGAGGAAGAAGACAACTGGATGACCCCCATCATTCGGTGTTTAGACGAAGGTGTCTGGCCAACGGATCCTAATGAGGCAAGGACCTTACGAATGAAAATTCCGCAGTACGTAATGGAGAATGGTGTGCTCTTCAAGAAGTCCTACTTAAACCCAATGCTACGATGTGTAGGACCTCTACAAGCAAATTACATAATTCGAGAGGTTCATGAGGGGATGTGTGGAATGCACTCCGGTCCCAGGTCAGTAGTGGCTAAATTAATAAGGCAGGGATATTACTGGCCGACAATGCATAAGGACGCAAGAGAAGAGATTCAGAAATGTGATTCCTGTCAGATCCACTCTCCGGTCCCAAAGCTGCCCAAAACCAATTTGACGTCCATAATGGCACCTTGGCCCTTCTATCAATGGGGAATGGATATGTTAGGTCCCTTTCCAGAAGCATCGGGGAGGTTGAAATACGTGATTGTAGCAGTGGACTACTTTACGAAATGGATAGAAGCCAAGCCGTTAGTCAAAACCACCGGCAAGGACGTGAAGAAATTTGTTTGGGAGAATATCATTTGTCGATTCGGCTTGCCAGGGATCATAGTTACAGACAATGGAACAAACTTCATCAATGATCCTTTCAAAGGATGGTGTGAGAAGTTAAAGATAAAGCAAATAAACACCGCTGTAGCACACCCACAGGCGAACGGATTAGTTGAAAGAGCAAACAAGAGCTTGATGCATGGCATAAAGACTAGACTTGGAAGGGAAAGGGCCGGATGGGCAGACGAGCTGCCGAATGTTTTATGGGCTTTCCGAACCATGATGAAAACCAGTGATACCAGTGGAAATAGGCATGCCTACTCACCGAACCATGCTCTATAACCCGGAGGATAGCGAAGAACAACAGCGATTAAATTTAGACCTTTTGCAAGAAAGACGTGAAATGGCGGCGATCCGCGAAGCAAAGTACAAAGCAAAGGTCGAACAATACTATAACCGAAGAGTCAAGCCGATGGCTTTCAAGGTTGGGGACTTCGTCTACAGAAGAAACGAGGCTAGCCGGGTTGAAAATCAGGGAAAACTGGGTCCGAACTGGGAAGGACCATACAGGGTAGTTGAAGCACACCAGAACGGTTCGTACAAACTTGCTGGTATGGACGACAAGGAAATTCCTCGGACCTGGCATGCCACTAACTTACGAAACTGTTTCATGTAAAATAGTTTGGATAATCAATGACAGCCTATGTCTTCCCCGCGTTATGGGAAGCAAATTTTCCTAAAGGTTTTACAACTACTTATATACGGATCGTGCAAAAACACTCCGTCCAACTACTTATATACGGATCGTGCAAAAACACTCCGTCCAATTACTTATACGGATCGTGCAAAAACACTCCGTCCAATTACTTATATACGGATCGTGCAAAAACACTCCGTCCAACTACTTATATACGGATCGTGCAAAAACACTCCGTCCAATTACTTATACGGATCGTGCAAAAATACTCCATCCAATTACTTATACTGATCGTGCAAAAACACTCCGTCCAATTACTTATATACGGATCGTGCAAAAACACTCCATCCAACTACTTATATACGGATCGTGCAAAAACACTCCGTCCAATTACTTATACGGATCGTGCAAAAACACTCCGTCCAATTACTTATACGGATCGTGCAAAAACAATCCGTCCAATTACTTATATACGGATCGTGCAAAAACACTCCGTCCAACTACTTATATACGGATCGTGCAAAAACACTCCGTCCAACTACTTATATGGATCGTACAAAAACACTCTGTCCAAATTATTCATAAGAACAAAGAAAAAACACTCCGTCCAAAAATGTTCCGACCAAAAGTTACTTATACAAATTACGCAAAAATACTCACAAATATGAAAAAGCATAAGAACGGAACGATGGTGTATATATAAAAAAAAACACAAAACAGCTCTCCGGTAATACAGTTACAATTCAAATGTACTAAATTACTTGTTACAGTCCCAATAAGGACACAAAAAGGGGTACAGACACCCCGGATAAACCCTAATCAACCTATTGGGTAGTGGGAGCAACAACAGCAGGAGTGGGAGTTGCCTTCTTAATAGGCTCCTCCGGAAGGAGATTCATCTGATCACCGAGGGGAAGACGGAAAGATTCCACAAGCTTCTGAACATACGGATATTCAGCCTCGAAAAGCTTATGATATTCCGGCTTCCAAAGTTTGGGTGCCTCCATGTTAAGCTTCTTGATCTTCTGCAGAATTTTTTCCGCATCGTCCGGTTTCCTTTCGGCACGGACACCGTCTATGAACCTGTAACACCCCCAATTCATGGATGCAGCGGAATTCAAACTGGGTGTTACTCGACGGCACAACAGTCACAATAAATAGAAAACGAACTCCAATTGAGTCGTTTTAAAAGATGTATCATTCAAATTATATAAATATCAGAGATTTCAAAATGAGGTCCCAATTGGTTCCATGTTTACAATGTATAATAAATGAGTTTTGAATGATAATAAAATTTATAGCCCTCTTGAGTATCCGTGTCCTTCCGTGCCATCCTTGATCGTCATGAACCTGAAATACATGCTTGAGAGGTCAACACAAAGGTTGAGTGATATTCATAGAGTTTGTTAAATCGATTGAACACAATATGTTGGTAGTGTGAGTTATAGGCTCACACCAATGTTTGGAAAACAAAACAGGTAGGCTACGTTATTATACGCCCGGAACATGTATTATCAAATACTAAGCTTATGACACCAAAACGTTAACGTGTACCAATATCAATCGGCGGAGTTATCCCGGTAGGTACTTTGCCGTCATACCTAATGTCTCAAATATTAATGCATTTGTTTGAACTTAGTCAATACAAATGGGATTCGTCAATCCCAATAGGCCTATTCACAATATTCGCGCTCACTTGCAAGTAACCCTCGCAAGTGATTAAATGGTTCATAATATGGGATCTCGGTTTGGCAAGGATGGTACTTAGTGATAATAAAACAATCAGGCAAGCATACAATTTAAAAACATTGTGCTCGGTTAAAAATAGCATGTATTCCCCCCAAGGGTTTGTAAAACAATGAAGTAATGTAAAGTGGGGCTATGAACTCACCTTAAGTAAGATAGCAAGTAATGAATGTAACGGTCGAATCGTGAAGGTTTCTACGAGCAACCTATAATAGAATGTCGCGACTTAGGATCGGAGTAAAGAATATGAGTAGTGCCTATATATATATATATATATATATATATATATATATATATATATATATATCTTGCATTTAGTCCATGATGTGGTATGATGTATAATGTAAGTCTTTGAAAGAAATGATTCATGAAACATGTATGTTTTGTATATCGTTTACTACCGTTCGGGCCGACATAATTCAGAAGTCATGTTAGTAAGCGTTCGAGGAGCCAGGACACTTTAACTCGTAAATCCACAACTCAACTCGACGGCTTACATAATGAACTCCTCACATGAGGCTCCCTACTATTGTAGTAGTTGATGAAATATATAGATATAAGTTTTGATCCGAAAGGTTACATGTCCGATATTTGAATAAACTTAGGAAAGTTTATTAGTACATGAAGATTGTTATTAGGGTATGTTTCATAAGTTTTGTATGACCATTTTCTCTTGGTAATATCTCATGGTTCCCTTTTAAGTGAAGTAGATCCAAATTGCTTGTTCAAGTTCTCGTCAACTCTTTGTTTCATGTTTACGCCTATGAAAGTTGGTATGGTCATTTCGTCATGGCCTAGCCATGACCTTTGGTCCTTGTTTCAAGGTCATGAGACACAACCTTGGCTCTAGCCATGGTTGTGGTCTTGATTATAGGTCATAAGACCTCTTGTTCCTTTCAAAGTATAACCATAATCTTGTGACTTTCGCCTAAAAATGGGCTGTTTAGAATTTGTAGAATTTTATCACTCGGAAAGTGTTTTTAGGTCTCGAGCTTCTTTAATCCTAAATGAAAACGGCGTTCCGGACAACTTTCGTGTTTTAACTTTTTGATGAATCGGACCAGAAGTGGGACTTTCAAAACCCAAATTTGATCAGAATGGTATTTGGCAGTTTGCCGCAAAGTTTTGGTAACTTCAAATGGGCGTAACTTTTGACTCGTATACTCGTTTTAGGTGGTTCAAATTGCTATGGTTTCCTTGTTAAGTCCTCTACTGTAATATGTAATGATCCAACATCATATTTTTACCATTTTGATCAGGTCTTACCAAGAAAGTCACTAGTTTACTTGTTTTAGTAACTTATCTTGTCAATCAATTACAATAACTTGTTTTGCTCATTTTTATACATCATGGACATGAATACAAGACATAATATAGCACAAATAATATGTAAATAACATGAATATGATTATTTAACAAGAAGCAAGCTAGGGTTTGGCTTACAACTTTTGGCTTTCAAACAAGAAAGGAAGTTAACATGTAAGGATAGGACTTTGATAGACTTGCTTCAACCCTTTTTCACTTCATGCAACCTTTCTACCCTTGGTATTCTTGAAAGAGATGTAATGAAAGTTGAGGTGAATTGAGTGGATTTAAACTCAAGAGAAATCACCAAGTATTCTAGGGTTTGGAAGATTTTTGGTAACTTATGATCAAACTAGGGTTTCTACTTGAAGAAGCACTTGATTCTTGGATGAAACTTGGAGTAAATGAAGCTAAGTGAGAGTGGTTATGGTGTTGGAGGTGCACGGCATCAAAGGGGATGGGAGGGAGTATTTATAGTCCAAATGAGGAGGTTAGGAAGCTTACTAGGAAAGTGTTACAACTTGGTGACCAAGTTGTAATTAAGTGTTGATTTAGGGGTAAATTCATGAGATGAAGCCACATGGGTGTGACTCCCCCCTCCTAGGGCGGTTTCATGAGCTTGGAGAGCAAGGGTTAGACTTTTCTTGGTATTATCCAAGATACTTGGTTAGTTTTGACTCCGGGAAATGCCAATCGTAAATGATTAAGCCTCAAAACGTAAAACCGGGTGTCGTAAAATTATGGAACTTGAAAGTATTGATAAACAAGTCAATATGTTCCATAATAAAATATAAAATGAGTGGTAGGTTCCATTTGGGTGGTAAACCCTGCTAAAAAACTGGAAACACGGGTCTAAAACGCGTAATACGTAAAACGTACGAATATTGCGTAAAATTGAGAAAAGTAAAATGTTACTTTTCTAATGTGATAAAAATGATTTAAAATGACTTATAATGTCTAGACTGGGCTCAGTCTAGTGTTGGTTGGTATTAAATGTCTTTTAGACATCAAACCGTAAGCCTAAAAATCAAGGAATGACTTATAACATCAAGGGATGATTTTTGGTCAATGGAGGAGGGAAAAATATGTTGAATTTTTCTAATAAGTTGAAAACTCAAATTGTCTTAGAAACGCGTTTTGTGGTCTATCGGTTAATCGCCCATATGGTTAAGCGTGCTTATGTGAGAGTAGTACAGGCTTGGGTGACCTGCCGGGAAGTCTTTGGTCATATTTTTCTCAGTCACGATTAATTCTCAAATAAATCATGAGTGTGTCAAACATTTTTCTGATGCGGGGTCACTTAACGCGGTCGAGTTTCGTTGTACGTAGAATTTCTGAATGACGTTTTACCCTAAAACGTGTAATTCCGTGTAATTCCTTAATAACTTTCACGAAAATGATCTGACGAATGTCAAACATTTAATTTGCCATGGAAATGATTTATCACTTGAGAATATCAAATAAAAATCAACTTTCGGGAAAATTTTCGGGGAAATGAATAGTAAAAGTGAATAGTGAAATTTTCCGGGAATAGTAATTATCCTGAAAATGCGAATTGTTACAGTCTCTACCCCTTACGGGGAACTTCGTCCCGAAGTTCTATGTGTATCATATGTTGGAGTGGTGTCGATGAAAAGGTGTGGTTACTTATGAGGACTAAAGTCTGGGATTACCAGTGATGTAACTTGATTTGTCATTTCAGTGTATGGTGTAGGATGAGGCTTACTTTTATATAGGAAAGGTATGGTAATAGTCGAATATCAAAGGAAATTGATATAGTAGTCGAATATTAATAGGAATTGATATAGTAGTTGAATATCAAAATAGAACTTGATATAGTTGTCAAGTATCAATAGCAATTGATATAAGAATCGAATCATGGAATAAGCGTTGAACATGTGGTTGGACCAAGTCCTGTTTGAATTGTACGGCTGCCCATGCATATGGCTACATGGCTTCGCAATGAGTTTGGTACGACTGCGCATGCGTATGGTTACATGGCCCCGTAATGAGTTTGTTTGTTATTGCACTATCATTATGAAAACCAAAAGTAAATCTCGTACTAATGGAAATTGGGATAGTTGTTGCAATCATAGCCTAGTAGGTAATCTGTTGTTGTATCTAGTGTTTATTGACTTCATACTTATGTTATTTCGGATATAATTAAGCCCACTTGTTTATAATTCTTTATTTACATAGAGAGGCATCCCAAACAATGTAACTAAAGGAATATAAACGTATGGTTCGATGATTTATAATTTCTTTATTTAAATGAAAAGGCATCCCAATCCATTCAAATAAGGACATTATAAATCATCCTACTCAAGAATTCCCGACACAACATTCATACTTAGCCGGTGAGTTACAAGGTAGTGTATTATGAGATGATACTGGTGTTCCAAAAGTACAAGATGAATATTCAATCTTGTAAAGCTGATGAGGGTGCTTGTGGTGTAACTAAGGATGATTTGAGCTTTAAAAGTGCATCAAAATCTGTTAATGAGCTTGTGGTTCCAACGGTTGTGAAGATAATGTTATGATATGTTGATGAACAAAAGTGTGTAGTGTATGCTTAACATTAATACTCTTAGGTATAGATGTTGAGTTTGCTTTAAAAATCTTAAGAGATTTTAAAAGTTTATGATGGAATGGTATCCTTAGAACCTAAACAGGATAGTACTTCTACAGGATGAAGAGAATAATTGATAACTATCCCAAGTTAGTAGTTCGGATTATCTCATAAATGAAAAATTTCAAGAATGAATTTAGATCATACAAATAAGGTGTTAAGATCTTGCTGAGTGGTAAGGCACTATCGTGTCTCTAGATTGTTTTAATGTATTCTGGTGGTTTATCATGTTCATGTAGGAAATCAATCTAAACATAACCCTAGTACAACTATTCTCAGTATTTTAAAATTCTAAGTCGAATATAGTTAGTCAGACTATATTCCACTGTCCCTAGGTTAAATATAGGTGACTAGTCTATATTTAGCCAAGGTTCGATAAAATTTTCAAATACCTAAATTAGGTATACTTTTGATATGTCCGTTGCTTTCGGGAGACTGTCCACTAAACAAAGGCGATGTCAAACAATTCAGTTGCAAGTCCCGTCCATTCAAGACTTGTAACCTATGTTTTCACATTCTATTGCATAGAAGATGGTACGGGTAGATATGTGTGGAAAGGAAGTTTTAAGTAGTTCTAAAATAGAACATACTTGGCCAGGATCACGAACTTTTAACAATGAAGGTTTCAGAAGAAAACTTTGATGAATGTAGAGCTGAACTTCAGCTTTTGTAGGTGATGGATTTGTTTGTCCTTTAAAAATCTCATATTTCTATTTAGAAATCGATAGGTTGTGACGGTTTTTGATATCATATGAAATGATATTGATGATGTGATGGAATGATTCTAGAGACCATTGCGCAAAACACAATGTCTCGGAAGTAGGTTAGACCATTGTGCAATTCACAATGTCTGGGAAGTAGGTTAGACCATTGTGTGACTCAAAACATTTGAGAAATGGTTAAGACCATTGTATAATACAATGTCTTGGAAAATGAATGAGACCATTGTATCTCACAATGTCTTGGAAAATGAATGAGACCATTGTATCTCACAATGTCTTGGAAAATGAATGTTGGAGTAGGAACATGATTGGGAGAATGTGATTGTGTCGAAATGCCCTAGAATAGGCATACGCAGATATGTTTAGTCCATTGTTTAGATAAATGATTGAAAATAAACCGAGTTTATATATCAATATACTAATATGTTCATGTAGCATAAAATGCCTAGTGTGTATATATCAATATACTTATATGTGTTCATGTAGCATAAAATGCTTAGTGTGTATATATCAATATACTTATATGTGTTCATGTAGCATAAAATGCTTAGTGTGTATATATCAATATACTAATGCTTACGGGGAAATGCTCAAAATGGGTATATATGAATATACTAATATGTTTGTGTATCATAACATGCTTACTAAATCCATAATCGTCTGGAGGATGGAAGACACGGAGAGCGGAAGGCTATAAAATGTTTTTGCTTGTGATTGTAGTTATAGTTTAGGTCTCACTTAGACCCGTTTCTCTATAACCTGGCTCTGATACCAATCTGTAACACCCCCAATTCATGGATGCAGCGGAATTCAAACTGGGTGTTACTCGACGGCACAACAGTCACAATAAATAGAAAACGAACTCCAATTGAGTCGTTTTAAAAGATGTATCATTCAAATTATATAAATATCAGAGATTTCAAAATGAGGTCCCAATTGGTTCCATGTTTACAATGTATAATAAATGAGTTTTGAATGATAATAAAATTTATAGCCCTCTTGAGTATCCGTGTCCTTCCGTGCCATCCTTGATCGTCATGAACCTGAAATACATGCTTGAGAGGTCAACACAAAGGTTGAGTGATATTCATAGAGTTTGTTAAATCGATTGAACACAATATGTTGGTAGTGTGAGTTATAGGCTCACACCAATGTTTGGAAAACAAAACAGGTAGGCTACGTTATTATACGCCCGGAACATGTATTATCAAATACTAAGCTTATGACACCAAAACGTTAACGTGTACCAATATCAATCGGCGGAGTTATCCCGGTAGGTACTTTGCCGTCATACCTAATGTCTCAAATATTAATGCATTTGTTTGAACTTAGTCAATACAAATGGGATTCGTCAATCCCAATAGGCCTATTCACAATATTCGCGCTCACTTGCAAGTAACCCTCGCAAGTGATTAAATGGTTCATAATATGGGATCTCGGTTTGGCAAGGATGGTACTTAGTGATAATAAAACAATCAGGCAAGCATACAATTTAAAAACATTGTGCTCGGTTAAAAATAGCATGTATTCCCCCCAAGGGTTTGTAAAACAATGAAGTAATGTAAAGTGGGGCTATGAACTCACCTTAAGTAAGATAGCAAGTAATGAATGTAACGGTCGAATCGTGAAGGTTTCTACGAGCAACCTATAATAGAATGTCGCGACTTAGGATCGGAGTAAAGAATATGAGTAGTGCCTATATATATATATATATATATATATATATATATATATATATATATATATATATATATATATATATATATATATATATATATATATATATATATCTTGCATTTAGTCCATGATGTGGTATGATGTATAATGTAAGTCTTTGAAAGAAATGATTCATGAAACATGTATGTTTTGTATATCGTTTACTACCGTTCGGGCCGACATAATTCAGAAGTCATGTTAGTAAGCGTTCGAGGAGCCAGGACACTTTAACTCGTAAATCCACAACTCAACTCGACGGCTTACATAATGAACTCCTCACATGAGGCTCCCTACTATTGTAGTAGTTGATGAAATATATAGATATAAGTTTTGATCCGAAAGGTTACATGTCCGATATTTGAATAAACTTAGGAAAGTTTATTAGTACATGAAGATTGTTATTAGGGTATGTTTCATAAGTTTTGTATGACCATTTTCTCTTGGTAATATCTCATGGTTCCCTTTTAAGTGAAGTAGATCCAAATTGCTTGTTCAAGTTCTCGTCAACTCTTTGTTTCATGTTTACGCCTATGAAAGTTGGTATGGTCATTTCGTCATGGCCTAGCCATGACCTTTGGTCCTTGTTTCAAGGTCATGAGACACAACCTTGGCTCTAGCCATGGTTGTGGTCTTGATTATAGGTCATAAGACCTCTTGTTCCTTTCAAAGTATAACCATAATCTTGTGACTTTCGCCTAAAAATGGGTTGTTTAGAATTTGTAGAATTTTATCACTCGGAAAGTGTTTTTAGGTCTCGAGCTTCTTTATTCCTGAACGAAAACGGCGTTCCGGACAACTTTCGTGTTTTAACTTTTTGATGAATCGGACCAGAAGTGGGACTTTCAAAACCAAAATTTGATCAGAATGGTATTTGGCAGTTTGCCGCAAAGTTTTGGTAACTTCAAATGGGCGTAACTTTTGACTCGTATACTCGTTTTAGGTGGTTCAAATTGCTATGGTTTCCTTGTTAAGTCCTCTACTGTAATATGTAATGATCCAACATCATATTTTTACCATTTTGATCAGGTCTTACCAAGAAAGTCACTAGTTTACTTGTTTTAGTAACTTATCTTGTCAATCAATTACAATAACTTGTTTTGCTCATTTTTATACATCATGGACATGAATACAAGACATAATATAGCACAAATAATATGTAAATAACATGAATATGATTATTTAACAAGAAGCAAGCTAGGGTTTGGCTTACAACTTTTGGCTTTCAAACAAGAAAGGAAGTTAACATGTAAGGATAGGACTTTGATAGACTTGCTTCAACCCTTTTTCACTTCATGCAACCTTTCTACCCTTGGTATTCTTGAAAGAGATGTAATGAAAGTTGAGGTGAATTGAGTGGATTTAAACTCAAGAGAAATCACCAAGTATTCTAGGGTTTGGAAGATTTTTGGTAACTTATGATCAAACTAGGGTTTCTACTTGAAGAAGCACTTGATTCTTGGATGAAACTTGGAGTAAATGAAGCTAAGTGAGAGTGGTTATGGTGTTGGAGGTGCACGGCATCAAAGGGGATGGGGAGGGAGTATTTATAGTCCAAATAAGGAGGTTAGGAAGCTTACTAGGAAAGTGTTACAACTTGGTGACCAAGTTGTAATTAAGTGTTGATTTAGGGGTAAATTCATGAGATGAAGCCACATGGGTGTGACTCCCCCCTCCTAGGGCGGTTTCATGAGCTTGGAGAGCAAGGGTTAGACTTTTCTTGGTATTATCCAAGATACTTGGTTAGTTTTGACTCCGGGAAATGCCAATCGTAAATGATTAAGCCTCAAAACGTAAAACCGGGTGTCGTAAAATTATGGAACTTGAAAGTATTGATAAACAAGTCAATATGTTCCATAATAAAATATAAAATGAGTGGTAGGTTCCATTTGGGTGGTAAACCCTGCTAAAAAACTGGAAACACGGGTCTAAAACGCGTAATACGTAAAACGTACGAATATTGCGTAAAATTGAAAAAAGTAAAATGTTACTTTTCTAATGTGATAAAAATGATTTAAAATGACTTATAATGTCTAGACTGGGCTCAGTCTAGTGTTGGTTGGTATTAAATGTCTTTTAGACATCAAACCGTAAGCCTAAAAATCAAGGAATGACTTATAACATCAAGGGATGATTTTTGGTCAATGGAAGAGGGAAAAATATGTTGACTTTTTCTAATAAGTTGAAAACTCAAATTGTCTTAGAAACGCGTTTTGTAGTCTATCGGTTAATCGCCCATACGGTTAAGCGTGCTTATGCGAGAGTAGTACAGGCTTGGGTGACCTGCCGGGAAGTCTTTGGTCATATTTTTCTCAGTCACGATTAATTCTCAAATAAATCATGAGTGTGTCAAACATTTTTCTGATGCGGGGTCACTTAACGCGGTCGAGTTTCGTTGTACGTAGAATTTCTGAATGACGTTTTACCCTAAAACGTGTAATTCCGTGTAATTCCTTAATAACTTTCACGAAAATGATCTGACGAATGTCAAACATTTAATTTGCCATGGAAATGATTTATCACTTGAGAATATCAAATAAAAATCAACTTTCGGGAAAATTTTCGGGAAAAATGAATAGTAAAAGTGAATAGTGAAATTTTCCGGGAATAGTAATTATCCTGAAAATGCGAATTGTTACAGAACCCTCCGGAATAAGACAAACTATAAACCCTTCCAAGACTCTTCTTATATTCATCACTCTGGAAGAGCCTTCGGAAAGCAGTCGGGATCAGTTCCTTCACGGTATTGTGTCGAACAACCTCAGCAGTAGCCAACTGAGCAATCAGGCCTTTATTCTCCGTCGACAGCCTTTCGGCCTCTTGGGACTTCTCTGCCAATCTTTTCTCAAGTTCTTCAATTTTAGAAACCTGGGAAGCAGATAGACTGGTTGCCTCATTTTTCTCCTTCTCAATTTCCTCAAGCTGGTCAATCAATCCCTTTTCCCGGGTGGAGGCTGCAGCTCTCTCCTCCTGCTGTTCGTCCTCTAACGCCCGGAACTCTTTCAACAAAGTTTCAAACTTTGCAATCTGGACATCCCTCTCCTCCTCAACGGCCTTCAACCTGTCGGCAACAGACTCACACTCCCCGTGAGTAGCCTCTAACTCCCGGTAATCTCGGTTCAGCTTGCTAAACCTCTTCAACACTTCTGCCTGAAGAACCACGCCGGAACCAGAGTTGATATACGACTGGTGGACAAGTTGATTGTTGTTTAGCCCGGCCAGTGCTTCCTCTTCGGCAGGGGTTGCAAGATGTGTCATCATCTCCCGGCATGCTCGGAAGGAGTTCATACGAACATCATCCCTGAGAGTCCACCCGGGGATAAAGTACCCTCCGGTCAAATCAGTGTGACCTGAAAATAGCAAAGACGGAGGATTGAGCTTCTAAAAAAAAAAAAAAAAAAAAAAAAACGGCTGCGCCTCTTCGGACTGCACGTGAGCTCTGGAAGCTTGATGCTCCGAATGGGCTGCACAAAAAGCTATAAGTAACCATTTAAGTAAAACCAGACGATGAAAAGAAGGATGGCTCTTACCATCAGAAGGGGTCGGAGGGGGATGCTCCTGAAACCCTTCGGCTGGTGGAGTGTTAGACTTCTCCAAGGAATGATGCTCCTCTTCAGCATTCTCGACTGGAGGATTTTACCCTCCGCCACCTTCATTATCTTGTTCGGCCCTATCCGACGGCTCAGCCTGGTTGAGAGGATTGACATCCACAGTATGCTCCTCAGACTCAACAACCTCTTCATCAACTTGCAATTTTCTCCTCCTTTTGGGCTGTGCACTCGGCCCAGCCGCAGCCCTCTTCTTACCAACCGGCCGGGTCTGCTGCTTCTTTCTTTCCTTTTCTTCCCGGGCAGCCACCACATCGGAATTGGCTGCTTCAACAGTTAGTTGCGCATATGTCTTCTCGGGGACCGCAACATCAGGAGCAAGGGGCTCGGCAGTCTTGTTCGGATGGGGCTGGTTCTCCGGCAATGGATCTCCTTTGCTCACCACTGACCCGTCAAGCTCCGGAAGCTCTAGGTACTCAGAAATAGTGATCACTACAGAAAGGAAAATACACAATTAAAACTTGCAGGAGTGGCATAAAATAAATAGTAATAATAATAAACACCCCTTCTTACCCTCCCCTCCGGCATTCTTTATAACAAGATGGTGGCCTGATATCTGGAAGGTGTTGGTAAGCCCATACACCTAAAGAAGACTGGTTGGAGGTTTCCGAAGTATTATGGGTCGGAGGGCCAGCGTGTTGGCATCCCGTTGAGAGTAACCGATGGGGAAACGATCTGTTATCTGTGAATCCCTATGTCTCCAAGGCATGGCATTCGGTATAGCCCTTCAGTCAATCAAGAAGAAAAAATCCTTCCACCGTTTCAAACTTGTCAAAATCTCCTTAAAACACTTCTTAGCGTGTTTACCTGTCCGATGTTCAAACGAGAACCAATGTCCCTGCTTACATAACCGATAGAACACTCGGAAGAGGGAAACGGTGGGCACAACCTCCAAACTATAACACCGAACCTCAAACAACGTCACCCTATTTACACCCAACGGAACTAGCTGGGAAAAGTGTACATTAAAATGGTCTATAACGCTTAAAAGGAAGGCTGAGAATGGTATCCTAACACCCCCTAATCTCATGTGCTGAACATACACCCCTATTTTGTCTCCCGGCAACTCATTCATGGTGAGGTCTGGGGAGGAAGTATGGGATGAAGATCTAACGGGATGCCAAATTCTACTATCATATCGTCTAAGTCTCTCTGGGAAAGTCTAGACGGATGCATATGCATATCAAACTTACCGGGGGGTTTAGCTGTTAATAACAAAGGTGGGTTAACCGGAACGTTCATCTCCCCAGGTTCACTAACGGCCATGGTCAAAACAATACGAAGTAACAAAAATAAAAAAAGGTTGAAACGCACCTCGGAATAAACTTTGCAAAATAACAGAAAGCAACCGAAGAGAATTGATGAAAAACACAGTAAAAGGTAAAAATGAAGAGTAAAGAAGTGGTATATATAGTCGGTATGGGGATACGTGAAACGTCGCATCATGCGCCACCCTTGACACGTGGCTAAGCACCGACCGTTTGATAGCTGTGCAAAAATTAAGTGGTAATCAGCTGTCAAAGGGGCATAAGGGTAATTTTGCCGCAGCGAATACACTTCGCATAAAAACGCGCAACATCTGAGACACAAAGACTAGGGAACAACGGCACCTATAGGCGCAACGGAATTGAAGCACCGGTTAGAACCGAAACTCCAATACTGGGGGGGGGGGGGGGGGGGGACATGTTGGCGTATGTGCCCGAATGGCCGGGAACCGTTCGGCTTATAGAGACATAGCCGAAGAGCGCGTTGTCGAAGAGAAACCTCAACGGGCGTAAGCCGATGTCACAACACAATCCCAGGATTTTAGGGATCATGTCGCCCACTTGCTCTGACACTCACCAACCAGGTATGGCTTGCTCCTTCCCAAGGCAGAGTAGGTAATGAGGTGAGTAGTATAAATACCCCCCACCTCATTTATGATTCAACTAACACATACATACTACTCTCACCAGCATTTATTACAAACCCTTCATCCTTTCACATACTCATCCTCACACCGGAGGTTGGTCTTGGGATAAAACCCAAGGCGAGCCTAACGTGTGCTACTCTTGTGCAGGGTATTTCAAGAGACCGAGAGACAAACCTAACGGCGGGCCCTCTCGCAAGGTTTTACCTCAACAGTGTCCAAACAGAGCTATTTATTTTAGATGAAATTATTTCTATAACAAAAAACTAACAGCTCTTCAAAAAACTCTTGCCAAACCGGGCCTTAAACTAAAATAAAACGTTGTTTATGTGACGAGGTAAAAGTATCCTCCTACACATCTTTGTTTAGTACATCTTTGTTTAAAAAATAAAAAGAATAAAACCATTATCAATCATTCACATTAAGACTTGAATTAATTCTCAAATAAACCCCCAATTTTCATTGCACATATCGCCGGCCATCCGATCTCCGTCATTTGATCTCCGGTACTCAATCCATCTTTTTTAAATTGATCTTATGATATCGATTAGATTCATGCTCAGTTTATTATGTTTTGCTGTGATCATGATATTTCTATGTTATATTACTCCTTTTTTTAATATACGGGTCACTTTAATTTTACTGATTATTAGTATTTGGTTTGGTTTTAGTTTTCATGAAATGTGAATTTGTGTGCTTGTTTTGATGATTGTTTTGCTGTCATGATTTTGGACTGTTTGAATGCGGTTACGATGAAGATTTAATGCTCGTAATTATAAAGGGTATGTGTGGTAAAACTAGTGGCAGTAGCGTTTATATTCCAACCAACGTTATAAATAGTGTGAGGCGTGGCGTGGCGGCATGGTCAAGCCTCATGCCTAGGAGCCATAGCGAAGCCACAGTGTTTTGAAGGCGTGACTCAAGGCGGCATAATTTTTTTATAAATATATATATTTATCACATTGATTCACTCATTATATGAGTGGTAGAAATAAGTTGAAAACTTGAAACTGATATAGAAAGTTACTAGGCCCAAGTCTCATATAGCCCATATCCTTTATATTAGTAATTCCCTAATACTAGCTCAAATACTACTAAATCCCTTAAAAGTTTCAAAAAAAGGCGCCACGCCTTGAGCTAAGGCGCGCCTTACAACACGCCACGCCTAGAGACGACGCCTTGGTCTGTTTCGTAACGTGGAGGCCACGCCTCACGCCTTGGCGGCGCCATGGCGCGCCTTTTAGAACCCTGATTCCAACGCTTCGTTGAGTGGCATTTGTAACACTAGTGTTTAAATGTTGCGCAGAAAGGGGGTGTTTGCTTTGGCTTTTTTTGTCTGGCTCATTGAACTTTTGAAAAGCTAATAAGCTCATTTTCTTGGGCTTATAACATAAACTCAAGAAGACGAGCTTATTAGCTTGTCAAAAAAGTTAAATAAGCTCATAAGCTGGATTTGTAAACCAAAACAAACACCTAATCTAGCACTATGTAGGGGTGTTTGGGAATTCTTTTTTTTTTTTTGGGTTATAAGCAGGAGTGGACAAGGAGATACACTTAAGGAAATAGTGTTTGGATTTGCTTTTTTGGAGAAAAAAATCAGTAAGACCAAGATCAGCGCAATTCATCTATAATGGGCCTTTAAGCTAAATATGATGGTGAAATAGTATTATTTGTTTCATCTCAGATAAGCACTTTGAAATGAGCATATTCCATTATTACAAACGGCTTATTTCGCCCTAAAATAAGCAGATTAGCATGAACGGTTTGGGTTATCTAAACACTTCAAAGTGCATATTTGTTTATAATACGCAGAAAAAGTAAGCAATCCCAAACACCCTTATAGAATAAGCTCTAACTAACGAAATTGTTTTGATTTAGTTTAAAGATACAAGATATATAACTATCTACCAGAAACAACATTCGATGTTAAGTTTAAAGATTGCAATCGGTAAGTGTTCTTATTCCTGTATAGTTACTAAAGCATATTTCTTCTAAACCAGCAGGTCCGGTGACAGGGATATTGGATTTGGAGTTTTGGTATGGATGCTAAACAAAGAAATCAAATATATGAAAGTTTAGGTAGTTTAGCAAGGAAATGTATTTTTGGGATTCTTTCAGTAGCTCCGTTACCCAATCATATCGCCTTCATAATGGATGGTAATAGAAGATACTCCAAGCAGCATAATTTAATAGACGGGGCAGGACATAGGGTAGGGTTTTCATCATTAATGTCAATGCTTAGATACTGTTATGAACTTGGGGTGAAGTATGTGACAATTTACGCCTTTAGCATAGAGAATTTCAAACGAAGTCCAGAAGAAGTCCAATCATTGATGGACTTGATGGAGGAAAAGATTGAAGGGTTGATAAAAGAGGAGAGCATAGTTAATCAATATGGAGTTAGGGTCTACTTTATAGGAAATCTTAAACTTTTAAGCAAGCCCGTGAGGTTGGCCGCAGAGCGGGCGATGGATGCTACTGCTAAGAACTCGAAAGCTGTGTTAGTGATTTGTATAGCATATACTTCTACTGATGAGATATCGCATGCTGTTCATGAATCTTGTGAAGAAAAGTCGGATGAAGTTAAAGTTTTGGATGATTGTGAGACAAAAGATGAAAAGAATATTATTGGCATGGCGGATATTGAAAGGCATATGTACATGGCAGTAGCTCCCGACCCTGATATTATAATCCGTACGTCTGGTGAGACCCGTTTAAGTAATTTTCTTTTGTGGCAAAGCAGTAGCTGCCTCTTGTATTCACCGTCTATTTTGTGGCCTGAGATTGGTTTTCGGCACCTGGTAAAGGCTATTTTGGACTTCCAAAATCATTTATATTATTTAAACAAACAGAAGCAGACATGATATATATGTTTGAATGGTTTTGTAGGATTCCTAGATGTAGTTGCTCTTCAACTTCTATATCTTGTTGTATTCTTTGTTCAAATACTGTTTTAATACATGGGTCAAGATGTTTTTATTTGTGTCCTTGATCTCAGTTCAGGATCATTTGCCCGTTGTATTATCATTCACCTCAAATGTGGATTCAGTTATTTACAAGCTGAACACTTTATGGCATATTGTTGGTTGCACACATAATCCCTTGTAGCTTGCACAAATTTTGATGCAAAATTTTTTTAGCTCTGTTTTCAAGTCGAAAGGCTTTATTGGCCGAAAACAAGGGCAAACTCAATTACCTTGTATTAAATGTACAAAAACGAAGATAACATCTGACACTGAAGATGTTTCGATTTATATGCAAGTTTACATTTTTTTTTTATCAAAAGAGGGGAAAACCAGCTAGTGTCATTTGTACTGGAATTGCAAAGCGGTGTTTAGTTACAGAGTATTAGATATGATTTTGTCTACTTATTTAGCTTTTATTTTTTTAGCTCGACTGTATGCACTCTTTTCCGGATATTCTTATTGTAAAGATAAGTGTATTATCCAAATGTAAGTTATGGTATGGTGTTGCCCAATATGGGCTGTGAACTGTTGAAGATGTCTTTAACTATACGACAAACATTAGCTAGTTATGATGCTCTTTAAGAGGCACTGGGAGGTCAATTTTCTTATCAGTAGTATGCTCAAATCTGAGCAGTATAGTAGTCAAAGTTTCTGTTCTGTAACCTTCGGTTGCCATTGTAATTATGATACCTTTTGTTACGTCCCATCAATTTTTCGCTTAGTTGAATCCTTATTGGCTAATTCCATTGCTTTATCCATCCCTGATCATTTGCATCTTCGATCACTGGCTACTTCTATCTTATAATAGCTTGGAATTCACCTGGTTCATTGACCTCAAAGCAAGCCTACGCTCTGCATACATTAGCATTAACGTGATGTCACCACAACGCTCTGTATACGCTCTGTACTCGATCACTGGTTATTTCTTCCACCACTAACGTGATGTCAAATTTACATAACGACCTACTACTATGATGGAATGTCTGAACACTGGAGCTAATGATTTGTTTACGAGACTCTAAGCATTGGTTAAGTTGCTGGCTCTTTTGGCCCCCACAATCATCTTCAGATTGTACTACTGTACTTCCTTAATTTAGAAATCAAGTTTTCAAACAGCGAAACATTATTAATAGTTTCAACAAATGTGAATAGAAAGCGTGGAGTAATCTGATGTCATGGCCCTTTCTGGAGCATGTTTGATGGTCTTCTATCTATCTATGTGGCATTATGGTTGTGTACTTGTGTGAAACCTGTGAATAGCCAAACCAAAAATATTACTTTTAGAAGTGAAAAGGTTGAACTTGAACCAGTTGCTAGGTGCCTAGATTGCATGAGAGACATGTCAACAACTAAAAACCTACATCCGTTGTGTATGTATTTCTTTGATTTAGCATTTAGGAGACTGAATTAGGAAAAAGACTGACCCAAATTGAAATATTTAGAAAGGCGAGTCATCCAAATATCCAATCGGGGCAGAATTACTTTTAATTTTCTTGAAATGGTTCAAGCCGTGTTCAAGTGTAGCCGTTGGGATGAAGGTTTGGAGCTGGTGGAATGTCGATACTTAGACCTCGTTGCCCAGCTCTCTGTTACAGATAGCAACAGGTAATGTGGGGATCAAGGGAAACCCGGTTGTAGGCTTGTAGCGAAGATTTTTCATAGTGATATCAATGTGTGGTGTGGCCGTGTGGACCATTTGGCATGGGAGAAACAAGTTTTGTAACTGGACTCCAGATTCTGCGGAATCCTCAAAGGCTGAAGATATTTTCCCTGGTATTGAAAGGCTTTCGCTCCTTTGGATTTTGAGGAGAGGTACCTCGAAATTGACCCTCACGGAATGGTTGGATTTCAAATCCAAAAGCTATCGTCCTCTAGTTTTTGTTGGGTTTTTTGCTGTAATGTTTCTTCCCCTTTGTTTGTGCATGTAGTTCCATTGACTCCTCCTTAGTGTCTTGTTAATAAATTAGCCTTTAAAAGAAAAACTTTTCTTGAAACACTTAAAATTATACCCGTATTGAACTGAAAAAGGAAATGTAAAGAGATGGTATGTATAATTTTTTTAGAAATGCGAGATAGTATGTATAATACTTTCAGCGTTTCGATCTCCTATAATAAGTATTCACTTTTCTATTTAAGCTTGTTCCAAAATGAATGTTCATCTTCAAATCATAATGAATCAAATGCGTGCCACTGTCAAAATAAACACTTAGTTACGAAATATGAAAATCATGATATCCTAAACTTATTCTACTTCTGAACTTAAAAGACCAAATCTCAAATCTGTTCATTTTGGTATCTTTTCAGATGATAGGTGTTGTCTAATTATTGGAACTTTTTTCGAGTCTTCATTCAAAAGTTGGTTTTCCACTTTTGACGATTACTTTTGCACCAAAAATTCCTTTGTACGTCTATGCTTTTCCATCCATAAACTTTACTTCGATCACATATTTAAATAAAACATATAAGATTCACAAGACCAAACCTTGAAAAACTTAAAACTCTAAATTTAACCAAGATACAAAGGGTGTGTTTGACAACAAGTTTATTAGAAGCTTGATTCTTAAAAATAATTATCTTATAAAATTAGTTTTATTTGTCACGTAAGCTTATACTAGTAGAAGCCTTTAAAAAATAATAAAATATAAGATTTTACAAGTTTAAGTTAATTTGAAATGAGTGTTTGAAAGTTGGTAAAGCTTATAGTTAAGGTAAGTTAGCGAAATGAGCTGGAGCTTGGGGTTATATTACGAGTCGAAGGTTTGAGTTTATTTTTTTATAAATTTGTTTAGTTGGAGCGTTCTAGCTTATTATCAAAAAATCACTTAAAAATACATCAAATTAAATTCACATATATTTTAAGCTGTTGCATTTTAATCCATCATCTTTTAGATATATGTATGAATTTAATTTGATGTATTTATGTCATTTCACAATAATAATATCCGGCTTTAACCAAATCCAATACTTTTACTAAAATATAAAATTCAACTTGCGGCTAATAATTTTAGCAGTAGCTAATTCCGACAAAAACAGCCCGCTTGTCTAATTACATCACACAAAATTTTATATGAAAAGGAGGCACACTTTAAATTTTTATATTTGGGTTTTGGCTGTAAAATAGTAACGTATTTTTTTAAATATACCAATTTGGTACGAGTATTATATTTGTCCCGCTTAATGTTACGTACTTTCATGTTTTGTGTTAATTTGCACGCTTAAACTTGTTTAACTTAAACCAGATTCATTATTGCCGCATGTACATGTCACGTCAGATTTTCACATTTCTTTAATACTAGCTTTTGCTGGGGAAGTTGGCTATTGGAAAATGTTGTGACTTCGTCAACTGATATGGTATCTTCATTTTTGAAGTCTCTTCAAAAATACCTTTTGCAAGCTCGTTTTCCACATGCTGTTGGATCACCATCTTCACCAGTCTAGCACCATAGTTGGGATCATACCAGAGACTTTTGTACCCCTTCCAACTGAAGATTAAAAAAAATAATATTTCAATTTGCATTAGTAAAAAAAATAATAAAACAAACACTATAAAGGACTAGACGTGTCAAGTATGTACTGTGAACCCACATTTAATGGTCTCGTCAGCTCGTTCTTTTGACATGGTGGAATCTTGAGTGTCAAGTAGGTAATGAACCCACAGTTAAGGTCATGATGATGACGGTGTTTGTGAATCTGATTATACGACTTTATGAGTCTGTCACCCTAACATCATCCAAAATCTAGAGGGAGCACATTGAACACATCAGCATGAGCCTTTTAAATTTCCTCGAACAGGATAACAGCACAGGGCCATCTGCATACTGTCTCTGTCAACTGCCCTCCTTCCTCATACCCTACATATCCAGGTGGTGCGCCTTTCAATCTAGAAAAAACATGTTTTTTTCCATGTATTCACTCATGTCAATCCGTACAAGGTCCTCCTTAGTATTAAACAAGTAAGAAGCAAGCGCTTTTGCTATCTTAGGGTATGCCTGGTTAGTAGCGGGAAAGGGGAAAAGGAAAGAAAAATGGAATACAAAGGAATGAGTGATGGTGGGTAATCAATCATTTACCCCTCAATTAACATGAAACTAGCTATCGGACACTGAGGATCCGATAGGCCATGGATCGTTGGATAACCCGATCAATCTGTTACATTAAGTGGGACAAAAAATTGTTCACGTATCAAATCGGCACATTTGAAAATTTTCATTACTATTGTATGGCCAAAACCAATATAATAAATATGCCACGTTGGTTTTTTACCAGTTTTAATATCATTTAACCGGTATCCTGTAAACATGTGTGTAAATTAGAATAAATCATAAAAGTACGTAACATTAAGTTAAACGAAAAGAGAATATATTAGCTACAATTTGTTGTAGCTAATTGGCTACAATTTTAGGCTAAAAATGTAGGTCACTTAGTGTTTTTGTGAGTCCCTGAATCCTATTATGTGAGTCCCTGAATCATTTTGTGTGTATTTTTTATGAAGATTGCAGTCAATTGACTACAATAATTGTAGCCAATATATCCCAAACGAAAAATAGTATCAATATCAAATTGGTACATTTGAAAAAATACTTTGCTTTTGTATGGCCAAAACTCTTTATATTTTTATTAAGACATTTTAATATACAACCAATTAAAGTAGATTATATTTAAAATACAACTATTTAATGCGTACATTAGTATGTGCAAATCAATTTTCATATATGAAATGGAAGTGATTGACACACTCTTAATTTTATTGAAACACTCCAATGTACAAATAACTAAAGCATATTATATTTAAAATACAATTGTCTAATAAATATTGTGAAGTATTCCAATAAAAATTAAAAGTATGCCAATCACTTACCCATATAAAAAGGGAGGTGATATGCACACCACAATAAGTGATGCGCACACTATAAAATCACATATGTAATGTGTATGATACAATACCACATATGCATATTTGTGATGTGCACATCATTTATTATGGTGTATATATCAACTCTCGTATGAAAATGCCATTGGCCCTTAGGGTGTTATAAAAGGCGACCCGAACCGACCCGAACACGAACCCGAATATGGCTTTTCAGGTCAGGTCAATCGAGTCAAAAACTATATTCGAGTCAGTTGGGTCAACCCGAATTGACCCGAGTTCTAAACAAGGTCAGGTTCGGTTATGTCTTTATTAGCCTCAACCCGAATTGACCCGAACCGACTAACCCGACTAACCTGGCTCAACTAACACTTTTAAAATATAAAAATACTCGGATTGACCTAAACCCGAATTGACCCGACCCGAGTTGACCCAAACTCGAGTTCTAAATAAGGTTGGGTTCGGATATATTTTTCTTGAGTCTTAAACCCGAATTGACTCGACCCGATTGACCTGAACCTGACCGGGTCACTATAGGTAGAGCTGGCAAATTGGGTACCTGTTAGGACCTGTTAAGACCTGTTAATGGAAAAAATGTACTATGCAATTTTTTTATTTTTTAAAATAATTGTTTTTAGTATTCTAGGGTTCAATATTTAACTTTTTTGATACATAAAACGTATATCTGTCATACTCAAACCACAAAAGCCAAGTGTTAAACGAGTCGTTTTTATGTTTGAAACTTATGTTATTCGCGCGCTCAAAACCTGTTAGGGCCTTGGCAACACATGCGGGGAGGCACGGTACGGGAACACCGCCGCCCTCCCCTCCTTACCGCACGGGAGAGTTGGTTTTCGGGGAAGCTTACCGAACGAAATATATATAGACGTTGTGCATTTAAGATTTGGAACGTTGGGCCATTTAATGGTTACAAACGGATACTTTTTTTGAAGTGTATATATATACATTTCACTTTTCAAATGAGTACACACAAAAAAAAAAACATCCGTAGTAAAAAAAAAAAAAAAAAAAAAAAAAAAAAAAAAAAAAAAAAAACTCGGCTTACATAAAATGGATTCAAGAAAAAATAGAGATCCGAGAAAAAATGTTCGTGGATCAAGAAGTGGATCGAGAGGCGCAATTCGTCCTCGAGTTCAATCACAAACCGGTCACGATGGTTCGTCACAACCCGGTTACCGACCAGAAATGTACCCGCAATCTCACCATTTTTCTACACCCAACAACCCCTCCCACAACTTCCTACAAACTTTGAGCCGTTTAATTATCAATATACACAACAACCCCCACAACAACCCCCACCGCAAAATCCTACTAACTTTAACCCGTATGAGCCACGTTATAACCAACAAAAAAGGCGTGAACGGGTTAGTGAACCATTACCCATTCATGAAGAAGATGATGATGACGAATATTATGACAATGTTGATGTGGTACCCGAGACACAACAAAATGATGAAGAAGAGGAACAAGTCCAAGAGGTGTCGCGGCCTAAAAGTGGAAAAAAACCCTCTAAAATTTGGACGCCCGATGAGGAAGAGGCGTTAGCTAAGTCTTGGATCAAAGTTTCGGTGGAGAAAGTTGTTGGCGACCGCCAAACAAAGATGGGATTTTGGAGGCGAGTTCTAATGCATTTTCAAAGCCTTGTCCCGAGAACCGAACGTACTTATCATATGTTGAACTCGAAATGGACTCCTATGCATCAAATGATCGTTGCGTTCAACAGTTACTACATATAAGCGGTATATATATATATATATATATATATATATATATATATATATATATATATATATATATATATATATTTTGTTTCGAGTATATATACATTTTTTTTTGTTTCGAATATATAATTGTTGTTTCATATATACATGTTTTTTTTTTTTTTTTTTTTTTTCGAATATATAATTGTTGTTTCACCTATACATGTTTTTTTTTTTTTTTTTTTTTTTTTTTTTTTTTTTTTTTTTTGTTCGAATATATAATGTGTGTTTCACCTATACATGTTTTTTTTTTGTTCGAATATATAATGTTTGTTTCATATATACATGTTTTTTTTTTTTTTTTTTTTTTTTTGTTTTTTTTTTAGAACCGTTTGAGAGAAAGTGGATTGAACGATCTTCAAGTTTATGAGAGAGCCCAACTCGATTTTGAAAAACAATACAACAAAGCTTTCGCGCATACCAAAGCGTGGTACATCCTCAAAGATCAACGAAAGTGGCAAGAACAACCGGTGGTTAATCAGGCTGCGGAATCCACGGGGTCAAGCAAGAAAAGAAAGTCGTCGGAGTCAAGTAGCGCTCAAACGCCAACAAGTGAGACGCCAATAACCGTAGAAGATTTCGACTGTGACTTACCGAACCTCAACGAGAACCCAACTCCATCACATCCATCGAAAGGCAAAAAAAAGGCGATTTCTGAAGATTCAAGCCGAAGCTCGATGCGTGATACTCTTGCAAGTTACACAGCCGAAAAGAGAAGTTTAATGCAGCAACAATTGGAGGTGCAAAAGAAAAAGGACGACGAGTATTTCAAATTTCTTGATGGGGAAGTGATGAATCGTGACATGAGGTTCGTTATGGATCCGCACGACAATATCCCAGACGAGGCTTTTAAGCAATTCGTCATCAACGAGAAACGTTAGATTTGTGCACAATACGGGTGGCCATGTAGTTTGTAGGAGTTTAGTTTTATAGTTTTAATAATATTATGTAACGCTTTTTAAGTTTTAATGGAATTTTAGACTTGTAATAAAAATATGTAATGTTTATTTTAATTTTAATGAATTTTAGTTTTTAATAAATTTTAATAGAATTTAAAAAAGAAAAAAGAAAAAGGAAAAAAAAAAATGAGTGAGTGAGTGAAGGGAAAAGTGGGAGGGTGATGTGGCATAAGGGGATTGGTTGTTTGTGAGTGAAGGTATTTGGGATGAGTGGTGCATTGCCAACCCCTTAAGACCTGTTAAGACACGATTTGACAGCTCTAACTATAGGTTGGAACACGGCCCCACAAAGGAGACAGCGTGCGATGATGTGCTGTTTTGTGTTGGGCCCCGGAAGGGACATGCATTGAGTAAACTATAATAATGGCTTTTTAGAAAATTGTCAGTGAGTTAAGGGGTTTAATTCGTATTATCAGTTAATAAAAGAATCGCCGAGATTCATCGACCCGAGATTTTGACATCCGGATCGCCAGAATTTATTCCGGACCCACTCTTTTTGTACGGACACTATAGATTTTCAAAAGTGCCACATTTAGCCCTTATATAATTTTGACACTGTAATATTTTGCATTTAGTAAAGTACGATGTACATTTTTGAAATTTTGCTAACAATAATTTTTTTAAAAATTTATTTTACTACATAGCCTTCATTAATAATTATGATTGGTTGAAAATTCTAAAAACAAGAATACAATCCCAAAAACATGGAGTTACAGCAAACTCTCTAATTGTGATCGTATGACTCAATATATTCCATGAATCGAGGTAAAAAGCATCTTGTTAAACACAGGATTTAGAGCTGTCGTTAGCAAAACTCTTTTATCAATTATAAGAAAAACTCTTTTCTCTATTATAAGTAACAAAATGGGTTATTTGTTTAAAAATCTGTTATATTTGCAACTTTTTTGTAATTTTGTGTACCATTGTTCCAATCTGATTATTACTACCTTTTTAAATTTCGATTATTCTGTGTATCGACTGACTCAAATCAAGTATTTTTAGAAATCGAACCAAGTATTTTTAGAAATTGATAAATAGAATAATCGAAATTTAAAAAGTTAGTTACAAAATAGTCCAATTGAAACAATGCTACATACAACTAAAAAAGTAACAAATATTAATATATTATACATTTTTAAACCAATTGCCTTAACAAAATTTGCACCATATATAATTTTTAGAATACATTAAAATTACACAAAAGTATTATTGGAAGAGTGAAATACAATGTACATTTTGAGGTTCATATCACGGAGTGGGTATGATATAAATACTTAGTTGATCGTACATCAAGACAATGAGACGTGGTTTAGTAAGGTGCAAAAGTCGTTTTATTTTGTTACGTGCCTTGATGCAGGGGCGAAGCTTGGAAATTTCGAGTGGGGGGTCGGGATCTAAAATTTTTTTCCTAACGCTATGGGGGGTCGAAACCGAATTAAATTTGGGGGGGGGGGGGGGGGGGGCGAAACCGAAAATACCGAAATTTTTCTACACGAAAACTATATACCCTTACATCGCAAAAAAAATTTCGGGGGGTCGGCCGCCCCCTCCCGCCCCTTAGAAGCTGCGCCCCTGCCTTGATGGACACCTCGCTTGAAGATATATAGTAAAAAACATAAATGATAAATCTTCCTACTTATCCTCCTACTTACAGGATTTTAGTGTCAGAACCAGTGTTGCAAAAAAAGGTCTACAAGGCCGATTAATCACCGCCTATACGCTATAGGGCCACCAACCTTGCCGATTTATTTAACTGGGTCTAACAAATAGGTCAACTGTGGTCAACGGCGATCAACGACGGTTAATGGTGGTCAAACTTGCCGGAAACCTATAAATCTTGCCAGAAGTACCCAAAACTCAGCATAAATTTATTTTGATCACTTATAGTAACTGATTAAATCTATTACATGTTGGTTTTTTGGAAAAAATCTTGCCGGAAATATCTAAAACCCGCCAGAAATACTGAAAACTTGGCGGAAATACCCAAATTTTGTCAGAAATGCTAATCCGACTAATTACCGATGAATCTCGCCTAAACCGATTACAAGCTACAAGGTGGTCGACCGCCTTACTACCGATTCACGATTTTTACAACCTTGGTCAGAACTGACGGTTTGAATGCAGAGAGAGAATAAGTGCAAAAAATAATATAATATTATTATGTGTATAGTAAGATTAGTAGGAGGATATTGTAGAAAGATTTAGCAATGTTCAGTACAAAATAATACTTTGTTCACTATGAACAGGGTGGGTTTAGAGGGTTCTCAAGAGTTTGTGGAAACTCAATAGGTGTTTGCCGTTTAGTTTAAATTTTCGTTAAAAATTCTAACTTTTTTAAATTAATTGAGTCTTAAAATTTTGTGTCAAATAAATACATGTCCTTTTATAGTTAGTTCATTAATATGTCAAAATACATGTACATGTTTTCATAAGTTGATTGATAGTTTTAATGAAATTATACATTTTAGTTTATTGTATACTTTTTTATATTTGTGAAAAAAATTATGCATCCGGCGACTCAAAACCCTTGATCTGTCATCTGTCAACGATACTTTTCTGTTAGAAATTATGATATGATAAGGTGTTACTTATATTGCTTTCAGGGGATTTACATTGTGAAGCCATCATGAACTAAGAACACTACACACGTGGATATTATATATACTATATAAAAGGCAGGCACTCAAGGAGAAAGCGACACGTGTCGCTACAGTACGAGCTACAGTAAATATATATATATTTCTTTTACGCGTCGCTACAGTACTCGGTACAATTTTTTTTTTGTTTTTTTTACATAAATTTCCGTATGAAAATTTGTTTTTTTTTTTTTAAATTAATAACAAAAAATAAAAATAAAAAAATACGAAAAATAATACACTTACAAAAATTTCTTATACAAATTTGTTTCTTTTAAAATACCCAAACAACCAAAAAAAATTTCAACCGCAACGCCAAAAAAAAAAAAAAAAAAAAAAAAAAAAAAATCCATAAACATAAACAAATTATGCTTCCAAGTAAACATATGCATACTTCAAATAACAAAATTATTAATTACACCGTACAACCGACAAAACACAAAACGCACCCGCCGCAACGCGCGGGCAACCCCGCTAGTTTGGTTATAAATAGTAGTTAGAATCTGTCAATAACATATATTAAGAATTTCACATGTTTCTTGGATCTCTTTATTGATGAAAAGAAAAAGTTTACACATTTTCCAACTTGTATGAATTGAATCAATTTTACCTAACTTATTTAGGTTCCACCTAATTCTATTTATGTTTCTCTTTCATCATTTTATCTTTTTGACTAATAATTGGTGACTTTAATGAAAATAGTACGGAGTACTGAAGTGTTAAGACAATGTTAAATTGTAGGTATTCCCGTTTTTGTATAAAAGTACTACAAGGCTCAAAATCCATGTCCCATTACTTTCTAGTTTTGGAATGCTTCATGCAGAAAGAACTTAATTTTGTTTGGATCTTTTGTAGATAACATTATAAGTTACCACTTATGTAAAGTTATGTTAATCCCTGTGGTTTTTGCTTTCTAATCTTAGGTTTATTGGATAATGTTAGGATTCTAACCAAATTTGCTTAGATTACTTGTTACGCAATCGATGATTAAGAAATGCAATATCAAAACAAAATTAGTGTATGTGTTTTATCTTTTGAGTCTATTTCAATCTTGGGCTTGGATTTTGGGGTTTGTGTAGGTATGGGCTTTCTTAAGAGATATCAACATTGGTCTAGTGTTTATAAAGTACCAACCCACTCTAATTTTATTAAAGAAATTCATGATGCTATATTTTACATTTCTGACCATAGTAAATACATATTAAAAGTTGAACTCATTAGGTTGAATTATAAGGCATAAGACATGGAAATAGAATTATAAAACACATGGCCGTCTTAGAGGAGTGCAAGTGATGTCATTGCAGAAGAAAATCGCTTGACAACGGCCACACAAAATTTCGTGAGCTTCTATTATATATACATGATATGATGCCTCAGTTTAAATAGTTCATGCATTACTCTTACATGTGTATTTTGTGTATATGTTTAAGAGCCCCTTAAAAAAGAAAAAAAAAATGGTATATCGGTAGTCCTAAATATGAAAATATATTTGTTACCATAAAAAATCCATCGTGAATCTATCTTGGATAGTATGGTGACTTAAATAAAAAAAATTTAGGCTTCTATGCATTTTGTACTATATGCATTGAGATGTGCACTTGATTTAGATTTTGTATTATTACATTTATGTAAGATAGCAAAAGTTTGGTAGCATGTGGTGCACATCATTTTCTTGGTGATTATATTGCCTTTATGAACCCATACGAAACCCAGCCAAATAATACTAAATAGCCCTAAAAGGAGTACTCGTACTACTTTCACTAAAGTATATACAATATTTAATTCAATGCCATCAAGATCGTGAGTAAACTATCAAGATCGTGAGTAAACTTGTAAGATCATACGATCTTACGTGTTCATCAACTTGAGGTATAATCGTAAGTAAGATTGTGGAATCGAACTTAAACTCGTAAGAATGCTAGCCGATCCGAGTTTACCCGAACCCATATCTATTTTATTTTTTCTATCTTTAGCCCATCCATTTATACTTAAGTCCAAAAATAAAAATGATAAGTAACTCGCGAATTGTTTTCTTATATGATATATTGATCAGTGATGAATTATGTATTTTTTATTATTATTTTTTTTTTAGAAAGACAACATTAAAAAAAAATAAAAAAAATACAAAATAAAGGCATCCCATCTTTCTAACAAAACAGTTAAAGAGGCGATGGATTATGTATGATTCTTTTGGTATTATGACTCGTATGTTTTGAAACGTTTAGGACTCATGTTATATAATCTTATTCCGCTAAAATGCAGCGATTGAAACTTGACTCTTTTGTATTTTACTATTACTTTGGTGTTTGAAAATTGAACTTGAACATTGTCAAGAGAATATCATATGAATTTATCTTTCATATTGAGTAGAAATGTAAAACTGTTTGACTAATTTATCATTTGTTTACAAAACATGGCAAATTGATAGGATGTTACGATCTTGATCTTGCAAAGACAAAAACGATCTCAGGTGAGATCTCGATCTTGATAGTCTTGCTTTAATTAATTATTTACTTGTGTATAAATATATATAGAAAAAAAAATGTTGATCAAATTTACATGTGTAAATGGCAAAATATTTAGCCTTTCTAAAACGAAAGATTATCTTATAAGACTATGTTTGAAGTTGAGCTTGGTATCGCTTGATAAATCTTGTTTGGTGAACCTTTTTGTTTCAAATCTCCAAAAACATTGCATAGAACATAAATTTATGATTTCATTTACCATTTGTGTAACCCACTTAAAAAAGTAAATGCCAAATGATGCCTAACTTAGTTACCAAAAAGTAAGCTGAGAAAATATTCATGCATTCTAAAAAATACAATAAATCACTATCATGGCTTTGAAATAATCTAAATGCTTTATAGTGCCAAAGTAAATACTTCTTTTGTTAAGAAAAATAGAAGACCATGAACCATCTTTTTCTATCTTTGCATCTAGAATAAATTATCCGGAGCGTTTTAAACTCAAAGATTAAATTGTACTACGTAATACAAAAGTGTTTCTAATTAAATTTCTAAATACATATTTTCAAAATATATTCTACTTTTTTGCAAGCCCAAGAAGAATATTACTCCGTAGTAAAATTGTATTAAAATATTATAATCCCGTCAAAATTGACATTCAGGAAGAACACCAAAGTCGAGACATATACAAGAAAATTAAAATAAAATCATGGAGAAATGGAATAATAATTAAATAATAATGTAGTTTTAAGAAGATTTAGGTAAAGAATTGAGTTTGCATGTAGGTCCCTCGTAACACATCGAGTTACCCAAATCTTCCACTACTTGTAAAGTTTCACACATTTCCTCATGATGGTGACTATGGACTCTATTTAGCCATTTAGGGACCACAGGATTTAAGTCTTCAACTTCACATTATTATAAACTCAACTGTACAGGATTTAACTTTTAATTAACAAGTGAAATATTCTCTACAACATTTTATAATAGTTAAATATTAAATAAAAGTTTATGGACAATTAGGTAAACACAATTAATAAAAATTATGAAAAATTATCTCCAAATATCTTAAAGATTAGAAGAAAGATGTGTTGATAGCTTTTGTACAAATTCTTCATAACTAGTTTATTATTATTATTATTATTATTATTATTATTATTATTATTATTATTATTATTATTATTATTATTATTATATATTAGCCAGTTGTGTTATTATTTAGGTCTATTAGTGATTAATAACACATGTTGATAATGTAAGGCTTAACCCATCTAAAAAAATCCCTAGTTATTATATTTCTATATTGGCTCATTGTAATGTTACATAATTAATCAAGACGATTCACTTTGTAATAGTATAGCATAAATTTTTTCGAAACAACTGTTTGTGTTTGTCTAACGTTATGCATACACAAACAATCATCAAAATTTTAAGAGTTATTGAGGTTGTGCGATTCTTATATTAGCTAGTAATTTAAGCTAAGTGATTCAAGGTATAATAGTAAAAAGAGATTTACCACTTCGTAATAAGTAAAAGTAATTTTGTAGTTTATACTATAGTAGAGATATTTCGTATATACTATTAATTTGTTAATTAAGCTTCTTTTTTTTATCCTTTTTTTTTTTTTTTTTTTTTTTGAAGTTGTGCAAGATTCTTATATCAGCTATTAATTTATGTTTGATTTACTTTATAAATAGCCGGCTCAACAATGCAATCTATCTTACTAATAACCTAAAAGATATACATCTTTTTCTTTTCTTTTTAAAGACAATATATAAATTATGATAGTGACATACTGACATCTCATTTCCTATTTACCACATATGATAAATCCATAAACTATGTACCGATAGTTATCTATAAGGCTTGTCACACACACTTGTGTTTTTCCGAATAAAGTTGTCAATTATTTAAACGTTAAAACCTAAATCTTAATTCATTCAAATTTAAACACTTATTTTGATAATTTTAGCATAATCATTTCATTTATATTCATTTTAGTTTACTTGAAACTAAAAAAGTTATGCAAATTAAGCTTAAGTATGAGTTGAAAACACAAAACTCATACTTATTTTAGTTAGTTCGATACCACAGTGACAAAAAAGAAGTTTCAGAAAGTAAAGTTACCTAAAGTAAAATACTTTCTATTTTCAATACTTCCTTGATATTTTAATATCAGGAAAGTGAATATTAGATTTGTCTACCATCTAAAATAACATGCAAAACCATTTTAAATCACTAATAATTACGTCATTTAATTATTTTTTTTTTTTAATTTCAGTAGTATGTGTTAGTGAAATGCTTTTTAATAGTGAATTAAATCAAACAATTATTGAATCTAAAACTAATTGGTCAATTAATAGAAACACCCAATGATATGATTGAAAAAATATGTATTAGAGTAAATCCAACTTTAGTGATGTTATGATAAAATTAAAAGAAAACACTAAAATTGTGAAAGACATACAAATAAAGTAGATTTGATGTTTTCTTGTTAAAATGACATAATTTTTAAAAGTTTTACATATAAGCTTAGATGCGAGAGAATTCTATATTACTTTTATATGTTACTATATGCTTTAATAAGGTTATATGCAACCTTATTAAATTATAAATTAACATACGAAAGTATACACGGAATTGAAGTGTCAGCTGCGTGTAACTAGTTCAATGACAATCTAATTACTTTACGTTTTGTTTATGAGCAAGTGGGACAATACTTTACTACAAGATTGCAAAATATATATACTTTTCACGTTTAGAAAAGAATCCAAATATATTTTTGAAAGTTCAACGTTGTTCTTTCCACATTTGAAACTAAACTGAACATATTTATTTCTTTACTTTACTAATCATTTCCATATTTCATTTTTATTTTTCTAAATAGAGAGACCAACTTTGACATAAATAGAAATTTCGTAATCTTTACTAGGACATAGTCATATTTGGCAAAATTAGCAGGAACTAAAATTGAAGGTTACAATTGAATGTTGTGGATTAGATAATTTATATACTTCACAAACATAATACTAGATCCTAAAATTAAAAATTAAATATTTCGTTGTCATAGACATACGTTATCACTTGAATAGACATAATGTAATCACATTTTGGTGCCGAATCCCGATCTACATATTTATGACGAAAAACTAATAAAAAGCATGACATATTCCACCTACTTATATATGACCATATCAAAACCACACATTTTTTTTGAAGACAAAAGAATTTGACAATTAATAATTACAACTGTTTTTGCTTTCCAAAAGGTAAAGAATTTATTAGTTTTGAGCGTTTAAGAAAACATGTAAATACCTTTTTATTGCTTTTAACTTGAAATTATTCTATTAATCGTTTGCTAAATCAAATGTGGCCCTTGTAGGAAGTTATTGTATGGATAAGAAAAAATATATTTTAAATAGGATAAGTTGACAATTAATGTTATTCTGATAATGTTTAAGCATGTTTGGCCGTAGGAAATTTCTAAAAGTGTTGATTGACATGCTTGTAATGTTATTGAAGGCATATACTAAAGCACAAGTTACCACAATAACATGTAGTAACACGTTATATATAGATTGATATAGAGTAAGAAACAACATACTAACTTTTACCCTTATAACACAGTTTTATATCTCATATCAAAAGTTTTTTTTTTTTATTTTTTTTTTTTTATGACGTTATTCTATAACATGTAGTAATATGTGCGTTGTAACCCATAAATTAATAAACGTAAACATAAATCAAGCAAAGAAAAACAATACCCACTAACCGGCTTCACGACAATGATGTCGTACCTATATTTTGGTGTGCGTATGGTAGCTCCAAGCCGGTACCAAAATGGTCCTATTGTGTCGCATTACATTGTTTGACAATATATCTATTTATGACGTTGTATTTAAGAATGGAACTACTGATTTATAACATCTTGATTATCATAAATACAAAATGTTGATAATCTAAACAAATATTGGGTTTATATTTTATCCTCATAGAGCTTATGCATCCTTGACGCTTGACTCACTCAACTTTTAGTTGACATATATATTCTAGAGAAATGCTAGATGCACTTATAAAATTTACACAAAAAATTCACTCGCTGACGTGTCAGCGGCTGATTGGTGAGCAAAAGCCTCCTCTTTTCGTTGCTCTTCCCGAAGTGAGCGAATTGCAAGTAGAGATCCGTAGAGGCTTGTAGTTTAATTGGTTGAAACATACCGCTCTTAAAATGAATGTTGGCCTAGATAGAGGAATAAAAACTAGCTCGACCGGAAGGATAAGCGAATCAGTAACTGAAATAAAAGCTGAGAGAGTAACTGCCAGAAATAATAAGTCCGTATGTACATATGTATGTATGACAGAGAAATAATAAGCATATGTCACATCAAGTTAAAAATAAACAAGTTTATTGTTAATTGATTAATTCACTATACGTGTTACATCAAATTAAGTATGCATTTCAGTGAAATCGAAATATAAAGGTTTTCTATATTTAATTGTGTCACATGGATAAATAGTTGACCACATATCTTGTTTATAAAATTTTCAATTCTTATCCACATGAAACACAAGAAATTATTAAATATGCCATTGCTAACACAAAAAATTCAAAAATTATTGTTGACGACTTGTTTTTGCAACTTTCTTATGCAGATTATCGTAAATACCATGGCATCAATTCATACAACGTAAAATAACTCATAGAACTTGGAGTTAATTACAAAAATTGTCCTTGTGGTTTGTCGGGTTTCACATGTTTCGTCTTTGTTTTTTTTTAAGCGGGCGATATCCTTGTAGATTTGACCCATTACGAGTTTGGTCTTTTCACTACCATTTTCGTTAATTTGATCGTAAAGTACATGTTTAGATGGTTTAAATGATACAAATACCCTCTTATTAAATTGATGTATTCTAATTTTTTTTCAATGTTTCAGAGTTTGTTTTTTGAGCGTGTCTATAAGAGTATTAGTTCTTACAAATTAAAATTTCAGTTACAAAATTATCTATTTTTTTTAACAAAATTTCAAAATATACCAAAAATACAAAAATCACAATCAAAAAATAAAAATCTCAACTGTAAATACATTGCAAACTAATTACAGCGAAATCATTTTACTCAATGCCGTGAATAACATTTTCTAAGCATTAACTTTAGTATAAAGATCATCATTGACAATTTTGGCAATGAGTTTGTTTTTTCTCATACCACACATCATGGTGATACAGTAAAACCAACAAATCTATCCATAATCAAAGAGCTGAATATTAATATAACAAAACTACAAAATACTATTCTACCAAACCAAATAACAAAAATCAACATTATTTTTTCACATTACAAAAATTGACATGACAAACAAATACATTTGGGTACGTTTGGTTTATGGGTATTGGAATGAGGAATGAGTATGAATTCTTCAATCATACTTATGAATATAGGTATAACTCATGCCCAACATAAATGGTGAATTTTCTCTCTTTTGAATGATTCCTATTTTCTTACCCATACCCACATACAAACCAAACGCCCCCTTGCTTTCCAATCTAGTGTCTCGCTACTTAATATGTGGCAAGATATCAATCGAACGTTTATTTAATAATAAAAAAATGAACATGGCTAGCAAATTTGATTGCTCGTATATGTCTTTGCTCGCCACTTTTGTAGAATAAAAAGTAAAAAATAGGAGATAGCTAACAAATTTGTTTGCTCGTATATGCCTTTGCTTGCCACTTTTGTGAAACATATATCACAATTGTACCGAACTCTTCATCATTAGTTATTTCATACACTTGGTTGCCATAAACGGGTCACCCCGATGACATCTAAACCAAACTTATTGCAAACATATTCCTTGAAACTTTTGTAACTACTTTTTTTGATTAAAAAAAATGTTACTACCATGACTACTATTAACAATGCATACCCAAAACTTCTCTAAAAATAAATAAATAAATAAACTTTTTTTTTTCTTGATCTCTAGTGTTTTGTAAATTTTAGTCTAATAGTCATATATTTATACAATGCATAAGGTATAATTGTGATAAATGAGAATCATAAAAATAGAATTTTTGAGATAAATTATTACATTTAGGATAAGATGTTAGTGTTAGGGGTGTCCAGTGTTTGGTTTGACACCGAACAAACCGAAAAATAAACCAGAACAAAACCGAATATCTCAACTTACATAAAAAAAAATCATACATAGATGTAGTTTTTATCTTATCATCTTAACTAATAATACTCATATTTAACTCGGTTTGGATGCTTGAAGATAAAACATTCAAGCTAATAAGACTTTTGAAGACAAATTTTTAAAGAAAATTTTATCGTATCTCTTATTCATTTACATATGTTAAGTTGTGAATATTTTGGTTTTTTAAACTTTTGTTTTGCTTTTACTTGAGCTGTTTGCGAGACCTTTATATTTGTTATTTTATTAAACTATTTGGTTTTTATTTATGATTTCTATATTATATTTTTATGTTTAGTTGAATTTGGTTTTCTGGGTTTTAACCAAAACCAAACCAAATTCTAATTTGGTGTTTGGTTTGGCATTATCCGTTTTACAATTGAATTGGTTTGGCTTTGGTTTTGACCCTAGAAATTTTCAAATCGATAAACCCGAACCATAAAACCCACAAACCCGAAAATCGAACCAATGAACACCCCTAGTCAGTGTACATTTCGAACGGGTAAATTAGGATAATTTTTTTAGGATAAAATGTCATAAGGCTACATTTCATAGATTTGGAATGCCTAGCAAAATGATGTAGATCAAAGTACTTTGCTTGCCACTTATAAATGATGCATGCCTAGCAGAATGATGGAGAGCAAAGTATTTTGCCATGCTAAATAATAGCGAGCAAACTTGTTTTGCTCTCTATGTCTTGTTTCATAACGCAAAATTCTATAGTAGAAATTGGTGAAACGACTTTTAAAGAGTCATATTAGAGATTTTCGCTATTAATATATTCTGAAACTTGCAAACCATGTTTCTTAAAAACAGATTTAAATAAGTATCTTTCAAAAAAAGGTTAAATCAAACACTCCAGCCAAAAACATGAAATAAAGATGATGTATTTTCTATCTAGCATCATAATATAATCCAAACACTCTTTCTAATTCAACACCAAACTATTTAAAATCCTTGATACTTGTCCAAAACTGTCATTGGTGCTCATGTCGCCACCCATATTTTTAGTATGCTTTGCTTAGCTATAGCTAGAGGAGTGAGGACCTAGATAGTGTCTTGACTTCCCAATAATTTTTTGTAAATCCTATAATTTTCTAATAAAGCGATGTTTATTATTAACAACAACAACAACAACAACAAAAATCTGAGATAAATATCACCAATTCAAACATCATATTGTGGTGTTGGTGCAACGGATCTGGTGGATGGCTATGGTGGTTGACGGCGGTCGGGATGGGTTGGTGTAGTGGGTGCGGTCCGGTTAGGCGAGTGGAGGAGGCGGCCTGTTATGTAGGTGGTCAGATTACATAAAGAAATAAAAGAGAATGTGTTTGTTTGTGTTCGGGTGGCATGGGTTTTCAGCTGATGATGTGTAGTGGTGGTGGAAGTATTAAGGGTCCGTTTAGTTTATAAGCGGGTTTCGATTTGGATTTGTATTTGGTATAAGATTTGAATTTGAGGTAGATTTAAGAGAGAAAAATCATATCTTTAAATTTTATAATAAACTTTAAATAAAATATATTAGTTAAATGATTAGAGAGAAAAGAAATAAAAATAAAAAATAAATAAAATAAAATAAAATAAACCTACTACTTTGAAACCCCACCGAATATGGTCAACAAAAATACACAAACCTACTTGAAATTCACCTAAGTTACCAACTATCATTTATTTATTTAGACATTCATTCCTTATTTCAAAAAAAAAAAAAAAAAAAAAAAAAAAAAAAAAAAAAAAAGTTCCATTTGTTTCAAAGGGTTTGAGGTGAAGATTGGGGTTGATAGTTAATAAAGATTGTTTGGTTGGTGGAATTCACTAATCAAAATCCCAATCATAAGGGTCTTTCCATTTCAAGTAGAATATGTGGGTTTTATGTAAATAGGCGTTTTATTTTACAAACTCTAAAACTCTCATATACCAATGGACCAATCAGAAGCCTCCATTTAAAAAAATAATATTTAATAATAAAAAACACGGAGGGACCATTTTTGCCAACTCACCAAACTTACCCCACCAACCCCACTCTTACCTCTCATTTTCTACCACATCAGATATCACAAAAAACCCACTTTCTCTCTCTAACCATCATCAAAAACCACTATAACAAATCGAAAATAACCATTTTTTAACCATTCAAATCATCAATAAAATACAAAAATCGAAGAATCATCGAGTGCACAAGCAGATCCACGAAAAAACCGGATCAAAATGAACCTACTGAATCTCTGGATGAAGGTATGATGCTTATGACTAATTATTTAGTTGTTTTATTGGTTGTGTTTTTTAGTGTTTACATTTGGTTGAGTTTCTGAGTAAAAAACTTTGTATACATGGATGCACACCAAGTGTTTGATGAAATGTGTGACTGAAAAGTATCACCAGTGATATTTGAAGTTGAACTGTATACGTGTGTATCACTAGTGATATTTGAAGTTGAACTGTATACGTGTGTATCACCAGTGATATCTGAAGTTGAACAGTATATATGTATTATCACTAGTGATATTTGTATTTGACTTAACCGTGCAAATCACATAAAGCACACAGAAAATGAAACAATCGACATCTAAAACAACGAATACTTTAGTTTTTTTACTGTTATAGAATCATTATTAGTGTGTTTAACTAGTTAATTTTCGATAATTTGTGATGTTGTGATGATTTATGTGATAATATGAGAGATTAAAAGTTAGGTTTAACTGAACAAAAGATATGTTGTGATGCTTCTATTTGATTTGTGGTGGATTTGTATGTTTAATGATTGTGCATGTTTCAAAAGGTTTTACCGCGGTATTTGAAAACAATATTGACTAGTAGTGTATTACATGTGATATAAAAGTTAAATTATTGTTGATTGGTAGAATATCTATTGTGATAACAAATAGTTATTTGTTTGACATATGATATTGAAAACAAATGAACTATTCGTACACTAACAAAAATTATGAAAATATTTTGATACAGATTTGAATGAGACCTGTGCAAAAAACAGCCTCATCAAACGAAAAGAATCAACAACAAGTGCAATTGTCGTTGAAAAAAGCATAACATCTCCACAACCAAATTGAAGAAGCTCAAACACTTGTGATATCATAAGTTCCTCCGTCACCACAATTGATTCAACAAATAGAAGAAAGCTGACACACATGTGATATCACAGGTGGTATCACCTGTGATATCACATGTGATATCAAAGATTCCCCCGAAAGCATTTGTGAATAAAATTAAAGTGTTGGTTGATGAACCAATGAAGAGGATGATCATTGAAAAACAAAAGTAAATAAAACAAGTTGATGAAAACAATTGTTGTTATATTTTAATCTATATGGTTATAAATAAATGTGTATAGTTGACAAGTTGGAAGTCAATAGTAGGTATTTAGTTTGGCTGAATCATGTTATTTGTCACAAGAGATTCAAACTCACATAAATGGGCCATAGTGAGCAATTGTTTAATCCATCTTGATTTGTGAATATTTGTTTGATAAAGTTTTGAGTGGTATTTAGTTTAATATTGTAATATGAAAAGTGAAAAGTGTCATACCTGTAGTATCACCAGTGATAGTTGAAGTTGAATTGTATATGTGTATTATCACTAGTGATATTTGTATTATCACTAGTGAAATTTTGTATATTTTATAGTTTTTTTTTTTTTTACTTGTTAAGCTTTATTTTACTAGTGCTATTGATTAAACCTAACAATTCAATAATAATAATAATAATAATAATAATAATAATAATAATAATAATAATAATAAATGATATACAAGTCCAGGATAAAATTAGCAATGCTATTAAATAAACCTAACAATCCAGTAAAAAAATCAATCAATCAACAAACTAATACTTCAATTGCAGCGACTGAGAAACCGCCTCCACTTTCAACTACGCCGCCGCCCCATTGACATTTGAAACTTTTCCCTTGTTCGGACAAGTATGTCTATTATGATCAATCAAACTACAAATATTACAACCCTTCTTTTGGTTCTTACTTTTCTCAATAGCTTTCTCACATCCACCCTTAATACGGCCATTCTTATGTCCTTTAGCAGGATTCTTTATACCCATAAAATCTTGAACAATATCACAAACTTTTCGGGGTGGAAGACTTGGCAAATCAGTCTCAACTTTTGACTTTAGCTCTCTCAGGTTGTCCAAAAGTAGTCCAGTATCATAGACAGCTTATCAGTAATTACAACAATAAGAAACAGATTATCAAATATATCACTGGTGATACTACACATATATCAAACATATCACTGGTGATATATATCAAGCATATCACTGGTGATACTACACATATATCAAACATATCACTAGTGATACTACACATATACCATCAGCAAAAACATTTATTGTATTTGTCTATTACAGTGAAATGCACAAAAACCATCTTGTACATAAAAGTACGTAATTAATACCTTAGTGTAAAATCCAATAATGATCTTCATTACATACTCAGCATTAAACTCAGAAACAACACGAAAAATGCCAAGAACTCCATAAGCTTTTTTGGTAGCCGTGCAAGCATTTAAATAGAGAAACATAAAAGACTTCAAAACACTATAAGCTACACCTTAATTAATAAATAATAAGCAATATAACATTATAATTAATAACTTATCAGTAACTTATACTCTCAGCTTATCCCCACAAACTTATATTTTCATCCTCATCAAAATGTCAAAAATATTATATAAGAAAATTAAACATCTTAACATAAATAACTTATAAATAAATAGACTAACAATTATCACTGGTGATACTAAACCAGCTTATAATCATCAACTTCAAATATCACTGGTGATACTAAACGTATGCTACAGTGCTGATTCAAAACTACAATTAGACACAAAAACAACATTCAAATGCAGTTAAAAACATAAATTTAACCAACAACTTAATTAATAAGCAAAATTACAAAAGCAGATAACAAGATTATCAAATATTTTTTACTTACACATTTCATCAAACACTTGGTGTGCAGCTTGATAAGAAGAAATGTTAACAACTTGGTTCACATAATTATCAACTGATTCAAAAACATTATCAACCGCAACAATATCAATCAAATCTGCTTTTGAAACAAACACTTATTTCAGATCAAAAGAAGCCATAAAAAATGATGATAATGATCGGAACGGTGATGGTGATCGGAGTGGTGCTGGTGATGGTGATCGGAACTGTGATGATGAAAGACACGGTAATTGTCGATCGGAACAGTGATGGTAATCTGATGCGTAGGGATTGCACCAGGCTTTACCTCTCAAGAGATCTTGAGAAGCTTACAACCCCCACCAGGCAGTGTACCTGATCGATGTAGTATAGTATAGTGACAAGTACCGGGGGATTGATCGTTCAGCTAGGAATAGTGTCGCTAGGATTAGAAAACCTAATTACTAGTTCTAAAGATGATGGAAGATTCTTTTTGTATTTTTATATTTTTTAGAAAGCAAGTAAATATCTCGGGTTTGAAGGATTTAGGCGGAATTAGTTGCTAGTCAACTAACCCAATACTAAAGATGCATTCAAAATAAAATACTAGAAATGAAAATAAACTAAATTAAACTAAGGTTGTGAGCAATAAGTGGAGAAATTGTGTTTACTTAGATTTCACTACTCCCTAGATATCTTTTACACGTTAATTACTTGTTATAGTTGCGTGGATGACGGATTGTATTCCTTAATACCATTCATGGGGTGGCGCACTTAACTCCCCAATCCTATGAGTGCCTACTTCACTCCTATGTCGAGCCGGCTAAGAAGCTCCTAACATGGGATCATTAGAATTTACTCATGTATTAAATAAAACCAATAAAACCTAAATTAAACTAGGTCTAGAGATGAGGGATGATTATTTTTGTATTTTTTTAGTTTTTATAAAAGCAATTAAAAATCTCGGTTTTGAAGGAGTTGGGCGGAATTAGTTGCTAGTCAACTAACCCAATTACTAAGATGCAATCAAAATAATAAAAGTAAAAATAAACTAAATTAAACTAGTGGTGTGAGCATATATGGGAGAATTGTGTTTACTTAGATTTCACTACTCCCTAGATATCTTTTACAGGTTAATTACTTGTTACAGTTGCGTGGATGACGGATTGTATTCCTTGATACCATTCATGGGGTGGCGTACTTACTTCCCCAATCCTATAAGCGCCTACTTCACTCTTATGTCAAGCCGGCTAAGAAGCTCCTAACATGGGATCATTAGAATTTGCTCATGCATTAAATACAATCATAAAAACCTAGTACACATCGGTTCATGTTTCTTAAGACGTTCAAGCATGTTACACAATGGAGATATGCCAGTTTTCTTAAGCCTAACATTGAAATCATTCATCCATTACAATTATAAACAAGCAATCAACCTATAATTAACATCTAGGTTTCATTACATCTAAGCAAACACATGATAGATCTTGCCTAGCATGTTGAAATCAAGACAAGCATAAGATATATTCAAACAACACATAGACATATTGAATGAATTGAAAGAAGACTTATCTTAATTGAACATGAAAGGTTTCAAGAGGTAAAAACCCTTGAAAATACTGTTACAAACGACCTAGGGTTTATTAGGTTCGACCCTGGTATTCTCCACACAAGTTCCTCTCCTAATGAATGAATAATAGAAAAGTATATAGATTTTGTGAGGTGACCGCGTCAAGAACAAATGTCTGACGCCGTCATCTCGCCGCCAAATAAATTATCGGACTGCCTAGATCTGGGTTTGACGCCGTCACGTGTACTCCTTTCGCAGGCCGTCACAAAATTACTCTTGACGCCCTTCTCTTGACGCCTTTAGGTTTTCTCTGGGTCGTCATGGATTTTACCCCTGACGCCGTCAAAATTTCCTTCTTGACGCCGTCAGGTACTGTTCTCAGCATGGAAAATTAAGTCTTTGCCGTTTTCTTCACTTTTATGCTCCAAAAACGTCCAAAATATATATATATATATATATATATATATATATATATATATATATATATATATATATATATATATATATATATATATATATATTTTCAGAATTCACTTCCAAAGTACCTAAAATCACAAAAGGAACGATTTAGGGCAATATTTGATCAAATAAATTTAATTCCGGGCTTAAATGACCCCCTAAAAACGGTTCATTTTTCGCCTCATCATAATCGGAATGGATTCGGAACATTGATGGTGATGATAAGATGATGATCGGAACAGTGATGGTAATCGAAATAGTGATGGTGATGATGATCGGAATGGTAATATAACTGATTTATGAATGGAAGGAATGAGAGCAGAGGAAACACACACACGAACGTGTGTGTAAAAAATGAAGCGAATAAAAAAGAAAAGAAAAGAAGAGGCTTTATATAGTTAGGAGCATTAAGATTAAGCATATTAAATATTAGATTAATTTAGACAATTAGATCAAAAAGGATGAAGTGTGAGTATTTGTTTATTGGTATGCACAAAAAAATAGGTATGTATTTGAATTTTCCTCTTTATGTAAAACGTATGAGGCCTCTTACTTTTATCTCACATCCTTTATTAATTTTAAATTTAAAATTATGTTTTTTTACAACTTTAATTATAATATTAATTTAAAAAATATTACTGTATATGAATATAATTTATAGATGTGTGTTTGATATTCAATTTGAAAGTGAGGTGTATATAGGGGTGTCATATGGGTCGACCCGACCCGACCCGAACCCGATAAGGCCTTATAGGGTCGGGTTGATTCGGGTCCAATATACCTTATCGGGTTATCGGGTCAACCCGATAAACCCGATAGCCTTATAGGGTCGGGTTGCGGGTCTTAATTATTTCGTTATCGGGTTATCGGGTTGACCCGATAACCCGATAAGCTATAATAACCCATTAAAAGCTTTATAATTTTTGAACTTGACCCGATAACCCGATAACCCGAACCCGATAACCCGAACCCGATAGACCCGATAACCCGATAGACCCGAACCCGATAACCCGATTCCTTATCGGATCGGGTTGCGGGTTAAATTTTATATGTCGAAAACCCGATAGACCCGACCCGATAGAGGCTTATCGGGTCGGGTTGACCCGAATGACACCCCTAGGTGTATAAATGGATTTTGTTTAATAAAATATAGGAAAAGACAAAAATACCTCTCAAGTTAACAATTAATTAGTAGAATTATTGGTCAAAGGACCAAATTTGTAATGGGTCAAAACCATAAGGATATAACCCATTTAAATAAATAATAAAAAAAATTAAAAACAAAACATGCGAAAAACGAGAAACCAAAAGAACCATTTAAGTAATTAACTCTAGAACTTGACTTTGTTGGTAAAACTAGGAACCGATTATGTTACACACTTAACAAACGATTTGAGATCATTAATTGTTTAAAAAATATATCTTACAAGAAACATACAAGGTTTAGAAAACATACACAATTTTTTATTTAAAACAAGCCACTCGCATATATTTATTTTGAGAATGCAATGTTTATACTCTTTAGTCTTTATAGAGAGTTATCAAATGTTTTTAATCCTCTAACAATAATAAAAGATACAATATACCTTTAGTTATATATTCATTTGTTATTCATGTACATTATCTAGTAGTTTTATGACTTTATCGCATTTTTTCTATATCTTTTAAAATTACCGGTAAGCATTATAGCGTTGTATTTAGACTAGGAGTAACGGTGGGTATGTGATCTATTACAACCCTCCTTCTTCACTCGCAGTCTTTGATTTTTAACATTTTTGTGTGTGTGTATGTGCGCTATATTGTAAGGATTGTTTGTATGGTTGGTTTGATGGTGATTATTACATTTATTTTGTGACGGATTTGATGATATGCTGAATAGTGATGTGACGTTGACATAAAGGGGATGAGTTTGGTGACCATTACTTCCCGTCTTTAAATTTTATGCAAGAGTGGGTGCGTCACACCCTAACACTGAAGATAAATAATCGTAAAACGTTATTTGACGTTATTGTTTTGCCTTTGCGCGAGCGAATATTAAATACAACTGTTGTATGAACTGTGGGAACGAAAGATGTAACTTACAAAGCGATCGACCTAATTAGTGATGAACTGATAATGTTTTACAAAATTCCCAAAAGAAATGACGTATAAATATACGATTGTTAACGTATATTAAGTATTAACTCAAGAAAATGAGTATGGAACATGGTATATCTTTAGGTTGGACCCCATTAAATAAGGAAAAAAGCATGAAGCCACGTGTCTGAACATCTGCAAATGATAATATACCTTCAAGTAGTACCCTTCAAGCACACAAATTATGGACTCTTTGTTGGTGACAGAGTATCAACCCATCAATCAATGAAATGTAGCCAAGTACAAATACCATTCTTGTAATTATCACCAACTTCTATGGCAAATCCTTTTATTTTATTTTAGCTTTTTATAACAACATGTGGTGTGTGACATTTTAAGATTAATCCAAAATATTCCTTTAAACAATAAACTATACGTAGTATCTTTTAGGTCAAGTTAAGATTAAAGGGCCGTTTGGTTTGTTTCTAAGAATCACAATAAGTATTGGATTTGAGTATGAGTTAGAATAATAATGTATATGAAAAAAATGTATAATTACGATTGTTTATATTTGGATAACAAATATGGTATGAAAAAGTGTTTAAATATTTGAATTTTGTAGTGGAAAAGAGATAGGCTTACGAAATGGATTTTATAGACGTCAAATTGATGGATAATGAGTCTATAGCTATGATATACTCATTTCATTCATGTGCCCACTAAACAAATATTTTTAATCACTATAAAACACATATCCCATTCTCATATACTCATACCAAATGCACCCTTAAATTTAGATAGTTATGAAACTTGAATAGAAACCTTTCTAATTCAAATTCCAAATGTTAATTTGTAAGTCATTTTTTTTACTCTGAATGGTTAACATGAAGGTTTGCTATATTCCTACTAAATAAGACATCACGAAGCTTGATTTGATATATGATTTAATAAAAGCTTTCTGACTGGTCTACTTTCTCATAAAAGCAGAACAGATAATTTTAAGAATTACAATTAATCTTGTATGAAACTTTGAAATGATTGCTAACTAACAATTTGATCAACTTGGATTACGACCTATATATTAAAAGAAAAGTACATACTCTTCTAAGGCAAGCCGATGGAAAAGATTACCAATTTTTTTGACACAATATTATAATAATATTATAATTTCATATGAGTATTTTTTTTTTTTTTTTTTTTTTTTTTTTAATTGATAGTTTCTTTGCCTAGAAAGAGCATGACACCCTTTAATTAATTTCTAACTGTCCTTTGAAACTTGATGTCATTTAGGTTTGGTTGTGATTCACTATAGTATTATTTTATTCACAATTACTAGTGTCTATCAGTAGCTATCACATTCATGCAAAGGCACCAATAAATCACTGGTTGAAGATGAAGAGTATTTGCTGAATCCTAATTGTTTAATGTTTATAAAGCACTTTTATTAGGTGTATCCCCGAGGTTCGCAACAATTTTTTGCATATGAATTTATTTTTTTCGAAGGCAAAGAGAAGCATCATTTATGTAAACGAAAACATCAACAAGATACAACATAGAAATCCCCAAGATGGGGGGAACCAGCCGAACACCGGCTACCGCGAGCCAAAGAAACATCCACCTAAATATATCTACTAAATTAAGCAACACTTCTAGTGTGTAACACGAGGGGTGTCATTTGGGTTGACCCGATCGGGTTCGGTTCAACTCGGGTCAAGCCTCTAAAAAAGTATCCGAACTCGACTTTGTTTAGAACTCGAGTCGGGTCAATTCGGGTTCGGGTCAATTCGAGTTGAGTCAACTCGGGTTCTGGTCTACGTCCATTTTACTTCAATATGCTTAGTGTTAATTGACTCGGGTTGGTCGGGTTCGGATCAATTTTGTTCGTGTCAATTCGGGTCAAGGCTAAAATAAACATACCCGAACCCGACCTTGTTAATAACTCGGGTCAATTCGGGTTGACCCAATTGACCAGAATATAATTTTGAACCCGATTGACCCGACCCGAATTGACTCGGGTCGGGTTCGGGTTGGGTCGGGTCAGCCCGAATGACACCCCTACGTAACATTAAGAGCTAGGTGATCCCATCGATAATTTCCCATTGACGCAAGACTGAAGAAGACCGCTCAAAATCAAGACGTTTACACCGATTAGAAATTCACAAAAGAGAAAGGATGTAAATTTGGGGGAAATATCTTCATTTTTAATGCATATGCGGTGGTAGAGAAGGGCAGGGTGGGCACGTGCCACTAGAAGAAAAAGTGGTTTAGTGACAAGCGAGATTTCGTCACTAACAGCAAAAAGTCGTCACAAAACCTACTTGGTGACGAAAACTGAGGTCGTCATTTGTCGTCACAATAGGTCTGTCGCTAATTTTTTTAGAGACGAAATGCAAAAGGTTGTCATTAATATGTGACAAAATCAGAGTTGTCACTAAAATTTTTGACGACATCTTTCGTCACAAATTGTCACTAATGGCTGTAAGTCATCACTAATTTTGGTCATGTTGACCATAAAAGGTCGTCACAAATGCAACATCAGCTATGACCAAATAGGTCGCATATATGTTCATATAAATCGTGTAACAAAGACTACATCATTCTTACAAACCTGCCAATAATTTTTTCATTCAATCACAGTCACTAGTACAACTCATTTATTTTCTACAGATCATAAGAGCCATGTTACTTCTTATTAGTTTTTCTAGACATTTTATTGAACACTTCGTAGGCAAATGTACAACTTTGTCTTATTTCTCCCAGACATTTTATCAAACGCTTGGTATGCGGATGTATGATTCTATTAGACATTCTATCAAACATTTGGTATCACTTAAGCATTTCATCAAACGCTTACTGTAAATCTTATTTCAATGTACGGCATATAAAAACTCAACAATACTATAACAACTAAGTCAAACTGAACATATAGTATCTAATTGTTAGAAAATGAATTGAATGCATTTATAACAAAGATTGTAACAAAAACTAGATGCAAATGTTATGTTGGTGTGAGGGCGGTGGCGGTCCACGACGACGATGACAGTGGTGGTCTACGAAGGCGGTGGCAATGCTCGAAAACAATGGTGGTGATAAATTTATAAATTGGGGAAAATGAATCAGATGGAATATGGAGTTGTGGTTTTGGGGGAAAAAATCAGAGATGATTGGATAGACATGAATAATCGGGGAAAATGAATTTTAGTATTCATAGTTGACTTTTGTAAAAAATGGTACCGGTTAATTGTTATTTGTATTTTGTGACAAAACATTGACGACTACTATTTATTTTGTCACAAAATGGTTCAATTAGTGACGAGAATATGAGTCGTCAAAAAATTGTTCGTCACTAAAAAATTTGGGGTGCAATTTTTTTTTAATATTAGAGGGCTTTTTATATTTTACATCCCTAAAACTATTTGGCTCTCATAGATTGACAATCAAAATGGTTTTAGGCTGTAAAGAAATGTGCATATCTATTTATTAAAAACTTAAAATTGTGAAGATGAAGATTGAATAAATTAATTGGAGAATAAAAAGATGACTAGATGAGTATGACTATCAAAGAGAAAATGTATTTTGCCTTTTATGATAGTCATGTAGTATTAGATTGAAAATGGAGTGTGATATTTATCGAGAAGTTTTCATTTTTTCCATTTTATTTATTTTTTCCCACTATATAGATTAAGGTTAATCAATGTATGTAGTATGTGATCTTCTAGCCAAGTTAACCTCATCTACAAATGACACAATAACTGGTTTCGCTGTGATCTTCTAGCCAATCACATTTAATCTTTCAATAGTTTCAATAGTTTTAACCTCATATACATAATAACTGGTTTCGCTGTGAAAGATTAATAGTTGACTAACACTTAAATAGTTGACTAACACTTAAATGTGATTGGCTAGAAGCATACAACCTCATCTATAAACGTACCTCATCTACAAATGACACAATAATTTTATTGAAACTATTGAAAGATTAAATGTGATTGGTTAATCAATGTATGTAGTATGTGATCTTCTAGCATGTATGCGATCAAGATATGATGAGACGATAATTAAGGCTGGAAATTAGGTACGTTTATAGGTTATGTAAACCCTTATTAATTGTATTGCATTATTGTGATAATAGGTGTTAATGATTCTTGGTTAGGATTCAAGAAGTAATGTTGTTATCGCTTCTTGGTTGATTTAGCATGGATTCAAGGTAAGTAAATTTTAGATATAATATGTGTAATATTGATGTTATTATATTATGTGTGGTGAATGAAGGTGTCAAGGACTTAGGATTCTTGGCTTAGAAAGTATGGCATAATTAAAGACTTGATTAGTTGGATAAGTAAATGTTAATCTATGGTTATAGACTAATAAGGTATATGATGAATTTGTTATGTGTCTGATGCTTAGTTATAATATGATGTTGGTTATGTGGTTATAGTATAATTTTATAGTTATGGTGTTATAGATGCAAGTTTGAATGTAATAGTCTTAGCCTCTTGGGACTATTTATAGATGTTTCATATGGCATGTATGATTGATTGATATATTACGTGTTATAATTCGGTTAATTACTAAGCGTAAAATTACCTTTTAGTTGTTGTCATTTTTGTAGGCATTACATGATAGCAAGTAAGATCTTGGTTAAGGCCCTCAGATATGAGGTAGAAGGATGTAAATGCATAACCTTTGAAGCGTATGCAATATAATATATATGCCAAGCTTGGACAAGTTGACCTCACGTGTCGTCAAGTTAAAGTCTATTGAAATGTAAAGTGTGTGTAAGTCATGTTATAGCTTTGAAGGATGTATTTATAAAATTATAAGTGTGTTAAGAGCTATGCTCAAGTTGAGTTTAAAGTGGGTAAAAAGGGGTGTTTGGTCAATACACCCATATCTTTGTAAAGCACGCTTTCATGGGTCGTTGAGACCAAGTTTATACATTTTAATGAGTTATATGAAGTTTTAAAGTATTCTGCAAAGTTTGGTAAAATATCAGGTCTGAAAAGTTGATTTTACGGAAAATGTATGCGTTGGGTAACAACGGCTTTTAGCTGCGCGGCTAAGGGTTTAGCCATCGTGGCTAGATGCCCAACCGCTATGGCTAAATGCTCAACCGGGCGGCTAATTGTTGTTTTCCAGTTTTTAGTCAAATCTTTGAAAAATCATATAAAATAAACCATAAGTTTATGATAATAAAATAAACCGTAAGTTTGTGGCAGTCGTGCCACCTATCGTTGGAAAGGTAATTGAGTCTACTTTCTTATAAAAATAATTTGAGATGCTGGTTTTTAGTAGAAGTACAAAATGTGAAAAACTAGAAAGGGGGTTGAAAAGTTTTCCCCTATTTTTGATTTTATAAAAAGTTTGTTTCGAAATGTTGATTAGAATTTATTCAATTGTTTGTTTGAAAAACCTTCAATTAGAGTTTAGTATGAAAAATAACATATAATCAATATGATCAATTATATATATATATGCTTTGGTTGATCTTTATGTGAATACGTTTTCCTTTTAAATCTTAAAACGTTTTGTATCAAATTATCTATCAAGTTAAACTTAATATGAGAAGTGTGAATGATAATCTATTTGTCCATATCATATAATTATACACACAATCACAATATTAACTTCTATGTACAACACAATCAATCATCACAACTATATAAGCAACAACTAAGACATATAGGCAAGCATAAATGTAAAACGATAAATGAAAGAATAAATGAAAAGAGATAAGAGAAAGGAAATGAAAATCGGACACGATGATTTATAGTGGTTCGGCTACAAGGACACCTTCCTTGCCCTACTCCACTCCCCGAGTCACCTACTCGAGAGTTTTCTTCACTACTCAACAAGCTCCCTTTTGGCGGAGAAACCCGTACACAACTTTTGCTTATATCAATTTACGACACTAAGTTAAATGTCGATGTCTAATTGTAGCTAGAACCAATCTCACAACACGACTTCGATCACTACACGACTTCACGACTACATCACAACTTCTTCTACACTCCACTACTTATTCACACACCTACTTCTTCACAACTACGTGACTTCTCCACACTACTACTTCTTACTCACTCATTGACTCACTACTAAGTAAGATCATCTTGATCTACTTATTACATATACATAACTAACAACTTCACATAAACACTAACTAGACTCTAATACATCTTTGGCTTTATGATAGGGAGTATTATTCTCTTGCACTTTGAGTGATGAGGGATTGGATCACTTGAAATAAAGACTAATAAACTTATGATCAAAGAATTTAGAAGTGTGTTTAGAAAGGATTGGGACTGGAATTTTTTGTGCAAAAGGTCTGGAAAAATAGCAGAAATGAACCAGTATTTATAGGCAAAAGTTTCTGACAATTCTGACAAAATGGAGCGTGCCGGCCCCTTTAATTGTGTGTCGGCCCCCTTAAAATTAAGGGGGCCGCCCAGACGAAAACGGCAGTTTTTCTTGTCTTTTCTAGGGAAGGTTTATCTAGTAAAATTTTAACTGTTTTTGGTTAAAAATTTGAATTCATATATTTATTATGAATTAAACATTTTCCTTTATATACCAAAAGTGTTTTTCAAAATATATAAAATATTTATATCATTTTTTATAATTTGTAGTGTTTAAATAAAACTCCCTTTGATCATAAAATGTATTAGACATTTGTTTATACATACCTTAAGTGATTGTTGAAGCATACTTGAGACGTTGAGATGTCGAGGCTTGTTGACGAATAAATGCATAGATGAATTGTGATCACAAGTAACTTAAGCATTTTACGTTATATGTTGTAACTTACATCTTTGTCATCATCAAAACATGAAGAGGATGTTTAGATTAAATATCGTAATATTCATGCCAACAATCTCCCCTTTTTTGATGATGACAAACTATGTAAGCTATAACTTATAGTAGAATGTAAGGGTGAGCATGGTCCAAAAACCGGACCGGACCGAGCAAGACCGGACCGGACCGAAAACCGAGAACCGGAAAAACCATAGACCGAGACCGGACCGAATGTGGTCGGTCCGGTCCGGTCCGGTCTTCGGTCGGTCCGGTCCAAATAGGCATATTTTGGCACGTTTTTTGGTTTTTTGGTCGGTCCGGACCGGACCGACCGGACCGAGGACCGAATTAGCCAAAAAGCCTAGACTGAGGACCGGACCGAGTGTGGTCGGTCCGGTCCGGTCCGGTCGGTCCGGTCCATCCGGTCCGTTTGCTCACCCTTAGTAGAATGTATAAGTTACTTGTTTACACTTTTTCTCCCCCTTTTGTCGAAGCATAAAGGTGGACTCCTAGACGAGACTTTAACTAAACTTCAATTCTTGAAATAAAGAGGCGAGCTTGCATCATCGTAAGTGAAGCCTTGATCATGTCAACCTCTAAAAAATGACTCTAGCGAATCCATGGATCAAATAAATTGCAAACTTGTAACCTGCATCAAGGGTTAGTTTCCGGCAACAAAAAAATATATATAGATAGGGATGTAATACACATCACCAATGCTCCCCCTTGTTGTATGCTCCCCCTTATTTAAGGCATCAAGAGATCAAGCAACGGAAGAGTGCTACAAGACAAAGTTAGTTGAAAAAGAATGCACATATACATAATGATGATGATAGATATATGCATGACACTTCTTGGGGAACAATATATCGATGTCTAAGGTATGTGGACTAAAAAATATGACACATGCAATTATTGTTTTAAAAACAACAACCTAAGTTCCAAAAAAATAATATGACCAACGCTTAAGACATGACAATGATTAGGACCTAATGCAAAGATTCGACCGAAAGATTTCAAAAAAAATGGAGATAAGAATGATACGTTTTATTTTTATTTTTATTTTTTTTTATTATTATTTTTTTTAAACGTAAGAAAATGAGGAGGGATGAGCGTGAATGTAAAGGGAAGGTGATGACAAAGGGTTGACAATTATGGTTTAGATTAATATATCGTTTGACAAGGGTGGATGATAGGGAATCATGGAAATTTTTAGGTGTTTTGTTGGTTGACGACCGAAGGTGGATATGTGAAATGAGGTGGTGATGAATCGACAACACTTGAAGCTTGGATTTATTCATTGTGTTCTTCCCTTGCTAGAAAGTGGAAATGACGCATTTCGTAATGAAATTCACTTGGATGAGGTGGTGATAACTTGACAACACTTGAAGCTTGGATTTCTTCATTGTGTTCTTCACTTGCTAGAAAGTGGAAATGACGCATTTCGTAATGAAATTCACTTGGATGAGGTGGTGATAACTTGACAACACTTGAAGCTTGGATATCTTCTTTGTGTTCTTCACTTGCTAGAAAGTGGAAAGGACGCATTTCATAAAGAAATTCACTTGACTTTCAGGGATTTAAGTTTTGGTAGTGATGACGCACTTAGTAGAATGTAGGGAATTTTGATATGGTTTAATCTTCTTGTGAAGATGGGAAATGAGGATCAAGTGGAGATGACTAGGTGGAAGCGAAAGAGTGATGTTCAAGGAAGGAATTTCTTGGGTAGGAGGTGGTGGTGATACTTTTGGTTGTGGAGACAATTGTGAGTTGATATATCCATTGATGGATGGAGTGGTGTCATCTTCATTAGTAAGGTCAATGAAGAGTTGTTTTGGTGGTATGATGACAAGTTTTTGTTGGAGATGGTGGTTCTTGGTGGAGGTGACAAGTGGGTGTTGATATAGTCATTGATTGATGATGATGATGGTATGGAAATGGTGGATGACTCGAGATTGGTAGTACAAAGGATGACTCGGTTTTGGGTGTGAGGTAGAAGGATATATGTGAGTGACTGTGATTTCCCTTTTCATTAAATTCATGCTCATCCGGACAAAGTGTGACACAAATAAAGACAAACCAACATGAAAACAATAATTTTGACAATGACACGAAGGATGAAGGATAACATACAAAGAGGTTTTCCTAAAGGTGGACGGAAGGTGTTTGACATCTATATAATAATAGAGTCATGACTCAAGAAGTTGACATGAATAATGAGTGACATTTTAATTTGCATTTTGCTAATTAAAAATACTTAAACATTTCGGATGAAATATTTAAGTTGTCACATCAACTTAGAGAGGTATTAGATTACAATCTAACTATCTCTTGACAAAGAAGTGGATTGTTTGGAAGGAAACAAGATGATGAATGAGGGAGTGACTATGCATGGAGACTCTAGAACACCTAATACAATTTTGAGACTATTATGACCTATCGGATTGAGACATTAAGGTTCTCATGCAATAAGGGTGTAAGATCTAATGGCAAGATATATATACCTAGATGAATGAGATATATAGAGTTAAGCATGTAAAGGCGTACAATTAAATCACATAGGAGCAAATAAACATCTAGAAACAACATATATATATATGATATGCCATAAATCTAGGAATGAAAGCATCTAATGAGAAGCAAATTTCATAAAAGTGAGCTTATCGTTAGGTATATTTAGGAATAGCAATTTAATCAAGTTGGAGAATGAGTATGAGACTATTACTAGTGGTGCTCAATTAAGGCTAAACACGACCATTTTTACGGGTTACACACACCCAACTTCTCACATAGAAGCAATTCAACCGTTAGGTTAAATTGAGTTTTTAGACAATAGGTTCTCCAGTAGTCATTCTCTTTTTAGAAGAAATTAAATTTCTACATTTACCTATTGAAGAGTACCAAATATAAAGTTTGCTTGGTTCACTAATGCTTGGCTTAATGTGACTCAAACGTCATGTTTTTATGAAGGTAAATCTAGATGATATATTTTATTCACGATCCCAATAGAGACGTGTTGAATGTTTAGATAAGAGTAAACAAAATTTTTTAATCTTTTGTTCATGATTTACTGATTGTTTGGTTTTGATGACATATTACTTGATTTAATAAATGTGCTAGATTTAAGAGTGCACCTTAGCATCTCTTGTGAAATGAATCTCATTAAGATTATTTATCATAAATGAGTTTGTGATTCTCAAATGATATCAAAACTAGACATTAATATATTTTTAAACAAATATTATTCTCTATGATTTTTACTAATGTTATATATCATACTTTAACAAGTATTTGAAAAAATAAATTTTACTTGTTTATGGATTATGAAAAGTTATTTTTCAATTCTAATAACTTATATTATTTCAAAAAAGAAAGTGTAGTGCATTATCTTGTAACACAACCATTCATGCTACAAAGAAAATGAAATACATAGAATATATAGTGTGTATTATTCTTAAATATGTATATTATCTTGAAGTAATGATTTTAAGTAGTGTGAGCAAAGTTTACATATGTTGTTAGTTTGCTCATGTTTGGTTTTTCGGATATGACACATTTATCTATTGCATGATTGAATATTTCGGACGAAACATCCAAGTCGTCAATCCTACTTCATTGTATATATTTTATGCATGTGTTAAACATGTTATTCTAATATTTGGAACACAACTATTGGACAAGTAGATTCAATATGACATTATCAACACAAGTGTGAATTATGATCCAATGCATATTCTTTTCATCGACAAAGGATGTAAATATTTTCATATCAATCTAGTGTGATTGAATATGTAGATTCAAGACTATGTCTTTTGTTAAAATTTGATGTAATCTTGAAACTAAACAAATAACAATCCAATTTCTTGTCCACACTAAAAAACATGTCAATTAGATTTGATGAATATATCAACTATAATTTGAATAATGAATTGATATAATATCAAGATCTTTCTTGACCCTCACAAACACTCATTTAAAATAAATAGGCATTTTGATAGTGTGTTCCATTAATCTTAAGAATATTTATAAGTGAGGTTGGTGAATGATTGAAATTTTGACTTATTACTTCATGATTGTTATATGTTTTGTTTATGTGAAAAACTCTTCATTGTTACTTATAATGAACACACTTAGATTTTGAAAATACTTTTTCTTTTATATAACTACTAATGTTTTACAATGATTCAATTTCTCTTATTAAACAACTTAAGCTAAAACAAGGTAATTTGTTGAAAATATTTAAGTGTGTTGTTAAGAATACATTAAATTGTTTGAAATATTTAGGTGACTAGATTTAACTCATTTACAAGATGTTTGAGTAACATTAAGTCATCTATACCTATATGCAATGCAAGCATAATATTGCAATCCTAACGCAAGAAATCTAGCATAAGATCTAGTTAAGTATAAACCGGAAAACTAGCTATAAACTAATAAGGCACATATGCTTAGATATACAATTAACTAAAAATCAAATAGCAACAATCATCTAATATATTCAATTAACAAAATAGAATCACAAATAAGTTCACATAGCACATAAGACACTTGTCGTCGTTTAGTGTATTATATATACCAATGTTTACTTAGCTCGATTTTATTTAAAAATAAAATAGTTTCCTATCCATTTTAAAATTTAATTAAGATCAATATTTTTAAAGCATAAATGCTTAATTTTTTAAAGATATATCGACTAGTAATGCCCGACTCGAAGGAAAAGGTAAAATACAAGTTTCACGTTAAAACGAGACTCAAATTTTTGACCTCCGTGTAGTATTTTGACTTTCTAACTTATTTAAGTTTGTAATGGTTACTTGTAAGCATTTTTAAATGAAAGTAGACTCAATTACCTTTAAAATGCCGGTGGCACGACTTCTACGGAGTTACGATTATTTTTATATGATTTTTCAAAGTTTCCAAAAAACTGTCGAACAGACAGACGGACCCCTTAAATTTAAGAGGGCCGCCCAGTATTTAAATGGGTCGCCCAGACAATTAAAGGGGCCGCCCATCTGATACTCAAAAATGTATTTTTTGTTAAAAAATATTTTATAACTTTGCGGAAACGTGTGTGATTCGTTGTGTTTTGGTGAGTGCAGAAACAATTTAACAATATATCAACAAACATGAGGTCTAATTTATCTTGAGACAAATAGACGTGAAGTAATACGAGCAAACCTTTTAGAAAAAAGATTACCTCGCAAAACTTGTGAAAGTGATATTTAAATTGTGAGACCGGGAAGTGATTTCCCGGGTCGTACCCCAACGAGGTGTGAATGGAAAGCTTCAACTGAGATTGGGATTAAAATCTTGTATGTTGGAAGGATTGTTTGGTTTTATGATACGTTAAATTAACGAAGATTTGAAATTAACAAATGTAAAGGATTTATAAACAACTTAAGGGGAAATAAAAGGCAATTGGTAAACTAGGGAGGTCCTAAAACACTACGGAAAGCAAAGTTAGGTATCGGGAATCCTAAAACACAAATTGACAAATAAACGTGACGTTTATTCTAAATAAACGTCGACGCGCAAAATAAAACGTGAAGTTCTAGCAACGCAAGTCCTACGGGCCTACAAATAATTATTTTACGATTCTAATGACAAAAGAAAATTTTAGAAAAAAAGAAAATCTATTTTTCAAATAAAATCCTATTTATTATGAATTAATTTCTATTAAGCACTAATTAAATTCTAATAATTAAAATACAAAACCTAAAAATCTGAAACTGTTTTATAAATTCTAAAATGTTAAAATGAATCTAAGGAAAAACAGAAACTTGATATAAGTACTAAAAATAAGCTAGAAAAAGCAGTTTTATACAAAATAAGCAAAACAGGCCAAGATAGCATAAAAAGGATTGTTTGTGTAAATTACAACGGAACTGGTGCCCCAGAGCTTTTGGAAAAGGAGTGTGTGTGTGAGTTATTGGTGTGCTTGAGGTCCTGGGTTCGAGTCCCAGGCCTAACTTTTTATTCCAAATTTATTTTTTATTTATTTATTTTTTTCTTTTTAGTTTTCTTTCACACAAACACAATTTTGACAAACAATTCTTTCAAACTTTAACAATTCCAAATCCAGATTCAGATTTCCAACTCAGTTTCAAATATCAAGAACAAATTTGAAAATTTCAATTAAAAGTCTTTGTTTCCTTTTTGTAACTGCTTTTTGCACAACAATGCAAACAATCTTAAACAAGCCTAAAGCTTGTATAAACAACAACAACAACAACATATAACAACAATAAACACAGAACAACTACAAGATTAACAACAAAACAGCAGATTCAGATAAGCAGTCAACAAGAACAACAAATAAGCAAGAGCAGACCAAGCATTCGAATAAGCTCAAATAAGCTCTCACAACTCAAATAAATTAATGACAAACAATAACAACAATAACAATTAACAATAGGATCAAAAACAACAACAATTATCAGGAACAACAACCAAATCCAAAGCAACTCAGTAAACACTGAGCTCTCAACATGCGGTCCTAAGTAGTCTAAAGAGTGCTTACTTATAAGCACTAGATAAGCTCTAAAGGCAAAACTAAAAGCTTATCTCTAAAGCTGACCTAGGGGGCTTCCTAAACCTGCAAAGGCCTAACCCTAATACTAACTAATAAGCAGTCTACAAGCAATCTAATTCCCCCAAAAAACCTGAGATGCAGGGGAGGTTTTCAGGCAGACCACCAACTTCAAGACCACTTTTGATAGAGTAATTCAAGTTCAAATTCCAATATTCTTTTTGTTATGAATACACAAGCTGGCTAAGTTCTCAATTCAACCAAAGTTATACATTTCCATTTAATATTGAAGTATGGAAATTGTTTTGAAAATGGTCAAAAGAAACTGCATATGAAATTTTGACTTCGAAGAATTTTTTTTGAAACTTTGACTTACATGAACTTAGACTGAGCTTTAATGATCAATGATGTTATGTTACCATAGAATAAGACTAAATTAAGCAACTTTAACTAGTATTGAAGCAATTTGAAAAGTATCACACAAGAGATCACAACAGTTAAGCCGTTGTGATTCTCAAGAGGTAATTTTGACTTTTTTTCAATAAAATGGACCAAGTAAATGGTCAAATTGCACTAGTGTGAGATTAAAAACAGTGGACAAATTTATCTTAACCCTTTATAATAACAACAACACACAAATATAACTAGTTCCAAACACCCCTTATTTGGACTGTTTTGGTTAGTTTCAAAGCAATTGATCAAATTAACACCTAAATGTGACTGATTAACTTATGCTAAACAATAATACTCTTAGAGGAACAGATTATAACAATCAAAAGCAACAAATAACCACTAACACATAATATAAAAAAATGAAGTTTGATACATTACCGGACATCCAAAGCAACAGGAATCTAAGAACTAGGACCATAGAACAACCTATATGTCTCCCCAGAGACTCTAAACCAGATCCATAATCATATTTGCAACTGCAACTGCTTCTTTCTTCAATCTTCAGTTTATTTTTTTTTTGAATTTTGTATATATATATTTTTTTCTTTTTCTTTTCTTTTCTGGTTTTTTCTTTCTTTTTGCTTTCAAATAACTTAAACAAACTTAAGGAACAAACTGAGATTAATTAAATAGCATTTAAATTAAAGAACAAGTAACTTGAAAATGAAAATACGAATTGAAACAAACTTAAAGAGAACTTTGATTAAACTTGAAAATTGAGAATACAATTGTAAACTAGGCTTTTTTTTTTAAAAAAAAAACAGAAAAATACTAAGAAAAGGGATGCCTTTGAGGCTTACAAGAGTATTCTATTTATACTACAATCTGGTTAGGTAGGAAAATGGCCTCCTGTGACTTCTTCTGTGAGCATCAACAAGCACATAACGATCCTTGTGCTTTCTTGAGGAGATCCCATCCTTTTGATTGGAGTTCCAGTGATCATAGCCCTTAATCTAGTTTTGGCGCCCATTTGGAGTGGTGGATTGCCAGCGTGGCTGTGGTAGGTACAGGATTATGAGTATATCCGAGAAATAGTGGGATTGGGAGGAGGTATGGAGGACAAATTGTGAGAGTGATGGGGGAGATGGTAATGGTTGGTTATGGCGGGAAGTGTTCACGGGGTGGAGGAGGTGAAAGAGATGGTTGGACTTTTGACCGGTCAATGTTTGACCCTGGGGTAATATTAACGACCAGGGTGGGCTTTTGGTGTTTTAGGCTTGGGGAGGTATGGGTTTATTTTAATTGTAGTGGGCTGAGGTGTTTGTTATGTTTGGTTTTGTATTTGGATCACACCTTTGATCCATTCGTTTGGTATTTTAGCAACACAAGCGGGTAAAAAGTGTAACATTTGAATTCTTGTGGGAGTAAAACTGTCACATCTCCAAACTTCAACCAAGGACCAAACTTGCCATCTTATAATTCCACAAGGTCATTGTGATCACTTTTCTTCAAGTTATATTTCCCGGGGGCTATTTTTGACAATTCTGCAAGTACAGGGACAAATTTTACCAATTGTGAAATTCCAAGGGTTTAACTTGAAATCTTTTGAAAACATTTTACCCAAAGATCATTTGTGATATCTTTTGACTTTTAAAAAGCTTGTGTTGACTTTTCTTTAAAATAAATGCTCAGGGACTAATTTTGTCAAATTTTGAAAGTTGGGGGACTGAAACTGCTAATTATGCAAAATTTGTTCGGTTTTTATCCGTTTTCAATCATTGTGCATCTAAAACATATAAAACACAATATTTGGGATATTTTCTGTATTTTGATGCGTTTTTGAGTGTTTTTAAACGTTTTGCAGTTCAAATTTGACTAAGAATGATGAGTATTTACACACTCATCAATCTCCCACACTGAACTATTGCTAGTCCCTAGCAATATTTTTGTGAAAATTTAATGGATTTGAAGTCTCTTTACCAAAATCCATTACTTCTGGAGTAGCCGAATGTTTCGGTTCAAGTAAGAACTATGGTACACCGATAACCATATGATTTTGAGCAAACCATAAGCTTCCAATGGTTTTGATTTGTCTTTACCAGAAGCCGTTTGCTTCTTGACTAGCCAACTCTTGATGGAACAGTCGACATCTTGGTGAGTTGATTACCAATTATGGTATTTCACTGCCTTTACCACAAGCCATAATCTTGCGGGCTAGCCAACTCTTCTACTTTTTAGGATATGGTGAGTTGAATACCATACAATTTTGGGCAAATTGTAAGCCATCAACGGATTTGAGTTATCTTTACCAAGAGCCGTTTGCTCCTGGATTAGCCAGTCCTTATGTTAGAAGTGGTGGACTGATAACCTTTTGTTGTGTAAGTGCAAAGCACTTCCACTAAAATTTTTTTTGGCCAAAATGGGTGTATTATGGCACAAAAGTGATTAAATTCGCCAGAATTTACCCCCCCCCCCCCCCACACTTAGAAGTGAATATTGCCGTCAATATTCAAAGTACCGGCTTTTATGCCGATATTTTGGAATGTAAAAAGTTTAGATTTGGGCAAGTGTAAGATTTTTTTTGAGTGTGGGTACTCCCCCACACTAGTTTTTAGAAAAGAGAAAGAAGTTAGAAAGATGGGTGAAAACCCATGTGATGCTACTGTTTTTGTTTAGCGAGTCGCTAGCTTGACTCGACCCCGAATTCATTGGTCCATGGGGAAAGTTTGGAGGTCCGGGACAATGGGTGGTATGTCCCCTCCAAAATAATGCTTCAACCGATGCCTATTTACTTCGAAATTTGGACCGTCATATTGAGATAACTCGACGGTACCATAAGGAAAAACTTTAGCAACGGTGATAGGTCCAGTCCAGCGAGTTTTGAGCTTACACGAAAATATCTTTAATCTAGAGTTAAAAAGAAGGACTCGGTCACCAACGTTGAAAACGCGGTTCTTGATTTTGGAGTCGTCGATCTTCTTTGTTTTCTCTTTATAGATTAGAGAGTTTTCGTAAGCTTGATCACGAAGTTCATTTAGTTCATTGAGTTGAACTTTCCTATGATCACCCGCGGACTTAAGATCGAAGTTGGCATTCTTTAAAGCCCAATAAGCTTTGTGCTCGAGCTCAATCGGTAGATGACACACTTTTCCATACACGAGCTTATAAGGGGTACACCCGATGGGCGTTTTATAAGTCGTGCGAAAAGCCCATAGAGCGTCATCTAACTTGTCCGACCAAGAGGCACGGTTTTCGCCTATGGTCCTTTCAAGAATTACTTTTAAACCACGGTTTGAAACCTCCACTTGCCCACTCGTTTGTGGGTGATAAGCGGTAGCAAGTCGGTGAGTGACACCATACTTGAGCATGACTTTTGCAAATTGGTCGTTGCAAAAGTGAGTACCGCAATCACTAATGATAGCGCGGGGAGTTCCAAACCTAGCGAAGAGAGATTTTAAAAACTTTACAACTACTCGAGCATCGTTGGTTGGGAGAGCTTTGGCTTTAACCCATTTCGAAAAATAGTCAACGGCCACGAGTATGTACTTGTTCCCTCGTGAAGACGAGAACGGCCCCATAAAGTCAATGCCATGAGAACGGCCCCATAAAGTCAATGCCCCAAACATCAAAGATTTCACAAACTTGGATGACATTTTGTGGCATTTCATCCCGTTGTGTTATCTTTCCTTGATGTTGACACGAGTCACAAGATTTGACTAGGTCATGGGCGTCTTTGTAAATGGTGGGCCAATAAAAACCGGAATCAAATACTTTTCGAGCGGTGTAGTTCGGGCCATGATGACCCCCGGTGGGTCCATTATGACAAGCCTTAAGGATTTCCATGGATTCTTGGCCATGAACATACCTACGAATAACCTGATCCACACAGATATTAAACAAATAGGGATCATCCCAAAAGTAATGATTCACATCTTTGAAAAACTTGCTTTTTGGTGGGACAACATCCCTTTAACAACGAAATTCCCCGCATGGTAGTTTGCAAAGTCGGCAAACCACGGGGTACTAGAATCACCACGACAGGAAATCACGTTAAGTGTCTCGAGAGGAAGTGTTTCATTTATTTCCTTTTTCTCATGAACACCTTGATGAGGGTTTTCCAATCGGGAAAGATGGTCAGCAGCGAGGTTCTCGACTCCTTTTTTATCACGAATGATGATATCAAATTCTTGTAGGAGGAGAACCCAACGGAGCAATCTCGGCTTTGCATCTTGCTTGGCAAAGAAATATTTGAGAGCCGAGTGATCCGTGTACACTATGCATTTAGTCAAGATCAAGTATGGCCGAAACTTGTCAAACGCATACACCACGGCTAGTAATTCTTTTTCCATTGTGGTGTAGTGAGCTTGAACTTCGGTCAAAGTTTTGCTTGCATAATGAATCGGCTGAAATTGTTTGGTTTTTCGTTGCCCCAAGACTGCACCTATGGCAAAGTCACTTGCGTCACACATAAGTTCGAAAGGTAGGTCCCAATCGGGGGTAACTAGAATTGGTGCCTCGGTAAGCTTTTTCTTGAGAGTTTGAAAAGCTTCGATGCACTCATCAGAAAAGACAAACGGAGTCTCTTTTTCAAGAAGTCGGGTCATAGGCCTGGCTATCTTCGAGAAATCTTGAATGAATCTACGATAGAAACCGGCATGACCCAGAAAACTTCGAACTCTTTTTACAGTTGTGGGAGGAGGAAGTTTAGCAATGACATTGATTTTAGCTTTATCAACCTCAATACCGCTCTTAGAAATCTTATGGCCAAGGACAATTCCTTCCTTGACCATGAAATGACTTTTCTCCCAATTTAGACTAAGATTCGTATCTTCACATCTTTGAAGCATTTTGTCTAAATTGGTGAGACATGATTCGAATGAATTCCCAATGACCGAAAAATCATCCATGAAGACCTCCATTGTTTTCTCTATCATGTCGTGAAAAATGGCCATCATGCATCTTTGAAATGTGCCCGGAGCATTGCACAAGCCAAAAGGCATGCGTCGATAAGCAAATGTTCCATATGGACACGTGAAAGTCTTTTTTTCTTGATCTTGAGGATCGATGGGAATTTGGAAGTAACCCGAAAAACCGTCAAGGAAACAATAGTATTTGTTTCCCGCTAATCTTTCGAGCATTTGATCCATGAAAGGTAGAGGAAAATGGTCTTTACGGGTGGCGTCATTCAACTTTTTGTAGTCAATGCAAACACGCCAACCCGTTACCAATCGAGTAGGAATCAACTCATTATCATCATTTTTAACAACCGTAATACCACCCTTCTTGGGCACATAATGAACGGGACTCACCCTAGGACTATCCGAGATAGGGTAAATCAAACCGGCATCAAGAAGTTTTATGGCTTCTTGCTTGATAACCTCATGACTTTTAGGATTTACCCTTCTTTGTTGTTGAACCGCTGGTTTAAAGTCATCCTCCATCAAAATCTTGTGCATACAAAATTCCGGGTTAATACCCTTGATGTCAGAAAGTCTCCAAGCAATGGCTCGCTTGTGTGACTTTAAAACCTTGAGAAGAGCGGCTTTGTTTTCCTCATTCAAGTCTTTAGCAATTATGACGGGAAACTTATCGTTACCCTCCAAAAATGCGTACTCGAGATGAGGCGGTAGGTCCTTGAGTTCGACCTCAGGAAAGTCATCAGTTTTTTCAACATCTTTGACTTCCTTGTTATGAAGTTCTTTTGGAGGAAGAGATGATGGATCATCATTAAGAAACTTCTCAAGTAGAAGTATGTCTTCCTCGGGATTGATAGAATCATGATCAACACAAGAATCATATGATAAACAAGCTTCAATTTCTTCCAAAATGAAGTCACCTCCCAAAAATGGAGTGAGAGAGGGGGAAGAGACATCGATGGTAGAATTGATTGATCCTTGCACATTTAACACTTCTTCAAAATATTCATCGCATGCAACATCGATGAGATCAAGTCGGTTAATTTCTTCTCGTTCAAGGTCGAGAATATCTTTTGAAGTGTTTTCAATGTTAATGACCAATTTTTCATCGCTAACTCTTAGAGTCATTTCACCTTTGAAGACGTCGATTAATGCACGAGCCGTTTTCAAGAATGGTCTTCCCAAAATAAGGGGAACACGAGGATCGACATCAAAATCAACGACTACGAAGTCGGCAGGGAAATGGAACTTGTCAACCTTCACAAAGACATCTTCAGCAATACCCTTCGGAACTGTAACCGTCCGGGTTGCTAATTCTAGAGTCATTCGTGTTGGTGTAAGCTCGGGAAGTGAAAGCTTTTACCAAATAGAGAAAGGCATGAGATTTATGCTAGCGCCAAGATCGGCCAAGGCGAAGCATTCTTCTAGCTTTTGGAAATCACATGGAATGAGAAATTTCCCGGGGTCTACTAATTTTTTGGGAAGTTTCTTTAGAAGCACCGCCGAACAATTTTCATTCAAACGAGTTTTATTGAGTTCAAACAATTTCTCTTTGTTACTTAGAAGACTCTTGAAAGTGGAAGCAAACTTGGGCATATAGAGAAGAGCATCCGTGAAACTAATGTCGAAGTGTAACTTTTGAAATATCTCAAGAAACTTCTTCATTTGATCATTAGTTTGCTCACGGAGTCTTTGATCGTTTAAACGCGAAGGATAAGATATTGAAGCTTTTGGTTGAACGGGATTCACTGGGGGTTCAAAAACAATTCCCGGTTTGGATTTGGTTTTTGGGACAACATGAGTTTGGACGTGTGCGGTACTTTGTGGGCTAGTAATTTGCACTTTGTCCTTTGTCGCCTCAGGTTCACGCTCCACTACCTTAGGAGGAGAAGTTGATGAGGTAGTAGGAATCGTGGGTCCATCTTAAGAAACACCACTACGGGTTGTGATCGCCTTTACATCGCCCTTCGGGTTGGCGATCGTGTTGCTAGGTAGCGTTCCTGATCCCGAAGGTCGATCATTTAAAGACTTTTTTAGTTCAGAAATCTGACCGATCAACAACCTGTTTGTTTCTTCTTGAGCGTTCATAAATTGTTTCAATAACTCTTCGGTTGATGATTGAGTTTGAACAACGGCTTGGTTTTGCTGAGAAAAATTTTGAGCTCGGTTGTTTTGATTGAAACCTTGATTTTGAAAATTTCCATGGTTTTGGTTACCATGAAAATTGTTTCCTTGATTGAAATTACCATAACCTTGGTTTCTATTCAAGTTTCCTTGATTTTGAAAACCTTGATTGTAATTTTCCCCTTGATTTGGAAATTGATTCATAGGGGCTTGAAATTGGTTTTGAACATTTTGATTTCTTTGTCGTTGATTTTGATTGAATCGATTTGGATTATTGGGTTGAGAAAAGCCGGGTGGACCACTTTGATTGTTAGCACGGTAGTTTGGTTCTATTTGAGGACGGTATTGGTTACCTCCTTGATTAGAAATACCGGCTATCGCATTAACTTCAAGTAGATTGCCATCGGTGGCAGTACAATTGTAATATGCGTGTGGACCACCACAAGTAACATAAACTTCAACCTTTTTGACTTCGGCAGGTTGAGAAGAAACTTTCTTGTTTTTGGTGAGAACCAAAGCATGAATAGCTTCAGTGAGTTTGTCAAGCCTAGCATCGGTGCTAGATTGAGCCACGGGTGATGAGGTAGAAGGACCAACATTTACTTGGGAAACAACCGATTTGCTTCGTGGAATGCGGACCTTAGACTTATTCTCGATGATCATCAAAGCATCTTTGGTGGTTCGATTCAAGAAATTACCTCCAGCGGAGGCATTGAGAGAGTCTTGATCAACTTGGCTCACACCATTATAGAAAGTGTCGAGTTTCATTAACTCGGAGAAACCATGGTGAGGACATTTACGAAGCATATCCTTATAACGGTCCCATGCCTCACCGAATGATTCATCGAATTTCTGCGTGAATTTCATGATCTCATTCTTGAGGGCCGTGGTTTTAGAAGGAGGAAAGAATTCATTCACGAACTTCTTAACCAAATCTTCCCATGTTTCAATCGATCGAGGGGTTGTTTGTCTAGCCAATTCTTGGCAGCCCCATCGAGGGAAAACGGGAAGAGAAGAAGTTTGATTGCTTCTTCAGGGACATTTTTACATTTGATGGTGGATGTGATTTTGTTAAACCATCGAATGTGATCTTGAGGATCGTCCCTTTCGAAACCATAGAATTGACGCGAGGTGACTAAGCTTATCAACCCCGTCTTAAGCTCAAAATTGTCAGCCACGATGGCTGGAATAACGATAGCATCTCTGTAACCCTCGATGGGTGCTTGGAGAAGCTCATTCAAAGTGGGCTCAGCCGTCATGATGGGAATAGTACGAATCTTGGGTTCGACTATTGGATTGGTACGTCGTCGATTACGCCTTCTTCTTAGAATGTTGTTAAGCGATTGCAACGGACTTGTTGACGTAGACGAACGCGTGCACATGTACCACAAAAAGTATAAATTAAAACAATACCACTTTAACGACAGGGGAACTTAAACCAATAATCAAGAACGCAAGGTCTACTTCTAAAGAAAAACACACAAAGGAGCGGGAGAGAAGAATAGATCTCTCACTGGGCGAAGTTCGTTGGATCGCCACATACCGTTTCGACTCCTCTTAGAGTGTGTTTCTCGTTTAAAAGTTTTCCAAAACGCAAGTGATACAAAGGCAAGTTTTGATCTTTGGTTTGGGAACTTATTATGGTCACACCCCCAGTTGGTAAGTGTTCTGCCCTTGTTTTCGGTGGTAAGATTTTAATGTTGTTATTATTAAACAAAGAAACGGGAAAATCTTTTTGTGTTTTTCTTATCTTATATAGATATAATACATATATAGAAACAAAAGAAAAATATTTTTGGTTTTTTATAAGTTTTATGAAAGCGTAACTTCTTGCGAAGGTTCTACAAGACTAATTGTCTAAACCTTATCGAGACTTTCGACACACAGCCTCCCCAGCAGCGCCGCCATTTGATTCGTTGTGTTTTGGTGAGTGCAAAAACAATTTATCAATATATCAAAAAACGTGAGGTCTAATTTATCGTGAGACAAATAGACGTGAAGCAATACGAGTAAACCTTTTAGGAAAAAGATTGCCTCGCAAAACTTGTGAAAGTGATATTTAATGGGAAGTGATTTCCCGGGTCGTACTCCAACGAGGTGTGAATGGAAAGCTTCGAGTGAGATTGGGATTAAAATCTTGTATGTTGGAAGGATTGTTTGGTTTTATGATACGATAAATTAACGAAGATTTGAAATTAACAAATGTAAAGGATTTATAAACAACCTAAGGGGAAATAAAAGGCAATTGGTAAACTAGGGAGGTCCTAAAACATTACGGGAAGCAAAGTTAGGTATCGGGAATCCTAAAACACAAATTGACAAATAAACGCGACGTTTATTCTAAATAAACGTCGACGCGCAAAATAAAACGTGAAATTCTAGCTACGCAAGTCCTACGGGCCTACAAATAATTATTTTACGATTCTAATGACAAAAGAAAATTTTAGAAAAAAAGAAAATCTATTTTTCACATAAAATCCTATTTATTATGAATTAATTTCTATTAAGCACTAATTAAATTCTAATAATTAAAATACAAAACCTAAAAATTTGAAACTTTTTTATCAATTCTAAAATGTTAAAATGAATCTAAGGAAAAACAGAAACTTGATATAAGTGCTAAAAATAAGCTAGAAAAAGCAATTTTATACAAAATAAGCAAAACAGGCCAAGATAGCATAAAAGGATTGTTTGTGTAAATTACAACGGAACTGGTGCCCCAGAGCTTTTGGAAAAGGAGTGTGTGTGTGAGTTATTGGTGTGCTTGAAGTCCTGGGTTCGAGTCCCAGGCCTAACTTTTTATTCCAAATTTATTTGGTTTTTTTTCTTTTTTCTTTTTAGTTTTCTTTCACACAAACACAATTTTGACAAACAATTCTTTCAAACTTTAACAATTCCAAATCCAGATTCAGATTTCCAACTTAGTTTCAAATATCAAGAACAAATTTGAAAATTTCAATTAAAAGTCTTCGTTTCCTTTTTGTAACTGCTTTTTGCACAACAATGCAAACCATCTTAAACAAGCCTAAGGCTTGTATAAGCAACAACAACAACAACAACAAATAACAACAATAAACACAGAACAACTACAAGATTAACAACAAAACAGCAGATTCGGATAAGCAGTCAACAAAAACAACAAATAAGCAAGAGCAGACCAAGCATTCGAATAAGCTCAAATAAGCTCTCACAACTCAAATAAATTAATGACAAACAATAACAACAATAAAAAAATAACAATTAGATCGAAAACAACAACAATTATCAGGAACAACAACCAAATCCAAAGCAACTCAGTAAACACTGAGCTCTCAGCATGCGGTCCTAAGTACTCTAAAGAGTGCTTACTTATAAGCACTAGATAAGCTCTAAAGGCAAAACTAAAAGCTTATCTCTAAAGCTGACCTAGGGGGCTCTCTAAACTTGCAAAGGCCTAACCCTAATACTAACTAATAAGCTGTCTACAAGCAATCTAATTCCCCCAAAAAACCTGAGATGCAGGGGAGGTTTTCAGGCAGACCACCAACTTCAAGACCACTTTTGATGGAGTAATTCAAGTTCAAGTTCAAATTCCAATATTCTTTTTGTTATGAATACACAAGCTGGCTAAGTTCTCAATTCAACCAAAGTTATACATTTCCATTTAATATTAAAGTCTGGAAATTGTTTTGAAAATGGTCTAAAGAAACTGCATATGAAATTTTGACTTTGAAGAATTTTTTTTGAAACTTTGACTTACATGAACTTAGACTGAGCTTTAATGATCAATGATGTTATGTTACCATAGAATAAGACTAAATTAAGCAACTTTAACTAGTATTGAAGCAATTTGAAAAGTATCACACAAGAGATCACAACAGTTAAGCCGTTGTGATTCTCAAGAGGTAATTTTGACTTTTTTTCAATAAAATGGACCAAGTAAATGGTCAAATTGCACTAGAGTGGACAAATTTATCTTAACCCTTTATAATAACAACAACACACAAATATAACTAGTTACAAACACCCCTTATTTGGACTGTTTTGGTTAGTTTCAAAGCAATTGATCAAATTAACACCTAAATGTGACTGATTAACTTATGCTAAAACATAATACTCTTAGAGGAACAGATTATAACAATCAAAAGCAACAAATAACCACTAACACATAATATAGAAAAATGAAGTTTAATACATTACCGGACATCCAAAGCAACAGGAATCTAAGAACTAGGACCATAGAACAACCTATATGTCTCCCCAGAGACTCTAAACCAGATCCATAATCATATTTGCAACTGCAACTGCTTCTTTCTTCAATCTTCTGTTTCTTTTTTTTTTTGAATTTTGTATATATATATATATTTTTTTTTTCTTTTTCTTTTCTTTTCTGGTTTTTTCTTTCTTTTTGCTTTCAAATAACTTAAACGAGCTTAAGGAACAAACTGAGATTAATTAAATAGCATTTAAATCAAAGAACAAGTAACTTGAAAATGAAAATACGAATTGAAACAAACTTAAAGAGAACCTTGATTAAACTTGAAAATTGAGAATACAATTGTAAACTAGGTTTTAAAAAAAAAACAGATAGATACTAAGAAAAGGGATGCCTTTGAGGCTTACAAGAGTATCATATTTATACTACAATCTAGTTAGGTAGGAAAATGGCCTCCTGTGACTTCTTCTATGAGCATCAACAAGCACATAATGATCCTTGTGCTTTCTTGAGGAGATCCCAGCCTTTGGATTGGAGTTCCAGTGATCATAGCCCTTAATCTAGTTTTGGCGCCCATTTGGAGTGGTGGATTGCCAGCGTGGCTGTGGTAGGTACAGGATTATGAGTATATCAGAGAAGTAGTGGGATTGGGAGGAGGGACGGAGGACAAATTGTGAGAGTGATGGGGGAGATAGTGATGGTTGGTTATGGCGGGAAGTGTTCACGGGGTGGAGGAGGTGAAAGAGATGGGTAGACTTTTGACCGGTCAATGTTTGACCCTGGGGTAATATTAACGACCAGGGTGGGCTTTTGGTGTTTTGGGCTTGGGGAGGTATGGGTTTATTTTAAGTGTAGTGGGCTGAGGTGTTTTTTATGTTTGGTTTTGTATTTGGATCATACCTTTGATCCATTCGTTTGGTATTTTAGCAACACAAGCCCAAGGGTAAAAAGTGTAACATTTGAATTCTTGCGGGAGTAAAACTGTCACATCTCCAAACTTCAACCAAGGACCAAACTTGCCATCTTATAATTCCACAAGGTCATTGTGATCACTTTTCTTCAAGTTATAATTCCCGGGAACTGTTTTTGACAATTCTGCAAGTACAAGGACCAATTTTGCCAATTGTGAAATTCCAAGGGTTTAACTTGAATTCTTTTGAAAACATTTTACTCAAAGATCATTTGTGATATCTTTTGACTTTTAAAAAGCTTGGGTTGACTTTTCTTTAAAATAAATGCTCAGGGACTAATTTTGTCAAATTTTGAAAGTTGGGGGACTGAAACTGCCAATTATGCAAACTTTGTTCGGTTTTTATCCGTTTTCAATCATTTTGCATCTAAAACATATAAAACACGATCTTTGGGATATTTTCCGTATTTTGATGCGTTTTTGAGTGTTTTTAAACGTTTTGCAGTTCAAATTTGACTAAGAATGATGAGTATTTACACTCATCAGTGTGAAACTTTCTGAGTTTAATTCCAAACATATAACACTCTATTTTAAGCATAATTTTATATCGAGCTAGTATAATTATTGTATATAACATCAAAACTAATACAAGTAAATCAACAAAATACTTTAAATATTTAATCCTCTTTAATAGGTAATTTGATACATGGATCGTACTCAATTTTTAAAACCATTTGATTTGAAAATTAGAACGACGTGGCGCTCTGATACCAATTGTGGAAAACTAGAAGGGGGTTGAATAGTTTTCCCCCTTTTTGATTTTATAAAAAGTTTGTTTCGAAATGTTGATTAGAATTTATTCAATTGTTTGTTTGAAAAACATTCAATTAGAGTTTAGTATGAAAACAACATATAATCAATATGATCAATTATATATATGAGCTTTGGTCGATCTTTATGTGAATACGTTTTCCTTTTAAATCTTAGAACGTTTTGTATCAAATTATCTATCAAGTTAAACTTAATATGAGAAGTGTGAATGATAATCTATTTGACCATATCATATAATTATACACACAATCATAATATTAACTTCAATGTACAACACAATCAATCATCACAACTATATAAGCAACAACTAAGACATATAGGCAAGCATAGATGTAAAGCGATAAATGAAAGAATAAATGAAAAGAGATAAGAGAAAGGAAATGCAAACCGGAAACGATGATTTATAGTGGTTCGGCTACAAGGACACCCTCCTTGCCCTACTCCACTCCCCGAGTCACCTACTCGAGAGTTTTCTTCACTACTCAACAAGCTCCCTTTTGGCGGAGAAAACCGTACACAACTTTTGCTTATACCAATTTGGGACACTAAGCTAAATGTCGAGTTCTAATAGTAGCTAGAACCAATCTCACAACATGACTTCGATCACTACACAACTTCTACACGAGTTCACGACTACATCACAACTTCTTCTATACTCCACTACTTATTCACACACCTACTTCTTCACAACTACATGACTTCTCCACACTACTACTTCTTCCCACAACTTCTTACTCACTCATTGACTCACTACTAAGTAAGATCATCTTGATCTACTTATTACATATACATAACTAACAACTTCACATAAACACTAACTAGACTCTAATACATCTTTGGCTTTATGATAGGGAGTATTCTTCTCTTGCACTTTGAGTGATGAGGGATTGGATCACTTGAAACAAAGACTAATAAACTTATGATCAAAGGATTTAGAAGTGTGTTTGGAAAGGATTTGGACTGAAAATTTTCGTACAAAAGGTGTGAAAAAGTAACAGAAATGAACCAGTATTTATAGGCAAAAGTTTTTGACAATTCTGACAAAATGGAGTGTGCCGACCCCTTTAATTGTGTGTCGGCCCCCTTAAAATTAAGGAGGCCACCCCTTATAATTAAGGGGGCCGCCCAGACGAAAACGGCAGTTTTTCTTGTCTTTTCTAGGGAAGGTTTATCTAGTAAAATGTTAACTGTTTTTGGTTAAAAATTTGAATGCATATATTTATTATGAATTAAACATTTTCCTTTATATACCAAAAGTGTTTTTCAAAATATATAAAATATTTATATCATTTTTTATAATTTATAGTGTTTAAATAAAACTCTCTTTGAACATAAAATGTATTAGACATTTGTTTATACATACCTTAAGTGATTGTTGAAGCATGCTCGAGACGTTGAGATGTCGAGGCTTGTTGACATATGAATGCATAGATGAATTGTGATCACAGGTAACTTAAGCATATTACGTTATATGTTGTAACTTTGTCTTCATCAAAACATGAAGAGGATTTTTTATATTAAATATCGTAATATTAATGCCAACACAAAAGAATACTAAAATAATAACAGAAGGTCGTTTTTGGTCATGACTTTTTCTGAAAATTTTTTGTCGAAATTGGTTTGGGGCGTTACAGTAGAATGAACCTGGATCGTGGAGTTCCACCAGTCAAAGCATTTTAACCAAATTGGTTTCACCTTGTTGCAATAAAAAAGGATATGGTCTAAATTCCTCGACTTCCAATTCACAAAGCGAGGAAAGAAGGGAATGAACATCAATTCCACGCTTGTCTAAATTTGTGAGATGAGAAGTACGATCATTAATCACTCTCTAATGTAAAACATTTACCTTCCTTGGGACCCAATTATTCAACTTAGTGACATGACCCAGGCACCCGGTAGATAGCACTTGATTATTAATGATAGTTTATCAACAATTCACTGAAAAAAACCCTTGTTATTGTCAAAAGACCACCTCAAACCATCTTGGGCATCAAGTAGCAAGGATAAGCTATTATGAAGATTTTTCCAGGTTATTGATGTCCCATTCGGTTCTTCCCCTCGAGACCTCCACTCCCAATTGACTCCAATCGCCGTTGAAAGACACCCAACTATCAGAAACGAGAGCATTTGGACTAGTTTCTAAGGTGAATAAGCGTGGAAATTTAATCATTAGACAAGGCTCTTCGTCATGCCATACATCTTTCCAAAACCTAATCTCAGTCCCTCTCCCCATTTTTTTAAAAGAGTAAGAAAATAAAATGCCTAAAGCATCAATAGTTGCGTCACAATTACGAATAGTGTGCCATACCCCTTTAGTGAGACCATGGCTAGACACTTGATCAAGACCGCCATCAGATCCATAAAGTCTGCTAACAACCTTGTGCCAAACAACCTCTTTATCTATCTTAAATCTCTAGTGCCACTTACCAAGAAGACTAAATTTTTTTGCCCGAAAACTGTCAATCCCGAGCCTGCCTAGGTCATGACTAGCAATCTTATTTTTCCAGCTTATCCATACCATGCCATTTTGAGTTTCTTTAAAACCCCCAAAGAACCTACATATGATCTTTTCTTGTGTATAATAACTTTCATTGGAGCACAAAACAAAGATAGATAATAGAAAGGGAGAGCATCGAGGACGGATTTTTCAAGGACCATACAACCACCCACCAAAAAAGGATCTTCACTTCCAAAAGGAAAGTCAAGAGTTCACCCTATTAATTACGTTATCCCATGCATCAAGATGCTTCAAAGACTTTGCTACAGGAATACCCAAATAATTGAAAGAAAAACACATTGGTTTGCAACCTGTTATGCGAGCAACTAACTCGACTTCCTGAGGATTTATACCATCCCCAAAAGTACAACTTTTAGATAAGTTTACACCAAGACCCGACGCCCTATGGAAGCACTTGAAAACATATATGAGGTTTTTGACATTACTCAACCAACCATTCTCCAAATAACAATGCATCATCTGCTTGTTGAAGTAGAGAAAAATTGGTAGTGTTGCCATTAACCGTTAAGCCTTTGAAAATACCTTTATGACACGACTCCAAGAATAATAGAATACAAGTTACCTTCTTATTCATAATTCGATCCTGTAATGATAGAATGATGACACTTGAATTTTACTTTTTATGATATTCGTTCTTTTAATGATTTTGCTACTTATCTTGGTCAAAGATTAATGCTCTGTTCTCGAGGGAGGGAATGTATGTGTTTTTTGTGTATATGTGTTCCGCCCAAAATTAGGAGAATTAAGAGGGGAAGGGGTAACTAAAAACATAAGCTTTTTTTAAATTACTGTTATGTCCTCATTTATCATTCACCATCCATATTGCACATCGCAGATCTTATCCCTAGGTTTATCTTGTCAAACTGAATTGGATATTCTTTTTGCCGCTTACATTCGTAAACGAGGTAAATAAAAGGGCGTATGTATCATGATGATTCGTGATTTCATGAGTCAAGTAAATTAAATAGTATTGTTGTTTTATATGATTTAAAATTGTATCTATTTAAAAACTTAATTCCTGGTAGAAAAAGGAAATGCAATATTCTAATAATTGTTATAGTTTAATCATCATTGTTATATTACTATTATTAATAGACTAATGTTAACTAGCTTTGAGCCTATATGATCTTACTGCGCAAAAAACTATTCTATATAGTTTCGAGGGTATATTGATAATTTGGGTAGCTTTCTATCCTTTTCTTGCACTTAAAAAATAAACTTAAGAACACAAAAATAAATAACCACTTTCTTTCATATGTCATCCCTTACTTTGCTCTCAGTGGCGAAGCTAGAAATTTTTCAGTGGGGGGTCGGGATCTAAATTGTTTTTCCTAACGCTATTTTTCGGGTAATATGTTCGGGTCGGTGATTCGATTCGGGTCGGGTCAAAAATTAAATACTATTATTATAATAAAAACGTTTCAATCACTAAAAAACTAAGCATTTGTCCAAGACAACTAAACATTAAAAATGAGACAAACGGTTGGTACCTGGTTCAATTCATTGAAGAAATTAGAGTTCAGCCTTTCGACCTTTAAGATCATTGAATTATTCAATTATGGACTCCGCATCAAACTTGTTAGCAATTTCTTTTTCTATGTAAATCACCATACAGTTTGCTAGATTTTGAGGGTAGAAGGGGGAGAGTTTGGGATTTGGTTAACTGGTTTGTTAATTGTTAGGGATTGTTCCATTTTTTTTTTTATTTATTATTTATTATTATTATTATTTTTAATAGGCTAAGTAATGGATTTTATTTTGGGATTTGGTTTGTTAATGGATTTTAGTTTGGGGAGATGGACTTATATAAAATGTAATAGATCAATTTTATTGCTTAATGCATAAAAAAATTCACAATTAAAATGGGGGATCGAAACCGAATATACTGAAATTTTTCTATACGAAAACTATATACCCCCTACATCGCAAAAAAAATTTCGGGGGTCGGGCGCCCCTCCCCGCCCCTAAATAGAAACGCCAATGTTTGCTCTTCCTATCTCATCTCTCCTTTTTTTAAAATTTAGACTTGAGAACAGAGTGTAAGAAAATAGAAATATATTCTAAGAAGATATAACAATACTATTTTCTTCAATCCATTTGTTTCCTAAGCCCGTAATAAACATTCGAACATATCAATTTACTTTGACGTATAATCGACGAGCTTATATTAGCGTCATGTATCACATTATTATATTTTATATAATAAAATAAAACCTCAAGTGGATATTTTCGTATTTAAAAAAAAAAAAAAAAAGATTTCCTTATTAGGTAATATTTTAATTAGTATTTTTTAATTTATCAAGTGGGGACTTTCGTATTTCCGAAAAAAAAATGTTTCCTTATTAGGTAATTATTGAATTCTTATTTTTTAATTTATAAATTTATAAATTCGTTTTGTTGATATACTAAACAAGTAGAAAATAAATACAAAAAGTATAAATAAAAAGCAACTAACAATATGATTAAAATTTTTAAATTGTTATCTTTAATAGTAAAAAACTATAATAAAAATCATAAATCAAACAAAACAAAACAAAGATTAAATTATTTGTTTTTTAACTGAATAAAAAATATATCGTTTAAAAAAAATTTGAAAAAAAAAACTCGCATGTGCGCAAACATTATAACTGAGTTATTTTACATACTAAGTTTTTGTTACAAACTAAAGGACAAATCCCCACCATCCATCTAGTTTGATCTAATGGTGGTGATTAACCAAAGATTTAATAAGACAACCTAAGTCCATGTTTTTTTTCTTGTCCTTTTTGTCTATCTAATTTATTCATTTTTTTTCCTTTTTTCTTTTCTTTCTTTTTTTATTCTTTTTATTCTTTTTTTTTTCTAACTTCACGTTTTTTCTATAATTCAATTTTTTTTATTTTATTTTATTTTTTATTTTTTTTTATTTTTTTTGCGTTTTTTTACGTTTTTTTTTCGTTTTTCATAAATATTCGTCGGTTTTTTACGTTTTCGTCAGTTTTCTTACGTTTTCGTTTGTTTTCATACATTTTCGTCCGTTTTCATACGTTTTCGTCTGTTTTCTTACGTTTTCGCTCGTTTTCATACGTTTTCGTCTATTTTCTTACGTTTTCACCCGTTTTCATACGTTTCGTCCATTTTAATACGTTTTCGTTCGTTTTTATACGTTTTCGTCCGTTTTCTTACGTTTTCATCTGTTTTTGAATTTTTTTCATACGTTTTCGTCTCTTTTCTTACGTTTTCGCCCGTTTTCATACGTTTTCGTCCGTTTTCATATATATATATATTCGTCCATTTTCTTACGTTTTCATCTGTTTTTGAATTTTTTTTCATACATTTTCGCCCGTTTTCATACGTTTTCGTCCATTTTCATATATATTCATCCGTTTTCTTACGTTTTTATCTATTTTCATACGTTTTCGTCCGTTTTCATATGTTTTCGTCCGTTTTCATACGTTTTCGTCCATTTTTATACGTTTTCGTCCATTTTTATACGTTTTCATATGGTTTCAATATGTTTTCATTCAGTTTCGTCCGTTTTTATACGTTTTCGTCCGTTTTCATTCATTTTAGTTCATTTTTAAATGTTTTCAAACGTTTTCATACCTTTCTGAATATCACAAGTGATATACTGTGATTATCAGAATATCACTTGTGATATTCAGAATATCGTGAGTGATATTGAATATCACTCGCGATATTCTGAATATCACATGTGATTTTTAAAATTTTGTAACATGAAAATCACAAGTGATATTCAGAATATCGCAAGTGATATTCAAAATATTGCAAGTGATATCTGAATATGGCAAGTGATATTCTGAATATCACAAGTGATTTTCAACAAATGTTCTGTGACATGAAAATCGCAAGTGATATTCAGAATATCGCAAGTGATATTCTGAATATCAAAAGTGATATTCTGAATATAAATCACAAGTGATATTCAGAATATTACAAGTGATTTCACGCTTTTTTTAATTCACGTTTTTTCAAAAGTGATATTTTGAATATCACTCTGAATATCACAAGTGATATTCTGAATATCACAAGTGATTTTCAACAATTGTTCTGTAACATGAAATTCACAAGTGATATTCAGAAAATCACAAGTGATATTCTAAATATTACAAGTGATATTCCGAATATCACAAGTGATTTTCAACTAATATTTTGTAACATGAAAATCACAAGTGATATTCTAAATATCACACGTGATTTTCAACTAACGTTTTGTAACATGAATATCACTTGTAATTTTCTGAATATCACTTGTGATATTCAGATTATCACTTGTGATTTTCATGTTACAAAACATTAGTTGAAAATCACTTGTGATATTCAGAAAATCACTTGTGATATTCAGAAAAACACAAGTGATATTCTGAATATCACAAGTGATGTTCAACTAATGTTTTGTAACATGAAAATCACAAGTGATATTCTGAATATCAAAAGTGATATTCAGATAATTACAAGTGTTATTCAGAATATTATAAGTGATTATTAATATCACAAGTGATATTTTGAATATCAAAGAAAATCACTTGTGATATTAAGAATATCAATTGTGATATTCAGAAACGTATAAAAATGGACGAAAATATATGAAAACGAACGAATACGTATGAAAGCGTAAAAACACGCCTGGAAAGGGACAAAAACGTATGAAAAATTGATGAAAACGGACGAAAACGTATAAAAACTGTTGAAAAGTATGAAAACAGACGAAAGCGTCTGAAAACAGACAAAAATACATAAAAACGGATGAAAATATTTATAAACGTATGAAAGCAGATAAAAATGGATGCAAGCATATAAAAACAGACGAAAACATTTAAAAACAGACGATAATGTAAAAAATTGATGAAAACGTTTGAAAGCAGATAAAAACGTCTGAAAACGTATAAATACTGCCGAAACGTATGAAAATAGACGAAAACGTTTGAAAACAGACAAAAATGTACAAAAATGGATGAAAACAGACAAAAACGTATGAGTATCACCGAATATCACTTGTGATATTCAGAAACGTATGAAAATGTCTAAAATTGGCCAAAAAAATTGAAAAACGGACGAAAACCTATGAAAATGAACGAAAATGTAAGAAAACAGACGAATATGTAGGAAAAAGGACGAAAACGTCTAAAAACGGACGAAAACATAAAATAATAGAGGAAAACGTATGAAATCAGACGGAAACATATGTAAACATATGAAACCGGACGAAAACGTATAAAAATGGATGAAATCGTGTAAAAACGGATGAAAACATATGAAAACGGACGAAAACGTATATAAACGTATGAAAACAGACAAAAACGTATAAAAATGGACGAAAACGTCTGAAAACGGACAAAAACGTATAAAAACGGATGAAAACGTATGAAAATGGACAAAAATGTCTGCAAACATATAAAAACTGACGAAAACGAATAAAAACGTCTGAAAACAGATGAAAACGTAAAAAAACGGACGAAAACGTATAATAACGAACAAAAACGTCTGAAACAGACGAAAACGTAAAAAACGGACGAAAACGTATAAAAAGGGTAAAAAAACGTCTGAAAACGGACAAAAACGTCTGAAAACGTATATAATCATGTGAAAACAGACAAAAATGGACGAAAACGTAATAAAATGAGAAAAAATCGTGAATTTATTTAAAAAAGAAAAGCTTGACTTATTTAAAAAAAAAAAAAAAAAAAAAAAGTGTAACGTTAATTGGAAAAAAAGAGCCAGAAAAAAAAAGAAATAAATAAATAAAGAAAGTGAATAATAAAACAGACAAAGAAAAAGGAAAGAAAAAGACATGGACTTAGGTTTCATGTTTAATCTTAGGTTAATCCCCACCATTAGATCAAACTAAATGAATGGTGGTGATTTGTCCCTTGCTATGTACAAAAAAACTAGTCCCTAAATGAACTTTTCTCCTAGTTATATATACAATAAAACAAATCTCAATCAAAACCTTCGCATCTTTGAAATAACTAATTAATCTTTTACTTTGAAAAATGGTGGTTAAAGTTAAACCCCGTTAATTGCAAAACAAATTTTTTTTTTTTTTTTTTTTTTTTTTTTTTTTTGTACAGAAGTTTATTTCTTTAACTTATACGGAGTAAGCAAAAACAATTACAAATACCCAATAAAGTTGTCCAAAATTGTGTAAAAAAAAGGGAAAAAAATACATATATCCAAAATTGTACTTTGTGCAATTAAAAGAGTACTAGGGTTATAAATGATATGTAAATGAAAATAAAAGATTAAAAGTGGGTCTTAACTCTTAAACACTACACTCAGGATTAGGGGTGTAATCGAGCCGAGACAACTCGCGAGTAACTCGAGATCGACTCGAAAAATACTCGATTCGACTCGATTTTAAACGAGTCGAGCTCGAGCTCGAGCTACTCGTGTAAGATGTCGAGTCGAGTTCGAGTTCTAAGTTACTCGGCTCGTAAAGCTCGCGAGCCTTAACGAGCTTTTCTAAAATAACATATATGCATACCCTTTTACACACATATATTACTTTCCATTTTTTTTTCATATAAAAGGGAAAAGTTAAAAACCCTACTCATCTTTCACCTCTACCATTTGCCGTCATATACTCATCTTCCCTGTTCAAAAAAAAATCTACTCATCTACCACCTCTACCAACCGATTTTAGTTTTATTTTTTTATTAATTAATATAAAATATGTTTGATGCATTTATTTGGATTGAGTCAGCTAATAAGTAATTGATGTCAGTCTGTGCTCAACCCATCGATGTGGGACACCTTCAAATTTTTTCTACTTCGTTTTTTCTACTTCTTTAAAACATTAGCAAAATGTTTCTTGATTATATATATATATATATATATATATATATATATATATATATATATATATATATATATATATATATATATATATATATATATATATATATATAGGGGAAAACATAGCTACAACACAATGTAGCCAATTGGCTACATTTCCTTTGAAAAAAAAGGTGAGGACAGGGGAAAAATATGTGTCAGGGTCTAACCGCAGGGACTGAACTGTACATTATTAAAAGTTTTTTCAAAGGAATTGTAGCCAACTAGCTACAATTAATTGTAGCTAACATTTTCCCATATATATATATATATATATATATATATATATATATATATATATATATATATATATATATATATATACGTTTTTTATTGTACTGATTTCTATTTATGTTGCCATGGGTTTTGATCTAACCAGCCGTAGGTAACATAACTATCATATATAGACAAGCACCTGAATAATGATCCCAAGCACAAATTTCTTTAATATTTATGATACGCTGTTTTGTGGATTGTAAAGATGTCTATTGCATACATGTAAACGGGTCAAATCTGGGAAAAACACATATACGAGTCGAGCCGAGTCGAGTTTCGAGCTTGAGTTTTAGTGCTCGAGCCGAGCTCGAGCTAGAATTTTGAGGCTCGGTCGAGCTCGAGCCGAGTTTCGAGCTCGAGTATTATATGTCGAGCCGAGCTCGAGCTTGTCAATACTCGACTCGACTCGGCTCGTTTACACCCCTACTCAGGATGTAACCTCATCCCTATATCTGAAAAGGAGGTGGGCCCATAATGGTCTCTGTGTCTACGCATATTATCTATACTATTTATAATGGATGAAGGACTCTCTTTTTAAAAAAAATTCAGATGTACACAAAATGATGCATGATTTACAACACTTTAACGCAAACAATTTTCTTAATTACAACAACCAAAGCATTGTGTACAACAAAAACTAGCATGAATCGAAATTCAGACCACTTTCCTTAGAATTCTACATTAATAGCATTAAAAACACCCCTACACTCATATTACAATCATTTAAACACAATGTACAACCATCATTCTACATTAATAGCATTAAAAACACTCCTACACCCAATATTACAATCATTTAAACACAATGTACAACCCTCATTCTACATTAATAGCATTAAAAACATCCCTACACCTAATATTACAATCATTTAAACACAATGTATAACCCTCATTCTACATTAATAACATTAAAAACACCCCTACACCAAATATTATAATCATTTAAACACAATGTACAACCCTCCATCTTAACCTATACATGAACCTATGACTAAGACTCGACTCTATAAAACTCGACTCGGTACACAAAGCTGTGACCAAGCAAATTTAGGTGTCGAAATGACATCCCGTGACATTTTTATTAATTCTATTGAAAAATTTTATTTCAGAGTACCCGCCGCTTCTACATGCGGGTACCCTGCTAGTAGCCAATTAAGAGACAACAATGAGAAGTAATTTATGATGACTAGTGTATTAGAGGGCAAGGTATGATACCCTTTGCGGGCTTTATGTCTAGTTAGGGATTATAGATCCTTCTACTAATTCTTTTAACAAATATTCTTACTCACATGATTTTGACATGTGTTAAAATTGACGGTTTAGATGCGAAAAAATAATAAGTGAAGAAAAAGCATAAAATATTAGTATGGGTGTAGGAAAATATGTAAAAATACATTGTAAGAAGATATAACAAAACTCTTTTTAAATTAAGTGCTTTGAAGTAGTGTTTAGATGCACTATTTATTTAAGAGATAGAGGTTTTTATGGGTCACTTCTTAAAATTAAATAAGGATTTAGGCTTACATAATAAGTGAAAAAGAAGCATCTTCTTAGTTAAATAGCCTGCGTTACAACTAGGGGTATTAGTGGGGTCGGGTTGACCCGACCCGAACCTGATAAAGCTTATTGGGTCGGGTTAAATCGAGTTCAAAAACCTTGTCGGGTTGTTTTAACCCGAACATGATAACACGTGAGTGTTATCGGGTCAAGTTCGGGTTAGATAATTAATGTTGTCGGGTTATCAGGTCAACCCGATAAGATATGATAGTCTATATTGTTTAAAACTTTTTGGTGACTAAATCTTTTCTTCGTGCAAGTTGTATACAAAAAGATGCTAGTCATTGGTGATTATTAGTGTTAATTGTTGTAAAAATTTTATTCATAAGACTCATATTTGGTTATTTGTGCTAATCGTTGCAGCACTAATCTCATCAATTGCTTCTCCAACCATGCAAGTGTTAGATTTTATTAGCTCTTTACCTTTTCTGATTTTTGAAAACTCATAAACTGTTTCATTGATGCAGGCTTTGTGCATAGTTATTAATGATGAGTTTAAGAGATGTATCGACATTCATGAGAAAGACTATTGGTTTCTTTTAGCTCGATAAACGGAAGATGAAATTATTATTTTGTACCTGATAACCAGACATAACCCGACCCGAATATCACCTGAACCCGATAACCCGATTCTTTATCGAGTCCGGTTACGGATGAGTTTTTAAAAATCAAAACACGAGTAAACCCAACCCAACAAGACCCGATAACCCGACCCGATAACACCCCTAGTTACAACACCGGACCAACCACAATTCCAACAAAGTTGGGGTCGCCGTTGATGCATCAACGCGTGCTTGAAACAGAAAAGACAAAAAAAAATGAATTTTCAAAAACTTATGGCTAGAAACGGCTTTGGTTTTTAAAACTAAACACAATCAATTTATATAAACCCTTTACACACTCAATTTTTTTACGCACAAACACTTCACTTCAATTCCCACTTTCATATTTTACATAAAAACTATAAAAAAATATCTCAATATCCTAATAACGATCCGATTTTCAACAACCTCATCGGGATGTTGAAACCAAAGTCCTCATCTTTGTCAAACCCTCTGACACCTTCATCCGCAAACTCGATACCATTACATTCTCAATTTTCCGCGTTCGATAGCCAATACACTATGCTGACTTACACACCCGAGCAATTATATCACTTTCAACAATAACAAATATGTGGAAAACTAGAAGGGGGGTTGAATAGTTTACCGATTAAAATCTTTTTTACTTGTTAAGTTAGCTTTGAAACTTTCCGTTTGATCAAAGATATATACACAAACACAATATATAACATGCAAGTAAATGAAAGAAACGATCAAACCACAACACGAGTATTTATCGTGGTTCGGCTACAAGGACTCTTTTTCCTTGCCCTACGTCCACGCCCCGAGTATCCAACTCGAGAGTTTCTTTCACTAGTCAACAAGCTCCTTTTACCGGCGGAGAAAACCTTACACGTCGCTTATACTTTTACCGACACATAGCTAGATGTCGAGTTCTTTACCAAGGGTACAACCACTCCCGTTAGTTCTTTTACAAGGGTACAACTACTCCTGATACACTTTGTATTTTGTGGACTAAAATACTAACCGATCACTACTGAAAATACACAATCAAATGAAGTGTAAACTACACAAGTCTACACAATGATAAGCTAACAAGTCTTGCAACGTTGTGTTGAATACTTGTTACTTTTAGTAAGCTCGTGAATCTCTTTGCTACAAAAAGAAACTTCACATATGAAATGTTAAGAGGTTAGACGAAAGAATGAATGCGTGTGTAAAATATTATGTAAAGTGATGAGCCAAAATTTAACTTGTGGCTTGATATTTATAGCCAAACCTTCTGCAGGTCTAGCGGATTAGGCGGACCCCTCAGAAGGGTTCCGCCCGTGTACCTCCAGGGTACCGCCGGGCTTGCAGTTGGTTTTGCAATAAATCTTGCAAACCAAACAAAGTCACATCTCATTACTCTTGCAAACCAAACAATGTCACATCACATAATATCAAGTCAAACACTAAACTTGCAAGCAACATCTTAGTAAGTCGAACACATATCTTTCCATAAATGTATAATGACAAAACTTGCCATAAATGTGATGTGACAATTCTTTTTTTAGAAAATAAAAAGTGTTGTGTTTTATGAAATGTAAAATGTAGCAAAAGTCTAGTTTATGCAAGTCTTTAAAACTAAGATTATGTTTTACTTAGAAACTAAAGTTTACATTTGTCATTAACAAAACTTAGCGAAGATCGTAAAATATAAATAACGTTTTTTGGCGATATTTGTATTAACAAAATACTTAACCAAAATTTCCAAAATCCACCACAATTCCATCATTAACCACCACCACCACCACCCTCACAACCACAACCACCAACCGAAACCCACGAACAAAGGACCAAAAGAAAAGGAAAATGATCCGCATAAAAAAACAAAGACCCAAAACCCACAGCCACAACTGAAATGGAAACCGAATCCGGTCCAATTTCCTTTCGTTGGTTACCAGATTAAGAGACGTTATTAGCCTTGCGTTGCGTTGCCATTTTGGAGGATAACAAAGTCGGAAGTGACCAAAGCAACGATTCATTTTGTTACAAGGTTCTTCACGAGTTCAACAAAACTAATTGCCAAAAACATAACAAAGACATGTTGACGAGTAAGTAGCATACGTTGAACCACGTTGAACCATAATTGCCAAAAATTCAACGTATCTACAAACGTTTACAGTGTTTGGGTTGTAATGAAGAAAACAAAGTTGATTTTATGAATCGTGTTAGGCAAGCATATCGTGAAAAGTTGAAAGGAATATCGTTTTCTCAAGACGAGTATGGGCTATTTTGAAAAAGCTCGCCAAGTGGGACGTGGTTGTGTTGTACCAATAATATCACATCTACAACTAATCAAAATATGTAAATTAGGTGTGAGCACTTTAGAGAAAAGAGAGAGAGAGATATCAATAGTCTCGTATTGCTAGAACATAGAACACACACCTCATAACCCATGAGGTAGGGGTATTTATACCCAACATCTAGCCAAGCCTCCATTGCAGATATACAAGTTCCGCGATGGTAAACTTGTGTCGCATACAACTATTATTACACAACACACCCTATATTAAGATAAAATATAAATAGAAGTCCCTAACTGATGATTTACACTTTTCGTGTTCCAACAATCTCCCCCTAAGGGTAGATCATTCGGGTCTTCCATTTATGGGTATTCGGTTGGGCCAGCTTTGACATCCGATTCTTTGTTCCATTCTTCTCCATGATACACGAAGCGTGAGCCTTTTCTTTATCACTTTCACAACTCTTGTCAACAAATGATGATTGCTTGTTATCATCTCGATCTGCAGTCTCTCCACACGTTTCTTAATTCGCTCAAGTTTCTTCAGTATCTTGATTAAAGTACATGAGGAGAACTTAGCTACTTCAATGACTCTGAACAATCTTTTCTGCCTTTTGTTGGTCTTGTAAATAACACAAAGTACAAGTCAGGGTCTAGTGAAGTAAGTCCAGCACTTGATCTTTTGTATACCGACGCAAGCTAACATAGGAGGAGTCAAGTTGACTTTCCTTTGATAGCTTTCAATCCCCATCTGGAAGTCTTCAATGTGAACTACTAGAACATAGGCTTTCATAAAAATTAGGACTGATTCGATCACATCTTGATTGATGGCTTTCTTGTTGGAGCAGTCTCTTCTTCTCTTCAAAATATCTTCATGGTCATGAGGATGAAGATTCATATAATCTGATTTACTGAAGCGGTATTGTCTGTCGGTTCGAACAACGTGATAATCAACATATCCATGTGAATGCTGATGCTCGGAGTTAATTTCAACATATCTAAGGATTCTGGAGCTTGAGTAGACTTCATCACGAGGCTTCCTTTTGAGTTTCCTGAGTCGGTAGAAGCCCTTAGATCTTTAATTTACATTAATAATCCCTATAAATGCATCGAAGTTGTAATCCTCACGATCAACTTCTTTATCAGAGAATATGCCCATAAATCTTTCTTCTTCCATAAAAGGTTCCAGAATTTCCTCATATGCAGCAACTTCCTTTGCAGATGGTAGGTATTCATTTGGACCGTTCAGCATATATTTAAGATCGTCATTGAAGTATGGAACTAAGGGTGCAGAGTCAGATCTTGGAACCTTGGGAATCTGTTTCCACAATGGAGAGCGTTCTCTTCTTTCCCTTACAATTGTTGAAGAAGAAGACACGCCAAGAGCTTTTGAGACTTTTGATCTACAAGTCTGGTATTGAAATCTCTGTTGCTTTTGAACTTGTAAATTAAGGAGTCATAAATGCAATTAACTATTTGATACATTGTGTCGTCTTCCTGAATGTTGATTCCAAACCTTTCATGCAAATCTGAGAACATGTAGTCAAGCTTTTCGGCTGTCGGATCTCTAATTTGTTCTTCCGTTTATATTGGATCCCTTAGCACATCATCAAACTCATCGTCATCTTCAATATCAGACACATCAAATCCACCAGTCTCTGGAGGTATTTCACCTTCCCTGTAAGTCATATCGTCCTAGTCATTCTTGTCACCACCTGCATCTTCTTGTTGAGTATCAATCTCAACATCCACATCTTCAGCATTCACTTATTCTCAATGATCTGTCTGTTGTCGTGAGCTTGATTTTTGTTGTTGTTGTTGTTGTTGTTGTTGAGATGATGTTTGTTTCTGGGAAGAAAACGTTGCAGTGGTTGTTGTTCTTTGTCTTTTAGCGCTTTTCTCCCCATCAAGATTGTCCGAGTCTGGATCATCCTGATTCCGCTTCCTTGACTGTGGACGACATTGAATTTCTAACTCCGTGACTCTTGAGGACAATATTGTAATAAGTTTTATTGCCTCAGAGTTGAACTTTGTCATTTCTTTTTCAACTTTCAAAACTTGATTCGTGACTAGAGTTGTTGTCGGTGGTTGAGCTTCTGGATCTTGTAATCCATTGTAAAGGTTGGGATGTGTTGCCATAAGTGATTCATCATTCAAGATCTTATCAAGCATTAGTTCGGAGATGCGGTCCAGAGATAAGGATCTTGAGGATGTGGAAGCTCCAGCTTGTGTTGATTGTTGTCGTTGAGCTACAAACCTTGACTCCATGTCAGCCCGTAGTTTTCCCATTACTTCGTTGAATTGTGTGGTAATCACAAATGGTACAGGATCAGCTCGGATTCTTTTAAAAAATGTTGATGTAGACATCGTTGGTATGTGTTTTGGTTGAGATGTTGTTGTTGACTGTTGTTGAAAGTGAGTTGTATATGGGATTGTTGTTGTGTGAATAGTTGTTGTTGATGTTGCGGTTGTTATTGTTGTTGTTGTTGTTGTTGTTGTTGTTGGAGGTGATGATGGTGGTTCTACATCAATAATGACGGGAGGGGTGAACTGGTGTTGCTCAGAGGACCTAGACCTACTATTGTCATACTTCATCTTCTTCCTAATCTCCGGTCTATGGGTGTCATCTCCATCCCCCTTATCATCTCCATCATCATTATCGTGACCAGCATCACTAGGCCTAAACTCCTGACTATCCTTATCCTCCTTAGAGAGTTCACTTTTCTCCTTATCTTTCTCTTCATAATCTTCCTCTTCCTCATCTAACAATTGGCTTCCCTTCTTAGAGTGTTTCATAGCCAATTATTTTCGACGCTTCCTGTTGACATAAATAATGTCTTAAAACATTGTTAGCATATTAACAATGTCTCTATGTTTTGATAATTACAATGCATAAACTCATTAATCTAAAACTTATGACGTAAACAAGTTTTTAGTGCTTAATATTTGTCTTTGCTTCCATATCACTTAAGGTATGAATAAACAAAGGGTTTATTACATTTCATGATCAAAGGAAATTTCTCTAATCACTAGGATTTTTATAAAATGCATTAAACATTTTATATCTTTTACAAAATTACTTTTGGAATTAAAAGAATATGTTTAATTCATTATAAATATATGATTTCAAATTTCCAACCAAAAATGGCAAATTTTATCCAGAAAAATATTCTCCACTAAAAGACAAGAAAAATCAACGTTATGAAGGGGCGGCCCCCTTAATCAATAAGGGGACCGGCCATTAATTAAGGGGACTGGCCACGTTCCAGAACAGTATTTTTCTCCCCTATAAATACTGGTTCATCCCTTAGAATTTTCTCACCTTTTGCACTTCTAAACTTTATGATCTAGATCCATATTTCTATTCTCTCATCCTTTGATCATAAGTGTATAATTCTTTATTTCAAAGTGATTCAAACTTCATCCTCTCAAGTGCAAGAGAAGAATACTTCTATCCTCCAAGACAAGAAGTATTACAACTTGTTGTGATCTCCACATCCAAGTTGTTGGTACATCATCAAGATTATTTACATTATTCTTTGTGAAGATTGTTGTGAATATTTGATTGTAGATAGTTGTGCTAGATATATAGATTGTGTGATTAGTTATTAGCTTGGTGTGAAGAAGAAAAGTTAGGAATTATATTGGTGTGAAGAAGATAGGTGTGGAGTAGTTAGTTGTGAAGTAGATTGATTTGAAGAAGTTGTGTAGAAGTTGTGACTTAGGTGTGAAGAAGTTGTGGTGTGAAAATTGGTGTGTAAGGTTTTCTCCGCCATAAGGGAGCTTGTTGATATAGTGAAGAAAACTCTCGAGTTAGGTGCTCGGGGAGTGGAGTAGGGCAAGGAAGGTGTCCTTGTAGCCGAACCACTATAAATCTCTTGTCTCGCGGTTTGATCTTTCCATCTCTTACTTATTTCATTACTTATCATTGTTATATATTACTTATTGATAGTTGTTTATATTGTGCAAGACTTGAGATCACATATTATCGAATCTAAGTTTTTAAAAGCTAAGAAAACACTAAAACTATCTTTTACAACGAATTAAAAAGACGTAAAACTATTCAACCCCCTTCTAGTTTTCCACAATTGGTATCAAGAGCCACGTCTAGCAAGATTTTTTAAAATATATTGTATTTTAAAACTTGTAACGATCTATGGAATCTGAAAAATATTTAGAAGGGCAATCTATGCAAAGACCACCACTATTTGAAAGTGATGGATTTTTATATTGGAAAAATAGATTCGAAACGTATGTGAAATCAAAAGATCTTGATCTTTGGCATATTATTACCTTTGGTGATTTTCCTCCTATTCAATATAATGTTGAAACTAAAATGAATGAAATTGTATCTTTCGAAGAACAAAATGATGATTTGAAAAAGAAATTAGCAAAAAATAATGAGGCTAAAATGGTCATTTATAATGCGTTACCACGCAAAGAATATGAAAGAATTTTTATGTGTAAAACCGCCAAAAAAATTTGGGATTCTTTACTAATTACTCACCAAGGTAATAGCCAAGTCAAAGATAATAAAATAGATCTTCTTGTACAACAATATGAACAATTTACGATTCCGAAAGAGGAATCAATTGATAATGCTTTTGCTAAGTTTAACACTATTATCACAAGTTTAAAAGCACTTGATGAGACATTTTCTAGTAAAAATTGTGTTAGGAAATTTCTTAGGGCATTGCATTCAAAATGGCGAGCTAAGGTCACGGCAATTGAAGAATCATAGAACTTGATGACGTTATCACTAGATGAACTAATTGGCAACTTGAAGGTTCATGAAGAAATCATAAGAAGAGATTCGGAAACGGTCAAAGTCAAGAAAGAACAAACCAAATCCATTGCTCTAAAAGCCAAAAAGGAACCTAGTGATAATGATGATTCAAGTGACGAAAGTGAAGACGAAGAATATGCAATGGCCGTAAGAGAATTCAAGAAGTTCTTCAAGAGACGAGGAAGATTAACTAGATTATCACGAGACGAAAGAAAAGCATTCCAAAGAAATAGAAGTGACAACTACGGGAAAAGAAAGTGCTTTAGATGTGGAAGTCCAAATCATCTCATTGGCGAATGTCTAAAGCCACCGGGTTATGAAAATCAAGGCGCTTTTGTTAGTAGAACATGGAGTGATAATGACAAAGAAGAAATTGAAAAGCCAAGAGACGAAAAGTGTTTCATGGCAAAAGAAACCGACGAAATATGTTTAGGAATTGACTTGGAACCTGACGAATGGATCAAAGATAGCGGATGTTCGAGGCACATGATGGGGAACCGCAAGCTATTCTCTACATACAAGGCATACAATGGAGGTAACGTTATTTTTGGTAGTGACTTACGTGGAAAAATCATTGGCAAAGGTACGATTTCTCAAGACTCTCTTACTATTGAAAATGTAGAGCATGTAGATAATTTAACATATAACTTGCTTAGTGTAGGACAAATATGTGATAATAAATGTAAAGTCACGTTTACCGAAGATGATAGCGAAATAGTTAGGAATGGAAAAATTATAGGTAGAGGAATTAGGAAAGGTGGCATATATGTTATGAAACTAGGAAACAAGCCTGAGGATAGGATATGCCTAACGACCCTAGATGAAAACTCTACATTGTGGCATAGGAAATTAGGACATACTAACATGCAACAAATACAATCTTTGGCCTCTAAGGAATTAGTTAGAAATTTGCCTAATCTAAAATATGACAAGCATTTTTGTGATGCATGTAAAATTGGAAAACAAGCTCATGCTAGTCACAAAGCTAAGAATATAGTATCCACTACTAGGTGCCTAGAATTATTACATATGGATCTTTTCGGTCCATCCGCTGTGCGGAGCTATGGAGGAAACAAATATACCTTAGTAATAATAGATGACTACTCACGATACACGTGGACTAGGTTTTTAAGTGACAAAACCCAAGCATTTGAAAAATTCGAAAAATTTAGTAAAATGATTCAAAATAAATTAGGATGCTCAATAGTTGCCATTAGGACGGACCATGGTAGGGAATTTGATAACGAAGTACAATTCGAAAAATATTGTGAGTTAAATGGAATATCTCACAATTTCTCCGCTCCTCGTTGATGCGTGGGAATCGCAACAGGCTTTACCTCTCGAGGGATCTCGAGAAGCTTACAACCCCCACCAGGCAGTGTACCTGATCGTTGTAGTATAGTATAGTGACAAGTACCGGGGGATTGATCGTTCAGCTTAGGAATAGTGTCGCTAGGATTAGAAAGCCTAATTAATAGTTCTAAAGGTGAGGGAAGATTATTTTTGTGTTTTTATATTTTTATGAAAGCAATTAAAATCTCGGGTTTTGAAGGAGTGGGCGGAATTAGTTGCTATTCAACTAACCCAAAACTAATATATAATCAAAATAAAATACTAAAAATAAAATTAAACTAATTATTACAAAGGTTGTGAGCAGTAATTGAAGAAATTGTGTTTACTTAGACTTCACTACTCCCTAGATATCTTTTACACGTTAATTACTTGTTATAATTGCATGGATGACGGATCGTATTCCTTAATACCATTCATGGGGTGGCATACATAACTCCCCAATTCTATGAGCTCTTATCTCCTCCTACACCATGACCCAGCACAACTATAGGGATTGTGAACAGTGGCTCATGCATTAAATACAACCAATAAAGACCTAGTACGCCTCGGTTCATGTTTCTTAAGACGTTCAAGCATGTTACCATTTGGAGATCTGCCAGTTTTCTTAAGCCTAACATATAAATCATTCATCCAAGAACAAGAATAAACAAGTAATCAACACATAATCAACATCTAGGTTTCATTAGATCTAAGCAAACACAAGAGAGATCTAGCCTAGCATAATTGAATTGAGACAAGAACAAGATATAGACAACTAACACATAGACATATTGATTGAATTAGAAGAACACTTATCTCAATTACAATGCAAGGTATCAAGGGTTTGGAACCCTTGAAAAACCTGTAAAAGAGGCACCGAATTCGTCTTTAGGGTTTCACCAAAACTTCTCTCTTTTTTTTATGTAAAAACTAGAAAACTATATATAGGAAAACTGGGCTGACGGCGTCAAGACAACATTGTGACGCCGTCACCTCGCCGCCAAATACTTCCTCGGACGGCCTTGATCTACTTATGACGGCCTATGTGACGCCGTCACCAACCACGGTATTTTATTCTTGGCCTTTTGGCGCCGTCAGGATGACTTTTGACGCCATCATCAACTACGGTATTTTATTCTTGATGTCTGACGCCGTCAGGGTGTAACTCTTGACGCCGTCACCTAGTGTCTCCAGCATGGAAAATTGATACTTTGCCGTTTTCTTCACTTTTATGCTCCAAAAACGTCCAAAATGGCTTCTTTTCCAGAATTCACTCTCCAAGTACCTAAAATCACAAAAGGAACGATTTAGGGCAATATTTGATCAAACAAAGTCGGATTCGGGCTTAAATGACCCCCTAAAAACGGATCATTTTTCGCCTCATCATATACCCTTACACTTGAGATTTGCTTGTCCTCAAGCAAATGAGCTTTTATTCTACTCAAAAGACAAGTTAGGGGTCATTTAACACTAATATAAAAGTAATTACAACAAATAATCGTTCCACTAAAGACCAATAGACAAGCACGGAGATCATACACAGGCACCTCACAAATAATGTTTAGATACTCACATCTCTCGGGTGTAATAAAGTAATATAACATTATGGAAATGGAAGATATCTCTCACTACCTGTCATAGCAAAATAGATTACCATAGGCTTGGGAAAGGATCAAACCTCCACCACATGGCGTAAGCACCTAGGATAAACTATCAAAGAGGTCTTTTTAAGGGTTGTAACGTTAGGTATAGGGATATGAATTACACGGTTTTGTTGGATAAAGGAAGTTTTACTGGTGGCGAGTTAACAATCTTGGTTAATTACATGTACAATATGGCGTTGCTAAGCCAAGACTAGACTCGACTTAAGCTAAAAAATGAAAAATAACAAAAACATAAAATGAACATAGAATGAAACGGGATGGTAGTCCGTATGTTTTTTCTCTTTTTCTTTTTTTTTTCTTTTTCTTGTTTTTTCGATTTTTTTTTTTTTTTTTTTTTTCATACACTCTTACCCTACCATCCGAAATAATAGATCATAGGGGATGAACATTTCCCTTACACTTGAATCTTTACATACTTTACAATTAACTAATCTAATGACTCGAATTAAGAAAATTAAAACACTTGGAGCACTTTTAAGATTAACGTACATATGGGGGTAATAAGTGATGTTCTTCCCCATTATTCCATAAAATAAGAACTTACCCATGAGTCCCAATCGTCCCAAAACAATATGTACAAGGATATGACTCGACTTAGCAACCATGTAATCAATTAGAAAGTTAACTTAGGGTTTAACAAATAACAATAATGCACTAAAAATGAGCGCATACACGGAAGGCTAAGGCGATTTGGTTGTACATTTAAGTGGGGTGTAACAAATTATTCCTTTAAGTAAAATGCTTAAAGTTAGAAACGAAAAGATAGGCTCGGAGGGGTGTACTAGGGGTATCGTGTACTAAAAATGAGTACAACGCTAAGGTTGTGGGGAAAATTAGTTGACTTAACTAGCCAAGTAATATGACTTAAATGGTCAAGTAATTATGATACGGGTTTAACACAAGGGTGATCCTAATGCCTCTTATCATGTAGTAAATCCTACCACACGAATGTAGTCTCACTAGCGGTCTCGGGATGCATCACTAACGCAAGTTCTAGAATCTAAATGCTACCGGTACACTCATAAGCACTAATAATGAATGCTTTTCCTATCAAATCTAAAGGCGAACCTCACATTTTTGGGTGGAAAATTTTTCTGAATATACGGTTATGTGCTAGTCATACAATCTCCTATCCATGAGATGCTTGCTATGGCTAAAGTTTCACTCCTAAATGTTGTAAAAAAATTTAAATTTGGCGCTAAAATTGCACTAACAAGTATTTCTCATAGTTTTATTACACATCTACTATCAAACAAAACAAACTCAAGCGAAAGTGCATATGTAAGGTATCATCTTTTTACCCTCCCCTTACACTTAAGATGAACATTGTCCCCAATGTTCAAGTAAAGAATGTAAAAGTGAAAAAGTAAAGAGAATGAAATCAAATACTCCCCTGATTCGCTCGGTATGGATTTTAGGTTGGCCAGGTTAAATCTTCTTCCAAGAAAACTAACAATCAAAGCTTCCCTTCCAGAATATAAATCATCTCCTTGTCAAACATAACCTGTAAAACCTGACAAAATAGACAAGACAACCTCACGTAAAATCGGCGGCATTCTATATAAGTTCCTAAATCCTAGAAAACAAAGTAAGATATAATGCTTGTGGAATGAAGTTTGCAGATTTCCTGGAGATTATAAAACTTAATAATTCACAAAAACCATAAGACTCCGTTAGAAAAACAAAACCGGTAAAATTTCCAGATTTCAACTCATGACGCCGTCAAGAGTAATACTCTGACGCCGTCAGAATGGACCTGCAGAAATTCTTATGTTAAGTTTCCGGAAAATTTCTGGAAAAACTTCGTCCTACTTCCTGGAAAATCCTGCAAAACTTCATTATGACTCAATACAAGCATTTGACTCTAACAAATACGAATATACATGTTCATTTAATATTGTGGAGAATCATGATTGGTTTGTTTCTTGAAAACATATTTGGGGTTTCCCCTTACACTTATCTTTTGCAAAAATACTTTTAGGTTGGAGTTAAGACTAGGCCAAACAACATAGTAAAGTATTTCCACATTTTAATTGAGAAACATGATCAACCAAGAATAAAAATAAAACATGCATACGGAAGCAAATAACAATCAAACAAAATAAAATCACACAAAACATGGGTTGCCTCCCAAGAAGCGCTTTTCTTTATTTACGAGTCTTGTAGCTAGACTCAAGGCTATGGGCTATCGTGTATCGCTTATGCTCACATAACCAAGTGTGAGCCATCTAATAGTCGCCTCATCTTTCTTATACTCTTCTCCTAACTCTAAGCACCCGCGATAGTATTTTTTATTCTTTTCATGCGTGTACTTAAGTCCTCTTTTCTTATCATTCTCACTTAGCATTTCTATAGGCGGATACCTACTACACTTTTCCATGGAGAAATCCTTGAACCTAGGGTGTGTGCGGGGCATTTGATAGACAAATTCTTCATCCCCATCCGAGAATGTAATTAACCCTTCTATGAGTTTTTCATCGAGGTTGGTCAACCGTTTGAAAGGTCTTCCAAATACAACTTGCGTCAATTTATCATCAATAAATTCTCCTAGATTCTCCATAACCATGAACTCAACAAGATAAACCAAACTTCCTACAAACACATGCATTGGTATTGCCTTAGCAATAATGTTTTCCCCTTTGTATTGTAACTCACCTACCATGATTTTTTTGTATTCATTACGTGAGATTATGTTCATTGGAAGGGATGAGTTGAGATAGGCGTTAAAGCTCTTAAATCCAATCTTACAAGGGAATTGCATGTTAAATGAACTATCACACTCAATCCTAGTTCTAGGGTCAACATACCTAAGAGGGTTTATCTCCTCTTCCATTTTATCCTCTGTTGGGATCATACTTTAGTATTTAGTCAAGTCTCGGTCATTACATTTTGTAATAGGTTGCTTTAGTATTATTTATGATTATTGTTTAGTTAATGGGCAACATGTAAAAGCCCATAAGGCCTTGAAAGCCCACGTATGAAAGGATAAGGGAGGAAGGGAGTGTTGCCCTAGCTCCTCCCTTATAAATAGAAACCTTATGTTACATTTTATTTTGTTGGTTATTTGATTATCTTAGTGAAACTCTTGCACTCTCACCTTTCATATTGTCTTATAATCAACCACCTCTCATTCTCATCTTATTTCTTTATCAATCATACTTGTGTTTACATAAATGGTGACCTAACAAGTGGTATCATTCGCCTACTAGAAGTTTGAAGTGTGTTTCTTTGTTTAACGTGGGGTTAGGTGCTTAGTTCTTCATCTTTTTGCATTTTTCTTTGTTTCTTTCACTCAAATCTTGAAGCTTGGACAAGTTTCAAGGTTGATATAGTGATTTGAAGCTTAGTTGTTGCATAAAGTTGTGATTTTTAAGGTTTTTTTTAAGGTTTTATAGCTTCTTTGATATTGGAAAACTAGTTTTTTGGTAGCTAAATCTTATAAAGTTAAGGTTTTTCTAAGTATTGGTGAAGTTATTTGATCAAAAGTACCTTATTTCTAAGCATTTTCTCATCAAAAAAGTCATTTTTTGGATGAACAGTACGTTTTACGCGTAAGTTGGTCGGAAATAGTACTATCTCCAGCTGTCTACAGTGTTTTTTGGTCGGTTTACGCATAAAATTTGGTCTAAACCCTTTTCCTACGCGTAAAATAGGCTTAAACCCTTTTCTTACGCGTTAAATAGGCTTAAACCCTTTTCTTACGCATTAACTTGGTCCAAAACCCTTTTCTTACGCGTAAAATAGGCTAAAACCCTGATCCTACGCGTTACTTGCTCTTCTACGCCTTAAACCTATGCTTAAGTTTGATTCTACGCGTAAGTCAAAGTTACGCGTAACTTGCCAGAGTTTACGCGTAAGCTTCATCAACGATCTTCTCCTCGTGTAACGGTGACTCAGTACTTCCATAGCTTGGATAAGTTAGTGGAATACTTCGACTACGGTTATCTTTCACGCTTGGATAAGTTTGAAAGATTTGTTTGGTTGTTTAAACCTTACGCATAAGTCTAAACTTACGCATAAGCCTAAACTTACGCGTAAAGAGAAAACTTACGCATAAACTATTAGTTTACGCATAATCTACTCTTTACGCATAACTTAAAGTTTACGCGTAAGATTAAGTTACGCGTAAGAATTGAACTTACCCCAAGGATTTTGCAACTTACTCAAAGGAACGTGCATTTCATTCTTCTACAAAGATCCATTTCTACACAAGTGTTCTACGATGTCTCAACCACCTAATCACTACTTCCCTCACTCTTATCCTCAGCAACAACAACCTCAGCAGTATCAGCAACAACAACCTCAGCAGTATCAGCAACAACAATACCTTCCGCACATCATGAATCAACAACCTCCTAAATACAATCCACAACAACATTACCTAATGATGCAACAACAGCTCATTCCTCAACAACAACCATATCAAGTGCCACTACAAAACACTCAGTTTTCCACCAAACAACCTCACTGGTTTGACAGAATGTGTGAAGTTATTACAACTCAACAATCCCGACATGAGGCAGGATCACTTGAAACACCTCCAATGCTTACACCTGGAAACTATGTGCAATGGTCAAGTCGATTCTTACGATTTCTTGAACTAAAGAAACCTCATGGGAAATTCTTGAAGCAAGTGATACTTGAAGGACCATTTGAGTGGCCAACAAGATTTGAAGCTAGTGATCCACATGCTGATCCTCCACGTCCTCCTGGTGATAGACCCCTTGCAGAATCAGCACTCACTGAAGAACAGAAACTACATCGTGAAGCTGATCAGTATGCAATGGCTTATATACTTCAAGGTATACCTAATCCGATCTATCGAAGTGTCGATGCTCAGAAAACAGCCAAAGCTATGTGGGAACACGTTCATCTCCTAATGGAAGGAACTCAATTGAACAAAGATGACATGGAATCCAAGCTTTACATGGAATACACTGACATCACAATTGAACCTGGAGAGTCACTTGAATCCTACTATCATCGTTTCACAAATGTGGTCAATGATCTGGAACGTCACAAAATCACTGTACCAAGGATCGTTGTGAACTCCAAATTTGTTGGTAGTCTTGGCCCTGATTGGCATAAATATGTGACATTTGTTCGTCAAACGAAGAATCTTCATGATGCTCCATATGGTTTGTTGTATGACTTTCTGAAACACCATGAACCTGAAGTGGAAAAAGATCGAGCTCTACGAGGAGGTTACACACCCACAACAACACCAAATTCTTTGGCTCTCGTAGCTCAATCTCCCTATGCTCCACCACCACTGTCAAATCATTCATATGTTCAAGAGCAGAACTACTTCAGTTATCCACAATCTTCCACCTCGAACCAAATGGTCCCTTATGATTCATCTCCACAAGATACTTCTACTCAACTTGTTCCGTCAAACAACAGTGATGCTGTGTACTACTCCAACTGCAATGATGATGACGATGATGACTTTAATACGTTGAATCAGGGACTTGCTCTTATTGCTCGTGCTTTCAGCAAATTCTCCAACAAAACGAACAACCGTCAACGTTCATCTTCTAATACCAGGAATCAAGCTGTTGTAAATGATGGAAGAGTGGAAATTCAGAATCGTAACTATGGTAGATCTGGTTCAGGAAGTTCTTCAGGAAGTTATGGGAATGGTCAGAGGTTTGGTAACAATGCAGGGTTCAGGAACAACTCAGGATCTTCTCAACAAAGGTCTGACTCAGTTGCTACAAGGAACTCAACCTCAGGGAATGCAGTTTGGTGCTACAATTGTAATGAACAAGGTCATATTGCTACAGCATGTCCCAAACCGAGAACTCGGGGTAGCAAGTTTCACAAGCAGGCATTACTCATGGCTCTTCAGGATGAAAAAGATGGACATTTCCCTGAACAGGACAACAACTTCATGGCAAATGTGAACAACGATGATGACATGGAAGATCTGGAAGCCAATGCTGCTGTGATGCTTATGGCCAACATGCAGGAACTTAAGCTCAATGATTCAGGTCTAGTGTATGACACTGACGGCTTGTCTCAGGTACATGACCTCAATGAATGCTTTATTAATGAAATAGTCTCACCTTCTGCTTATGAATCAGATATGGCGCAAGTTGTTCCACTAAATCATCTTCATCATCTCATACAGATGAACAAATAAACACAGTTGTCATATTCGATGATGACACAGTTGTTTCATTTGATGATCCTATTGAGAATGATAAACATGATCATTTCGAACAACATGAACCATCATTTGATCCAGACCCTGATCTCATATTGTTATCAAAACAACTGGATGCTCAACAATTGCAAATAATAAAGTGCAACGAGAAAAACAAAGATTTGAAAGAACAAAATGCGTCACTTGCAAGAGATATTGAATGTTATAAAATTCAGCTTTCTAATCAGGAAGACAAGATTAAACATGCAAAAAGTTTTGAAAAAGCTTTTCACGATTCCTACAACAAAGAACAAGATCTTCAACGCAAAATGCAAGATTTAATCGAGTCAAACGGAAAGTTGATTTCAAAACTCGAAAGTGAAAAGAGTGAATTGAAAATGCAAGTCGAACGTCTTCAAACAGAACTTTCAAAAACAGAAACAGAATTGTCAAGTTGGCAAAAAGATTTTTGTGAACATAAAATACGAAAAAGGAAATATATAGATAACTTACTCGGTGATATTGTTGATCTTGAAAAACAATTGAAAGAATTTCGTAACATTGTTTACAAACACGGGAACTCTGTCACAACAATTCAGAAATTTACTTTAAAACCGAGACCCGGTACTGGATTTGCACTTGGCGATTACAATTCAATGTTTCTTCACAATGCATTCAAAGATGTTCCAAAAATTTACAGTATGGACTATTTGCTTGATAATACGATTGTGCGTGCTGTTGTTTTTGATACTGAGGAAGAAGAAGAACTTGAAGACGAGAGTCGGTCAAAAATGAGTAATGTTCAATATTGCACGCCATATGACTATTCAAAAAATCCAGTCAAGTTCGTTACTCAAAAGGATTTACCTGAGAAATCATGGTTTATCGAAGAGTCGTATGTTTCATCTCACAATGAGGCCCCTGTCCAAACTGTAGCACAAGTAAATGGTCCTTTACCATCATCCGGTGAACTTTCACCCTTACCAAATAGTGTTCGTGTCTTAAATTATTTCAAAACTTTTATGGAAGACATCGAAATTTTGGAGGAGACAATTGAACGTAATTCTGAAATAAAAATTGAAACGTTTCAATCCGCTTACGAGCGCGAAAAGAGAGATATTTTTCAAAAACAAATGTTTCCAATTGTCAAACACCTCCGTCTCTGTGCTACACGTTGGGATCAGGAACTTCAAAAGGAGGTCAAATATATGATAAACGTTTTCAATGATAATAAAAATGAAATTTTGGTTCAAAAGCAACGAACTAGAGTTTTCAAAAATGATGCTGATCGACTCTTAGAACAAGTTCTCAATGCTGATATTTTGTCTGTTATCATGAATGATCTCTATAATTCTGGTACTTCTATACTTAAGCATGATCATTGTGTTGATAATAACTTGTTGAATGTGGAAATTGAGACACTGAAACATGAGAATGATAATCTGAGGAAAAAGAATGATGATGTGACAAAACAGTTTTCAAAACAAATCAGTCTACTCAATCAAAGGCTTGAATGGTGTCAAGCTAAAAGTCTTGAAAGGGAATTGAAGTTTCAAAGTCACAATGTTTCAAACTCTTGTCAACTTTGCAAAAACAATGAGTCTTTAAAAGGTTTGTGTCTCAAATACGAGAAAGAAATTGCGAAGTTAAAAATTGAAAATGACGAATTTCTACAAAACCACATAGACATCAAATATTGCAATGGTATACTTGAGTCTAATATTCAGGATAAGAATCACATCATCATCGAGTTGAAAGAGAAAATCAAAATACTTGAAAAAGGAAAGATGGTTGACACCACGGTGAAAGCACCAGGAATGTATAAATTAGACAAAACTGATAAAGGAAAGGTTGTTCAAAATACTAATGTTGCAAACTCCACTTCTACAGGACTAGTCTCCCCTACTAGCGTTAGCAGACCCAAGCGAAACAGTAAAAAGAAGAATAGGCTCTGGCAACGTAAGAGAGGACAACTAGAAGCTCAAGAAGTAGAAGACCAACTTAGGAATTTGAATAAAACTCATGTTGCATCAGATTTAGATTCTAATCTGGCAAATTGTAATCAAAATCTAAATGTAACGAATGATGAACCTTTGAATGTTTTGAATATTAATGCATCTTGTGTGTTTTGTCGTAAAAGCGTTTCATCTGGTGATCATACTACATGTATAGCTAATTCTCTACTTCATCGTCATAAGAAACGTAGGACACGCATTCCTTCTAGGCCCACCACTGCCTCTAAGTCTATCTTAGGAAAGCCGCCTTCTACGGTTTCTAGTGAAGTTGATGTTACCCCCATAGGTGCAGAGAACAAGTCCAGGAATCAGCCAAACACTAGTGAATACACCATTAAGAAAGCTCGAACTAGTTGGAATTGGCAACGTTGGTTACAACACAAACCTGATTTTAAATGGATTCCTAAATTATTGAATACTTGTGCTTCTAACCAACTGGAACCCGCAGTTTCTTTGGGTTCCACCCTTACTTCTGTTCCATCCGTGTCCTCTTCTTGTGATGCAGGTGGTGCAGATTGTTCTCTGGATTGTTGATAGCGGATGCACCCGACATATGACAGGCAATCTCAAACTGTTACACAACTTTGTCTCAAAGTTCATTGGTACTGTCAGATTCGGGAATGATCATTACGCTTTAATCATGGGATATGGTGACTTTATCAGTGGGAACATCGAAATAAGCCGTGTTTATTATGTGGAAGGCCTTGGACACTACCTTTTCTCTGTTGGTCAATTCTGTGATGGGGATCTAGAAGTTGCATTTCGTGAGAAAACTTGCTTTGTTCGTGACTTACAAGGAAACGATCTTATGTCTGGCTCCCGTGGCTCCAATCTTTATACAATTTCAATGTCAGATATGATTGCAACATCTCCGATATGTCTTCTCTCCAAAGCAGAATCAACTAAATCTTGGTTATGGCACAAACGTCTTTCACACTTGAATTTCAAAACTATGACTGACCTTGCTCGTTATAAACTTGTTGAGGGATTTCCAAGATTCCGTTTCACCAAAGATCACTTATGTCCTGCCTGTGAACAAGGAAAAAGTACTCGGGCTCATTTTCCTTCAAAACCGGAGCACAGTACGAATCATGTTCTACAACTGCTTCATATGGATTTGTGTGGACCGATGCGCGTTCAAAGTATCAACGGTAAACGCTACATACTAGTAATCGTCGATGATTTTTCCAGATGGACTTGGGTTTATTTTCTACGAAGTAAAGATCAGGCTCCGTCTATGATCATCACCTTTCTCACTAAAATTCAAGTTCAGTTACGCAACACGGTCTGAATAGTCAGAACTGACAATGGAACTGAATTTAAGAATCAGACACTTAGGTCTTATTATGAGAAAGTGGGAATTGAACATCAAACATCTATTCCTAGAAGCCCAGAACAGAATGGAGTTGTTGAAAGACGCAACAGGACGTTAGTGGAAGCTGCTAGAACTATGTTGATTAATGCTCAATTACCTGATTACTTGTGGGCAGAAGCTGTTTCAACCGCATGCTATACTCAAAACCGTTGTATGATCACAAAACGTCATCGCAAAACACCATATCAAATTGTTCACAAAAGGAAACCGAACATCGATTACTTTCATGTTTTTGGAGCACTCTGCTATCCGAAAAATGATCGTGATGATTTAGGTAAACTTAAAGCAAAGGCTGACATTGGAGTGTTCGTTGGATACTGTGAAAATTCTAAAGGTTTTCGGATATGGAATCGTCGAACAAGAGAAATTCAAGAAACCATTCACGCTAATTTTGATGAACTCACACAAATGGCTTCTGAGCAACACAGCTTAGGACCCGAATTTAACCGTCTTAACTCTCCGGCATCTTCGGCTGAACCATTGCCACTCAACCGCAAAGAATTGGAAACCTTGTTTGCTCCACTGTTTGATGACAGAATTGAATACCGTCCTACTGAGGTTCCACCGATTTCCGCTGCTCAACCTGACAATATTCATGTACCAGACTCACCTCAACAAACTTCAACAACTGTTGAGAGAGACGGTCCTCCAATTGCTTCACCATCTACAGTAGAACAAACTGTTTCTAACTCCTGCCACTCAGCTGAAGATCCAACACCACTATCAGTTCCACAATCCGCAGAGCATGATCCTGATGCGTTCTTCAATCCGTTTGCACCAGCTACTACAGTTCCTGATATAGCTGAGTCGTCAACACGCAACTTGGATCCTGCCAACATGCGAGATACATATCAACTACACCCTTCAACACACAAATGGACCCGAGACCATCCTCTAGTTCATATTATTGGCCATCCAGATGCACCAGTTATGACAAGACAACGACTTCACACAGATGGAGAAACTTGCATCTACTCACTCACAGTTTGTCATGAAGAACCCAAGAACATTAAAGATGCAATGACTTATGACAACTGGATTGAATCTATGCAAGAGGAATTTCAGCAATTCATAAGATTAGAAGTCTGGGAATTAGTTGAAAGACCTGACGGAGTCTTTGTCATTGGGTTAAAATGGATCTGGAAGAACAAGCTTGATGCTGAAGGCACTGTCATACGAAACAAATCACGTCTGGTAGCGAAAGGATACTCTCAACTGGAAGGTCTAGATTTTGCTGAATCCTTTGCTCCAGTGGCTCGACATGAAGCTGTTCGGATCTTTTTGGCCTATGCCGCACACAGGAATATGGTAGTCTTCCAAATGGATGTCAAAACAGCATTTCTTAATGGAGATCTCCGTGAAGAAGTTTATGTTAGCCAACCTGAAGGCTTCGTTGATCCTGAGCGTCCTAATCACGTTTACCGACTCAAAAAGGCACTCTACGGACTCAAGCAAGCCCCACGGGCGTGGTATGACAAACTGTCTACTTTCTTATTGGCCAATAAATTTTCTAAAGGATCGGTGGATCCCACACTATTTACAAAAACCTACGGGGAGGACTTACTTGTTGTTCAAATATATGTCGATGACATCATTTTTGCCTCAACAAAAAGAAGTTACTCTAATGATTTTGCAAAATTAATGAAAGATAATTTTGAAATGTCCATGATGGGTGAACTTTCGTTCTTTCTAGGACTTCAAGTTCATCAATCACCCCGTGGAATTTTTATAAATCAGTCTAAATATGCTCTTGAAATTTTGAAGAAACATGGAATGATGTCTTGTGATACTTATAATACACCAATGGGCTATACCACAAAACTAGATGCTGATTTACATGGGACTCCAGTTGACCCTACCAAATACCGAAGTATGATTGGGTCCCTCATGTATCTCACAGCTAGTAGACCTGATATAGTATTTGCTGTCTACATGTGCTCCCGCTATCAGTCCAGACCAACTGAAAAACACCTCAGTGAGGTCAAGAGAATCCTTCGATACATAAAGGGAACCATTAACTTGGGGATCTGGTATCCGAAGGATTCTGGCTTTGAACTAATTGCTTTTTCAGATGCTGACCATGCAGGATGTTTAGACACACGCATAAGTACATCTGGTGGATTACAATTTCTCGGAGACAAACTTGTGTCATGGCAATCTAAGAAGCAGGACTGCACTTCACTGTCGTCTACAGAATCTGAATACGTAGCCATGTCTGCTTGTTGTGCTCAAGTCATTTGGATGAGATCACAACTTAAGGATTATGGCTACCTATTCAACAGGATTCCTATCTACTGTGATTCAAAGAGTGCAATTGCTATCTCCTGCAACACTGTGCATCATTGCAAATCCAAACACATCGATCTCCGATATCATTTCATCAAAGAGCATGTGGAAAGGGGTACAGTTGAACTTTATTTTGTTGGAACTGAATACCAATTGGCGGACTTACTTACCAAATCCTTGGCACCATCCAGGTTTGCTAGTTTAGTTCACCAAATTGGTATTCGATGTTTGACTCCAGAGGATCTGGAAAAGTTTTTAAAACACAATTGATCGTCAAACATCAAAACTATCTTTGTAAATATTTTTTTCAAAAAGAAAATACAAAAATATAAAACCAATCAAAAACTCAAAAAAAAAAAAATAAAAATAAAAATGCAAGTATAAACCACCTCTTTCAACACTATTTTATAAAATGTCTTCAAATGTTTAAAACAAGTGTTGAGGGGTAGGAAAAGTAATGTTTTACTAATTTCTTAAAAATATTTTACCTTTTTTATACTTGCATTTTACCAAAAACATTTACGTTTTATCTACTAAGTTGATTCAAAAGGTTTTCGGGTTACTCTCCTTGATCAATACCAATTTAATTTTACCATGATCTAAGGTCGAGGGGGAGTACGACAAGTTGTTCTTATCATTTCTTGGAGTTAATATACTAATACTACAATGTGTTAAAATGGTTAGGCATTAGGTTTAAAAGTTGTGTGAGGTTAAGGGACTAAAATTGTCACATTGGGTAACTTGATTTCACCACAGTCAAAACATGCCTGGACCACTCACATTAACTTTTTCCTGCAACACATTTAATTTTTCACCTACTATATCCTACGACTCACAATCATTCTAGTGATCTAATCAACCATCCTTGAATCTGTAAGTGATAACTTGTTTTGATCATGATTACTAACAAGGGTTTTTAATTTTATTCAAATCTAACGGCTCAATTTTACACAATCGTTCAAATTGTTTTTGAGTTATGCGTAGAATTCAAACCCAGTATTAAGTGTTGTTATTGATCAAATTGATAGATGGGAAATGGTCATTAGATGATAATAAGCATGTTTCTTAACTCCAATCACTCCCAGAAACACTAATTGATCTTGTTTGAGATTAGGGTTCATGCGTATGAATTGGGGGTTCTTGAGTTTGTGCAATAGGATTGTAATTAGTGTTGGGGATAATGTTTGTGTATGCCTAGGATCATTCGAACGTGGGTTAATTAGATCTTAATCACGTTTTGCTCTTGAATCTAAGGTTTAAGGTTCGAATGACACTAGCAGCTATGATTGTGTGATTGTGTGGATTAAACTTGTTATAACTTGGTCCATATGATCCTTAGGTTGTTATAATCATTTGCCCCATGCTTAATCATACCCAGAAACATGTTTAATTAAAATTGTGATTAAGTGATCATGCGTGTTTACGCGTTAAGTTGCATTTAGCATGTTTACGCGTTAAAATGTGTGAATTAAGTGTATTAGATGTGTTATTGATCAGTGGTAACGTTTGTGCACTTTCAGGAAACATACAACTCGAATTTCTAAGGTGAATTTCTGGAAAATGGTGTCTTTACGCGTTAAATGTTCATCCTACGCGTAAGATTGAATCTTACGCGTAAGATTCGACACGTGGACAAATTGAGTCTTGGATAAGACATAGTTTACGCATAAAATTGTTCTTACGCATAAGTTCTGACCTTACGCATAAGTCTAGAACTTACGCGTAAGTCATTACCTACGCATAAGTTGCAATTTACGCCTAAGGGTAATCCTACGCGTAACTTCATTTTTTACGCCTAAGATTTATCTTACGCATAAAATTGATCTTACGCGTAAGTTTCACTTTACGCGTAATATTCCATCTTACGCGTAGATTTTGCACTTACGCATTAGTTCTATACTTACGCTTAAGTCAGGTTACGCGTAAAGACAACTACTTACGCGTAAACTTGTCAAAATCCAAAATTTTTTCTAAGTGTTGGAAATTTTCCAATGTGTAACTTGTTGTTAATGATAAACTTATGTTGTAAATGAATTGTTTTATGTTTCTAACAAGTAATATAACTCAAGTTTGTCACATATCAAACGGTTTCACACACACAAACCCCCACTGATCAATGTCAAACATGCAAATCTATATGTACACATCTTTAATGAATGTCCATGCTAACATCGTCAACAATTGCCATGTTTGTGTGTGTTTATGATCTATTCAGATGGCAGAACACAACGACATTCCACACGTACCAGTGCCTGAACCCTTACGTGCATGGGAAGACACCTTTCCTGAGAACTACTCCAGAAAGATAGGAAGGAACAACCTGAGAGTCAACTTCAACAAACTTACATGCAATGAGTCTTCTTGCCTTGTTGCAGTTGATGCTCTCATCTATCACCCGTGCAAAGTTCTACTCACCAAATCTGCTGCAGTGGCATGCTTCTACATACATCAGTTTTGGCACACAATCCACCTGGACCTCCTGGAAGAGTCCTTTACTTGTATGCTTCACATGAGACAAGTCACGGTCGACAAGGATCTTCTTCGTAGTGCTCTTGGACTTCCCGAACTTGAACCGAATGAAGAGTATGACCAAGTTCCCACTGAAGAAGAATTGATAGAATGGCTGAGAGATATTGGGTATGATGAGTCTGAAGGGGTCATTACTAGGCACTCTAGGGTCAATATCAGATTTCTTCCACAGCCTTGGAGAACTCTCTACATCATAATTGCCAAGTCACTATCTGGCAGAGACACAGGCCATGAACACCCTAAGCTCCAACATCTCAAGCTGTTCTGGGCTATTGCTAATGTCAAGAAGGTTGATTATGCCAGCATTATCTGGGAAGACATTGTGTGGCACATACACCGCAAGACGACCAATATTCCTTTCGTCCGTTTCACCAAACTTCTCATTGCAAGCTTCATCCATGAATATGATGACATACCTCAACGACTGAATGATGAGTTTCAGCACACATACAAGAATGAGGACACACTTCAGGTCATCAAGAGAATGGATACTAGTACAAGGAAACAAGGAAAGAAACTTCCTGATTGTCTTCTTACTAAGAAGGTTCAAGAATGCAATAACTACAAGTACTACCTTCAAGCTCTCGAAGCAAATAAAGTTGGATTTCTGGACGAAGATGTTCTACCCCCGTTCATGCAAAAGAAGGGTAAGAAAGATAGTAAGACTGGGAGCTCCGGCAGTTCCACTCAGTCTAAGAAGAAGAAGGGTACTCCAAAGAGAAGAATTCCTACCAAACAGCCCGCTACTATTCCCGAACCTGGGTGGTTTCCCCCTCCTCAATCCTCTCCTAAGCCATCGGACTCCGAACGAACTAAATCCGACGAAGGTCCTAAGTATAGTGAAGCCTATGCTAATATTGAGGAAGATGAGAATCTTGATGACATCGATTAGGATAAAAACATTGATGAGTTTGCTGACAATGCCGTATATCCAACATATCTCACTCAAAGACCATTCACTAAAGCTCAGACGATGCTAGAAGAAGAAAGGTTTAGAAGGGAAAAGATGAAGGAACCAGTTTCAGCTGTACAAGAGCCTGAAGACCCTTCAATCGAAGAAGAAAATGAAAGGGCTCTCAATCTGGGTCTCCTCCACAGCCGAATTGATGCATATAATGCTGACTTACCTCCACCTCCATTGTTCTCTCAGACCACCGAAGCTGGGGGCTCAAGCAGCATTCCTGAGCCTACCACAAGAATCTCCTCAGACTTAGTTGCTTATGATAATCCCTCAGTAACTCCCACCGATATTGAAATGACTATGGAAGAGGAAGAAGAGGAAGATCCTATGGATACCGATGCTCCAAGACTTATGTCCATGGAAGAAATGGAGCGTAGAGAACGGGCCCAGGAAGAAGAATTGAAAAGAAAACAAGAAGCTGAAGAGGCCAGACTTGAAGAGATTGCTCAAGCTAAACTGGAAGAAACAATCAGAATGGAAGAGAGCAGGAAAGCAGAGGAGGCAGCCAAACTGGCTGAAGAAAAGTCTAAGAAGGAAGAAGAAGCCAGGCTGGTTGAAGAACTAAGGCTTAAAGCCGAAGCTGATAAGCTGGCTGAAGAAAAGCTAAAGAAGGAAGAAGAAGCCAGGCTTGCTGAAGAACTAAGGCTTAAAGCCGAAGCTGATAAACTAGCAGAAGAACAAAGGTTGAAAGAAGAAGCAGCCAGAGTCAAAGAAGTTGTACAACCCGAACCACAGAAAGGAGATGTCAAAGACACTACCACCATTATTGAATCATCACAGTCATCACCTCCTGCATCTGAATCAACACGTGACAAATCAATCAAGAAAACTAGCTCCAAAGCCTCTGCTGCATCTAAGTTACTCAAGTCAGCTTTCAAGAGGGTACATGAGAAGAAGAGAAGCAAACTTGAAGATCAGGTTGCTACACTTGCAACCCAGGTTGCTGAACTATCTAAGCTGAACTCGAACGTCAAAGAGCTACAAGATAAGGTTGACATTTTCTTAGCTAAAGACGTAACAGAGAACTTGGAAGCCGCACTAGCAGCTCAAGCACAGGAATACATGGCACAACACTTAGTGGCTGAGCTGAAAGATCTACTGGCACCAATGAGCGACGAACTCACCAAGTTCGCTGAGCAAGCAGTAAAGAAAGTTATCCGATCAACAACCTTCACTCTTCGTGCCGACAAGTCTACTGCTCCTCTAACAGGACTTTCTCTGGATGATTTGGAAGCTCAACTCCTCGAAAAGCTTGCAAACAAGTTCACCTTGACTACTGAAGAAGCAAAAGTCCTGGAGGCACTGAAAGACAAAATGAACAAAGAGTCTTGCAGCACAGAGGCCGATAAGCTGAAACGTCAAAGAGATGATGAAGACAAGGATCCTAATTCTCAGGCAAAGAAACAGAAACAAGCCGAAGGACCCTCATCTCAGCACAAAACACCGGTAATCCCTCCTACCACAACAACTTCCTCACAACAACCGAAGGCATCAGGTTCTGCTCCCAAAGCACACGACCACTTTGAATACACCGGTGGTGACGACATTCCTATGCCCGATGAAGTTCCAGAACCATCCCCTAAAAAGAAGAAGAAAGTAAAGAAAGGAAAGCATCATCAACCCCAACCGGACACCTCACCTAAAGGCACCGAACCAAAGAAACCCAAAACCGTCCTTAACTGGCTAGACCAAGACAATAGTGCCGAATACTCCTGGTTTGAGAAGATGATCGATTCGCAACCACCACTGGAAGACAATCATGAACCTCAAGATGGTCGAACAGTGGAATATGCTCAAATGATTCAGCAAAAGTTTAAGATGAAAAAGATGAATAAGAAAGAGCTGCGAAGAATCAAAAATGATGCTTTCAATCTTCTGAAAGATCGGTCTGCTAACTCAATCGAGCTCGAATACCATCTAGAAAATATTGCTCGAGCTATGTCAAGCAATATTGACTGGATCAATCCTGAATCATATGTCGATCCAGTCACAAAGAAAACCGCACCTTACATTACTGACTGGTCCAAACCACTACCAATGATTGGGAAGCCTAAGGAACCAAAGATCCCGTACAAGTTCTTCTACAACACAGACTTGGAATTTCTGAGACTTGGCAGCAAGATCGAAAAGAAGTACGTTACCTCACTCGCCTTTCTCCCTGCAGCTCGATATCTCAACAATGCCATCGAAGAAGAAGCTTCAGCACTATTCGTCGACAAAATTGTTGAATATGACCGGAATGCACTTTTTGGTATTCATCACTGGCCAGACAACCGGGCACAATACTATCGAAGCAGCAGACTTAACCAAACGATGGGCGAAGTGACCAGTGATTTGAAGATCGTCTCGATTCAATTTATTTCGACTGTCACTCACTTTGGGTACCCCTTCCTCAGCAAAATCACACTAAAAAGACTTGATGAAAAGGAGTACGATATTTCCGAGTCTGACTTTCCACGACTACGTCTCAATGACATTGAAGACATGTACTTGCTCAAAGTTCAAGGAAAACTCTGTGGCTTGCTGTTAGCCTCGCTCTTTTATAAAGATAACGTCACATACGTGAAATGGACTAGATTAGTAACAAGTAGTACCTTTAGGGACTATTATTGTACACTAGGCATAGTAGTGTTGTTATGAGCCTATAAATACCCCTCATGACTCTCCATGAGGGGTGTGGGAAATTGTGTATCTTTACTTTCATTTTAATATATTCCATTTTTCTTCACCCTCTCTCTACTTTCTCTCTCTAAACTAAATATGGAGTTCATCTTTAATCATCAACCTAGACCTCCCGAACCACATAAATCACAATACTTTCGGTCCTACAATTGGTATCAGAGCTACGGTGTTGATTTTGTGTGGTTCGTATATTGTTTTAGATACTGATTTTTACCCATTATTTTCGGACCTAAAAAATTTTTCTTGTCTTTGGGTAACAGTTTTTCTAAAACTGTGTTATGTATCAAATGGTCAAAACTACCAATAGTCCAAAACTTTCATTTAAAGTTTTCATACATCTGTTTCTTATATCTTAAGTACAGGTTTATGTTAATTTTATCTTCTTTAGTGGCTATTTTTGTTCCATTACCGTGAAAAGTGGTCTATATGGTCGGAAACACATCGGAATACTCATCGGAATCTGGGTTATCATCGCCGGAATCTAATCGGATTTCTTGTATAAGAAATCTCGATGTGTACCTTTTTTTCGAGAACATGAGTCGTTTTCGAGAACACCATCTTCTCGTTATCGAAATCAAGTTCTCGATAACCGAAGATCTCGAATCTAAGGATCTCGACAAGTCATGTTTTCGATAAATCATCTTCTCGATAAGTTAAAAAAAAAAAAATTTCGATAAGTTACAAAATTTATCGAGAACTTTTTGAAGTAAAACTTTCGAAAACTTTTGTAATCTTTTCGAGAAATGAAGACTATGAGATAACAAGACCATCGACCACAAACCAATATACCAAATACAAACTCTCAGTTCAGTACACAATCCATCATCGGTCCAAGTAATATCGATCATAAAACAACAAGCATACCTACCCGAGACCTCATATGAGATCTTGAAGCCGATTCTGTCTTAAACATAAAACGGGTCACGTATGTTTTTTGGTTCGTGTATTGATGAAGTATGATGGAAGAAGATGTGATCAGTTTGTGAATGAAAAGTGAGACGAGATCTAAGTTTGGTGACTGGAGCGTATGAGAGTAATGTTAGGAAGAGGCGGATATAATAAGTATGTTTTAGGTTTGGTCAAACTTAAAAGTAATACCATGTGCTCAGAATAGTCTTATATCTGATTAAGGACTGGATCGGTCAAACTCTTTAGATGGGCTAGTGGACCATATGATATCAAATGATATGGGCTGATGGATCACACGAAATGATGGGCTGCTCTCATTCGTATTTAAAAATTGCTATCCGAATTTTTTTTAACAAAAAAGATTTGGATACAACTTTTAATTATTTGGCCAATTGAGTGGTATTTTGGTATTATCATTTTCACGGGGATACATTGTTCACGGCTAGAATTATTTTGTTTAACAAAAATGACTACGGGGTTATTGTACGGTATTATTGTTTTGACTTTGAAGTGACATTTCAACAAGTGTACTTATTTATCTCAAAGTCTAGGGGTGGTTGGATGCACGACTTTTGAAGATAACTTGTCTGAGCAAATTAAAAATTCAGTCTTGACAATCTAGTTATTACTGATGTAAGGAGTTACGTTGTAGTGCTCACAGTATAGCTATCACTTAAAGGAGTTACGTTGTAGTACTCAGTGTCACACGAAGTAGTGGATTGTTCAAGCGGCGAATATTTCGTGCAACCTCATACTTAAAGGAGTTACGTTGTAGTGCTCAGTATAGGTATTAAGTCACATCTATCGTACAAGCATTAAGTCACAAGATGGGATGTTTACTTCGTTTTCAAGCTGGTCATATCGGGCTGTCTCCATATGTGGTCATTACTATTAGCCGGGGAATTCAAAGGAGGTTCGATTACAGGTTAATTTGAGAGAAATGTATTGAGAGTATATTTTTGCGACATATACTCACACATTATGCTTACACGGTCTATCTATATTGCATCAGAAGTGTAAAGTACGGGTAATTTTGGCATGTACACACAATAGTATGATGATTTCGATACATCGCAACCATCAGGAGGGAGAAGAACATGCCAAAAGAAGTAGTGTTTCATCTCTAGTACGTTGGTTGTTCAAGGGAATTGTGCTTACACTGGAACCGAAGAAGTACTAATGATGTGTACATCGGAGCGTATTACCAACCTTCTGTGCAATGTTATGTGAGTTATATTGTCATGATGCTCCCTGAACGACAACCATGTGCCTACACTTATGAATCTACTTTATCCGTTGCGTGATGAAAATAGAGTTGCCGGTTCAGGAGGGAGCAGGAAAAAGAATAAAGGCTCACTAGTTAGGAGGGAGTAATAACCTAACTAGACCATTACAGTTGAAGTTCAGAGCTACAAAGATCTGTGCCGTCAGTGCCAAAGATCAAATACGCCGAGTTCATCGGAAAAGAGAACTTCAAGTCTGCCTCAGTATCTAGACAACAGAGACTCTGCGCTTCAACAATGTCAACATAGTTTACTATTGTTGTTATTTACATTTTTATGTATTTATAGGTCTCATTGTAACCATTCACGTGTGACGATATCTTGGAGGGAGATTGTTAGCCTCGCTCTTTTATAAAGATAACGTCACATACGTGAAATGGACTAGATTAGTAACAAGTAGTACCTTTAGAGACTATTATTGTACACTAGGCATAGTAGTGTTGTTATGAGCCTATAAATACCCCTCATGACTCTCCATGAGGGGTGTGGGAAATTGTGTATCTTTACTTTCATTTTAATATATTCCATTTTTCTTCACCCTCTCTCTACTTTCTCTCTCTAAACTAAATATGGAGTTCATCTTTAATCATCAACCTAGACCTCCCGAACCACATAAATCACAATACTTTCGGTCCTACACTTGCCCAAAAAGATGCAACTTTCCTTTATCCAAGCTCTACTCATCATCATCAGGCAGATAGTCATTAGAGAAAGAGTCGAAGATCTTCAGTTAGGAGTGGAAAGTTACCAGAAGAAGCTCAATCTCACCAAACCAAACCTGTTTGACATCCCCGACCTTCAACATCTACCTCAATACTCCTTGATCAGACGACCATTTGGGTTCACCTACCGAAGTGTTAACGGTCGCAACTACTTTATGGGTTATGAAGAAATTCACAAGTTCTGTGATGAAACTCTTAAGTTCGTCAGAGATGGGATCAAAGGCAGAGTCAATGACATTGAACTGGGAAAATCCAAAAGGTGGAACACCAATGAAGCCCGGGATGCTCGCAGATTCATCTTAAGGATTGAGAACAGATTGAAGCGCAGGGATCAGTTTCGGAGGTTGGAGAGTTATGTGGGAGGCAGATCCAAATTTCCGGTGCTGACATTTCAGAGGCCTGATTGGTAGATCATTGTAAGAATTTGATTTGATTTGTCAATAATTTACTTCATAATGGTTTGTGCACGCATATCAGTGTACAACCCGTACTTGTAATGAAAGGACCCTGAGGTACGCATCAGTGCCTCAATCCTGATATAAGGAGCGAAGGCTTCTTACTTTTGAGTAGAATTAATCAAACATTTATGATTTTTCATAATTCTGCTCAAAAGGACAAGTATTTCACCTCAATAAGACCTAATCACTTGTTGAGGGGGAGCACTTGTCAAAACAAAACACTTTGCTCAAAATCAAAAGGTTCTTGGTGAATCTCCCCGTAAGACTCAAAAGGCATATTTTAATCTTTAAGATTGTCAAAAACATCATTTTATATGCTATTTTTGAGGGGGAGAAAATGAAAAAAAAAATGATTAAAATATACGAAGTCAATGTTGAAAAGTTGTATCTTATGCGAGCTAGACTCAGATTCACCCAGGAATTGACGAGATAATTAAAGTCTGTAATATCGAAAGGACTTATCCTCGACGGGTAATAACATCAAGTTAGTTCCTAGAGCTAGTTGTCACCTAAAAGCTGACAATGTATCTCTTTAACTAACCACGTAAGCGTGTCTCGAAAAGGATTAGTCTTAGTAGAAATGTACCGTCTCGAGAAACTTTCTGTGGACTTGACCAGGCCGGGTAATAATTTCAAGCTAGTCTAACTAGTAATGTAAGCGTGTCTCGAATCGGTCTTGTTCACGGAAAGTGGATCAATTCAAAAGTGCTTGCTCCTCCCGCATGTGCAAATTTATTAAACACTTATGAGCACATGTGCAGGGGGAGCCCTTCATAAAGTGAACACAAAACTCTCAAAGTGTTAACCAAAATATTTGATTATCCCAAACACTTTGAGAGATTTTCTATCAAAGGTTTCTTGGCTACTGTCGGAGTTATAAGGTGATTAAGATAGGAATATTCGTCCTATGATCCGCCAGAGCCGGAGGGATCTACCCAAGGACATCACCATTAGTTAGAAGTAGAAGTCCTTAGGTATGATACGAAAAAAGGAGAAATGAATGAAAGGGAAAGAAGGAGTTGAAGAATTAAAAAAAAAAAAAAAAAAGTAAAGAAAAGGGTGAAAAGAAATAGCCCTCCAGATGATTCAACCTTAGGGCAGACACCGGGTTCAATACGTATGCTACTGGTTGTTGCTAAGGCGACGCCGGTATTGAAGATTAAGTCGTCATGGACCCAGTGACGCAATGCACTAAACCTTCTTAACCACTCAAGTTCTCTTAAAAGAGCTTGTTTCATTCTCACGGGGATCCCGCGTAATCTATCGACCTATCTCTTAGAGACGGTTGATATTGAAGCAGGAGACTCATCCCCAGTCTCCGCATAGGAAACCTAGGTGAGCACTTATAGAGTCTAGAGCCTTGAGATACATCAAAGATCTCTTAGGAACACTTAGTACTTCTACGACTGGTGTTCTACATCAATGGGCATCAGTTGTAAACTATCGAGTCCTTCGCAGATCTTAGCAATCTGCCGAGAACGTTTATGAGAGGATTACTTATGTATTTCTCAATGATTGAACGGAAATCCTGCCAGGGTCAACATCAAACAGCCCTGACAGCAGGTCACTACGGTAACCCCACAAGGGTTACGCTTAGTGTTTGCGGTGGTTCCATAGCGGTCTACAGTCGTGGAGTGATCCCCAGCGACTCACCCAGTCATTGAGCTACTTAGTAGGTCTCGTAAGCTCCTTCGGGAGTATCTGATATGGGAACGGCCTGGATAAGGATTAGAAGGAGTCTTCACAATATGCTGTTGATAAGCTCTAATTCCTTATCCGTAAGTACCGGTTGTTTTATTGCTAACTGTTTACTCGCAGGTACCTCACTTCCATGATGGTAGATTCCAACATGCTCATACATACATCTTGAAGTCAAAGAAAACTCCTCCAAAGATCTTAAGCAACACAAATTTCAAAGAAAGATTCTACACCAATAAGAAGAATCTACAAAGTATAAAGACAAAGATCTCAAAGTATGAAAAGGAACTTCTTGTACGTGAAAGTCTAAGTCTAAAGATGTATGAGTATGTTGGAATGGTGGACAACCACCACAGACGCAGGAGTGACGAACGGCAGACAACTTCATAACCTAATCACTACATCATCACCAAAGAACAAAGACAAAGAGCAAAGTATATTCATTATCATTCAACCAATTTTGAAGACGTCTAGAGTTTTACATGTCACAAGTGAACGACAAAGATGAAGACGTCGAGCAACCGTGATGACCGACCCTTAGGGGGAGATTGTTGGGATCATACTTTAGTATTTAGTCAAGTCTCGGTCATTACATTTTGTAATAGGTTGCTTTAGTATTATTTATGATTATTGTTTAGTTAATGGGCAACATGTAAAAGCCCATAAGGCCTTGAAAGCCCACGTATGAAAGGATAAGGGAGGAAGGGAGTGTTGCCCTAGCTCCTCCCTTATAAATAGAAACCTTATGTTACATTTTATTTTGTTGGTTATTTGATTATCTTAGTGAAACTCTTGCACTCTCACCTTTCATATTGTCTTATAATCAACCACCTCTCATTCTCATCTTATTTCTTTATCAATCATACTTGTGTTTACATAAATGGTGACCTAACATCCTCATTAATCACGTCACCATCATCAAGATCCTCATCGGAGTCTGAATAGTAAAAAGGACTAGCCCTACGATCATCATCATGATCAGACTCTTCTAGCTCAGAATTATTGTCAAAGTGGTGGTTGGGTGAGAGGTCAGGTGGGTTTTCATTTTCTGCTAAAGGAAGTGGGGCGGGCATTGGGAACATCCTACGACAAAAAACACGAATAACAGGAATCAAACGATTAATGTTATTGTTATCCATCGAAACAATTTACGAACAAAGACACAAAGAAATAAGATAGACTAAAGAAGACCTAAAAAATAAAAATAAAAATCTTACTAGAAAGGAATCTAGCAAGTAGACCTAATAAAAAGAAATCCTAACCTAGACAACAACTATTCCCCGGCAGCGGCGCCAAAAACTTGATGCGTGGGAATCGCAACAGGCTTTACCTCTCGAGGGATCTCGAGAAGCTTACAACCCCCACCAGGCAGTGTACCTGAACGTTGTAGTATAGTATAGTGACAAGTACCGGGGGATTGATCGTTCAGCTTAGGAATAGTGTCGCTAGGATTAGAAAGCCTAATTACTAGTTCTAAAGGTGAGGGAAGATTATTTTTGTGTTTTTATATTTTTATGAAAGCAATTAAAATCTCGGGTTTTGAAGGAGTGGACGGAATTAGTTGCTATTCAACTAACCCAAAACTAATATATAATCAAAATAAAATACTAAAAATGAAATTAAACTAATTATTACAAAGGTTGTGAGCAGTAATTGGAGAAATTGTGTTTACTTAGACTTCACTACTCCCTAGATATCTTTTACACGTTAATTACTTGTTATAATTGCATGGATGACGAATCGTATTCCTTAATACCATTCATGGGGTGGCATACATAACTCCCCAATTCTATGAGCTCTTATCTCCTCCTACACCATGACCCAGCACAACTATAGGGATTGTAAACAGTGGCTCATGCATTAAATACAACCAATAAAGACCTAGTACGCCTCGGTTCATGTTTCTTAAGACGTTCAAGCATGTTACCATTTGGAGATCTGCCAGTTTTCTTAAGCCTAACATATAAATCATTCATCCAAGAACAAGAATAAACAAGTAATCAACACATAATCAACATCTAGGTTTCATTAGATCTAAGCAAACACAAGAGAGATCTAGCCTAGCATAATTGAATTGAGACAAGAACAAGATATAGACAACCAACACATAGACATATTGATTGAATTAGAAGAACACTTATCTCAATTACAATGCAAGGTATCAAGGGTTTGGAACCCTTGAAAAACCTGTAAAAGAGGCACCGAATTCGTCTTTAGGGTTTCACCAAAACTTCTCTTTTTTTATGTAAAAACTAGAAAACTATATATAGGAAAACTGGGCTGACGGCGTCAAAACAACATTGTGACGCCGTTACCTCGCCGCCAAATACTTCCTCGGACGGCCTTGATCTACTTATGACGGCCTATGTGACGCCGTCACCAACCACGGTATTTTATTCTTGGCACACGCCGTCAGGATGAGTTTTGACGCTGTCATCAACTACGGTATTTTATTCTTGATGTCTGACGCCGTCAGGGTGTAACTCTTGACGCCGTCACCTAGTGTCTCCAGCATGGAAAATTGATACTTTGCCGTTTTCTTCACTTTTATGCTCCAAAAACGTCCAAAATGGCTTCTTTTCCAGAATTCACTCTCCAAGTACCTAAAATCACAAAAGGAACGATTTAGGGCAATATTTGATCAAATAAAGTCGGATTCGGGCTTAAATGACCCCCTAAAAACGGACCATTTTTCGCCTCATCACTCGTACTCCTCAATCAAATGGCGTAGTAGAAAGAAAAAATAGGTCACTACAAGAAATGAGTAGAACTATGTTAAATGAACAATCCATCCCACAAAAATTTTGGTGTCACGTTGTAGATACATTAACTTATATTTTAAATAGGGTATCAATTAGGAGAATTCTAGGAAAAACTCCTTATGAGTTATTAAGAGGTAGAAAACCAAACTTAAGCTACTTTAGGGTATTTGAAAGTAAATGTTATATTCTAAACACTAAGGATTACCTCACTAAGTTTGATCCAAAATCATATGAAGGAATATTTTTAGGATACCCACGAAATAGCAAAGCATATATAATACTTAACAAACACTCCATGAAAGTAGAGGAATCACTAAATGTAACATTTGATGAAACACCACCACCTCTTAAAACATTACCTTTAGAAGATGATGATTTAGTCGAAGATGAAGTTGTTGAGGTTAGTAAAACTAAACCCATAGGAAATGATAATGAAGACATTCACTTAGAAAATAACGAAACTGTTAATATTAAAGAATCTAGATCACATCCATTAGATAATATAAAAGGACATCTTAACCAAAGAACCCTTAGATCACATGCCCAAGATAAAAACAATTTCTTTTGTTTCCTCTCAGCAATAGAACCTAAGAATATTAACGAGGCTTTAAAGGATGAAAGTTGGGTTATAGCTATGCAAGAAGAATTAAATCAATTTAAGGCAAATGATGTTTGGGAATTAGTCCCAAATCCAAAGAATATGACCATCATAGGAATCAAATGGGTATATAGGAATAAGTTAGATGAGAATGGAATAGTTACTAGGAATAAAGCTAGGGTAGTTGCCCAAGGTTATAATCAACAAGAAGGAATTGATTATGACGAAACTTATGCCCCCGTAGCTAGACTAGAATCGATTAGGATATTACTTGCCTATGCTTGCGCCCTAGATTTTAAGTTATTCCAAATGGACGTGAAAAGTGCATTCCTTAACGGTTTTATCAATGAGGAGGTATATGTGGCACAACCTCCAGGATTCATTGACTTCGCAAAACCTGATTATGTTTATAAGTTAAAGAAAGCTCTGTATGGACTCAAACAAGCACCCAAAGCTTGGTATGATCGATAAAAAACTTTTCTTATTAAACATGATTATTCCATGGGAATGGTAGATAACACTCTTTTCACTAAAAGGAAAGACCCAAATCTTATCATTGTCCAAATATATGTCGATGACATTATATTTGGATCGACTTGTCAAGACATGTGTGATGAATTTGCCAAAATCATGCGTGATGAGTTTGAGATGAGTATGATGGGTGAACTTAACTTCTTCCTAGGATTACAAATAAAACAATTAGAAGATGGAATATTTTTTAACCAATCTAAGTACATTAAGGAAATGCTTAAGAAATTTGGCCTAGAAGACTCAAAACCCATGAAAACTCCCATGTCTACAGAAGTAAAGCTCACAAAGGACGATGAAGGTGAGTCCGTAGATAACACCAAGTATAGAGGAATGATAGGTAGTTTACTATACTTGACGGCAAGTAGACCCGATATCATGTTTAGTGTCTGCCTTTGTTCCCGTTTTCAAGAGGATCCCAAAACCTCTCACCTAGAAGCGGTTAAGCGTATCTTCCGATACGTTAAAGGCACTATACACTTAGGATTATGGTACCCTAAGGGATCCGGCATAGAAACCATCGTCTATGCGGATTCAGATCATGCGGGAGACTACATAGATAGAAAGAGCACTACCGGTATTTGCACGTTTATGGGATGTTGTCTAACATCTTGGTTTGCGAAGAAGCAAATCGCTCTTGCTATTTCTACCACCGAAGCCGAATATGTAAGCGCTGGAAAGGCATGTCAACAAGCACTATGAATGAAACAAGCTCTCGTAGACTATGGCATTAGGTTAGAAAATGTCCCCATTATGTGTGATAACAAAGGTGCAATAGATTTAAGTAAAAATCCGGTGCAACACTCTAGGACTAAACACATAGAAATACGTCACCATCTTCTTAGGGATAATGTACAAAAAGGAAATATATCTATAGAAAAGGTTGCATCGCAAGACAACATTGCGGATATATTCACAAAACCCCTTAAGCGTGAATTATTCAACCACTTGCGTTTAGGATTAGGATGATGGAACAAGTTGACTAAATTATATTGAATTAATACAAATTTTTACTTGCGTAAAATTTTTTTTTCTTCCATTTCATCTTTTCTGAGTCTAGGAATCTATTTCGCACAAAAATAAAGATTGGGAAAATTTATTTTCTTTGCATAAGCTCCTTTGTAAAACCCAATCAATTCTCTTTTAAAATTATTCTCACATCTAGGAATCACATGAAGATCATTTTCCTTGCATTGTTGACTAATACTCAAAACATTGTTTTTCAAAATCATGCATAAACTCTCACATAAATTGTCGAGGTATATAATCTAATATATGTCTTTGACATTCATGATCGAGCAAAAATTGAATCAAGGAGATCATTTGGATTGTTTCTTAGGATCGTTATTTCTTTTTTGCATTTAGGAGTCGAAACAATCACAACTCCACATTTGTTGCGTATAGACACACACTAGGACAAATTCACTAATAATGTTGTCATCTTGATCCATCACTAGTTTTTCACTCACTAGTTGCCTTTGCCTTTAATCTAAGATAGGTTCTTTAGGAAGTTTAACTGATCTTGCCTTTACTTACCTCCTCTTGCTTATTATTTGTTGTTTATTTGCTCTTTTGCCTATGTGTTCTTGCATGCATGCTATATCTTGATTAGATTAGATTCTATATTGCCTAAGGGAATTGAACTTGCTTGAACTCTAATCCAAACACACAACCTTTCTTCAAATTTTCTGCCAAAAACCCAATTCTGGCAACCTGGAAATCACCAGATGGGCGGCCCCCTTAATTTTGTAAGGCGGCCCCCTTAATCATTAAGGGGACCGGCCATCTGATGGTCGGGTTTACATAATCTTTTCTGCTTTTTAGCCCATTTCAACCTACATTTCCCAATTTTCACCAACACATTTTGTCCTAATCTCCCAAACAAACTTTATCCATCCATAAACACACAAATCTTACACTATAAATACCCCCAATCCTCACAACTCTTCACTCATCCCTTCATGGCTTCTCCAAATAAACCAAAACAAAAAGCCTCAAGGCTTGCAAGAATGACGGAAAAACCCGTTTGGCGAAGAAAAAGCCCTCGAAACATATCCATCATAACAAATGAAGTTGGAAGTCACTCAACACCACCAACCACTTACTTCCCGAACTTTCCACCAAATTCACAAGGACATTTATTTGATCCTCTTTACAAACCATACAACATTGGCCAAACATCTTCCTTCATGCCAAACCACTCATCTCATCCTCCAATCACTTATAATGATCCATACAAGTTTGATCAACCATCACACTACAACTCCACCTATACAAACCCAATTCATCCATATCAACACAATGACTTTCTCCGCATTACCACGGAAAAGCAAAAGTTTCGTGATGAAATATCACAAATCCATGATCTTTGTGATCTCAATGCCATGCATCTTGCACAACGCTACAAAGGGCAACCTCCATCATCACCCTACAACAATTGCCTTCCTCACTCTCTCAACTTGGATCAAGTTACAAACCATACTCACTATTGCCCTTGTTGCATCTTTCTTCAAAAACAACTCCTTTACTTGAGTGAAGATATTTCTTGGATTGAATATCTCCTCACTAGACCTCATCCCATTCCACCCTTAACACGATACAATGTCGTAAGGGCCACCTCTTCCGCTCCATACCCCACTCCTTATCCCTCTCCATCTAATAACTAAGCTTTATGCTTATGTTATCCTTCAAGCAAATAAAACAATCAACCATGAGTTGCAAGCAAGTCCAAGTGCTCTTTTTAGGCAATATAGGACTTTGTCTTTTCTTTTGTTTTATTATGATTAATATGCCTTAAGCATATTAAATGTTGTAATGCTTTCTATAATGCTTGAATGAATCTATTTTTATAATTATTGCTTTGCATGTATATGTGCCTTGTTCTCTTTTAATATTTTGTGTAGCCAAGATTTCCATAGCTCATTCCCTTGGTGCTCTCAAATGAGGGGGAACTTACATCAAGGGGGAGCATTAACCTTTTTGATTTTACAAAAAGGGGGAGAAAAGAATGTTAAACTCTAAATTCTAGTCTAAAAATTATTTTTTAGACCTAATGAGTTTAAGGTTTTGTAATCATCAAAAAGGGGGAGATTGTTGACATAAATAATGTCTTAAAACATTGTTAGCATATTAACAATGTCTCTATGTTTTGATAATTACAAAACATAAACTCATTAATCTAAAACTTATGACGTAAACAAGTTTTTAGTGCTTAATATTTGTCTTTGCTTCCATATCACTTAAGGTATGAATAAACAAAGGGTTTATTACATTTCATGATTAAAGGAAATTTCTCTAATCACTAGGATTTTTATAAAATGCATTAAACATTTTATATCTTTTACAAAATTACTTTTAGAATTAAAAGAATATGTTTAATTCATTATAAATATATGATTTCAAATTTCCAACCAAAAATGGCAAATTTTATCCAGAAAAATATTCCCTACTAAAAGACAAGAAAAACCAACGTTCTGAAGGGGCGGCCCCCTTAATTCCTTAGGCGGACCCCTTAATCATTAAGGGGACCGGCAATTAATTAAGGGGTCTGGCCACGTTCCAGAACAATATTTTTTCCCCTATAAATACTGGTTCATCCCTCAGAATTTTCTCACCTTTTGCACTTCTAAACTTTCTGATCTAGATCCATATTTCTATTCTCTCATCCTTTGATCATAAGTGTAGAATTCTTTGTTTCAAAGTGATTCAAACTTCATCCTCTCAAGTGCAAGAGAAGAATACTTCTACCCTCCAAGACAAGAAGTATTACAACTTGTTGTGATCTCCACATCCAAGTTGTTGGTACATCATCAAGATTATTTACATTATTCTTTGTGAAGATTGTTGTGAATATTTGATTGTAGATAGTTGTGCTAGATATATAGATTGTGTGATTAGTTATTAGCTTGGTGTGAAGAAGAAAAGTTAGGAATTATATTGGTGTGAAGAAGATAGGTGTGGAGTAGTTAGTTGTGAAGTAGATTGATTTGAAGAAGTTGTGTAGAAGTTGTGACTTAGGTATGAAGAAGTTGTGGTGTGAAAATTGGTGTGTAAGGTTTTCTCCGCCATAAGGGAGCTTGTTGATATAGTGAAGAAAACTCTCGAGTTAGATGCTAGGGGAGTGGAGTAGGGCAAGCAAGGTGTCCTTGTAGCCGAACCACTATAAATCTCTTGTCTCGCGGTTTGATCTTTCCATCTCTTACTTATTTCATTACTTATCATTGTTATATATTACTTATTGATGGTTGTTTATATTGTGCAAGACTTGAGATCACATATTATCGAATCTAAGTTTTTAAAAGCTAAGAAAACACTAAAACTATCTTTTACAACGAATTTAAAAGACGTAAAACTATTCAACCCCCTTCTAGTTTTCCACATTTCCTATTTTTTCCTACGTTGGCTCTAGACTCTACTTTAACCTTAGACGCATCCGAGGTAGGTCCGCTCGGTTTTGATCTTTCCATAGGAGTGCTTTATATTCCCATATACTCCTTGTATGTCTGTGATTTCTTATTAGCGAGCTCCAACAGACCCTATGATATTGCCATCGGGATAATTGTGCAAACAATGGAGTCCCCACTTGTGCTATGAATATGTGGCACTTTGGGTGCTGGATCGTCTTGTCGTTGTGAGACACTTGGGTGTTCCCTCATAAACTGAGCAATCAATAGTTTGAAGTATCTGACAAATGGAATGCATACATTCTTCTTCTTCCCCGATCTACGGACATGGTCAACAACATCTGTCCATAGAAGCTTCGCATAATCGAAGTGACATTGTTTCACTATACCATACATGATTTGATATAATGAAGTAGCGCCTCGATCCATTCCCATTTCTTTTTCGGTTACGCACGGATTAAGAATTGAGAATATCGTAGCCCATTGTGCAGGTAGTCACTTCCTCTTGAATGTTGACAAGACTTTGAACTTGTGCTTGTCATCAGCTTCCTTATCATATCCCAGCTCCATAAAGAATTCCATGAGTTGGTCGACATTAGGTGGTTGTTGGAAAGCTTTGAGATTTCCATGTTCAGCAGGAGGAAGATTTAGTGCCCTACGAAGATCTTCTGGTGCAATTGTGATTTGTTATGTTTCAATGATGCTTTGAATAGTGTCAGGTTTAGTTTCATTGAGAAACACAACATTACGCCACAAGTTCTTCATTAGTTGGTAATTGTACAGCTGGAGCATCTTCTTGAATGTGTTATGGTTGATCATGAATTTGTTCTTGAGCCATTATGATGAATGATTCTGAAATGACATAAAAGATGTAAGAATCTTGATAAAGTTTACAATTTTTTTTTCACTTTGCCTGTTTGTATATGCTCTGGCATTTCTTTTTCGAGCATATTTCTTTTTCTTTTCTTATGCTTTCTTGCTTTTGTAGCATAAGCGCATGCTCTTTTCTTTTCACATGCGATTTAATTCTCTCTTTCTGTTTTTATTTTCCTCACCAAAAATTTGCTGATTTGTGATACTTTTTCAAAAAATGTTTAAGGTATAGAATAAACGTTGTTTTATAATGCTCATGCTTTAAAAATACGTTTATCTAACCCTTTTTAAGCTTTGGGAAAAAGTATCAGCTTGTATTCAAACAAAAGTTTTCTTGTTAAACTAGAATCATTGTTTTTGGAAATAAAAACATTTGGGAACATACTTTTGTATTTAGTTAAGTCTCGGTCATTACATTTTATAATAGGTTGCTTAAGTATTATTTATGTTTATGTTTATGGGCAAGTTGTAAAAGCCCAAAAGGCTTAGTAAGCCCACATTAGATGCATGAAAGGGACTAGGGAATGTTGCCCTAGCTTCCCTCCTATAAATACAAGGCTTGTGTTGCCTTAAACTTTGTTGGTTATTTTGTTATCTTAATGAAACTATTGTTCTTTTTCTTTTCATATATCATATAATCAACCAATCCTTATATCTATCTTATTCTTACTTGTATAACATCAATATGGGCACCTAACAAGTGGTATCATTCGCCAAATAGAGATTGAAGTGTTTGTTTCAAGGTTAACGTGGGTTAAGGGTGTTATTTCTTTATATTTTTGCTTTTTCTTTGTTTCTTTCACTCTAATCTTGAAGCTTGGACAAGTCTTAAGATTGATATAGTGATTAGAAGCTTAGATTTCGCATGAAGTCTTGATCTTTTTAAGATTTTAGTACTTTTACTCTTAGTTTATTGAGTTTTGTAGCTTCTTTGGTATTAGAAAACTAGTTTTTGGTAGCTAAATCTTTCATATTTAGTGTTTTCTAAGTGTTGGGGAAGTTATTTGATCAATAGAACCTTATTTCTAAGCATTTTTCTTCAAAAAGTAGTGATTTTTACATGTTTCTGGTCATTCTACGCGTAAGATTTTGGAATAGTACAAATTTAAAGCTATCAACAGTACTTTTTGGTACTTTTACGCGTGAGTTTTAGCCAAAAACCCCATTCCTACACATAAGAGTGAAGTCTTCGCATAAGTTAAGGCAGAATACCCCATTCCTACGCCAAAGTTGATATCCTACGCTTAAGTTGCCATTCTACGCAGAAGTTGGAATCTTACGCCTAAGATTGAATCTTACGCGTAAGTTGCAGATCTACTCTTAAGTTTCATCAACGATTTCCTCTTCGTGCAACTGTGACTCAGTACTTCCCTAGCTTGGATAAGTTAGTGGAATACTTAGACTACGGATATCTTTCAAGCTTGGACAAGTTTGAAAGATTTGTTTGGTTCGATAACCTTACGCAAAACTTGAATCTTACGCATAAGTTTAATCTTACGCGTAAAAGAGTATCTTGCGCATAAACTTTGAGTTTACGCATAACATCCTCTCTTACGCATAAAATTAAAGTCTACGCATAAGATTAATTGTTACGCGTAAGATTGTTTCAACTTTGCCAAAGGATTTTTGATATTAACCAGAGGAACGTGCATTTCAATCTTCTACAAGATCCTACATTACACAAGTGGTCAAATATGTCTCAACCACCACATTACTACTTCTCTTATCCTCAGCAACAGCAACATCAGCAGTATCAGCCACAACAATACCATCAGTAACAATCGTATCAACAACCATCACAATCGCACTTTCAGCAACAACCGTTTCATCCACAACAACAATATCTCATGATGCGACAACATCAAATCATTCCTCAACAAAAACCATATTTAATGTCACAACAACCCAATCAATATTCGTCCAAAAAACCTCACTGGTTTGATCGGATGTGTGAAGTTATTACAACTCAACAATCCAGACATGAGGCAGGATCACTTGAAACACCTCCAATGCTAACACCTGGGAACTATGTTCAGTGATCAAGTCGAATCTAACGATTTCTTGAACTTAAGAAACCCCATGGGAAATACTTGAAACAAGTGATACTTGAAGGACCATTTGAACGGCCGACCAATCTTGATGGTGGTGACCCAACTGCCGACCAATCTTGATGGTGGGAACTATCTTTAAAATATGTTATCTTTTAAATATTGAAAAGATTTTATGTAAATCTTTTAAACTTGGTAAACACGATTTTATCTATAGCCGCACTAAGTCCACACGGTCGGACCTACTTTATCTTTTAGCTGCAAACAACACAGTCACAATAAATCTATCCGCGTTAGGCCGTGCGTTCGGACATCTTCGCAGATTGGCGCCATGAGCGCACTGTCACGTACAGGCACCACGATGCTAGTCAATCGCCATGAGCGCACGAGACAAAAAGCCATGGTCATCTGCGGTCATCCACAAACGTTAGAGTCTACGCGGTCACGATACATCCATCTGCGTCTGTACGTGTGATGAGTGCTCATACACTCATTATTTTTGGTCGAATCAGAACTGCAAAGCATACAAAAACACTCAGAAATGCATCAAAATACTAAAAATATTTCAAAATTGTGTTTTATATGTTTTAGATGCAAAACGAGCAAAAACAGATGAAAAACGTATAAAGTTTGCAAAATTGGCAGTTTCAGTCCCCCGACTTCCAAAAATTTACAAAACTAGTCCCTGAAGTTTTAAAATGAAAGAAAAGTCAACCCAAGGTTTCCTAAAGTCAAAAATTATCAAAAACGATCATTGGGTGAAAAGTTTTAGAAAATTACACTTTTGGTCCTCGAACTTTCAAAAAATGGCAAAAGTAGTCCCTGGGTTTTAAAAATGGGAAAAATAATTTTAATAACCCTTGTACTATTCACACAGGGCAAGTTTGGTCTTGTTATTATCTTTGGAAAAATTTCCATTTCAGTCCCTATGAAAGCCAAAATCACACTTTTAGTCCTTGTGGTAATTTCAACTTAAACCATACGGATCCTTAAGTATGATATAAACCAAACAACCCCAACCCAACACATATACCAAACCAAACCCAAACCTGATCCACATAATCCGCCAAGCCCACCTCTCCTTTGGCCCATCCACTCCAACAGCCCACCACCACCCCCGTTATTTTTATTATCCCTTCGTTGACCCGGTCAACACCATCACCCTCACCACTTGCAACACCCCTACTAATCCACTGCCACAAGCCACCTCCCCCTCCTCATCCCATGTCTTGTTCCCCCTCCAAACACAACCCTCCAAAACACATTAATTACCCTTGAATCCCCACAAGTTACCTAAACCTGCCAAAACCCAAATTCGCGCCAAAATACATTTGAACGGTGGGGATCTAATACACTCATCCAATGGCTCAAGTTAAGTGTGGGAAAGGAAGAGAGAGACTGCAGGGACTATAAAAGAAAAAGAAAAGTGAAGAATGGAGATAATTAGTTTTAGCAGTCAGTAGAGTAGTAATATAATCTTTAGCTTAATTTTAGTTTATGCAAAATTAGTGTAATTTATACTCTTAAATTGTAATTCAAGGTTTATTAAGTGTTTCTAAACCCCATTTGTTGTATTTCAATTATCAGTTAATGAAGTTTTAAGAATTATGAATTTAAATTCAATCTTTGCTTAAGTTTGGTGAATCTTTTTTTTTATATATAAAAAGTGTGGTTAACTGCTTCATAGGTCCCAATTGAGTCACTTAAAAGTTCAGGCAAGCTCAGTGAGTTTTTAAACCTGTTTTCATTCAAGTCCAAAAATATACAAAAATCCATATTAAATAAAGAAAAATCAAAAAAATTGGTGTTCAAAGAAGAAACAAGCCCAGGAACCTGTCACTTTGGATTGATATGGTTTAGTGGTCTCATGGGAGGCTTTAGGTGGTAATTTTGAGCCTTGATTCTCAGTTTAAGCTTGGAGGCAGTGTAAGGCATTTTCTAATATTTGGCAATTTACTGTAGTATTAGTTAATTGTGTGTTGTTCCTGCATTTCCTTGTTTGTTAGATATATTTGAATCATAATTGATGTTATTAGGCTGTTGTTTAAGGATTAGATTCATATAAATATATATACAAGCCTAACTGTCATTTTAAGCATAATCATAGTAATCAGTGTTTATTGTTAGAATTTATGTTTTTGTGTTCCAATTAGTTTGAAATAACATATTAAGTGTTTTTGAATTAGCTTAGTGGCCTTAATCAGTGGAATCACTTAAAAATATCATTTTCAGCCATTTAAGGGGGTGTTTGGTTCAGCAGAACCCATTGAGCACCAGGGGGTGCTTGGTGTTGGTTGTTGTTTCTGCAACTCACATTAGATAAAATTGAGTCATTTTATTTGTAAGTTTCAGTCCTTGTTCATCTAAAAGTCAAATGACCATTGTAATTCCCCCAACAGTCCACTGTTGGAAGTTTTGACACCACAAGTCCACCATATCTATGCATAAGTGAGTATTGTAGCTTAATTTCATTAGCTTTTAGCTTAATATAGCTTAATCAATCAGTAGGAGCCCTTAGAAATTCATAAAAGTCAAATAAGCAAGTTTCATTGAAAAAGTCAAATGCATGTTTTCAGATTTTTCCAAAAGTTGAGGGATTTTTAGTGAATTTTAGACTTGGATTCATTGCATAAAACTTGTTTCCATAGCTACTCTACCACCCTAGCTATTGATCCCCCCCCCCTTATCTCATTTTTGGGATTTTTCTTCTGGGCCCCACAACCCTCCAAAGAGGGCTGCAGGGCAGCCATACACTCTGCTGCACAGATAAGCAGTCCACCACCACCACTTGGTGGTGGTTTTCTGGGCATCTCATTGGTCCATAGCCCATAAACCTTGTACCTTTCCACTCCCCTCCTACCAAGGTACCAGGTTTGACTAGTGGTTTGACCTAGATACCCCTGGGTCCCACTTGAAATCACCACAAATCTCTGTCCCAGTTTCAGTTGAATTCCAAGTTACCAAAGTGCTTATTCAAGCTTATTTGCTTATTCTGGGTTCCATTTGTGCTTTTTCTAGATCAACCTTGTTCATTATACTAGTTTAAACCAGAATTACCAAGAGTGGGTCCCACTTAAGCTAGTTTTAGCTTATTTTGCTTGTTGGTCAACAAAAGTCAACCGTTGATCCATTAAGCATTCAAAGTGCTTATTTTTAGTTTATAAAACGTTTATTTTTACAAAAGTTTGCTGTTTTTAGTTATAAAATAGATTGGTAAAAGAAAAATTCCAAAAAAAAAAAAACAATTTAATATTAAGTGATAGTTTCTATTTAATGTAATTTAATTTTAATTTTCATTTTTAAATTTTTATTAAGTATAGCTTTTTTATATTTTTTTAAAATTCCTCTTATATTAAAGTATTTATAATAATTTTCTCAGATTTTTATTTTATCATTTAGTATTTATTAGAATTAATCTTAGTTTAATTAATAATAAATTAATAATTAGTTTAAAATAGCATAATTAGTTTTTATTAAGTAAAACCTAGTTTTTATATTTTTTATAGCTTTTATATGTTATAAAATAATTTTAGAAATTTTCTTGTAATTTTTACTGTTCATTTACTATTTTTCTTAATTTAAAATAGTTTAATTAGGTAATTAATGTTTAATTAGTAATTAATTAATAGAAAAATCACTAAAAGACAAAAATACTTATTTTTACTTTTAAAACTTATTTTTAGTTATTTTATAATTTTAGAAATTTTAATTTCACCTTTTTAGTATTTAATTAATATTGTATTATATTTAAATTGTTTAAATATTAATAATTAAGTATTAATTAGTATTTAATTAATATTAAATAATTAATTAGTGTTAAAATTTATTTTATTTTTCTAAAAATTTTCTTTTACATTTTAGTTTGTAAAAAAGTCATTTTCACCCCCTGGGGGTTTTCAGATTTCCGTTTTCACTTTTTATTTCGTACGTTTACGTTTTATTTAAACGTAACGTACGCGTTTTTAAGTTTTAAACGTTTTTGGTTTTTCCTTCTTTCCAGTCTTGTTCATATAGCTTATTTAAGCTATTTCCTTATAGATTCCGTAGTTTGATCAATCACAAACCTTTTCCTGTCCAAATTCACCCGATAACAAAGCCGTTTGTTTACAATCCACACCTCGTCGGGACATAACGACCCGGGAAAACACTATATTCCACGAAGCATTGACTCTAGGCTATTTGACCTTTTTGACCATTCCCTGGTCAATTTAGGTTGACCGTTCAGAGCCAATCAACGTGCAATTGAAATTATTAGTCGCGGTCACGGTGTGTCCATCCGCCCCATTGTTTTTATTATATATATAAAAAAAAATCAATCAATCGCCATGAGCGTACTGCGTTCGCAGATTAGCTACGTGCTACTTCTCTTATATAGTTTGTAAAACCTCACGATAGGTGTAATTCGCACTAATACTTCTCTTATACGCTATGTGCTATATATTGCTTAGCGCTAATCTTTTACTTCATTAGGTTTTATATGTTGCGATTCGCGACATATACTTTTAATATTTGCATCAAGTGTT